>CM067843.1:86301366-87551366 GCA_034509565.1 Triticum monococcum
GAAAAAGAGGAGGCACCCGAGACAAGGAGGAGGTGGAGAGAATGAAGTGGGGAGAAAGTGAGTGTGGGTAGGAGAGGCTCCCCAAAATATCTTGTTGCTGCCCACTTACTAATGGCGCACCAACTCAAAATGCGCCATTAGTAATCTAGATTACTAATGGCGCACCTTCTGGTGGTGCGCCATTATTAGTTTTGCAAAAAAAACATTACTAATGGCGCACTGTCACCCAGTGCGCCATTACTAGCTTGAACTAGTAATGGCGCACGGTGCGACAGTGCGCCATTAGTAGTTTTGCAAAAAGGGAAAAATATAATAAAAAAAAACAACATTAGTGACGCACTTTCCGACAGGTGCGCCATTACTAGTTACAACTAGTAATGGCGCACTTTGTTTGGATGCGCCATTAGTATGTTTGGACAGGCGCACTAATTCCAATTTTTTTTGATACTAATGGCGCACCCTGGGCCAGGTGCGCCATTAGTAGTTTCAACTCTAATGGCGTACCAGATGGTGGTGCACCATTAGTATATACTAATGGCGCACCCCTTGTTAGGTGCGCCATTACTGTCAATCCCATCTATAGCCCTTTTTCTAGTAGTGCCTCTCCCAGTCCGGACATGCACTTTAGGGCATGCGTACCCAGGGAAAGGAACCCTTAACGGAACTATTCTCCCTGGAAGATGTTTCTTACTACCCATGTAATATAACATAACTAGTTGGGCACTTGTCTGTTCAAGCACTAATGAACCCTACGCCTGGTCTCCACGCATACCCCGGTTCTTATATAACTGAGCGAGTATTCGGATACACTCCGGACTATCGGGTCCCGAGGTTGAAGCGAAAAGGTCCGCCATGACAAATGATCTACAATCCAGCTAGAAGGCATTATACATGACACATTAATTACATAGTCATGTAGACTGACTAAATTCCTCTTCTATACCATCCAACAGGCGGTCTAGCCTACAATCCTATTGGGAATACTTTGCGGCTAATTCTACTTGCCCATAGACTAAGCTAACGGGGATCTCTTTCCCGTCGGGCCCCACAGGTCCGACCTCGGCCATGTGATTTGGGTCAGCCTTGGTATACCGCGTCTTCACCATGCCCCAGGCTTCCCTGGCACCTTGACGGCAGGCAGATATCTTCCATAATCGGAAGCACCGCCGTGCTCCCTTGAGCTTCTCCAATGCCTTCTGGCAGGGAGACGGATGGCCACAAGGCCTAGGCAATACCTTGCATCACCTGCCGAACTTGTTCGTGCAGTTGTGAGAGCTCGGATAGAAGATCACTCACAGACCCGGGCATCTCCTCCGCGGGACGACCCGTCAGCATACCTGCAGACATAACTCTGTTAGCCGGCTTCTCCGCCGTCCCCTTTATTAAGGTTTCATTCAAGCACTTACTAAATATGCCGCGTCGAAGCCGCTTATTCTCCTTCTCAGAGTCCGCAAGCTGGGCTCGAACATCTTTCAGTTCCACGCTCAGCTTGGTATTGGCGTCTTGGAGATTGTTTTTCTCCCGCCTGACCTCAGTCAGCACGCATTCGCCAGCCTTTAGCTATCGTACGGCGTGCTGCTCCTCCCGATTCTCTCCGAATTCATCTACAACATCTATTATTAGATCTGCAGCCATGCCGCATGCTATATGGTACCTATCATTCTTTGAAAGAAATGTTACCAGCTGCGGACTTTTTGGGTTCCTTCAATGCGGCAACAGCGGCCCGAAGTTGGGTCTTGCATTCCTCAGCTCCTGTGACAGTCGACTATTCTTCTCTATAAGAACCTGCACAATAAGATGATCCTTAAATCAGTTCTGCTAACTGTTTCAAGTCTCAGGGGCTACTGATACATATAATCGTCAGATTTTCTTACCCATACATCCTTTACATACTGGTCCATGGCTCTGGCTAGACCATTTTGAGCAGCACGGAGGTACGCCTCTCCAGAATTGAAGGCATCAAATGCCTCTGGTGAGAAGAAAGCGTCGCGGAGTACGGCCCGACGACGCCTATGATTCATGGCGCTCTCCACTTCTGAATGTGTAGTGGATAGCCTCTCTGCATCCTCTGTAGGGGGACTATCCGGCGTCCGCCCCATGTCGGCTTCCGCCTCTATGTCCGGTCCTGGAGCCCGACTGGTGGAAGCCTGATCGGCAACCTCACCAGACATATTCCAGCGAGCGTTTTTTCTTTTAAAGAAACATGGACGTCATTACATTTCAAGAAAGACAACAACCACGGAGTGGGGTTTCTATCATACCTCTGTGCCGGTGTCTCCATCCTGACCGCCTTCCTTTTTGGCCTGCCCAGCCTTGGTGCCTCTTGTTGGCGAGTTGCTGCGGGTTCGGCATGGCGTCCCGAATGCCTTCCCTGTAAAAACACCATATGTATATGGTAGGTGAAGTGTCTAAAAGGGGATCCTAGTTTTTGGAGTTGGGATTTTTGGTTTTTCTTACGTGCAACGCAGGAAGCAGTCCAGGATAGTCGGCCATAATGGCCACCATGGCGTCATCACAGCTTAATTGATAGAACTACCAGTCCATCAGCTCCACGAATATGTCCGGATCTTCTTCGAGTCCGGCACCGAGGGCCTGGTCAGGGTCCTCTGGTTGTGGAGATGGGCTGCTGACCTCCCTTATGGCTTTTCGCAGTTCCTGCCGCAAAATGGCAAGGTGAGTACCTATGACAAAGAATGCGGGAAGAACGGGAGTAAGGAGATATAACTCACCCAGCTTGGAGGGTTGTACATGGAGAATCCATCCCGTGGCTTGATGCGGATGAACTCCTCTTCCTCTCCCTTGAACAATTCGGACAAGATTTTTGCTAAAGCGGCAGCGTTGTCCGGACCCTTACGCCCGCAACGGGTGGCGTCATCTTCCCCGTTAAAACACCACAAGGGGTGCCCTCGATATTGAAGTGGTTTCACTCCCCGCATTATGCATATTGACATAACCTCGATTACTGTCAATCCTGATTGAGCCAGCGCTTTAATCCGGTTCATCAGGTAAAGGACTTCTCCGTTGTCTTCCTCCTGGGGGCTCCGTGGGAGCCAACTTTGGCGTTTCTTCAGAGGAGCATTGCTGAACTCAGGAAGACCCCGCCGAACAGGGTCTAGAAGGGGGACGTCCTCCATATAAAACCATTCCGAAGGCCAGTCTTCGGACGTCTTCTTCGGAGTACCGGACAGGTATTCGGTTTCGGCGATGCGCCATATTTCGGCTCTGCCCACTTGATAAAGTGACCCCTTCTGTGTGCGAGGGACGAGGCAAAATAACCTTTTCCACAACTCGAAATGAGCCTTGCAGCCCAGGAATAACTCACAGAGGGCAACATAGCCGGCGATGTGTAACATGGAAGCATGGGTGAAATTATGCAGTTGGAGGCCGTAAAAATCCAGGAGCCCGCGAAGGAATGGATGAATTGGAAATCCGAGTCCGCTTAATAAATAAGGAACAAGGCATACCCGCTCCCCCGTAGAGGGGCTGGGGAAGCTCTCCGCTTGCTCCCCGCCATTGTAGGTGGCGAGCCCGGCTCGGACGGGCACCATATACGCTGGAGGGAGAAATCCCTTAGTCTGCAGTTCGACTAATCAATTGTGTGGGACTGAACACCTCTCCCAATCACCTTGCTTAGGGCTACGGGGCGGGAGGAGGAGCTGCAGAGGTCGGCCATGCTGGAATGGATCTTTCCGAAACACGCTCCGATGGATTTTCGCTGGGGGAAGATGGTATGGATCGGATCTAAGAATCCCCATCCCTTTAATAGACAATTTATTTATCTGGCTAGGGGGGCGAATGTAAAAATGCTCTGGCTCCTCGTATTCATTCAACGCGTGGAAGATAGCCCTTATTGGGCGCGGGAGCCAAGAAGCCCAACATTTATGGTGCCGGACACTACTTGACAAACGTTCGAAATTTGGAGAGGAACCCGCCTTGCAATGCCGAAGACAACACTGCGCGCCGGACTCATCGTCATTGAAACCTGGTTCGGGGGCTACTGAGGGAGTCTTGGAATAGGGGGTATCCGGACATCCGGATTATATCCTTTGGCCGGACTGTTGGACCATGAAGATACAAGATTGAACACTTCGTCCCGTGTCCGGATGGGACTCTACTTGGCGTAGAAGGCAAGCTAGGAAATACGGATATGTATATCTCCTCCTTTGTAACCGACCTTGGGTAACCCTTGCCCCCTCCGGTGTCTATATAAACCGGAGGGTTTTAGTCCGTAGGACAACAGACAATCATACCATAGGCTAGCTTCTAGGGTTTAGCCTCTCCGATCTCGTGGTAGATCAACTCTTGTACTACTCATATTATCAGGAATAATCAAGCAGGACATAGGGTTTTACCTCCATCAAGAGGGCCCAAACCTGGGTAAAACATCATGTCCCCTGCCTCCTGTTACCATCCGCCTTAGACGCACAGTTCGGGACCCCCTACCCGAGATCCGCCAGTTTTGACACCGACAATGACCTATGATCAAGTGACCTCACTTGACTCCTAACTCAGTATACTCTAACATAGGTGACCTAGTCGCCGACCCTCTTCCAGATGAAGTTCCTAGTGTCTCTTTTAGATTCTTTTTCTCATTGCATTTGGTTGTTTTATCCCCTTCCATAAAAAACTCCATCTAGATGCTTTTTTTCTTAGCCAGTTTTCTTCTCCCAAATCAATTCATTGTAAATTCTATTCGAATTCAATGCAAATCTTTGTGAGAGCCTATTGTCTAGTGAGCTGAGTTGACAAAACCTTCTCTTTGCCTTGAACTCGGTACTTCCGAATAGAATCACATCGGCTTCACCAAAATGCAATTTATCATTTATATATGTTCATCGGTTCAATCGAAGAGGACAAACTCAGATCCACTAATGTGATCAGTCTGTGTCATCTCCAACATAGACTCACTGACTGATCCTTCTTGGAGACACCGGTGTCACTTCATAAAGAAATTTCTGTCAAACTTTTCTTTGATTCTTTCTTCTCTAGATCCACTCAATAATTCTTTCCCTCTGCCTGCATCTGAAGCTAAATCATAGCTAGTTGCGCCTCTCGAGGACCATGCCTTCTTGATTAACATCCTTGATATTAACCCTTCTTGGAAATTGATGTCAAAGGGGAAGAGATATGCACAACAAAGATCATTTACAAATCTCTTCTATAAAAAGGAATATCTTAAAGGGAGAGAGATGCATTTTATAAGAGGAGATAATCCTGCATGTTTCTAAAGAGGGGAGAAACATGTTTTTGATCCTAGTTGATCAAGTTATTTATGTGCTCTATTGTTACTTGTGTTTGCTTTGATTTCTGCTTTGATTTTATCTTACCCTACCTACTCCCAATATCAAATTCTAAAGATTCAGGGGGAGAGGAAGCTCAAGTTTAGTGGAGAAAAATCCTTGGAACTCTATTGCAAATCTTGTTTGATCTTTTGGGGACATGGTTGCACCTAAAGAAGTATTAGCCTAGTGATACTCTTTTCTATACATGCCATCCCAATGTTGGTATTCTTGATGGTCTTGTATCTATTCTCTTTGAAGATTTTATCTTGCGTTATGTAACCCTGTTTTCTCAAGTGTATTTCTTCAGGAAATTGATCAAGCACCTCAAGGTAAGTATATGCATCACCCATTTGCATGATGATCTCCTGCTTGTTGCACATATTGTTTGCAAGAAAGAATCATGGACATGAAGACTCTACTTTCTCATTCATTTGCTCTGATGCATATAACCAAGATACATGTAACACACTTCTAATTCCTTACTACTGTGCATCTATATGCCTAAGCCTACCATCATTTAAATGGTTGCACACTTGTAGGGGGAGCATATGCATGTTACATGTTCTCTCAAAGCTTTCATGCATCTCTTGCAATTTATCTACTTTAAGCTTTTGATGTATGTTGTCATCAATTACCAAAACGGGGAGATTGAAAGCACCTTGCTCCCTTGGTGGTTTTGGTAATTCATGTCAACATACATATTGTTGGACTAATGCTTTTATCTAGTATATTTTAGAAAAGTTCAACATTGGCATGACAAGAACATGAGGGTGTGGACCCCTTCAAAATGCTAAGGACATGGACTAGATAATACATTGGTTAAGTGATCCAAGATCACATTGAGTTCATAGGAAAGCTAATACTATTAAAAGGGGATGAGGTTTTTGTAACACCCCCATGTATTAAGCTATAGTAACCCCCCTTGATTATGTTAAGTCACTTTGCTTAACAGTGCTTGATCACTTTGGTTCAAATCTCATTTCAAATTCCAGCTCTGAATTCAATTCAAATTTAAAGTGAGAATTTAAATTCACAAACATGGTTGGAAAATAGTTCATCATTTAGCAAATATTCCAAAACAAATAATGGTTAAGGAAAACAACATCACTTGTTTGCTCATTGGGCTCTAGCATTTAAAACACCGCCAAAACAACATTTTAAATGCTTTTCTAAATTATGAAAAATCCAGACTATTTCAAATGCTTCCCAAACTTTTTGTGGAAGTGCCTAAAATTGCAATGTTGAAAAAAATGCAAAACAAAAGAAATAAAAGAAAACATAAAATAATTACAAAAGAAAAGGCACATGCCAGTGTGCACTAGGCCTAGTGCACAGTGCCTGGCCCAAAAGGCCCAGCCTGCTCCCCCGTCATCCCCTTCCTCTCTCCTCCACCTGGCGCACCCGACCGTGCCGTGATGTCCCCGCCGGACCTGCTCGCCGCTCTGCACCACTACAACACCGGGGGGATAAGGCCGCCACCGCGACCCATCGGGCGAGCCCCCCCTTGATATTCCCCCCTTGCTCTACATCGCCATCCTCGATCTCGCCATCCACTGCCGTCGCCATGGCCTCGCCAACCACGTAGCCACCAAGCTCCTTCCGCCTCTCCAACCTTTCCACGGGTGTCGGTGTCAAAACCGGCGGATCTCGGGTAGGGGGTCCCGAACTATGCGTCTAGGTCGGATGGTAACAGGAGGAAGGAACATGATGTTTTACCCAGGTTCGGGCCCTCTTGATGGAGGTAAAACCCTACGTCCTGCTTGATTAATATTGATGATATGGGTAGTACAAGAGTAGATCTACCACGAGATCAAGGAGGCTAAACCCTAGAAGCTAGCCTACGGTATGATTGTTGTATGATGAAGTTGTCCTACGGACTAAAACCCTCTGGTTTATATAGACACCGGAGAGGGTTAGGGTTACACAAAGTCGGTTACAATGGTAGGAGATCTTGAATATCCGCATCACCAAGCTTGCCTTCCACGCCAAGGAAAGTCCCATCCGGACACTGGACGAAGTCTTCAATCTTGTATCTTCATAGTCCTGGAGTCCGGCCGAAGGTATAGTCCGGCTACCCGAACACCCCCTAATCTAGGACTCCCTCAGTAGCCCCTGAACCAGGCTTCAATGACGACGAGTCCGGCGCGTAGATTGTCTTCGGCATTGCAAGGCGGGTTCCTCCTCCAAATTCTTCATAAAAGTTTGTAAACACCAAGAGTAGTGTCCGACTCTGCAAAATAAGTTTCCACGTATTGCCACAGAGAGAATAATATTAACACAAATCTAATCTACTGACGTATTCCGCTGCGTGACATCACACTACAGCCAAGCCTTTATTCGAATCGTTTTCACTTTTCCACCTCAGCGTGTTTTGCGAGATGGTTTCCTTGGCACGTCTTGTCAAAGCAGAGATCGTGTCCCTCATTTACGGGATTCTCATCAATACGTACGTGGGTAACCCAATCGTGCCATTTATCATGGCGCTTGGGAGGCAAGTGAGTTTTACTAGGCTGGTGGGGACGCATAGTCGCATCCGCCCATATAAGGGGATAAGGATCCACCTTTTTACCTACGCCTTCTTCCTCCTTTGCCTATCCATCTTCTGCCCACCCGAGCTCCAGCGCCCAAGCCCACACTTCCTACCTCAAACTTCTCCAACAATGTCCGGAGTGGGAGGCAAGTGGATGGTCTCCTCCGTCATGGAGGGCCATGTCAAAAAACTAAGGAAGGCCGGATACCTGTCCAAAGACATCGCACACCGGCTTCCTGAGGAGGGGCAGCTTCTCCCCACCCCAAGGCCCCATGAGAGGGTAGTATTTCTTCCCCACTTCCTCCGTGGACTGGGTTTTCCTCTCCACCCATTTGTCCACAGGCTCATGTTCTACTATGGCCTAGATTTCCACAATCTGGCCCCGAACTTCATACTCAATATCTCGGCGTTTATCGTCGTGTGCGAGGCTTTCCTCTGCATCCGTCCCCATTTCGGCCTCTGGCTCAAGACCTTCAACATTAAGCCAAAGGTGGTGCGCGGCCACCAGGCGGAGTGCGGAGGTGCCATGGTGGGCAAAATAGCCAACGTCCTATGGCTCGAGGGCTCCTTTGTGGAGACCTTGAAGGGGTGGCAGTCAGGGTGGTTTTACATCACCGAGCCACGCGATCCGAAGCAGATCGCAGCCCCTGAATTCCGATCCGGACCCCCTACGCGACTCACGTCCTAGAAGGAGATGGGCTTGTCGTGGGGCGACGAAGAAGAGGTGACCGGACTGCAAAAATGCATCCAGTCCCTGGTGAACAAGCAATTCAAGCTTGTCAACGTAGTACAGGTCATGCTCGTCCGCCGGATCCTTCCGTGTCAAGAACGGGACTTCAATTTGTGGGAGTTCAACCTGGCGCAACACCGAAATCTGAGCAGGCTCTTCGACACGACGTACGAAGATGTCTGGAGGGGGCTAACCAAAGGCGCCGAGGCTCCCACATCCGCCTCCGAAGGCCGCGGATTCAGCTCGCAGCGTCCTGCTGGCGAGGTAAAATATTTTCATCTTTTACAAGATGTTAAGTTTTCTTCATAGTTTAACTCTATGCGGGATCTAAACTCCCTCACCCTTGATAGGATTGGCGGGCGAAGTCCGGGCTGATTAACTGTCCGGCTCCCTGGCCGAAGACCCAGCGCCTGCTCTCCTAGTGAAGCTGCTGGTTCCGACACCTTATGTGGTGCCGGAGAAGAAGGCCAAGAAGAAGAAGGCCACGGGGACTCGAAAGAGTTCCCGGCATATGGTGGTGTCGGACTCGTCGTCCGACAAGTCCGAGACGCACTCCTCTCGTGAAGACGACGAGGAGGAAGAAGAGACCACTCCCCCTCCAGCAGGGGGAGGAAAGAAGAGGAAGGCCGCCCCAGTAGGGGAGGCCGACGGGTCCAAGAAGAGGAAAACCCCTCTACTGGACTACGCCACCGACGCCGATGAGGACGAAGAGGAGTGGCCGGACAGGGCCAAGCGTCCGGCGAAATCATAAGTGTTCGGATACCAGAGTAACTCATGATATTCCTTTTGTCACGCAGCTTTCCCTAATGTCAAATATAATCATGCAGCCCGCCCAAGGACGGGCTCGACGAGTCGTCGAGCGGCTCCCTGGATTCATCGGACGTGAATTTAGTTCCGCCCGCTGCCTCCCCCTGTGCTGCGGATGACGCCAAAGTGGCATCGCGACAAGCTTCGGGGCAAGAGGAAGTGGTCCAGGAGGAACCGCGAGGCGACCTCCCGGACTCCAGGAGTAAAGGGGACCAGACCCCCCAGGGCTCCAAGTCCGGCTTTAAGACGGACACCGCGCCGGAATCATCAACGGTTTCGGACCGCGGCAGGTGAACTCTTGCCAAGAGGAGCAAGCCTATTGAGCCGGCGTCCTCCGTCCAACCGGAGGCACCGGACAATCTGCTGGAGGTGCTTAAGGGCGCCTCCATCAACGAGGAGCACCGTACCATCATGAGTATGGAGGTCCAGAAGGTTCGGTCCGCCAAAAGCGGACTGGCTGAAGCTTGTGCTAGCCTTCTAACAGGCTTCGAGGTAAGTAAAAAATATGTAAAAATATTACCGCATAGACAGTAGCCCCTGATGCTCTGTTTGGCGTTCGGAAAGAAAAGCCGAATAGAGGATCTATTAAATATCGCAGGAGTCTAACTAAAAAGGAGTCAATATACGTATGCAGGCTTCGCTGCTGGCCACCACCGCACTGACTGCGGAGGTGGGTGCCCTGAAGCAAGGCCTCGAGCGGACCGAGCAAGGGCTCGGCCTTGCCAAATGGCAGCTCGAGGAGAAAGAAGGTAAGAGATACCTTATAGAAAAAATGCCTATAAGAAGACGCAATTGCAAAAGATGACAGGAGTACACTGCTTATTGTAGGGGCCACAACTGAGGTGGCGACCCTCAAGTAGGCGCTGTCCGAGGCCGAGAAGAAAACGGCCACGAAGCGCACCGAGTGGGAGAAATTGGAGGTGCAGGTCGGCGAGGTGCAATAAGACCTTCAGGCTCTCATGAAAAAACATGAGAGTTTGGAGCTCGACTCGAAGACGCGAGTGTCCGAGCTTGTTGCTGCCCTTAAAACTGCCCAATCTGCCAAGGCCGAAGCCCAGAAGGCCCTCCAGGAATTGGATGCGGTGAAAAAGATAGCGGCGGGTAAGGCATTCTCTATGCAAAGCAGACATATAAAAGTAAACTACTTGTTACTTACCTGAATCCGGAGCGCTCCAGGGGCATTTGCAGATCTTCCCCGCA
The DNA here is from genome assembly GCA_034509565.1 of Triticum monococcum. Classification (NCBI taxonomy): domain Eukaryota; kingdom Viridiplantae; phylum Streptophyta; class Magnoliopsida; order Poales; family Poaceae; genus Triticum; species Triticum monococcum. The sequence goes on from CM067843.1 coordinate 86,311,916, forward strand.
ACGTATCCGATGCCGCCGCATTCTACCGAGCCGAGGAAGGTAGCTCGACGGAGAAGGTGTTCTGGTCTCAGTACGCTGAGGCCGGACACCCTGTGCCCTTGAGCGACCAGCTGAAGCAGCTGGTCGAGCTCCATAAGGCGGCCGAACAAGCCCTGAAGGGCTTCATAGTTCGGCTGTGGCCTAGAGAGGCCCTGCCTGGGAGCTACTTCGGACTGGTGCGGCGGCTGGTGGAGGCTTGTCCAAGGCTCGAGGTCATCAAGCGCTCCGTCTGCATCGAAGGTGCCCGTAGGGCCCTTGCCCGTGCAAAGGTGCACTGGGGTAAGATGGACAGTGAGAAGCTTGTGAGGGACGGGCCGCCGCCGGGGAAGGAGCATCGCATGCCCGAGAACTATTACAAGGATGTTCTGGCTGGTGCCCGCCTTATGGCAGATGAATGTACCAAGGATGTAATTTTTGAATGAACTCGCTTGTGTTATCCTGTGCGCTGAAAACTTGTTCATATGCGCTAAGCAATGCTTGTTGAATTTAAAATATTACTTTCTGTGTGACCGTTTATCAAAAAATTGAGAGATGGCCAGTCGTCGGCTTCTGCCCCCATGCCACTAGTGCTGGGGTGTTCGGGATAAACCTGAGCGCTCTTTTTCCCATGATTGGGTCCGTCGAGGGAGGCGCTCAGCGCAACGAACAAGGTAATCGGACTATAATGCTTGAACACTCTCACTTAGCCATAGAACTCTATAATTTTAAATTTTGGCGAAGCCCCTAGTATTCGGAAGACCGAGTTTGGGGCGCTATCCACGCCTTGGCCGGACAAAGCCGGTTCCTCGCTCTAAGCGGCATAAGTCTTTAAGGACTCGAAAAACCTCTCGAACAGCGACTGGTCTCTCGCCACATCATGACAGTCAGCTTTAGCTTTCTCTACTGAGGTGCTCAGCCCAACTCAACTGGGGCACAATCACAGTAGTTCTCCTAGTGCTACCTTAGCCGATATAGCGGAACGTAAGGCACCAAAACATAGGAGCCGGACAAACCCAACTATTGACCCAAATCATGATTCGGAGCCGATGCATATAGTGCTATAAGTTCGGGGTGCCGCACTTGTGAAAGTGTACGGACATCTCATGCCATATTGATGGGTACTGAAGCCCCTGGCATATTTTTGCCGTACCATAGTGTACAGATGCAACATGTTATTAATAAACATATATATAAAAAAGAGGATAATGCAGAAAAATAGACAAAAAGCTATGCATTGTTTATAGAAAGGCTACTATGAAAGCGGAACGATACAAGTAGTGCAATAAGCAAAAGGAATTGGACTATTTAACATGTCCTGGCCAGGGGCAGGCCGCAGAATTGTATTAAAAAACAGGTATACTGCTCGCAATAGAGACCACCTGGGAGTTCCATAATGCGGCATGGCTTGTCTGCTTTCCTGGATCTTGCATCGTTTGTGCGGCAGTTGAATTGCCAAACGGGTCATCCAAAGTATGGAGTCCTGAGAGTAAGAGAAAAAAGGAATCTGGCAGCCCCTGGTGCGGTTTAAGCCGTATTTTGGGCGTGCCGTGATTGTGCCCCTTCCCCCGTGCCCATGGTATTTCAAGAGCATAGTTATGTACACGAAGCACTGGTTTCGCTATATCGCGAGGGCTAGGGTTGGGGCCGCATTGCTACGCTAGCTCAGAATGTGCCAGGCGGTCTTGTGGTAGGGTACTCCGGGCGCGCTTGACAGTGTCCGGCTTTTTGAAGGCCGAACTGGAGAACTGCCTAGAGAGGCTGCTTTGTACTTCTGCTGCGAGCGCTGCCGTGTGCTCCTCCGTTCGGAGGGAGCGTTCAGTGTTCCCATTGACCGTGATTACTCCTCTAGGGCCTGGCATCTTGAGCTTGAGGTATGCATTGAATTTTGCGAATGCGGTTCGCCCGAGCAGTGCGTGATAGCCACTACGGAACGGGATTATGTAGAAGATTAACTCCTCGCTTCGGAAGTTATCCGGAGATCCGAAGACCACTTCCAGTATAACTGAGCCTATACAGTTCGCTTCTACACCTGGTATGACGCCTTTAAAGGTCGTTTTGGTGGGCTTGATCCTCGAGGGATCTATGCCCATTTTTTGCACTGTATCCTAGTAAAGCAGGTTCAGGCTGCTGCCGCCGTCCATGAGGACTCTTGTGAGATGAAATCCGTCAATGATTGGGTCTAGAACCAACATGGCGAAGCTGCCGTGACGGATGCTAGTGGGGTGGTCCCTTCGATCAAAAGTGATCGGGCAGGAGGATCATGGATTGAACTTTGGGGCGACTGGCTCCATCGCATATACGTCCCGTAGCGCACGCTTCCGCTCCCTCTTGGGGATGTGGGTTGCGTATATCATGTTCACCGTCCGCACTTGCAGGGGAAATCCCTTCTGTCCACTATTGTTAGGTGGCTTGGGCTCCTCCTCGTTGTTGCTATGCAGCCCCTTGTCTTTGTTTCCAGCTCTCAACTTGCCTGCCTGCTTGAACACCCAACAATCCCTGTTGGTGTGATTGGCTGGCTTTTCGGGGGTGCCATGTATCTGGCACAAGCGATCGAGAATTCGGTCCAAACTGGACGGGCCCTGAGTATTTCTTTTGAATGCCTTTTTTCGTTGACCGGATTTGTAGCCTCGGAATCCGGCATTAACTTCCGTATCCTCGTTGCTGTCGCTGTTAGCGCGGCGCTTTTGTTTGTTCCGACGCGACCTGTCGCTTTTGTCCTTGGTATTGGAATTACCAGGGTTCTTGGTTAAATTGTTGCTGCGAGCTATCCAGCTGTCTTCTCCCGCGCAAAAGCGGGTCATGAGTGTGGTGAGGGCTGCCATAGATTTCGGCTTTTCCTGTCCCAGGTGCCGGGCAAGCCACTCGTCACGGATATTATGCTTGAAGGCCGCTAAGGCCTCTGCGTCCGGACAGTCGACTATCTGGTTTTTCTTTGTTAGGAACCGTGTCCAGAATTGCCTGGCCGATTCCTCCGGCTGCTGAATTATGTGGCTTAGGTCATCGGCGTCCGGTGGTCGCACATAAGTGCCCTGGAAGTTATCAAGGAATGCGGCTTCCAGGTCCTCCCAAGAACCGATTGAGTCTGCTGGCAAGCTGTTAAGCCAATGTCGGGCTGGTCCCTTAAGTTTGAGTGGGAGGTATTTGATGGCGTGTAGATCATCACCACGGGCCATGTGGATATGAAGGAGATAATCCTCGATCCATACCACAGGATCTGTTGTGCCATTGTACGATTCGATGTTTACGGGTTTGAAGCCCTCAGGGATTTTATGATCCATTACTTCATCTGTGAAGCATAGTGGGTGTGCGGCGCCTATGTATTGGGCTATATCATGACGCAGCTCGAAGGAGCTTTGTTTGTTGAGTTCGGCCCGGCCGGATTTATTGCATCCGGAGTGACGATCACCGTCACGTGCCGTGGGGCGCCTGCGTGATCCATAGATCGATCTTGTTTGCCTTGCCTTGTCCTCCAGTATGTCACACAGGTCGGGCGCATTTTCCCGTGCCTTAGTATGCTTGACGCGGCGTCGGGGCATGGCTTGAGTGGAGGGCCAAGAGGCCTCTCTGTCGCGGCCATGAGGTGGCCGGTCGGCCATGTCATGCGCTGGTGATGTAGGTGCTTCCTCCTCTAGTCGAGGTAGCAGCCTGCGCTTTGGGTAACTCTTGGAGGGGCGTTTGAGTTCATACTCTTCGGCCGCAAGGACTTCAGTCTATCTGTTAGCTAGCAAATCCTGATCAGCTCTAAGCTGTTGCTACTTATTCTTGAGGCTGCTTGCCGTGGCAATAAGCCTGCGTTTAAAACGCCCTTGTTCAGCGAGATCCTCTGGCACGACGAACTTGTCGTCGTCGAGGCCTGCTTCGTCTTCGGAGGGAGGCGTATAATTATCGTCCTCAACCTCTTGGTCCGCCACCCTCTCGTGAGGGCTGGCTTCTCTGTCCTCCTGTGCTGAATCTTGCTGGAGGGGGTGTTCTTTGGCGCTATCCGGAGTAGTATTATCTCCCGTGCCGGAATCACCATTTTTGCTTTGGCGGGATTTAGAGCGGCGCCGCTGAGACCGGTGCTTGGGCTGTTTCTTAGAGGTATCGTCCCCTGCTGTTCCATCACCATCTCCATTATTTGGAGTGTCCACCATATATATGTCATATGACGAGGTGGCCTTCCAGCGCCCTACAGGTGCTGGTTCTTGTTCGTCTCCTGCATCGTCGTCCATGCCGTCGATTTTTTTGGAGTCGAAGTCAAGCATGTTGGTTAAGTCGTCGACAGTGGCTACGAAGTGGGTGGTGGGTGGGTTTTGAATTTTCTCATCGTCCGTATCCCAACCTTGCTGACCGTAGTCCGGCCAGGGCTCTCCTGATAAAGAGACTTTAGAGAATTCAGGATGTCGCCGAAGGGCGAGTGCTGAAAGATTTCCACGGCAATGAACTCCATTATCGGCGCCCAATCGGATTCGATCGGCAGGGGCGCGGGGGGCTCGGAGTTCGGAGAGGAATCCGGCTCCTCGGAGTCACGGGCCATGCGGAGTGCGGGGCTGGAGTTCGGCTCGATCGCCTCTGAGATCGCAGCCCCTAAGGCAGCATCCAACCACTGATCCTCGATCGGCGCAGTAGGCTCCGAATCAATGGTCGGAACCGATGCGTGTGCGGCCTCCAAGGCGCTGTTCGGCGGCAGAGCTATATCATGCCCATCGAGACAGTGCGGCGCGCTTGGCTGTGGCTCGAATCCGTCGAAGATCAAGTCCCCGCGGATATCAGCCGTGTAGTTTAGGCTTCCAAACCTGACCCGACGGCCAGGGGCATAGCTTTCGATCCGCTCAAGGTGGCCAAGCGAATTGGCCGCAGTGCGAAGCCGCCGAAGACGAAGATCTGTCCGGGGAGAAAAGTCTCACCCTGGACTGCATCGTTGTTGATGATCGAAGGAGCCATCGGGCCTAAAAGCGACGACACAGAGGAACTCTCTATGAAAGCACCAATGTCGGTGTCAAAACCGGCGGATCTCGGGTAGGGGGTCCCGAACTGTGCGTCTAGGTCGGATGGTAACAGGAGGCAAGGAACACGATGTTTTACCCAGGTTCGGGCCCTCTTGATGGAGGTAAAACTCTACGTCCTGCTTGATTAATATTGATGATATGGGTAGTACAAGAGTAGATCTACCACGAGATCAAGGAGGCTAAACCCTAGAAGCTAGCCTACGGTATGATTGTTGTATGATGAAGTTGTCCTACGGACTAAAACCCTCCGGTTTATATAGATACCAGAGAGGGTTAGGGTTACACAAAGTCGGTTAAAATGGTAGGAGATCTTGAATATCCGCATCGCCAAGCTTGCCTTCCACGCCAAGGAAAGTCCCATCCGGACACGGGACGAAGTCTTCAATCTTGTATCTTCATAGTCCCGGAGTCCGGCCGAAGGTATAGTCCGGCTACCCGAACACCCCCTAATCCAGGACTCCCTCAACGGGCTCTGCCTCCGTCGTCCATGCCTCTCCAACAAGTCTCGCGACCAGACGAGCCCCGCAGCGATGTCCTCGACCTCTTCTTTGAGCTTCGGCCACCGAGATCCCAGTGGTGTTCCGTTCACCCCAGGCCCTCCCCGAGCATGCTGAACACACCTACAGGGCCCATGTGGGCATCTCTCTCCTTTCCCCCACTCAACGCGCTCGATTGGTCGAAATGCTCCACCGCACGCGCTCATCTCCGGCGTGGCTCTGGTGACCCGTTGGTCACGCGCGTGCACCCGTTGGCTTCGCCGCATCATGTACAATCCACTAGCTGCTTTTGCTGCCCATTTGCATGCCGCATCATTGTTTCCTCCCGCACCCGTATGCCGGCATCCGCCCAGCTCGACGCCGACGTCGCTGTAGCCCTGCTCCGGCCCTGCCACCACCACGTTGGATGCGCCGCCGTCTACCCGTTCAAACATGACTGACTCCGTGCAAAATGAACGCCCCTAGCCAAATCCCGATCACCATGTCATGCATCATGATGCATTTGATTGCTTTATATTTATTGTTTCTTCCCCCTTCTCTCCGGTAGACCCCGAGACCAACGTTGCTCCCGAGATCGACTACACCCCTGATGACCAGTCCCTTTCAGCAGAGCTTCCAGTCAAGCAAAACCCCCTTGATCATTCATATATCGCCCTTTCTCTCTCTCTCTCATGCTTGCATTATATTTTGCTACTATTGTTCAATAGCTCCTATTCTGATGCATAGTTAGCTTCTGTAACTTGGTATTGTTACCTTACATGTTATCCTCTATGCTTAGTATAGGATGGTTAGTGATCCATTAGTGATGCTCATCCTTGTCCTTGTTGCCCTACTTTGTTATCGGTGACTCGATCAACGTGATCGATGTGCAGAGACTAACACATCACCGCATACCCCCCTTAGTTGTACGACTCTGCAGAGCTACTATCGAGTGCCGAGGGTGATACCTCCCCCCTCACTCCTGATGTTACCTCTATAGCGTAGCTAGTCGGTTGTGGGTTAACGAGGGTGATTCCTCTTTCACCACCTATGATGATGCCTCTGTCGTGTAGCTTCTTAAGCGTGAACCTGCCGAGGGTTATTCCTCCAAGTTCACCTTGACGGTTACTAAACGGATCGAGAAGATGTTGGGGAACGTAGTAATTTCAAAATTTTCCTACGCACACACAGGATCATGGTGATGCATAGCAACGAGAGGGAGAGTGTGTCCACGTACCCTCGTAGCCCGAATGCGGAAGCGTTAGCACAACACGGTTGATGTAGTCGTACGTCTTCACGATCCGACCAATCCAAGTATCGACGCACGACACCTCTGAGTTCTGCACACATTCAACTCGATGACGTCCCACGAGCTCCGATCCAGCAAAGCTTCACAGGGGAGTTTCGTCAGCACCACAGCATGGTGATGGTGATGATGATGCTACCGACGCAGGGCTTCGCCTATGCACCAGTACGATATAACCGAGGTGGAATATGGTGGAGGGGGGCACCGCACATGGCTGGAATAGATCAACTGATCAACTTGTGTGTATAGAGGTGCCCCTGCCCCCATATATAAAGGAGTGGAGGAGGGTCTAATACCCCGAGAATCATGCTACAGTAATCCCCTTCTAATGATGCCTTGTCATCATTGTTACTGTTGCTAATCTTCACTTGATCCAAATCACCGATTCAAATTCAAATCCAATCTAAAGTCAAAAACTCTTATTTGTCAGACAGGAGATCTAAAGTGTTCATCTTGTGGCAAATAGTCAATTGTTAATATTGGTGGTGAACCAACATTTTTGCAAGGTGTTTAAATGGCCTAAAGCAATTAAAGCAGTGGCTAAAACAATAGTTTAAATGGCTTTTACTTTATAAAAATTTCAAACTATTTCAAAAGCCTCAGAACCTTGCTATGGCAGTGCTAGCTATTGCAATGTAATTATGTGGCCAAGTCCCACATTTTACAAAATCCTTTTGGCACCCCAAATATTACCATGCTTTTTCTATAAAAAGAAAAGAGCAAAAGTAAAAGAAAAAGAAAACCCCCCTGACCCCCTGGGCCTTAGTCATCTGGGCGGCCCAACCCAACAGCCCACCTCCCCCGGTCGCCTCCCTCGTCTCTGTTCACCCGACCCAGCGACCGCGCTCGCCGGTCGCCACCGAACCTTGTCGCCATCCCCATCGGGGAAGGGACAAGGGCGACGTCCCCTCGACCCTGCGGGCTCCCCGCACCCATTCACTCCCCCTGGACGCCCCCTCTCCCCTCTCTCCCTCTGGCCTCACCCCGTTCTCCAGATCCACCTCGCCCCGATGCACTATCGCCGCCGCGTTGCTGCGCCACCGCGGCCACCGTGCCCTCCTTGCCGCCCGATGTGTCCGCGAGCCCCACGACCGTCTTCTGCTTCGTCTGCACCAACGACCTCAAGCCGGGAGCCACCCTAGCACCGGACCCCTTCGTCTTCCTCCTCGACGGCCACCACACGACCTTGCGGCCATTCTACTTCACCGGACCTCCCCGAGCCCTCTGCCAATACCCCACGATCCCGCGGTGAGCTCCTCCGCCGAATGCGCCATCCCCTGCCCTCTCTAGCCACCCGTAGCCACTACACCGACAAAGCCTGAACCATCGCAGCCTCGTTTGGTCGCCGGCGCGTCTCCGGTGACCTTTTGGTCAAGGGCTCACGACCGTTGGCCTCGCCGAACGCGTACGCTCTGCCCCTCCTCTTTGTCCGCTCACTAACGCACCGCATCACCATCGCCGTCGAGTGCCCGAAGGCCACCGCCGCCCGTGCTCCACGCCAACGCCGTTTCCGGCCGCCCCGGGGCCGGCCACCCCGGGGCCGGCCACCACCGCGGTTAGCTGCGGTTCGCCGCTCCCGTTCGAACGGCGTTGGCCGCGTCTGTTTTGGCCCCCTGTAGGCGAAATCCGGCCTCCCGAGCACCTCCGCCGCCTCTCTGTGTCGCCGACGGCTGAACGCCGGCCGCGCCGACGTGGCCGACCGAGGGCCACCCCCAGGGCCACCGCCCGGTGGGTCCCAGGGGCCCTAGGTGACCCGTTGACCCCGATCAACTATGCTGACCGGGCAGGCCCCATCCACTAACGTGCGGGCCCCACCATTTAAATAACTAATTAAAATGGTTTTATAATTAAAAGTAATTAGTTTAGCTAATTAGTCACTGAAATGTGCGGCCCAACTACTAATTAACACCCCGTTCAATTAAAATAACCCACTGTTAGCCCTCTGTCTATGACATGTGGGACCCACTGGTCAGTTTGACCTGGTCAGCGAGTCTGTTGACCGCTAACATCATCAGCACGTCATGCTGACGTCATTTTATCTTTTCTGTTAATTTAAATAATTCCAAAAAATGCTTTAATCTTTGAAAATTCATAGAAATTAAACCGTAGCTCGGATCAAAAAACTTTATATATGAAAGTTGCTCTGAACGACAAGACGAACCCGAATACACTACGCACATACCTGCCAGATGCCCCTAACTGTCTGAACATGGAACTTTCCCCCTCTGTTCATTTGTCTGACACAGGTCCGGAACCAGGAAAACATTCCCGGTTGTTTTCACCCTTCACCTTTATCGCGTAGCCATACGTTAGGTCACACCCGGGACATGTTATTGCCATGTTATGCTTTGTGGTGCTATGTTGCTTTATATTTACTGTTTCTTCCCCCTCTTCTCACCGGTAGACCCTGAGACCGATGTTGCCCCTGTGATCTACTACGTCGACGATGACCCCTCTCTCTTGCCAGAGCAACCAGGCAAGCAACCCCCCCCCCCCCCCTTGAGCATTCCAATATCGCCCATTTCTTTCCCTCTCATGCTTGCATTAGAACTACTACTGCTTTCTGTATGGTCCTACTTTGATGCATAGCCTATTGTTGTTACCTGATTTCATACCCTACCTGCTTATCCTAAACTGCTTAGTATAGGTTGGTTAGTGATCCATCAGTGACCCCCACCTTGTCCCAGTTGGCTCGCTTTATGTTCGATGACTCGATCAACGTGATCGACGTCCAGGCCCCGACACCGCACATCACCCCCCTAGTTGTACGACTCTGTAGAGTTACCATCGAGTGCCAAGGGTGGAACCTCATACATCACTCCTGATGAGATCTCTGTAGTGTAGCTATTCGGTTGTGGTCATCGAGGGTGATTCCGCCTTAACCACTTCCGTTACGGCTCTGTCGTGCAACCCCTCAAGTGTGAACCTCGAGGTGGATCCTCTTACATTCACCTTGATGATAACATCAAGTGGAATTCACCGGGGGTGATTCCTCGGGTTTTCCCCTTGGTGTTAGACACACAGTTACTGTGGTTACTATGACTTTGCACTGAGCCATGTTACTAAAGACGGGTCGGCCCTGAGGGGTACCCGCGCAAGCTTAATAGTGAGTGATATGGAGTCGGGTTGACCTGGAAGGTGCCCGCGAGATACTTACGAGGCGTGGCCGGGCATTCTTAGCCCTTGCCGCAAGTACTCGAGATGGGGCGACGGGGTCACATCGATCGTGAGTCTCTGCTCGTTACCGCGTGCTCCTAATCCACTATGGTTTGGATATTTGATCCGAGGGGCCTCTGGCCTGATAGCACTAACCATCATGTGGGCATAGTATGGGCGTTCTGCGTCGTATACATCAGTCAAAGCTTAATAGACGTCAGCGACTGAGTGGCGCGCGCCGGTTTGGACTGCATAAGCACCTGCCTTTTTGAAGGAGGTACCTAGGTGTGCTCACCGGCCGCCCACGCAACGTGCATGAGTTCCTGGGGTGATGGCTCATGACCCCTGGGGGCATAGGTTTAGTCCGGCGTGCTTGACCTCTATATTAAGCCTAGGTCAGGTTACGGCATATTGTTTGGCCAAGGCCGGGCATGACCGAGGAAAGTGTGTCCGGCTGGAGTTAATCGAGCATGGTGGGTAAGTTGGTGCACCCCTGCAGGGAAAAAACATCTATCGATAGCCTGTCCTACAGTAACGGTCACTTGGAGTTGTATACCGATCGATACAACTAGAACTGGATACTTGTGATGAGAAATGAATGGTTATGAGAAATGGATAATATGGCTCTGGGATTGCTTTCTCGCAGGGAGTCGAGAAAGGATCTCTGGTGGGTAATCGAGCGTGGTGGGTAAGTTGGTGCACCCCTGCAGGGAAAAAACATCTATCGATATCCTGTCCTACAGTAACGGTCACTTGGAGTTGTATACCGATCGATACAACTAGAACTGGATACTTGTGATGAGAAATGAATGGTTATGAGAAATGGATAATATGGCTCTGGGATTGCTTTCTCGCAGGGAGTCGAGAAAGGATCTCTGGCTGAGGTTGATAACACTACTACTACTTTACTTTATGCTAGTCTACACTCTTCTAATGCTGCAAGACCACTGAAGATGTTGAAGATGCTAGTATTCGATATGATTAGGCTTTCCCCTTCCCTTATGGCATTCTGCAGTTCAGTCCACAGATACAACCCTTTCATTTGATACCAATGCATACTTAGTTTAGATCTGATGTAAGTCTTGCGAGTACTTTGGATGAGTACTCACGGCTGCTTTGCTACCTCTTTTCCCCCATACCCGATTGTTGTGACCAGATGACGGATCCCAGGAGCCAGACGACACCACTGAAGACTATTGTTACCCCGAGGGTGCCTACTACTACATGACAACCGCTGACGACTTGGAGTAGTTAGGAGGCTCCCAGGCAGGAGGCCTTGCCTTTTCGATCGATGTTGTTTTTGTGCTAGCCTTCTTAAGGCAAACTTGTTTAACTCATGTCTGTACTCAGATATTGTTGCTTCCGTTGACTCTTGTGTATTCGAGCCCTCGAGGCCCCTGGCTTGCAATATAAAGCTTGTATTATTTTATTTTGTGTCTAGAGTTGTGTTGTGATATCTTCCCGTGAGTCCTTGATCTTGATTGTACACATTTGCGTGTATGTTTAGTGTACGGTTGAATCGAGGGCGTCATAGAGGGGAGGGCCGGCCCTCTCTAGGGCACGCCATGGGGAGTCCTACTCCCACCGGGAGTAGGATTCCTCCCTTTCCAACTTGGAGTAGGAGAGGGAAGGAAGAGGAAAGAGGGAGGAAGGAAAGGGGGTCCCGGCCCCCTTCCCTATTCGGATTGGGCTTGGGGGGGGGGGGCGCCACCTCCCTTGCTCCTTTCCCCTCCTTTCCACTAAAGCCTAATAAGGCCCATATACCTCCCGGGGGTTCCGATAACCTCCCGGTGCTCCGGTATATTCCCGATCTCACCCGGAACCATTCCGGTATCCAAATATAGTCGGCCAATATACCGATCTTTATGTCTCGGCCATTTCTAGACTCCTCGTCATGTCCGTGATCATATCCGGGACTTCGAAATATCTTCGGTACATCAAAAACAGAAAAACTCAGAATACAATCGTCACCGAACTTTAAGCGTGCGGACCCTACAGGTTCGAGAACTATGCAGACATGACCGAGACACGTCTCTGGTCAATAACCAAGAGTGGAACCTGGATGCTCATATTGGCTCCCACATATTCTACGAAGATCTTTATCGGTCAAACCGCATAACAACATACATTGTTCCCTTTGTCATCGGTATTTTACTTGCCCGAGATTCGATCGTCGGTATCTCAATACCTAGTTCAATCTCATTACCGGCATGTCTCTTTACTCGTTCCGTAATGCATCATCCCGCAACTAACTCATTAGTTACAATGCTTGCAAGGCTTATAGTGATGTGCATTACTGAGAGGGCCCAGAGATTCCCCTTCGACAATCGGAGTGACAAATCCTAATCTCGAAATACGCCAACTCAATGAGTACCTTCGGAGACACATGTAGAGCACCTTTATAATCACCCAGTTACGTTGTGACATTTGGTAGCACACAAAGTGTTCCTCCGGTAAACAGGAGTTGCATAATCTCATAGTTATAGGAAAATGTATAAGTCATGAAGAAAGCAATAACAACATACTAAAATGATCAAGTGCTAAGCTAATGGAATGGGTCAAGTCAATTACATCATTCTCCTAATGATGTGATCCCATTAATCAAATGACAACTCATGTCTATGGCTAGGAAACATAAACATCTTTAATCAACAAGCTAGTCAAGTAGAGGCATACTAGTGACACTCTTTTTGTCTATGTATTCACACATGTATTATGTTTCCGGTTAATACAATTCTAGCATGAATAATAAACATTTATCATGATATAAGGAAATAAATAATAACTTTATTATTGCCTCTAGGGCATATTTCCTTCAGTCTCCCACTTGCACTAGAGTCAATAATCTAGATTACACAGTAATGATTCTAACACCCATGGAGCCTTGGTGCTGATCATGTTTTGCTCATGGAAGAGGCTTAGTCAATGGGTCTGCAACATTCAGATCCATATGTATCTTGCAAATATATATGTCTCCCACCTGGACTTGACCCCGGATGGAGTTGAAGCGTCTCTTGATGTGCTTGGTTCTCTTGTGAAATCTGGATTCCTTTGCCAAGGCAATTGTACCAGTATTGTCACAAAATATTTTCATTGGACCCAATGCACTAGGTATGACACCTAGATCGGATATGAACTCCTTCATCCAGACTCCTTCATTTGCTGCTTCCGAAGCAGCAATGTACTCCGCTTCACATGCAGATCCCGCCACGGCGCTCTGTTTAGAACTGCTCCAACTGACAACTCCACTATTTAATAGAAACACGTATCCGGTTTGCGATTTAGAATCGTCCGTATCAGTCTCAAAGCTTGCATCAATGTAACCATTTACGATGAGCTCTTTGTCACCTCCATAAACGAGAAACATATCCTTAGTCCTTTTCAGGTACTTCAGGATGTTCTTGACCGCTGTCCAGTGATCCACTTTGGATTACTTTGGTACCTCCCCGCTAAACTAATAACAAGGCACACATTAGGTCTGGTACACATCATTGCATACATGATAGAGCCTATGGCTGAAGCATAGGTAACATCTTTCATTTTCTCTCCATCTTCTGCAGTGGTCGAGCATTGAGTCTTACTTAACTTCACACCTTGTAATACATGCAATAACCCTTTCTTTGCTTGATCCATTTTTAACTTCTTCAAAACTTTGTCAAGGTATGTGCTTTGTGAAAGTCCAATTAAGCGTCTTGATCTATCTCTATAGATCTTGATGCCCAATATGTAAGCAGCTTCACCGAGGTCTTTCATTGAAAAACTTTTATTCAAGTATCCTTTTATGCTATCCAGAAATTCTATATCATTTCCAATCAACAATATGTCATCCACATGTAATATTAGAAATGCTACAGAGCTCCCACTCAATTTCTTGTAAATATAGGCTTCTCCAAAAAGTCTGTATAAAACCATATGCCTTGATCACACTATCAAAACGTCTATTCCAACTCCGAGAGGCTTGCACCAGTCCATAAATGGGTCGCTGGAGCTTGCACACTTTGTTAGCACCTTTTGGATCGATAAAACCTTCAGGTTGCATCATATACAACTCTTCTTCCAGAAATCCATTCAGGAATGCAGTCTTTACATCCATTTGCCAAATTTCATAATCATAAAATGCGTCAATAGCTAACATGATTCGGACGGACTTAAGCATCGCTACGGGTGAGAAGGTCTCATCGTAGTCAACTCCTTTAACTTGTCGAAAACCTTTCGCAACAAGTCGAGCTTTGTAGACAATAATATTACCATCAGCGTCTGTCTTCTTCTTAAAGATCCATTTATTCTCGATGGCTTCCCGATCATCAGACAATTCAACCGAAGTCCACACTTTGTTCTCATACATGGATCCCATCTCAGATTTCATGGCTTCAAGCCATTTTGTGGATTCTGGGCTCATCATCGCTTCCTCATATTTCGTACGTTCGTCATGCTCTAGCAACATGACCTCCAGAACAGGATTACCATACCACTTTGGTGCGGATCTTACTCTGGTTGACCTACCAGGTTTGGTAGTAACTTGATCTGAAGTTTCATGATCATCATCATTAGCTTCCTCACTAATTGGTGTAGGTGTCGCAGGAACTGGTTTCTATGATGAACTATGTCGGTGTACAAAAAGAGGGGTACACTTTTTGTACCCCTAGAACTGTGCACAGGCAGTCTGAGCCACGGGCACCACCACACCAAGCAAGGCAAGGGAGGTGAGCCAGGGTAAGACCGAAGCTCAAGAGAACTAGAACGACGCCAAGGCCAAGACCACGAAGAGCAAACGGGACGAAGCGGATTCCCCCCGGCAAGATCCTTGCCGGGAGACAGTTCTAGCAGCCCCGGCAAGACCCTTGCCGCGGTGACTCATCCCTCGCCTACGGAGCAATTCACCCTTGAGTCCACTGCCCCCAAAGGGCAAGGATTCGGGAGACATTCCCGTGGCAGCATGCAGATCTTTGTGAAGACATTCAAGATCAGATACACACTATAGGAGACGACAACCCTTGGCGGGATCCAAGCCGAGGAAGACCACAAGGCCCCCGGCAAGCGCCTTGCCGGGGATGACAGCAGGCGCCTCGGCAAGACCCTTGCCGGGGCTCCGGCAAGGCCCTTACCGAGGACACCCGCAGGGCCACCATCAGGCCCACGCCGACTAAACCTCCATCACCGCATGCATGCAGCTGCCGACCCAACCAGCTGGGCAGGCACCCGCGTGGCGGCATGCTGATCTTCGTGAAGACCCACCACCGCGCCACCTCAGCTGCCTGCCTACATACATGGCATCGCAGGCGTCGCTGGCCAGGGCACGTGTCGACACAAGAAGGAGGGGCGACGGACGAGACAGGTTTCTCCCCCGTCCTCGATAAAGCAAGGATACCTAAGCAAGACGCATTAAATGCACCTTGTAATGTAATGCGAGGGATAACCTCGCATCACTATACCCTTTCCACCTCCTGTGTGCCACTGTGGCAACCCCTTTTTCTATAAAAGGAGGCCCGAGGTGACCAGGAGAAGGATTCGGCTTTTTGGAGCTCCTCACGCCCCATAGCTTGCTGAAGAACACAGATATACAATCCACCAAAGCAGGAGTAGGGTTTTATGCATCCTCGCGGCCCGAACCTGGATAAATAAACCGTGTGCTATCTGTTTGATCCGCTCTTCTCACGACCCCGCGCCCCGCTAACCACAGTAGGGATTCTTGTGATCCCATAGGTGTCGTTCCCACTGACATCCTTGGCACGCCAGGTAGGGGGCGCAGTTGTGAGAATCGGCTCTAGCAATCAGCCCAGCACTCCTTCTCGTGGCTCTTGGAGAGGGAAGGAGGCCGGAAGATCAGCGCTTGAGAGACCACAAATAGAAGCTAAGTTGCACTGAACCCTTATTTGTTCTATCCTTTTTATATGAGGTTATTCCCCTCGGAGATGTCACGCCTTTGTACGAGAGACCTGCACGCCAGGGGGCTCTCCCACGATCGGCAACGCCCTTGCCCTGTTTCGATCCGCTCAATAGCTCAAGCGGCTGCGTCGAGAATGGCAGAGTAGCCTTCCGTGATCAACAACGCTCTCGATTCTGACTCGAGTCAAGCTCGACAGTTCGAGCGGCCGCGTCTAGAACGGAAAGGTGGCTCGTCCGGCAGCATGCATACCCAGCAGGCCCATGGGGATCCGTCCCCAAAACGCCGCTAGGGGCTTCCGCGCCTGTCGGATTTCGGGTTCCGGCAGACCCTTAAGGTTCGAACACTGGGGTGCGCGTGGAAATCTCGCCTTCAACCTCTCCGTCTCGAGGGGATCTAAACTACTAAAAGAACTGCACGAAAGACAAGGAAGAACAGCCTCGCGAGGGTTTGTTCTTGGCTGTGGCGATGAACTGCTATGAAGAGTTCGGTCGCCTTTCTCTCTCTTTCTCTCTCAGATCCCGGACCGAATGACCGGGAATCGAACCAACAAAACCGACCCCCTTGCTATGTGGGTGGCTAGTCCTATTTATAGAGGCCTTGGTCCTCTCCCCAAATATTGAGCGGGAAGGGATCCAACAATGGCGGGCTAATTTGAAGGGGGACAGCGAGTACATCTATCCTGACAAAAGCAGTCTTCGCCTGCCAAAGGCTCTGGTGATGACGCCGCGCTGGGCTCCATGGTGACCTCCTTCTCGTAGTCCTCCTGGCCTTGGTCTCGTTGCACCGAAGTGGCATCCTTTGCCTGATGCCTCGGTACTCCGCTGATACGCTTGCTCCCTTTGCACCAAAGAAGAAAGAGGGACGCTGCGCGCGCTGGCACCCGCCTGGTGCCCCGTGTCGTCATGGCTTGTGTCATGGGCACCTCGGGAGGTACCCCGCCTTGAACTCTCTGCCTCCTCGTGAGCCAGCCTGACGAGGCTGTGCCTGAGGATGCGCCGTGTCGTCCGCCTCGCGAGGCTTGGCCCCTTGTGAGGGTCTTGAGCCTCGTGTTGATGAAGATGGGCCGCGCTAGGCCCCCACTTGAGCCACGCCGCAGGCCGCAGGCAGGCAAGTCTGGGGACCCCTGTTCCGAGAACGCCGACAGTAGCCCCCGGGCCCAAGGCGCGCATGTACTTGGCCGTGCCGAGAGGCGAAAGGGCAAGGGTGAAGCGCCGCGGGCCCCAACAGCCTGCGGCCTTGGACGCCGCGTGGCGGTTGATTGGACGTGGCGCCTCCGCTTCCCCATGACGCCTTGGTGATTGTGCGAGTTGGACAAGTCCCTGCATGCAGAACGTGTTATGATTACCTGTGATCGTGGAGACCGGCGGTTGGCCTTCGCCGGCTATAAGTATGGCACCGCTCGTGCCCGTCTAGTCCATCTCCTCTTGCTCTCTCCTTCACCTTAGTTCTTGCTCCGTCTTGGCGTGATGGCTCCGATTCGCCGATTCTCTGCAGCGGAGAAGGGAAAGGCTCCTCGAGGAGGGCCAGACCCTCTCCCGCCGAAGAAGCGACTCGCCCAATGCAGCCGGGACGATCCGGTGGTGGCGAGGCCCCGGGCGAGTGGGCTCCGCCGGGGTTCCCGCTGCCTTTGTACACCCACGTCGAGGGCCTCGGAGGTGTTGATGCTGATCCCCGCGGTCAGCGCCGTCGTCGGCACCATCGGGTTATGAAGGCGTGGGTGGTTCCTCCTAGAGTCCATGCCGAGGGCTCCTCCCATGAGTTCGTGCTCCACGTCGTCACTCCTCTTCAGTCCTGGATCCGCCTTCCTCCCTTCTTCGCCTCCGTGGTTCTTCTAGGGGGGCCTATGGAGCTCCAGCTGCAGCACGCCGACTGCGGCGCCCCCGCGATCGAGGCCAAGGTCGTCATCGCTGCCCCGGGCGCGGTCTACATGTCCCGCGGCTGGAGGGAGATCGCCCGGGTCTGCAGGGAAAGAGGCGTCTTCACGGTCCACCTGGAGTATGACGGCGCGGCGGTGATGTTCCTCAAGGTCTGCGACGCGATCGGGCGCCGGCTAGAGTGCTGCCGCGGGGGAGGTGACCAGGACCTCGCCATGGTGAGGGCTAGGCCCGTTGACCGCCCCCCTGACAGTGGCGCCCGAGGGTCCAGCGGCTCCAGCGAGATCTTCGCGACTCCGGAGACGAGCGACGACAGCTACGAGCCTCCGAGCCGCCGCCGCTCCAGGAGCAGGGCGGACGCGTCAGGCCGTCGCCAACCCTGATCTGGATGGAGTTGGCGCCGGTGCCTGACGGCCCACTGTTGATGATGGCATCTTCTGCAGGAGCCCATGTATTTAGCACTCCTTAGGATCCGTTCCCTGCGAGGAATCGAAATGCGCCCCATGGGG
Source organism: Triticum monococcum (assembly GCA_034509565.1). Classification (NCBI taxonomy): domain Eukaryota; kingdom Viridiplantae; phylum Streptophyta; class Magnoliopsida; order Poales; family Poaceae; genus Triticum; species Triticum monococcum. The sequence continues at coordinate 86,330,130 of CM067843.1, forward strand.
GCTTGTAAGGTGCCTGTAGTCCCGTTTGTTAATATATGACCTTTGCTATGGATTCGTGTGAGTTGCTGATTTTGTCATAGCTTAGTTCTCCCTTTCGAACCTCACGAGGGCTTGGTGCTCTACGCCGATAGGTCCCAGTCCCAAGGCGGCGTCAGCCGTCCCTGGTATGCCAGGTCGCGATGCCGTGGTCAAGGCCAGGAGGTGAGCGACCCGAGGTCCGGTAAGAGCCCCTGAGTCGCAATGCTCAGGAGGTCCCCTTTGGCGCCCAAGCAGCCATCACTTAGTGAGAAAGGGAAGCAACATCGCTAGTACGGAGTCGCTTTAGGTGCGGGGGTAGTGCTGCAGTAGCCAGTGCCATGGGTGGTAACTTATCTTGAGGATCAGGGGCCGTTCCAGGTGTGCCGTTGGGTCCGTGCGTGGGTAGGAGCGGAGACGCTTGGCAAGGTCCTCGCGAGGCCCCTTCTTCCCCGCCTCTGCTCCCCTTTCTGCTCTATGTCCTCAGGTCCCGGGCCGTCGAGCTTGTCTCAGCCGTCGCTGGTATGCCAGGTCGCGATGCCGTGGACAAGGCCAGAGGGTGAGGGCTGGAGAGCCAGTAAGAGCCCTGAGTCGCGATGCTCAGGCACCCCCCCTTTAACGTGCAAGTGGTTCGCGCGGGCAAGGGCGAAGGAAACCTCGTGAGGGCCTCGGCTTGCGCGGTTCCCTCCAGGGATCCTGCAGGGTCATCACAGAAATAAGATGGTGTTGCCACGACGGCCATTAGTTGATTGTTACTCACTCAAGAGCTTGCTGGTTGAGGTAGGCGAGGCGTATCTGGGCACCCATGAGCCAGCGCGGGACTCCTGAGGCCCTACCTCTGGGCGGGTTGCACCTGGCACTGGGCCGTATCTTGAGATGTGTCCCTGCAAAATTTGGTTAGATGCCAGTACTCTACGTCCTCGGGTCCCGGCCTTCGAGCTTGTCTCAGCCGTTGCTGGTATGCCAGGTCGCGATGCCGTGGACAAGGCCAGAGGGTGAGGGCTAGAGAGCCAGTAAGAGCCCTGAGTCGCGATGCTCAGGCACCCCCCCTTTAACATGCAAGTGGCCGACATGGGAAGAGAAGATGCCGCGGACGGGCACCATGCAGCTAAGCGTGATAGGCAATGCATAGTTGGAAATAAACGCTAGGGGGATACACGCCGCTGGGTCTGGCCCGAACGGCTTGGGGATGATGCAGCCCGAGGGGCGCCCCCAACAAGGAAAACTAACAACGGAAAGGTAAATGCAGATACATGCCGCGGGGGCGGACCCACGCAACCTGGGAGTGATGCAACCCTGGGGGGGTGCTCCCAGCTGAGAACGAAACTTGAAAGATGTCACCTGAGGATGTCGTCGGTGTAGTGGCGTTGGTGCAGCAGACTTGACAGGCTGCAGAAGCCGATCCTCACGAGCCCCCAGGCCCCGGGGCCTCGGGAGGCTCCGGAGGCACTGGTGACTCCTCGTGAGCTGCCTCCATCTCCTCCAAGGCCGCGGAACGCCTGTCTTCCTGAGCCTCCACGATGCCCCTCATGAGGCACTGGTACGCCGCAGCCATGCTCGGCAGGCCGTAAGGCATGCGAACATAGCTGTGGGGTGGACCTCCGCAGCGCCCCACTTGCGAGGGCTAGATGCGCTCCGTTGTGGCGATCTGATTGAGCCCTGGTACGTCGACGCAGATGCGCAGCCCACCATCCTCGCCTGGATGTGGGGCCACGGCTGGCAAGCGGCGGCAACCTCTCATGATCCTTGTCTCCTGTAGCTCTTGAATGGCCTCATCAACAAACTCTTGCGGGTCTGATCTTCCTCGCCTGGCTCCCTCTCGAGGGAAACGTGCTGCGAAGCACGCCTCCACATGGTGCCCAAGCGCCTCCCTCGTGACTCCGGCTAGGTCGGTGGCCCTCCAGGTGAGAGCCCCCGAGCCCTGCCTGAGGAGGGCGCCGGGCGCGCTTTCCTATACGATGGACGGAGGGCCCTCCTGAGGAGGCACGGGCCTTGAGGGGCCTGCCTCCTGAGGGGCTGAGCCTGACGACGTCTTCTTCTTCTTGGGGATGGTCTCAGGAAGCCTCCTGCTTCCGCGATCTGGGTCTTCTAGCGACGCGGCCTGAAAAGCTCGCTCCAGGGAACACACTGCATCTCTCTCTTCACATGGCACCGTGATGATGCCGCCACTCCCCGGCATCTTCAGGACGTTGTAGCCGTGGTGGGTCACGACCATGAACTTGGCCAGCGCTGGGTACCCGAGGATGGCGTTGTACGGCAGGCGGATGTGGGCGACGTCGAAGTCGATGAGCTCGGTGCGGTAGTTGCTGCGGGCCCCGAAGGTGACAGGGAGGTGGACCTGCCCGATCGGGATTGTGGAACCGTCGGTGATCCCGGAGAAAGGCTTGGTTGGCTGAAGCTGGTCATAGGCACTTGGAGGTTGTTGAATGTTTCCACGGAGAGGATGTTGAGCCCTGCCCCGCCATCGATGAAGTTCTTGGTGACCTGCACATTGCTGATGACCGGGGAGCAGAGCATCGGGAGGACTCCTGCAGTGGCTGCGCACTTGAGCTGGTCTGCTGAGCTGAATGTGATGGGGCACGCCGACCACCTGAGGGGGCGCGTTGCTTCGAGCTTGGGGAGAGCTGCATTCACTTCGCGGGCAAACTGCTTGAAGATACATTGGGAGGCTCGGGCTTGAGCTCCGCCCAGGAGGCAGGCGATTGCCTGCGGCTCCTGGAAGCCCCCAGCCCCCTCGTCTTGATGGCGGTCTTCATTCCTTCTTGGTGGAGGCGGCAGCGGAGGTAGGCATGCGCTGCCATGAGGGCGGTCCTCGCGAGGCTAGTCGCGCCACCCCTGGCGCGGGCCGCGGTCTTCCCAGCGCCCTGGGTTTCTTCCTCCTCCCCGGCCGTAGCCTCGGTCAGCATGGTCAGGGCGACGGCCGATCCTTGCTTCTCGCACGGCGCAGAGCTCTTGACATTCATTGGTGTTGTGGGTGTGGAGGTCATGGTACACACAGTACCGGCTGCCTTTGGAGGGTTCGGGCAGATCCTTGCCTCGTTTGGTGTCTGGTTCGGCCGCGAGCACAGCAGCCCCCTTGCGCTTCACGTCCTTGGCCTTGGGCTTCTTCTCTTCTGGGTCCGCGGCAGGCAGCTCGAGGAGGGAGAGACGTCCCTCCTCAGCCCTGGCGCACTTGTTCGCCAAGTTGAACAGCTCCAGGGAGGTGCAGAGGTCTTCGTGCATCGCCAGCTCCTCCTTCATCTTGACGTCACGCACGCCGTCAGAGAAGGCAGAGATGATGGCCTCCTCTGACACCCTGGGGATCTTGAGGCGCGCGCTGTTGAAGCGCTGGATGTACTTTTGCAGGGTCTCTCCGGGTTGTTGCTTGATGCGGCGCGTGTCGCTCACGGCAGGCGGCCGGTCGCGAGTACCTTGGAAGTTGGCGATGAAGCGGGCGCGCATCTGGTCCTAGGAGGAGATCATGCCTGGAGCCAGATTTAGGAGCCAAGTTCGCGCCCCTTCCTTCAGCGCCATGGGGAACCAATTCGCCATGACCTTTTCATCCCCGCCGGCAGCCTCGATGCCCAGCTCATAGAGCTGGAGGAATTCCGCGGGGTCAGTTGTGCCGTCGTAGCGAGGAGGCAGGTCGGGCTTGAACTTGCCAGGCCACGCGACGCTGCGTAGCTCAGTGGTGTAGGCGTGGCAGCCTGCGGTGGCCACGAAAGGCCTCGGTTGGTGGAGAGCTTGGTCTTGAGGGTCCCCACGCGCTGCAGCTAGGAGCAGGGCGGGGTCTTGACGTGCCGAAGCTGGAGCAGGGTCGCGGCATGCCGGAGCAGGTAGTGCCCTGGCAGCCCCCTGCGGGCAAGGGATTTCTTGGCAGCTTCACTCTTGTTGCGCTGGCGCCTGACGGAGCGGGTTCCGCCCAGGGACCAAGCGCCTTGGAGCCACGGCGTCTTCTTGGAGAGGAGGCGACTCGTGTGCCTCTGGAGCTTCATTGCCCGCGCGGGGCGGAGTGCGGCGTAGAGGGACGGACGGCGCGGAAGAGCCCCCTGCGACACGGACAAGCTCGGCAACACGGTCGAGCCATTCTTCGTAGACGTCGTCGACGGGACGGTAGCGCAGGAGCTCGTTTGCCGCGAGGAGCGCAGCTCGAGCCTCCAAGGGTGCTCGGAGCGCGCGGGACGAAGAACCGGCTGGAGCGAGTGATGGAGTGGCGGTGCGGCCGTCTTGCCGCACGGACGGGTGCTGAGACGATGCCTGCTGCTCGCCCCCCGCCGGGCCGGTGGCGGCGTTGACGGTGGGCAATGGGGAACGATGAGGATGCCCACCATCGGGGGCCGTCTGGGCGACGCGAGAAGCGATGGCGGCCCGGCGCTCGGCACGGGCTCGACGAGCGTCTGACATGGATGCGACGGTCGGAGGAGAGCGGAGCGGTGGAAGACGAATTCCGGTGCACCTCTACCTGGCGTGCCAAATGTCGGATTTCGGGTTCCGGCAGACCCTTAAGGTTCGAACACTGGGGTTCACGCGGAAATCTCGCCTTCAACCTCTCCGTCTCGAGGGGATCTAAACTACTAAAAGAACTGCATGAAAGACACAAGATTTATACTGGTTCGGGCCACCGATGTGGTGTAATACCCTACTCCAGTGTGTGGTAGATGGATTGCCTCCTGGGGCTGGTGTGGATGAACAATACAAGGAAGAATAGCCTCGCGAGGGTCTGTTCTTGGCTGTGGCGATGAACTGCTATGAAGAGTTCGGTCGCCTTTCTCTCTCTTTCTCTCTCAGATCCCGGACCGAACGACCGGGAATCGAACCAACAAAACCGACCCCCTTGCTATGTGGGTGGCTAGTCCTATTTATAGAGGCCCTGGTCCTCTCCCCAAATATTGAGCGGGAAGGGATCCAACAATGGCGGGCTAATTTGAAGGGGGACAGCGAGTACATCTATCCTGACAAAAGCAGTCTTTGCCTGCCAAAGGCTCTGGTGATGACGCCGCACTGGGCTCCATGGTGACCTCCGTCTCGTAGTCCTCCTGGCCTTGGTCTCGTTGCACCGAAGTGGCAACCTTTGCCTGATGCCTTGGTACTCCGCTGATACGCTTGCTCCCTTTGCACCAAAGAGGAAAGAGGGACGCTGCGCGCGCTGGCACCCACCTGGTGCCCCGTGTCGTCATGGCTTGCGTCATGGGCACCTCGCGAGGTACCCCGCCTTGAACTCTCTGCGTCCTCGCGAGCCAGCCTGACGAGGCTGTGCCTGAGGATGCGCCGTGTCGTCCGCCTCGCGAGGCTTGGCCCCTCGCGAGGGTCTTGAGCCTCGTGTTGATGAAGATGGGCCGCGCTGGGCCCCCACTTGAGCCACGCCGCAGGCCGCAGGCAGGCAAGTCTGGGGACCCCCGTTCCCAGAACGCCAACAGCGCCGGCGAGCCTACCCAATCGACGTAGGGCACGCATACAAAGAGGAATTGAATGGGGAGATAACATGCATGAAATTAAGAGTACTACAAAGTTATATTACATCACATCATTGCTGCGGTTCTAACTAAAGATGAAATTTGTCTTGGTCGTGAACCTGCAGCGGTGGTGAAGAACAGGATGCCTAATCCCGGCGCTGGCCTTCCACCCTCTTGATGCGCTCCTTGAGAACCGTGAGGTCAATACCATCCGGCAAGCTATTCACTGCGGCATCAAAGCCGAGGTCGGGATTCCAGTACGCCATCTTGGTGAGGACCTTGGTCATGACCCCCCCGGCAAAGTCGCCGGGCTTCACCGGCCAACGTGGCCGCTTGGTTGGAGTGAATATAAGCCAAGGCTCCAAGGACGCCCTCGAAGAACATGGTCAGCTTGGTGTTGACGGTCCCGCTGCGCTCAAGGGCGTACCTCACGTTTGGCATCCCCATGGTGGGCAACTGCAAGGTGACCCTGCCAGCGACGTCCTCCAAACGGCTGATCCATCTGTTCTCGCCCGCCACATAATACTCGTGGGAGGCGGCCTCGTTCACCCACAGCTGCTTCTCCTCCTCCAGGCTCCTGGTCAAGGTCTCCTCCCGAGCCCTGCTCTCCGACAACATCTTCTCGAGATCCTCCAGCTTTAGCTTGAGATCTCTGACGGAGTTTTGCGCTTCGGAGAGCTCCCCAGTCCTGCTGATGACCGCTCCTTGCGCCTCTACCAAGGTGCTGTTGAGCATGCTCTTGTCGTTGGACAGCTTGAGGGCCTGCTCCTTCAGCTCGTCCCGCTCCACCTCCAACTCCCTTACCTTGCTGGCATGGGCCAGAGCCTGGGCATCGAGTGCCTCCTTGTGCCTCTGCTCCAGCTCGCGATTCCGCCGCACGACAAGGGCCTCGAGCTCCTCATCCTTGCCACGGAGCGCTGCGGCAAGCTTCGCCTCACGCACGGTGAGGTCCTCTTCCTGGGAATCTAGTGCGGCTTGATGCTGGTTCCGGACGGCTTCGGCCACGGTAGCCAAGTTCGCCGCCTTTTCGTGGGCCTTCTCGATGTCAGCCATCTTCATGGTGAGCTCGACATTGCGTTTGGTTAATTCCTCTTGAAAGGCCCTCTGCTCCTCGCGAGTCTGGTGGAACCAGGTCTGCGTCTCAGCAACGCGTGCCTTGAAATCCACCTCTGCCTGGTCCAACGTTGCCGTCCTGGACTTAACCTTGTCCAGACGGACACAGTAGAGCGCCTGGAGTTTTCGGAAGTTGGCCCCCATAGCGTGAAAAAGTTGCTCTTCTGGAGAACCATCGCCGCCAACGCCTGGCTCATCGACAACCTCGAGCCCGGTGGAGGCAAGCACCTCGCCGTCAAAGACTTCCCTTTCGGCGGGCGCTCGGGAACTTGACGCCCCTGGGAGATGGACGAAAAGATCGTCGCCCACCTTCAAATATCTGCTGGGGCCCGAGGTTGAGGAGGAGGGAGGCTGATCATCAACCACCTCTTCCTCGGCAGTGGCCTTGCCGGCTTCCCCGGTAGGCCCACCGTTGGCGTCCTCGCCAGAAGCCTCGCCGGTCGCCTTGGCGGCCCCTGCAGCGGTGTCCTCAGCGGCATCCTTGGCGGCCTCATCAACGGCGACCCCGTCAACATCCCTGGCGGCCTCCGCCGCGGCCTCCTTAGCAATATTCCCAACAACAGTATCCACGTCCTCCATACCTATTGAAGGAGGGCCTGGGTAATAATGGGAGCATTGAAGCCAAGAAAAAGAATAAGGGAAAAAACAGAGACGGAGGACAGGCGACTCACCAGTGCCAGGCTGTGAAGCAGAAGTCCCCTCCCGCCAGCATTCGGCACCGTGGCAGTGTCACCAGCGCCCAAGTTCCCCTCTTCCTCCATGGGTGTGGGCTCCGTGCTTGATGCCCTTGCCGGGGACGCCCCTCGTGGCGGTGTAGTTGATGGGGGTGGTGTGTTGGGGGTAGCCCTCTACGGCTCCTCCTGCTGCCGCTCCCCTCCTGCAAACCCGACAAGGTCAACACCATAGCATCGAACGCCTACCATGTGTCGATAAGAGGAGGGTGATGAACTTACGCCGGGGGCTGTGCTGGGGGCTGCTGTCCGGGCTGCTCAACACCACCAGTGGCGACTCTGAAGCACTGGCCGGGGGCTGGCCGCCCGCCAAGGCTTGGCCCTCTTCACCCTTTGGGCCAACGTCTCTGCATCCCTGCAAAAGCAAAAACGGATCAAGATGAGTGACTTAATTCAGAGGAATGGAAATGGTAGTAAGGAACAGAGTACTTACTCGTCATCTATCTCCTCTTCCTCCACCACTTTCCTTTTCCTCTTCGGGCTGAGAGGCCGGAGATCAAAAGTGACCTCTGCGTCAACATGCGAGTCGACATCTGCCGGAGGAGGCGAAGACGGCAGGGTTTGTGCGCGCCCAGATGAGGAAGGGTGAGGGAGTCCTGGATTAGGGGGTGTTCGAATAGCCGAACTATACCTTCAGCCGGACTCCCGTACTATGAAGATACAAGATTGAAGACTCCGTCCCGCGTCCGGAAGGGACTTTCCTTGGCGTGGAAGGCAAGCTTGGTGATACGGATATGAAGATCTCCTACCATTGTAACCGACTCTATGTAACCCTAACCCTATCCGGTGTCTATATAAACCGGAGGGTTTTAGTCCGTAGGACAACATACACATCAACAATCATACCATAGGCTAGCTTCTAGGGTTTAGCCTCTCTGATCTCGTGGTAGATCTACTCTTGTACTACCCATATCATCAATATTAATCAAGCAGGACGTAGGGTTTTACCTCCATCGAGAGGGCCCGAACCTGGGTAAAACTTCGTGTCCCTTGCCTCCTGTTACTATCCGGCCTAGACACACAGTTCGGGACCCCCTACCCGAGATCCGCCGGTTTTGACACCGACAAAGGGCTGTTGTCTTCTTTTTCTCAGCGGCCTTCATCAGCCTCTTGGCTGCCGTGGCCCTCGTGTGACGCCCAGACCCCTCCAGGGTCAATCGAGGCCGCGTAGCCCTGCCGGGCCGGACCGGCTCGCCAGAGCCAGCCCGCCGTAGGATTCGCCCTCTTCCCCTGGTTGGCGTCGAGCCCGCCGCCATGTCCTCCTCCGACGACGACTCGTCGGCCGCGTCTTCGACGAGCGGAGCTCCAGTGTCGGTGTTGCTAACCTCCCCGGAGGCCGCCGCCCACCGAGTGAGCTCCTCTTCCTCCGCAGCCGTCGCGGCCTTGTCCTCCACACCCCCGGCGCTGCCGGCCTCCATGGCAAGCTGTGCCTCCCTTGCCCTAGTGGCGATGTAGTCCAGCTGTGCCTGGGTGGTGTCCATGACAAGCCACCGCACGGCATCAGCATTGACATACACCTCAATCAGGGTGTCAAAGAATTGCTGCACATCCGCGTCCTTCGGCTCCTTCCAGCTTGGGACAGGGTCATGCACGTTACAGTCCGGCATCATGGCGATGATCTCAGACCGACGTGAATTGTTGCACAACGGGACCACCCCTGTTGGCAGCTTGAAAAACGGCCCCTTGAGGGCCTTGCCAACCTTTGCGGCAGCCCTCGCGGCCTTGCCGGTCCGTTCGACCTCGCCATCGCGACCCACATCAAGCTGGAAAAGCCGCTAGCAGAAGTGGGCATGCGCCAACACCGTGAAATTGTGGTCGAGGCCGGGGCGGAGTCGCATAATGTCAGCCGGATTCTAAAAAGCCAGGCTGGCCTCCCCTTGTTGTGCAACGGGGCGATCCGGCGACGAATGAAGTCCGCCCCGATCATCTCAAGGGTGAGTCCAGCCCGGGTGAGCCGGAGAATCCTGGTGGTGGCAACAGTGAGCCTCCCGTCAGCGACGTCGACATTACTCCAATCGCTGCCGCAGACCGGCGGCACTCGGCGGACCTTGCAGAATTCCGGTGGGTCTTCATCTTCAATCCAGCACCACCGGCCACGCCATTCCTCCCACCTCTCCTTCACGGCACCGTCCGGGTACGCCCCCTTGGATCTTGGGATCCAGGTGACGCAACCAGAGACGGCACCTCCCGGCTGGATCCGAGGGAAGAAATAATGGCGGAAGAGCGCCGTGTTGGGCTGCACCCCGGCAAAGCCTTTGCAAAGATGCGCGAAGAAAGCCATGCACGCCACCGCATTCAGAGTAAAATCCAAGAGGTGAAAGCCGAAGGTGTGCATAATGTCGCAGAAGAAATCAGAGAAAGGGGGCATAACCCGCAAGAAAGATAATCGACGAAAAAGGGATACCGATTTGGAGCAAGATCAACGCAAGCAGCATGAATGACGCGCGTCGCCGGGTGTCCCGAATTCTCTCCCCCCGTCTTCGCTCCCCATAGGGGCCTGAAGGAGGCCCGGAGCTGATGAACATCAACCGTCGAGGGGAAGAAAAAGGCGGACTTTGTCCGGTCCCCCGACAGCGTGCTCTCTAGCGGCTCCACAGTCCCAGCGCCCTTAGCCACCCCCTTGCCCTTGACGGATTTGGGCGCCATGGCGGCCAAGAAGTTTAGAGGGCTGTGGAAGGGGGATGGAGAAGCAACGACGGCGGGCGACAATGGAAGCTTAGGAAGGAAGGAAGAGAGGAAAGGGCGGCTCTGAGATTGGAAAAGGCACGAGGAAGGAGGAGAAAGTGAGCAGCGTGCCCGCGGTTATTCCTTTTTTATGGGGGAAAACTTGGGCCGCCTCCTTTCACATTAACTGTGGTGTGACGCATGCCCACGGGAACCAACCCCACGCATGCTGCCCACGTCACACGCACCTCCCCATGCCACGCCGCGCCACGCACGGGAGTCGTGGGAAGCGTAGCGCGCGAAGAACCTTACTGCGGTAAAAACCGCCCCACCTGCCCGCGCACCGTTTTTGGGCCTAGCCCAATAACGCGTTGCGCTATGTGTGGCCCAGGCCCAGGGGCTCCTATCAGTGTACAAAAAGAGGGGTACACTTTTTGTACCCCTATAACTGTGCACAGGCAGTCTGAGCCACGGGGACCACCACACCAAGCTAGCAAGGGAGGTGAGCCAGGGTAAGACTGAAGCTCAAGAGAACTAGAACGACGCCAAGGCCAAGACCACGAAGAGCAAAGGGGACGAAGCGGACTCCCCCCGGCAAGATCCTTGCCGGGAGACAGTTCTAGCAGCCCCGGCAAGATCCTTGTCGCGGCGACTCGTCCCGCGCCTACAGAGCAATTCACCCTTGAGTCCACTACCCCCAAAGGGCAAGGATTCGGGAGACATCCCCGTGGCGGCATGTAGATCTTTGTGAAGACATTCAAGATCAGATACACACTATAGGAGACGACAACCCTTGGCGGGATCCTAGCCGAGGAAGACCACAAGGCCCCCGGCAAGGCCTTGCCGGGGATGATAGCAGGCGCCTCGGCAAGACCCTTGTCGGGGCTCCGGCAAGGCCCTTACCGAGGACACCTGCAGGGCCACCATCAGGCCCATACCGACTAAACCTCCATCACTGCATGCATGCAGCTGCCGACCCAACCAGCTGGGCAGGCACCTACGTGGCGGCATGCAGATCTTCGTGAAGACCCACCACCGCGCCCCTCAGCTGCCTGCCTACCTACGTGGCATCGCAGGCGTCGCTGGCCAGGGCGCGTGTCGACACAAGAAGGAGCGGCGATGGACGAGACAGGTTTCTCCCCCGTCCCCGATAAAGCAAGGACACCTAAGCAAGACGCATTAAATGCGCCTTGTCATGTAATGCGAGGGATAACCTCACATCACTGTACCCTTTCCACCTCCTGTGTGCCACTTTGGCAACCCCTTTTTCTATAAAAGGAGGCTCGAGGCGACCTGGAGAAGGATTCGGCTTTTTGGAGCTCCTCACGCCCCATAGCTAGCTGAAGAACATAGATATACAATCCACCAAAGCAGGAGTAGGGTTTTACGCATCCTCGCGGCCCGAACCTGGATAAACGAACCGTGTGCTATCTGTTTGATCCGCTCTTCTCACGACCCCGCGCCCCGCTAACCACAGTAGGGATTCTTGTGATCCCATAGGTGTCGTTCCCACCGACAAACTACTTTCCAATAAGGGAGTAGGTACAGTTAACTCATCAAGTTCTACTTCCCTCCCACTCACTTCTTTCAAGAGAAACTCCTTCTCTAGAAAGGATCCATTCTTAGCAATAAATGTTTTGCCTTCGGATCTGTGATAGAAGGTGTACCCAACAGTTTTGTTTGGGTATCCTATGAAGACACATTTCTCCGATTTGTGTTCGAGCTTATCAGGTTAAAGCTTTTTCACATAAGCATCACAGCCCCAAACTTTAAGAAACGACAACTTTGGCTTCTTGCCAAACCATAGTTCATAAGGTGTCGTCTCAATGGATTTTGATGGTGCCCTATTTAACGTGATTGCAGCCGTCTCTAAAGCATAACCCCAAAACGATAGCGATAAATCAGTAAGAGACATCATAGATCGCACCATATCTAGTAAAGTACGATTACGACATTCGGACACACCATTACGCTGTGGTGTTCCAGGTGGCGTGAGTTGCGAAACTATTCCACATTATTTCAAATGTAGACCAAACTCGTAACTCAAATATTCTCCTCCACGATCAGATCATAGAAACTTTATTTTCTTGTTACGATGATTTTCCACTTCACTCTGAAATTCTTTGAACTTTTCAAATGTTTCAGACTTATCTTTTATTAAGTAGATATACCCATATATGCTCAAATCATGTGTGAAGGTGAGAAAATAACAATACCCGCCGCGAGCCTCAATATTCATCGGACCACATACATCAGTATGTATGATTTCCAACAATTTTGTTGCTCGCTCCATAGTTCCGAAGAACGGCGGTTTAGTCCTCTTGCCCATAAGGCATGGTTCGCAATTACCAAGTGATTCATAACCTAGTGATCACAGCCCCAAACTTTAAGAAACGACAACTTTGGTTTCTTGCCAAACCAATATGACCCAAACGGCAGTGCCACAAATAAGTTGCACTATAATTATCAACTCTGCATCTTTTGGCTTCAACATTATGAATATGTGTATCACTACTATCAAGATTCAACAAAATTAGACCACTCTTCAAGGGTGCATGACCATAAAAGATATTACTCATATAAATAGAACAACCATTATTCTCAGATTTAAATGAATAACCGTCTCGCATCAAACAAGATCCAGATATAATGTTCATGCTTAACGCTGGCACCAAATAACAATTATTTAGGTCTAAAACTAATCCCGAAGGTAGATGTAGAGGTAGCGTGCCGACGGCGATCACATCGACTTTGGAACCATTGCCCACGCGCATCGTCACCTCGTCCTTACCCAGTCTTCGCTTAATCCGTAGTCCCTGTTTCGAGTTGCAAATGTTAGCAACAGAACCAGTATCAAATACCCAGGTGCTACTGCGAGCTCTGGTAAGCTACACATCAATAACATGTATATCACATATACCTTTGTTCACCTTGCCATCCTTCTTATCCGCCAAATACTTGGGGCAGTTCCGCTTCCAGTGACCAGTCTATTTGCAGTAGAAGCACTCAGTCTTAGGCTTAGATCTAGACTTGGGTTTCTTCTCCTGAGCAGCAACTTGTTTGCTATTCTTCTTGAAGTTCCCCTTCTTATTCCCTTTGCCCTTTTTCTTGAAACTGGTGGTCTTGTTGAACATCAACACTTGATGCTCCTTCTTGATTTCTACCTCCGCTGCCTTTAGCATTGCGAAGAGCTCAGGAATTGTCTTGTTCATCCCTTGCATATTATAGTTCATCACGAAGCTTTTGTAGCTTGGTGGCGCTACCTCTTGAGCACTGCGTTGGTTTTCACTTGAAGAGGAAAGGGTAATGCAGCAAAGTAGCGTAAGTATTTCCCTCAGTTTTTGAGAACCAAGGTATCAATCTAGTAGGAGGCCGCACATGAGTCCCTCGCACCTATACAAACAAATAAATCCTCGCAACCAACGTGATAAGGCGTTGTCAATCCCTACACGGCCACTTACGAGAGTGAGATCTGATAGATATGATAGGATAATATTTTTGGTATTTTTATGATAAAGAGAAATAAAAGATGCAAAGTAAAATAAATGGCAAAGGAAATAACTAAGTATTGGAAGATTAATATAATGGAAGATATACCAGGGGGCCATAGGTTTCACTAGTGGCTTCTCTCAAGAGCATAAGTATTTACGGTGGGTGAACAAATTACTTTTGAGCAATTGACAGAATTGAGCATAGTTATGAGAATATCTAGGTATGATCATGTATATAGGCATCATGTCCGAGACAAGTAGACCGACTCCTGCCTGCATCTACTACTATTACTCCACACATCGACCGCTATCCAGCATGCATCTAGAGTATTAAGTTCAAGATAACAGAGTAACGCTTTAAGCAAGATGACATGACATAGAGGGATAAACTCATGCAATATGATATAAACCCCATCTTGTTATCCTCGATGGCAACAATACAATACGTGCCTTGCTGCCCCTACTGTCACTGGGAAAGGACACCGCAAGATTGAACCCAAAGCTAAGCACTTCTCCCATTGCAAGAAAGATCAATATAGTAGGCCAAACCAAACTGATAATTCGAAGAGGCTTGCAAAGATAACCAATCATACATAAAAGAATTCAGAGAATATTCAAATATTGTTCATAGATAAACTTGATCATAAACCCACAATTTATCGGCCTCACCAAACACACCGCAAAAGAAGATTACATCAAATAGATCTCCACAAGAGAGGGGAAGAACTTTGTATTGAGATCCAAAAAGAGAGAAGAAGCCATCTAGCTAATAACTATGGACCCGTAGGTCTGAAGTAAACTACTCACACTTCATCGGAGGGGCTATGGTGTTGATGTAGAAGCCCTCCATGATCGATGCCCCCTCCGGTGGAGATCTGGAAAAGGCCCCAAGATGGGATCTCATGGATACAGAAAGTTACGGCGGTGGAATTAGGGTTTTGGCTCCGTATCTGGTAGTTTGGGGGTACGTAGGTATATATAGGAGGAAGGAGTATGTCGGTGGAGCAACAGGGGGCCCACGAGGGTGGAGGGCGCGCCTGGGGGGCGGGGGGGCGGGGGGGGGGGGGGGGTGGGGGGTAGGCGCGCCCCCTACCTCGTGCCTTCCTCTTTGATTGCTTGACGTAGGGTCCAAGTCCTCTGGATCATGTTCGTTCCGCAAATCATGTTCCCGAAGGTTCCATTCCATTTGGACTCCGTTTGATATTATTTTCTGCGAAACCCTTAAATAGGCAAAAAACAACAATTCTGGGCTGGGCCTTCGGTTAATAGGTTAGTCCCAAAAATAATATAAAAGTGTATAATAAAGGCCAATAATGTCCATAATAGAATATAAAATAGCATGGAACAATAGAAAATTATAGATACGTTGTAGACGTATCAAGCATCCCCAAGCTTAATTCCTGCTCGTCCTCGAGTAGGTAAATGACAAAAATAGAACTTTTGATGTGGAATGCTACTTGGCATAATTTCAATGTAATTCTTCTTAATTGTGGTATGAATATTCAGGTCCGAAAGATTCAAGACAAAAGTTCAATATTGATATAGAAATAATAATACTTCAAGCATACTAACTAAGCAATTATGTCTCTTCAAAATAACATGGCCAAAGAAAGTTATCCCTACAAAATCATATAGTCTGGCTATGCTCTATCTTCACCACACAAAGTATTTAAATCATGCACAACCCCGATGACAAGCCAAGCAATTGTTTCATACTTTTGGTGTTTTCAAACTTTTTCAATCTTCACGCAATACATGAGCGTGAGCCATGGACAAAACACTTTAGGTGGAATAGAATGGTGGTTGTGGAGGAGACAAAAAAGGGGAAAGATAGTCTCACATCAACTAGGCGTATCAACAGGCTATGGAGATGCCCATCAGTAGATATCAATTTGAGTGAGTAGGGATTGCCATGCAACAGATGCACTAGAGCTATAAGTATATGAAAGCTCAACAAAAGGAACTAAGTGGGTGTGCATCCAACTCGCTTGCTCATGAAGACCTAAGGCATTTTGAGGAAGCCCATCATTGGAATATACAAGCCAAGTTCTATTATGAAAAATTCCCACTAGTGATAACATAGGAGATTCTCAATTATGAAGATCATGGTGCTACTTTGAAGCACAAGTATGTTAAAAGTGTAGTAGCATTGTCCCTTCTCTCCTTTTCTCTCATATTTTTTATTTGAGCCTTTTTATGGCCTCTTTTTTTATTTGGGCTTCTTTGGCCTCTTTTTTTATTTTTTTCGTCCGGAGTCTTATCCCGACTTGTGGGGGAATCATAGTCTCCATCATCCTTTCCTCACTGGGACAATGCTCTAAAAATGATGATCATCACACTTTTATTTACTTACAACTCAACAATTACAACTCGATACTTAGAACAAAATATGACTCTATGTGAATGCCTCCGGTGGTGTACCGGGATACGCAATGAATCAAGAGTGACATGTATGAAAGAATTATGAATGGTGGCTTTGCCACAAATACAATGTCAACTACATGATCATGCAAAGCAATATGACAATGATGGAGCGTGTCATAGTAAATGGAACGGTGGAAAGTTGCATGGCAATATATCTCGGAATGGCTATGAAAATGCCATGATAGGTAGGTATGGTGGCTGTTTTGAGGAAGGTATATGGTGGGTGTATGATACCGGCGAAAGGTGCGCGGTATTAGAGAGGCTAGCAACGGTGGAAGGAAGAAAAGTGTGTATGATCCATGGACTCAACCTTAGTCATAAAGAACTCATATACTTATTGCAAAAATCTACAAGTTATGAAAGCAAAGTATTATGCGCATGCTCCTAGGGGGATAGATTGGTAGGAAAAGACCATCACTCGTCCCCGACCGCCACTCATAAGGAAGACAATCAATAAATAAATCATGCTCCGACTTCATCACATAACGGTTCACCATACGTGCATGCTACGGGAATCACAAACTTTACCACAAATATTTCTCAAATTCACAACTACTCGACTATCATGACTCTAATATTACCATCTCCATATCTCAAAAAAATTATCAAGTATCAAACTTCTCATAGTATTCAACACACTCATAAGAATTTTTTTATTAATCTTGAATGCCTAACAAAATTAAAGAAAATTACCATGCTGTTTTGTAGGACTCTCAAAATAATCTAAGTGAAGCATGAGAGAACAATAGTTTCTATAAAACAAATCCACCGACGTGCTCTAAAAGATATAAGTGAAGCACTAGAGCAAAAACTATATAACTCAAAAGATATAAGTGAAGCACATAGAGTATTCTAACAATTTCCGAATCATGTGCATCTCTCTAAAAAGGTGTGCACAGCAAGGATGATTGTGGAAAACTAACAAATAAAGACTCAAATAATACAAGACGCTCCAAGCAAAACACATATCATGTGGTAAATAAAAATATAGCTCCAAGTAAAGGTACCGATGGAAGTAGACGAAAGAGGGGATGCCTTCTGGGGCATCCCCAAGCTTTGGCTTTCAGGTGTCCTTAGATTATCTTGGGGTGCCATGGGCATCCCCAAGCTTAGACTCTTTCCATTCCTTGTTCCATAATCCATCAAATCTTTTACCCAAAACTTGAAAACTTCACAACACAAAACTTAAAGTAGAAAATCTCGTGAGCTCCGTTAGCGAAAGAAAACAAAACAACACTTCAAGGTACTGTAATGAACTCATTATTTATTTATATTGGTGTTAAACCTACTTTATTCCAACTTCTCTATGGTTTATAAACTATTTTACTAGCCATAGATTCATCAAAATAAGCAAACAACACACGAAAAACAGAATCTGTCAAAAACACAACAGTATGTAGTAATCTGTAGCTAACGCAAGATCTGGAACCCCAAAAATTATAAAATAAATTTCAGGACGTGCGGAATTTATCTATTAATCATCTTCAGAAATAATTAACTAAATATCACTTTCCAAATAAAAATGGCAGCAATTCTCGTGAGCGCTAAAGTTTCTGTTTTTTACAGCAAGATTAGAAAGACTTTCCCCAAGTCTTTCCAATGGTTCTACTTGGCACAAACACTAATTAAACACAAAAAACACAACGAAAACAGAGGCTAGATAAATTATTTATTACTAAACAGGAGCAAAAAGCAAGGAATAAAAATAAAATTGGGTTGCCGCCCAACAAGCGCTATCGTTTAACGCCCCTAGCTAGGCATAAAAGCAAGGATAGATCCAGGTATCTTTAGTTGGTAATTATTTAATGAGAAATCTATCACCTTTATGAGTTTCTTTCCTTTTATCAATAATCAAACTTCTCGGCACAAGATTGAAAAAATCATTTGTAGCAAATGGTTCCTTAATGAGAGCAAAAAGATTAGGATGAATACTTATAGATTTGAGATCCGTAGTTTCTTTGCTAGAGGATTCACCCTTAATTTTAGGAACATACATAAGCTTGGAAATGTTAGGTGGAGGACTTGGAGTATTCTTTACGGAAGAAAAAGCGATTCGCAAGTTGGTAATGATACCGTCAAGTTTATCGATTCTACTGGAATCATGATTTATTCTTTCATTAACTATAGGTTCCTTCTCTTTAATATTTTTCAAAGTTACTCCTACTTTAGATCCATATTGGGTAATTTGGTTGTGGATCTTTTTATCGAAATTTTCAATTAACTCAATGGTAGCAACTTTATTTTCAATAATTTCAAGTTTTTGCATTACATGCTCCAAAGTTAACATAGTTCCATTAACCAAAAGAGGGGGTGAGCCAAACAAATCTATCATAGCATTATAGGAATCGAAAGTGTGGCTACCCAAGAAATTCCCTCCGGCAATGGTATCAAGGACATATCTGTGCCAAGGAATAGCACCTACATAAAAATTGGGGAGAAGAATAGAAGTAGATTACTTCCTGGTAGATCTATTCCGAGCATTGCAAATTCTATACCAAGCGTCTTTTAGGTTTTCTCCTTCCCTTTTCTTAAAATTAAGAACTTCATTTTTGGCAGACGATGGAGAAGATAGGGGACTAGCCATAATGACAAGCAAGCAATCCAACACACAAGCGAACAAGAAATGGGCAAAAAGAGGCAAATAGAGAAAGAGAGGGAGGACGGAGAGAGAGGGCGAATAAAACGGCAAGGGTGAAGTGGGGGAGAGAAAACGAGAGGCAAATGGCAAATAATATAATGCGGGAGATAAGGGTTTGTGATGGGTACTTGGTACGTCATGACTTGCAATGGCGCCACAAGTAACTCATTGTCGGGAGTCAAATCTTGACTTGTCTTGCGCGATCCTCCCCGGCAACGGCGCTAGAAATCCTTCTTGCTACCTCTTGAGCAGTGCGTTGGTTTTCCCTTGAAGAGGAAAGGGTGATTGTCGGTGTCAAAACCGGCGGATCTCGGGTAGGGGGTCCCGAACTGTGCGTCTAAGGCAGATGGTAACAGGAGGCAGGGGACACGATGTTTACCCAGGTTCCGGCCCTCTGGATGGAGGTAATACCCTACATCCTGCTTGATTGTTCTTGATGATATGAGTATTACAAGAGTTGATCTACCACAAGATCGTAGAGGCTAAACCCTAGAAGCTAGCCTATGGTATGATTGTATGTTGTCCTACGGACTAAACCCTCCGGTTTATATAGACACCGGAGGGGGCTAGGGTTACACAGAGTCGGTTACAAGGGAGGAGATCTACATATCCGTATTGCCAAGCTTGCCTTCCATGCCAAGGAGAGTCCCATCCGGACACGAGATGAAGTCTTCAATCTTGTATCTTCATAGTCCAACAGTCCGGCCAAAGGATATAGTTTGGCTGTCCGGAGACCCCCCTAATCCAGGACTCCCTCAGTAGCCCCTGAACTAGGCTTCAATGATGATGAGTCCAGCGCAGTTTTGTCTTCGGCATTTCAAGGCGTGTTCCTCCTCCGAATACTCCGTAGAAGATTTTGAACCCAAGGATAGTGTCCGGCTCTGCAAAACAATTTCCACATACCACCTTAGAGAGAATAATAGTTCCACAAATCTAATCTGCTGACACGTTTTGACAGCACGACATCATGTCATGGCCCGGTCATTATTCGAACCGTTTTTCTTAACCAGCACCGCACATATCGCGAGGCGGTTTCCTTGACACGTCTTGTCAAAGCAGAGATCGTGTCCCCCTTATTATGGGATTCTCATCAATACAGACGTGGGTAACCCAACTGCGCCATCAATTATGGCGCTTGGGGAATAAGCGATTTTACCAGGAAAGTGGGGAGGCGCATCGCCTCTTCCGCCCCTATAATGGGACAAGGATTCACCCTTTTTACCCACGCCTTCTTCCTCCTTGCTCACCCATTCTCGCACACTCGAGCTCCAGCGCCCAAGTCCGCGTCTTTCTTCTCAAACCACTCCAAGCCTATCCGGAGCGGGAGGCAAGTGGATGGTCTCCTCTATCAAGGAAGAGAACATCACAAAGTTACGGGAAGCCGGATATCTGGCCGCGGATATCACGCACCGGCTGCCAGATGCAGGGCAGCTCATCCCTACGCCCGAACCCCATGAGAGGGTAGTTTTTCTTACCCACTTCGTCCGCGGACTGGGATTTCCCCTCCACCCGTTTGTCCGCAGGCTCATGTTCTACTACGGGCTGGATTTTCATGATCTGGCCCCCAATTTCATCCTCAACATCTCGGTGTTTATTGTCGTGTGCGAGGCCTTCCTCCGCATCAGGCCCCACTTCGGCCTGTGGCTGAAGACCTTCAATGTTAAACCGAAGGTGGTGGTCAGCCAGCAAGCAGAGTGCGGAGGCGCCATGGTGGGAAAAATGCCTAACGTCACCTGGCTCGAAGGCTCCTATGTGGAGACCATAAAGGGGTGGCAATCGGGGTGGTTCTACATCACCGAGCCGCGCGACACCAACTGGGTGGCGGCCCCCAAATTCCGATCCGGAATCCACACGCGGCTCACTTCCTGGAAAGAGAAGGGCATGTCCTGGGGTTCCTCGGTAGAGCTGACCGGACTCCAGACCTGCATCAGGAACGTGACGAGCAAGAAAATCAAGCTCATCAACATGGTCCAGGTCATGCTCTTCCCCCGGATTCTCTCGTGTCAATGACAGGCATTCAATTTGAGGGAGTTGGACCTGGCCAAGCACCAGACGCTACGAGAGCTCTACGACACGACGCACAAGGACATCTAGAGGGTGCTGTTCAAGGGCGCCGAGGTTCCTCCTTCCCTCACCGAGGACCGCAGACTCAGCGCAAAGCGCCATGCCAATCTGGTAAGTTTTTGTATCTCACAGGGTATTTATTTGCCCCAGTTAAATGATGTGCGGGATCTAAGCTCTCATGCCATTAACAGGACTGGATAAAGACATCGGAGCAGCTCGATTGCCCAGCCCCCTGCCTAAAGATCCCGCAGATGCTCTCCTAACGGAGATGCTAGCTCCGGCACCTTATGAGGTGCCGGTGAAGAAGACCAAGAAGAAGGCCACGGGGACCGGAAAGGGTCTCCGGCGCAAGGTTGTATCGAACTCATCGTCCGATGACTCCAACGCGATCCTCCCACGAAAACGAGGAGGAGGAGGAGGAAAGTTCTCCCCCCTAGCCGGGGAGACAAGAAAAGGAAGGCCGACCCAACCGGGGAGGCCGAAGGGTCCAAGAAGGGAAGGACCCTCCCTCTGGACTGCTCCACGACGGCCGCCTACAGCGGCGACGAGTGGCTACCCAGGGTCAAGCCCCTGGCGAAGTCGTAAGTATCCGTACACCATAGTAATTCATGGTATGTTTTATTGCCCTGCTTCTCCTCATGCCGAACATGATTATGCAGTCCGTCCTGAGGTCATCTCGACATGTCTTCGTCGAGCGGTTCATTGGACTCGTCGGATATGAACAACGGTTCTCTTCCGACCGCCTCCACCCCTCGCCCTACGGACAACGTCGAGGTGTTGTCTCGAAAGGCACTGAGCCGAGGGGAGGTGGTCCTGGGGGCGCCTCGAGGCGACCTCCCGGACCCTGGGTGCAAAGGGAGCAAAACTCCTACGGGCTCCGAGTTCGGCCCCCAGCCGAACACTGCACCGGAACCTTCGATGGTTCCGGACTCCGGTAAGCGATCCCCTGTTAAGGGAGGCAAGCCGCCCGTGCCGGTGGCCTCTGCTCATCCAGAGGCACCGGACAACTTGCTGGGAGGGCTTCGCGGCGCTTCCATCGATGAAGAGCACCACACTATCATGAGTGTGGTGATCTAGAAGGTTCAGTCCTCCAAAAACGGACTAACCGAAGCTTGTGCCAGCCTCCTAACAGGCTTTGAGGTAAGTAATCAAAATATAAGAAAATATTGCCGCATAGACAGTAGCCCCTGATGCTCTGTTCGGCGTTCGAGAAGAAAGGCCGAATAGAGGATCAAATGATGACTCAGGAGTCTAATCAGAATATGTCTATGTGTATGTGCAAGCTTCACTGCTGGCCGCTGCCGCACGTACTGCGGAGGTCTCTGCACTAAAGCAGTACCTGGAGCGGTCCCAGAATGAGCTCGGCCTTACCAAGAGGTAGCTCGAGGAGAGCAAAGGTAAGCAATACCTTGTTTACGCTTTTAAAAAGAAGTTTGGTTGTAAAGTAATAGGATCATCATGAACTTGCCAGGGGCCACGACCGAGGTGGCGACCCTGAAGAAGGTGCTGTCCGAGGCCAAAGACAAAGCAACCAAGGAGCGCCTTGAGCGGGAAAAGCAAGAAACCCGAGTAGGCGAGGTGCAGCAAGAGCTCGGGGCTCTCGCGAAGAAACATGAGTCCTTGGAGCTTGACTCTAAGACGCGAGAGTCCGAGCTTGCGAAGGCGCTCGAAAGCGCCCGGAGCGCGAAGGCTGAAGCCCACAAGGCCCTCCAGGAGATTGATGCGGTGAAGAAGATAGCAGCGGGTAAGGAATTCATTATGGAAAGCAAGCATGTGAAGGAAACTTTCCTTTTACTTACCCGAGTTCGGAGCTCTCTAGGAGCGTTCGCAGATCTTCCCCGCAGTGTACTGGATGCCGTGGAGTTTTATCGACCTGAGGAGGGGAGCTCGACGGAAAAGTTGTTCTGGTCTCAGTATGCTGGGACCGAACACCCAATGCCCTTGAGCGACCAACTGAAGCAATTGGTCGAGCTTCACAAGGCAGCCGAACAGGCCATGAAGGGTCTTATAGTCCGGATGTGGCCTGGCGAGCCCCTGCCGGCAGCTACTTCGGTCTGGTGAGGCGGCTTGTGGATGCGTGCCCACGACTTCAAGTCATAAAGCGGTCCGTCTGCATCGAGGGTGCGCGCATGGCATTTGCCCGGGCAAAGGTGCACTGGGCGAATCTGGACGCCGTGAAGCTGGTGAAGGAGGGGCCGCCGGAGGGCAAGAAGCGTCGTGAAGGGTTCCCGCCTTGTGGCGGATGAATGTGCCAGGGATGTAATTTTTGAATGAACATGCTTATGTGATCCTGTTTATTTGAAACGAGTTCATTTGCGCTATGCAACGCTTTTTGAATTTAAAATATTACCTTCTGTGCGGCCATTCATAAAATCTGAGAGTTGGCCAGTTGTCGGCTTTTGCCCCCATGTAACTAGTACTGGGGTGTTCGGGATAAACCTGAGCACTCTTTATCCCAATTCTGGGTCCTTCGAGGGAGGTGTTCAACACAACAAACCAGGCAATCAGACTATAAGGCTTTATCACTCTCACTTAGCCATAGAAGTCTACAATTTTAAATTTTGGCGAAGCCCCTAGTATTCGGAAGGCTGAATTTGGGGCGCTATATACGCCTAATCGGGCAAGGCCGACTCCTCGCCCGAAGCGGAAAAAGTCTTTAAGGACTTGGGACCTCTCGAACAGCGACCAGCTCTCGCCTTATCATGACAGTCAGTTTTCGGCTTTCTCTACTGAGGTGCTCGTCCGGAAGAACCGGGACACAATCGCAGTAGTTCTCCCAGCGCTACCTTAGCCGATATAGCGGAACGTAAGGTACCAAAGCATGGGAGCCGGGCAAACCCAACTATTGACCCAAGAGATGATTCGGAGCTGATGCATATAATGCTATAAGTTTGGGGTGCCACACTATTGAAAGTGTTCGGACTTCTCACGACGTATTATGGGGTAAACGAAAGCCCCTGGCGTACTGGCCGTACCAGAATGTACGGGTGCAAGTTGTCGTAGATGAACATATAAGAAAAAAGGATGAATAATGCAATAATAGACTAAAGCTATGCATTGTTATTTAAATAATACGTCAAAGCATACTGATACAGGTAGTGCAATAAGCAGAAAATAGGACTAGTTGACATGTCCTATCCAAGGGCAAGCTGCATATGGATAGTAGAAAGCGGGTATATTGATTATTATTAGAGACCACCTGGGGGTTCCCGTGTACGTCTTAGCTTCTTGCTTCCTTGGTTCTTGCTTCCCGTAATATGTCCAGCAATCGTACTGCTTGAAAGGGCTTCCGGAGAGTTAGGTCCTGAAAGAGAAAAAATGATAAAGGTATACAACCCCTAGGGCGGTTAAGCCGCATTACTGTACGTGCCTTGATCGTGCCTCCGCCTATGCCCATGGTATTTTCAGTGCGTAATTATGTACGCGCGGCATGGATTTCGTCGCTTGAATGGGACTAGGACGGGGGCTGAGTTGCTAGGCGAGCTCTGAATGTGCCAGGCGATCATGTTGCAGGTTAATCCGGACTCACTTGACCGTGTCCGGGGGCTGTACCGTTGAATTGGCGGTTTGCCTTAAAAGGCCGCTTTGTGCTTCTGCTACGAGGGCTGCAGTGTGCTCTTCTGTGCGGAGCGAGCATTCTGTATTTCCATTGACTGTTATGACCCCCTAGGTCCTGGAATCTTGAGCTTGAGGTATGCGTAATGCGGTACCGCATTGAATTTGGCAAATGTGGTTCGCCCGAGTAGTGC
Organism: Triticum monococcum; assembly: GCA_034509565.1. NCBI lineage: Eukaryota > Viridiplantae > Streptophyta > Magnoliopsida > Poales > Poaceae > Triticum > Triticum monococcum. The sequence goes on from CM067843.1 coordinate 86,354,451, forward strand.
GTGATAGCCACTGCGGAACGGGACGATATCGAAGATTAACTCCTTTCTTTGAAAGTTGTCTCGAGATCCGAAGACCACTTCCAGTATGATTGAGCCCGTGCAACGGGCCTCTACACCTGGGATGACGCCCTTAAAGGTGGTTTTGATCCTCGAGGGATCTATACCCATTTTGCGCACTATATCCTGATAGAGCAGGTTCAGGCTGCTGCCGCCATCCATAAGGACTCGAGTGAGGTGAAATCCGTCGATGATGGGGTCTAGGACCAATGCGGCGGATCCGCCATGACAGATACTAGTGGGGTGGTCCCTGCGATCGAAAGTGATCGGACAAGAGGACCATGGGTTGAACTTTGGGGCGACAGGCTCTATCGCATAAACGTCCCTTAGTGCACGCTTCCATTCCCTCTTAGGAATGTGGGTTGCGTATATCATGTTCACTGTCTTCGCTTGTGGGGGGAACCTCTTCTATCCTCTAGTGTTCGGCGGCCGGGGCTCCTCCTCGTCATCACTATGCAGCCCCTTATCCTTGTTTTCAGCCTTCAACTTGCCGGCCTGCTTGAACACCCAGCATTCTCTGTTGGTGTGATTGGCTGGCTTATCGGGGGTGCCGTGGATTTGACACGAGCGATCGAGTATGCGGTCCAAACTGGACGGGCCCGGAGTACTTCTTTTGAATGACTTTTTCCGCTGACCGGATCTAGAGCCGCTGAATCCGGCATTGACTATCGTATCATCTGTGTTATCGCCGTTTGTTGCGGCCCTTTTGTCTGTTATGACGTGGTCTGCCGTTGGCATATTTGGTATCCAAAGTGCCCGGATTCCTTGATGTGTTGTTGCTGCGAGCCAGCCAGCTATCCTCCCCCGGGCAAAAGCGGGTCATGGGTGTCGTGAGGGCCGCCATAGATTTCGGCTTCTCCTGGCCGAGGTGCCGGGCGAGCCACTCATCACGGTGTTATGCTTGAATGCCGCTAAGGCCTCTGCATCTGGACAATCGACAATTTGGTTTTTCTTAGTTAGGAACCGTGTCCAGAATTGCTTGGCCGATTCCCCTGGCTGCTAAGTTATATGGCTCAAGTCATCAGCATCCGGTGGTCGCACATAAGTGCCCTGGAAGTTGTCAAGGAATGCGTCTTCCAAATCCTCCCAACTGCCGACGGAGTCTGCTGGCAAGCTATTCAGCCAACGCCAAGCTGGTTCTTTGAGTTTTAGTGGGAGGTACTTGATGGCATGCAGATCATCACCGCGAGCCATGTGGATGTGGAGGAGGAAGTCCTCAATCCATACAGCGGGATCTGTTGTACCATCATACGATTCGATATTTACGGGTTTAAAACCCTCCGGGAATTCGTGATCCATAACTTCATCAGTGAATCATAGGGGGTGTGCGGCGCCTCTGTGCCAGGCTATATCACGACGTAGTTCATATGAGTTTTGTCTGTTGTATTCGGCCTGGCCGGATTTACTTTTAGTGTATCTGGCGCGACGGTTGTCGTCTCGCGTTGGCGTGCGCCCGCATGAGCCGTATATTGACCTTGCATGCTTTGCCCTGCTGTCCAATACATCTCGCAGGTCCCGTGCGTTGCCCCGGGCCTTGGTATTTTTGTTTGACTGGCGGCGGGGTGCAGGCTGAACTTCAGGCTGAAACGCCTCTCTAGCTCGGCTAGGAGGTGGCCGGTCAGCCACATCGTACATTGGTGATGTTGGTTTTGATGCTTCTTCCTCGAGGTGAGGTAGCAACCTGTGCTTTGGGTAACTCTTGGAGGGGCGCTCGAGTTCGTATTCCTCGGCCACAAGGACTTCGGTCCATCTGTCTGCTAGCAAGTCTTTATCAGCTTGAAGCTGTTGTTGCTTTTTCTTCAGCCTATTAGTTGTGGCCATAAGTCGACACTTGAAGCGCTCCTGCTCGAAGGGATCCTCAGGTACGATAAATTCTTCCTCGCGGAGGCTCACCTCGTCTTCGGAGAGAGGCATGTAATTGTCCTCCTCCGATTTTCCAACTGCCGCCTGCTCTGGAGGGCTAGCTTGTTCGCCTTCCTGCTCTACATTGTGTTGGAGGGGACTGTGGTTGTCTTTGGCACTATCCAGAGTGTTATTATCTCTTGTGCCGGTATCACTACTTTTGCTGTGGCGGAACTTAGAGCGGCGCCACTAACGTCGGCGCTTGGGTTGCTTCTTGGAGGGGTCATCCTCCGCTGTCTCGTCGCCATTGCCTTCTTTGGGGGTGTCCACCATGTATATATCATATGATGAGGTGGCGGTCCAGCGCCCTGTGGGCGGTGCTATATGGACGAAAGTGTCGAACCCCTCTGAACTGGTCGGTGAAGAACCCCTCTGAACTGGTCTGAAACGGGGGAACGTCCACTCTTCGGTCCGGATATTATCCAACAGGCCGAAGAACAAGTTCGCATTATACGCGACAATCTCAAGACTGCTCAGTCACGTCAGAAAAGTCAGTATGACCGTCATCATCGAGACATGGTCTATCAACCTGGCGAAAAGGCTTATCTTCGAGTTACACCAATGAAGGGTGCTCACCGCTTCGGGATCAAGGGCGAGCTAGCTCCTCGCTATATTGGTCCCTTCACTATTCTCGAAAGGCGTGGAAAGGTGGCATATCGACTGGAGCTTCCCCCGAACCTTTCTCAGGTTCACGATGTGTTCCATGTGTCACAACTCCGCCGTTGCTTCAAGGATCCAATCCGAGCGGTGGATCATGAAGTGCTCGAATTGCAACAGGACCTCTCTTATAAAGAGCATCCGGTCCGCATTCTTGACCAAGCTGAACGCCGCACACGTCAGAAGGCGATCAAATTCCTCAAAGTCCAGTGGTCGAATCACTCTGAAGACGAAGCCACTTGGGAACGCGAGGATCGCCTGCGTGATGAATACCCCGCGTTGTTTCCTTCTACCTCCTAAATCTCGGGACGAGATTTCTTGTAGTGGAGGAGTTTTGTAACGCCCGGGTAATTAAGCTACAGTGAACCTCTGCTAATGATGCCACGTCACCTCGATTAATGTTCCTAATCTCGTGCTAGTTCGAAACTGATTCAAATTCAAATTTAAAATCAATCAAAGAATAAAAACTTTTCAAAATTTAAAACAAAAATGTTCGGGGTGTGCAAATAAATGCCTAGGAATTTATGGTGTGGGATCGATGCCTTTATAAAAAAACCTAAATACTTAAAATGAATTAAAACAGAAAAGAAAATAAATAAAGAAAAGAAAATACAAAAAAACAGAAAACTAACCAAAAAAAAGGCAAAGGAGAAACCCCCCTGGGCCGTGGCCCAACTGGGCCAACCCACCAGGCCCAGCCGGCCACCCACCCCACCCACTCCTTATCCACTACGCCACCCCCCACTCCACCGACACCCCACTCGCCCCACCCCGCTCGTCTCTCCTCTCCCCTCCTCTCTCCCGATCTGGATCGGGATCCAGAGGAGGACGTCGCCGCCCGGAGCCCGCGCCACCTCGCCGGCCTACCTCCTCTTCCTCGCCGGCCTGCATCCCGTCTCCACCACGCTTGTCGTCGCCGTCGTCCTCAACAACAACGCTGCCCCGTTCCCTACATCCTTCCGTGAGCACGCGCCCCTCCATCCTCTCCCTCCCTCGCCCTGTCATGCTCCCCCGCGTGCACCCGTTGACGCCACCACGCCCCTTGGCCCTCCGCTCCGCCCATACCACGCCGGCTGCTCCGTGCTCACCTTGTCTGACCTCGCCCGGAGCTCCCCGTCCGCCCGCACGTGCTCACACTGCCGCTCCCGCCTCGTCTGCACGCGCGCCCACTGTGGCCGTAGCCGGCCGTCGTCGACCCCGCGCTGCACCGCCATGGCCTCGCGCGCCCCGGCCTCGCTCCCTCTGGCTCCGGCGATCCGTGCCCCGTGCTCCACGCCCCTCGCCCATGCTGCTGTGCCGCTTCGCCGGGACCGCGCCTGGGTTGCGCCCATCCCCGCCGACGCGCCGCCCTGATCCCGCCCCGGCGCGCGCCTCCTCCCCTACTGCTACGCGCCCCTCGCGCGCGCCTCGCCGCTCGTGTCCTCCTTCGCCTGGCCTCGCCTGCCTCCAGACGCTGCTCTGGCCACCTGGCCGGCCCCGCGGCCACCGGCCTCCTCTGCTCCGGCGCCCGGCCGGGTACGCCCGCCCTGGGCGTGCGACCGCTCGGGCCACACCCGTGGCGCCCGGTGCCCGTTTCGCCTGGCGCCCGCAAACCCACTAGGCCCTCTGGGCCTATAACGAATGGACCCCAGCGCCCCAGAATGTTTTTTTAAAAATAAATAAATAATAATAAAAATAAAACTAGCTGTCAGGACCCCGATTCTAAGCCACATCGATCTAGCCGGTAACACCTCATATCACTTTGCGGCCTCACGCACGGTATCCCACGGGTGTCGCCTTACCATGGCCCGGGACCGTTTGCGCCTTTTGGCTCGCGTATATGACAATGTCGCTAGCATCCATATGACCGAGAACCCGGGCCGACATGGCTAGTCGTGAACCCAAAGCGGCACAGACCTATGGAGACAGGCATACATGAATCACAACGAACATGTCGGTCATCAACGAGTGATTCCGGGCTGTAGCACTGGGCTAACAGGACTCCGGGGAATCCCGGGCTGTAGCAGGCTAGGCAGGACTCCGGAGATCACCGCGTGACATTTCCCCGAAGGGACAGACATAGGGACGAAGTGAAACACATGCCGGCCAGTCAAGTGTCCTGAACAGTAGTGCTGGGCTAGCAGGACTCCGGTGAACCGGGCTGTAGCGGACTACTATGGCTCGAGGAGCACTAGACTACATTTCCCCATAAGAAAGGCTGCGAAGGGCAAACAACTAGATTGTCGGATCCCACTCATACCAAGCATTTCAATCATACATACAATATGCCCGATATGAGTACATACAACATGGCATCACAACAAAACTCTACAACTCAGGTACTTTATTTAAAGGCTCCAGGGAGCCATACATAACATATCCATACAGGTAGGGGTCACATGACCCGACACTCAAGTCATACAGTCATACAAGCACATGCGGAAGCAACTAGTCTGAGTACAGACTCTAGAAAGAAAGAAGGCTTCTCGAAGCCTGTCTATCTACATAGGGCCCTCCATGGCCTGGATCACCACCTGGGTGTCTAGTCACTCGTCGACGTCAAGATCTACGTAAAACCCATCGGAGGGGGCAGTGTTGTCGTCTGAAAACAATAAATAAGCAAACATGAGTACAAAGGTACTCAGCAAGTCTTACATCAGAACCTACCGTACATGCTCATTCTCAAGAAGGTGGTGGGGTTTATGCAGCAAGCCAGCTTTGACTCTTGGCTAAGCTATCCTACGGAATCTTTTAGCAAAAGAGTTTTCGCACACGAGTCCACTACTCACCATCACAATACTCCACCGTGGATCCTCCCTCGTAACCTGTGAGGGGGCCATCCTCGGTACTCCCACTTATCTTGAGTCTTTTAGTAGTATCCATTAACTTGTCTATGAACTGTATATGCAATCAAGTAGTCCTTTACCGCGGACGCGGCTATTCGAATAGTTTTATACCCTGCAGGGGTGTACTTCGTCACACATGTTTCCACCACTTAGCGTCTGCACACGAAATGTGCTCGGCAGACTTCAAGCGAAAACCGACGTGGGTGTAGACCACGACCTGACTAACCTCACAAGTCTCTAGTCCAGGGTCATCGCCTATTCAGGTTCCATCCGCAAGGAAATCCGGCCGGGGTGTCCTCAACGGCCCCGAACGATGTGAACAGGGTTCCCGAGACACCAAACGGGTGACTCGGTACACCGTGCCACGGTGTATCTACCACAACATAGCCCACCCCTAGGGTCAGCGCTACGCACGGCCGCCAACACATGTCCTACAAACACCAGAAACTAGTTGCAACTCCTGGACTGAGGCGAGAGGGGTCGGTAAGTCGAGCGGGGTCATATTTCAGGGCCCAATGTGTGGTAGTAGCTGAATCTTAATTCACGCATACAGAACTCAGTTCTTAGGGACGGCTTCAATGAAACAACCCACCATGTACTCCTACATGGCCTCTCATTGATACCTTTACCAAAACATGTTCAACACATCCCACATATTACTGTCACAAGCATTTCACTCTAGCCCATCACCCAGATGAACCAGACCTGACACAACTCTAAGCATAGCAGGCATAGCAAGGTAGGAATCACAAAACATGGCTCAATCAACTCCTACACATGCTAGAGGGTTTCATCTAGTTATTGTGGCAATGACAGGTCATGCAGAGGATAAGGGTTCAACTACCGTAGCACACAGCAGTTTGAATCGTGTTGTCTTAATGCAGTAAACAAGAGCAGGAGCGAGAACATGGGTTGTATCGGAATGATCAATGGTTGCTTTCCTGATGGAGTGGTAACGGGATACTGCCCTTCAGTTGGATACTCGTGAATATCCTCGGAGGCAGAACCTACCACGAAGAACACAACCGAGCACAATCAACACATGACGATATGCAACAATATGATGCATGCTATGACATGGCAATATGGATGTGTCTTGAGCTAATGCAACTAGCTATGATTTAAATGGAGTTGGTTTGAGTACAAGATTCAAATTCCAACCCCATATATGATTATTTAAATGCCCTTTATTTGTTTTGTCCAAAACAGGGGACAAACATTGTTCAAACATGCATGAAAATGGTACAGATGGATTCCTTGAATTTTTCTGATAATTTTACATATATAATTTGTCTCATTTGGAGTTATGGTTGAATTTCTATGAATTTTTGAAGTTTTGGGTATTTTCTGGAATTTCCTGAATTATTTTTAAACTAGAAAATGGTTTACTGCATCAGCATGACAACAGCATTGCGTCAGCAGGTCAAAGGCGGCTGACCCAGTCAAACCTAACGTGTGGGGTCCACACGTCAGTGTCTGTAGCTAATCCTAGTTAAATTAAAACTAAACTGGCTTGGTTAATGGGGTTGGGCCCACGCGTCAGTGACCCAGGGGGTCAAACCTGCCGGACTTGGTCCACGGCTCGTCGCCGGCGACGACAGAGACGGCGGAGCGGCTCGGGAATGCGCTATAGGGCTCCATTTTGAGCGTGGTTTGTTTCTACGGCTTGCTGGCGCTCTCGCGGATCTAGTGGTGGCAGCAGCAGCAGCTAGGATGGCCGGAGTTGACGGCGGCGGGCTCTTTGGCGGCCGCCGGAGTTCGGTTGCGCGCGGGGTTGCGTTTCTGTGCGTAGACGAGCGGGGCAAGGGGGCTAGGAGGGTGCTACGCATCGCGGGGAGTGGGTTCGACACTCCAGGGTGACCATTTGGTCACCGGAGCATCGTCGACGGCGAGCTCGGGCGGCGGCGCACTTCGGTCATCATGGGGGTGACGGCTATGGCGATCAAATGAAGCGGGGAAGAGGGGGATTCGGAGCAGGAGCTCACTGGGGGCACGTAGAGCAGCTCGGTGGGCTCGGGAACGACCTGGAGACGGAGAATTGGGGCCGGCGATCTTCGGTGCCCGTCGGTGAAGACGACGGCAATTGCGTCACTGCAGGGCTCCCGGCGTCGCTTGGAGCGGTGAGGAGGAAGGGTGGGTCGAGGCGGAGCTTTTGGGCGCAGCGGCACGGCGAGGGGTGGCCGGTGGCCGCGGTGGCAGCGAACGGCGGCGACGAGCCCGTTCGGGTGGTCGTGCGGGAGAGGAACAGGGGAGGAGATGAGGGCGAGGGAGAGTGAATGAGAGGGCCAGGGGGGGTGCGTGGCGTCCATAGCGACGTCGGGGAGGCGGCCGAAGCAGGAGGTGGCCGTCGGTGGCCGCGCGCGTGCCGGCGCACCGCGGGCACACGCCCGGCGTCCTCCTGGCAGGAGCTAGGGGACGACTGGCGTCGGCCTGGTGGGCTGGGCCGTCCAGCTACAGTGCTGGGCCGGTCGGTGGCGCCAGGTAAGTGGCCCACTGGCCTACTCTCTCTCTCTAATTTATTCATTTTTCTATTTTCTATTTCTGTTATTCTGTTTTGATTTAGTTTAAATACTAAATCATTTTATAAAATCCTGAAAATATTTATGGACACTTTCTGAATTATTTCAGTGGCCCAAAAATAATTCCAACATTATTTGAGCATTTGAATTATTTAATAGTATTTAAATGCCCAAATTCAAATATTTATGAATTAAGTCAATGCCCCTTTTGTTGACCTAAAAATATATGCACCATTTTTCCCAAGGGTCCTAACCCAAGGCAAAGAGGGTGAACATATCTGAAGGGCATTTCAGGTTCACTGAGTTTATTTTTAGTAAACCCTAGTTGATTTCAGGGGGGGGGTGCTGGGGGTTCTGCTTTCCCCATTTCCATTTCTGATGAAAGTAGACATGATGCACACTCTAGTGCATAACCTAGCTAGGGTGTGACAACTCACCCCCACTCAATAGAATCTCGTCCCGAGATTTAGGATCATCTGGGAAGAAGGCGGGGTACTCGAGTCGAAGACGATCCTCCCTTTCCCAAGTGGCTTCTTCCTCGGAATGGTGTGACCATTGAACCTTGAGAAACTTGATATAATGACGTCGAGTGGTACGCTCGGCTTGATCAAGGATACAAACGGGGTATTCCCGATAAGAAAGGTTATCTTGTAAATCAAGCGTTTTGTGGTCCACTCCACGGATAGGATCCGCGAAGCAACGCCTGAGTTGTGAAACGTGGAAGACATCGTGAACTTTGGAAAGATGCGGAGGTAGTTCCAATTGGTAGGCAACTTCTCCTCGTTTGGCAAGAATGCGAAAGGGTCCAATGTAACGAGGAGCCAATTTGCCTTTGATACCGAAGCGATGGGTTCCCTTTAACGGGGTAACCCGAAGGTAAGCTTTCTCGTCAACTTCAAATGTCATAGGCTTATGCTTACGATCATATTGACTCTTTTGGCGAGATTGGGCCGTTTTCAATTTCTCACGAATAACGCGAACCTGCTCTTCTGCTTCCTGAATCATATCTGGGCCAAAGAGTTGTCTTTCCCCGGTTTCTGACCAGTTAAGAGGCGTTCGACATTTTCGTCCATAGAGAACTTCGAAGGGAGCCTTGCCCAAACTAGCTTGATAGCTATTGTTATAGGCAAACTCCGCGAATGGAAGGCATTTCTCCCAACTCATTCCGAATGAGATAACAGAAGCTCGGAGCATATCCTCCAGAATTTGATTTACTCGCTCTACTTGACCACTTGATTGAGGATGGAAGGCGGTGCTAAAGGAGAGATGAGTTCCCATAGCATTTTGGAAACTTTCCCAAAATCGAGAGGTGAAGAGACTTCCACGGTCTGAGTTAATTTCCAATGGGACACCATGAAGAGACACTATTCGGGAGATGTATAGGTCAGCTAGCTGGCTAGCGGTGATACTCTCACGAACAGGTAGAAAATGGGCTACTTTGGAAAGACGGTCGATCACGACGAAGATGGCATTATTCCCCCTCTTGGTCCTGGGAAACCCAGTGATGAAATCCATACTGATTTTGTCCCATTTCCATTCAGGAATAGCCAGAGGTTGAAGGGTGCCAGCAGGCCGTTGATGCTCTGCTTTAACACGACGACAAACGTCGCAATTAGCAACGTATTGAGCGATTTCTCTCTTCATCCTAGTCCACCAAAACCTCTGGCGTAGGTCTTGATACATTTTAGTACTACCGGGATGAATGGTGAGAGGGGATTCATGAGCTTCCTTAAGGATCATCTGGCGTAGATGTTGGTTCTTGGGAACCACCAGGCGGTTCTCAAAGAGGACAGCACCTTGCTCATTCATGGAAAAACATTTAGCTACTCCGCTAACAATGTTTTCCTTAATCCGGGATATGCCCTTATCACGCTTTTGGGCAGCTATGACTTGATCCATAAGGGTAGGTTTCGCCACCAGGGTAGACAGGAATCCTTGAGGAACAATGTGAAGATTAAGCTTGCGAAATTCCTCATGGAGAAGTGGTTGACTTTGTTGTAACATCAGGTTGTTACAGTAGGACTTACGACTTAGTGCATCAGCCATGACATTGGCTTTGCCAGGGGTGTAAGTTATTCCTAAGTCGTAATCCGAGATCAACTCGACCCAACGTCTTTGCCTGAGATTCAAATCTGGTTGGGTGAAGATATATTTCAAGCTTTGGTGATCGGTGAAGATCTCGCAACGATTACCGAGGAGGTAATGTCGCCAGGTTTTGAGTGCATGGACTACAGCTGCAAGCTCTAGATCATGTGTGGGATAATTTTCCTCGTGTGGGTGTAATTGCCGTGAAGCATAGGCAATTACCTGACGATCTTGCATGAGTATGCAACCTAGTCCTTGTCGCGAGGCGTCGCAATAGATAATAAAGTCCTTGGAGAAATCTGGTGGTACCAGTACGGGAGCAGATGTCAGGCGTCTTTTCAGTTCCTGAAAACTGAACTCGCACTGTGGAGTCCACTCGAACTTTTTATCTTTCTTGAGGAGTTCAGTTAGAGGTTTAGCAACCTTGGAGAAATTCTCGACGAAGCGGCGGCAATAGCTCGCTAGGCCAAGGAAACTCCGAACTTGCTTGACCGAAACAGGTGGAGTCCAATCAAGGACGGCTTGAACTCGCTCGGGATTGACAGCAATACCCTTACCAGAGATTACATGGCCTAGATAGGTCACTTCTGACAACCAAAATTCACACTTGGAGAATTTGGCATAAAGGCGATGCTCTCGAAGTTTCATCAATACTAGCCTTAGATGTTCGGCATGTTCCTCTTCATTCTTGGAGTAGATGAGTATGTCATCGAGGTATACAACGACGAATTTGTCCAAGTACTCCATGAAAACCGAGTTCATTAACCGGGAGAAAGTGGCCGGGGCATTGGTTAAACCGAAGGACATGACGGTGTACTCGTATTGGCCATAACGAGTGACAAAAGCCGTTTTGGGAATGTCCCCGTTTCTGATTTTGATTTGATGGTAGCCCAACCTCAAATCCATCTTGGAGAAGACTGAGGATCCAACGAGCTGATCATACAGGTCGTTGATCCTGGGAAGCGGGTATTTGTTCTTGATGGTGACCAGATTGACAGGTCGGTAATCCACAACCATTCGATCCGTTCCATCCTTCTTCTTGACGAAGAGGATGGGGCAAGCCCAAGGAGAGGAGCTAGGACGGATGAACCCTTTGTTCAAGGACTCATCGAGTTGGTTCTTAAGCTCGGCTAGTTCTAAGGGTGCCATCTTGTAGGGTCTTCTAGCAATTGGAACGGTTCCTGGAACAAGGTCTATCACAAACTCGACATCCCGGTCAGGTGGAACACCTGGCAGTTCTTCCGGAAACACATCCGGGAAGTCTCGGACTACCGGAACGTCCTCAAGGTCTGGAAGAGGTTTGGCATTGAGAGAGTAAAGTTGGCGCTTGGCCACTCGAGTTAAGACATTAGCTGTCTTGCCCGAGGGATGAGTAAGTTGAACGGTTCTAGTGGCACAATCGATCTTGGCGTAATGAGCCGACATCCAGTCCATACCCAAGATGATGTTTATGTCGGAGGACTTGAGAGCTATTAAAGATGCAAGGAAGACAAGCCTATCGACAAGAATTTCGTTCCCATGGCTTACCCTAGAAGTTTGCCATTTGGAACCCGGAGTTTGAATTACCATGGAAGTGGGCATGTCACAGAATGTCGTGTTATGCAACCGAGCATAATTCTCGGATATGAATGAATGAGATGCTCCAGTATCGAAAAGAACAGATGCCGGATGGCAGTTAACAAGGAGCGTACCAAGGACGACGTTGGGATCCTCATGAGCCTCTTCGGCTGAGACGTAGTTGACATGGCCACGTGCAGTAGTGGCCGGCTTGGCGTAGAAAGTCTTTCCCGCGGGCTTACCACGGCCAACGGACTTTCCAGCTTGATTGGGGTTGTTCTGGGGACACTCTCGACTATAGTGACCCGGTTCTCCACACTTGAAGCATGTTACCACAGTGGGGCGAGGAGCAACATTAGCAGCGGGGCCACCATAGGACTTGGACGGTGCAATTTGCTGGTTGGGACGAGGCGCCTCAAAGGATGGCCTCGGGGTGAATCTGGGTGGCAGTGCGGTGCTTGGAATCCACACCCGGCGCTTCTGAGCTCCAGAGCCGGATGAAGACCCAAAATCACGAGAATGCTTGCGTGAAGCGTCATAATCAGTCTGGCCTGTCTCAGCACTGATAGCTTTATTGACCAGCTTCTGGAAGGATGTGCACTCATGCAGACGGAGATCGCGGCGAAGCTCAGGGCTAAGTCCCTTACGGAACCTTGCCTGCTTCTTGGCGTCAGTAGAAACCTCTTCAGGAGCATAGCGTGCCAGGTTCCCAAATTCTCGGCTATATGCATCCACAGTCAGCCTTCCTTGGGTGAAGTTGCAGAACTCCTCCCTCTTGCGATCCATGAGACCTTCCGGAATGTGATGCTCACGGAAAGCCTCGCTGAACTCAGCCCAGGTAGTGATTTGGCCGACCGGGCGCATAGCTTCGTAGTTTTCCCACCAAGGGCTAGCGGGGCCCTCAAGATGATAAGCAGCATAGGTAACCTTGTCGGCTTCAGCTACGTTGGCAGAACGTAGCTTGTGGGTGATGCTGCGAAGCCAATCATCCGCGTCGAGGGGCTCGACGGAATGGTTAAACTTTGGTGGGTACAGCTTGATGAAGTCGTTGATTGACACCAAGGCATTTCGTGGGTGGCGTGCAGTGTTCTGCTCAATCCGCTCCAGCAGGCGGTTGGTTTCACGCTTGTTCCTTTCCGCCTCCAGCATCACTTCGGCCAGGGAAGGCGGGTGAGGCAAATTTTCACCTCTAGCTGCATTGGCTTCCCCCTGCTCCGGGGCAGCAGGGTTTCCGCGGGTGTTGACCATCCTAGGAGGGAAAACAAGACAACGGTTTAGACAAGGATGGCTCAAACTTAACAGGGAAGTGCAGAATGTAAAGGATAACGCGGAATGCAGAGATGCTCATTCGTATGCCATGGTAATATAAAACTGCCATATATACACCAACGGTCATACTCGTCATACATAGTTTAGTACAAGCCCATGCTACAGTACAACTATGAAGGTAGACGTTACATCTCATCGGAGGCATTCCGAGTCCCTATACATAATTTGTCTACACCTCCGGAATCGATTACACACAAAGTCGTATTCCACAAGTCACACAGGACAGTGGAGATACAACTACTACAATACTGGTGGTACTACTACTAACTCAGATAGCTCCGTAGTAGTCCTCATAGAAGTCACCTCCATAGCCTGGAAGTTCAACGTGATCATCCGGAAACAGACGGTCCTGAGGAGCCTGTGGACCATAGGGGCTAGGATAAGGTCTTGGACCAACAAACGGTGGCCTGCGGGGACCAAGGGGTGGGGTGATGCCTCCCACATCACGCCAATCCACCATGTCTGGCAGAGCTGCTCTCACAGGATACAGATCCCTGGTATCCATACATCCAGCTTGCACCGCGGGTGCAAACCGAGTCAATGTGGCCCAATGATCAGCACGGGTATTGAAGAGTTCCAGCCTCAAGGCCCGATTCTCTCGGTCCTTATCTTCGAGCATCTCAGCGGTGGTACGAGTTAATGAGTGCTCCTGAGTGGAGTCAGCATAGATAGCCTGAAGATACCCCTGCGCTCCCGGAAGTGAAGCTGGCATGTAACGGAAGTCAGTGTTCCGAAGCAGGCCAGTCCGGACTCGCAAGATGGTCATCATGGAATAGGCAGCATCCTGCACAGCCATCTCAATGGTAACTCCGAGTCCATAGGAACAGTGAAGGGGCTCGGTAGATCCAGGATAGGAAGGAAATATCCTGACGGTGCATAAATACTGGCTTTGATTAAAGTCGCGGAACTGCTCTTCAACAGTGTATTCGGGATACCAACGGTATCCTGTCTCGATCATGACCCGGACCAACATAGCAGTATGACCGGGCACGTCGAGGCACCTGGTCAGGCGAACCACTTGGTTTTGAGACTAGTTGGCCATCTGAAAGCACAGCCACAAGACAAAGACATCAGAATTCCTAGGGAAAATTGGGCAGCATAACGGCTGTAAATGCTCAGAAAAAGATTTGAGACATCCACAACAGTTCACAATACCGCTCAACAGCATCATATCAAGGTTCTGATTCAAATAGCCACGTACTAAAATAGTAGAAACTGGACGGAAACTCGTAGCAATAATCCTATGAGCTACTACGGATTAGTAACACGTGAACCTGATAGAAGAAGAGAGCCTAGTCCTTAACCCACGTTGAATGAGAAGAGAATGACTCAGATCAGAAGCATAGGGTAAAGGAGTAAAAGAACCTTACGTTCCCTCCCACAATCAATTCCCTTACATATAACTAAAGCATTTCTAGACTCGACGTCGACCAGTTTGGCTGAACGAACCTACAGGCAGTCCGGCTCTGATACCAACGCTGTCAGGACCCCGATTCTAAGCCACATCGATCTAGCCGGTAACACCTCATATCACTTTGCGGCCTCACGCACGGTATCCCACGGGTGTCGCCTTACCATGGCCCGGGACCGTTTGCGCCTTTTGGCTCGCGTATATGACAATGTCGCTAGCATCCATATGACCGAGAACCCGGGCCCACATGGCTAGTCGTGAACCCAAAGCGGCACAGACCTATGGAGACAGGCATACATGAATCACAACGAACATGTCGGTCATCAACGAGTGATTCCGGGCTGTAGCACTGGGCTAACAGGACTCCGGGGAATCCCGGGCTGTAGCAGGCTAGGCAGGACTCCGGAGATCACCGCGTGACATTTCCCCGAAGGGACAGACATAGGGACGAAGTGAAACACATGCCGGCCAGTCAAGTGTCCTGAACAGTAGTGCTGGGCTAGCAGGACTCAGGTGAACCGGGCTGTAGCGGACTACTATGGCTTGAGGAGCACTAGACTACATTTCCCCATAAGAAAGGCTGCGAAGGGCAAACAACTAGATTGTCGGATCCCACTCATACCAAGCATTTCAATCATACATACAATATGCCCGATATGAGTACATACAACATGGCATCACAACAAAACTCTACAACTCAGGTACTTTATTTAAAGGCTCCAGGGAGCCATACATAACATATCCATACAGGTAGGGGTCACATGACCCGACACTCAAGTCATACAGTCATACAAGCACATGCGGAAGCAACTAGTCTGAGTACAGACTCTAGAAAGAAAGAAGGCTTCTCGAAGCCTGTCTATCTACATAGGGCCCTCCATGGCCTGGATCACCACTTGGGTGTCTAGTCACTCGTCGACGTCAAGATCTACGTAAAACCCATCGGAGGGGGCAGTGTTGTCGTCTGAAAACAATAAATAAGCAAACATGAGTACAAAGGTACTCAGCAAGTCTTACATCAGAACCTACCGTACATGCTCATTCTCAAGAAGGTGGTGGGGTTTATGCAGCAAGCCAGCTTTGACTCTTGGCTAAGCTATCCTACGGAATCTTTTAGCAAAATAGTTTTCGCACACGAGTCCACTACTCACCATCACAATACTCCACCGTGGATCCTCCCTCGTAACCTGCGAGGGGGCCATCCTCGGTACTCCCACTTATCTTGAGTCTTTTAGTAGTATCCATTAACTTGTCTATGAACTGTATATGCAATCAAGTAGTCCTTTACCGTGGACGCGGCTATTCGAATAGTTTTATACCCTGCAGGGGTGTACTTCGTCACACATGTTTCCACCACTTAGCGTCTGCACACGAAATGTGCTCGGCAGACTTCAAGCGAAAACCGACGTGGGTGTAGACCACGACCTGACTAACCTCACAAGTCTCTAGTCCAGGGTCATCGCCTATTCAGGTTCCATCCGCAAGGAAATCCGGCCGGGGTGTCCTCAACGGCCCCGAACGATGTGAACAGGGTTCCCGAGACACCAAACGGGTGACTCGGTACACCGTGCCACGGTGTATCTACCGCAACATAGCCCACCCCTAGGGTCAGCGCTACGCACGGCCGCCAACACATGTCCTACAAACACCAGAAACTAGTTGCAACTCCTGGACTGAGGCGAGAGGGGTCGATAAGTCGAGCGGGGTCATATTTCAGGGCCCAATGTGTGGTAGTAGCTGAATCTTAATTCACGCATAGAGAACTCAGTTCTTAGGGACGGCTTCAATGAAACAACCCACCATGTACTCCTACATGGCCTCTCATCGATACCTTTACCAAAACATGTTCAACACATCCCACATATTACTGTCACAAGCATTTCACTCTAGCCCATCACCCAGATGAACCAGACCAGACACAACTCTAAGCATAGCAGGCATAGCAAGGTAGGAATCACAAAACATGGCTCAATCAACTCCTACACATGCTAGAGGGTTTCATCTAGTTACTGTGGCAATGACAGGTCATGCAGAGGATAAGGGTTCAACTACCGTAGCACACAGCAGTTTGAATCGTGTTGTCTTAATGCAGTAAACAAGAGCAGGAGCGAGAACATGGGTTGTATCGGAATGATCAATGGTTGCTTGCCTGATGGAGTGGTAACGGGATACTGCCCTTCAGTTGGATACTCGTGAATATCCTCGGAGGCAGAACCTACCACGAAGAACACAACCGAGCACAATCAACACATGACGATATGCAACAATATGATGCATGCTATGACATGGCAATATGGATGTGTCTTGAGCTAATGCAACTAGCTATGATTTAAATGGAGTTGGTTTGAGTACAAGATTCAAATTCCAACCCCATATATGATTATTTAAATGCCCTTTATTTGTTTTGTCCAAAACAGGGGACAAACATTGTTCAAACATGCATGAAAATGGTACAGATGGATTCCTTGAATTTTTCTGATAATTTTACATATATAATTTGTCTCATTTGGAGTTATGGTTGAATTTCTATGAATTTTTGAAGTTTTGGGTATTTTCTGGAATTTCCTGAATTATTTTTAAACTAGAAAATGGTTTACTGCGTCAGCATGACAACAGCATTGCGTCAGCAGGTCAAAGGCGGCTGACCCAGTCAAACCTGACGTGTGGGGTCCACACGTCACTGTCTGTAGCTAATCCTAGTTAAATTAAAACTAAACTGGCTTGGTTAATGGGGTTGGGCCCACGCGTCAGTGACCCAGGGGGTCAAACCTGCCGGACTTGGTCCACGGCTCGTCCACGGCTCGTCGCCGGCGACGACAGAGACGGCGGAGCGGCTCGGGAATGCGCTATAGGGCTCCATTTTGAGCGTGGTTTGTTGCTACGGCTTGCTGGCGCTCTCGCGGATCTAGTGGTGGCAGCAGCAGCAGCTAGGATGGCCGGAGTTGACGGCGGCGGGCTCTTTGGCGGCCGCCGGAGTTCGGTTGCGCGCGGGGTTGCGTTTCTGTGCGTAGAAGAGCGGGGCAAGGGGGCTAGGAGGGTGCTACGCATCGCGGGGAGTGGGTTCAACACTCCAGGGTGACCATTTGGTCACCGGAGCATCGTCGACGGTGAGCTCGGGCGGCGGCGCACTTCGGTCATCATGGGGGTGACGGCTATGGCGATCAAATGAAGCGGGGAAGAGGGGGATTCGGAGCAGGAGCTCACTGGGGGCACATAGAGCAGCTCGGTGGGCTCGGGAACGACCTGGAGACGGAGAATTGGGGCCGGCGATCTTCGGTGCCCGTCGGTGAAGACGACGGCAATTGCGTCACTGCAGGGCTCCCGGCGTCGCTTGGAGCGGTGAGGAGGAAGGGTGGGTCGAGGCGGAGCTTTTGGGCGCAGCGGCACGGCGAGGGGTGGCCGGTGGCCGCGGTGGCAGCGAACGGCGGCGACGAGCCCGTTCGGGTGGTCGTGCGGGAGAGGAACAGGGGAGGAGATGAGGGCGAGGGAGAGTGAATGAGAGGGCCAGGGGGGTGCGTGGCGTCCATAGCGACGTCGGGGAGGCGGCCGAAGCAGGAGGTGGCCGTCGGTGGCCGCGCGCGTGCCGGCGCACCGCGGGCACACGCCCGGCGTCCTCCTGGCAGGAGCTAGGGGACGACTGGCGTCGGCCTGGTGGGCTGGGCCGTCCAGCTACAGTGCTGGGCCGGTCGGTGGCGCCAGGTAAGTGGCCCACTGGCCTACTCTCTCTCTCTAATTTATTCATTTTTCTATTTTCTATTTCTGTTATTCTGTTTTGATTTAGTTTAAATACTAAATCATTTTATAAAATCCTGAAAATATTTATGGACACTTTCTGAATTATTTCAGTGGCCCAAAAATAATTCCAACATTATTTGAGCATTTGAATTATTTAATAGTATTTAAATGCCCAAATTCAAATATTTATGAATTAAGTCAATGCCCCTTTTGTTGACCTAAAAATATATGCACCATTTTTCCCAAGGGTCCTAACCCAAGGCAAAGAGGGTGAACATATCTGAAGGGCATTTCAGGTTCACTGAGTTTATTTTTAGTAAACCCTAGTTGATTTCAGGGGGGGGGTGCTGGGGGTTCTGCTAGTGCATAACTTCGCTAGGGTGACACTAAATTTAATTAATTAATTCATTAACTAAATTAATTAAGTTAATTAAACCGGATTAATTAATCTAATTAATCTGTTAGTTTAATTAGACAGTGGTTAGTTTAACCTAACCCTAATCAACCTAATAGAGTATGACAGGTGGGTCCCACTGGACCGACGTGTCGGGTTGACCAAGTCAACCCTGTTGACTGCTGATGTCAGCATGACATCATGCTGATGTCATTAATCTGTTTTTCGAATTAATTTAAATAATTAACTAATTCCAGAGATTAATAAAATCTTTAAAAAATCATATCTTTTAATCTGTAACTCGGATTAAAATATTTTCAACATGAAAGTTGCTCAGAATGACGAGACGAACCCGGATACGCAGCCCGTTCGTCCGTCACACATCCCTAGCATAGCAAACTCGCACCTTTCCCCCTCCGGCTCCTCTGCTCAAAAACGCAAAACACCGGGGATACTTTCCCGGATGTCATCCCCCTTCACCGGTATCACCTATTACCGCGTTAGGGCACCTCTAACGCCGTTACTTGTCATGTCAGGCATCACTATTCATATGCTTGCTTAAATATTTATTGTTCTCCCCCTCTTCTCTCGATAGACACCGAGACCGACGCCGCTGCTACCCAGTACGACTACGGAGTTGACGACCCCTCTCTCTTGCCAGAGCAACCAGGCAAGCCCCCCCTTGATCACCAGATATCGCCTACTCTCCTCTTACTGCTTGCAATAGAGTAGTGTAGCATGTTACTGTTTTCCGTTCATCTTATCTTGATGCATAGCCTGTCCTTGCTACTACTGTTGTTACCTTTACCTGCAAACCTAATGCTTAGTATAGGATGCTAGTTTATCATCAGTGGCCCTACATTCTTGTCCGTCTGCCATGCTATACTATCAAGCCGTGATCACTCGGGAGGTGATCACGGGTATGTCCTATATACTTTATACATGATACATGTGGTGACTAAAGACGGGTAGGCTCGTAGGAGCACCCGCAAGTGGATCTTTGAGGCGGAGCGGCAGGGCAGGTTCCGACCACCTAGGAGAGAGGTTGGCCTGGCCCTGGTCGGTGTTCGCGGATACTTAACACGCTTTACGAGATCTGGGTATTTGATCTGAGTCTGGCCATTTGGTCTATACACACTAACCATCAACGTGGGAGTAGTTATGGGTATCCCGGCGTCGTGGTATCAACCGAAGCCTTCGTGACGTCAGTGACTGAGTGGCGCGCGCCGGATTGGACTGGAAAGCCACTAGGCTAGGTCTGCTTCCGGCCGCGTACGCAACGTGCAGGTGTGCAAAGGGCGATGGGCCCAGACCCCTGCGCCATAGGATTTAGACCGGCGTGCTGACCTCTCTGTTGTGCCTAGGTAGGGCTGCGACATGTTGATCTTCCGAGGCCGGGCATGACCCAGAAAAGTGTGTCCGGCCAAATGGGATCGAGCGTGTTGGGGTATGTGGTGCACCCCTGCAGGGAAGTTTATCTATTCGAATAGCCGTGTCCCTCGGTAAAAGGACGACCCGGAGTTGTACTTTGACCTTATGACAACTAGAACCGGATACTTAATAAAACACACCCTTCCAAGTGCCAGATACAACCGGTGATCGCTCTCTCACAGGGCGACGAGGGGAGGATCATCGGTTAGGATTATGCTATGCGATGCTACTTGGAGGACTTCAGTCTACTCTCTTCTACATGCTGCAAGACGGAGGCTGCCAGAAGCGTAGTCTTCGAAAGGACTAGCTATCCCCCTCTTATTCTGGCATTCTGCAGTTCAGTCCACATATGATACCCTTATTCCATTTGATACCCATGCATATGTAGTATAGCTCCTTGCTTGCGAGTACGTTGGATGAGTACTCACGGTTGCTTTCTCCCTCTTTTCCCTCTATCCCTTCTACCTGGTTGTCGCAACTAGATGTTGGAGCCCAGGAGCCAGACGCCACCATCGACGACGACTCCTACTACACCGGAGGTGCCTACTACTACGTGCTGCCCGCTGACGACGACCAGGAGTAGTTTAGGAGGATCCCAGGCAGGAGGCCTGCGCCTCTTTCGATCTGTATCCCAGTTTGTGCTAGCCTTCTTAAGGCATACTTGTTTAACTTATGTCTATACTCAGATATTGTTGCTTCCGCTGACTCCTCTATGATCAAGCTCTTGTATTTGAGCCCTCGAGGCCCCTGGCTTGTAATATGATGCTTGTATGACTTATTTTATTTGTAGAGTTGTGTTGTGATATCTTCCCGTGAGTCCCTAATCTTGATCGTACACGTTTGCGTGTATGATTAGGGTACGATGAAATCGGGGGCGTCACAAGTTGGTATCAGAGCCGACTGCCTATAGGAATCCCCCTTCCACACTCCTTGGCCGAAGTTGAGTCTAGTCAATGAAAATTGTTTTACTAACTTGGCTGTGCGGCCCCTGGGCCCACGTCGCCATCGGGTGATGCTAGGATCTTTTACTCCTCGACCTTTACTCTGGGACTCTAAACTCTCTTCTACTCGGGTTGAACGAATTTACTAACTCTGACACTAGGATCCCATTACAACATTCACCCCAAAGTTGATAAGCCCTAGTTATTCTTTAGAGTAGTATTTGAACATTGTCCACATTGTCATTTGACTCCTGTGAAAACATCTTTGTTTTCAGATGGAACCCACGAGGCAGGTCGTGCGCCATACGACGGCCATTGGTGCCTCAGGATCACCTGCTGTGTTGGTTGATATGATGACCTATCTGGGTTATCGCTGGCACCCTGAGTACACCGTCTATGAGGAGTATCAGGACTTCAACCAGGAGCAGTACCGTGCCATCGTCCACCTCTACTCTCGGGAGTATGACTCCACTACTGTGCTGCACACTGCTCATGGTGTTGGAGTGACTATCGATATGGCGGTCCACGATGCTGCTTATGCTGCTCTGACACGTCTTCATGGAGAGTATCAGGAGTTGGACACCTCCCCCTTCAGGCACATTGCTATCGCATCCGATGTTGGTGCGGAGGGTTACTACACTGCGGCCTACTCCACTGTCACCCGAGAGCCCTTCTACCATCAGAACCTGGTTCTGCATGCTGATGGGCTGGATAGAGCTAACCGAGCTCTTCGACACGAGTTGTACACCACCCGTCAGCACCTGTATCGTGCTCTGACACTGTTGCACCCCTCTGTCCGATCTGGTGATCTGTCACGTTCTGCGATCTACCCTGCCAGGACCGTGATGCCCCAGGGCGTTGGCTGGCCAGATGTGGGAGGCTACTCTCCTGCACTTGGTCCTCTCCTGCCACCTACGCATCGGGTTCCGCACCAGAGTATCCGCGGACCCCAGGCTACTCACGTGGAGGTCTTCCCTTCGCGTCACTACCAGCTGTCGGGCTACACCTACCTCCACAGTACCGCGTGGGACTGATGTAGACTTGCTTGTTAGTGTTAGATGCATTCGCCGTGAGCCTGTGTGCCGCCTATGATGTCTTAGCCTTTGTACCGAACTCTGTGTAACGAACTCTAGGCATGGTCTCCTTTGTAAGATATGCCGACTACTATGTAGTATCTATCGTGCTGCTTTCGTTGTGCATGTTTCTTCACGAATGATTCTTGTCCTTGCAAATTTCTAAATGCTGAACTACCCCTGTTAAATATTAGCAGGATGGTTAGACCAGGTGGTCGTGGTCGTGGTTGCAACGCCCCACCACCGCCTGAGTACATGGCTGGGATGATGCAACAGTTTGAGCTGAATCGTCAGTTCATGGAGAATATTATGGCTTAGTTTCCTCGCCCCAATATGAACCAGCAGCCAACCCAAGTAACTCTGCAGGATTTCATGCGCCTCAACCCAACCGTGTACCGCAGCTCAACTCAGCCTCTGGATGCTGATGACTGGCTCCGTGACATCACCTACGAGATGGAGTCTGCTGATGTAGCCCCTGCCAGCTATGTCACCTTTGCTTCATTTTTCCTGAAAGGACCCGCAGCTCAATGGTGGGACAGCCACAGGCGTACTCTGCCAGCTGGGACAATCATCACCTGGCCAGACTTCCAAGCTGCCTTCCGTGCTCGCTTCATTCCTCAGGGAGTTATGGACCGGAAGAAGCGTGAGTTCCGCAACCTCACCCAAGGCAACAAAACTATGGAAGCTTATCAGCGGGAGTTTCTGGACTTGTCCCGCTATGCTGAAGAGGACATTGCAACTGATGCACGCAGACAGGAGAAGTTCCGGGATGGCCTTCAAGCTGACATCAAACTCGCACTTCTAGTGCATGACTTTGCTGATTTCGCCACTTTGGTGAACAAAGCCATCAATGTCGAAACTGGTCTGCAGGAATACCAGAGCTCTCACAGGCGCAGCCATGACACGGGCTCATCTTCCGGCCCGTCCTCGCAGAAGCGCAAGATATGGATTCCCAACAGCATGTACCAGCCGAATGCACCTGCCCCAAGGCAGTCCTATGCTGCACCTCGTTTGCCTACGGCTCCAACTAGGCAGCCAAGGCTTCCAGCTCCACCACCCCAAGCTCCTGTTCCTACTCCCGAGAATGGTTTGTGCTTCAGGTATGGACAACCAGGTCACCGTGCTAGGGAATGCAACCAGAAACAGAATCAACTGGCCCTTCCAGCAAGTGGTCGTGGAAACAACCAGCCCCGCAACAACAATGCCAAGTCTTATGGTCACGTTCATGCCAACCATGTTGATCTGAACGAAGCCCAAGACCAGCCTGGTACCGTGATGGGTACACTCCTTGTAAACTCAGTACCTGCATCTGTTTTATTCGATTCAGGAGCATCGCATTCATTCATGTCAGAAGATTTTGCATACAAGCATGACGTTAAATGTGAGGAGATGAACACTTCGGTATTGGTAAAAACCCCCGTGGGACAATGTCAAACCTCACTGGTTGGCATCGATGTCCCCGTGGAAATCGAAGGGCTGGAATTCTATGCCTCTCCCATTATCCTGAAGTCGTCTAACATCGACCTCATTCTGGGAATGGATTGGTTGAAAGCGCATACTGCTTCTATAGTTTGCGCCACTAAGGTCGTCCATCTGCTACACCCTTCTGACGAAATAATAGCTTACCAAGCTCATCTAGTTCGGAACACCGAGGCATGACCTTATGCCTTGAATGCGTTGAACACTGCACCACTCAAGGGCATTGAAAACATTCCCGTCGTTCGTGAATTCCAAAATGTCTTCCTAGAAGAACTTCCAGGGATTCCCCCTGCTAGAGCTGTCGAATTCATCATCGACTTGAAACCCGGCACCACCCCTATAGCTAAACGACCCTATAAGATGCCGCCACATGAACTCATTGAGCTTAAGGAGGAAATCGACAAATCTCTTGTCAAAGGTTTCATTCGCCCAAGCTGCTCTCCTTGGGGAGCACCTTCTCTCTTTGTTAAGAAAAAGGATGGGACAAACCGATTAGTCCAAGACTACGGTCCTATAAACCAAGCTACCATTCAGAATAAATATCCGCTTCCTCGGATCAATGATCTTCATGATCAACTGGCTGGCTCGTCAGTGTTCTCTAAACTCGACCTGAGGTTGGGTTATCACCAGATCCGTGTTCGTGAGGAGGATATCCCAAAAACCGCCTTCGTGACTCGGTATGGCTCATACGAGTACACCGTCATGTCATTCGACTTAACGAATGCTCCCGCCGCCTTCTCTCGTCTGATGAATTATATATTCATGGATTACCTCGACAAGTTTGTCGTGGTTTATCTGGACGATATCCTTGTATTTTCCAAGAACGAGGAAGAACATGCTGGACATCTGCATCTTGTGCTGGAGAAGCTTCGAGAACATCAACTGTATGCTAAGTACTCCAAGTGTGAATTCTGGCTCCCCAAAGTAACCTATCTTGGGCATGTCATCTCCAAGGATGGTATTGCCGTCAACCCTGAACGAGTTCAGGCTATTCTCGATTGGACTCCTCCGAAGAACATCAAGCAAGTCCGAAGTTTTCTCGGTCTCGCCAGCTATTGCCGTCGATTCGTCGAGAACTTCTCCAAGATTGCTAGGCCTCTGACTAATCTGTTGCATAAGGGTGTCAAATTTGACTGGACAGACAAGTGTCAGGATAGTTTCCAGGCGCTCAAAGACAAGTTGACTTCTGCCCCCGTACTTCCTCCACCTGATACTAAGAAGGACTTCGTCATTTACTGCGATGCTTCCCGTCAAGGATTAGGCTGTGTCCTAATGCAAGAGCACAGAGTGATTGCTTATGCCTCTCGTCAACTGCGCCCTCATGAAGAAAACTACCCAGTTCACGACCTCGAGCTTGCTGCTGTCATTCATGCACTGAAGCAGTGGCGACATTACCTTCTCGGTAATCGTTGCGAGATGTTCACCGACCATCATAGCCTGAAGTATCTGTTTACTCAGCCAGATTTAAACCTACGTCAGCAAAGATGAATGGAGAGTGTTGCAGACTTTGACGTGGGTATATCCTATACCCCTGGCAAGGCTAATGTAATGGCTGATGCCTTGAGCCACAAGTCTTATTGTAACCACCTCCAGGTTCACAAAGTTCACCCATCGCTTGTTGAAGAATTTAGAAGGCTGAACCTCCATATTGTTCCTCCGGGATCACTCGCTCCCCCTCCCGAAGATTTCCCCAAACGGAACCTCCATGTTGTTTCCAAGGGTTCTCTCAATACCCTGGTTGCGAAACCAGATCTTGTGGACGCCATCAAATGGATACAGAAATGTGACGATGAAGTCCTCAAGATTAAGCGAGACCTAAAAAAAGGAAAGCCCTCATTCTTCACGATCGCCAACGATGACGCCTTGTATTTCAAAGGCCGCCTAGTGGTACCATGTTCGAAGAAAAACCTGGATAAGACTAAGAGGGTTATGCAAGAAGACCATGATATGCCTCTGTCCATCCATCCTGGTAGTACAAAGATGTACCAGGATATTCGTCAAAGATTCTGGTGGTCTAATATGAAGCAGGACATTGCTCGTTATGTTGTTGAGTGTGACGTTTGTCGCCGAATCAAAGCAGAGCATCAAAGGCCTGCTGGAACTCTGCAACCTATCTCTATTCCTGAATGGAAATGGGACCATGTTGAAATGGACTTCGTCACTGGATTTCCCAAATCGCAGAAAGGTAATGATGCTATTCTTGTCGTCATTGACCGGCTTTCCAAAGTTGCCCATTTTCTGGCGGTCAAAGAGACAATCACTGCTAGTCAGCTTGCTACTCTCTACATGGCCAGAATTGTTTCCCTTCACGGTATTCCACTGGTTATCAGTTCAGACCGTGGCAGCTTATTCACTTCAAGGTTTTGGGCGAGTTTCCAAGACGCTATGGGGACTCATCTGTCGTTCAGTACTGCGTTTCATCCTCAGTCGCAAGGACAAGTTGAACTTGTCAACCAAGTTCTCGAAGACATGCTTCGAGCTTGTGTAATCTTATTCGGCAAGAAATGGGAGGAATCTCTTCCATATGCCGAGTTCTCTTATAATAATAGCTATCAAGCTAGTCTGAAGATGCACCCCTTCGAAGTGCTATATGGACGAAAGTGTCGAACCCCTCTGAACTGGTCAGAAATGGGGGAACGTCCACTCTTCGGTCCGGATATTATCCAACAGGCCGAAGAACAAGTTCGCATTATACGCGAGAATCTCAAGACTGCTTAGTTACGTCAGAAAAGTCAGTATGACCGTCATCATCGAGACATGGTCTATCAACCTAGCGAAAAGGCTTATCTTCGAGTTACACCAATGAAGGGTGCTCACCGCTTCGGGATCAAGGGCAAGCTAGCTCCTCGCTATATCGGTCCCTTCACTATTCTCGAAAGGCTTGGAAAGGTGGCATATCGACTGGAGCTTCCGCCGAACCTTTCTTAGGTTCACGATGTGTTCCATGTGTCACAACTCCGCCGTTGCTTCAAGGATCCAATCCGAGCAGTGGATCATGAAGTGCTCGAATTGCAACAGGACCTCTCTTATAAAGAGCATCCGGTCCGCATTCTTGACCAAGCTGAACGCCGCACACGTCAGAAGGCGATCAAATTCCTCAAAGTCCAGTGGTCGAAGCACTCTGAAGACGAAGCCACTAGGGAACATGAGGATCGCCTGCTTGATGAATACCCCGCATTGTTTCCTTCTACCTCCTAAATCTTGGGATGAGATTTCTTGTAGTGGAGGAGTTTTGTAATGCCCGGGTAATTAAGCTACAGTGAACCTCTGCTAATGATGCCACGTCACCTCGATTACTGTTCCTAATCTCGTGCTAGTTCGAAACTGATTCAAATTCAAATTTAAAATCAATCAAAGAATAAAAACTTTTCAAAATTTAAAACAAAATTGTTCGGGGTGTGCAAATAAATAGCTAGGAATTTATGGTGTGGGATCCATGCCTTTATAAAAAAAACCTAAATACTTAAAATGAATTAAAACAGAAAAGAAAATAAATAAAGACAAGAAAATACAAAAAAACAGAAAACTAACCAAAAAAAGGCAAAGGAGAAACCCCCCTGGGCCGTGGCCCAACTGGGCCCACCCACCAGGCCCAACCGGCCACCCACCCCACCCACTCCTTATCCACTACGCCACCCCCCACTCCACCGACACCCCACTCGCCCCACCCCGCTCGTCTCTCCTCTCCCCTCCTCTCTCCCGATCTGGATCGGGATCCAGAGGAGGACGTCGCCGCCCGGAGCCCGCGCCACCTCGCCGGCCTACCTCCTCTTCCTCGCCGGCCTGCATCCCGTCTCCACCACGCTTGTCGTCGCCGTCGTCCTCAACAACAACGCTGCCCCGTTCCCTACATCCATCCGTGAGCACGCG
This sequence comes from Triticum monococcum, assembly GCA_034509565.1. Classification (NCBI taxonomy): domain Eukaryota; kingdom Viridiplantae; phylum Streptophyta; class Magnoliopsida; order Poales; family Poaceae; genus Triticum; species Triticum monococcum. The sequence goes on from CM067843.1 coordinate 86,381,716, forward strand.
CCCCTCCATCCTCTCCCTCCCTCGCCCTGTCATGCTCCCCCGCGCGCACCCGTTGACGCCACCGCGCCGCTCGGCCCTCCGCTCCGCCCATACCACGCCGGCTGCTCCGTGCTCACCTTATCTGACCTCGCCCGGAGCTCCCCGTCCGCCCGCACGTGCTCACACTGCCGCTCCCGCCTCGTCTGCACGCGCGCCCGCTGTGGCCGTAGCCGGCCGTCGTCGACCCCGCGCTGCACCGCCATGGCCTCGCGCGCCCCGGCCTCGCTCCCTCTGGCTCCGGCGACCCGTGCCCCGTGCTCCACGCCCCTCGCCCATGCTGCTGTGCCGCTTCGCCGGGACCGCGCCTGGGTTGCGCCCATCCCCGCCGACGTGCCGCCCTGATCCCGCCCCGGCGCGCGCCTCCTCCCCTACTGCTACGCGCCCCTCGCGCGTGCCTCGCCGCTCGTGTCCTCCTTCGCCTGGCCTCGCCTGCCTCCAGACGCCGCTCCGGCCACCTGGCCGGCCCCGCGGCCACCGGCCTCCTCTGCTCCGGTGCCCGGCCGGGTACGCCCGCCCCTGGGCGTGCGACCGCTCGGGCCACACCCGTGGCGCCCGGTGCCCGTTTCGCCTGGCGCCCGCAAACCCACTAGGCCCTCTGGGCCTATGACGAATGGGCCCCAGCGCCCCAGAACGTTTTAAAAAAAATAAATAAATAATAAAAATAAAAATAAAACTAAATTTAATTAATTACTTAATTAACTAAATTAATTAAGTTAATTAAACCAGATTAATTAATCTAATTAATCTATTAGTTTAATTAGACAGTGGTTAGTTTAACCTAACCCTAATCAACCTAATAGAGTATCACAGGTGGGTCCCACTGGACCCACGTGTCGGGTTGACCAAGTCAACCCTGTTGACTGCTGATGTCAGCATGACATCATGCTGATGTCATTAATCTGTTTTTCGAATTAATTTAAATAATTAATTAAATTCCAGAGATTAATAAAATCTTTAGAAAATCATATCTTTTAATCCGTAACTCGGATTAAAATATTTTCAACATGAAAGTTGCTCAGAACAACGAGACGAACCTAGATACGCAGCCCGTTCGTCCGTCACGCATCCCTAGCATAGCAAACTCGCAACTTTCCCCCTCCGGCTCCTCTGCTCGAAAACGCAAAACACCAGGGATACTTTCCCGGATGTCATCCCCCTTCACCGGTATCAACTATTACCGCGTTAGGGCACCTCTAACGCCGTTACTTGTCATGTCATGCATCACTATGCATATGCTTGCTTAAATATTTATTGTTCTCCCCCCTCTTCTCTCGATAGACACCGAGACCGACGCCGCTTCTACCCAGTACGACTACGGAGTTGACTACCCCTCTCTCTTGCCAGAGCAACCAGGCAAGCCCTCCCCCCCCCTTGATCACCAGATATCGCCTACTCTCCTCTTACTGCTTGCAATAGAGTAGTGTAGGATGTTACTGTTTTCCGTTCATCCTATCTTGATGCATAGCCTGTCCTTGCTACTACTGTTGTTACCTTTACCTACAAACCTAATGCTTAGTATAGGATGGTAGTTTATCATCAGTGGCCCTACATTCTTGTCCGTCTGCCATGCTATAATATCGGGTCGTGATCACTCGGGAGGTGATCACGGGTATGTACTATATACTTTATACATGATACATGTGGTGACTAAAGACGGGTAGGCTCGTAGGAGCACCCGCGAGTGGATCTTTGAGGCGGAGCGACAGGGCAGGTTCCGACCACCTAGGAGAGAGGTGGGCCTGGCCCTGGTCGGTGTTCGCGGATACTTAAGACGCTTAACGAGATCTGGGTATTTGATCTGAGTCTGGCCATTTGGTCTATACGCACTAACCATCTACGCGGGAGTAGTTATGGGTATCCCAGCGTCGTGGTATCAGCCGAAGCCTTCGTGACGTCAGCGACTGAGTGGCGCGCGCCGGATTGGACTGGAAAGCCACTAGGCTAGGTCTGCTTCCGGCCGCGTACGCAACGTGCAGGTGTGCAAAGGGCGATGGGCCCAGAGCCCTGCGCCATAGGATTTAGACCGGCGTGCTGACCTCTCTGTTGTGCCTAGGTAGGGCTGCGACGTGTTGATCTTCCGATGCCGGGCATGACCCAGAAAAGTGTGTCCGGCCAAATGGGATCGAGCGTGTTGGGGTATGTGGTGCACCCCTGCAGGGAAGTTTATCTATTCGAATAGCCGTGTCCCTCGGTAAAAGGACGACCCGGAGTTGTACTTTGACCTTATGACAACTAGAACCGGATACTTAATAAAACACACCCTTCCAAGTGCCAGATACAACCGGTGATCGCTCTCTCACAGGGTGACGAGGGGAGGATCATCGGTTAGGATTATGCTATGCGATGCTACTTGGAGGACTTCAGTCTACTCTCTTCTACATGCTGCAAGACGGAGGCTGCCAGAAGCGTGGTCTTCGAAAGGACTAGCTATCCCCCTCTTATTCTGGCATTCTGCAGTTCAGTCCACATATGATACCCTTATTCCATTTGATACCCATGCATATGTAGTATAGCTCCTTGCTTGCGAGTACTTTGGATGAGTACTCACGGTTGCTTTCTCCCTCTTTTCCCTCTATCCCTTCTACCTGGTTGTCGCAACCAGATGTTGGAGCCCAGGAGCCAGACGCCACCGTCGACGACGACTCCTACTACACCGGAGGTGCCTACTACTACGTGCTGCCCGCTGACGACGACCAGGAGTAGTTTAGGAGGATCCCAGGCAGGAGGCCTGCGCCTCTTTCGATCTGTATCCCAGTTTGTGCTAGCCTTCTTAAGGCATACTTGTTTAACTTATGTCTGTACTCAGATATTGTTGCTTCCGCTGACTCGTCTATGATCGAGCTCTTGTATTCAAGCCCTCGAGGCCCCTGGCTTGTAATATGATGCTTGTATGACTTATTTTATTTGTAGAGTTGTGTTGTGATATCTTCCCATGAGTCCCTGATCTTGATCGTACAGGTTTGCGTGTATGATTAGTGTACGATTAAATCGGGGGCGTCACATTAGTACATCACCAAAAGGCGTGTGCTGAAAGATATCCACGGAAGTGAACTCCATGATCGGTGCCCAATCGGATTCGATAGGCACGGATGCAGGCGGCTCGGAGTCCGTGGCCGGAGACGAATCCCGTGGTTCGGCGACAGGGCTCTCGTAAGGGTTGAAGTCAGTATCCGGCTCCATCGCCACTGAGAGTGCGACCTCCATGGCGGGGTCTATCCCTCCGTCCTCGGATGGCGCAATTTGCTCCGGATTGAAGGCCAGAGTAGTTGCAGATGCGATCTCCCGAACACTGTCCGACGGTAGAGTAACGTCATGCTCGTCGTGATTGTACAGCGCGCCTGACATGGGCTCGAATCCGTCGAAGATCAAGTCTCTGCGGATGTCGGCAGTGTAGTTTAGGTTTCCGAACCTGACCTGATGGCCAGGGGCGTAGCTCTCGACCTGCTCCAGATGGCCAAGCGAGTTGGCCCCTAGTGCGAAGCCGCCGAATACGAAGATCTATCCGGGAGGAAAACCTCACCCTGGACCACATCGTTACCGATGATCGAAGGGGCCATCAAGCCTTATGGTGACGGCACAGTGGAACTCTCAATGAAAGCACCAATGTCGGTGTCAAAACCGGCGGATCTCGGGTAGGGGGTCCCGAACTGTGCGTCTAAGGCGGATGGTAACAGGAGGCAGGGGACACGATGTTTACCCAGGTTCGGGCCCTCTTGATGGAGGTAATACCCTACGTCCTGCTTGATTGTTCTTGATGATATGAATATTACAAGAGTTGATCTACCACGAGATCGTAGAGGCTAAACCCTAGAAGCTAGCCTATGGTATGATTGTATGTTGTCCTACGGACTAATCCCTCCGGTTTATATAGACACCGGAGGGGGCTAGGGTTACACAGATTCGGTTACAAGGGAGGAGATCTACATATTCGTATTGCCAAGCTTGCCTTCCACGCCAAGGAGAGTCCCATCCGGACATGAGACGAAGTCTTCAATCTTGCATCTTCATAGTCCAACTGTCCGGCCAAAGGATATAGTCCGGTTGTCCGGAGACCCCCTAATCCAGGACTCCCTCAGGCGGGGTCTTGAATGCTTACTTGCGCATACGTACGGCCAGGGCTCATGTACATGGCTGGGTCGAAACAGAGAAACTGTGTCGTCGTCGTGTTCATGGGGAGGCAACGAAATGCATCGTGTTCATCGTGAGGCAACGGAACGCGTGCTGTTCATCGGGAGCCAACCGGCTTGGACGGAACAGCCGATGGAAACAAGGCATGGCATACCGCAGAACGGAAGAAATGGCCTTGTGTTCGACCGTCCTTGTCGAAACGAGATCCTCTTCATCGGGAGGGGTCTGGCATACCGCAAAACGGAGGAAACAAACTTCTCTTGGACCTCCTAAGGTCGAAACGGGGTCCTGTTGATTGGGACGGGTGTGGCATACCACAAAATGGAGGAAACAAACTTGTGTTGGATTACTACGGTCGAAACGAGGGTCCTGTTCATCGGGAGTGGTGTGGCGTACCGCAAAACGGGACTCCACGGGATACTGTTCATCTCCACCGTTGACCTCCTCCAGCCTCCATGGGATACTGTTCATCCACCATCGACCTTCTCCAGCCTCCACCTGCGACTGTTCATCCATGGGCTCCTGTTCATCCAGCCTCCACCACGCGCTCCTCCACCGGCTACTGTTCAACCAACCCTCTCCACGGGGTCTTGTTCAACCACCCCTCCACGGGTTACTGTTCATCCAGCCCTCCACTGGCTACTTTTCAATTAGCCCTCCATGGGGTCGTCCTGTTCATCCAGCCTTCCATGGGTCCTGTTCATCCACCCCCAACCGGCTCGATCGGGGTCCTGTTCATCCAGCGGCAACACCACGGGGTCCTGTTCATCCACCCCCCACTGGGAAATGTTCATCCAAACCCCCCCAACAATGCTCACTGTTCATCCAGAGGCAGCATCGATCAGCTTCAGTTAGCAGCAGTAGCGAAGGAATCACTCGGGTTCAATTAACAGCAAGGGATCGATCGCTCGGGTTCAGTAACATAGCTAGTGCAATCGCTCGGGTTCAGTTAGAGCCCAACGCCTCGCTTGGGTTCAGTTAGAGCGCAACGCCTCACACACACGCGCATACATACAAGAGAAATGTGCATCGCTCGGCCCCTGACCACCCACCGTAACCGTGAACTCTCCCGATATTTTCCTCACCCTCGCTTCTACCACGGTTGTTTCCATTATGGACAACCCAAAGAATGTCATGCAACTGCGTCTCCGGCCTACCCAGGATGAAAAGCCCATTTTCTGTCATGATTTTTCGTCATAGAAGTAGTACCCCACCACATCTATGATGATACCGGGTTTTGTCAAAATTATCATCATAGAAGTGTCATAAGCATGATAGAAAGTTTTTTCGTTCAGCCCAAAATGTCACAGATGTGTCTTTTTTTTGTAGTGTAAGCCTAAGTTTTTGCTTCTTCACATGAGTTGTGCTATGGTTGGAATGTCATTTTGTTTTGTTTTGCTTGCTGTTTTAGTAAAATACTTAGATCTGAAACTTTTAAATAAGAGATGGTCCTCAAATAGCTACCCATTTACATAACTACTTGCTTGATATTCACTTATATCTTTTTGGAGTAGCTTGTCATTTACTCTTGTGCTTCACTTATATCCTATGAGTAAATTGTTGAATGAATTGAATATCAAGAAGTTGAAATTATATCATGACTAGTGGTAGCTTCACATTGGATTTAGAAAGTGAAATCTTTTGAAGGTTGACAATCAAAATATTTGTCATACAAGCAATTCATGAATAATTTGTATAAGGAAGAGAACTTTCACATGCAAATACACTATCTTGAAAATCTTTTGTGATTGTGAGCCCCCATCAAAATATTATATGCCAAAATTTTTGACGTTGGACAAGGAAGACAACGTAATGGTTTATCATTGTAAATATTCACATAGAAGTTATATTGTCATAGATCCTTCAACATGTGGTGCTTGCCCCCCATTCTTGCTAGCCAAAAATTCTGCAGCAAGTAGAGATACTACTTGTGCATCCAAAAACCCTTAAACCCAAATCTTATTTTCAAGCGTCCACCATACCTACCTAAGGTTGATCAAGATCCTTCAACTAAGTTGTCATCGGTGCAATAAGGCAATAAAAATTGCTTCTAAAAGTGTTAGATCATTTAGTGTAAGAGAAAATTGAGTGTTGTACAAACTTGTGATGGCAAAGAATAAAAGCGACAGATTGCATAATAAATGTTGCTATCATAAGGGGTAATATAACGTCACGTTCTTTTGCACTTGGGGGTTGAGCATACAAACAAATAAGTGCATGGCAACCTCTGCTTCCCTCTGCGAAGGGCCTAGCTTTTACTTCTATGTATTTACTTTCATGCAAGAGTCAAAATTTTCTCTCTATTCCTTTTTATTTTTGTCTTTTGGCAAGTATCATGTGGTGAGGAAAGATCTAGGCCCGTATATCCAGTTGGGTGTGGGTAGGATGATTTATTATTGTTGACATCACCCTTTGAGATGAATACGTTGGGAGGCGAAATTATAGGCCCCTATCTTTCTATGTGTCCGGTTGAAACGTTTTTCTCATGTGTATGCGGTGAGTGTTAGCAATCATAGAAGACTATATAATGGTTGAGTATGTGGAGCTCTTACTTAGACTCTGTTGAATAAGTTGAATTGCAATTGTTTGGTGACTAAGAATATAGGTTGTTGAGTTTCTAGAGAATTCATTGTTTGAACCTTAACATGTGAATTGGTTGCTACTTTAACATGAAAAGTTTTATGCTAAATAATTTCTGTTATGAAGCTTTTATATTGATATTTATTGCATTATGGGTTGTGATACGTCTCCAACGTATCTATAATTTATGAAGTATTCATGCCATGTTTACAACAATTTTATATGGTTTTGGTATGATTTGCATGGAACTAACCCGTACTGATGCTGTTTTTAGTAGAACTATCGTGGTGTTATTTTTTGTGCAGAAATGAAAGTTCTCCAAATGAGTTGAAACTTTTTGATGATTTTTTTGGAACAAAAGAGACCCCCGAAGCTTCGTGGAAGGGCCAGGAGGTGAAGGAGTAGGGCACAAGACACCGGGGCACGCCTAGGCCCTTGTCCGTGCCCCGGTGGGTTGTGGTCACCTTGAGGCCCATCTTCATGTGAAACCGATGCCAAAAAAATCCTATCAATAGAGAAACCATCATAAATAAACCTAGATCAGAAGTTCCGCCTCCATAGGGCTCTATAGCCACCGAAAACCAATCTAGACCCCGTTCCGGCACCCCGCCGGAGGGGGGAATCATCTCCGGTGGCCACCACGATGAGGAGGGAGTAGTCCACCCTCGGGGCTGAGGGTTTGTACCAGTAACTATGTGTTTAATCTCTCTCTCTCTCTCTCTCTCTCTCTCTCTCTCGTGTTCTTGAGATGTCACGATCTTGATGTATCGTGGGCTTTGTTAATATAGTCGGATCATATGGTGTTTTCCCCTCTCTATCTTGTTGTGATGAATTGAGTTTGTCCCTTTGAGATTTCATTGTTATTGGATTGAATACTTTTATGGATTTGAGAGCACTTGATATATGTATTGCATATGAATACTCGTGGTGACAATGGGGTATCATATTGATTCACTTGATATGTGTTTTGGCACTCAACTCGTGGATTCCCGAGGTGACATTGGGGTAATCTACGCATAGGGGTTAATGCATGTTCTTGTCTTTGTTTCTCCGGTAGAAATCTTTGGGCACTCTTTGAGGTTCTTTGTGTTGGATTGAGTATTATGAATCTGAAATTATTTGGTGTTATTTTAGTACGAACTCTTGGATAGATCGATCGGAAAGAATAGCTTCAAGGTGGTTTCGTACCCTACAAACAATTTCTTCTTATGTTCTCTGCTAGATAGGAACTTTGGAGTGATTCTTCATCGCACTTTGAGGGGTGGTTATATGAGCCAATTATATTAGCACTGTTGAGAGATTGCACTAGCAAAGTACGGACCCTAGGCCTCATTTTCAAGCATTGCAATACCATTTTTGTGCCCGTTTACTATTTGCTACCTTGCTGTTTTTAATTATTCAGATTATAAAAATATATTTCTAGGATCCATATTACACTTGTATCACCATCTCTTCGCCGAACTAGTGCACCTGTACAAATTACCAGTGTATTTGGTGTGTTGGGGACACAAGAGACTTTTTATTATTTGGTTGCAGGGTTGTTTGAGAGAGACCATCTTCATCCTACGCCTACCACAGATTGATAAACCTTAGGTCATCCACTTGAGGGAAAATTTCTATTGTCCAACAAAACTCTGTGCTTGGAGGCCTAACACGTGTCTACAAGAATAAAGTTGCGTAGTAGACATTAGGCTGTTATTACACATTATGATACAATACTTATGCCTTTTCTCTCTTATTTTACAAGATTTACATGAAGAGGGAGAATGCTGTCAGTTGGAATTCTGGACCGGAAAGGGGCAAATCTGAGAGACCTATTATACACAACTCCAAAGGTCCTGAAAATTTACGGAGAATTATTTTGGAATATATGAAAAATATTGGGCGAAGAAAAAACCAGAGGGCACCCACCAGGAGGCCACAAGCCTAGGGGGTGCGCCTACCCCCTGGGCGCCTCCTAGGGCTTGTGGCCTCCCTGTCAAGTCTCCAGTGCCCATCTTCTGCTATATGGAGGGTTTTCACCTGGAAAAAAAAAATAAGAAGGAAGCTTTCGGGATGAAGCGTCGCTGTCTCGAGGCGGAACCTGGGAAGAAGCAATCTAGGGATCCGGCGGAGCTGTTCTGCCGTGGAAACTTCCCTTCGGGAGGGGGAAATCGAAGCCATGGTCATCACCAACGATCCTCTCATCGAGAGGGATCAATCTCCATCAACATCTTCACCATCACCATCTCCTCTCAAACTCTAGTTCATCTCTTGTGTCTGATCTTTGTCTCAAAAGCTCAGATTGGTACCCGTGGGTTGCTAGTAGTGATGAATACTCCTTGTAGTTGATGCTAGTTAGTTTATTCGGTGGAAGATCATATGTTTATATCCTTAATGATATTCAATACCCCTCTTATTATGAACATGACTATGCTTTGTGAGTAGTTATGTTTGTTCCCGAGGACATGTGAGAAGTCTTATTATAAGTAATCATGTGAATTTGGTATTCGTTTGATATTTTGATGAGATGTATTATGTCTTTCCTCTAGCGGTGTTATGTGAATGTCGAGTACATGACACTTCACCATGATTTGGGCCTAGGGGAAGGCATTGGGAAGTAATAAGTAGGTGATAATTTGCTAGAGTGACAGAAGCTTAAACCCTAGTTTATGCGTTGCTTTGTAAGGGGTTGATTTGGATCCACATGTTTCATGCTATGGTTAGATTTATCTTAATTCTTCTTTCGTAGTTGCATATGCTTGCGAGAGGGTTTAATCATAAGTGGGAGGTTTGTACAAGTAAGGAAAGCACCCAAGCACCGGTCCACCCACATATCAAATTATCAAAGTAACGAACGCGGATGATATGAGCATGAGGAAAACTAACTTGAGAGTAATTCCCATGTGTCCCCGGGAGGGCTTTGCTCTATATAAGAGTTTTCCAGGCTTGTCCTTTGCTACAAAAAGAATTGGGCCACCTTTCTTCACCTTAGTTACACTTGTTAGTTGTTACCCGTTATGAATTTTCTTATCACACAACTATCTATTACCGATAGTTTCAATGCTGGCAGAGAATACCTTGCTGAAAACCGCTTGTCATTTCCTTCTGCTCCTCATTGGGTTTGACACTCTCACTTATCGAAAGGACTAAGATAGATCCCCTATACTTGTGGATCATCAAGACTCTTTTCTGGCGCCGTTGCTGAGGAGCGAATTGCCTTTGGTAAGTGGAATTCGGTAATGAAACATTTATTTTATGTGCTGAAATTTACTGTCACTTGTCACTATGGAAAATAATCCTTTGAGGGGCTTGTTCGGGGTATCTTCACCCGGACCAGTAGAGCAAGAAGTTGCGCCTCAACCTACTAAAAATATTTATTATGAAATTGCTTCGGGTATGATAGATAAACTTCTCGCTAATCCTTATGGATGAGATGGAACCTTACATACTGATATGCATCTAATATATGTGGATGAAGTTTGTGGATTATTTAAGCTTGCAGGTTTGCCCAAGGATAAATTCAAGACGAAGTTCTTCCCTTTATCTTTGAAGGAGAAGGCATTGACATGGTATAGGCTATATATGCGATGATATTAGGACTTGGAATTACAACCGACTTAAATTGGAATTTCATCAGAAGTTTTATCCTATGCATCTGGTTCATCGTGATCGGAATTATATATATAATTTTTGGCCTCGTGAAGGATAAAGTATCGCTCAAGCTTCAGGGAGTCTTAAATCAATGTTATATTCATGCCCCAATCATGAGCTCTCAAGAGAAATTATTATTCTAAATTTCTATGCTCGTATTTCTCATAATGATCAATCCATTCTCGATACTTCTTGTACCGTTTCTTTTATGAAGAAGACTACTGAATTCAAATGGGATTTATTGGAAATAATTAAATGCAAGTCTGAATATTGGGAGCTCGACGAAGGTAAGTAGTTAGGTATAAACCTTAAGTTTGATTGTGTCAAATCTTTTGTGGATACCGATGCTTTTCGTGAATTTAGCACTAAATATGGACTTAACTCTAAAATAGTAGCTTCTTTATGTGAATCATTTTCTACTCATGTTGATCTCCCTAAGGATAAGTGGTTTAAATATCATCCTCCCATCAAAGTAAAAGTAGTAGAACCTATTAAAGCTGAAGAGGAAACTATTACTTATAATGTTGATCCAGTTGTTCCTACTGCTTATATTAATAAACCACCTTTTCCTGTTAGGATAAAAGAACATGCTAAAGCTTCAGCTGTGGTTCATAAGAGTTATATTAGAACACCTACACCCCTTGAACAAATTAAAGTTGAAACTATTATTGCTATGGCTAAAGATCTCTTGGTCGATAATATTGATTGGCATGTTATTTATTTCGGTGATGAAGCTGCTAGAATTGCTAGACCCGATAATAAAGATAAACATAGACCTATAGTTGGCATGCCTGTTGTTTCTGTTAATATAGGAGATCATTGTTATCATGGCTTATGTGATTTTGGTGCTAGTGTGATTGCAATTCCCTTTACTTTATATCAATAAATTATGAATGATATTACACCTACTGAGATAGAAGGTATAGATATTCGTATTAAGCTTGCTAATAGAGATACTATATCACCAATTGGGATTGTTAGAGATGTTGAAGTCTTGTGTGGGAAAGTAAAATACCCTACTAATTTTCTTATTCTTGGTTCCCCACAAGATGATTTTTGTCCCATTATATTTGGTAGACCTTTCTTGAACACTGTTATTGCGAGAAAGAAATTCTTAGTGTATGTTTTGGGGATATGTCTCATGAGTTTAATTTATCCAAATTTCATAGACAACCCCATGATAAAGAATTGCCTAGTAAAGATGAAATCATTGATCTTGCTTCTATTGATGTGCCTCCTACTGATCCTTTAGAACAATATTTGGTAGACCATGAAAATGATATGTTTATGAATGAAAGAAGGTAATTAGATGAGATATTCTTTAAACAAATGCCTATTTTGAAACACAAATTGCGTGTTGAAACTCTTGGAGATAATCGACCACCCAAGAGTGATCTTGTGTTTGATCTTAAACAATTACCTGATACACTGAAATATGCTTATCTTGATGAAAAGAAGATGTATCCTGTTATTATTAGCGCTAACCTTTCAGAGCATGAAGAAAATAAATTATTGAAAACTCTGAAGAAGCACCATGCTGCTATCTGATATACTCTTGATGCTCTTAAGGGAATTAGTCCCACTCTATGTCAGCATAAAATTAATATGGATCTTAATGCTAAACCAATGGTAAGAAATGAAATATTAAAGCCTTTGGAAGCAGGTATAATTTATCCTATTGCTGATAGTAGATGGGTAAGTCTTGTTCATTGTGTGCCTAAGAAGGAAGGTATTACAGTTGTTCCCAATGATAAGAATGAATTGATTCCACAAAGAATTGTCACAGGTTATAGAATGGTAATTTATTTTAGAAAGTAAAACAAACCTACTAGGAAAGATCATTATCCTCTACCATTTATTGATCAAATGCTAGAAAGACTATCAAAACATACACACTTTTGCTTTCTAGATGGTTATTCTGGTTGTTCTCAAATACCCGTGTCACAAGAGGATCAAGAAAAAACTACTTTTACATGCCCTTTTGGTACCTTTTCCTATAGACGTATGCCTTTTGGTTTATGCAATGCACCTGCTACCTTTCAAAGATGTATGACTGTTATATTCTCTGACTTTTGTGAAAAGATTGTTGAGGTTTTCATGGATGATTTCTCCATTTACGGAACTTCTTTTGATGATTGCTTAAGCAACCTTGATCAAGTTTTGGAGAGATGGGAAGAAACTAATCTTGTCTTTAATTGGGAGAAGTGCCACTTTATGGTTAATGAAGGTATTGTCTTGGGTAAAAAAAATCTCCGAAAGAGATACTGAAGTGGATAAAGCTAAATTTGATGCTATTTAAAAAATGTCGTGTCCTAAAGACATCAAAGGTATACGAAGTTTCCTTGGTCATGTTAGTTTCTATAGGAGATTTATTAAAGACTGCTCTAAAATTTCTAGGCCTCTCACTAATCTCTTGCAAAAAGATGTTCCATTTGTTTTTATGATGATTGCATAGAGGCTTTTGAAATACTTAAGAAATCCTTGATTTCTGCACCTATTGTTCAACAACATGATTGGAACCTACCCTTTGAAATTATGTGTGATGTGATTATGTTGTTGGTGCTACTCTAGGACAAATAGTTGATAAGAAATTGAATGCTATCCATTATGCTAGTAAAACTCTAGGCAGTGCTCAAAGAAATTATGCTACTACTGAAAACGAATTTCTAGCAGCTGTGTTTGCTTGTGATAATTTCAGATTTTATATTGTTGATTCCGAAGTAACTGTTCATACTGATCATGCTGCTATTAAATATCTTATGGAAAATAAAGATGCTAAACCTAGACTTATTAGATGGGTTCTCTTGCTATAGGAATTTGATTTGCATATTATTGATAGAAAGGGTGCTGAGAACCCCGTTGCAAATATCTTGTCTAGGTTAGAAAATGTTCTTGATGACGCACTACCTATTGATGATAGCTTTCCTGATGAACAATTAGCTGTCATAAATGCTTCTCGTAGTGCTCGATGGCATGTTGATTATGCTAATTATATTGTTGCTAAATTTATACCACCTAGTTTCACATACCAGCAAAATAAAAAGTTTTTCCTATGATTTAAGACATTACTTTTGGGATGACCCAAACCTTTGTAAAGAAGGACTAGGTGGTGTTATTAGATGTTGTGTACTAGTGCATGAACAGGAACAAATACTATGCAAGTGTCACTCTAAAGCTTACGGAGGACACCACACTGGAGATAGAACTACACACAAGGTATTACAATCTGGTTTTTATTGGCCTACTCGTTTCAAGGATGATCATAAGTTCGTTTTGTCTTGTGATGAATGACAAATAATTGGTAATATTAGTAGACATGACGAAATGCCTATGTATTATTCACTTGTTATTGAACCATTTGATGTCTAGGGATTTGATTATATGGGACCTTTTCCTTCCTCTAATGGGTATACACATATTTTAGTTGTTGTTGATTGAGTTACTAAGTGGGTAGAAGCTATTCCAACTAGTTGTGCTGATCATAACACTTCTGTTAAAATGCTTAAAGAAGTTATTTTCCCGAGGTTTGGAGTCCCTAGATATTTAATGACTGATGGTGATTCACACTTTATTCATGGTGCTTTCCATAAATTTCTTGCTAAATATGATGTCAACCATATAACTAGATATTTAATGACTGATGGTGATTCACACTTTATTCATGGTGCTTTCCGTAAATTTCTTGCTAAATATGATGTCAACCATATAATTGCATCTCCTTATCATCCTCAGTCTAGTGGTCAAGTAGAATTGAGCAATAGAGAAATTAAATTGATTTTGCAAAAGACTGTCAATAGATCTAGAAAGAATTGGTCTAAGAAACCAGATGATGCATTATGGCCATATAGAACTGCTTATAAAAACCCTATGGGTATGTCTCCGTATAAAATGGTTTATGGAAAAGCATGTCACTTACCTCTTGAACTAGAACATAAAGCTTATTGGGAAATTAAAGATCTCAACTATGATTTCAAACTTGCTGGTGAGAAGAGGTTATTTGACATTAGCTCACTTGATGAATGGAGAATCCAAGCCTATAGAAATGCCAAGTTATTTAAAGAAAAAGTTAAGAGATGGCATCCCAAAAGGATACGAAAGCGTGAATTCAATGTAGGTGACCATGTCTTGCTATACAACTCTCGTTTAAGATTTTTTGCAGGAAAACTTCTCTCTAAATGGGAAGGTCCTTATATTATCAAGGAGGTCTATCGTTCTGGTGCCATCAAGATCAACAACGCCGAAGGCACCATCCTGAAGGTGGTAAATAGGTAAAGAATCAAACATTATATCTCAGGTACTCCCATAAATGTTGAAGCCAATATTATTAATACCATAACACCGGAGGAGTACATAAGGGAGACCTACCAGAACATTTCAGACTCCAAAAAGGAATAGGTATGTGGTACAGTAAGTAAACCAACTCCAACACTTTTCCAATGGAAATTTTACTCCGTTTTGGAATATTTAAAAAAGTTCGGAAAATTAAAAGTAGTCCGAAAAGTGCACAAGGAGGCGAGAAGCCTTGGAGGCACGCCCTACCCCCTGGGCGTGCCTCCCGGGCTTGTGGCCACCTCGTGTGCCCTCCGGACTCCGTTTTCTTGTAGTACACTTATTTTGGTCGGTAAATATTCATTATATAATCTCCCTTGTGTTTTGACCATCTTATTGCAGCAAAATCCTCTGTTCTCGTTTTGAGATGCTTTTTTGATAGATCTAGATTGCTATGACGCCCCCAAGTGCTCCGAAGGATAAGTTCTTTGAGAAGGTCATCAACCTCTACCTTGTGGAGGTGCTACAACAATCTAAAACCATCGAGATGCTTGAGGGGGTGCTGCACATCCGTGATGTTCAAGGGCCAAGGAAGGCCGGAAGTGTGGAGACAAGGCTCGAACCAATGGAGCAGTAGGTCTTCAAGTGCCAAGGGATGGTGAAACACAAACTCAACGCCAATCACTCCATGATCACGGAATTTACTCGTGACCACAAGTTGGACACCAAGAACATCGGAGAGGCCATATTCAAGCTTCATGAGAAAATCGAGCATCTCCAAGCCCAGATCTATGACCTGCAAAACCAGAATTGTGAGTATGAATACATATTTAAAAGGACGAGTTTGGGTACAGATTTGAGGATCACAGAGACTCGTTCATCTTTCTATGATGGTGAGCCTATGCGCTGGAAGATGGAGGACAAGCCTATAACATCATCGACTCCATCATCACCACCTCCAAGGAAAGAGATCTAAATACATGGGTATGGGCACTCCCCTTGGAAAATGCCATGCTTGGGGGAGGTGCCCCGGTATATTATCACCATCATAACTTTACCTTTACCTTTATAGTTTTTCTTAGTTCGATCCTTTTGGTTATATCTTGATCTAGTGGAATAAAAGTTTTTAGTATGATTTAGTCTGCAAGTTTTGCTTTGTGATCTATCTATGTAATCGAGTTTGTGAGCTATATATATAATAAAGAGTGGTTTTGAGTTGAGGGCTTTGCTTTCTTGCTATGATCTTGAGAAAAAGAAAATAAGAAAAATAAGTAAAAAGATTATATAATGATCTTATGGAGAGTGAAGACTTCACATATAAAGAGTATGATGAATAAAATATGTTGAGAGTTGACAACATAGTCTCCGAGGAAAGAGCTCTAAATACATGGGTATGGGCACTCCCCTTGGAAAATGCCATGCTTGGGGGAGGTGCCCCGGTATTGTATCACCATCATAACCTTACCTTTACCTTTATCGTTTTTCTTTGTTCGATCCTTTTGGTTATATCTTGATCTAGTGGAATAAAAGTTTTTAGTATGATTTAGTCTGTGAGTTTTGCTTTGTGATCTATCTACGTAATTGAGTCTGTGAGTTATATATATATAATAAAGAGTGGTTTTGAGTTGAGGGCTTTTCTTTCTTGCTATGATCTTGAGAAAAAGAAAAGAAGAAAGTAAAAAGATTTATAATGGTCTTATGGAGAGTGAAGACTTCACATATAAAGGGTATGATGAATAAAATATGTTGAGAGTTGAAAACATAGTTTTGGTCATTTTTGCAATTAATAGGAAGTAATAAAGAAAGAGAGGTTTCACATATAAATATATTATCTTGGAGATCTTTTGTGATTGTGAGCACTCATTAAAATATTACATGCTAAAAAGTTGACGTTGGACAAGGAAGACATCATAATGGGTTACGTTTTCTTATATCCGAATAGAACTTATATTATCATGGATCCTCCAACATGTTGAGCTTGCTTCTCATCCCATGCTACCCAAATCCTTTGCACCAAGTAGAGATACTACTTGTGCATCGACACATCCATTAAACCAGTTTTGCCATGAGAGTCCACTATAACTACCTATGGATTGAGTAAGATCCTTCAAGTAAGCTATCATCTGTGCAAGCAATAAAAATTTCTCTCTAAATATGTAGGATCTTTTAGTGTGAGGAAAATAAGCTTTATACGAACTTGTGATATGGAAGAAATAAAAGCAATGGACTGCATAATAAAGTTCTTTATCACAAGCGGCAATATAAAGTGATGTTCTTTTGCATTAAGATTTTGTGCATCCAACCATAAAAGCGCATGACAACCTCTGCTTCCGTCTGCGAAGGGCCTATCTTTTACCTTTACCTTCTACCCTTATACAAGAGTCATGGTGAACTTCACGTTTCCTTTTTACACTTTTTCTTTTTGGCAAGCACTATATATTGGGGAAAGATCCAGATATATATACCCACTCGGATGTAGGTTATCATAAAGTATTATTGTTGAGATTACCCTTGAGGTAAAACGTTGGGAGGCGAAACTATAAGCCCCTATATTTCTCTATGTCCGATTGAGACCTTGAACTCATTAGTATCGTGTGAGTGTCAGCAATTGCGGAAGTCTAAAAGATAGTTGAGTATGTGAACTTGTTGAAAAGCTCTTACATTGACTCTTTCCGATATTATGATAAATTGCAATTGTTTCAATGACTGAGATCATAGTTTGTTAGTTTTCGATGAAGTTTCTGATTCATACTTTACCTTGTGAGCGAACTGTCACTTTAGCATAAGAAATTATATGACAATATATGTTGTTGTTCTAAAGATGATCATGATGCCTGCATGTCCGTATTTTATTTTATCGACACCTCTATCTCTAAACATGTGGACATATTTATCGATTAAGGCTTTCACTTGAGGACAAGCGAGGTCTAAGCTTGGGGGAGTTGATACTCATGCTTTTATATTGATATTTATTGCATATGGGTTGTTATTACACATTATGGTACAATACTTATGCCTTTTTCTCTTATTTTACAAGCTTTACATGAAGAGGGAGAATGCCAGCAGTTAGAATTCTGGATCGGAAAGGGGCAAATCTGAGAGACCTATTCTACACAATTCCAAAAGTCCTGAAAATTTATGGAGAATTATTTTGGAATATAAACAAATATTGGCGAAAAAAATACCAGAGGGGACCCACCAGGAGGCCACAAGCCCGGGGGGCGTGCCCGACCCCCCTGGGCACGCCCTAGGGCTTGGGGGCCCCCTGTCAGGTCTCCGGTGTCCATATTCTACTATATGGAGGGTTTTGACCAGGAAAACAATCAGAAGGAAGCTTTCAGGACGAAGCAATCTAGGGCTCTGGCGGAGCTGTTCTGTCTGCAAAACTTCCCTCTGGGAGGGCGAAATCAAAGCCACCACCATCACCAACGGTCCTCTCATCGAGTGGGGTCAATATCCATCAACAACTTCACTAGCACCATCTCGTCTCAAACCCTAGTTCATCTCTTGTATCCAATCTTTCTCTCAAAAGCTCAGATTGGTACCTGTGGGTTGCTAGTAGTGTTGAATACTCCTTGTAGTTGATGCTAGTTGGTTTATTTGGTGGAAGATCATATGTTCAGATCCTTAATGATATTCAATACCCCTCTGATTATGAACATGAATATGCTTTGTGAGTACTTACGTTTGTTCCTAAGGACATGGGAGAAGTCTTGTCATATGTAATCATGTGAATTTGATATTCGTTCGATATTTTGATGAGATGTATGTTGTCTTTCCTCCAGTGGTGTTATGTGAACATAGACTACATGACACTTGACCATGATTTGGGCCTAGGGGAATGCATTGGGAAGTAATAAGTAGATGATGGGTTGTTAGAGTGACTGAAGCTTAAACCCTAGTTTATGCGTTGCTTTGTAAGGGGCTGATTTGGATCCACATGTTTCATGTTGTGGTTAGATTTATCTTAATTCTTCTTTCGTAGTTGCAGATGCTTGCAAGTGGGGTTAATCATAAGTGGGAGGCTTGACGAAGTAAGGACAGCACCCAAGCACCGGTCCACCCACATATCAAATTATCAAAGTAAAGAACATGAATCATATGAGCATGATGAAAACTAACTTGATGGTAATTCCCATGTGTCCTTGGGAGCGCTTTACTTTATATAAGATTTTGTCCAGACTTGTCCTTTGCTACAAAAAGGATTGGGCCACCTTGCTACACCTTAGTTACACTTTTTACTTGTTACACGTTGCGAATTATCTTATCACACAACTATCTATTACCGATAGTTTCAGTGCTTTCAGAGAATACCTTGCTGGAAACCGCTTGTCATTTCCTTCTGCTCCTCATTGGATTTGGCACTCTTACTTATCAAAAATAATATGATAGATCCCTATACTTGTGGGTCATATCCCACTTCCAATGCATAGGGATTTTGTGACCAAACAATTTATGGGAGCAAGAATCAACTAGCATAGGAAGGCAGAACAGGCAAAACTTCAAGATTTTCAACACATAAAGAGGAAACATGATATTATTGAGATATGTAAAAGCATATGTTCCTCTCTTTTAATAATTTTCAGTAGCATCATGAATGAATTCAACAATATAACTATCACATAAATCATTCTTTTCATGATCCACAAGCATAGTAATTTTATTACTCTCCACATAAGCAAATTTATTCTCATCAATAGTAGTGGTAGAAAACTCAACAAAATAACTATCATGAGATACCTGATTAGCATAATCTCATTGAATGTTAAAATCATGATGACAAGTTTCATGGTTATCATTACTCTTTGTAGCATACATGTCAACACCATAATCATCATAGATAGAAACTTTGTTGTCACAATCAATCGAAACGTTTTCCAAAATAGTGGATTCATCACTAAATCAATTGGAACTTTGTTGTCATAATCAACTGGCACTAGGCACTAGGTCAATATGTTAGTACATGAAATCATATAAAAGTCAACAAAATCATACAAAATTATAATAAACATGGCATGAATACTTCATAAATTATAGATACGTTGGAGACGTACCACCGTACTACTTCTTCAACCTTTGGTCTTCTTGCTCCAGCTGCCCAAACCAGCACTGGCCGTACCGTCTGCTCCTGCCTCCCGTGTCTGGCTGTGCTGCCGCAGGCCTCATCGCCCCACCCTACTCCCATCACTGGCATGGCCATCCCTCTACTCACCCACACCTCTTGTTATTCTCCGGCAACAACAGACAAACCAATGAAACCTCATACTCCCCTCTAGGTGGGAAGCAACTACCAAGTCTTCCCCGGCTCCATGTCGTTCCCTTCCTAGGCCTCGCCATCATCCACCGCCTTGCTGCTTTCGGCGCGGCATGGTCAACATGGTCAACGAACGATATCCATCGGAAGAAGACTGTATGTGGAGTGGCTGACAGCTTGGTCCACCGCCGCACGCAAGGAAGTGCCTCCTTATTACACGCAAAATAATGATTCCTCCACCTAACAGCAGGGACCCATCGGATGGGCCTCTGTATTTCGTGAAAAAATGTTTCCCCCGTACAGCTAGGACCCGCTAGCTACATCTTCACATGGAAGGAAGTGCCTCCTTACCCCCTGACAGCTGGGACCTGATACATCTCCAATGTATCTATAATTTTTGATTGTTCCATGCTGTTATATTATCATTCTTGGATGTTTTATATTCAATTCATAGCAACTTTATATCATTTTTTGGGACTAACCTATTGACATAGTGCCCAGTGCCAGTTGCTGCTTTTTGCTTGTTTTTACTTCGCAGAATATCAGTACTAAACGGAGTCAAAATGCAACGAAACTTTTTGGAGATTTTTTCTGGACTAGAAGACACCATGTGGGCCAAGAAAGTGCCAGAGGGTTGTGCCCCCATGTAGCCCTCTACACCGCCTCTTCACCCCATAAATTCCCAAATATTCCAGAAACCCTAGGGGAGTCCATGAAACAGAATTCCAGCCGTCGCAAGTTCCAGAACCATGAGATCCAATCTAACAACATCACAGAGGGGTTCATCATCCTCATTGGTGCCTCTCTGATGATGCGTGAGTAGTCCACCATAGACCTAAGGGTCCGTAGGCAGTAGCTAGATGGCTTCCTCTCTCTCTCTTTTGATTCTCAATACAATGGTCTCTTGGAGATCTACTTGATGTAACTATTTTTTGCGGTGTGTTTGTTGGGATCCGGTGAACTTTGAGTTTACGATCGGATCTATATCCATGAATATTATTTGAGTCTTCTTTGATCTCTTATATGCATGATTATTTATAGACTGTTATTTCTTCTTTGAATCTTTGGTTTAGTTAGGCCAAGTAGATCGATTTTTCTTGCCATGGGAAGAGGTGCTTTATGATGGGTTCGATCTTGCGGTGTTCTTTCCATGTGACAGAAGGAGCAGCAAGACACGCATGTATCATTGCTATTAAGGATAACAAGATGGGGTCTATTCCTATGTGAACAGATCTTGTCTACATCATGTCATCGTTCTTATTGCATTACTCTGTTTCGCCATGAACTTAATACACTAGATGCATGTTGGATAACGGTCGATGTGTGTAGTAGTAGTAGATGCAAGCACGAGTCGGTCTACTAATCTTGGATGTGATGCCTATATATTGATCATTGCATTGGATATCGTCATAATTATTCGATCTTCTGTCAATTGCCCAACAGTACTTTGTTTACCCACTGTGTGATGTTTCTCAAGAGAACCCACTAGTGAAATCTACGGCCCCCGGGTCTATTCTTTATCATATTTGCCTTGAGATCTATTTTTATTCACTTCTATTTTCAGATCTATATCTCTAAAAACTAAAAAATAGCTTGCTGCAATTTTTTATTACTAATTTTATTTTGCGTTTTATCGAGATCTATTTATCCAATCTAGCACAAAACAATTTATCTTTTTACCGAGGAGGGACTAACAACCCCTCTTACACGCCAGGTTGCAAGTATTTGTTCTTTGCGTGCAGGTACCATTTACATAGTCTTGCTTGGTCCTCCTATAGGGTTGATACCTTGGTTTCATAACTGAGGGAAATACCTATTGTAGCTATGCTGCATCATCCCTTCCTCTCTGGGGAAATACCGATGCAGTTTAAAGCGACATCAAAAGGAATTTCTGGCGCCGTTGTCGGGGAGGATCAAGTCAAGATAGTCTCCCGTCTACTTGCCCATTTCTAGCGCCTTTGCCAGGGAGGTATCATCAACATCTATCAGGTTCCTAATCACAAATCTCCTCTCCTTACAATTTACATTATTTTCCATATGCCTCTCGTTTTCATCTTTCCCACTTAACAAAAATATGCCATTTTATTTTCCCTCTTTGTGGTTCATTGTTTTCTCATCAGATCTATCTTTTTTTGCATTATTGTTTGCGTGGTTATGATGTCTCAAGAAAATACCAAATAGTTTAATTCTTTTAATACCAATAATAATGATTTTATTAGCACTCTGATTGATCCTCCCGCCACTAGTGCAGAGTCTTGTGATATTAATGCCGCTTTGTTGAATCTTGTGATGAAAGATCAATTTTCCGATACTCCTAATGAGGATGTCGCGTCCCATCTAAACACATTCATAGAATTGTGTGATATGCAAAATAAAAAGATGTGCATAATGACATTGTGAAGTTGAAATTGTTTCCTTTACCTTTGCGGGATCATGCTTTATTACTAAGTATTTTCCGCCCATGAAAATTATTTTCCTTAGGACTCAAATCATGAATTTTAAGCAACCTGAGCATGAACATGTTGCACAATCTTGGGAAAGAATGAAATTGATGCTAAGAAATTGTCCTACTCATGGTTCAAATTTTCGATGATTATACAATTTTTTTATGCGGGATTGAATTTTGTTTCTAGAAATGTTTTGGATTTTGCCGTGGATGGCACTTTTATGGAGATTACTTTCAGTGAAGCTACTAAATTGTTAGATAATATCATGGCAAATTATTCACAACGGCATACTGAAAGAGCACCTACTAGTAAAAAGATTAATTTTGTTGAAGAAATTAGTACATTGAGTGAAAAAGTTGATGCTCTTATGGAATTGGTTGCTAATAAAAATGCTCCTATTGATCTTAATGATGTGACTTTGTCTACTTTGGTTGAGAAAAATAGCGATCCCATATATGTGAATTTTGTCTGATGAAACCATTTTGACAACAATACTTATAGAGGTAATTTTAATCCCATGCCTTTTCTTGAAAATTGCTCTAATAATTATGGTAATTCCTATGGTAAATCTTCTTATAATAATAGGAACCCCTCTGATCTTGAAAATAATATTGAAGAATTTATCAATGCTCAAAAAGCTTTCAATACTACGACAGAAGAAAAGTTGAATAAGATTGATGATATGTCTAGGAGTATTGATAGAATTCCGCATGACGTAGAAAATCTCAAGATTAAATTTTTCCACCTAAGGTTGATATTAGTGAATCAATTAAATCTTTATATGTTTCTAGGGATGAAAGTAAGAAAAGAACCGCTATGCTTAGAGCCAAAAGAGAATTTTTAGAACGAGCGGTTCTACTGATTGCTTTCATAAAAATGATGAAGATCTTCAAATGATTGGTGTTTCTTCCATTGATTCCTTGTCTAGTAAAATTAAAATTGATGAGAAAGGGACTAAATAAGAGTCAACTTTAGCTAGAGGGTGTCCCGATAACTCGAAGGGTGAAAATCTTTATGAGAAAATTGATAAAGGTGGGTTTGGAGAGGTCAAAACTTTAACTAGTGATGTGCCCACTCTTTTGGATTACAAAGACTTTAATTATGATAATTGCTCTTTGATTGAATGTATTTCTTTGTTTCAATCGATGATAAATTCACTCCATGCTTATGAAAAAATAAAGCTTTTACTAAATGTATCGTAGATGCCATGACAAAAGCTTTAGAAGAAAAGTTGGAATTAGAGATTTCAATTCCTAGAAAATTACATGATGAATAGGAACCTACTATCAAAGTCAAGATAAAAAATTATGAGTGCTTTGCTTTATGTGATTTGGGTGCTAGTGTTTCCACAATTCCAAAATATTTCTGTGATGTGCTTGGTCTTACCGATATTCAAGAATGTTCCCTCAATTTGCACTTGGCGGATTCTACTACTAAAAGCCTTTGGGTAGAATTAATGATGTTCTTATTCTTGCAAATAGGAACTATGTTCCCATAGATTTTATTGTTCTTAATATTGATTGCAATACGTCTTGTCCTATTATACTTGGTAGATCATTTTTACGCACTATAGGTGCCATGATCGATATGAAAGAAGGGATATTAAATATCAATTTCCACTAAGAAAAGGTATTGTACACTCCCCTAGAACAAGAATTAAGCCACCACATGAATCAATCATGAGGTCATTCTATGGATCAAAAACTAAAGATGACAATACTTGAATCTATGCATTATGCCTAGCTAGGGGCATACAACAATAGCGTTTGTTAGGAGGCAACCCAATGAATAAAATTTATTTTTTCCTTTTTTCTTTCTATTCTTGAGTGTTTGCAAAATTATGCTACTATTATGATTGTGTTTTTATGTTTTAATTAGTGTTTGTGCCAAGTAAAGCCTTTGGAATTATGTTGGGTGATAGTTGATTTGATCTTGTTGAAAAACAGAAACTTTTGCGCCCAGTAACAGAATTGTTAAAATTTACAGAAGCACGATAAAATTCTGAATTTTTAAACAAGATTAATATAAAAATTTCCTATGTTTCCCTAATTTTTCAGATTTTTTGGAGTTACATAAGTATACAAGTTTCTAGATTACTACATACTGTTCTGCTTTTGACAGATTCCGTTTTCTTTGCGTAGTGAGCTTATTTTGATGAATCTATGGATTGTATCGGGGGGGGGGGGGGGGGTATAAGCCATGGTGAAGTTAGAATACAGTAGGTATAATGCAAAAATAAAATATGAATGGGTTTGCAACTGTACTTATAGTAGTGATTTGCTTTATTATACTAACGGATCTCAAGAAGGTTTTGTTAAGTTTTGTGTGATTGAAGTTTTCAAGTTTTGGGTGAGATCATGATAGATGAAGGAATGATGAGTGTAAATAGCCTAAGCTTGGTGATGCCCCATGGAACCGCAAGATAATATTCAAGGAGAACCAATCAACTAAGCTTGGGAATGCCCCAGAATGCATCCCCTCTTTCTTCTAACGACCATTGGTATTTTACTTGGAGCTATATTTTTATTCGTCACATATCATGAGTTTTGGTTGGAGCGTCTTGTATTATATGAGTTTGTTCTTGTTTTGATTTTTAGTTTGTGTCATGTATCCTTGCCAGACACACCTATTTGAGAGAGCCAAAATTATGCTATGATTTGAAAGAATTGCTCTATGTGTGCTTCACTTAAAAATTCGGAGCTATGGAATTGCTCTAGTGCTTCACTTATATCTTTTTGAGCATGGTGTACTTTAATGTTTTTGAAGAAATGCTCTCATGCTTCACTTAGATTTATTTGGGAGTTAGTAAATTTCTGAAGAAATTCTCTCAGGCTTCACTTATATTATTTTGAGAGATGAAAATTTTTATGCTCATGTTCTTCACTTAAATTTATTTGAGCTTATCAAAAGCAATTGCAACTTATGAAATTAGTCCCAAAGTGAGAGGTATTCAAGAGGGATATAATAAAAACTTTCATGATGATCATTATACAAATTAAACTTGATTCTTTGTAATAGTTTTGAGATATGATGATAGTAATATATGAGTCATGTTGGTGAGTACTTATGCTTTAGTAAGAATATTGGTGTTAAGGTTTGTGATTCCCTATGCAAGAATGAAATTCAATAGTTATGAAATGAAATTATATTCTACTTATGGTGCATTATTCAGTGTTAGTTATGCTTAGTCCTCGCTTATGTGATTTTTCGTTTATTGGTTCTCAATCTATTTGCTAGCCTCCACTTGTACTAAGTAGAAATACTACTTGTACATCCAAAATCTTTAAACCCAGTTTTTCCATATAAGTCCACCATACCTACCTATATGCGGTATTTTCGTGCCGTTCTAAGCAAATTTGTATGTGCCATATCTAATTTTCAAAATGAATTTCCTTTTTGTGTGCTCGTACCGCTCATGAAGCGGCAAGGGGTGGCCAAGCTAGATGTGTTATTCTCAAGATGAGTGTTTATTCACTTGTTTTGCACGAGAGTATGGCGGTAATAGGGATGCCCAGTCCCAAAATGAAAAATAAATTTACTTTATGTTGTCAAATAATAAATTCCTTGCAAAGTGTTGGTATGGTGGGCACCCGTGGATACGACTAGGCATGGATTGTGAAAGAATGGTGGAAAAAGGAATAAACTTTATTTTATGTTTGGGAACCGCTTATGATAGATCTAGCATGGAAAGTGTTGGGAATCACTCGGTCGTTTTTGTTGACGGGAAAAGTATGCTCTCAAGTTTTTTTATCTCTCAATTTTTGCTTTGAGCTCACCTCTACAAATCCCCACTTCCCTCTGCGAAGGGCTTATCTATATACTTTATGCAATTTTCATTTTTATTTGAGTCTCCATCTTCTCTTATAAAGCCCCAACTAGGAAGCACTAGTGTTGATATTTTGAAAGACATGGTTGCTTGTTGATACGCTTGAGTATTGAAATCTTCATGTCAAAACTAGACTATTGCTTTGAATCATATAAAAGTACAAATGTCCGTGATACAAAAGAAAAGAATATGTGATGAACATGTTAGGCAACATTCCACATCAAAAATTCAGTTTTGATCATCCTACTCGAGGACGAGCAAGAATTAAGTTTGGGGATGCTGATACCTCTCCAACATCTATATAATTTTTGATTGTTCCATGCTGTTATATTATCATTCTTGGATGTTTTATATTAATTTTATAGCAACTTTATATCATTTTTGGGGACTAACCTATTGACATAGTGCCCAATGCCAGTTGATGTTTTTTGCTTGTTTTTTCCTTCACCAAATATCAGTACCAAACGGAGTCGAAACACCACGAAACTTTTTGGAGATTGTTTCTGGACCAGAAGACACCATGTGGGCCAAGAAAGTACCAGAGGGTTGTGCCCCCCCCACGTAACCCCCCTGCACCACCTCTTCACCCTAAAAATTCCCAAATAATCCAAAAACCCTAGGGGAGTCGACGAAACACAATTCTAGCCGCCGCAAGTTCCAGAACCACGAGATCCAATCTAACACCGTCACAGAGGGGTTCATCATCCTCATTGGTGCCTCTTCGATGATGCGTGAGTATTCCACCATAGACCTAAGGGTCTATAGGCAGTAGCTAGATTGCTTCATCTCTCTCTTTTGATGTAACATCCCAAATTTTCAATTTGGAATGTTATACAAAGGTCACTCTTGCATATCATATTTTATTGCATTTTCGTTCAGCAATCCTCGAAATCCTAAGCAACTCAAGAACCCACGGAGAGAGTTGGGGATTTCCCGGTTTCCTTATTTGATTTTTATCAAATAGGGAAACGAGGATTTTGGTTTTAATTATTTTTCCCTCCGAAAATATTTCATAATTAAAAATATATGAGAGGAGATAATATGACTTCTCCAAAATAAATGAAATATTGGAGGAAAAATATTAAAATCATTTATTTGGATTTTATTGCAATTTTGTTTGCATTAGAAAAATTGCACGTTCTTTAAAACTGCATTTAGGGCCAAGAAAATGTTCATCTTATTCTAAATATTTTATTTAGACGGTGAAAATTTATTTTGGCATTTTTAGATTTTTATTTTATTTTCTAGGATTTATTTTCTGTTCGGCGGAATTATTTAAAAAAAAAAGAACTCCCAAGCGCCGACTGGGCCAAACCCAGCCGGGCCGGCCCAACCGCCGCCGCCGCCGTCCCTCGCGCAGAGTCACGCGCGCCGCCGCCCCGACTCAGACCGGAGTCTGAGCCGGACTCCTCCACCACCGCGGCCTTGCCCCCTCCTCCAAGCCACCTCTTTCCCCCCTTATATACCGCGCCACACCGCCGCCACCACCACCAAACCCTGCCGCCCCGCAGCCCGAGCCGAGCCGCGCCGGACGCTCCCGCGCCTCGCCGCCGCCGCCGCCCCTCGCCTCGCCGCCCGAGCCCCGCCTCGCCGGAGAGGTAACGCGCCGTTCGCCGCCGCCCGTTTTTTTAAGAAAACTGAATTTTTTTTGAAAAACCCCTAGTTCGATTTTTTAGATCGGTTCGTCGGGTTTTCCCGGTTCTTTTATTTAGCGGACGTTCGCCCGTACGTTCGTTTTAACGAACGTTTTCACCCGTTAGTTACAGCTAACGAACGCTCGTTCATTAGTCTGTTCGTCAGTTTTCTTATATCGGATTTTTCCGCGATTATTCTCGATCGTGATTTCTGATCCGATTTTCGTTTCAGTTTATCTTTTTGCTCGTTAGTCGGAATCAGGCGATTCAAACGCCTAGATCTTCGTCTCGATACCCTCTTTCCGCTTAACCAACCTGAACAAGATTTTGGTACTGTAAAATGTAACACCCCGGATGTAACCTACCTTATTTGTACTCCAACTCTTGCTTATTCCGACACTAAGTTATTTTATTTCCTCGTTGTCAGGTTTTTGTCTCCGTGTGTTTTGTATTTGTCATGCATCTCATACCATGTAATCATGTACATTGCATTTGCATACGTGTTCGTCTCATGCATCCGAGCATTTTCCCCGTTGTCTGTTTTGCATTCTGGCGCTCCTATGTCCTCCGATGTCCCTTTCTACCTCTTTTCGTGCGTGTGTGTTAAACGGTTTCGGATTGGACCGAGACTTGCAATGCGGCCTTGGTTTACTACCGGTAGACCGCCTGTCAAGTTTTGTACCATCTGGACCTCGTTTGATACTCCAATGGTTAACCGAGGGACCAAAAACGCCTCGTGTGTGTTGCAGCCCAATACCCTTCCAAAGTGGCCCAAAACCCACCTAAACCCCTTCCATTATCTAGAGCGCTCGATCACGATCGCGTGGCCACAAACCGCACCTCATTTGGAGCTTCCTAGCTCCCTTTACCTCTATAAATAGGCCTCCTCCCGAAATTTTCGGGTCTCTCCAACCCCTAACGCTAGAAAATCTCCTCGCGCCGCGCCGGACATGTCCGTTCCAGCCGGACGTCCAGCCACCGCTGCCCGGACCACTGAAACGCTGCCACGTCAGCCGCCCAGAGCACCACATCGCCGCGCCCGCCGAAGCCCGCCGAGGCGCGTGGCCGGCCCACCCGCGCCGCGCTCAGGCCAGAGGCGCCCGCGCCCGCCGCCCTTCTCCTCCTTAGCCGCGCCGCCCCGTCTCCTCCCGCGCCGGCGAGCCACCGCCGCGGGCACCTCGACACTGACGACCTTGTCGCCCGAGCCCGCCGACGCTGCCCCGCTCCTCCCACGCCGACGACCGAGCCCCCGCGCCACCCGAGACCGTCCGCCGCCACCGCACCTCAACGTCAGCGCCACCTCGCCGTCCGGCAGCCTCTCTCCCTTGACTCCATCGCCCCTCGACGAACTCTGGCCGGCGAACCTCGGGATCCGTGCCCGGCTGGATCTAGATCTCAGATTCGAAATCTCGGTTGACTTTTTCCCATTAAACCGTAGTTTTTATGCAATCTTCGACATGCCATAACTTCCTCATCGTGGCTCCGATTCATGCATGTAGCTTATCAAAATGTTCGTCTCGACGAGTACATTATTTCATCTCATTGCATCATTTTCATTTGAGCTCATCTTAATGCCTGAAATGTTGTTGGAAGAAGGCTATGTGATGTTAGTTTCAGATCTGTTTCAGCAAATGCACTTTTGTCATTTTTGCCATGATTAATGTGTGCATGCTATGATCCTGAGCTCTACATATGTTTCGAAGTATGCCATGCCATCTTTACAGGGGTGTATGCCATGTATTTTTGTGATCTTTGTTGGTAGTAGCACAAGCATGCAAAGTAGCTTACTCAATGATGCTGATTTCAGGGACTTAGAATTTCACTAAGTCCTTGCCCTGTCATTATTTTTATGCCATATGTTCATGTTGTTTCCT
Source organism: Triticum monococcum (assembly GCA_034509565.1). NCBI lineage: Eukaryota > Viridiplantae > Streptophyta > Magnoliopsida > Poales > Poaceae > Triticum > Triticum monococcum. Next base: position 86,411,400 of record CM067843.1, read on the forward strand.
AGTGGTTCGTGCCTCTTTTGAGCATGATCAGTAAAGGATGTTTTGTATATATTGTGGTGCTCTATCCATCCATGTATTTGTTTGCAATTATGGAGCACCCTAGCTTGAGTCAATCGAGCTCTACTTTTGCTCTAAAATGTTCCTGGCAGATTGTTAACATGTTTTGCAATTTTGCCAAGCTTGTTGTTGTTGATCCATGCATGCTATGATGTTGTTCTTGCCATGTCTAGCTTCTATGCCATGTCTACCTACTGGGTGTATGCTTATATTACCATGCCATGCCTCGTAGTGAGTGCATCGAGCTCGTAAACATGCTTACTTGATATCTGCTTTCCATGCTCCAGTTTTTCACTAAGTCTGTTTCTATTTTTGTTAATTGCTATGTTCACATGCTTGCAATTGTATTTTCTGATCCCTTTTGGCTCATGGTCACTAAGGGATTTTTGTTGTATGCTTTGACTAGCTTTATGCCATGCCTTGCTTTTCCATGATATGTTCCTGTAGCATGTAGTTTTCATGCTCTAAAGATTGCTTCCTGATGATAAATTCCTGACTTGCTGTTAATTTCACTAAGTCTGAAACCTGTTATCTTTTGCACTTTTGCCATGCTTGTTTGAACCTGCTATTGTGTGAATTAGCCGTAGCTCAGTATTCATCTTTTGTCAAGCATCTTGAGTGGATCCCTGCCATGTATTTTGTTGCTATGTTTGAGTGTTGTAGCATGTTTATCTTGATGCATTTAGAAGGCTACTTGCTGTTAATCACAGACCGGTGTCATATTTGTTTTGCTTGCCATTTCCAAACCGTGCATCCGATTCCGGTGATCTTTATATCAATTTCAACTGAAATCAACTCCTCTTTCCAGTGGCACTCTTGGTTTTCCAAGTTGAGGCCAGGTTCAATCATTCCTTGCCAAATCTTGCATATGCATCACATATCGCATCCCGCATATCATACCATGTTTTGCATCATGTTGCTTAAGCATTGCACGTGGTTGATTGTGTTCCTTTTTGCTTGTTGTTCTTGTTTGGGTAGTGCCAGGAGATGAGTACATGATCGAGGAGCCCGTTGAGTATGCTTACGAGGATCAAGTCAACTCTGAGAACTTTGCAGGCAAGATGACCATACCCTCGAAATCACTTCTATCTTTGCTTGCTAGATGCTCGCTCTTTTGCTATGCCTATGCTACAATACCTACCACTTTTTTATCATGCCTCCCAAATTTCCATGTCAAACCTCTAACCCACCTTGTCCTAGCAAACCGTTGTTTGGCTATGTTACCGCTTTGCTCAGCCCCTCTTATAGCGTTGCTAGTTGCAGGTGAAGATTGGAGATCGTTCCTTGTTGGAACATGTTTATTGTTGGGATATCACCATATTATCTTGTTTATCTTAATGAACATATATACCTGGTAAAGGGTGGAAGGCTCGGCCTTATGCCTGGTGTTTTGTTCCACTCTTGCCGCCCTAGTTTCCGTCATATCAGTGTTATGTTCCTAGATTTTGCGTTCCTTACACGGTTGGGTTATAATGGGAACCCCTTGACAGTTCGCCTTGAATAAAACTCCTCCAGCAATGCCCAACCTTGGTTTTACCATTCACCACCTAGCCTCTTTTTCCCTTGGGTTTATGGAGGCCAAGAGTCATCTTTATTAACCCCCCCCCACCCGGGCCAGTGCTCCTCTGAGTGTTGGTCTGAAATGGGCAGCCTGCGGGGCCACCTCGGGGAAAATTGAGGGCTGGTTTTACTTGTAGCTTGACCTATCTGAGTGTGCCCTGAGAACAAGATATGTGCAGCTCCTATCGGGATTTGTCGGCACATTCGGGCGGTGTTGCTGGACTTGTTTTACCATTGTCGAGATGTCTTGTAACTGGGATGCCGAGTCTGATCGGATTGTCTTGGGAGAAGGAATATCCTTCGTTGACCGTGAGAACTTGTGATGGGCTAAGTTGGGACTCCCCTACAGGGATTTGATCTTTCGAAATCCGTGCCCACTGTTATGGGCAGATGGGAATTTGTTAATGTCCGGTTGTAGATAACCTGAAACTTAACTTAATTAAAATGCATCAACCGCGTATGTAACCGTGATGGTCTCTTCTTGGCGGAGTCCGGGAAGTGAACATGGTGTTGGAGTAATGCTTGACGTAGGTTATTCTAGGATCACTTCTTGATCATAGTTGTTCGACCATGCTTTTGCCTTCTCTTCTCGCTCTCATTTACGTATGTTTAACCACCATATATGCTAGTCGCTTGCTGCAGCTCCACATCATACCTTTTACCATACCTATAAGCTTAAATAGTCTTGATCACGAGGGTGTGAGATTGCTGAGTCCCCGTGACTCACAGATTACTTCCAAAACCAGATGCAGGGGCCGATGATACCACTCCAGATGATATGGCCGAGCTCAAGTGGGAGTTCGATGAAGACTCTCGTCGTTACTACGTGTCTTTCCCAGATGATCAGTAGTGGTGCCCAGTTGGGGCGATCGGGGACTTTGTCGCATTTGGGGGTTGTTCTTCATTTTGGTTCCGTAGTCGGACCTTGAGTGTAATTGGATAAATGTAATGTTATTTATGTTATTTGTGTGACGTGGCGAGTGTAAGCCAACTATGTATCTTTTCCCTTATTGTATTACATGGGTTGTTTGCGAAGGTTACCTCACTTGCGACATTGCTTTCAATGCGGTTATGCCTCTAAGTCGTGCTTCGACACGTGGGAGATATAGCCGCATCGAGGGCATTACAAGTTGGTATCAGAGCCTTCCCCGACCTTAGGAGCCCCCTGCTTGATCGAATCGCTGGCGTTGTTGAGTCTAGAAAAATGTTTTGAGTCATTTAGGATTATATATATCAGAGAGTAGGACTTCTTTTTACTGCTCAGTCCCTTCGTTGCTCTGGTGAGGCATCCTGGCATAGAGTTTTGACTCTTCTCTTCTCAAATTTCACTAAAAAAATTTAGGATCACGCGGGTATCTTGGAATCGTTCCGATGGTTTTGTGACGAGAACATTGTTCTTGGTGCCTCCTGACATTTAGGGGTTGTGGCAGTGTCCCGGGGAGTTGAGCTCCGAGGTGTTGTCGTCACAATTTTATCATTGAGATTCTGGAATACCTGAGTTTCGCCGACATCAAAAATCTCTTTTATGCAGTTATTGGTGAGATAACCTCGACGCCACCCAGTACTGGGGTGGGAGTGCGGGAGTATTGCCATAGCTCGTATAATGGATGCTTTTCGAAGGTTGAGGTAAATGATTTCTGAAGGTTTCTTGGTTATGTGTTGAAGGATGGATACAGCTGGATGTAGGATTTTCTAGCTTTGGGTGAGATATTATGCTTCCCCTGTATCCCCAACACCTGATTGCATAACCGGAAAGGTTCGGGAGTTTCATAGGTGGGAATTCTTGTAGCTCTAGCATTTCTTCCGCAAATATTTGGTTTGTGATTGGGTAATCCTTACCAAGTATTTGTTCTTGCCCGTAACTTCTTGTTTTATTCTTCTACCTCTATCTAAGTGGCTTCTCAATTTATGGAAATGTGACCATTTCAATTGGAATTCATTCGTTCATTTTGTTCGGATGTGAAGACTTTATGTTGCAATTTCAATCCGTTTGATCCAGCTTGATTATGTCTGTCAAGATGCTAACGGATGTCACCCTCTCCAGGATGGCTCCTCCAACGAGCACGACTCTGAATCCTGGTCCGCCACCACCACCTCCACCTCCGGAGGCATGGCAAGCTGTGATGGCCGCTACCAATGCAAACACGCAGCTGATCATGCAAATTCTGCAAGAGCGCAACCAAGGGAATCATGGCCATGGCAACAATCAGAATCAGTTTGCTACACTCAACCAGTTCCTCGCTAACCAGCCAAAGACCTTCAGCAACTGTGTCGAGGCCTCAAACGCTCATGATTTGTTGGGGAACGTAGTAATTTCAAAATTTTCCTACGCACACGCAAGATCATGGTGATGCATAGCAATGAGGGGGAGAGTCTAATCTACGTACCCTTGTAGATCGCAACGGAAGCATTGGCACAACATAGAGGAAGTAGTCGTACGTCTTCTTCCTGATCCGACCGAACCAAGCACCGTTACTCCGGCACCTCCGAGTTCTTAGCACACGTACAGCTCGATGACAATCCCCGGGCTCCGATCCAGCAAAGCTTCGGGGAGGAGTTTCATCAGCACGACGGCGTGGTGACGATCTTGATGTTCTACCGACGCAGGGCTTCGCCTAAGCTCTACAACGATATGATCGAGGTGGAATATGGTGGCAGGGGGCACCGCACACGGCTAAGGAACGATCTCAATGATCAACTTGTGTGTCTAGAGGTGCCCCCTGCCCCCGTATATAAAGGATCCAAGGGGGAGGGGCTGGCCGGCCAAGAGGAGGGCGCAGGAGGAGTCCTAATCCTATCGGGAGTAGGACTCCCCCCCAATCCTATTCCAAATGGGACTCCTAAGGGGGAAAGAGAGAGAGAGGTGGCCGGCCACCTCTCCTAGTCCTAATAGGACTGGGGGAGGGGGGGGGGTGCACAGCCCACCATGGCAGCCCCTTTCACCTTTCCACTAAAGCCCAATAAGGCCCATATGGCTCCCGGGGGGTTCCGGTAACCTCCCGGTAATCCGGTAAAATCCCGATTTTACCCGGAACACTTCCGATATCCAAATATAGGCTTCCAATATATCAATCTTTATGTCTCGACCATTTCGAGACTCCTCGTCATGTCCGTGATCACATCCGGGACTCCGAACTACCTTCGGTACATCAAAATGCACAAACTCATAATAACTGTCATCGTAACATTAAGCGTGCGGACCCTACGGTTCGAGAACAATGTAGACATGACCGAGACATGTCTTCGGTCAATAACCAATAGCGGGACCTGGATGCCCATATTGGCTCCTGCATATTCTACGAAGATCTTTATCGGTCAGACCGCATAACAACATACGTTGTTCCCTTTGTCATCGGTATGTTACTTGCCCGAGATTCAATCGTCGGTATCCAATACCTAGTTCAATCTCGTTATCGGAAAGTCTCTTTACTCGTTCTGTAATACATCATCCCGCAACTAACTCATTAGTTGCAATGCTTGCAAGGCTTGTGTAATGTGCATTACCGAGAGGGCCCAGAGATACCTCTCCGACAATCGGAGTGACAAATCCTATTCTCGAAATACGCCAACCCAACATCTACCATTTGAGACACCTGTAGAGCTCCTTTATAATCACCCAGTTACGTTGTGACGTTTGGTAGCACACAAAGTGTTCCTCCGGCAAACGGGAGTTGCATAATCTCATAGTCATAGGAACATGTATAAGTCATGAAGAAAGCAATAACAACATACTAAACGATCGGGTGCTAAGCTATCAGATCATTCAACTAATGATGTGACCTCGTTAATCAAATAACAACTCTTTGTTTATGGTTAGGAAACTTAACCATCTTTGATTAACGAGCTAGTATAGTAGAGGCATACTAGTGACACTCTGTTTGTCTATGTATTCACACATGTATTATGTTTCCGGTTAATACAGTTCTAGCATGAATAATAAACATTTATCATGATATAAGGAAATAAATAATAACTTTATTATTGCCTCTAGGGCATATTTCCTTCAGTCTCCCACTTGCACTAGAGTCAATAATCTAGATTACACAGTAATGATTCTAACACCCATGGAGCCTTGGTCCTGATCATGTTTTGCTCGTGGAAGAGGCTTAGTCAATGGGTCTGCAACATTCAGATCCGTATGTATCTTGCAAATCTCTATGTCTCCCACCTGGACTAGATCCCGGATGGAATTGAAGCGTCTCTTGATGTGTTTGGTCCTTTTGTGAAATCTGGATTCCTTTGCCAAAGCAATTGCACCAGTATTGTCACAAAAGATTTTCATTGGACCCGATGCACTAGGTATGACAGCTAGATCGGATATGAACTCCTTCATCCAGACTCCTTCGTTCGCTGCTTCCGAAGCAGCTATGTACTCTGCTTCACATGTAGATCCCGCTACGACGCTTTGTTTAGAACTGCACCAACTGACAGCTCCACCGTTTAAAGTAAACACGTATCCGGTTTGCGATTTAGAATCGTCCGGATCAGTGTCAAAGCTTGCATCAACGTAACCTCTTACGGTGAGCTTTTTGTCACCTCCATATACGAGAAACATATCCTTAGTCCTTTTTAGGTATTTCAGGATGTTCTTGACCGCTGTCGAGTGATCCACTCCTGGATTACTTTGGTACCTCCCTGCTAAACTTATAGCAAGTCACACATCAGGTCTGGTACACAGCATTGCATACATGATAGAGCCTATGGCTGAATCATAGGGAACATCTTTCATTTTCTCTCTATCTTCTGCAGTGGTCAGGCATTGAGTCTGGCTCAACTTCACACCTTGTAACACAGGCAAGAACCCTTTCTTTGCTTGATCCATTTTGAACTTCTTCAAAATCTTGTCAAGGTATGTGCTTTGTGAAAGTCCAATTAAGCGTCTTGATCTATCTCTATAGATCTTTATGCCTAATATGTAAGCAGCTTCACTGAGGTCTTTCATTGAAAAACTCTTATTCAAGTATCCCTTTATGCTATCCAGAAATTCTATATCATTTCCAATCAGCAATATGTCGTCCACATATAATATCAGAAATGCTACAGAGCTCCCACTCACTTTCTTGTAAATACAGGCTTCACCGAAAGTCTGTATAAAACCAAATGCTTTGATCACACTATCAAAGCGTTTATTCCAACTCCGAGATGCTTGCACCAGTCCATAAATGGATCGCTGGAGCTTGCACACTTTGTTAGCTCCCTTTGGATCGACAAAACCTTCCGGTTGCATCATATACAACTCTTCTTCCAGAAATCCATTCAGGAATGCAGTTTTGACATCCATCTGCCATATTTCATAATCATAAAACGCGGCAATTGCTAACATGATTCGGACAGACTTAAGCATCGCTACGGGTGAGAAGGTCTCAGCGTAATCAACCCCTTGAACTTGTCGAAAACCTTTTGCGACAAGCTTTATAGACAGTAACATTACCGTCAGCGTCAGTCTTTTTCTTGAAGATCCATTTATTCTCAATTGCTTGCCGATCATCGGGCAAACCAAAGTCCATACTTTGTTCTCATACATGGATCCCATCTCAGATTTCATGGCTTCAAGCCACTTTGGGGAATCTGGACTCACCATCGCTTCTTCATAGTTTGTAGGTTCATCATGATCTAGTAGCATGACTTCCAGAACTGGATTACCGTACCACTCTGGCGCGGATCTTGCTCTGGTTGATCTACGAGGTTCAGTAGTATCTTGTTCTGAAGTTTCATGATCATTATCATTAACTTCCTCACTTATTGGTGTAGGTGTCGCAGAAACAGTTTTCTGTGATGTAGTACTTTCTAATAAGGGAGCGGCTACAGTTACCTCGTCAAGTTCTACTTTCCTCCCACTCACTTCTTTCGAGAGAAACTCCTTGTCAAGAAAGTTTCCGAATTTAGCAACAAAAGTCTTGCCTTCGGATCTATGATAGAAGGTGTATCCAATAGTTTCCTTTGGATATCCTATGAAGACACATTTCTCCGATTTGGGTTCGAGCTTATCAGGTTGAAGCTTTTTCACATAAGCATCGTAGCCCCAAACTTTCAGAAACGACAACTTTGGTTTCTTGCCAAACCATAGTTCATAAGGCGTCGTTTCAACGGATTTTGATGGTGCCCTATTTAACGTGAACGTGGCCGTCTCTAGAGCGTATCCCGAAAACGATAGCGATAAATCGGTAAGAGACATCATAGATCGCACCATATCTAGTAAAGTACGATTACGACGTTTGGACACACCATTACGCTGTGGTGTTCCGGGTGGCGTGAGTTGCGAAACTATTCCACAAATTTTCAAATGTACACCAAACTCATGACTCAAATATTCTCCTCCACGATCAGATTGTAGAAACTTTATTTTCTTGTTAAGATGATTTTCTACTTCACTCTGAAATTCTTTGAACTTTTCAAATGTTTCAGACTTATGTTTCATTAAGTAGATATACCCATATCGGCTTAAATCATCTGTGAAGGTGAGAAAATAACGATATCCACGACGAGCCTCAATATTCATCAGACCGCATACATCTATATGTATGATTTCCAACAAATCTGTTGCTCTCTCCATAGTATCGGAGAACGGTGTTTTAGTCATCTTGCCCATGAGGCACGGTTCGCAAGTACCAAGTGATTCATAATCAAGTGGTTCCAAAAGTCCATCAGTATGGAGTTTCTTCATGCGTTTTACACCGATATGACCTAAACAGCAGTGCCACAAATAAGTTGCACTATCATTATCAACTCTGCATCTTTTGGCTTCTACATTATGAATATGTGTATCACTACTATCGAGATTTAACAAGAATAGACCACTCTTCAAGGGTGCATGACCATAAAAGATATTACTCATATAAATAGAACAACCATTATTCTCTGATTTAAATGAATAACCGTCTCGCATTAAACAAGATCCAAATATAATGTTCATGCTCAATGCTGGCACCAAATAACAATTATTTAGGTCTAATATTAATCCCGAAGGTAGATGTAGAGGTAGCGTGCCGACCGCAATCACATCGACTTTGGAACCGTTTCCCACGCGCATCGTCACCTCGTCCTTAGCCAATCTTCGCTTAATCCGTAGTCCCTGTTTCGAGTTGCAAATATTAGCAACAGAACTAGTATCAAATACCCAGGTGCTACTATGAGCATTAGTAAGATACACATCAATAACATGTATATCACATATACCTTTGTTCACCTTGCCATCCTTCTTATCCGCCAAATACTTGGGGTAGTTCCACTTCCAGTGACCAGTCTGCTTGCAGTAGAAGCACTCAGTTTCAGGCTTAGGTCCAGACTTGGGCTTCTTTTCCTGAGCAGCAACTTGCTTGCCGTTCTTCTTGAAGTTCCCCTTCTTCTTCCCTTTGACCTTTTTCTTGAAACTAGTGGTCTTGTTAACCATCAACACTTGATGCTCCTTCTTGATTTCTACCTCCGCAGCTTTCAGCATTGCGAAGAGCTCAGGAATAGTCTTGTTCATCCCTTGCATATTATAGTTCATCACGAAGCTCTTGTAGCTTGGTGGCAGTGATTGGAGAATTCTGTCAATGACGCAATCATCTGGAAGATTAACTCCCATCTGAATCAAGTGATTGTTATACCCAGACATTTTGAGTATATGCTCACTGACAGAACTGTTCTCCTCCATCTTGCAGCTATGGAACTTATTGGAGACTTCATATCTCTCAATCTGGGCATTTGCTTGAAATATTAACTTCAACTCCTGGAACATCTCATATGCTCCATGACGTTCAAAACGTCGTTGAAGTCCCGATTCTAAGCCGTAAAGCATGGCACACTGAACTATCGTTTAGTCATCAGCTTTGCTCTGCCAGACGTTCATAACATCTGGTGTTGCTCCAGCAGCAGGCCTGGCACCCAGCGGTGCTTCCAGGACGTAATTCTTCTGTGCAGCAATGAGGATAATCCTCAAGTTACGGACCCAGTCCGTGTAATTGCTACCATCATCTTTCAACTTTGCTTTCTCAAGGAACGCATTAAAATTCAATGGAACAACAGCACGAGCCATCTATCTACAATCAACATAAACAAGCAAGATACTATCAGGTACTAAGTTCATGATAAATTTAAGTTCAATTAATCATATTACTTAAGAACTCCTACTTAGATAGACATCCCTCTAATCCTCTAAGTGATCACGTGATCCAAATCAACTAAACCATGTCCGATCATCACGTGAGATGGAGTAGTTTCATCGGTGAACATCATTATGTTGATCATATCTACTATATGATTCACGCTCGACCTTTCGGTCTCCGTGTTCCGAGGCCATATCTGTATATGCTTGGCTCGTCAAATATAACCTGAGTATTCCGCGTGTGCAACTGTTTTGCACCCGTTGTATTTGAACGTAGAGCCTATCACACCCGATCATCACGTGGTGTCTCAGCACAAAGAACTTTCGCAACGATGCATACTCAGGGAGAACACTTCTTGATAATTTAGTGTGATATCATCTTATAATGCTACCGTCAATCAAAGCAAGATAAGATGCATAAAAGATAAACATCACATGCAATCAATATAAGTGATATGATATGGCCATCATCATCTTGTGCTTGTGATCTCCATCTCTGAAGCACCGTCATGATCACCATCGTCACCGGTGCGACACCTTGATCTCCATCGTAGCATCGTTGTCGTCTCGGCAATCTCATGCTTCCACGACTATCGCTACCGTTTAGTGATAAAGTAAAGCATTACATCGCGATTGCATTTATCGTCGTGTGCGAGGCTTTCCTCAACATCTCGGTGTTTATCGTCGTGTGCGAGGCTTTCCTCTGCGTCCGCCCTCATTTTGGCCTCTGGCTCAAGACCTTCAACGTCAGGCCCAAGGTGGTGCGCGGCAGCCTGGCGGAGTGCGGAGGCGCCATGGCGGGCAAGATGGCCAACGTCCTATGGTTCGAGGGCTCTTTTGTGGAGACCCTAAAGGGGTGGCAATCCGGGTGGTTTTACATCATCGAGCCACGCGATCCGAAATGGATCGCAGCCCCCGAGTTCCGATCCGGACCCCCCACGTGGCTTATGTCCTGGAAAGAGATGGGCCTGTCGTGGGGTGACAAAAAAGAGGTGACCGGATTGCAAACATGCATCCAGTCCCTGGTGAACAAGCCAATCCGTCTTGTTAATGTAATCCAGGTTATGCTCATCCGCCGGATCCTCTCGTGCCAACAACGGGGTTTAAATCTATGGGAGTTTGACCCGGCGCAGCACCAAACCCTTTGCAGGCTCTTCGACACGACGTACGAAGATGCCTGTAAGGTGCTATTCAAGGGCGCCGAGGCTCCCACATCCGCTTCCGAGGACCACGGATACAGCTCGTATCGTCACGCTAGCGAGGTAAGCTATCTTCACCTTTTACATGATGTTAAGCTTTTTTCATAGTTTGACTCTATGCGGGATCTAAACTCCCTTACCTTTGACAGGCTTGGCGGGCAATATCCGGACCGATTAACTGTCCGGCTCCATTACCCGAAGACCCAGCCCCAGCTCTACTAGTGAAGCTGCTGGTTTCGACGCCTTATGTGGTGCCGGAGAAGAAGGCCAAGAAGAAGAAGAACATGGGGACTCAAAAGAGTGCCCGTAACGTGGTGGTGTCGCACTCGTCATCCGACGAGTCCGAGACGCTCTCTTCCCATGAAAACGAGGAGGAGGAAGAAGAAAACTCCCCCCCCAGCGGAGGGAGGAGAGAAGAGGAAGGCCGCCCCAACGGGGGAGGCCGAGGGGTCTAGGAAAAGGAAGACCCCTCTGCCGGACTACTCCCCCGACGCCGAAGAGGGCGAAGAGGAGTGGCCAAACAGGGCCAAGCGTCTGACGAAATTGTAAGTTCGGATATCAGAGTAACTCATGATGTTCCTTTGTTGCACAGCTTCCGCTAATGTCGAACGTAATTATGCAGCCCGCCCCAGGCCGAATTCAACGAATCGTCGGCGGCTCCCTGGACTCATCGGACGTGAACTCAGTTCCGCCCGTTGTCTCCCCCCGCACTGCAGACGAAGCTGAAGTGGCGTCGCGACAAGCTCCAGGGCAGGAGGAGGTGGTCCTGGAGGAGCCGCAAGGCAACCTCCCGGACTCCAGGAGTGAAGGGGATAAGGCCCCCCAGGGCTCCAAGTCCGGCTTTGTGCCCGACACCGCGTTGGAATCTTCCACAGTTCCGGACCGCGGTAGGCGAACTCCTTCCAAGAGGAGCAAGCCTTCTGAGCCGGCGTCCTCTGTCCAACCGGAGGTGCCGGACAATCTGCTGGAGGTGCTTCACGGCGCCTCCATCGACGAGGGGCACCGTACTATTATGAGTACGGTGATCCAGAAGGTTCGGTCCGCCAAGAGCGGACTGACTGAAGCTTGCGCTAGCCTTCTAACAGGCTTCGAGGTAAGTAAAAATATGTAAAAATATTACCGCATAGACAGTAGCCCCTGATGCTTTGTTTGGCGTTCGGAAAGAAAAGCCGAATAGAGGATCTATTAAATTTCGCAGGAGTCTAACAAAAAAGAGTCAATATGCGTATGCAGGCTTCGCTGCTATCCACCGCCGCAGTGACTGCGGAGGTGGGTGTCCTGAAGCAGGACCTCGAGCGGACCGAGCAAGAGCTCGGCCTTGCCAAGCGGCGGCTCAAGGAGAAAGAAGGTAAGAAATACCTTACAGAAAAAGTGCCTATAAAAAGGCGTGATTGCAAAAAAATAACAGGATTGTACTGCTTATTGTAGGGGCCACGACTGAGGTGGCGACCCTTAAGCAGGCGCTGTCTGAGGCCAAAAAGAAAACGGCCGTAGAGCGCACCGAGCGAGACAGACTTGGGGCTCAGGTCAGCGAGGGGCATCAAGAGCTTCAGGCTCTCATGAAAAAACATGAGAGTTTGGAGCTTGAGTCAAAGGCGCAAGCATCCGAGCTCGCGACGGCCCTTGAGACTGCCAAGTCTGCCAAGGCCGAAGCCCAGAAGGCCCTCCAAGAGTTGGAGGAGATGAGGAAGATAGCAGCGGGTAAGGCATTCTTTATGCAAAGTAGAAATATAAAAGTAAACTACTTGTTATTACCCGAATTCGGAGCTCTCCAGGGCATTCGCAAATCTTCCCCGCAGCGTATCTGACGCCGCCGCATCTACCGAGCTGAAGAGGGCAGCTCGACGGAGAAGGTGTTCTGGTCTCAGTATTCTGAGGCCGGACACCCTGTGCCCTTGAGCGACCAACTGAAACAGTTGGTCGAGCTCCACAAGGCGGCCGAACAGGCCATGAAGGGCTTCATAGTTTGGTTGTGGCCCGGAGAGGCCCTGCCTGGGAGCTATTTCGGGCTGGTGCGGCGGCTGGTGGAGGCCTGTCCGAGGCTCGAGGTCATCAAGCGCTCCATCTGCATTGAAGGTGCCCGTCGGGCCCTTGCCCGTGCAAAGGTGCACTGGGGTAAGCTGGACGGTGAGAAGCTTGTGAAGGACGGGCCGCCGCCGGGGAAGGAGCATCGCAAGCCCGAGAAATACTACAAGGATGTTCTTGCAGGTGCCCGCCTTGTGGCGGATGAATGTACCAAGGATGTGATTTTGGAATGAACTCGCTCGTGTTTATGCTGTGCGCTAAAAACTTGTTCATATGCGCTAAGCAATGCTTATTGAATTTAAAATATTACTTTCTGTGCGGCCGTTTATCAAAAAATTGAGAGATGGCCAGTCATCGGCTTCTTCCCCCATGCCACTAGTGCTGGGGTGTTCAGGATAAACCTGAGCGCTCTTTTTCCCATAGTTGGGTCCTTCGAGGGAGGCGCTCAGCACAACGAACCAGGCAATCGGACTATAATGCTTGAACACTCTCACTTAGCCATAGAACTCTATAATTTTAAATTTTGGCGAAGCCCCTAGTTCGGAAGACCGAGTTCGGGGCGCTATCCACGCCTTGGCCGGACAAAGCTAGCTCCTCGCTCGAAGCGGCATAAGTCTTTAGGGACTCAAAAAACCTCTCGAACAGCGACCGGTCTCTCGCCTCATCATGACAGTCAGTTTTAGCTTAATCCACTGAGGTGCTTAACCCAGCTGAACCGGGGCACAATCACAGTGGTTCTCCTAGTGCTACCTTAGCCGATATAGCGGAACGTAAGGCACCAAAACATAGGAGCTGGGAAAACCCAACTATTGACCCAAATCATGATTCGGAGCCGATGCATATAGTGCTATAAGTTCGGGGTGCCGCACTAGTGAAAGTGTACGGAATTCTCACACCATAATGAGGGGTACTGAAGCCCCTGGCGTGTTTGCCTACCATGGTGTACGGGTGCAATCATGCCATTTAATAAACATATATGTGAAAAGAGGATAATGCAAAAAAATAGACAAAAAGCTATGTATTGTTTATAGAGAGGCTATTTATCAAAGCCGAACGATACAAATAGTGCGATAAGCAAAAATATATTGGACTATTTAACATGTCCTGACCAGGGGCGGGCCGCGGAATTGTATTCAAAACAGGTATACTGCTCGTAACAGAGACCACCTGGGAGTTCCATAATGCGGCATGGCTTGTCTGCCTCCCTGGATCTTGCATCGTTTGTGCGGCAATCGAATTGCTGAACAGGTCGTCCGAAGTATAGAGTCCTGAAAGTAAGAAAAAATTAAAAAAAAAGAATCTGACAGGCCCTAGTACGTTTTAAGCCATATTTTGGGCGTGCCGTTATTGTGCCCCTTCCCCTGTGCCCATGGTATTTCAAGGGCGTAGTTATGTATGCGAGGCACTGGTTTCGCTATGTCGCGAGAGCTGGGGTTGGGGCCGCATTGCTACGCTTGCTCAGAGCGTGCCAGGCGGTCCTGCTGTGGGTTACTCCGGGCGCGCTTGGCAGTGTCTAGCTTTTTAACGGCCGGACTTTAGAATTGCCTAAGAAGGCTACTTTGTACTTCCGCTGCGAGAGCCGCCGTGTGCTCCTCCGTACGGAGGGAGCGTTCGGTGTTTCTGTTGACCGTGATTACTCCTCGAGGGCCTGGCATCTTGAGCTTGAGATATGCGTAGTGCGGCACCGCATTGAACTTTGCGAATGCGGTTCGTCCGAGCAGGGCGTGATAGCCACTGCGAAACGGGACTATATCGAAGATTAACTCTTCGCTTCGGAAATTGTCTGGGATCCGAAGACCACGTCAAGTGTTACCGAGCCTGTACAGTTGGCTTCTACACATGGTATAACGCCTTTAAAGGTCGTTTTTGTGGGCTTAATCCTTGAGGGATCTATGCCCATTTTCCGCACTGTATCCTGGTAAAGCAGGTTCAGGCTACTGTCGCCGTCCATGAGGACTCTTGTGAGATGATATCCGTCGATGATTGGGTCAAGAACCAATGCGGCAAAGCCGCCATGACGGATGCTAGTGGGATGGTCCCTTCGATCAAAAGTGATCGGGCAGGAGGACCATGGGTTGAACTTTGGGGCGACTGGCTCCATCGCGTATACGTCCCATAGCGCATGCTTCCGCTCCCTCTTGCGAATGTGGGTTGCGTATATCATGTTCACCATCCGCACTTGTGGGGGAAAGCCCTTCTGTCCATTGTTGTTCGGCGGCCTGGGCTCCTCCTCGTCGTCGCTGTGCAGCCTCTTGTCTTTGTTTTCGGCTCTTAACTTGCCTGCCTGCTTGAACACGCAACAATCCCTATTAGTGTGATTGGCTGGCCTTTCAGGGGTGCCATGTATCTGGCACAAGCGGTCGAGTGTTCGGTCCAAACTGGACGGGCCCTGGGTATTCTTTTTTAATGGCTTTTTCCGCTGACCGGATTTATAGCCTTTGAATCCGGCATTGACTGCTGTGTCTTCATTGCTAAAGCTGCTGACGCGTTTTTGCTTATTCCGACGTGTCCTGCCACTTTTGTCCTTGGCATCCGAATTACAAGGGTTCTTTGATAAGTTGTTACTGCGAGCTAGCCAGCTGTCTTCTCCCGCGCAAAAGCGGGTCATGAGTGTCGTGAGGGCTGCCATAGATTTCAGCTTTTCCTGTCCCAGGTGCCGGGCGAGCCACTCGTTGCGGATGTTATGCTTGAAGGCTGCTAGGGCCTCTGTGTTCGGACAGTCGACTATCTGGTTTTTCTTTGTTAGGAACCATGTCCAGAATTGCCTGGCCGATTCCTCTGGCTGCTGGATTATGTGGCTTAAGTCGTCGGCATCCGGTGGTCGCACGTAAGTGCCCTGGAAGTTGTCGAGGAATGCGCTTCCAGGTCCTCCCAAGAACCGATTGAGTCTGCTGGCAAGCTGTTAAGCCAATGCCGGGCCGGTCCTTTAAGTTTGAGAGGGAGGTATTTGATGGCGTGTAGATCATCGCCGCATGCCATGTGGATGTGAAGGAGATAATCCTCGATCCATACCGCCAGATCTGTTGTGCCATCGTATGATTCGATGTTTACGGGTTTGAAACCCTCTGGGATTTTATCATCCATTCCTTCATCCATGAAGCATAGCGGGTGTGCGGCGCCTCTGTACTAGGCTATATCACGATGCAGCTCGGAAGAGCTATGTCTGTTGTGTTCGGCCCGGACGGATTTGTTGTATCCGGAGTGAAGATCATTGTCACGTGCCGTAGGGCGCCTGCGCGATCCGTAAATCGATCTTGTTTGTCTTGCCTTATCCTCCAGTACGTCTCGCAGGTCTGGCGCATTTTCCCGTGCCTTAGTTGAGAGGTGTCGGGGCATGGCTTGGGTGGAGGGCCGAGAGGCCTCTCTGTCGCGGCCGCGAGGTGGCCGGTCTGCCATGTCGTGCGCTGGTGATGTAGGTGCTTCCTCCTCTTATCGGGGTAGCGGCCTACGCTTTGGGTAACTCTTGGAGGGGCGTTCGAGTTCATACTCTTGGGCCGCAAGGACTTCAGTCCATCTGTCAGCTAGCAAATCTTGGTCAGCTTTAAGCTGTTGTTGCTTTTTCTTGAGGCTGCTTGCCGTGGCTAAAAGCCTGTGTTTGAAACGCTCTTGTTCGGCGGGGTCTGATGGTACGACGAATTCGTCATCATCGAGGCTTGCCTCGTCTTCAGAGGGAGGCATATAGTTATCATCCTCGACCTCTCGGTCTGCCGCTCTCTCATGAGGGCTGGCTTCTCCATCTTCCTGTGCCGAATCTTGCTGGGGTGGGTGTTCTTCGACGCTATCCGGGGTAGTATTATCTCCCGTGGCGGAATCACCGTTTTTGCTTTGGCGGGATTTAGAGCAGCGCCGCTGACGCCGGCGCTTTGGCTGTTTCTTGGAGGTGTCATCCCCCGCTGTTCCATCGCCATCTCCATCTTTTGGAGTATCCACCATATATATGTCATATGACGAGGTGGCCTTCCAGCGCCCTACAGGTGCTGGTTCCTGTTCGTCTCCTACATCGTCGTCCATACCGTCGATGTCTTTAGAGCCGAAGTCAAGCATGTCGGTTAAATCGTCGATAGCGCCTACAAAGTGGGTGGTGGGTGGGCTTTGAACTTCTTCATCATCCGTATCCCATCCTCGCTGACCGTAATCCGGCCAGGGCTCTCCTGATAAAGAGAGAGACTTGAGAGAATTCAGGATGTCGCCAAAAGGCGAGTGCTGAAAGATGTCCGCGGTGGTGAACTCCATTATCGGCGCCCAATCGGATTCGATTGGCAGGGGCACGGGGGGTTCAGAGTCCGGGGAGGAGTCCGGGTCCTCGGAGTCATGGGTCATGCAGAGTGCGGGGCTGGCGTTCGGCTCGATCCCCTTTGAGATCACAGCCCCCGAGGTGACGTCCAAATGCTCATCCTCGATTGGCGCAATAGTCTCCGAGTTAGGGGTCGGAACCGGTGCGTGTGCGGCCTCCAGGACACTGTCCAGAGGCAGAGCTAGATCATTCCCTCAAGATAGTGCGGCGCGCTTGGCCGTGGCTCGAACCCGTCGGAGATCAAGTCTCCGCGGATGTCAGCCGTGTAGTTTAAGCTTCCATACCTGACTTGATGGCCAGGGGCGTAGCTTTCGATCTGCTCCAGGTGGCCAAGCGAATTGGCCCGCAGTGCGAAGCCGCCGAAGACGAAGATCTGTCCGGGGAGAAAAGTCTCACCCTGGACCTTATCGTTGTTGATGATCAAGGGAGCCATCGGGCCTAAAGGCGACGACACAGAGAAACTCTCAATGAAAGCACCAATGTCGGTGTCAAAACCGGCGGATCTCGGGTAGGGGGTCCCGAACTGTGCGTCAAGGCCGGATGGTAACAGGAGACAAGGGACACGATGTTTTTACCCAGGTTCGGGCCCTCTCGATGGAGGTAATACCCTACTCCTGCTTGATTAATATTGATGATATGGGTAGTACAAGAGTAGATCTACCACGAGATCAAGGAGGCTAAACCCTAGAAGCTAGCCTATGGTATGATTGCTGTATATGCAGTTGATGTCCTACGGACTACAACCCTCCGGTTTATATAGACACCGGATAGGGTTAGGGTTACACAGAGTCGGTTAGAATGGTAGGAGATCTTGAATATCCGCATCGCCAAGCTTGCCTTCCATGCCTAGGAAAGTCCCATCCGGACACGGGACAAAGTCTTCAATCTTGTATCTTCATAGTCCTGGAGTCCGGCTGAGGGTATAGTCCGGCTACCCGAACACCCCCTAATCCAGGACTCCCTCACCGCCACCCAGGCTCAAAGGGATCATAATATTATTCATGTTAGAAACTTTCGTGTGCAGCCACAAGCTATTATGGGCTCTAGCATAGTTGAGTAAGTTACGTGAATTTCTTGAAGAGGTAGATCAGCAGGTAGTGGGTTTGTAGGTTTGGTATGGTCTACCCGGAGTAGAGAGTTAATGTTTCTGAAAGACTGTGTCTCGGTCATCCGTTTCTCAAACATCATCTAGTGCGAGAAATCCAACGAAGGTGATCGAGTCTTGTGGGGAAAAGTGCGCAAACCTCTGCAGAGTGTATAAACTAATCATGGTTAGCCGTGTCCCCGGTTATGGACAATCTTGAGTATCTAGTACTTGGAGTATCTTAAGTATATCTCTCACCACTCTTAATTAATATTGTTGGGTTGTTAATCACTTTAATTGGGATTGAGTTGGAGGAACCTTCTCAATGATGTTTCAACTACCATGATAGTTAAATTAAAATCTATTCCTTTGTTGTAGGAAAAAATTGGCTTTTCGCAAAAACTGTAACCATAGAGCTTTCCACCAGCCATATATGCATGTAGTGATAGCATTATTCTGTTCTTGCTCTACTGTGTTACTTTGCCAGCATATTCCATGTGTTGACCCGTTTTTGGGCTGCAACGTATTATGTTGCAGACTTTTCAGACGAGGAGTAAGGTTCGTTAGGTCGTTGCCGCGCAGCTCAGCTATGCCGTTGGAGTTGATGGACTCACTTTATCTTCCAAGCCTTCCATTGTTATCATATTAGATGGCCTTAAGCCATATTATTGTAATAAGTTCTCTTTTGAGACTTCCGATGTAATAAGTGTGTGATTGCTACTCTGTTATAAATCCTTCGAGTACTGTGTGTGTCAGCATTACCGATCCAGGGATGACACTGAAGCATAGAGACTTGACCGTTTGAGGTGGGGTCGCTACAAAGATGGTATCAGAGCACACGCTGAGTGTAGGACACGACCACTAAGCTAAAGCCCTAGATCACTATTCTCTTCTCATTTCTGACCCCTCTCCATTTTCTACTCTTTAGGATGGCAGAGATGAAGAACAAGTTTGCAAAACCGAATGAAGAATCACCTTTTGGACGACACTTGAAGGAAGTCACTAGGTACTTGAATATTGGAATACCAAGCTTCACCGGGATATACAACTGTAGGATCGGAAGTATGTCTAGAGGGGGGTGATTAGACTACTTGACCAAATAAAAACTTAACCTTTTCCCAATTTTAGTTCTTGGCAGATTTTACCTATCTTAGGGCAAGTCAAGCAATCATCACACAATTCAAGCAAGCATGCAAAGAGTATATTGGCAGCGGAAAGTAAAGCATGCAACTTGCAAGAATATAAAGGGAAGGGTTTTGAGGATTCAAACGCAATTGGAGACACGGATGTTTTTCCCGTGGTTCGGATAGGTGGTGCTATCCTACATCCACGTTGATGGAGATTTCAACCCACGAAGGGTAACGGTTGCGTGAGTCCACGGAGGGCTCCACCCACGAAGGGTCCATGAAGAAGCAACCTTGTCTATCCCACCATGGCCATCGCCCACGAAGGACTTGCCTCACTAGCGGTAGATCTTCACGAAGTAGGCGATCTCCTTGCCGTTACAAACTCCTTGGTTCAACTCCACAATCTTGTCGGAGGCTCCCAAGTGACACCTAGCCAATCTACGAGACACCACTCTCCAAGAAGTAACAAATGGTGTGTTGATGATGAACTCCTTGGTCTTGTGCTTCAAATGATAGTCTCCCCAACACTCAACTCTCTCTCATTGGATTTGGATCTGGTGGAAAGAAGATTTGAGTGGAAAGCAACTTGGGGAAGGCTAGAGATCAAGATTCATATGGTTGGAATGGAATATCTTGGTCTCAACACATGAGTAGGTGGTTCTCTTTTAGAACATATGGGTTGGAATGGTGTATGTGTTCTGATGGCTCTCTCCACGAGTGAAGAGGAGGTGGATGGGTATTTATAGCCTCCACACAAAATCCAACCGTTACACACAATTTACCAATCTCGGTGGGACCGAATCAGAAAACTCGGCCGGACCGAAATAGTAAACCTAGTGACCGTTAGGAATTTCGGTGGGACTGACATGCAAATCGGTAGGACCGATTCGGTTAGGGTTTGGGCATAACGTAATCTCGGTGAGACCGATTGCACAAACTCGGTGAGACCGAGTTTGGCAATAAGCTAACCAGAGAGTTGGTCAGGCAAACTTTGTGGGACCGACTCGCTCTTTCGGGAGACCGAAAAGTTACAAGAAGGAAACATAGAGTTTACATTGCAATCTCGGTGGGACCGATTCGCTCTTTCGGTGAGACCGAAAAGTTACGAAAGGGAAACAGAGAGTTTGCAATCCCATCTCGGTGAGACCGAGATCCTTATCGGTAGGACCGAATTGCTAGGGTTTGGCAGTGGCAAATGACAAGTGAAACTCGGTGGCGCCGGATTGAAAGAATCGGTATGACCGAGTTTGGCTTAGGGTTTAGGTCATTTGTGGATATGGGAAAGTAGCTGAGGATTTTGGAGCATATCATTAAGCACATAAAGCAAGAGGCTCATTAAGCAACACCTCATCCCTCCTTGATAGTATTGGCTTTTCCTAAAGACTCAATGTGATCTTGGATCACTAAAATATAAAATGAAGAGTCTTGAACTTTTGAGCTTGAGCCAATTCTTTGTCCTTAGCATTTTGAGGGTTCCACTTTCACATCCATGCCCCGCCAATCATTGAGCTTTCCTGAAATAATCATCTTGAAATAGCATTAGCTCAATGAGCTATATGTTGTTATGAATTACCAAAACCACCTAGGGATAATTGCACTTTCAATCTCCCCCTTTCTGGTAATTGATGACAACATATAGATCAAAGCTTCGACAAATGATAATAAGCATGAAATATATCGTCGCTTTGAGAAGTATGTGACAAATAAGAGCTCCCCCTAAATTTGTGCATATTTAAAATTTGCTTTGGACTGCAAATGCACAAGGAGTTAGAGTCATGGGTTACTCTTCCATGTCACATACATCTTGGTGGAGCGCTCAAGAAATGATAGGATTGAAATACATGCACTCATCACCAAGAATAGTGAGTGATCACATAAGATAGATAGAATAATAATAGCATTAAGCAAACATTAAGTGTAGCTTATGATCAAACACATGATCATCGATGACTCACACAGATAAGGGCATTGTATCTCACACAAAAGCAAATAAAGTTCGAAAAACCACCAAATAAAACAAGAGAGAATAACAACAACACTCTCTCTTGAAGCCTATGATCTATACATTTTCTCCCCCTTTGGCAACTTGTTACCAAAAAGTTCCTAGAAAATGCATAGTGCTAAGTCGACGCTCAGGCTTGATCTTCAGGTGGTTGTGGAGTCCGGAGCACTCCAAGGATGAAGCCTTCGATAGACGTGGTCAGAGTTGAGACTGAAGTGGATGCTGGAGCTGGTGGAACTGAGGCTGTGGCTGGCACAGATGTGGTAGCTCTGGTGTCAGCAACTGGCATTGCAGACGACCTCGGACTTCGTGGCACCCTGGCAAAAGCATCAGTCGTAGTCCAGCCTCTCCTCTCATTCATGTCATCCTGGAGCTGCTCCACGGCAGTCTGTATCTCTGTCACCTTGATGTCCAAATCATAGAACCTCTATTCCATGATCCTCTCTAAGCTTGCCTGGTTATGAGTTAGGGTGGACGCAATCAGGTAACCAAGTTGCTCTTGTTTGGTTTTCAGAAAATATTCAGATGCCTCCTCTTGAGTAGGAATCCTGGCAGCTTTCTCCTTCTTCGCCTTCTCCTTCTTGGCTTGTCCTTGGGCAGATGATGGCTCATTCTCAGTCATGACCACTTGGTTATCTTCAAAATCTGGACGGATGGGTAGGTGTTCCTTATCCAAGAGGTATATGCCCGTGCCCATCTTGGAGTTGATGAGCTCCTGAATCTGTGGGGCATATCCACAGCTCCTCTTCTGGTCTGCTGCTGTCCTCTTAATGGTCTCTACCATTAGAATCATCACCTTGAATTTCTGAGGCACGTCAAAGATATGAAGCAAGTTGATTGCGTGGCCTCTGATCATCTTGTGATCTCCAGATTTGGGCAATAAGGTGTGCCTTAGAATCCAGTTGATAGTGGGCAGTCCTGATAGAAGATAATGCACTGAGCCAAACTTGAACGTGTCAAGTGCTTCATTCGGAATCTCCTTGTACATGTTGGACATAGAGTTGTGGTCCATCTTTTTCTTGGCATAAATGTCCAAGTAATCATCCTGCTCTTCTGGGGCGTTGATCAGCTGAGCCCATTCAGCAACTGTGGACTGGTACCTCGTACCTTCTGACATCCATACAATCCTGCCATCTGGATAGAAATGTGTTGTGGAGTAGAATTGCATGATTAGCTCCTCGTTCCACTTTGTGAGCTTCTACCCAACAAAGTCTGTAACTCCACACACACTAAAGCTGTCATACACTCCAGGATAGTGTTCCTCATTTTCCTTCATGTAGGTCCAGTCGACCCATCTCATGTCACATACTATTGGCTTCTTGTCAAGCAAAACTGTCTCATAGAAATCCTGCTGCTCCTTGGTGTGAAATCTGTAGTCCACTGCAGTCCTTCTCCTAGAAGCATACGGATCTGCTTCTCTCCACTTCCTCAGCCCTGAATCCCTCCTGAGCTTCATATCCTCAGCCACAGGATGAGCATCGTTGTGGTCTGGGATCTTGGGCTTGAGCTTTCTAAGGACATTCTCTTCCTCTTCCTCTGCAGCTTCAGGCACTGGGGCCTTGTTCTTTTCAGTGGCTGGGATGCTTCTTGTGTTTCTCTTTGGCTTTGGCTTTGGAGCTGACTTGGCCTTGGAAGCAGCTCCCCCTGATTTTATGGCATCACCCATTAGCTTGGGTGCCTTGGGTGCTGGTGCAGCAACCTCTTCTTCTTCCTCCTCATCTACCATGATGGAGGCCTTGCCAAGCACTCTGGCTACAGTCTTCTTGACCCTTTCCTTCCTCTTTTTGCCTTCAGCAGCAACTGGCTCTGTGAATGCAAGCTTCTCAGTTGAAGCTCTAACCTTAGACATGGGCTTCCTGCCTGCTGGCCTTTTGAACTTCAACCCTAGCTTTGTAACTGCTGCTGGCTCAACTCTCTTGGAGGTGGCTTCCTCCTCTGCCACATAATCCTCATCTTCAGAATCTGAGGTTCTCTTCTTTCTCTGACGTGTGGCAGCTTTAGGCAGATTGCTGGGGGTGCTCCTGCTGCCATCATCTGAGGAGCTGGAGGGACTAGTGCCCTCACTCATCACCACTTGCTGCTCTGAGAGGTTCTGGCTGTCACTTTGGTCTGACATGATGCAAACTCTGACTGCTGACCCTGTGAATAGATTATAGATGAGATAGAGTGGATGAGCATCACAAAATGCAGAGATTTTTGCAAAAGAATAATTCAAAAACTTAGTTTTAGTTTCCCACTGAAATCATCTCGGATCTATCGATTTTCAAACTCGGTGACACCGAAACAGTTTTGGCACCAGAACTAGTGAACTCGGTCAGACCGAGTCATAGTTCGGTGGCACTGAGACTGCTAGGGTTTCACAGAGTTCCAAAATCGGTCACACCGATAAGTAATTCTCGGTCTGACTGAGTTTTACTTGTGCAATGGCATAAGCCAAATCGGTGGGACCGAGTTTTTCAACTCGGTGGATCCGAGATGGTTTCGGCGGAAAACTAACCCTAAAATTTTCGAATTAAACCTAATCTACGAGTTCATTGACTGGATAGGAGTTTATCAAACGTGGCAAGAATCATGATGATCACAATGTGCTAGGAATCGGATTGGAGAATAGCACAAAGATCGAGTCCATACCCTAGTTCGGTACAGACTCGCTACGGCGGCAACGGCGGGGCAGAATTCCGTTGACGGCGACGAAGACCAGCAATTGGAGGCTGCTGGCGGCGAGGAGGACGATCCGGAGACCCAGGAGGCAGAGCGAGCTATGCGCGGGCGAAGAGGTTTTGGAGAAATTTCCAAAATTCTGCCCGTCACTATATATAGCCTGACCCTGTCAGTGTGACCGAGTGGAACAACTCGGTGGCACCGAGATGCAAAACTGTATACAGTTATTGCAATTCAGTGTGACCGAGGGGTTCAAATCGGTAGCATCGAGATTGAAAACCTAGATCAACTTAATGATCTCAGTAGGAACAAAAATATGGTATCAGTTAGACCGAGAATCACAAAGAGGTTTTGAAAGTTTAAGTCTATGATGAATCGGGGACTCTGAGCGCTCCTCACACAGAGTGGTTCGAATCTGACTTGATTAAGTTTTGTGATGCAGCATGAATAGAGTTTGAGACAAGAAAAGCATAGATAGCTATAGGAGGTTCTTAGGTATTCTTGTCCATCCACTTGGCAAAAGAAGATAAAGCCAAACAATCAAAACAACAAGTGGATGTCCTCGAATGAGTAAAATATGCAACCAACATGCTCACACAATAAGATGGCAAATGAAATATGTGGCAAAGCATGCACAATCAATTCTAGCATCTATCAAGCAATTCGCGATGACTAGGTCATCTATATATGAGTATATTGACTTAGGAGTCAAGTGAGAACACTTGATCGTAGGTCATACTCATCGTTTAAGCTCAAGTGGGGTTACCACTTTTACATAAAGCATTGTTGTATTCACATCTTTAGAGTTGCTTTAGCTCAAGTCTTAGAGTAAAGCTCCCCTAGATGTGATATCCCCCCTAAGAGGGATGAACTAACCTTGGGTTTTGTCGGCGATGACTTCATGTAGATGTTGAAGATGTGGATGCTCAATGTTGATGTAGATCACTTGGAGCTATCCATTTGAGTGAATTGCACTTTCAGTACCTACATGGGTTAGTCCCACAAGGAACAAACAAGGATATCCATAGACATAGATTGATGCATACACAAGATGATGTCCATGAAAACTTTTGTTTACCTTGTCCCTTGTCTTACCAACAAGAGGGTTTGTGACTCCTTGAACTAGTGCATGATGTGGAAGTTGATTGCACTTGTTCTTGCCAAAATGATGAGAGTGAAATATGTTGGCGGAGTCACCCTCAAGAACTCTGTAGTTCTTTTTCTTTTGGATCCACACCATCTTGATGGGAATCCTTGGAGTTGTAGTCGTACTTGATGAAGTGGAACTTGACGTGGTCTTGGGAATCCACTTGACTAAGGTCTTAGGAGCTTCTTCAAATGCATCAATCTCCTCTTGAAGCTTGTCCTTGCCTTTTTGCTTGTAGTCTTGTGGTGGAAGATCATCTTGAGCTTGTATCCCCTTGAAAGAGGTGTCATACTTCTCTTGTTGAGGAACAAACTTTGTCTTGGGGTATTGATCTTCTTCCCACTCAACTCCATTGGCATTGAACTTTCGTTCAAAACCAACACCTTGATTCTTCCGGTGCATTCCTTGCTTGCGCACAATTTCCTCGAATTGCTTACTCCCGGCAAGGCTTTTGTACACTCCTTTCTCTATAATCCCCTTCAATAAGCTATTTTCTTGCTCAAGTGTAACTTGGCTAAGAGAATCATTAGTGGAATCAAGAGAACTACTAGAAGCAACAATATTGGATTTAGCATGATCATTGTTACTACTAGAGGAAGAATCTTTCTTGTTCTTGTTACTAGACTTGACTTGAGGCATGTAAGTGGATAATAGTAAACGCTTGGCAATGTAAGAAGAACTTTTCTTGCGGAGATCATCATTGATTGCTTTTAAGAACTCATGCTCTTGCTCAAGATTGAGCTTTTCAAAGCGTAATTTCTCATGAGCTCTTAAAAGTTCTCGATGATCTTCAAAGATAGTTTCATGAGCTAACTTAAGAGTGTTTAGTTCTTTAGTTAGAGCCTCCATCTTCTCCTTATCATTGTCATTCGTTTTATTTTGATTAGCGTGATTAATTGATGTTTCATCATAGTACTCATCACTAGAGTTGTCAACAAGCAAGTCATCATAACCTAACAAGTCATCTTCATCACTATTGAAATCAACATACTCGGGGTGTGTTACCTTAGGACCTTTGGCCATGAAGCATCTTCCAATTCCTTCATTTGGTGAGTCAAATATGTCGTAGGAGTTGGTTGAAACAAGTGCTAGACCGGCAACACCTTCACATTGAGTATCTTCGGAGTCGGAGTGATAACTTCTCTCGGAGTGGCTGTCGGAGTCGGAGCCGGATACCCATTCACCAACATGAGCTTGATGTCTTTGTTTTGCGTAGCTCCTTGATGATTTTTCCTTCCTTTCCGAATCCTTGCTTCTCCGTGAGTATCTCCATTCATAACGATCATCTCTACTCCTTCCCTCTCTTGGTGGTGATTCTTTGCTTCTTCCTTTTGGAGAATCTTCTCTTCTCTTGTAGGGAGCCGTACACTCATTGGAATAGTGTCCGGGTCTTCCACAATTATAGCAGTTTCGCTCTCGACTAGAAGATCTTTTGTCATTGTAGGACCTTGACTTGAAGCTTCTATCTTTGCTTCTACTCTTGTAGAACTTGTTGAAGTTCTTCACCATTAAGCTCAATTCTTCATTGAAGTTTTGTTTCTCACTTGATGATGTGGGGACTTCACATGAGGCTTTGTAGGCACCACTTGATTTGTTGTGAAGTTCCTCTTTATCCTTGAGTGACATCTCATGAGCAACAATCCTTCCAATCACTTCCGTTGGTTTGAGATCTTTGTAATTGGGCATCATTTGAATCAATGTGCACACGGTATCATATTTCCCATCCAAGGCTCTTAGGATCTTCTTGATGATGAATCTATCGGTCATCTCTTCACTTCCTAAGCCGGCAATCTCATTTGTGATGAGAGCAAGCCTAGAGTACATTTCGGCGACACCTTCACCATCCTTCAGCTTGAACTTGTCAAGTTGACTTTGGAGCACATCCAACTTGGATTCCTTGACGGAGTCGGTACCTTCGTGCATATCAATCAAAGTGTCCCAAATTTCCTTTGCATTCTCAAGACGGCTGATTTTGTTGAATTCTTCGGGGCACAATCCGTTGAAGAGAATATCACAAGCTTGAGCATTGTATTGCAACATCTTCAACTCATCCGTGGTAGCTTCACGGTTTGGCTCCCTCCCATCAAAGAACTCACCTTGCAAACCAACACAAACAATAGCCCATACGGCAGGGTTACGTCCAAGAATATGCATTTTCATTTTATGCTTCCAACTAGCAAAATTAGTACCATCAAAGTAAGGACCTCTACGGTGATAATTTCCCTCGCTAGACGCCATACTCTCCTAGGTTGTGAAACCAAGGCTATGACCACCAAAAGCTATGGAGATCAAAGCAAATGGAGACCAAAGCTCTGATACCACTTGTAGGATCGGAAGTATGTCTAGAGGGGGGTGATTAGACTACTTGACCAAATAAAAACTTAACCTTTTCCCAATTTTAGTTCTTGGCAGATTTTACCTATCTTAGGGCAAGTCAAGCAATCGTCACACAATTCAAGCAAGCATGCAAAGAGTATATTGGCAGTGGAAAGTAAAGCATACAACTTGCAAGAATATAAAGGGAAGGGTTTTGAGGATTCAAACGCAATTGGAGACACGGATGTTTTTCCCGTGGTTCGGATAGGTGGTGCTATCCTACATCCATGTTGATGGAGACTTCAACCCACGAAGGGTAACGGTTGCGCGAGTCCACGGAGGGCTCCATCCATGAAGGGTCCATGAAGAAGCATCCTTGTCTATCCCACCATGGCCATCGCCCACGAAGGACTTGCCTCACTAGCGGTAGATCTTCACGAAGTAGGCGATCTCCTTGCCCTTACAAACTCCTTGGTTCAACTTCACAATCTTGTCGAAGGCTCCCAAGTGACACCTAGCCAATCTAGGAGACACCACTCTCCAAGAAGTAACAAATGGTGTGTTGATGATGAACTCCTTGCTCTTGTGCTTCAAATGATAGTCTCCCCAACACTCAACTCTCTCTCATAGGATTTGGATCTGGTGGAAAGAAGATTTGAGTGGAAAGCAACTTGGGGAAGGCTAGAGATCAAGATTCATATGGTTGGAATGGAATATCTTGGTCTCAAAACATGAGTAGGTGGTTCTCTTTCAGAACATATGAGTTGGAATGGTGTATGTGTTCTGATGGCTCTCTCCACGAGTGAAGAGGAGGTGGAGGGGTATTTATAGCCTCCACACAAAATCCAACCGTTACACACAATTTACCAATCTCGGTGGGACCGAATCAGAAAACTCGGTCGGACCAAAATAGTAAACCTAGTGACCGTTAGGAATTTCAGTGGGACTGACATGCAACTCGGTAGGACCGATTCGGTTAGGGTTTGGGCATAACGTAATCTCGGTGAGACCGATTGGACAAACTCGGTGAGACCGAGTTTGGCAATAAGCTAACCAAAGAGTTGGTCAGGCAAACTCGGTGGGACCGACTCGCTCTTTTGGTGAGACCGAAAAGTTACAAGAAGGAAACATAGAGTTTACATTGCAATCTCGGTGGGACCGATTCGCTCTTTCGGTGAGACCGAAAAGTTACGAAAGGGAAACAGAGAGTTTGCTATCCCATCTCGGTGAGATCGAGATCCTTATCGGTAGGACCGAATTGCTAGGGTTTGGCAGTGGCAAATGACAAGTGAAACTCGGTGGCGCCGGATTGAAAGAATCGGTATGACCGAGTTTGGCTTAGGGTTTAGGTCATTGTGGATATGGGAAAGTAGCTGAGGATTTTGGAGCATATCATTAAGCACATAAAGCAAGAGGCTCATTAAGCAACACCTCATCCCTCCTTGATAGTATTGGCTTTTCCTAAAGACTCAATGTGATCTTGGATCACTAAAATATAAAATGAAGAGTCTTGAACTTTTGAGCTTGAGCCAATTCTTTGTCCTTAGCATTTTGAGGGTTCCACTTTCACATCCATGCCACGCCAATCATTGAGCTTTCCTGAAATAATCATCTTGAAATAGCATTAGCTCAATGAGCTATATGTTGTTATGAATTACCAAAACCACCTAGGGATAGTTGCACTTTCAACAACGCCACTTTACTAGAAGAGGAGCGATGGATGATTCAAGTTCAAGTTCCAGGAAGGACATTCAGGCCAGTCACTAAGCCCATAGAATTTTCCTTCGACACACCAACCTGGAGTTTAGGAAAGAGTACGGCAGCTCACATCACCATGGGACGCATTGGAGAAGTATATCACAAGGATCTTAAGGACACTATCTACCAGATATGTGGGCGCCGAGACGAGCAATGGGAAATGATCAGAACCAGGAAGGATAGATCAATTGCAGCTTTCATCCAGGAACTAAACCAACACATTCGACGCCAGGAGAATCAGAGGTGCGCAGACATGATAGATTTGAAGAAGGCGAAGACAAGGATCATCGAGCTGGAAGCAGAAGTTAAGTCTACACGCGATGGATATGAGGAGGAAATTGCAACACTATTGGAGAAGAATGACGACCTGATTAAGAAGATCGGAATATTCATGGGAGACCCCACTCCAGTAGAAGAAGATGAAGAACCCAAGGAGATTCGACCGGAGGACTACATCATCATCGATGACACTGACTCCAACCTTAGCAATGATGACTTTGAAGACGAAGCTGGAGCAGATATCATGGAGTCTGCAACCGAGGAATATTTTTAGTAGACCACCATATCAGTAGTAGTATTCCACCATGTAAATATAGTAGTCCGAGCACTTTTGCGATAGTTAGATCGATTGTATGCCTTGCTTGATTGATTGAGTGAAATGATTGTGTTTGTCTCATGTGCATATGGGTAGTGCCTTCTCATTAGACCTCATTCTATTCTAATCTCTTCCATCTAAACCCATCAGATGCCTCCGAGACGTGACCCCGAATTTGCCTTCCCGCCTGAGCTCACTCAGTTGATCCAACAGCAGAATACCCTGATGCAATTGTTAGTTCAGAATCAGGGCAACAACAACAACCATCCACCACCACCACCAGTTGACAACTTAGCCCGTTTTCTGAGGTTGCAACCGCCGGTATTTTCCAGTAGCACCGAGCCTATAGTAGCAGATGATTGGCTCCGCAAGATTGGACGGGAGTTGACCACTGCAGGATGTACTGATGTTGAGAAGGTGCATTTTGCCGCAGGTCAGTTGGATGGACCAGCAACATCATGGTGGGAGAATTACACTGTCACCTACCCTATAGCCACGGTGAAATGGGACCAATTTCAGCAAGCTTTTTGTACAGCCCATGTCTCCACTAGAGCCATGAATTTGAAGAAGCGTGAGTTTCGCAACTTACGCTAGGGGAACCGTACTGTGGCTCAGTACGTGGATGAGTTTAGCAAGCTATCGCGCTATGCCCCTGACGATGTGGCCATGGATGCCGCGAAGTAGGAGAAGTTTATGGAAGGGTTGAATGATGAGATGAGTATGCAGTTGATGGTAGCCACCTTCAACAACTACCTGGACTTGGTAGATAAGGCTCTTATGATTGAAGGGAAGCAACAACAGATTGAGAGTCGTAAGAGGAAGTATGTACAAGGGAGGTATAACTCAGGATCTCAGCAGAAGCCTCGCCTAACCCCGAACTCGGGAGGACTTGTTCATAACCATGGAGGTCATAACCACACTGGAGGAGGATCGCATAGTCACAATGGTACTAAGAATGGGAATGGGAACAGAGCCAATAACAATCAGAACCGCCCCAATCCAGCCACACCCGCCAAAAGAGATCTAAGTCACGTCACTTGTTTCAAGTGTGGAAAGACTGGACACTATGCCACAGAGTTCCCTGAAGGAAAGAATGGAAATGGAAATGGGAGCGCTGGGAAGAAGCCCAGTCCATTCAACAAAGGACAAGTGAACCACGTTAACGTGGAGAAGGTTGAAGAGCAGCCGGACGCGGTAATAGGTCTGTTTTTGGTTAAGTCATTTACCGCTCTTGTTCTATTTGATACTGGTGCATCGCATTCATACATATCATGGGGATTTGTGGATAAGTTTAAACTACCAACCCAAACCCTTAGGACCCCTCTCTTAGTGAGTTCACCTGGAGCAGAGTATATGGCTAGTCGATGGTGCGACCAGATACCCTTAACCATTGGCAACCATGTTTTTCCGTCTGACCTAATTATCTTGGAGTCACAAGGATTGGATGTGATATTATGAATGGAATGGATGTCAAAGTATGGAGGAAGCATTGACTGTGCTAGTAAGTTGATTTATCTCACCACCCCGGAGGGAAAAAAGATCAAGTACGTATCTAGGCATGCGCCAAGAAGTAGCCAAGTAAATACCCTCACGGGAGTTGTTCAGGAGGAAGTGCCTGTAGTAAAGGATTACCCGGATGTGTTTTCCAGAGGAGTTACTAGGCATGCCACCGGATTGGGATATCGAGTTTTTGATAGAGCTACTACCAGGTACCGGGCCAATATCCAAGAGACCCTATTGGATGCCCACGAATGATCTAGAGGAAATTAAGAAACAGATCAAGGAGTTTTTGGAGAAAGGATACATTCGAAGGAGTTCATCACCTTGGGGAGCCCCAGTGCTTTTGGTTGAGAAGAAGGATAAGTCCCTAAGAATGGTTGTTGATTATCGAGCCTTGAATGAAGTGACGATCAAGAACAAGTACCCGCTGCCGATGATCAATGGTCTGTTTGATGAGCTGCAAGGAGCTAAGGTGTTTTCGAAGATCGATTTGCGATTGGGATACCATCAGTTGAAGATTCGAGAGAAAGATATACCCAAGACAGCATTCACCACGCGTTACGGATTATACGAATATACGGTCATGTCATTTGGACTGACTAACGCCCCTGCCTATTTCATGAGCATGATGAACAAGGTGTTCATGGAGTATTTGGACAAGTTTGTAGTGGTGTTCATTGATGACATTATGGTATACTCGAAGAATGAAGAGGAGGACAAGGAGCATTTGCGACTAGTTCTCGAGAAACTCAGGGAACACCAGTTGTATGCCAAGTTCAGCAAATGCGAGTTTTGGTTGAAGGAAGTTGGATTCCTTGGACATGTTATATCAGGAGAAGGTATAGCAGTAGACCCCAGCAAGGTTTAGTCCGTCACTGAATGGATAGCACCCACTTCAGTTAGCAAGATCCGCAGTTTTCTTGGACTCGCCGGATACTATCGGAGATTCATTGAGATTTTTTCCAAGATTGCGAACCCAATGACGGAGTTATTGAAGAAGTATACCAAGTTTAAATGGACAGAAGACTGCGAGGCAAGTTTACAGGAGTTGAAGAAACGTTTGACTACAACCCCAGTGTTGATGCTGCCAGATATACATAAGGATTTCCAAGTGTATTGCGACGCCTCTCGCTTAGGACTTGGATGAGTGCTTATGCAGGATGGAAGAGTTGTTTCGTATGCCTCGCGACAACTAAAACCTCACGAGTTGAATCATGCCATGCATGATTTGGAGTTAGCAGCCGTAGTGCATGCATTGAAGACTTGGAGACATTACCTTATTGCAAAACCGTTGTGATGTGTACATGGATCATAAGAGTTTGAGGTACATCTTCACACAGAAGGAACTGAACCTTAGGCAAAGGAGATGGTTGGAGCTTATAAAGGATTATGACATGAAGTTGCACTATCATCCAGGAAAGGCCAATGTCGTAGCAGACGCTTTAAGCCGGAAGAGTTATGCTAATATCCTTGTGAGTAAGGGAGTGCCAAAGGAGTTAGCAAAGGATATCATGGAACTTCGATTAGAAATTGTTCCTAGAGGTTTTGTTGCAACAATGGAGGTTCAGTCTACATTGTTGAGAAAGATTCGACAAGCTCAGAAGGATGATAAAGAGATTGCCGAGATAAAGGAGAAGATGAGCAAAGGAAAGGCCAAAGGTTTTCGTGAGGATGAGCACGATACCTTATGGTTTGAGGACCGGATATACGTGCCCAATAACACAGAGATCAGAAAGTTAATACTACAGGAGGCTCATGACTCACCATACTCGATACACCCCAGAAACACCAAAATGTATTTGGATTTGAAGGAACGTTTCTGGTGGACAGGTGTGAAGAAGGATATTGCCGAGTATGTAGCCGTATGTGATGTATGTCAGAGAGTGAAGGCAGAGCATCAAAAGCCGGCAGGATTGTTACAGCCTATGTCGATACCCGAATGGAAGTGGAATAAACTTGGCATGGACTTTATCACCGGATTGCCCAGGACCAAATCAGGATATGATTCCATATGTGTAGTAGTTGATCGCTTGACCAAAGTGGCTCACTTTATCCCAGTGAAAACCACTTATATAAGTGCGAAGTTGGCCAAGATATATATGTCCAGGATCATATGTCTGCATGGAGTTCTAAGGACCATCGTATCAGATAGAGGAACATAGTTTACCTCAAAGTTTTGGCATCAGCTACACCAGACCTTGGGAACAAGACTGGAGTTCAGTACAGCGTTTCACCCACAGACGGATGGACAGACCGAGAGGGTCAATTAGATTCTGGAGGACATGTTGAGAGCCTGTGCACTAGATTATGGATTTAGTTGGGATGACAATTTGCCTTACGCAGAGTTCTGATACAACAATAGCTACCAAGCCAGTTTGAAGATGGCACCGTTCGAAGCCCTGTACGGACGAAGGTGCAGAACACCGTTAATGTGGGATGAAGTAGGAGACCGACAGTTGTTTGGACCAGACTTGATCAAGGAGTCTGAAGAGAAGGTTAAGATGATTCGTGATAGACTGAAGATTGCTCAGTCTAGGCAGAAGAGTTATGCAGACTCGAAACGCAAGGAGGTAACCTATGAAATTGGAGACTGAGCATATCTATGAGTATCGCCCTTGCGAGGAGTAAAACATTTTGGAGTTAAAGGAAAGTTAGCCCCGAGATTTGTAGGACCGTATCTTGTTTTGGAACGGAAGAGAGAAGTTGCCTACAAATTGGAATTACCCGAGGGACTGTGTGGAGTTCATGATGTATTCCACGTTTCACAGTTGAAGAAGTGTCATGCTGAGATGGCCGATATACCGTTAAGAGATACAGTACCCTTGGAGGCGACTCAGTTGGACAGTGATTTGACTTATGAGGAGAAGCCAGTCAAGATTTTGGAGTTTGCCAGTCGAGTCACCCGCAGCAAGGTCATCAAGTTTTAGAAAGTTCAGTGGAGCCACCATACCGAGGATGAAGCCACCTGGGAATGAGAGGGTGATCTACGCAAATACCACCCACACCTATTTTTCTAGCCAACCCGAATCTCGAGGGCGAGATACATCTTAAGGGGGTAGGTTTGTAACATCCCAAATTTTCAATTTGGACTGTTATACATAGGTCATTCTGGCATATCATATTTTATTGCATTTTTGTTCAGCAATCCTCGAAATCCTAAGCAACTCAAGGACCCACGGAGAGAGTTGGGGATTTCCCGGTTTCCTTATTTGATTTTTATCAAATAGTGAAACGAGGATTTTGGTTTTAATTATTTTTCTCTCTGAAAATATTTCATAATTAAAAATATATGAGAGGAGATAATATGACTTCTCCAAAATAAATGAAATATTGGAGGAAAAATATTAAAATCATTTATTTGGATTTAATTGCAATTTTGTTTGCATTAGAAAAATTGCACGTTTTTCAAAACTGCATTTAGGGCCAAGAAAATGTTCACCTTGTTCTAAATATTTTAGTTAGACGGTGAAAATTTATTTTTAGCATTTTTAGATTTTTATTTTATTTTCTAGGATTTATTTTCTGTTCGGCAGAATTATTTAAAAAAAGGAACTCCCAAGCGCCGACTGGGCCAAAGCCAACCGGGCCGGCGCAACCGCCGCCGCCGCCGTCTCCCGCGCAGAGTCGCGCGCGCCGCCGCCCCGACTCGGACCGGAGTCTGAGCCGGACTCCTCCACCGCCGCCGCCTTGCCCCCACCTCCAAGCCAACTCTCTCCCCCCTTATATACCGCGCTACCCCGCCGCCACCACCACCAAACCTCGCCGCCACGCAGCCCGAGCCGAGCCGCGCCACCGCCTCACGAGTTGTGCCGCCCGCTCCCGCCCCTCGCCGCGCCGCGCCGCCCCGCAAGCCCGCTGCCTCGCCGGAGAGGTAACACGCCATTCGCCGCCGCCCGGTTTTTTATAAGAAAACCGATTTGGTTTTTTTGAAAAACCCCTAGTTCGTTTTTTAGATCGGTTCGCCGATTTTTCTCGGTTCTTTTATTTAGCGGACGTTCGTCCGTACATTCGTTTTAATGAACGGTTTTCGCCCGTTCGTTACAGCTAACGAACGCTCGTTCGTTAGTCTGTTCGTCAATTTTCTTTTATCGGATTTTTCCGCGATTATTCTCGATCGTGATTTCTGATCCGATTTTCGTTTCAGTTTATCTTTTCACTCGTTAGTCGGAATCAGGCGATTCAAACACCTAGATCTTCATCTCGAGACCCTGTTTCCGCTTAACCAACTTGAACAAGATTTTGGTACTGTAAAATTTGACCTTAGTTCAGATTAGTAAACGGATCTTATTTCTTTTGCCGTTTGAGTTTCGTTACTCCATTTGGTTTGATTCTTTTTGCAAACCGTAGTTCTTAAGTTGAATTTTCCGGTTAGATCTTCTTATTTGAGTTTTACCAGTGCTTCTTTATTAGTTGCTTATGTATGCTATTGTTTGTTTGCCATAGAATTCTGGGAGTGCAAAGCGTGTTATTTGGAGTCCCTAGGTTACGCTAATCGTCAGCAAGGCAAGTAACACTTTGATTGAGGGAGTCCTGGATTAGGGGGTGTTCGGGTAGCCGGACTCCAGGACTATGAAGATACAAGATTGAAGACTTTGTCCCGTGTCCGGATGGGACTTTCCTTGGCGTGGAAGGCAAGCTTGGCGATGCGTATATTCAAGATCTCCTACCATTGTAACCGACTCTGTGTAACCCTAACCCTATCTGGTGTCTATATAAACCGGAGGGTTGTAGTCCGTAGGACATCAACTCGATATACAACAATCATACCATAGGCTAGCTTCTAGGGTTTAGCCTCCTTGATCTCGTGGTAGATCTACTCTTGTGCTACCCATATCATGAATATTAATCAAGCAGGAGTAGGGTATTACCTCCATCGAGAGGGCCCGAACCTGGGCAAAAACATCGTGTCCCTTGTCTCCTGTTACCATCCGGCCTTGACGCACAGTTCGGGACCCCCTACCCGAGATCCGCCGGTTTTGACACCGACATTGGTGCTTTCATTGAGAGTTCCTCTGTGTCGTCACCTTTAGGCCCGATGGCTCCCTTGATCATCAACAACGATGAGGTCCAGGGTGAGACTTTTCTCCCCGGACAGATCTTCGTCTTCGGCGGCTTCGCACTGCGGGCCAATTCGCTTGGACACCTGGAGCAGATCGAAAGCTACGCCCCTGGCCACCAAGTCAGGTATGGAAGCTTAAACTACACGGCTGACATCCGCGGTTCCGACCCCTAACTCGGAGCCTATTGTGCCAATCGAGGATGAGCGGTTGGACGTCACCTCGGGGGCTGCGATCTCAAAGGTGATTGAGCCGAACGCCAGCCCCGCACTCTGCATGACCCGTGACTCCGAGGATCCGGACTCCTCCCCGGACTCCGACCCCCCCCCCCCCCCCCCGTGCCCCTGCCAATCGAATCCGATTGGGCGCCGATAATGGAGTTCACCGCCGCGGACATCTTTCAGCACTCGCCTTTTGGCGACATCCTGAATTCTCTCAAGTCTCTCTCTTTATCAGGAGAGCGCTGGCCGGATTACGGTCAGCGAGGATGGGATACGGATGATGAAGAAGTTCAAAGCCCACCCACCACCAACTTTGTAGCCACTGTCGACGATCTAACCGACATGCTTGACTTCGGCTCCCAAGACATCAACGGTATGGACGAAGATGTAGGAGACGAACAGGAACCAGCACCTGTAGGGCGCTGGAAGGCCACCTCGTCATATGACATATATATGGTGGATACTCCAAAAGATGGAGATGGCGATGGAACAGCGAGGGATGACACCTCCACGAAACAGCCAAAGCGCCGGCATCAGCGGCGCCGCTCTAAATCCCGCCAAAGCAAAAACGGTGATTCCGGCACGGGAGATAATACTACCCCAGATAGCGCCGAAGAACACCCACCCCAGCAAGATTCGGCACAGGAAGATGGAGAAGCCAGCCCTCATGAGAGAGCGGCAGACCGAGAGGTCGAGGATGATAACTATATGCCTCCCTCCGAAGACGAGGCAAGCCTCGATGACGACGAATTCGTCGTACCATTAGACCCCGCCGAACAAGAGCGTTTCAAAACACAGGCTTTCAGCCACGGCAAGCAGCCTCAAGAAAAAGCAGCAACAGCTTAGAGCTGACCTAGATTTGCTAGCTGACAGATGGACTGAAGTCCTTGCGGCCGAAGAGTATGAACTCGAACGCCCCTCCAAGAGTTACCCAAAGCGTAGGCCGCTACCCCGATCAGAGGAGGAAGCACCTACATCACCAGCGCATGACATGGCAGACCGGCCACCTCGCGGCCGCGACAGAGAGGCCTCTCGGCCCTCCACCCAAGCCATGCCCCGACGCCGATCAACTAAGGCACGGGAAAATGCGCCAGACCTGCGAGACGTACTGGAGGATAAGGCAAGACAAACAAGATCGATCTACAGATCACGCAGGTGCCCTACCGCACGTGACGATGATCTTCACTCCGGATACAACAAATCCGGCCGGGCCGAACACAACAGACATAGCTCTTCCGAGATGCATCGTGATATAGCCTAGTACAGAGGCGCCGCACACCCGCTATGCTTCACGGATGAAGGAATGGATCATAAAATCCCAGAGGGTTTCAAACCCGTAAACATCGAATCATACGATGGCACAACAGATCCGGCGGTATGGATCGAGGATTATCTCCTTCACATCCACATGGCACGCGGCGATGATCTACATGCCATCAAATACCTCCCTCTCAAACTTAAAGGACCGGCCCGGCATTGGCTTAACAGCTTGCCAGCAGACTCAATCGGTTCTTGGGAGGACCTGGAAGCCGCATTCCTCGACAACTTCCAGGGCACTTACGTGCGACCACCGGATGCCGACGACTTAAGCCACATAATCCAGCAGCCAGAGGAATCGGCCAGGCAATTCTGGACATGGTTCCGAACAAAGAAAAACCAGATAGTCGACTGTCCG
Organism: Triticum monococcum; assembly: GCA_034509565.1. Lineage (NCBI taxonomy): Eukaryota > Viridiplantae > Streptophyta > Magnoliopsida > Poales > Poaceae > Triticum > Triticum monococcum. Next base: position 86,449,764 of record CM067843.1, read on the forward strand.
AATGCAGAGGCCCTAGCAGCCTTCAAGCATAACATCCGCGACGAGTGGCTCGCCCGGCACCTGGGACAGGAAAAGCTCAAATCTATGGCAGCCCTCACGACACTCATGACCCGCTTTTGCGCGGGAGAAGACAGCTGGCTAGCTCGCAGTAACAACTTATCAACGAACGCTAGTAATTCGGATGCCAAGGACAAAAGTGGCAGGACACGTCGGAATAAGCAAAAACGCCGCGTCAGCAGCTTTAGCAATGAAGACACGGCAGTCAATGCCGGATTCAAAGGCTATAAATCCAGTCAGCGGAAAAAGCCATTAAAAAAGAATACCCAGGGCCCGTCCAGTTTGGACCGAACACTCGACTGCTTTTGCCAGATACATGGCACCCCTGAAAGGCCAGCCAATCACACTAACAGGGATTGTTGCGTGTTCAAGCAGGCAGGCAAGTTAAGAGCCGAAAACAAAGACAAGGGGCTGCACAGCGACGACGAGGAGGAGCCCAGGCCGCCGAACAACAATGGACAAAAGGGCTTTCCCCCACAAGTGCGGATGGTGAACATGATATACGCAACCCACATTCCCAAGAGGGAGCGGAAGCGTGCGCTAAGGGACGTATATGCGATGGAGCCAGTCGCCACAAAGTACAACCCATGGTCCTCCTGCCCGATCACTTTTGATCGAAGGGACCATCCCACTAGCATCCGTCATGGCGGCTTCGCCGCATTGGTTCTCGACCCAATCATCGACGGATTTCATCTCACAAGAGTCCTCATGGACGGCGGCAGTAGCCTGAACCTGCTTTACCAGGATACAGTGCGGAAAATGGGCATAGATCCCTCAAGGATTAAGCCCACAAAAACGACCTTTAAAGGCGTTATACCAGGTGTAGAAGCCAAATGTACAGGCTCGGTAACATTTGACGTGGTCTTCGGATCCCCGGACAATTTCTGAAGCGAAGAGTTAATCTTCGATATAGTCCCGTTTTGCAGTGGCTATCACGCCCTGCTCGGACGAACCGCATTCGCAAAGTTCAATGCGGTGCCGCACTACGCATATCTCAAGCTCAAGATGCCAGGCCCTTGAGGAGTAATCATGGTCAACGGAAGCACCGAACGCTCCCTCCGTACGGAGGAGCACACGGCGGCTCTCGCAGCAGAAGTACAAAGTAGCCTTCTTAGGCAATTCTCCAGTCCGGCCGTTAAAAAGCCAGACGCTGCCAAGCGCGCCCGGAGTAACCCACAGCAAGACCACCTGGCACGCTCTGAGCAAGCGTAGCAATGCGGCCCCAACCCCAGCTCTCACGGCATAGCAAAACCAGTGCCTCGCGTACATAACTACGCCCTTGAAATACCATGGGCACAGGGGAATGGGCACAATAATGGCACGCCCAAAATACGGCTTAAAACGTACTAGGGGCCGCCGGATTATTTTTTTAATTTTTTATTACTTTCAGGACTCCATACTTCGAACGACCTGTTCGGCAATTCGACTGCCGCACAAACGATGCAAGATCCAGGGAGGCAGACAAGCCATGCCGCATTATGGAACTCCCAGGTGGTCTCTGTTACGAGCAGTATACCTATTTTGGATACAATTCCTCGGCCTGCCCCTGGTCAGGACATGTTAAATAGTCCAATATCTTTTTGCTTATCGCACTATTTGTATCGTTCGGCTTTGATAAATAGCCTCTCTATATACAAATTCATAGCTTTTTGTCTATTTTTGCATTATCCTCTTTTCAAATATATGTTTATTAAATGACATGATTGCACCCATACACCATGGTATGGAAAACACGCCAGGGGCTTCAGTACCCCTCATTATGGTGTGAGAAGTCCGTACACTTTCACAAGTGCGGCACCCCGAACTTATAGCACTATATGCATCGGCTCCGAATCATGATTTGGGTCAATAGTTGGGTTTGCCCGGCTCCTATGTTTTGGTGCCTTACGTTCCGCTATGTCGGCTAAGGTAGCACTAGGAGAACCACTGCGATTGTGCCCCGGTTCAGCTGGGTTAAGCACCTCAGTGGAGAAAGCTAAAACTGACTGTCATGATGAGGCGAGAGACCGGTCGCTGTTAAGAGGTTTTTCGAGTCCCTAAAGACTTACGCCGCTTCGAGCGAGGAGCTGGCTTTGTCCGGCCAAGGCGTGGATAGCGCCCCGAACTCGGTCTTCCGAACTAGGTGCTTCGCCGAAATTTAAAATTATAGAGTTCTATGGCTAAGTGAGAGTGTTCAAGCATTATAGTCTGATTGCCTAGTTCGTTGTGCTGAGTGCCTCCCTCGAAGGACCCAACTATGGGAAAAAGAGCACTCAGGTTTATCCCGAACACCCCAGCACTAGTGGCGTGGGGGTAGAAGCCGACGACTGGCCATCTCTCAATTTTTTGATAAATGGCCACACAGAAAGTAATATTTTAAATTCAATAAGCATTGCTTTAGCGCATATGAAGAAGTTTTCAGTGCACAGGATAAACACGAGCGAGTTCATTCAAAAATCACATCCTTGGTACATTCATCCACCACAAGGCGGGCACCTGCAAGAACATCCTTGTAGTAGTTCTCGGGCTTGCGATGCTCCTTCCTCGGCGGCGGCCCGTCCTTCACAAGCTTCTCACCGTCCAGCTTACCCCAGTGCACCTTTGCACGGGCAAGGGCCCGACGGGCACCTTCGATGCAGACGGAGCGCTTGATGACCTCGAGCCTTGGACAGGCCTCCACCAGCCGCTGCACCAGCCCAAAATAGGTCCCAGGCAGGGCCTCTCCAGGCCACAACCGAACTATGAAGCCCTTCATGGCCTGCTCGGCCGCCTTGTGGAGCTCGACCAGCTGTTTCAGCTGGTCGCTCAAGGGCACAGGGTGTCCGGCCTCAGAATACTGAGACCAGAACACCTTCTCCGTCGAGCTGCCCTCTTCAGCTCGGTAGAATGCGGCGGCGTCGAATACACTGCGGGGAAGATCTGCGAATACCCCTGGAGAGCTCCGGATTCGGGTAAGTAACAAGTAGTTTACTTTTATATTTCTGCTTTGCATAAAGAATGCCTTACCCGCTGCTATCTTCCTTATCTCCTCCAACTCTTGGAGGGCCTTTTGGGCTTCGGCTTTGGCAGACTTGGCAGTCTGAAGGGCCGTCGCGGGCTCGGATCCGACTCAAGCTCCAAACTCTCATGTTTTTTCATGAGAGCCTGAAGATCTTGCTGCACCTCGCCGACCTGAGCCCCAAGTCTGTCTCGCTCGATGCGCTCCACGGCCGTTTTCTTTTCGGCCTCAGACAGCGCCTGCTTAAGGGTCGCCACCTCAGTCGTGCCCCCTACAATAAGCAGTACAATCCTATTATTTTTTTGCAATCACGCGTTTTTATAGGCACTTTTTCTGTAAGGTATTTCTTACCTTCTTTCTCCTCGAGCCGCCGCTTGGAAAGGCCGAGCTCTTGCTCGGTCCACTCGAGGTCCTGCTTCAGGACACCCACCTCCGCAGTCAGTGCGATGGTGGATAGCAGCGAAGCCTGCATACGCATATTGACTCTTTTTTGTTAGACTCCTGCGAAATTTAATAGATCCTCTATTCGGCTTTTCTTTCCGAACGCCAAACAGAGCATCAGGGGCTACTGTCTATGCGGTAATATTTTTACATATTTTTACTTACCTCGAAGCCTGTTAGAAGGCTAGCGCAAGCTTTAGTCAGTCCGCTCTTCGCAGACCGAACCTTCTGGATCACCGTACTCATAATAGTACGGTGCCCCTCGTCGATGGAGGCACCGTCAAGCACCTCCAGCAGATTGTCTGGCACCTCCGGTTGGACGGAGGCCGCCAGCTCAGAAGGCTTGCTCCTCTTGGAAGGAGTTCGCCTACCGCGGTCCGGAACTGTGGAAGATTCCAGCGCGGTGTCCGGCATAAAGCCGGACTTGGAGCCCTGGGGGGCCTTATTCCCTTCACTCCTGGAGTCTGGGAGGTTGCCTTGCGGCTCCTCCGGGACCACCTCCACCTGCCCCGGAGCTTGTCGCGACGCCACTTCGGCGTTCTCTGCAGTGCAGGGGGAGACATCGGGCGGAACTGAGTTCACGTCCGATGAGTCCAGGGAGCCGCCCGACGATTCGTTGAATTCGGCCCGGGGCGGGCTGCATAATTGCGTTCGACATTAGGGAAAGCTGTGCAACAAAGGAACATCATGAGTTACTCTGATATCCGAACTTACGATTTCGCCAGACGCTTGGCCCTATTTGGCCACTCCTCTTTGCCCTCTTCAGCGTCGGGGGAGTAGTCCGGCGAAGGGGTCTTCCTTTTCCTAGACCCCTCTGCCTCCCCCGTTGGGGCGTCCTTCCTCTTCTCTCCTCCCTCCACTTGCGGGGGAGAGTTTTCTTCTTCCTCCTCCTCGTTTTCACGGGAAGAGGGCGTCTTGGACTCGTCGGATGACGAGTCTGACACCACCACGTTACGGGCACTCTTTCGAGTCCCCGTGGTCTTCTTCTTCTTGGCCTTGTTCTCCGGCACCACATAAGGCGCCGGAACCAGCAGCTTCGCTAGTAGAGCTGGGGCTGGGTCTTCAGGCAGCAGAGCCAGACAGTTAATCGGTCCAGATATCGCCCGCCAAGCCTGTCAAAGGTAAGGGAGTTTAGACCCCGCATAGAGTCAAACTATGAAAAAAGCTTAACATCCTGTAAAAGGTGAAGATAGCTTACCTCGCTAGCGTGACGCCGCGAGCTGTATCCGCGGTCCTCGGAAGCGGATGCGGGAGCCTCGGCGCCCTTGAATAGCACCTTCCAGGCATCTTCGTACGTCATGTCAAAGAGCCTGCTAAGGGTTTGGTGCTGCGCCGGGTCGAACTCCCACAGATTAAAATCTCGTTGTTGACACGGGAGGATCCGGCGGACGAGCATAACCTGGATTACATTAAAAAGCCGGATTGGCTTGTTCACCAGGGACTGGATGCATGTTTGCAATACGGTCACTTGTTTTTCGTCACCCCACGACAGGCACGTCTCTTTCCAGGACATAAGCCGCGTGGGGGGTCCGGACCGGAACTCGGGGGCTGCGATCCATTTCGGATCGCGTGGCTCGGTGATGTAAAACCACCCGGATTGCCACCCCTTTAGGGTCTCCACAAAAGAGCCCTCGAACCATAGGACGTTGGCCATCTTGCCCGCCATGGCGCCTCCGCACTCCGCCTGGCTGCCGCGCACCACCTTGGGCTTGACGTTGAAGGTCTTGAGCCAGAGGCCAAAATGAGGGCGGACGTGGAGGAAAGCCTCGCACACGACAATAAACGCCGAGATGTTGAGGATGAAGTTCGGGGCCAGATCGTGGAAATCCAGACCGTAGTAGAACATGAGCCCCCAGACAAATGGGTGGAGTGGAAAACCTAGTCCGCGGAGGAAGTGGGGAAGAAATACTACCCTCTCATGGGGCCTTGGGGTGGGGAGAAGCTGCCTCTTTTCGGGAAGCTGGTGCGCGATGTCCTTAGACAGGTATCCGGCCTTCCTTAGCTTCTTGACTTGGCCCTCCGTGGCGGAGGAGACCATCCGCTTGCCTCCCGCTCTGGACATTGCTGGAGAAGGTTGAGGTGGGAAGTGCGGGCTTGGGCGCTGGAGCTCGAGTGCGCAGGAGATAGATAGGCAAAGGAGGAGGAAGGCATAGGTAAAAAGGTGGATCCTTGTCCCCTTATATGGGCGGATGCGGTTGTGCGTCCCCACCAGCCTAGTAAAACTCGCTTGCCTCCCAAGCGCCGTGATAAATGGTGCGGTTGGGTTACCCACATCCGTTTTGATGAGAATCCCGTAAAAGGGGGTACACGATCTCTGCTTTGACAAGACGTGCCAAGGAAACCGCCTCACAAAACGTGCTAAGGTGGAAAAGTAAAAACGATTCGAGTAAAGGACTTGGCCATAGTGTGATGACGCACTGCGGAATACGTCAGCAGATTTGATTTGTGTTAATATTATTCTCTCTATGGCAATATGTGGAAACTTATTTTGCAGAGCCGGACACTACTCTTGGTGTTTACAATCTTCTATGAAGGACTTGGAGGAGGAACCCGCCTTGCAATGCCGAAGACAATCTGCGCGCCGGACTCGTCGTCATTGAAGCCTGGTTCAGGGGCTACTGAGGGAGTCCTGGATTAGGGGATGTTCGGGTAGCCGGACTATACCTTCAGCCGGACTCGAGGACTATGAAGATACAAGATTGAAGACTTCGTCCCGTGTCCGGATGGAACTTTCCTTGGCGTGGAAGGCAAGCTTGGCGATGCGGATATTCAAGATCTCCTACCATTGTAACTGACTCTATGTAACCCTAACCCTATCCGGTGTCTATATAAACCGGAGGGCTGTAGTCCGTAGGACATCAACTCGATATACAACAATCATACCATAGGCTAGCTTCTAGGGTTTAGCCTCCTTGATCTCGTGGTAGATCTACTCTTGTACTACCCATATCATAAATATTAATCAAGCAGGAATAGGGTATTACCTCCATTAAGAGGGCCCGAACCTGGGTAAAAACATCGTGTCCCTTGTCTCCTGTTACCATCCGGCCTTGACGCACAGTTCGGGACCCCCTACCCGAGATCCGCCGGTTTTGACACTGACATTGATCATATCCCTTTCATACCCAGTTTTTATGCATTAGTTTCACCCTCAAACATTGCATGGTTAGGATTTGATAACATGTGGGATTGGGAAGTAGTTGATGAGGTAGAACCTATTGCCTTGTTACATTCAAACCCTTGGGACTTACTTATCCGAATTGCTTATATTGCTATGCTATGCTCGTAGACGTGGTTTGGGTGAGTGAAATCCATGACAGATGTTAGGGTGTTAATTAATGGTTCAACTTAAGGTTGCAACTTAAATACACATCTGGGTGGATTGAGGCACCTGGAGTACCCAGTGTTGCCTGTATTTTTTGGAAATCCCAGAGTACCCGTGTGATTTTCCTATGGACCGCCACCCAGGCTCAAAGGGATCATAAGATTATTCATGCTACAAACTTCCGTGTGCAGCCACAAGCTATTATGGGCTCTAGCATAGTTGAGTAAGTTACGTGAAGCTCTTGAAGAGGTAGATCAGCAGGTAGTGGGTTTGTAGGTTTGGTATGGTCTACCCGGAGTAGAGAGTTAATGTTTCTGAAAGACTGTGTCTCGGTCATCCGTTTCTCAAACATCATGTAGTGCGAGAAATCCAACGAAGGCGATCGAGTCTTGTGGGGAAAAGTGCGCAAACCTCTGCAGAGTGTATAAACTAATCATGGTTAGCCATGTCCCCGGTTATGGACAATCTTGAGTATCTAGTACTTGGAGTATCTTAAGTATATATCTCACCACTCTTAATTAATATTGTTGTGTTGTTAATCACTTTAATTGGGATTGAGTTGGAGGAACCTTCTCAATGATGTTTCAACTACCATGATAGTTAAATTAAAATCTATTCCTTTGTTGTAGGAAAAAAATTGGCTTTTCGCAAATAATGTAACCATATAGCTTTCCACCAGCCATATATGCATGTAGTGATAGCATTATTCTGTTCTTGCTCTACTATGTTACTTTGCTAGCATATTCCATATGCTGACCCGTTTTCGGGCTGCAACGTATTATGTTGCAGACTTTTCAGACGAGGAGTAAGGTTCGTTAGGTCGTTGCCGTGCAGCTCAGCTATGCCGTTCGAGTTGATGGACTCACTTTATCTTCCAAGCCTTCCGTTGTTATCGTATTAGATGGCCTTAAGCCATATTATTGTAATAAGTTCTCTTTTGAGACTTCTGATGTAATAAGTGTGTGATTGCTACTCTGTTATCAATCCTTCGAGTACTGTGTGTGTCAGCATTACCGATCCAGGGATGACGCTGAAGCACAGAGACTTGACCGTCTGAGGTCGGGTCGCTACATTTGATTCTCAATACAATGGTCTCTTGGAGATCTACTTGATGTAACTCTTTTTTGCGGTGTGTTTGTTGGGATCCAATGAACTTTGAGTTTATGATCAGATCTATATCCATGAATATTAATTTGAGTCTTCTTTGATCTCTTATATGCATGATTATTTATAGCCTCATATTTCTCTTCGAATCTTTGGTTTAGTTAGGCCAACTAGATCAATTTTTGTTGCCAAGGGAAGAAGTGGTTTGTGATGGGTTCGATCTTGCAATGTTCTTTCCCAGTGACAGAAGGTGCAGCAAGATACACATGTATCGTTGCTATTGAGGATAACAAGATGGGGTCTATTCCTACATGAATAGGTCTTGTCTCCATCATGTCATCATTCTTATTACATTACTCCGTTTCTCCATAAACTGAATACACTAGATGCATGTTGGATAGTGGTCGATGCGTGGAGTAATAGTAGTAGATCCAGGCAGGAGTTGTTATACTAATCTTGGACGTGATGCCTATATATTGATTATTGCCTTAAATATTGTCATAATAATTCAATCTTGTATCAATTGCCCAACAATAGTTTGTTTACCCACCGTGTGCTATTTCTCGAGAGAAGCAAGTAGTGAAATCTACGCCCCCCGGGTCTATTCTTTATCATATTTGCCTTAAGATCTATTTTTATTCACTTTTATTTTTAGATCTATATTTCTAAAAAAACCAAAAATACCTTGATGTGATTTTTTATTACTTATTTTATTTTGCGTCTTATCGAGATCTATTTATCCAATCAACCACAAAACAATTTATCTTTTAACCGAGGAGGGATTGACAACCCCTCTTACTTGTCAGGTTGCAAGTATTTGTTCTTTGTGTGCAGGTACCGTTTACATAGTCTTGGTTGGTCCTCCTATTAGATTGATACCTTGGTTTCATAACTGAGGGAAATACCTACCGTAGTTGTGCGGTATCGTCCCTTCCTCTTTGGGGAAATACCGACGCAGTTCCAAGCGACATCAGGACCCACAAGGTCGAACCGTACATAGCGTTACCTGTTTGGTCGCAAATGTGTACGCACATAGAAGTCGATCGGTCTCTCTGCAGTGATGAACCAGGACCAAGTAAAGATTGGCATGTGTCGTAGTAGAGCCGCCGACGTAGCATGTCACGCAGTCCCATCTATGTCGTTTACACGTACGTACATGCGCGTTGCAAGAAAGTAAATATGGTTATGTACGTACATATGGGCCGGTCTCGAACGCGTACAGCGACGATGTCCTGTTCATCGGCAACCAACCGACTGGGTTGGAACGGAGAAAACATGGTAGTGTTCATCGGGAGGCAACCGACTGGGTCGAAATGTGTCATGTTCGATGAAACAGGTGAAATGGGGTCTGGCGTACATTGAAATGGAGAAAACGACCTTCTATTCGACTGCCTATGGTCGAAATGAGATCCTGTTCATAGGGAGGGGTCTGCCGTACCGCAAAATGGAGGAAATCGACTTCTGTTCGAGCGCCTACGGTCGAAGCGGGGTCCTGTTGATCGGGAGGGGTCTAGCATACCGCAAAACGAAGGAAACAGACTTCTGTTCGAGCGCCTACAGTCGAACAGGGTCCTGTTCGTTAGGAGGGGTGTGACGTACTACAAAACGGGACTCTGATAACCCATAAGTATAGGGCATCACAACCGTTTTCGAGAGTAGAGTATTCAATCCAAATTTATTGATTCTACACAAGGGGAACCAAAGAATACTCACAAGTATTAGCACCTGAGTTATCAATTCGACCACACCTGAAATACTTAATATTTGCAACGAAGTATTTAGTAGCGAAGTACTATGGAAGTAACGGTAATGGTGACAAAAGTATCAGTAGTGTTGGATGATATGTGAAAAGATCAATATGTGAAAAGCTCGTAGGCATTCGATCGGCAATGATAATTGTGTTGGATGATATTCATCATTTAGTAGTCATAACCTAGGGTGACACGGAACTAGCTCCAATTCATCAATATAATGTAGGCGTGTATTCCGTATATAGTCATACGTGCTTATGGAAAAGAACTTGCATGACATCATTTGTCCTACCCTCCCGTGGCAGCGGAGTCCAAGTGAAAACTAAGGGATATTAAGGCCTCCTTTTAATAGAGAACAGGACCAAAGCATTAGCACTTAGTGAATACATGAACTCCTCAAACTACGGTAATCACCAGAAAGAATCCCAATTATTCTCACCTTGGGGTATGCGGATCATAACTCGTAATAGGTGTCTACAACTTGCAAGATAGGATCAAGAACACAAATATATTCGTGAGAACATAATAGGTTCAGATCTAAATCATGGTACTCGGGCCGTAGTGACAAGCATTAAGCATAGCAAAGTCATAGCAACATCAATCTCAGAACATAGTGGATACTGTGGAACAAACCCTAACAAAACTAACTTGATTACATGATAAATCTCATCCAACCTATCACTGTCCAGCAAGCCTACGATGGAATTACTAACGCACGACGGTGAGCATCATAAAATTGGTGATGGTGGAAGGTTGGTGATGATGATGGTGACTAATCCCCCTCTTCGGAGCCCCGAACAGACTCTAGATCAGCCCTTCCGATGAAGAACAGGAGGCGGCGGCGGCTCCGTATTGTAAAATGTGATGAATCCTTCTCTCTGGTTTTTTCTCCATGAATAGTTACTTATACAGTTGGAATTAGGGTCGGTGGAGCTGCAGGGGGCCCACAAGCCTACAGGGCGCGCCCCATGGGGTGGGCGCGCCCCCAAGGCTTGTGGCCGCTGGGTGTCCCCCTCTGGTTGATTCTTGCGCCAATATTTTTTATATATTCCAAAAATATTCTCCGTTAATTTTTAAGTCAATCCGAGAACTTTTATTTCTGCACAAAAATAAAACCATGGCAATTTGATTGAAAACATCATTAGTCCGGCTTAGTTCCATTCAAATCATGCAAGTTAGAGTCCGAAACAAGGGCAAAAGAGTTTGGAAAAGTAGATACTATGGAGACGTATCAACTCCCCCAAGCTTAATTTATTGCTTGTCCTCAAGCAATTCAGTTGATAAACTGAAAGTGACAAAGAAAAACTTTTACAAACTCTGTTTGATCTTGTTGTTGCAAATATGTATAGCCAGTATTCAGGTTTTCAGCGAAGATTATGAGCTAACCATATTCACAATAACATTTAGGTCTCACATTTACTCATCAATGGCATAATCAACTAGCAAGCAATAATAATAAATCTCGGATGACAACACTTTTTCAAAACAATCATGATATGATATGACAAAATGGTATCTGGCTAGCCCTTGCTGAGACCGCAAAACCTAAATGCAGAGCACTCCCGAAGATCAAGGACTGACTAGACATTATAATTCATGGCAAAAGAGATCTAGTCACACTCATCACTGGTACATCAAGATGCTATACAAATGGTTTTAACCCCTTTCCGCAATGACGTTCTGAACCGTCACCTAGTGAGTGACTGCGATAGGGGGGTCCTTCCCACACAACCCAGAAACCATCGGGGATATGCCATCCTGGCACACACGCTCGGCAAAATGAGGCAGTGTGCAGCCGACGAGCTATCAAATACGATTATACGTATAGTAGTGCTAAAAAATTACAAATATGCATGCAAAATCGTTTCCGGTCGTAAGTACATCCCACACAGTCAGTCCCCGCTAAACATTTCCGTTCGTATATACATCACACATAGTCACTCCAAGGAAAATGTTTCCATTCACACGTACATCACACACAATTTTCCCTATTAAATCATTTGTGATACCATTGCCATTGCACACGATATTAACAATTTTATCGTTCACGTTATTGAATGCATCACACACGGTGCATAGAAGAAACTGTGTGGCAAAGGTTGTCCATCACACACAGTTTTTATGTGGTAAACGTTTGCGCAAGGTGGCCTAGCGCAAACAGTTTTCAAGAGGATGTCATGTGTGATTGTTCATTGATCCAACACGAGTCATTCCTAGAAATTGTGTGTGTTGCCTGATGTCATCGCCCACAGTGTTTTCTCAATAACCGTTTGCAATAGAAAAAGCCAATTAGCAGGCTGATTGCCCTATTATTAATAATCCATTTATTAATCTAATTGACATTCATATTAAGCACATAATATATTTCATTTCCATATTAAGGAAGCAGGATTTCATAATTGAAATACATCAGAGTACAACATGATATAGCTTCAGCACTCAGCTACCCCATTACACAACTACACCAGCACCAAGTTTCACATGCAGCATCTAGAACCTTTCGAAATTAGCATCATAGATGGTACATAGGCAGATGCATCTCATTTGGAAAACTGCTGAAGCGGAAGGCGAATATTGAGCCTTCATTCATGTTGAAGGTCTTTGCAACTTTAGGCCAGTGCCTATGGATGATTCACCGTCCATCCTGCATCCTCTTCAGGAACACTTCAATATGGAACCCTGGGTGTTTTATGAAAACCTTCCTTGCCTCCTAACCATAGAGGTGGTTTGAGAGGTAATCATTAGTGAATTGCTTTGGAAAGGCCTAAAAACAAGGATGTGCATAAATATCTTCCCTATATTGGAAATGGGGCAAAGGAATAAAAAAAGGCAAGGTATAATAGTTAGTACCATCTTGTAGTGAACTGATGTCTTCTTCATTGTGCACACAAAGATCTTGTTGTTTTTTGTCGCTAATTTATTTATCCTATCAATCTTTTTGAGTTTCTTGACTGGATTGATATTCATGGACAACTCATTTCCTCATATGCAAAAAGGGTCGAACAGTGGGTCAAAACCTCTGACAGTAGGACCTACATGTGCAAGACCAAATTGTTAAAAACCTAAATATTAGAATGGTTCCTGCAATTGCACAATAATATTAATGTTCTATTAGATAACGGACCATGCACGTGCTAACCTCGATTGTAAACTTCAGTGCTTCCCATTGTTCCCCTGCAACACATATAAGGTAGTTATTCATCAGGTTAAGTGAGGGTTCCCATGCTATCAGTAAAATATGTTGATAAAAAATAAGCACATTGCAGATTCATCAGCTTAATTCAAGCCACATGGAAAACCCATTTATCCAAACCAAGCATGATTAAGAATTAGGAAATATAGCACTTGTATATGTTTCTCATGTATTAAGTGTAGCCTAATTCGATTTATTCCTCACATGCACAGCCATACAAAATTCTACCCACGACAGTTGGACATCGCATTGCAGAATTGAACCAAGAAGTTAACTAAACACCACAACAAATGAACCAGACATTAACTGAGCACCACATTGCACAATATAACATAGTCTTAATAGAAGATCAGATAGTTAACCAAACCAAGCATGCTTAACAACTTGGAAAATTAGCAATTGTATTTGTTTCTCATGTATTTAGTACAACCAAATTCAATTTATTCCTCACAGGGTATACAATAACAAAATGCACCCACAACAATTGAACATCGTATTGCAGAATTGAACCAAAACAGTTAACTAAACACCACAACAAATTAACCAAACGTTAACTGAGCACCACATTGCAATATAACATACTCCTAATAGAAGATCAGACAGTTAACCAAACCAAGCATGCTAAACAACTTGGAAATATAGCAATTGTATTTGTTTCTTATGTATTTAGTACATCCAAATTTGATTTACTTCTCACATGGTATACAATAACGGAATGCACCCACAACTATTGAACATCGCATTGCAGAATTGAACCAAACAGTTAACTAAACACCACAACAAATGAACCAAACATTAACTGAGCACCACATTGCACAATGTATAACATACTAGAAGATGAGGCAGTTAACCAAATCAAGCATGCTTGACAACTTGGAAATATAGCAATTGTATTCGTTTCTCATGTATTTTGTAAAGATAAATTTGATTTATTTCTCACATGGAAGACAATACAAAATTGCACCCTAAAGAATTGAACATCACATTTGCAGAATTGAACCAAATAGTTAACTAAAGACGACAACTAATTAACTAAACAATTAATAAGTGAGCACCACACTGCATGCCATATAGAACATACACACTAGAGTAACAGATTGCATGGTAAAATTAGATAGCACAATTCACTAGAATTTGTTAAGGAAAGGCAGGTGCTGCACACGCAACGGGTAAACCGGGCATGCTTAACCGGCGTAGCTAGCAAATACCAAGGTGCTCCTCCAAGATCTGGGGGTCGGCACGAATGGCAGCCATCACGACCTCATCCATGCGTGCGACCGCGATTTGCTTCTCTGCTGCCAAATGCTCCTTGAGCTCCTGGCTATACTGCGTGCACCATGGCATAGGGCGGCGCTTATTTTGTGGAGGGGTCGGTGATTTGGGTGAAAGGTGTTGCGCCGGCGGTCGGGGCATGTGGGATATGGAAGGAGGAGGAGGATGAGGGTTGGGTGTGGATTACCTGCCTGGATAGATGAGGCCGAGCAGCATCAAGGAGGGTCACCCGCGAGGAGGCGGCGCTGCAAGCAAGGAGTGAAGGTTTAAACTTGGAAAGGAAGGCAGAAACATGGGAAATGTGGCTTTTGGTAAGGGGAGGGGGCGGGGAGGTAGATATTTCCACGGAAGCCGAAAATTTTGAATCGGTTCAGCGAAAAAACTAGCGCGCAAAGTGTCATCAGACAAAATCCCTTATTTAGAACTGTGTACGATATGTGAACATCACAAACGATTCAGATAGGTTAACCCGTGTGTGATGAGTTGAACGTAAAAAAAATGGTTCAAATTTCCCTGGTTACAGTGGTCATCCATGTCATTGCATAATTTGGGTACACAAAGGAGACTTCAACACACCCACACTTCTTAATCGAGCAAGTTCAACAATTAAACAGAGCTAGCTGACCTGAACATTACTCAAACAAATTAAAGACCGACACTCTTAATTAAACAAAACAAAGAGTACTACTACGGCAAGCATCTCGCCATCCGTGTCCGCCATCTCTTTGGAAAAGGCCTCCACGAGCTAGGCGTGGGCGGCCGCGATTTGGGCTTGGACGGGCTCCGTCGTGGCAAGGTATGCGGCCGAGGAATGGACGACTGCTCGAACGCTCTCGGCGATTGCCAACTCTTCGGCCGTGGGTTGCTGACCATTGTCGGAGAAGCTTCATTCGATTTGTGGGGTGACTGCCATGAGCTGGGCATGGGCGGCCTCGACATGGTCGTGGGTGGCCTCCATTAGGGCTAAGGACGCCACTACAGAACAGACAGCTTCTGCGCCGCTCTCGCCAGTTGCTATCCACGAGGCAGATGTTGCTGCCACCACCTGAGAAGTAACAGCGGCCGTTTGGGCTGCCTTGGCCGCTCGGTCGCAGATTGCGGCCGCGCTCATGCATCTTGTTAGCACGTGCATGGCGGCTGTGGCCGCGCTCTCACCGGAGTGGGCCGCCGAAGTTGACCTCACGACGCGGGTCCACATCCCCATCTTTCACCAGTGATGATTGAACAGTGAAATGATATTTGGGGAGCGAGCTACTGTGCTTGACACGCCAGTTGTGTACTGTAACCGACGCACCTTCTCGCATAAGCCATATGCGTACTACACCGACGGTGCTCCAGGATATTTTGTACAGCATTTCACACGGTTGGTGATAATAAACTGTGTGGGATCTACTTGATTTTTCATCTTGATTTGAATTACATAATGGGGTCACTGCGGAAATGGATGGTGTTTGAATTTCTAGAACTTTTATCTGCAGTGAACATGCAAGTATATGTGTGACGTAAAAAAATTGGAATTATTCAGGGTTCGTTTGGACATTGTATACATTAAATTGGGTTTCTAGCCATTTCAGGTGCACAACTCAAAATTAAACTACATGCACACGCTCCGGTGCACCAATATGGGTTGTAAAATCATATATGTGTCCATGGGTTTATGCTTATGTCCCATGCAAGAAATGGGAATGAATTTCAAACACCATGGCACCGTGGCTCTCCAGCAAACATTGAGGTACTTGCTTTTGTAATTCTAGTAAATCCAAAACCCGTCTAAAATTCATGAACCTTGACATGCTATCATGGAATGGCATCAACATGCTGGGGTAAAAAATATTGTCACATTTGGGGCAGGTTTTGGTATAAGCTTCTCACAAGAAGCCTCATGGTTCCATTAGGGAAACGTGTCACCTTTGTGGACAAAATGATATTCGTCGCCTCTTCTTCCTTTCATTTTTTATAGTGTCAGCATAGAACAAGAGGAGTGTCGTGTGATCTTTTAGATTTTTTCGGGGATCATTTGGACATTTTTGTACGTTAACTGAGTTTTCTAGGCATTTACGTGCATAATTCAAAATTGACTATATGCACATGCTCCAGTCCATGAAAATGAGTCGCAAAATCAAATGTTTGTCCTTGGTTGCAAACTTAGGTCACATACAAGAAATGTGAATGAATGTCAAACACCTTGACACCGTCGCTTGGACGCTAACATTGAGATACATGATTTTAAAATTCTAGTAAATCAAAAACCCGTCTGAAATTGATGAAACTTGACATGATATCATGGAACAACACCGACATGTCGTGATAAAAATAGTGTCTCATTTGGGGCAGGTTTGGGTCTAAGCTTCTCGCAAACCAGAGCTTCTCTCACAACAAGCCTAATGGTTTCGGTAGGGAACGTTCCACCTTGGGGGACGAAATAATATCTGTTGCCTCTTCTTACTTTCAATTTTTCCTCGTGTCAACATAGAACAACACGAGCGTTGTCTCAATTTTTGGGATTTTTCGAGGTTCGCTTGGACATTTTTATACATGAACTGAGTTTTCTATGCATTCATGTGCATAATTCAAATTTGAACTACATGCACATGCTCCAGTGCATATAAATGTGTTCAAAATTGGAATGTGCGTCCTTTGTTACATGCTTAAGTCCCATGCAAGAAATGAGAATGAATGTCAAGCACCTTGCCACCGTCGCTCAGCCGCTAACATTGAGATACAAGGTTTTTAAATTCTAGTAAATCTAAAATGCGTCTAAAATTTATGAAACTTGACATGCTAGCATGGAACAGAATCAATATGTAGTGGTAAAAATATTGTCCCATTTGGGGCAGGTTGGGGTATATAAGCTTCTCACAAACTAGAGCTTCTCACAACAAGCCTCATGGTTACAGTAGGGAACGTTTCACCTTTCTGGATGAAACGATATCCGTTGCCTCTTCTTGATTTCATTTTTTTTCTAGTGTCAACATAGAGCAACATGAGTGTCGTGTTAATTTTAAACACCATGGCATTGTTGATTGCATGCTTAGAGCATCTCCAACAGAAGCGCTATATAAGCGACGTGCGGTATAAAGGCTGCTTTTAGCGCGCGTGGACCCGATTTGGAGCCTCCAGCAGCTGCACAAAAAGCGCGCGCTTGCTATAACTAATGCAGTGCGTCCGTTCGCGCGCGCTGCAAACTCTGGGCTGCTGTAGATGGGACCGCTTGATTGGGACCGCTGGACTCACACGCGCAGCATATTTTACAGCGCTTGTTGGAGCAAACGTCTTCTAGCACCCTAAAAAAATTACCTCCGCGCTGTAAACCCCTTTTTTGGGCGCCGGGCATTGTGCGGCTGTTGGAGATGCTCTTAGGTCCCATGCAAGAAATGGGAATGAATTTCAAGCACCAGGGACACTGTTGATTGCTGGCAATGTTGAGATACTTTTGTATTTTAAATTCTAGTAAATCCAAAACTCATATGAAATTCATGAAACTTGGCATGCTATCATGGAATGGCACCCCACATGCTGTGGTATTTTTTTGTGTCCATTTTGAGAGAAGGCGCACTCGAATAATAGCCAACCAAGGCATTTTGAAACAAATAAATGCCATTGTAACATCACAAACGTTTTAGGTAGAACACCCATATGTAAACCAACGCTTCCCTAGTAAGCCAAGGGAAAATGTGTCAAGCAGGATTTGTGCAGCTCTTCATCGCAAACGTTTTAGATAGAACACCTATATGCAATGTGAGAGTTATGGTCTTCCGCAGTAAGCCAAGGGAAAATTCGCCGCGTAGGATTTGTGCATCTCTTCAAAGAAAACGATTCAGATTGAATAAGGTATGCAAAGCTAGACTTCGGCGGTAAGCCAAGAGAAAATTTGGCAAGGAAGATTTGTACCCCCCCCCCTTCAACGCAAACGGTTTTTTCGGACGATTCGTGTGCAACCACGTACAGACAATTTAGTAAGATTTGCATCTGCATATTGGGTATATTGCCATTTGTTAAACTGGAAAGATTGACATTTGTTGATCTAGTAACATTCCCATTTGTCAATCCTTGTAACACTATGTTTTGTCAAAATATGTAGCTAAAAATCACTAGCACTATCTAATTTTTGCAACTAAAATTCAGTAATTAAGCATAGATTTCATTCATAGATTAAGCAGTCGTTCTTAATTTATACAAATAGTTCAACTTGACAGCTGAACCGACCAAACTTTTCCCCAATTGTTGCCAACCACGTATTGAAATAGCTAGTTCAATTATATATACTAGCTAATTTTAAGTACGTTGTACAGTTCCACCACATCTATAGTTAGATGAACTGAACAAAATAGCCCCTAAATACTACTACTACTACGGAGGGGCTTTGTACTACTTCTGGCAGCCTCTCCTCTACCGAGCACGCTCAGTAAGAGGAAGAGGAGGAGGAGCCTATCGACAAGATGGACAACTGCAATACGGTGCCTACCGCTGCTGCACCTTCAGCGAGGCTCACCTCGAGCGCCCTTTGCCGCTCCAGACGACCCCTCTCGAAGCGGCCGGATTGCTCATAGATCTCCTGATTCCTCGCCTCTGCGTCGGCGTGTGTGGCGGCCATGGATGCGGTAAGGCTGTTTGCGTGCTCGACGAGGCGCTCCTCCTCCTCCCTTAGGAACTCGATGTAGCGCGCGAGGTCGCTGACGCACGTGCGGGCCTCCACCTTCGCCTCCCTCCTTTGGGCGGTTGTGGCGGAGCGGGTGATGATCACGGCGGTCGACGGTGGGCTTGCGGCAATAGCGGCCGATGATGGGGTGGTGGCCAAGACCACCACCTCCCGCCTTCGGGCCACGGTGGCCGGCAGTGGGGTGGCGACCATGACGGCCACCTCCCGCCTTTGGGCCATGGCGGTGGAGCGGGCGATGGCCCTGGATTTTGACGGTGGTGTGGTGGCAACGGCGGATGACAACAGCTGCCGACGGGCAGCAGCGACAGAGCGTGTGGTGGGTGTTCCATGCACACCAAATAGGGACGCCACACACACTACACGACGTCGGGGACTACGCCACCGCCACGGTGTAGCATCCCAGATGGAGCTGTCCTCTGATGACGGCGGAGTGGCTGAGCGACGACGATGGACCGGTGCCATTGGCGATTGCGGGAGATGCAGACAAAATAAGCTACAAGGAGGGAGGTGAAAATGGGACGCATGACTCAACGACCATGAAGGTTTATATAGTAGGATGGTAAGATTGGGATTTTGGGGGATTTCATCGAGTCGGGCGGGAAGCTTGCGCGGGAACGGGCTCACCACCGTTTGGCCAAAAGAATGCCCCCACGCGCTGCTCAAGCTTGCGCTGAAAGCCGTCTGCAGCAGCGGGGTGACAAGATGTGCGAGAGGAGGAAGAAAGGACACGTACACATACGGTTAACAAAAATAACGTTTGCGATTTAATTACCTACTATACCCCGTCCTGGTTTATACGTTGGATTTAACTAATAAAACACGAATGCATGTTGCCAAATATTATATCGTTGGATTCATATTTGAACATAGTTTCAAGTTATATATTTTTTGTAACATGCATTAACATATTCGAACATACCCCCGTCCTCGTCTTTGAGGAAAATATCTTAGTCTTAGCATCCTTCAGATTCTTCATTGTGATAATATGATAATAATCCCAAGTGACTCAACAAATATAGCAATGCTCACCGGCAACGGCGCCAGAAAAAGGTCTTGATAACCCACAAGTATAGGGGATCGCAACAGTTTTCGAAGGTAGAGTATTCAACCCAAATTTATAGATTCGACACAAGGGGAGCCAAAGAATATTTGAAGGTACTAGCAGCTGAGTTGTCAATTCAACCACACCTGGAGATTAATTATCTGCAGTGAGTAATCAATAGCAAAGTAATATGATAGCTTTGATAATAGTAGCAGTAGCAATGGTAACGGTAACAGTGATAGTAGTAATTTTGTAGCAAGTGTAACAGTGATGATAGCAGTAGTAACTTAGCAAGGACAATATAAGACAAATTCATAGGCATTGGATCGGTGACTTGTTGGATGGCATTCATCATGAGACAGTTATAACCTAGGGCGATACAGCACTAGCTCCAGTTCATCGATATAATGTACGCATGTATTACGTAAATAGTCATACGTGCTTTATTAAAAGAACTTGCATGACATCTTTTGTCCTACCCTCCTGTGGCAGCGGGGTCCATATTGGAAACTAAGGGATACTAAGGCCTCCTTTTAATAGAGAACCGGAACAAAGCATTAACACACAGTGAATACATGAACTCCTCAAACTACGGTAATCACCGGAAGAAGTCCCGGTTATTGTCACTCCGGGCTTACCGGATCAGAACATGTAGTAGGTGACTATAAGTTGCAAGATCAGATCTAGAACATGAATATAATGGTGATAACATAAACGGTTCAGTTCTGAAATCATGGCACCCGGGCCCAAAGTGACAAGTATCAAGCATGGAAAGTCATAGCAACATCAATCTAAGAACATAGTGGATACTAGGGATCAAGCCCTAACAAAACTAACTCGATTACATGATGAATCTCATCCAACTCCTCACCGACCAGAGAGCCTACAGAGGAATTACTCACTCCCGATGGGGAGCATCATGGAATTGGCGATGGAGAAGGGTTGGTGATGACGAAGCACGAAGATCCCACTCTCTGGAGCCCCAAACGGACTCCAGATCTGTCCCCCGGAGGAAGAACAGGGCTTGGCGGCGGCTCCGTCTCGTGGATCACGATAATTCTTTCTCCCTGATTTTTTCTCCAAAAATAAGATTTTAGAGCGTCGGTTTCAGGGTCTGCGGGGCCACCAGGTGGGGACAACCCACCTGGGCGCGCCAGGAGAGGGGGGCGTGCCCTGGTGGGTTGTGCCCACCCAGGTGCCCCTCTCCAATAGGTCTTGGCTCTAGAAATTCTTATATATTATATAAAAATTCATCGCAAAGTTTTGTTCCATTCCAAAAACTTTTATTTCTGCATAAAAATAACACCATGGTAGTTCTGCTGAAAACAGCGTCAGTCCGGAGTTAGTTTCATTCAAATCATGCAAATCTATTATATAATTAAAACAAGAGTAAAACAAGCCATGACGTTTGTCCACACAGATTAAATTATCTTGACCACTAATTTTATAGATTAAGGGTTGAGATTTTTAGATGTAAACGTTACACATTAAAACAAGAGTAAAACAAGCCATGACGTTTGTCCACACAGATTAAATTATCTTGACCACTAATTTTATAGATTAAGGGTTGAGATTTTTAGATGTAAACGTTACACACAAAAATTGTTACATACAAACAATTGGGCACATCACGTACAAATAGTCTATTTTTCTCATGTACAAGTAAGTCATTTTTTTCTGCCCAAAGCCAAAGGCCATGGGCCAGAGATGTATTTGGAGAAGTTAATGATTGAGAAGAGAAACAAAAAGATAATTTGGAAGGACTCAGCCGGACATAAAACGGTTTGGTCCAGCGTATGTGCATAGGCAGGTCAAATCCTATTATGAGTAGGACAAGGATCGTGTAACCTATTATGAGTGTACGTGTGTATGCCGGTTGCCAAACATAATAAATATATAAATTTATTAAAGATTCTATTGACCCATAGTGCATGCATACCTAGACTGCCAGCTTTTGAACGTCTGCGTGAATACCTCATGCTTCGGATGATCTCACCGCCTGCCAGCGCTGAGGCTCCTGCCACACAGCTGGGTGATCTGCTATTTAGAACAACGCAGCAACAATCGACAATGTATGTGGTTACCACTAAAACGTTGTTTATTTAGCTCTTGGTCAGATATTTATGATCGTTCCAGCAGCAGTATGAGCTACGACAGCAGCAGAGGCGCGAGACAGGAACGCAGTGGCATGGCCGCGTAGCCGCTGACTTGTGCAGTTGTGGCGATGTGGTCGAGTCAAGTGGTGAGTACGATCAGGTGCTTCTCGGCCGCCCGAGGAGAACACAAGCATGTATGCATGCTTCTTGATGTGAACCGATCTATATATCTCATGCCTAAGCATACGTACATTAACTGATTCTTCAGTGGTAATACTAGCTTACTACATACGGGATGTACCAACTACGCTGCATATTTTTTTAAATCATGTACGCATGTATTTGTGAGATCGATATATGCGTTTTTATGCATTTGTTTTAATTTTCAAGGTAGGATATGCCCCACGCTGCAACTCCATGAGGTCTCTCTGTAATTCATTAGGAAATTCTGCAATAAAATATGATTGTGTCGAGTTTCAGTTGGAATTATTTAAATTATGAACAATGGGGTTTTAAATTGACACTAGGAATTTTACAAGTGGAACTACCGCAGAATTTAGTCGTGTGAGTGCTATGTAGCGAGTTATTTTGGTACTCCCACCGATCCGTTCCAAAATTATTCTGTCAAGTATTTTTTTTTGGTCAAAAGAAAGGTACAAGTAAATAACTCGACAAACCAATAGAGTTTTGTGGTCATAGTATCTGTGCATGACAACTTGAATATTGAAAAAGAATATAGGAGTTTCTATTGCAAAGATATATCTACTTTGCATTGTAAGATGGTTACTAAGATGGGCATATTGATGAAGATGGTTCGTAGAAAGGATAAGGAAGTTCGAAATATGCTAGAGCTTGCAAATCATGTGTTGTAATGGCAACCTATTTCTTCAGCGTAGATACTTTGATATGTTCTTGAGATGTTGTTATGATCACCACTGGATGTAAGAGAACAAAATTTACCAGCACACACACTATTATGAAGCTTTAGATTTCTTCTTCGTTGGAAAAGTATTGTCTTTTTCTAAATCATAATTTTGAAGAGAAGATTAAAGACTTACATATGCACTACTATATGTTATACCATGGAAACGGACATATATACATAACACTATGTAAGAGGTGCAGGTAATTTATGCTTTTGATACACCAAGTCTGTATTTTTCTTCAAAATCTGCAGTATTTGTTCACACTTTTAAGCAAGAAACGGAAGATACATCTGTGTGCTGAAAAGGTGATGTCATCTACTGTTTTAAAATCACCGCTTCACTTTCCACTTTGTGCAACTTTGATGTTCCTGCTACGTAAGAGTATGGTCGGCTGAGGTTTACCGTGCTCCACTATTTAGGTTACCAGTAAAGTCTCCTATTTTCCATGTAAAAATATTTATTTGCCTACTTTTAATGTGAAAGATGAAAGATTATTGCCTACTTAACCAGGCTCATCCAATACACAAAACTGGGCAAGCTCATAGGACGAATTGCTCATTACTAAGATGGCTACAGGAAAATAAGTACACTATATTATAAATTTTATTTGGACCACAATCTAAATTTGAGTCATGATATTGTACAAATCAAAAGATGCTGCGGGGGTAATAAGACCACTGAGAATTCATGTAGATAAAGAGATATATAGGTTCAAATATGTGTAGGAGATACAAATGTTTATAAATAGTAGTTGGTGATTTTGTTTTCAATGCCAATGGGCAGATACACACCAATTACATAGAAAATAGAAACTTGGAAACCTTAAATGAAACAAAGAAATGGATTGTTTATTCAACCGGTGAACAAACAATATTTTAGTGTTTGGTCTAGCCGCGCAAATGTGCAGGTCACACTACTAGTTAGAGTCCAAAACAACAGGAAAAGCATTAGGAAAAGTAGATACATTGGAGGCGTATCAACTCCCCAAGCCTAAATCTTTGCTTGTCCTCAAGCAATTCAGTTGATAAACTGAAAGTGAAAAAGAAAAACTTTTGCAAACTCTTTTGATCTTGTTTGCATAAATAAGCATAAACAACACCCAGGTTTTCAACCAACATTATAACTAACCATACCGACAATAACTCTTAAAGATTATATTAACTCATATTAATGACACAATCAGCTAGCGAGCAATAATAAGACATCTCAAATGGCAACACGTTGTCAAAACAATCATGATATAATATGACAATAGTGGTATCTCACTAGCCCTTTCTGAGACCGCAAAACATAAATGCAGAGCACCTCCAAAGTCCAAGCAGCGACTAAACATTGTAATTCATGATAGAAAAGATCCAGTCATGATGCACCCAACATTAGCTACACACAATGCATAAGTCATGACAGCTGTGCTCTCTCAATTTCTAGCGCTTGTTCTAGAAGGTGATGACACAACATAAATGTAAATAGAAAGTCCCTTCGCAGAGGGAAGCAGTGATTTGCAGAGGTGCCAGAGCTCAAGTTTTTAAAACAGAGATAAATGATATTTTGAGACATGCACTCTTCTCATTTACTTCACGACTATCAGTTATCAATATCTCCCATGCTAAACAAGCTAGTGGTGGTTCCCAAGTGATAAAAGTAAAGGTTTTGACTCCATTGGGAGTTTTTGTTTGATTATTCGAGCGATTAACTCTTTTGTATTTTGAAGTTTGGGACTGGGCATCCCTATTACCGTCCTTTTCTCGTGTGATGGCGAGTGAATAAACAATTTACCTGAGAATAACCTGCTTAGCATAGAAGATACCAACCACCTCATGTCGTTCCATGAACGATCCAGGCACGCAAAACATATATTTTTTAGAAGTTTTTAGAGGTGGCACATGCAAATTTACTTAGGACGGCAGGGTAATACCACATATAGGTAGGTATGGTGGACTCATCTAGAATAACTTTGGGTTCAAGGTTTTTTGATGTACAAGCAGAATCCCCACTTAGTACAGGCGAATGATAGCAATTAGATTGAGAAGCAGCCAGCTAGAGAGCAACAATGATCATGATCATGCATTATGCATAAGTAACGTTGGACACTAGCATGAGTAGGATATGAACACCATGAACATAAATATCATAGAGGCTATGTTGGTTTTGATTCAACTACATGCATGAACATGTGCCAAGTCAAGCCACTTGAACATTCACAGGAGGATACCATATCATCATACTACATCACGGTCATTTTAACACAATCTTGATATCCAAGATAAATCATTATTCACTCCCAGCTACTTATGCATGGCATGAGAAACTATAATTACTAATTGTCATTGCAAACATGTTTAATCATAATGTGATGAATCATGGATACTAGGTTAAACATATTTACACAAACAAAAAAAGTCGTGTTCATACCAGTTTCTCTCTGCCACGGCTAGTTCATCGAGTATCGTCATTATTGCCTTTCACTTGCATGACCGAACGATGTGAAAATAATAATAGTGCAAGAGTGCCATGGACTAAGCTGGAATCTGCAAAAAAAATTATTCAACAGGAGAAGAGAAGGTAAAATGGGCTCTTTATTAGTTCAACAATTATTCATATGAGAGCCACTCAACATTTTCATCGTGGTCTTCTCCTTGGTACAACTCGAATGAAAGAAGAGAATTTCAGAGAAACACACTGAAATATTTTTGGAGTTTTTGGTTTTCTTGAACGAGCAAATAAAAGACAAAAGCAAAAACGAGAAAAACTATTTACACGGGAAAGCTCCCAACAAGCAAGAGAAGAACAAGGAAATCTTTTTGGGTTTTTTCTTTTTAATATTACAACTAAGCATGCATAGAAAGTGAACTAGCTACAACTATTTTTTTTTGGTTTTTCTAAAGTTTTTCAAACACATAAGAATAAAGCAGGAGAAATAAATCTAAGCATGGATGATACAATGAAAAAGTGTGAACATCAACAAGATAAATAAGTGGACATGAATGTAATGTCGGTGAGGAACACGTACTCCCCCAAGCTTAGGCTTTTGACCTAACTTGGTAGTCGATCAGTAGTCTGGATGGTAGTAGGGATATTGAGGAGTGGACATCCACTGATACCACTGCGGAGGCTCCTCCACTGCTTCCTCAGCAGCCTGAGCGCTCCGGTATGCGATGATGTGTGCAGGCATGATCTTATATCCGCCCCTAGCAACAGAATCAAACAAAGCAGGGGCAGGCAACGGAATAATATCACGAGTTTCAATGCTAAAAACCAGGTTATAAGGGATAGGAATATCATGATAATCTTGTGCAAGAAAATGATGGTGTTCCATGGTTGCACGGTCTAGATAAACCTTGGTCAGAGGGTAATCATGAGGGCGTATCCCAACATTAAAGTGGGCCGCCAAGCGAGTAGTATAGATCCCACCATGGATTTTACCCTGAGATTTATTAAGATGGAGGCGACGAGCCACAATAGCTCCCAAGCTATAAGTGTTGTCGCCCTCTAGTGCACGACGCAAAATAGCAAGGTCTGGTGAGCTGAGTGCTCCCACCTTCTCCCTATCAAGCAAGCATTTTGCAATGAAAAGTGCAAAGTAATGAACAGCAGGAAAATGCAAGTCTGCGACAGTGGTAGCTAACACCCCTCTCTCATCTCCCATGGTCAAAGTACGATAAAATGCCTCAAACCCAGCTAGCCTAGGCTCGGCCATGCTCCCATCAGAAGGGATCAAGCATATGTCACAAAATTCAGTAAGTGGTATCTGATGGTTTTCAGCATAAAAATCAAAGCTAACTTCAGCAGGATTATTCCTAGGCAGGAAAGTAAAGCTCTGAACAAAAATGTTTGTGAGGATTTGGTGTTGTTCACACTCATCTGCAATGAAGTCGGTGAGGCCGGCATTCACAGCATATTGCTCCTTCAGGATTCCAGCCTCGTCCAGGAACGGGGTGTGCGGCCATTCACACAGTCATACCTCCGCCAACCTCCGAGGATGGAGATCACAATCAGATGACTCCCCAATAACATCCTTAGAGTTCTTCTTAGAGCCAAACTTCCTAAAGATATTCATGGTTTTCCTACGAACAAAATTCTGAAATTTATTAGCCCACAAATTTAAAAAAAAAACTTCACAAAAATGATACCAACTACTCATAGGGACATAGAGGCCATAGCAAGCATTCAAACTACTTAGAACACTAAGAATTCAACATGCAAGCACATCTACAACAACGCCAGGAGTAGCTAATTATTCAAAATATAAACCACTAAAACAAAAAACTAATTTGACAAATGGTGGAATCACATACCAAGCAACAATCCCCCGAAACAGTTTCGGAAACGGAGCTTCGAGCAAAGAGATCAAAATCCGTGGGTTTGAGAGCAAGAACATGGGAGAGAGAGCAATGGAGATTTTTTTTCTGGAGGTAGGTGATGATGTGGTGTGATGCGATAAGTGAGGGGGCCCACGTGGGGACCACAACCCACCAGGGCGCGCCTGGTGGTGCTGGCGTGCTCAGGTGGGTTGTGCCCACCTGGTGCACCTCCTCTGATGTTATTTGCACCAAAAATTCTTAAATATTCAGAAAAAAATTGTATTAAATTTTCAGGGCATTCTGAGAACTTTATTTTGGGTCATTTTTTATTGCACAGGAAATTCAAAAAACAGACAAAACATGGCATTTTATTTTATTTAACTATTAAAAACAGAGAATAAAAAGTAGGGACAGAAATTAGTGCTTACTAAATCCATCAACTTCATACCGTTCAAAAATGATCCATTAATAAGGTTGATCAAGTCTTATTAACAACCACTTTCGATTAGCATGAAACAGAAGAACTTTCGTAAATCACTAAGTTGCCTCAATGGGGATATGAATGTCCCCAACAATAAGCATTTCATATTTCTTTTCGACAGTAGGTAGAGGTATTTGAAAACTTCCAATAGTGATTGTCAGAGATTTTTCAATAACGTTAATACCATTCACTTGGAATTGTTTCTTCGGAAAGTGCACCGTATGCTCATTACCGTTCATATGAAAAGTGACCTTGTTTTTATTGCAATCAATAACAACCCCTGTAGTATTCAAGAAGGGTCTACCAAGGATAATCGACATGTTGTCGTCCTTGGGCATCTCAAGTATAACATAGTCAGTCAAAATAGTAACATTAGCAACAACAACGGGCACTTCCTCACAGATACTGATAGGTATGGTAGTTGATTTATCAGCCATTTGCAAAGATATTTCAATAGATGTGAGTTTATTCAGATCAAGTCTTTTATATAAAGAGAAAGGCATAACACTAACACCAGCTCCTAAATCACACAAAGCAGTTTTCACATAATTCTTTTTGATAGAGCAAGGTATAGTTGGTATTCCTGGATCTCCATGTTTTTTAGGTACTCCATCTTTAAAAGTATAATTAGCAAGCATAGTGGAGATTTCAGCTTCCGGTATTTTTCTCTTATTTGTGATGATGTCTTTCATATACTTTGCATAAGGAGGCATTTTCAGGATATCAGTCAAGCGAGTATGCAAAAAGATTGGCCTCAGCATTCCAGCAAAGCGTTCGAATTCTTCATCATCATTCTTTTTAGTTGACTTGGGTGGAAAAGGCGTAGGTTTTTGAACCCATGGTTCTCTTTTTTTACCATGTTTTCTAGCCACAAAGTCTCTTTTATCATACCGTTTATTCTTAGGTTGTGGGTTATCAAGATCAACAGGTGGTTCTATCTCAACATCATAGTCTGGCTCTTTATTATTTGGTTGAGAGTCTTCATGAACATCAGCATTATCTTTTTCGTTATCACTAGGTGAATGTTCATTACCAGACTGGGTTTCAGCATCTGAGATGGAAGTTTCATTATCATTATCAGGAGGTTTCTCTATTTCAGGTTCACTAGGAACATGCAAAGTCCTATCATTTTTCTTTTTCTTTTTCTTTCTAGAAGGACTAGGTGCACTAGTGTTAGCTCTTTGTGAATCTTGTTCAATTCTTTTTGGGTGTCCCTTAGGATAAAGTGGTTCCTGAGTCATTTTACCTCCTCTAGTTGCAACTCTAACAACAAAGTCATGCATATTATTATTCATTTCATCAAGAAATTCTCTTTGAGATTTAGCAACTTGTTCTAACTGAGTTTGAACCATAGAAGCATGCTTTGCAACACCTCTAACATCATTTGATATTCTAAATAACAAGTCACTCAAGCGAGCAATCATATCAGGGTTGTATTTCAATTGTTTCATAACATTTGCATTGAAGTGATATTATTTTCTAATATAATTTTCAAACTCATAAAGGCATTAGCTAGGATGCATATTGTGAGGATTATCATTATCATTGAACTTCATAAGAGAATTTACCTCTACCACCTTAGGCGGTGGTGGCGTATTAAGCCCATGTATTTCTTTAATGGGTTTTTATCATTTATGCCATCGGTTATGTCCCACTATTCAGTTTTGCCATTAGGAATTTCAACAGCTCAAAAATGCCATCGCTTTGTTAGGCACATGTTCAAAAATACCACTGGGCACCATTATTGTGATTTCAAATCTTTTTTGCCATGTTACAATAACATAAATACCTATGAACCAGCATGCCAGCTCTCCTTCTATCTTACTACAATAAAGTGTGGGGCCCACTTGATCCCAACAACGTTCTTATTTTTCTATAAAATTATTCGCTTGGTTACTCCTGACAAGTGGGCCCACACTTATCATTGTGAGATAGAGAGAACTGACATGTGGGTCTAGGCTTATTTTTGTCATATAACATGGTCAATGAGTTTGATGTGAAAATAACTATGTCTAATGGCATTTTTGAGGAAACATCTAACGGAACGATGGCATTCTTGAGCAAACATCTCACGGATTGATGGCATTTTTGAGTAGTTGTAATTTCTAATGGCAAAACTGAGTAGTGGGACACAACTAGTGGCAAAAATGATAAAAACCCTTCTTTAATAGGAGGCAAAATTTTCACATCCTCAACTTTAATACCTTTTTCCTTCATAGATTTATTTTGCCTCTTGCATATCTTCAGGACTAAGATATAATATACCCCTCTTCTTTGGAGCGGGTTTAGGCGGTGGTTCAGGAATAGTCCAATTGTCATAATTTTTCAATATGTTATTCAATAATTCCTAAGCTTGTCCAACAGTTCATTCCTGAAAACAGAATCAACACAACTATCTAGGAAGTCCCTAGAAGGATCGGTTAGTCCATTATAGAAGATATCAAGTATTACATTTTTCTTAAGAGGATGATCAGGCAAAGCATTAAGTAATTGGCAAAGCCTCCCCCAAGCTTGTGGGAGACTCTCTTCTTTAATTTGCACAAAGTTAAATATTTCCTGTAAGGCAGCTTGTTTCTTATGTGCAGGCAAATATTTTTCATAGAAGTAATAAATCATATCCTGGGGACTACGCACACAACCATGAGCAAGAGGATTGTACCAAGCTTTAGCATCACCCTTTAATGAGAAAGGAAATAATTTGAGTATAAAGTAATAGCGAGTTTTCTCATCATGAGTAAAAAGGGTGGCTATGTCTTCAACTTAGTAAGATGTGCCACAACAGTTTCAGTTTCATAACCATGGAAAGGATCAGATTCAACCAAAGTAATTAACTCTGGGTCGATAGATAATTCATAATCCTTATCATCAATAAAGATAGGTGAAGTAGCAAACTTAGGATCACATTTCCTTCTAGCAATCAGAGATTTTTCTTTATACTTGCATAATAATTTCTCTAGTTCATCTCTATCATTGCAAGCAAGAATATCTCTAGTTCTTTATTTAATCATAACATAACCTTCAGGTACCTCAAGCAATTGATATCTAGGAAGGCTAGTTCTAGTAGGTGTTTCAGGAGATTCAATTTCAAGCTCATCATCAGATTCAACAACATCATGTTGTATAACTCTAGCAATTTGTTTATCAAGAAAGTCATCGAGTGGCACATAATCATTAAGCAAGGTACTAGAATCATCATAAGCATTATCCATAGCAAGAAGTAGCATCATCAAAAACATGTGACATATCAGAATTAATAGCATGTGGTGGTGTTGCAAGTTTACTTATAACAGAAGGTGAATCTAAAGCAGAACTGGATGGCAGTTCCTTACCTCCCCTCGTCTTTGAGGGTAATATTTAGTCTTAGCATCCTTCAGATTCTTCATAGTGATAACATGATAATAATCCCAAGTGACTCAATGATACGTCTCCAACGTATCTACAATTTTTTATTGTTCCATGCTATTATATTATCTATTTTGTATGTTTAATGGGATTTAATATGTTGTTTTATATTATTTTTGGGACTAACCTATTAACCGGAGGCCCAGTGCTTGTTTTTGTTTTTTTGCCTATTTCAGTGTTTCGCAGAAAAGGAATACCAAACGTAATCAAAATGGAATGAACCTTCGCGATGATCTTTCTTGGATCGAAAGCAAACCAGGAGACTTGGAGTGGAAGTCTGGAACTTCATGAGGCGGCCACGAGGCAGGAGGGCGTGCCCAGGGGGTAGGCGCGCCCCCACCCTCATGGGCCCCATGGAGCTCAACTGACGTACTTCTTTCGCCTATATATACTCTTATACCCTAGAAACATCAGAGGGAGCCACAAATCCACTTTTCCACCACAGCAACCTTCTGTACCCGTGAGATCCCATCTTGGGACCTTTTCCGGCGGTCTGCTGGAGCGGGAATCGATCACCGAGGGCTTCTATATCAACACCATAGCCTCTCCGATGAACCGTGAGTAGTTTATGACAGACCTTCGGGTCCATAATTATTAGCTAGAAGGCTTCTTATCTCTCTTTGATCTTCAATACAAAGTTCTCCTCGATGTTCTTAGAGATCTATTCGACGTAATACTCTTTTGCGGTGTGTTTGCCGAGATCCGGTGAATTGTGGGTTTATGAACTTGATTATCTATGAATATTATTTGGTTCTTCTCTGAATTCTTATATGCATGATTTGATATCTTTGCAAGTCTCGTCGAATTATCGGTTTAGTTTGGCCTACTAGATTGATCTTTCTTGCAATGGGAGAAGTGATTAGCTTTGGATTCAATCTTGCGATGTCCTTTCCCAGTGACAGTAGGGGCAGCAAGGCACGTATTGTATTGTTGCCATTGAGGATAAAAAGATGGGGTTTATGTCATATTGCTCGAGTGTATCCCTCTACATCATGCCATCTTTCTTAATGCGTTACTCTATTCTTATGAACTTAATATTCTAGATGCATGCTGGATAGCGGTCGATGTGTGGAGTAATAGTAGTAGAGGCAGAATCGTTTCGATCTACTTGACACAGACGTGATGCCTATATTCATGATCATTGCCTTAGATATCTTCATAACTATGCACTTTTCTATCAATTGCTCGGCAGTAATTTGTTCACCCGCCGTAATACATGCTATCATGAGAGAAGCCACTAGTGAAACCTATGGCCCCCGGGTCTCTTTCTTATTATATTGCATCTCTTTTATTATCGCATCTCTTTTACTATTTTGCAATCTTTATTTTCCAATCTATACAACAAAATACCAAAAATATTTATCTTATTATCTCTATCAGATCTCACTTTCGCAAGTGACTATGAAGGGATTGACAACCCCTTTATCGTGTTGGTTGCGAGGTTTTTGATTGTTTGTGCAGGTACTAGGTGACTTGTGTGTTGTCTCCTACTGGATTGATACCTTGGTTCTCAAAAACTGAGGAAAATACTTATGCTACTTTGCTGCATCACCCTTTCCTCTTCGAGGGAAAACCAACGCATGCTCAAGAGGTAGCAAGAATGATTTCTGGCGCCGTTGCCGGGGAGATCTATGCCAAGTCAAGACATACCAAGTACCCATTATAGACTCTTCTCCCTCGCATTACATTATTTGCCATTTTCCTCTCGTTTTCCTCTCCCCCACTTCACCTTTGCCATTTTTATTCGCCCTCTTCCGTTCGTCACTTTTGACTTGCTTCTTCTGTGCTTGTGTGTTGGATTCATTTTTTGTCACGATGGCTCAAGATAATACAAAATTGTGTGACTTTTCCAATACCAACAACAATGATTTTATTAGCACTCCGATTGCTCCTCTTACCGATGTTGAATCTTGTGAAATTAATACCGCTTTGTTGAATCTTGTTATGAAAGTTCAATTTTCTGGCCTTCCTAGTGAAGATGCCGCTACCCATCTAAACAACTTTGTTCATTTGTGCGATATGCAAAATAAGACAGATGTGGATAATGATATTGTTAAATTGAAGCTATGTCCATTTTCGCTTAGAGATCGTGCTAAAACTTGGTTCTCTTCTTTGCCTAAAAATAGTATTGATTCGTGGAATAAGTGCAAAGATGCTTTTATCTCTAAGTATTTTCCTCCTGCTAAAATTATCTCCCTTAGGAACAATATTATGAATTTTAAGCAACTTGATCATGGGCATGTTGCACAAGCTTGGGAGAGGATGAAATTAATGATACATAATTTCCCTACTCATGGTTTGAATTTGTGGATGATTATACAAAAAATTTATGCCGGATTGAATTTTGCTTCTAGAAATATTTTAGATTTGGTCGCAGGAGGAACTTTTATGGAAATCACTTTAGGAGAAGCTACTAAACTCCTGGACAATATTATGGTTAATTATTCTCAATGGCACACTGAAGATCCACTAGTAAAAAAGTTCATGCAATTGAAGAGATTAATGTTTTGAGTGGAAAGATGGATGAACTTATGAAATTGTTTGCTAATAAAAGTGCTTCTTCCGATCCTAATGATATGCCTTTGTCCACTTTGATTGAGAATAATAACGAATCTATGGATGTGAATTTTGTTGGTAGGAACAATTTTGGTAACAACGCATATAGAGGAAAATTTAATTCTCGGCCGTTTCCTAGTAATTCCTCTAATAATTATGGTAATTCGTACAATAACTCTTATGGAAATTTTAATAATACGCCCTCTGATTTTGAGATTAGTGTTAAAGAATTTTTGAGTTCGCAAAAGAATTTCATTGCTTTGGTTGAAGAAAAATTGCTTAAGATTGATGAGTTGGCTAGAAACGTGGATATAATTTCTCTTAATGTTGATTCTTTGAAACTTAGATCTATTCCACCTAAGCATGACATCAATGAGTCTCTCAAGGCCATGAGAATTTCCATTGATGAGTGCAAAGAAAGAACCGCTAGGATGCGTGCAAAAAAAAGATTGCTTTGTGAAAGCGTGTTCTTCTAGTTCTCATGATAATAATGATGAAGATCTAAAAGTGATTGATGTGTCTCCTATTAAATATTTAATTTCCAATATGAATCTTGATAAAGATGGGACTGGAGATGAGTCAACTTTAGTTAAAAGGCATCCCAATGATTCGAAGTTTTTAGATCTTGATGCAAAAATTAATAAAAGTGGGATTGAAGAGGTCAAAACTTTACATAGCAATGAACCCACTATATTGGATTTCAAGGAATTTAATTATGATAATTGCTCTTTGATAGATTGTGCTTCCTTGTTGCAATCCGTGTTAGAATGCTTATGATCAAAATAAAGCTTTACATATAGTTGATGCTTTAATGCAATCCTATGAAGAAAAGCTTGAACTAGAAGTTTCTATCACTAGAAAAATTTATGATGAGTTGGAACCTACTAATAAAATTAAGATTAAATATTATGAATGCTATAATTTATGTATTTGGGTGCTAGTGTTTCCACCATTCCAAAAACTTTTTGTGATGTGCTAGGTTTCCGTGAATTCAATGATTGTTCTTTAAATTTGCATCTTGCGGATTCCACCATTAAGAAACCTATGGGGAGAATTAATGATATTCTTATTGTTGCAAATAGGAATTATGTGCCCGTAGATTTTTCTTGTCCTTGATATAGATTGCAACCCTACATGTACTATTATTCTTGGTGGACCTTTATTTAGAACGATTGGTGCAATTATTGACATGAAAGAAGGAAATATTATATTCCAATTTCTGTTAAGGAAAGGCATGGAACACTTTCCTAGAAAGAAAATTTAATTACCTAATGAATCTATTATGAGAGCCACTTATGGATTGCATACCAAAGATAACAATTCCTAGATCTATTCTTGCTTTTATGTCTAGCTAGGGGAGTTAAACGATAGCGCTTGTTGGGAGGCAACCAAATTTTATTTTTGTTCTTTACTTTTTGTTCCTGTTTAGTAATACATAATTTATCTAGCCTCTATTATGATTGTGTTTTTATTTTTAATTAGCATTTGTGCCAAGTAAAGCCTTTAGGATCTTCTTGGGTGATTGTTGTTTGATCTTGCTGATAAAAACAGAAAGTATGAGCTCACGAAAATAATTTTAGTTTTTTTACCAGAGAGCGATAAAATAACAATTCCAACTGCATTAGATCATTATACAAATATTCATGGTCGTCCTAATTTTTTAGAATTTTTGGAGTTACAGAAGTATTCGAAACCTACAGATTGCTACAGATTGTTCTGTTTTTGGCAGATTCTGTTTTTCGCGTGTTGTTTTCTTATTTTGATGCATCTATGGCTAGTATCGGGGGGTATGAACCATAGAGAAGTTGGAATACAGTAGGTTTCACACCAATATAAATAAATAATGAGTTAATTACAGTACCTTAAAGTAGTCGTTTATTTTCTTATACTGACGGAGCTCATGAGATTTTCTGTTGAGTTTTGTGTTGTGAAGTTTTCAAGTTTTTGGGTAAAGATTTGATGGATTTTGGAACTAGGAGTGGCAAGAGCCTAAGCTTAGGGATGTACAAGGCACCGCAAGGTAAAATTCAAGGACAACCGAAATCCTAAGCTTGGGGATGCCCCAGAAGGCATCCCCTCTTTCGTCTTCGTCTATCGGTAACTTTACTTGAGGCTATATTTTTATTCACCACATGATATGTGTTTTGCTTGGAGAGTCTTGTATGATTTGATTCTTTGCTTTTAGTTTACCACAATCATCCTTGCTTTACACACCTTTTGGGAGAGACACGCATGAATCGTAATTTATTAGAATACTCTATGTGCTTCACTTATATCTTTTGAGCTATACAATTTTGTTCTAGTCCTTCATTTATATCCTTTTAGAGCACGGTGGTGATTTTATTTTATAGAAATTATTGATCTCTCATGCTTCACTTATATTATTTTGGGAGCCTTTTAGAACAGCACAGTAATTTTCTTTCATATAAAGTGTGTTGAATAGTAGAAGTTTGATACTTGATGATTGTTTTGAGAGATGCGGATGGTGATATTAGAGTCATGCTAGTTGAGTAATTGTGAACTTGAGAAATACTTGTGTTGAGGTTTGCAAGTCCCGTAGCATGCACGTATGGTAACCATTGTGTAATAAATTTGAAGCATGAGGTATTTCTTTGATTGTCTTCCTTAGGAGTGGCGGTCGGGGACGAACAATGGTCTTTTCCTACCAATCTCTCCCCCTAGGAGCATGCGCGTAGTGCTTGGTTTTTGATGACTTGTATATTTTTGCAATAAGTATGTGAGTTATTTATGACTAATTTTGAGTCCATGGATTATACGCACTCCCACCCTTCCACCATTGCTAGCCTCTCTAGTACCACGCAACTTTCGCCAGTACCAGAAACCCACCATTTACCTTCCTCAAAACAGCCACCATACCTACCTATTATGGCATTTCCATATCCATTCTAAGATATATTGTCATGCAACTTTCCACCATTCCGTTTATTATGACACGATCCATCATTGTCATACTGCCTTGAATGATCATGTAGTTGACATTGTATTTGTGGCAAAGTCACCGTTCAAATTTTTTATACATGTCACTCTTGATTCATTGCACATCCCAGTACATCGCCGGAGGCACGCATATAGAGTCATATTTTTGTTCTAAGTATCGAGTTGTAATCTTTGAGTTGTAAATAAATAGAAGTGTGATGATCATCATTATTAGAGCATTGTCCCATGTGAGGAAACAAAGAGAAAGACCAAATAAAAAAGAAGGCCCAAGAAAAAGAAAAAAAGAAAATTAGAGAAAAAGAGAGAAGGGACAATGCTACTATCCTTTTTCCACACTTGTGCTTCAAAGTAGCACCATGATCTTCATGATAGAGAGTCTCTTATTTTGTCACTTTCATACACTAGTGGGCAATTTTCATTATAGAACTTGGCTTGTATATTCCAACAATGCTCTTCCTCAAATGCCCTAGGTCTTCATGAGCAAGCAAGTTGGATGCGCATCCACTTAGTTTCTTTTGTTGAGCTTTCATACATTTATAGCTCTAGTGCATCTATTGCATGGAAATCCCTACTCAGTCACATTGACATCTATTGATGGGCATCTCTGTAGGCCGTTGATACGCCTAGTTGATGTGAGACCATCTTCCTCCTTTTTGTCCTCTCCACAACCACCACTCTATTCCACCTATAGTGCTATGTCCATGGCTCACGCTCATGTATTGCGTGAAAGTTGAAAAGGTTTGAGATTACTAAAGTATGAAACAATTTCTTGGCTTGTCATCGGGGTTGTGCATTATTTGAGTATTTTGTGTGACGAAGATGGAGCATGACCAAACTATATGATTTTGTAGGGATGAACTTTCTTTGGCCATGTTATTTTGAGAGGACATAATTAATTTGTTAGTATGCTTGAAGTATTATTATTTTTATGTCAATATTAAACTTGTGTCTTGAATCTTTCGGATCTGAACATTCATGCCATAATAAAGAAAATTACATTGATAAATATGTTAGGTAGCAGTCCACATTAAAAATTCTGTTTTTATCCTTTACCTACTCGAGGACGAGCAGGAATTAAGCTTGGGGATGCTTGATACGTCTCCAACTTATCTATAATTTTTGATTGTTCCATGCTATTATATTATCTATTTTGGATGTTTAATAGGCATTAATATGATCTTTTATATTATTTTGGGGACTAACCTATTAACCGGAGGCCTAGTGCCAGTTTCTGTTTTTTTTGCCTATTTTAGTGTTTTGCAGAAAAGGAATACCAAACGGAATAAAACCTTTGTGATGATCTTTCTTGGACCAAAAGCAAACTAGGAGACTTGGAGTGGAAGTATTGAAATCCATGAGGCGGCCACGAGGCAGGAGGGTGCGCCCAGGGGGTAGGCGCGCGCCCACCCTCGTGGGCCCCATGGAGCTCAACCGACGTACTTCTTTCGCCTATATATGCCCTTATGCCCTAGAAACATTAGAGGGAGCCACGAAACCACTTTTCCACCGCCACAACCTTCTGTACCCGTGAGATCCCATCTTGGGGCCTTTTCCGGTGATCTGCCGGAGGGGGAATCGATCACGAAGGGCTTCTACATCAAAACCATATATAGCCTCTCTGATGAAGCGTGAGTGGTTTACCACAGACCTTCGAGTCCATAGTTATTAGCTAGATGGCTTCTTCTCTCTCTTTGATCTTCAATACAAAGTTCTCATCGATGTTCTTGGAGATCTATTTGATGTAATACGCTTTTGCGGTGTGTTTGTCGAGATATGATAAATTGTGGGTTTATGAACTTGATTATCTATGAATATTATTTGGTTCTTCTCTGAATTATTATATGCATGATTTGATATCTTTGCAAGTCTCTTCGAATTATAATTTTAGTTTGGCCTACTAGATTGATCTTTCTTGCAATGGGACAAGTGCTTAGCTTTGTGTTCAATCTTGCGGTGTCCTTTCCCAGTGACAGTAGGGGCAGCAAGGCATGTATTTTATTGTTGCCATCGAGGATAAAACGATGGGGTTTATGTCATATTGCTTGAGTCTATCCCTCTACATCATGTCATCTTGCTTAATGCATTACTCTGTTCTTATGAACTTAATACTCTAGATGCATGCTGGATAGCGGTCGATGTGTGGAGTAATAGTAGTAGATGCAGAATCGTTTCGATCTACTTGACACAGATGTGATGCCTATATTCATGATAATTGCCTTAGATATCTTCATAACTATGCACTTTTCTATCAATTGCTCGGCAGTAATTTGTTCACATGCCGTAATACATGCTATCATGAGAGAAGCCACTAGTGAAACCTATGGCCGCCGGGTCTCTGTCTTATTATATTGGATCTCTTTTATTATCGCATCTCATTTACTATTTTACAATCTTTATTTTCCAATCTGTACAACAAAACACCAAAAATATTTATCTTATTACCTCTATCAGATCTTACTTTTGCAAGTGACCATGAAGGGATTGACAACCCCTTTATCACGTTGGTTGCGAGGTTCTTGATTGTTTGTGCAGGTACTAGGTGACTTGTGCGTTGTCTCCTACTGGATTGATATCTTGGTTCTCAAAATCTGAGGGAAATACTTACACTACTTTGCTGCATCACCCTTTCCTCTTCAAGGGAAAACCAACGCATGCTCAACAGGTAGCACTCAAAAAATATAGCTATGATCCTCGGCAACACCGCCAGAAAAAGGTCTTGATAACCCACAAATATAGGGGATTGCAACAGTTTTCGAGGGTAGAGTATTCAACCCAAATTTATTGATTCGACACAAGGGGAGCCATAGAATATTTGAAGGTATTAGCAGCTGAGTTGTCAATTCAACCACACCTGGAGATTAATTATCTGCAGCGAGTAATCAGTAGCAAAGTAATATGATAGCTTTGATAATAGTAGCAGTAGCAATGGTAACGGTAATAGTGATAGCAGTAATTTTGTAGCAAGTGTAATAGTGATGATAGCAATATAGTAACTTAGCAAGAACGATATAAGATAAATTCGTAGGCATTGGATCGGTGACTTGTTGGATGATATTCACCATGAGACAGTTATAACCTAGGGCGATAAGGCACTAGCTCCAGTTCATCGATATAATGTAGGCATGTATTCCGTAAATAGTCATACGTGCTTTATTAAAAGAACTTGCACATCTTTTGTCCTACCCTCCCGTGGCAGTGGAGTCCATATTGGAAACTAAGGGATATTAAGGCTTCCTTTTAATAGAGAACCGGAACAAAGCATTAACACATAGTGAATACATGAACTCCTCAAACTAC
Organism: Triticum monococcum; assembly: GCA_034509565.1. Classification (NCBI taxonomy): domain Eukaryota; kingdom Viridiplantae; phylum Streptophyta; class Magnoliopsida; order Poales; family Poaceae; genus Triticum; species Triticum monococcum. The sequence goes on from CM067843.1 coordinate 86,489,603, forward strand.
GGTAATCACCAGAAGAAGTCTCGGTTATCGTCACTCTAGGGTTACCGGATCATAACATGTAGTAGGTGACTATAACTTGCAAGATCGGATCTAGAACATGAATATAATGGTGATAACATAAACGGTTCAGATCTGAAATCATGGCACCCGGGCACAAAGTGACAAGCATTAAGCATGGCAAAGTCATAGCAACATCAATCTAAGAACTTAGTGGATACTAGGGATCAAGCCCTAACAAAACTAACTTGATTACATGATGAATCTCATCCAACTCCTCACCGACTAGTGAGCCTATGAAGGAATTACTCACTCCCGGTGGGGAGTATCATGGAATTGGCGATGGAGAAGGGTTGGTGATGACGAAGAACGAAGACCCCCCTCTCCGGAGCCCCAAACGGACTCCAGGTCTTCCCCCCGAGGAAGAACAGGGCTTCGCGGCGGCTCCATCTCGTGGATCGTGGTAATTCTTTCTCCTTGATTTTTTTCTCCAAAAATAGGATTTTATAGCGTCAATTTCAGGGTCTGCAGGGCCACCAGTTGGGGACAACCCACCTGGGCGCGCCAGGAGAGGGGGCGCGCCTTGGTGGGTTGTTCCCACCCAGGTGCCCCTCTCCGGTAGGTCTTGGCTCCATAAATTATTATATATTATATGAAAATTACTCGCAAAGTTTCGTTCCATTCCGAGAACTTTTATTTCTGCACAAAAACAACACCATGGTAGTTCTGCTGAAAAGAGCGTCTGTTCGGGGTTAGTTTCATTCAAACATGCAAATTAGAGTCCAAAACAAGAGGAAAAGTGTTAGGAAAAGTAGATATGTTGGAGACGTATCAACCACCGACGATGTAAAAGCGCTCAGGGTTACGGGCTTAGCCTACGAGAACCTTGTCGAAATCTGTGAGCACTACAGGGTCTGGGGCAGCACGAAGAAGGACTCCCTGGTTGAACTCGCCTCGTCCATCATTGACCCATACTACGAAAAGATGAAGTAGGATGCCAACGGAACACGTCCCGTATCCTGGCACGGGGCCTGGATGCGGCAACTGGATGAACCTCACCTCAGGTTCGTGGCCAAGATCGTGTACACATGCTACGAGATGCACATGCGGATTGATGACATGAGGAAGTGCCTCGTTACCGAGATGGACAAGGTTAGATCGAGGCACAAGGAGAGCAAGAGTCATAAGAAGTAGATGATAATCAGATGATCATCTATCCTAGTTAATCATGCATGTAATATATAGTTTACTTTGGTGCGTGGAAATGTCATGTGTGTAGTAGTCACCTATGTAATTATGCATGTAATAGTTTACTTTGGTGTGTGCAAATGCGATGGTTGTAGTAGCCACCTATGTAATTGGATGTTTAATTTGGTTATGCAACCATGTACTTATAAGTGTGTGTGTGTATGTATGTATGTATGTATGTATGTATGTATGTATGTATGTTGTTGTTATGTATGCAATCCCATCGCACAACACACATGTCTTATTGATACGTCTCCAACGTATCTATAATTTTTTATTGGTCTATGCTATTATATTATCTGTTTTGGATGTTTATGGGCTTTATTATACACTTTTATATTATTTTTGGGACTAACCTATTAACCAGAGGCCCAACCCAAATTGTTGTTTTCTTGCCTATTTTAGTGTTTCGAAGAAAAGGAATATCAAACGAAGTCCAAACGGAATGAAACCTTCGGGAGAGTTATTTTTGGAACAGAAGCAATCCAGGAGACTTGGAGTATACGTCAGGGAAGCTTCAAGGTGGCCACGAGGCAGGGAGGCGTGCCTGCCCCTGGGTGCGCCCCCACCCTCATGGGCCCCTCGTGGCTCCCCTGACCGACTTCTTTCGCCTATATATGTCCATATAACCTAAAAACATCAGAAGAACAGAATAGATCGATAGTTCCGCCGCCAGAAGCCTCCGTAACCACCAAAAACCAATGTAGACCCATTCTGACACCCTGCCGGAGGGGGAATCCCTCTCCGGTAGCCATCTTCGTCATCCCGGCGCTCTCCATGATGAGGAGGGAGTAGTTCACCCTCGGGGCTGAGGGTATGTCCTAGTAGCTATGTGTATGATCTCTCTCTCTCTCTCTCTCTCGTGTTCTTGAGGTGATACGATCTTGATGTATCGCGAGCTTTGCTATTATAGTTGGATTTTATGATGTTTCTCTCCCTCTACTCTCTTGTGATGAATTGAGTTTTCCCTTTGAAGTTATCTTATCGGATTGAGTCTTTAAGGATTTGAGAACACTTGATGTACATCTTGCACATGCTTATCTATGGTGACAATGGGATATCATGTGATCCACTTGATGTATGTTTTGGTGATCAACTTGCGAGTTCCATGACCTCGTGAGCTTATGCATAGGGGTTGGCACACGTTTTCGTCTTGACTCTCTGGTACAAACTTTGGGGCACTCTTTGAAGTTCTTTGTGTTGGTTGAATAGACGATTCTGAGATTGTGTGATGCATATCGTATAATCATACCCACGGATACTTGAGGTGACATTGGAGTATCTAGGTGACATTAGGGTTTTGGTTGATTTGTGTCTTAAGGTGTTATTCTAGCATGAACTCTATGATAGATTGAACGAAAAGAATATCTTCGTGTTATTTTACTATGGACTCTTGAATAGATCGATCAGAAAGGATAACTTTGAGGTGGTTTCGTACCCTACCATAATCTCTTCATTTTTTCTCTGCTATTAGTGAGTTTAGAGTGACTCTTTGTTGCATGTTGAGGGATATTTATATGATCCAATTATGTTATTATTGTTGAGAGGACTTGCACTAGTGAAAGCATGAACCCTAGGCCTTGTTTCCTAGCATTGCAATACCGTTTGTGCTCACTTTTATCATTAGTTACCTTGCTGTTTTTATTTTTTAGATTACAAAAACCTATATCTACTATCCATATTGCACTTGTATCACAATCTCTTCGCCGGACTAGTGTACCTATACAATTTACCATTGTATTGGGTGTGTTGGGGACACAAGAGACTCTTTGTTATTTAGTTGCAGGGTTGTTTGAGAGAGACCATCTTCATCCTACGCCTCCCACAGATTGATAAACCTTAGGTCAGCCACTTGAGGGAAATTTGCTACTGTCCTACAAACCTCTGCACTTGGAGGCCAACAACGTCTACAAGAAGAAGGTTATGTAGTAGACATCAAGCTCTTTTCTGGCGCCTTTGCCGGGGAGGTGAGTGCTTGAAGGTATATCTTTAGATCTTGCAATCGAATCTTTTTGTTTCTTGTTTTATCACTAGTTTAGTTTATAAAATTACAAAAAAATGGAATTGAGTTTGCCACATACGCTTCATATTTTTAATATTTTTCATGAGAATGATGGAAAGGAAAATTGTGCTCAAGTGCTAGAAGAAGAAGTCTAGAAAAATGTTATGCACTAAATCTTTGAATGATGAGCATGATTGCAACGTTGTTAGTATGAACTCCTTGAATATCCATAGTACTAATGATGATTGCACTAGTCATAATGAAAATATCTCTTATAAACATGTCAATTTTTGTGGAGTGCATAGATTTTGCAAGTACACACCAAATAGGGAAGATAGATTTTGCAAGAGGCATAAGTATTTGGAAACTAAGTGGTTGCAAGAAAGGCTAGATGTTTGTGCTGAAAATTTAAACTTTCTTAGCCGTACTTGTGAACTTTGCAATGAACGTGGTCATTTAAGTCTCCAATGCAAATTGTTTCATGATCGAATCATGTCCAAGAATTGTGATGACTTTATTTCCCTTGCATATCATAATGAACTTAGTTTGCTTTTGGGTTATGAAGAAATGAAACGTATAACTAAGGATCTTCCAAAATTTGTCCTTGATAAAGTTCTTGATTTTGATCTAGAAGAAATTTTTATGTATTGTGCGGTGAATTGCATTGAAAATCCTTATATTGCCAATTACATAAAGACAAGAAAACAAATAGAAGATGAAGAGAATACTAATGAAAGGGAAGAGACTTCCCAATATCCTACTATTATTTCTTATGATGAATCAGGTAACGAGGAGGAGCCTTCTATTCAACCAATCTCATTAATAAGGAGCTCAAAAAAGAGGGTTAAACCCACACATGATGTGAAGAAGAAAAATAAAAGACGGAGAAGCAAAGGTAGAAAGGTACCCCTCCCAAATGATATTGCTCCTATTGCTCATTGTGATGATGATAATTGCTATACCATTGGTGCTATCCATTCTATGAATGATGAGAGTGATTATGCTTATGATATAAAAATGCCCAAGCTTGGGGATGCTATGTTTGATGAGAATGACATGTTTGAGAATGTATTTTCTGCAATTAATGTTTGTCCCAAGCTTGGGGATGCTATGTTTAATGAAGATGATATTTTTAGTCTGCCATGTTTTGATGAGAAAATTTATTATGATGATAGCATGCCTCCTATTTATGATGATTATTGTGATGATACTTATGCTATAAAAAGTAGAGATGATTATATTTATAAAGCTTGTCATGACTATGATTACCCCTTTTCTGAACATTACTCTTTTAATATGGAAACAATTTATAGTATTTGAGTTTCTTATTATACTCCCACTATTCCGAATGAGAAGAATTTTGCTTATGTGGAGAGTAATAAAAATTTTATGCTTGTAGATCATGAAAAGAATGCTTTATGTGATAGTTATATTGTTGAATTCATTCATGAAGCTACTGAAAATTATTATGAGGGAGGAATGTATGCTTGTAGGAATTGCAATAAATATCAAGTTTCCTCTCTATGTACTTAAAATTTTGAAGTTATGCTTGTTTTGCCTTCCTATGCTAGTTGATTGTTGTTTCCATAAGTTGTTTGCTCACAAAATCCCTATGCATAGGAAGTGGGTTAGACTTAAATGTGCTAGTCATATTCTTCATGATGCTCTCTTTATATTTCAATTCTTATCTTTTATGTGAGCATCATTGAAATCATCATGCCTAGCTAGGGGCGTTAAACGTTAGCGCTTGTTGGGAGGCAACCCAATTTTATGTTTGTTCCTTGATTTTTGCTCTTGTTTAGAAATAAATAATCTATATAGCCTCTGGTTAGATGTGGTTTTATGTTTTAATTAGTGTTTGTGCCAAGTAGAACCTTTGGAAAGATTTGGGGAAAGTCTTTGCAATCTTGCTGTAAAAAACAGAAACTTTAGCGCTCACGAGATTTGCTGCTATATTTTACTGGAGAGTTATACTTAGTTGATTCTTTCTGCAGATGATTTATATATAAATTCCTCACGTCCAGAAATTTGTTTTAGAATTTTTGGGGTTCCAGAAGTATACGTTTGATCCAGATTACTACAGACTGTTCTGTTTTGACAGATTCTGTTTTCTATGTGTTGTTTGCTTATTTTGATGAATCTATGAGTAGTATCGGAGGGTATGAACCATAGATAAGTTGTAATACAGTAGATATTACACCAATATGAATTTATAATGAGTTCACAACAGTACCTAAATGGTGATTTATTTTCTTATACTAACAGAGCTTACAAGTTTTCTGTTAAGTTTTGTGTTGTGAAGTTTTCAAGTTTTGGGTAAAGATTCGATGGACTATGGAATAAGGAGTGCCAAGAGCCTAAGCTTGGGGGATTACCAAGGCACCCCAAGGCAATATTCAAGTACAACCAAGAGGCTAAGCTTGGGGATACCCCGGAAGGCATCCCCTCTTTCGTCTTCGTTCATCGGTAACTTTACTTGGAGCTATATTTTTATTCACCACATGATATGTGTTTTGCTTGGAGCGTCAATTTATTTTGTTAGGATTTGCTTGCTGTTATTTAGAAATTTTTTTTGCATCTTTTATTTCAATAAAGGGGGCAGTGATAGCCTTTACTATGCCTATTTTACAAGTCTACATGTTGCTGTTTGAAAACAGAAAGTTTACCACTGTTGCAAAAATTCCCTAGAAAAGTCAGAATATGATAAAATGTTGAAACGTTTTTCATAATAAGATCTGATAAATTTACTACAGTGGTAATTTTCTTTCATAATTTTTGGAGCTAGGGAAGTATGGATCTTGCTGCATTCTTTATAGACTGTCTTGTTTAGGCAGATTGCTGTTATGTTTGCATTGTTTGCATATGTTTGCTTCTTTAATGATTCTATTCGAGGATAGGACTATCAAATATGCAGAGGCACTTAGTATTCAATGTTGAATACTAATTTTAGTGATTTGCTACAGTAGAGTATGATAAGGTTTTTGCATTGGTTTATACTAACTTATCTCACGAGTCCTTGTTGAGTTTAGTGTGGATGAAGCTTTTGAGATTTAGGGAGACCGTGATATGAGAGGAATTAAGGAGACACAAAATCTCAAGCTTGGAGATGCCCAAGGCATCCCAAGATCATATTTCAAGAAGTCTCAAGCGTCTAAGCTTGGGGATGCCCCGGTTGGCATCCCACCTTTCTTCTTCGACAACTATCAGTTAGTATCGGTTGATCCTAAGTTTTTGCTTCTTCATGTGATGTTTGCTATTCTTAGAATGTCATTTTTTGCTTGTTGTTTGAATAAAATATCAAGATCTGAAATTATTAAATGGGAGAGTCTTGACATAGCTAAATAATTATTTAACTACTCATTGATCTTCACTTATATCTTTCGGAGTAGTTTGGTATTCATTCACGTGCTTCACATATATCCTATGAGTAAATGGTTGAATTAATTGAATATAATAAATCTAAAATTATATATGTTTCATATGCTTATCCCATGGGTAGTAACGACTTCACATATAAGAAGTAGAGGTGGTAAATTTATTGAAGGTTAGCAAACATTGTATTGATCACTTGAACAATTCATGAAAGAATATTGAGGGAAGAGAGATTTCACATATAAATATACTATCTTGGACACCTTTTGTAATTGTGAGCACTCATTAAAATATGACATGTTAAAAGGTTGATGTTGGACAAGGAAGACAACGTAATGGGTCATGTTTTCTTATATCTGAAATAAAGTATATTGTCATGGATCATTCAACATGTTGAGCTTGCCTTTCCCCCTCATGCTAGCCAAATTATTTGCACCAAGTAGAGATACTACTTGTGCTTCCAAACATCCCTTAAACCAGTATTGCCATGAGAGTCCACCATACCTACCTATGAATTGAGTAAGATCCTTCAAGCAAGTTGTCATCGGTACATGCAATAAAAATTGCTCTCTAAATATGTATGATCTATTAGTGTGGAGAAAATAAGATTTATATGATCTTGTGATGTGGAAGCAATAAAAGCGACGGACTGCATAATAAAGGTCCCTATCACAAGTGGCAATATAAAGTGACGTTCTTTCGCATTAAGATTTTGTGCATCCAACTATAAAAGAGCATGTCAACCTCTGCTTCCATCTGTGAAGGGCCTATCGTTTATTCTTGTCTTATACCTTATGCAAGAGTCATGGTGATCTTCACCTTTACTTTTTACATTTTATCCTTTGGCAAGCACATTGTGTTGGAAAGATCCTGATATATATATATATATATATATATATATATATATATATATATATATATATATATATATATATATCCAATTGGATGAAGGCATCATGAACTATTATTGTTGACATTACCCTTGAGGTAAAAGGTTGGGAGGCGAATCTATAAGCCCCTATCTTTCTCTGTGTCTGATTAAAACTTTGAACCCATAAATATCACGTGAGTGTTAGCAATTGTGAAAGACTAAATGATAGTTGAGTATGTGAAGTTTATTGAATCAAAGCTCTGACATTGACCCTTCCTAAAAATAAGATGAATTGTAATTGTTTGATGACTAATAACATGGTTTGTTAGTTTTCAAGAAAGTTTATGATCTATACTTTAACATGTGAATAGCTTGTTACTTGATCATGAGAAGTTCTATGAGTTGAGCTACTGTTATGATATATAATGATGCTAGAAAAGGTGATTGAAATTATCATTGATCAAACTTGTGCACCTGCTAGCATTCAGATTTCATAAATTCTTTCTTTTATCATTTACCTACTCGAGAACGAGAAGGAATTAAGCTTGGGGATGCTGATACGTCTCCAATGTATCTATAATTTATGAAGTATTCATGCTATTATATTATCTATTTTGGATGTTTATGGGCTTTACTAAACACTTTTATATTATTTTTGGGACTAACCTATTAACCGGAGGCCCAGCCCAAATTGTTGTTTTCTTGCCTATTTCAGTGTTTCGAAGAAAAGGAACATCAAACGGAGTCCAAACAGAATGAAACCTTCGGGGGAGTTATTTTCGGAACAGGAGCAATCCAGGAGACTTGGAGTAGACGTCAGGGAAGCTTCGAGGAAACTACGAGGCAGGGAGGCGCTCCCTACCCCCTGGGCGCCCCCCTCGTGGCTCCCCTGACCGACTTCTTTCACCTATATATATCAATATACCCTAAAACATAGAGGAACAAAACAGATCGGGAGTTCCTCCGCCATAAGCTTCCGTAGCCACCGAAAACCAATCTAGACCCGTTTCGGCACCCTGCCGGAGGGGGGGAATCCCTCTCCGGTGGCCATCTTCATCCTCCCGGTGCTCTCCATGACGAGGAGGGAGTAGTTCACCCTCGGGGCTGATGGTATGTACTAGTAGCTATGTGTTTGATCTCTCTCTCTCTCTCTCTCTCTCTCTCGTGTTCTTGAGGTGGTACAATCTTGATGTATCGCGAGCTTTGCTATTATAGTTGGATCTTATGATGTTTCTCCCCCTCTACTCTCTTGTGATGAACTGAGTTTTCCCTTTGAAGTTATCTTATCGGATTGAGTCTTTAAGGATTTGAGAACACTTGATGTATGTTTTGCATGTGCTTATCTGTGGTGACAATGGGATATCACGTGATCCACTTGATGTATGTTTTGGTGATCAACTTGCGAGTTCCGTGACCTCGTGAACTTATCCATAGGGGTTGGCACGCGTTTTCGTCTTGACTCTCCGGTAGAAATTTTGGGGCACTCTTTGAAGTTTTTTGTGTTGGTTGAATAGATGAATCTGAGATTGTGTGATGCATATCGTATAATCATACCCACGGATACTTGAGGTGACATTGGAGTATCTAGGTGACATTAGGGTTTTGGTTCATTTGTGTCTTAAGGTGTTATTCTAGCACGAACTCTATGATAGATTGAACGGAAAGAATAGCTTCGTGTTATTTTACTACGGACTCTTGAATAGATTGAGCAGAAAGGATAACTTTAAGGTGGTTTCGTACCCTACAATAATCTCTTGGTTTTTTCTCCACCATTAGTGACTTTGGAGTGACTCTTCCTTGCATATTGACGGATAGTTATATGATCCAATTATGTTATTATTGTTGAGAGAACTTGCACTAGTGAAATTATGAACCCTAGGCCTTGTTTCCTAGCATTGCAATACCGTTTGTGCTCACTTTTATCATTAGTTACCTTGCTGTTTTTATATGTTCAGATTACAAAAACCTTTATCTACTATCCATATTGCACTTGTATCACCATCTCTTCGCCAAACTAGTGCACCTATACAATTTACCATTGTATTGGGTGTGTTGGGGACACAAGAGACTCTTTGTTATTTGGTTGCAGAGTTATTTGAGAGAGACCATCTTCATCCCACGGATTGATAAACCTTAGGTCATCCACTTGAGGGAAATTTGCTACTGTCCTACAAACCTCTGCACTTGGATGCCCAACAACGTCTACAAGAAGAAGGTTGTGTAGTAGATATCACTTATTAGCAGCAATTGTCTGTGTTATTATCGGTCTTCGCACACATTTCTGATTACAGACCTGTTTGCTGCGTATCACACACATCTTGTTATATTGAATCGTTTCTTTTCTCTTGGCTCAACGCAAATAGTTCATCCAAGTAAAACGTAAGCCGTATATCGCACAAACCTTGATCTGGCTAACTGTTTGTTTTGTGTTGCCTAATCACAAACAGTTCATCAGAGTGAACCGTATGTTGTATATCGCACACACCTTCATTTGGTTGCCCGTTTCTTTTGCTCTGCCTCATCGCAAATAGTTAATTGAATCGAATTGTATGGCCTGCATCGCACACACAACTAAAATCTGAACCGTGTTTGATGCATCCATCATCGCAAATGTTTTGCACCTTTTTTGACGGGTTTTTACACCACCATTTGCGATTATTGCATTGCACACAGTTTCATCGAAGGGTCTCTGATCGTAGTGTCGCGTTAGCAGCATCCTGCAGTAGTGCATACTTAATATCAATTAATAGCAAAGCATATAAATTACAGTGGTGCTCTCTAACTGGTGCTTTTTCAAAGAGGATGATGACTCAGCAATAAAAGTAAATAGATATGCCCTTCGCAGAGGGAAGCAGGGATTTGCAGAGGTGCCAGAGCTCGAGCTTTTAAAGCAAAGATGAATATAATTTTGAACGGTACAGTTTCATTGTCAACATAACAACCAAGATATCTCGGTATCTTCCATGCTATATACATTATAGGCGGTTCCCAAATAGAATGGTAAAGTTTCTACTCCCCCTCCATCAACAATCACACTCCACGGCTAACCAAATCCACGGGTACTGTCCATACCAACAACAGTCCTGGGGGAGTTTTGTTTGATATTTATATTTTTATTTGATTTAGAGCATGGAACTGGGCATCCCGAATACCAGCCACTTTCTCATGAATGACAAGTGAATAAACACTCATCGTGAGAATAACCCACCTAGCATGGAAGATACTGACAACCCCCAATCGCTACATGAGCGATTCGGGCATACAAAACAGATTATTATTTGAAGGTTTAGAGTTTGGCACATACAAATTTACTTGGAACGGCGGGTAAATACCGCATATATGTAGGTGTGGTGGACTCATATGGAACAACTTTGGGTTTAAGGAAATGGATACACAAGCAGTATTCTCTCTTAGTACAAGTGAAGGCTAGCAAAAGATTGAGGAGCGACCAACTAGAGAGCGACAACAGTCATAAACATGCATTGAGATTAACCAACGTTGAGTGCAAGCATGAGCATGATATAAATCACCATGAACATAAATATCATGGAGGCTATATTATTTTTGTTCCAACTACATGCGTGAACATGTGCCAAGTCAAGCCACTTAAATCATTCAAAGGAGGATACCATCCTATCATACTACATCACAACTATTTTAAAAGCATGTTGGCACGCAAGGTAAATCATTATCAACTCATAGCTAATTAAGCATGCATGGCATGAGTAACTATAATCTCTAATTGTCATTGCAAACATGTTTCATTCATAATGGGATGAATCAAGAACGATGAGCTACACATATTTACAAAAACAAAATAGGTCGACTTCGTACCAGCTTTTCTCCATCTTAATCATTTCATCATATATCGTCATTATTGCCTTTCAGTTGCATGGCCGAACGGTGTGGGTAATAATAAGAGTTCACATGCATTGGACTAACCTGTAATATGCAAATATTTATTCAAAGGAGAAGGCAAGGTAATATGGTCTCTTTGTTAGATCAAGAATAATGCATATGAGAGTCACTCAACATTTTCATCGTGGTCTTCTCCTTATGACCCAAAGAAAGGAAAGAAAAGAATCTCAAAGAAACACACTAAAATATTTTTGTAGTCTTTGTTTTTCTAAAGAAAGCAAAAACAAGAATGAGAAAAACTCTTTACATGGGAAAACTCCCAACAAGCAAAAGAAGAATGAGAAATCTTTTGGGGTTTTCTTTTAATACTACTACTAAACGAACATAGAAAGAAAAACAAAAAGAAGCAAGAACTATTTTTTTGGATTTTCTAAAAGTTTTTCAAACACAGAAGAAGAAAGCAAGAAAAATAAACTAGCATGGAGAATACAATGAAAAAGTATGAACAACGACAACTGGAATGAGTGTGTGAACATGAATGTAATGTCAGTGAGAGATACATACTCCCCCAAGCTTAGGCTTTTGGCCTAAGTTGGTCTAGGGCCACGGCTCGAAATAACCCTCTCCTCGATACTCCGGAGGGTCCTGAGGGTTCCAATGGTTGGCGAGCTCCTGTGGCTCCCACTGAAAAACGGGCTCCTGATATGGATCAGGAACTGGTGCTGGCTCAGGTGTTGGGGGTTGTGAAAGACCCCAAAATCTGTAGATATCCTCGGGCATAATGGTGTACCTCCCTGAATGAATATCGAACAAATTAGAAGCAGGCAGAGCAATAGTATCACAAATACCCTGACTAGATACTAGGTTGTAGAGGAGTTTCTTGTCCTTATCCTTCTTAATAAAATCGTGTGCTACCATACTATTATAGTTCAAATATTTAGTGGGTAGTAGCATCTCCTCCTCCTCATCATGCCTAATGGGTATCTCAAAGCGTCTAGCAAGGCAGGAGGCATAAATGACTCCAAAGATGGGACCCTTCATGCGGTTTGTGTTTAACCAACGAGCAACAATGGAGCCCAAACTAAAAGTACTATCACAATATAAAGCATGGCTCAAAATAGCAAGGTCGGGGGCACTAAGGCCTCCACTCTCCCCACGACCAATCAGACATCTCCCCTCAAATAATGAGTAATAGCGTAAAACAAGAAAATGTAAGCTAGCCACTCTCACTTCCGACCCCCTCTCTCTTCCCCTACAGTAGTTTCAGTAATAAAATCTTCGATCTCTAGGACATGGTTCACTGTCGCTGCCCTCATAAGGTAATTTGCAAACCTTGCAAAAATCATAAAGCATCATCTCCTTATGCTCATCATATAAATAAAACTTTACCGTGGGTGGTGATTTCCTAGGATAAATAAGAAAGTTTTGCACAAAGGTGTTAGTGATAAGAAGGTACTGTTCACACTTATCTTGGAGGAGGACGGTGAGACCAGCATTCTCAGCCAAATAATTGAAATCATCATAAATTTTGGCCGCCCCCAAGAATGCATCGCTTGGCCATTCTTGGGCTTCTTCTTCTCCTCATTTTCATTTTCATTTGAATTCCGGCTTGAAGAACACCTTAACCATCTCTTCATCCTTTCTTTCCTTTTCTCTGAAAATTTCTGAAATTTTTAGTGACTCAAAATAAAAGTGCACACAACTAAACAAAATTGATAGCAACTACTCCCACAAGTGCCTAGAGGCTATATCAAGCATCAAAACTACTATGGACCATATAAATTTGACATGCAAGCTCAAGAACTATGTCACCACAACAGCAAAAAATTGCAATATATAAAGCACTAGAACAAAAACTAATTGGACCATTGGAGGAGTCACATACCGATGAACAAATCCCTAAAACGGTTTCGGAAACAAAGCTCCGAGCAAGGAGATCGAAAATGGCAGCAAAATGACCTAGAACACGGGTTTGAGCAATGGTGGGATTTTTCCTGGAGGAAGACGAAGTGGATGGGTGCTGGAATAAGTAAGGGGGACCCACGTGGGACCCACAAGCCTTCTAGGCGTGCCTAGGGGTGGGTGCGCCTTGTGGGCTTGTGGCTCGCTGGTGCACCCCCTGCTGTGTTTTCAGTGCCAAAAATTCTCAAATATTCTGAACAATCATACTAAATTTTCAGGGTAATTTGGAGAACTTTTATTTTTTGGTAATTTTTTATTGCACAGATAATTCAAAAAATAGGGAAATAATAGTATTTTTGCTTTAATTATTCTAAATAACAGAAAGTAAAAAGTGGGTACAGATAGTTGTGTTTACTAAATTCATCCATCTCATGCCCATCAAAAGAAATCCATTAACAAGGTTGATCAAGTCTTATTAAGAAACTTCTTCTAAATGACATGAAATCGGAGAATCTTCGTATAACACTAGGTTACCTCAACGGGGATACGCATGTCCCCAACAATAAGAACATCATATTTCTTTTTGACAGTAGGAATAGGGAATTCAAAACCTCCAATAGCAATAGTTGATTTTTTTCAATAGAATTGATGCTATTAACTTGAGGTTGTTTCTTCGAAAAGGGTACTGTATCCTCATTACCATTAGCATGAAAAGTGGAATTGCCCTTGTTGTAATCAATAATAGCCCCCGCAGTATTCAAAAAGGGTCTACCAAGGATCATCAACATACTGTCGTCCTCGGGTATATCAAGAATAACAAAGTCCATTAAAATAGTAACATTTGCAACTACGATAGGCACATCCTCACAAATACCGATGGGTATAGCAGTTGATTTATCGGTCATTTGCAAAGAGATTTTAGTTGGTGTCAACTTATTCAAATCAAGTCTACGATATAAAGAGAAAAGCATAACACTAACACCAGCTCCCAAATCACATAAAGCAGTTTTAACATAGTTTTCTTAATGGAGCATGGTATAGTTGGTATTCCTGGATCTCCTAGTTTCTTTGATATTCCACCCTTAAACGTATAATTAGCAAGCATGGTGAAAATTTCAGCTTCTGATTTCTTTCTTTTATTTGTAACAATTTCTTTCATATACTTAGCATAAGGAGATATTTTCAAAATATCAGTCAAACGCAAGCGCAAAAAGACAGGTCTAAGCATTTCAACAAAGCGCTCAAAATCCTCATCATCCTTTTCCTTGGATGGTTTAGGAGGAAAGGTCATGGGTTTCTAAACCCATGGTTCTCTTTCTTTACCATGTTTCCTAGAAATGAAGTCCCTCTTATCATAACTTTTATTCGTAGGTTGTGGGTTATCAATATCAACAGCAGGTTCAACCTCCACATCATTATAATTACTAGGTTGAGCATCAACATGAACATCATCATTAACATTAGCACTAGGTTCATGTTCATCAGCAGATTGTGTTTTAGCATCAGAAATAAAAATATCATTTGGATTCTCAGGTGTGTCTATAACAGGTTCACTAGAAACATGCAAAGTCCTATCAGTTTTTTTCCTCCTTGAAGGACTAGTTGCATCAGTATTAGTTCTCTGAGAATCTTGTTCCATTCTCTTAGGATGGCCCTCAGGATACAAAGGTTCCTGAGTCATTTTACCACCTCTAGTCATAACTCTAACAACTTTACCATCCAACTTATTATTCAGCTCATTAAGCAAATCATTTTGTGCCTTGAGAACTTGTTCTACTTGAGTTTTTACCATGGAAGTATGTTTACTAATAATCTTGAGATCATTAACAGTTCTACACATAGTCACCCAAGGAATCAAGTATATAAGCATTACATTTCAATTGTCTACTAACATATGCATTGAAGTTTTCTCGTTTAACAATAAAGTTACCAAATTCATCCAAGCATTGACTAGCAGACTTATTATGAGGAATATTACCTTCATCAAATCTATAAAGAGAATCGGCCTCTAGTACCTGTGTCAGGTTATCAAGACCATGTATTTCTTCAATAGGTGGTAAATTCTTAACATCTTCAGCTTCTATACCTTTTTCTTTCATAGATTTATTTGCCTCTTGCATATCTTCAGGACTGAGAAATGGAATACCTCTTTTCTTTGGAGTTGACTTAGGAGGTGGTGTCGGTGCAACAAACCATGGGTCTGTTCCCCAGACTGTGCACAGGCACGGGAACAAGATTGAAGCACCAACCCAAGTCAGAGTTCAAAGAATAAAGAGATTCGAGGAACCAGCATGCAGCTCAGAGAGACTAAGGCCAAGCCGAGAAGCAAGGTATTGCCAAGAAAAGGGCCTCCCTTGCCGGACAAGCGAGCCCGGCAAGGGGCAAGGCCACCCCCAGAAGCAGGCGCCCAAGGCGCCTTGGCAGGGCATGTCAGGGCTCACGGAGGTAAAACCACCTCACCAACCACTCCAGCACGACCCACGTCATCCATCAGTGCGGTGTCAAGCTGCAAGGTGATTAAGTGGTAGCCATATGCCACATGGTAGCCATTTCCTACAGAAGAAACCCATAGATGACACCCGTCCTGCGACGTGTCAAGAGAACATGCGCGGAGCTGGCAAGATAGCCTGGCAAGCCTTGCCGGGAAACCAGTGATGTGACACTAAGCGGTGCATTTAATGTGCCCTATTAGCCCACAGAGTTAGGTATGATAGCACTGTTTGCTATCATATGAGTGCATAATGACTACTTTGCCATTGTGGTGACCCCTTGATCTATAAAAGGATGCCCATGGCAACCGTAGAAAGGGTTGGAAACTTGACGAACCCACACCCCCATATGCGCGTAGTCGCTACTGCCCTAAGGCAACCCCTGCCGGGCAAGTTTACTATGCTTCACCACTTCCATTCCACCATCAATCCACCAAAGCAAGAGTAGGGTTTTACGCCTCGCGGTGGCCCAAACATGGGTAAATTGCTCGTGTGTTCTCTGCCACGCTGCCGTGCGCTGGTCCGCTCTTTGTGCAACGCGACGTCCCCATGCCGAACAAGCAAGGGGCCTCCCGGTCCCATAGGTGGCCGCGGATATCCCATGACATATTTGGCGCACCAGGTAGGGGGGTCGCTTGCGCGAACCTGAAAGTGTGTGCAGCACGTCATCTTAATCACCATCTTCATCTTTGACGACGCCATCGACCATGACACCCAAGAATAATTCTGGTGCTTCGGCCCATCCATCCACCTCGAAGGCTCCGCCGCCCACAGCCTCTAATGTCGTGGGGGATGCGGAGGCACGCGAGGACGCGAATGCTGCTGGGGACATGGTTGGAGCAGGTGGCGCCATCACCACTCCTCCCGCGACTGACACGGGGGTAGGAGATATTGGAGGAGAACAGCATCAATAGTGCCTCAGCGGTTATGCTCTGCAAGGTGCAGGCGAGGGGGCACTCCATCCGCACCCCCTCCTCTCATCGACGAGCACAGCCGCGGCAACGGCGCTCGGTCCGGGGTAAGCCATCGCCCTCCGGCCGCCCCCACCACGGGAGCGACCGTGGCGCATGTGCCTCCTCCCGGACGAGCCAACCAGACCACTACGCTTGACGGAACCGCTGACCCTCAAGCACCACCGCCACGCAACCCCCGCTGCCTAGGTGATCATCCCACAACAGCGTGGGCACGGCGTGATGTCTACTACACAACCTTCTTCTTGTAGACGTTGTTGGGCCTCCAAGTGTAGAGGTTTGTAGGACAGTAGCAAATTTCCCTCAAGTGGATGACCTAAGGTTTATCAATCCGTGGGAGGCGTAGGATGAAGATGGTCTCTCTCAAGCAACCCCGCAACCAAATAACAAAGAGTCTCTTGTGTCCCCAATACACCCAATACAATAATAAATTGTATAGGTGCACTAGTTCGGCAAAGAGATGGTGATACAAGTGCAATATGGATAGTAGATAAAGGTTTTCGTAATCTAAAAATATAAAAACAGCAAGGTAACTAATGATAAAAGTGAGCACAAATGGTATTGCAATGCGTTGAAACAAGGCCTAGGGTTCATACTTTCACTAGTGCAAGTTCTCTCAACAATAATAACATAATTGGATCACATAACTATCCCTCAACATGCAACAAAAGAGTAACTCCAAAGTCACTAATAGCGGAGAACAAACGAAGAGATTATGGTAGGGTACGAAACCACCTCAAAGTTATCTTTTCTGATCGATCTATTCAAGAGTTCATAGTAAAATAACATGAAGCTATTCTTTCCGTTCGATCTATCATAGAGTTCATACTAGAATAACTCCTTAAGACACAAATCAACCAAAAACCCTAATGTCACCTAGATACTCCAATGTCACCTCAAGTATCCGTGGGTATGATTATACAATATGCATCACACAATCTCAGATTCATCTATTCAAACCAGCACAAAGTACTTCAAAGAGTGCCCCAAAGATTCTACATGAGAGTCAAGATGAAAACGTGTGCCAACCCCTATGCATAGGTTCATGGGCGGAACCCGCAAGTTGATCACCAAAACATACATCAATGGATCAATAGAATACCCCATTGTCACCACGGGTATCCCACGCAAGACATACATCAAGTGTTCTCAAATCCTTAAAGACTCAATCCGATAAGATAACTTCAAAGGGAAAACTCAATCCATTACAAGAGAGTAGAGGGGGAGAAACATCATAAGATCCAACTACAATAGAAAAGCACGCGATACATCAAGATCGTACCACCTGAAGAACACGAGAGAGAAATATCAAACACATAGCTACTGGTACATACCCTCAGCCCCGAGGGAGAACTACTCCCTCCTCGTCATGGAGAGCACTGGGATGATGAAGATGGCCACCGGAGAGGGATTCCCCCCTCCGGCAGGGTGCCGGAACGGGTCTAGATTAGTTTTAGGTGGCTACAGAGGCTTTTGGCAGCGGAACTCCCGATCTATTGTGCTCCCCGAAGTTTTTAGGGTATATGGATATATATAGGAGGAAGAAGTACGTCGGTGGATCTCCGGGCTGTCCACGAGGTAGGGGGCGCGCCCAGGGGGGTGGGCGCGCCCCCACCCTCGTGGGCAGCCCGGGACTCTTCTGGTCCATCTCCGAAACTCCATGGGCTTCTTCCAGTCCAAAAATAAGTTCCGTGAAGTTTCAGGTCAATTGGACTCCGTTTGATTTTCCTTTTCTGCGATACTCTAAAACAAGGAAAAAACAGAAACTGGCACTCGGCTCTAGGTTAATTGATTAGTCGCAAAAATCATATAAAATAGCATATAAATGCATATAAAACATCCAAGGTTGATAATATAATAGCATGGCACAATCAAAAATTATAGATACGTTGGAGACGTATCAGCATCCCCAAGCTTAATTCCTGCTCGTCCTCGAGTAGGTAAATGGTAAAAACAATTTTTTTGATGTGGAATGCTACCTAACATATTTATCATGTAGTTCTCTTTATTGTGCCAAGAATATTCATATCCATAAGATTCAAGACAAAAGTTTAATATTGACATAAAAATAATAATACTTCAAGCATACTAACCAAGCAATTATGTCTTCTCAAAATAACATGGCCAAAGAAAGCTATCCCTACAAAATCATATAGTCTGGCTATGCTCTATCTTCACCACACAAAATATTTAAATCATGCACAACCCCGATGACAAGCCAAGCAATTGTTTCATACTTTTGATGTTCTCAAACTTTTTCAATCTTCACGCAATACATGAGTGTGAGCCATGGACATAGCACTATAGGTGGAATAGAATGGTGGTTGTGGAGAAGACAAAAAGGGAGAAGATAGTCTCACACCAACTAGGAGTATCAACGGGCTATGGAGATACCCATCAATAGATGTGAGTGATTAGGGATTGCCATGCAACGGATGCACTAGAGCTATAAGTGCATGAAAGCTCAAAAAGAAACTAAGTGGGTGTGCATGCAACTCGCTTGCTCATGAAGACCTAGGGCATTTTGAGGAAGCCCGTCATTGGAATATACAAGCCAAGTTCTATAATGAAAATTTCCCACTAGTATATGAAAGTGACAACATAAGAGACTCTCTATCATGAAGATCATGGTGCTACTTTGAAGCACAAGTGTGGTAAAAGGATAGTAGCATTGCCCCTTCTCTCATTTTCTCTCATTTTATTTTTTGGGATCTTCTCTTTTTTAATGGCCTTTCTCTCTTTTTTTCGTCCGGAGTCTCATCCCGACTTGTGGGGGAATCATAATCTCCACCATCCTTTCCTCACTGGGACAATGCTCTAATAATGATGATCATCACACTTTTATTTACTTACAACTCAAAAATTACAACTCGATACTTAGAACAAGATATGACTCTATATGAATGCCTCCGATGGTGTACCGGGATGTGCAATGATTCATGAGTGACATGTATGAAAGAATTTTGAATGGTGGCTTTGCTACAAATACGATGTCAACTACATGATCATGCAAAGCAATATGATAATGACGGAGCGTGTCATAATAAACGGAACGGTGGAAAGTTGCATGGCAATATATCTCAGAATGGCTATGGAAATGCTATAATTGGTAGATAAGGTGGCTGTTTTGAGGAAGGTGATGGTGGGCGATATGGTACCGGCGAAAATTGCACGACACAAGAGAGGCTAGCAATGGTGGAAGGGCGAGAGTGAATATAATCCATGGACTCAACATTAGTCATAAAGAACTCACATACTTATTGCAAAAATCTATCAGTTATCAAAACAAAGTACTACGTCCATGCTCCTAGGGGGATAGATTGGTAGGAAAAGACCATTGCTCGTCCCCGACCGCCACTCATAAAGAAGACAATAAATAAATAAATCATGCTCCGATTTCATCACATAACGGTTCACCATACGTGCATGCTACAGGAATCACAAACTTTAACACAAGTATCTCTCAAATTCACAACTACTCATTAGCATGACTCTAATATTACCATCTCCATATCTCAAAACAATCATCAAGTATCAAACTTCTCATAGTATTCAATGCACTCTATATAAAAGTTTTTATTATATCCCTCTTGGATGCCCATCATATTAGGACTAGTTTCGTAACCAAAGCAAACTACCATGCTATTCTAAAGATTCTCAAAAAGATATAAGTGAAGCATGAGAGTTCATTAATTTCTATAAAATAAAACCACCACTGTGCTCTAAAAAGATATAACTGAAGCACCAGAGCAACAACAAACTACTCCGAAAGATATAAGTGAAGATCAATGAGTAGTAGAATAATTATGCAACTATATGAAGACTCTCTAACATTTAAGAATTTCAGATCCTGGTATTTTATTCAAACAGCAAGCAAAACTAAATAAAATAAAATGACGCTCCAAGCAAAACACATATCATGTGGTAAATAAAAATATAGCTCCAAGTAAAGTTACCGATGAACAAAGACGAAAGAGGGGATGCCTTCCGGGGCATCCCAAGCTTAGGCTTTTGGTTGTCCTTGAATATTACCTTGGAGTGCCTTGGGCATCCCCAAGCTTAGACTCTTTCCACTCCTTATTCCATAGTCCATTGAATCTTTACCCAAAACTTCACAACACAAAACTTAACAGAAAATCTTCGTGAGCTCCGTTAGTATAAGAAAATAAATCAATACTTAGGTACTATTGTGAACTCATTATTTATTTATATAGGTGTAATATCTACTGTTTTCAACTTCTCTATGGTTCATACCCTCCGATACTACTCATAGATTCATCAAAATAAGCAAACAACACATAGAAAACAGAATCTGTCAAAAACAGAACAGTCTGTAGTAATCTGTAGGTTTCGAATACTTATGGAACCCAAAAAATTCTAAAATAAATTTCTGGACGTGAGGAATTTATCTATTAATCATCTGCAAAAATAATTAACTAAATATCACTTTCCAAATAAAAACTGCAGCAATTCTCGTGAGCGCTAAAGTTTCTGTTTTTTACAGCAAGATCAAAAAGACTTTCCCCAAGTCTTCCCAACGGTTCTACTTGGCAAAAGCACTAATTAAACACAAAAAACACAACCAAAACAGAGTCTAGATAATTTATTTATAAATAAACAGGAACAAAAGGCAAATAACAAAAATAAAATTGGGTTGCCTCCCAACAAGCGCTAACGTTTAACGCCCCTAGCTAGGCATGATGATTTCAACGATGCTCACATAAAGGATAAGAATTGTAACATAAAGAGAGCATCATGAATAATATGACTAGAAAATTTAAGTCTAACCCACTTCCTATGCATAGGGATTTTGTGAGCAAACAACTTGTGGGAACAAGAATCAACTTGTATAGGAAGGTAAAATAAGGATAACTTCAAGATTTTTAACACATAGAGAGGAAACTTGATATTATTGCAATTCCTACAAGCATATGTTCCTCCCTCATAATAATTTTCAGTAGCATCATGAATGAATTCAACAATATAACTATCACATAAAGCATTATTTTCATGATCTACAAGCATAGAAAGTTTACTACTCTCTACATAAGCAAAATTCTTCTCAATCGGAATAGTGGGAGTATCATAAGAGACTCGAATACTATAAATTGTTTCCACATTAAAACAATAATATTCAGGAAAAGGGTAATCATAATCATGAAAGGTTTTATAAATATAATCATCACTACTTTTATAGCATAAGTGTCATCACAATAATCATCATAAGTAGCAACTTTGTTCTCATCATAATCAATTGAAACCTCTTCCAAGATAATGGAATCATTACGAAATAAAGTCATGAACTCTCCAAATCCACTTTCATAATTATCACAATAAGATTCAACATCCTCCAAAATAGTGGGATCATTACTTCGTAAAGTTGACACTCTTCCAAACCCACTTTCATCAATATAATCATCATAAGTAGGAGGCATGCTATCATCATAATAAATTTGCATATCAAAACTTGGAAGACTAGAAATATCATCTTTGTTAAACAGAGCATCCCCAAGCTTGGGAAAAACATTAATTGCAGCAAATATATTTTCAAACTTGTCATTCTCATCAAACATAGCATCCCCATGGTTGGGCGTTTTCATATCATAAGCATAATCACTCTCATCATTAATAGTATGGATAGCACCAATAGTATAGCAATTATCATATTCTTCCAAGCAAGTGCCAAAAAGATTTTCAAGATCATAAGAAGTATCATTATCTTCCCAATCATAATCATCACAACAAGAAATAGGCATAACGAGATCATCATTAAGTGCACCATCTTCCATAATTATATTTTCATGAGGCACAACAGTAATAGGAGCAGCATTATTTGGGAGAGATGTCTTTTTACCTATCTTCCTTTTTATTTTCTTCTTCTTCACCACATCATGTGTGGGTTCAATCCTCTTTTTGGAGCTCCTTATTAATGAGATTGGCTGAATAGAAGGCTCCTCCTTGTTACCTGATTCATCATAAGAAATAATAGGAGGATATTGGGAAGTCTCTTCCCTTTCGTTAGTACTAGCAAAGTGGCCTGCTCGATGCACGGGCTAGAACTTTAGGAGGTTCAATAATGAGATTTCGTTTGTGTAAAGAAAAATTGGGACAAAATGTGATGACACTTAGAAATATTACTTTTGCGAAAATAGTTTTGTCTTACATCTGTGATGTGTTTAGTGCTATGAACTTCTTCCATTAAAAGTATTACATCATAAAGTAATGGATAAACAATTCAGTTTAGGGAGTCGACAAATAGGAACTTGGTAGACCCTGGCCACCTTGGATTATGTAGCATTTTCTTGCTTTCCAAATCATCTTACTTGGGCGGGCATAATATTTGAAGGATCCATCGTATCTTAATGTTCATAAATCTATGTTAACGATATTTATAATCTCTAAAATCCATTTGGATAGCCAATTACAATAAACTCTTGAATAAAATATGAACTTGTATCTTGTTCTTATAAGGGCTATGGAGTATGCAGAACAAATAGTTGACTTCTTTCCATAGTCAACATTTGTACTTTGGCTAATTGCCTTGTTTGTAAAGAGAAGATATTTTCATTAGGAATGATTTCTCTAGCTAAAATGCACCTTTTCTTATGTACGTTTACGTTACATTAATGTCCTACATGTCACTAACTATAACAAAATCCTAAGTTTACCAGAACATCATTCTCCCACCCTTTCAATATGTAGTATCGTAACAGAACAAAACTTTCTTTTACAATAGATCTCCAAGATCACGGTTTTGATCTAATGGCAGAAACATACATACCAATCGCTAAGAAATTGATGGGTTTCGTTATGTTCACGAAGTATGACGGTGAGTCTGTTGAAGTGCTTCACCGGAGAATCCAGAAACTCATTTCTCCACCATGTTGCTGCTTGCCTCGCAGCTGATTCGGCTGATCCATGGTCTTGCTTCATTATCATATTCAATTCTTGTGATACCTTGGCGCTCCCTTCTGTAGTCCGACGTATTGGACCAATAGGAGTATCTTGTTGAATGCACTGATCAGGAGAGTATGTTCTATGGCATTGATTTTGTACCGTAGTATGTCAACCTGATGCCGCGGATAAGCGCACACCTATTAAATTACATCCCTGAAAATTTCTGAATTAAGGAGAACAATGTGACATTATGACAAATAAGGCACTTATCAATTTTGTATATTATAAAATCAATGAAGAGTAAGACTGCAACAGAAGTAGTCATTGATTACTAATTAAATAATTAATTTGGTCTCAAATAAACACTGTTGTCGTGCATAGGAGTCATGGTTTAGGTATATGTGCGGAACATATATGCGGCATAAGTGCTTGTTTAAACAGTCGTTTGTCTACTTTCGTGTGGAAGAGGAGAAGCGATTGTGGAGGGATTAGCAGGTAACATATTTCTTATGGACATCCCTATTGAATTTTGATTAATCACTCATGATGCTCCCGGATTCAACAGGGCACTCATTTCTTGTGGACCCTCTCCTTTTCCTAACTCAAATCTGTAAGGCTGAAGTCACCTAAACAATGGGTCAGCCTGTACATGAACCATCACATCAGAAATTTCTTGTACTGATATATTGTTTTATTTCAAAGAAAATACAACTACCATTATAGTTAATCCTAATTGTTTTATTCTACTTCCAAGCCACAAATCTTAAATTTCATATTGAGGCAATATGCTTTGAAAATTCATATGCAAACTACAAAGTAAGAAGAGCTAGAACATATCCCAACAAATCTGTAAAAGAAGAACACATCCCAACTACACCTACATGAACAACGTGAGATGGAGCATGTTGGAATTAACCACGATATGTGGTGTCCTTTCGAGCTGTGACATTAAAACAATCACCGATTAGGATTGTATTTAGGTACCCTATGTTAGTGTAAATCACTACATGATTCTTTTGCAATCAAATCCAGTCATGTGCATGTGTTTCTTGGGAGCATTTTCCATCCGGCAAGATTCCATCAAGTTCTCTTGTACGTCAGTACGTGTGCATCCAACCAACATTAGGAATTAATCAACCTGCTTCCGTACGTGTACTCCAGTCCTCTTGTATGTACTGTCTGATCTATGGCAGGAAAACCATCGGGCTGGGCTATCCATCATCCAGCTTCAGAGCAAATAGTAGACTTAACAAAGGTAACCAATGGGAAACAACATGGGAGCCGGATCATACCTTTGAGCGATGGGAGATACATGCATATGTAAATTCTTTTTCATCTTATTACCAAGGGTAGCACATAAGACGTCAACAGTAGAGAGGAGGCATCAGGGGAGAGTAGCTACATATGGGTTGAAGTTTAGGACATATGATCAGCCCATGGAGAGGCTTCATCCATCTCGCCAGCGACTCCATCGCCCGAATTGGCCGCCGCCAGGGCATGGGGATGATAGAGGGGTTATGCGGGCGTGCTGTTTTTACTTTTTACCCTAGGTGCTAGGCTGTTTTTTTGTTAGATCCGATTTGTGGGCATTTTCTTTTGTTAATTTGTTTTGGCCTGGATTGGGTCACCTGAGGTTTTTTTTTGACCGCAAATAAGACTTTATTTCTCAAATAATAGACATGTCGTTTACAATGAGATTGGAAATAAAATCAGGAATCACGTCCCAAAACCCAGAAACCCTTTTCATGAAAGAGTTCTTTGCTAGTTCGTCCGCCACTTGGTTAGCTTCTCTATAGCAGTGATTGAATGATACTGACGCGAAGTCTGTCATTAGTTGCTTACATTCCATGATGATAGCTATATCCGGCCCCATATAATCATAGATTTGGTTCATTGAGTCCACCACAAATGCAGAATTTGACTCCAGAACAACAGTGCTGCACCCAATATTGGCTGCTAGGTAGAGACCATTCCTGATCGCCATCAGTTCAGCGTTGTCCACCCCTGTTACTACTGGAAAGAACAAATTTGCTGCCGCTATAAAATCTCCTCGATCATCCGGGCCACAGCCCCACTCGCTCCCGAGAGTGTTTCATATTGGAACGCAGCATCAACATTAATCTTCACTATCCCCCGGTTTGGCTTCTTCCAAATATGATCAACTGTCCTTGGTGTGCCCTTGAGAGACACTGATCGTAAGTAATTCGTTGTCAGAACTCTAATCGCTAGAGCCGTTCTCGACGAATCTTGGACCTCAATACCTTTGGCGATCTGCCGTCGCTGCCACCAAATGTACCAGGCCGCCACTAGTACAAGTTCTGCCCTTGGTAATTCATGGTCATTACCCTGAAGCTTCGACAGGATTTCCATTGTGATAGAACCTGATCTGTCCTCAGCCATCGCCTCTTGCACACTTTGCGCCAAGCCAAGTTGTTCCCAAACCGATCTTGCTCGCAGGCAGTTAAACAGGCAGTGTTGTATATCTTCTACTTCAACTGAGCAGACTGGGCATTGTCCCGTGCATGGGATATGGCGATTTGCCAATACACCAGGGCAAGGTAGGGAACCGTGCAGGACTTTCCAACCAAAGTGTTTTATCTTCCCAGGAACCTTCAAATTCCACATATCCTTCCACACCGGGTTGATATATTCTGAGCCTTGCCCATCCCCTCGCCGCCACCGCGAACCATATTGATGCTCAAATTCTCTATGATAGGCTGATCGCACGGAGAATGTACCCGACCGTGTGTAATTCCATGCTACAAAATCTTCTATCATGTGGGGGTTTAGCTGGATCTGTAGTATTCTGTGGACGTCGGCCGGTGAAAATATATCCCGGATTAGTTCTTCGTCCCATTGCCCCGTATGTGGATTTACTAGCTCCTCAACCTTTGATAGCATAGTTGCACCTCTTGGTGTAATCAGTTTTCTAGTAACACTAGATGGTATCCAGGGGTCATTCCAAATATCAATATTAGCTCCAGATCCAACACGCCAAATGCAACCTTGTTTGAAGGTCTGAATGCCGGCCACAATGCTCTGCCAAGTGTAAGAAGAGCCCTTCTTGGGTCCTGCCCTCAAAATGTCACCGTTCGGGTAATACTTTGCCTTCAGAACTTGAGCACATAAAGAATCCGGGTTCTGGATTAGTCGCCAGCACTGTTTTGCTAGTAAAGCAAGATTAAAACTGTGCAAGTCTCTAAACCCTAATCCCCCTTCCTTCTTTGGTATGCATAACCTCCACCAGGCAAACCAATGCATTTTCTTCTTCTCTTCATCATCTCCCCACCAAAAACCAATGATTTCGTCAGTAATAGATTTGCAGATTCCTTTTGGTAGTTTAAAAACTGACATTGCATAGGAAGGAATCGCTTGGGCAACCGATTTTACCAATATCTCTTCACCTTGCATCGAGAGTGTTTTCTCTTTCCACCCCTTTAGCCTCTGACAAACTCTATCAATCAAGTGTTGAAAGCGATCGCTTCTGTCCACCCCGACCATAGTCGGTAAGCCCAAATACGTATCAGATAAAGCTTCTGTCATGATGTTCAATTCTCTGCAAATATTTTCCCTGACTTGAACATTTGTATTCGGACTGAAATATATACTTGACTTTGTATTACTGATCACCTGCCCTGAACTAGAGCAATATGTCTCCAAAACTCTTTTTAACGTATCTGCATTATGGGTATCCGCCTTCATAAGAATCAGAGAGTCGTCTGCAAATAGCAAGTGTGAGATTGAGGGGGCATTCCTGCACACTCGCACACCCTCTAGTTCTCCTATTTCCTGTTCATGAGCAAGCAGACTTGAGAGACCTTCAGAACATAATAAAAATAAATAAGGTGATATAGGGTCACCCTGCCTCAAGCCTCTTGTAGGAGAAAACTCATCAGTTTCGGTGTTATTAAATCTGACTCTGTAGGTTACTGAGGACACACACTCCATGATGAGTTCTACCCATTGCGCATGAAACCCCATCTGCAGCATTATCTTCTCCAAAAAAACCCATTCAACACGGTCATAAGCTTTATTCATATCCAACTTTACCGCACAGAGCCCATTTGATCCATGCATTTTTTTCTTGATTGCATGAAAACATTCATAAGCTACCAACACATTATCAGTGATTAACCTTCCCGGTATGAAGGCACTTTGTGTTGGAGAAATAATGTCAGGGAGAATCCTCTTAAGTCTATTTGCAATCATTTTTGAAATAATTTTATAGACCACGTTACACAAGCTTATTGGTCTGTACTGTGTTATCACCTCGAGGGAATTTACCTTAGGTATGAGAGTCACGTTCGTTGAGTTCCAACCTGTAGGGATTTTCCTATCCCGTATAGCTTTCAGCACCTCATCTGTTAGCTCCTCTCCCACAATGTGCCAGAATCTTTTAAAGAAAATAGCATGAAGTCCATCCGGGCCCGGGGCCTTTAGGTCACCTATTTGGAACAAAGCCTTGCGAACCTCCTCCCTGGTATACTCAGCCACAAGCATATTATTCATATCATTTGTCACCACAGGTTTTACAGAATTTAGCAAGCCCTGATCTACCTCCCCCATATCTGATGTAAATAGACCCTGAAAGTAATCACGAATCAATGGCTGCAAGTTGTCATTTCCTTCTACCCAATTATTACTATTGCTTCTCAACTTTTTAATTAAATTCTTCCGTCGACATGCCGAGGCAGATTGATGGAAGTAAGCAGTATTACGGTCTCCTCGCCGGAGCCAGCTAACCTTGCCTCTCTGCATCCAATATACTTCGTCTTGCTCAAGCAAATTTTCTATAAATAGAGACAACTCCTTCTGCTGTATACGGATGTCAGGAGTCGAGATTGCCCTTGAGAGCGATTCGAGCTCTCTCTGTGCCTTCCTAAGTCTTGAGCGGGGCTCCTTTAGCACCCTTCGGTCCCAGGCATGCATATCCTGATGCACCACAGAAAGTTTAGCACCCACTCCCGGTCCACGGGCAGCATCCTTTTGCCACGCCGTTTTAACAATCTCTTCCACAGTCTCCTCAGCTAGCCACCTTGCCTCAAATTTTCTTCTGTAGGATGGTGCATGTTCTGCCACTCCAACAAGGTGGTTAGTGTCCAAACAGATCGGCCTGTGGTCTGATTTACCTAGCTCCAAGTTGCATATGCCTTCCCACGGGTGTAGCCTCATCCATTCTGCATTTGACACTGCCCGATCTAGTCTTTCTCGCAGTCCTCCACGGAACCACGTGAAAACATCACCCTCGTACCCCAAGTCTTCTAGCGCACAATCAGACAAGGCATCCTGAAAGGCTTTAAGACGAGATTGTTGTCGAGGGGCACCTCCGTCCTTCTCTGAGGAGAGAAGGATCTCATTAAAATCGCCGATCACAACCCATGGTAACCTGGATTGGGCGTGTAGATCTCGAAGTAATTGGTACGTGTGAGTCTTGTTATCCCAGCTTGGTTCGCCATAAATCCCAGTTAACCTCCACTCATCCCCATTATCCTCTTCAACAGAAACATCAATGAAATCTAGGGTGGCAGCCCGGGAGTAGATCCTTACCTCCTTCTTCCAGACTAAAAGCAAGCCACCCTTTCTTCCATCTACACCAGGGACCGTAATTCTATGGTCCATCCGCAGCCTTTTCATCAGAACCTCTGCCCTAGCATCATCCAAATGCGTCTCGGACAAGAAAAACGCATCGGGTTCATGTCGCCTCTGAATATCCAGAAGCGAGTGAACTGTCGAGGCCCCCAAGATGCCCCGACAGTTCCAACTGATTATTTTCATTGGTCCCGGCGAACACCCTCTAGGGGTGTCGCCGATATACTGGTTGTAGCTGTCTCTTCCTGATGATCTGCTCTCCTTCGCTTAGGATCGTGAATCTTCTATGGGGTGCTCATCGTGCTCTTATCAATAGTCTCACTTCCATTGCCTTCCAGCAATTGCACCTTGTCATTGACAAAATCCGGTGGTGGGGGGGGGGCACCAGGAAGCCAAGATGTGCCACTATTTGGACTATTAACTTTGCCATCCTGTCCTATTAACCTCTTCCGAGCACTGGGTATAACAGCCCCTTGATTTGAGTCCATCTCCATATCTCTGTCCTCATTCAAATTCTGCTCTCGTGGGTTTCTATCCCTTCTGTCAAAACCCCTTCCATCTCCTGCAGTCCTTTCCTCTCTGCCTGACCCCCTGCCTCGTCCATTGGGGGCATCAAAGTTAACCAGTAACCATTCTTCCCATTCACATTCTTCAGGCCTATGGATGCCATCACCGCATTCAGTTACTACGTGACCAATCAGCCTGCAAAAATCACAGAAATCGGGGAGTTTTCATACTCCACCGGGTATCTCTTAAGCTCCTTCAGAGTAAGAGGAACAAAACGAACCAAGGATGTTTCTAGTTTAACAAACACTCGAGCTCGCAAATATTTCGTTGGGTTAATGCGCCCTTCATTCACAACGACCTTGATGGGGGGAACACCAACCTTCTTTGCAATTTTCTCCGTGATCTCAGTTTTTTCATCAGGCCCTTTGGGAGGCCCATAATCCTCGCCCATACCGGGATACGATCCAATTTGTATTCTTCTACGTTCGTCAGTCCATCATACTCCTCCAGAACAACAGCTGAGTTCCTAAATATCCATGGGCCACCATTCATAACACGATTCCAATCCCCCAAGCACATAAACTGAGCCAGGAAGAGATTATCCTTCTTAGCCTTGAAAATCACCCCCTGTTCAGGGATCCATGCGTTTCTCATAGCCTTGAACAGAGCCACATGGCTGAATGGCTTTCGGGTGTGAACCCTAAAGATCGCCACCCATCTTGTCTCAGCAACCAGATCTTCAATCTCTCCAGACAAGTCTAATTCCTCTTCTTCCTCCCCACGGAGGTTAAGTCCAGCAAACCTATCCTCTAGTACTGCACCGTGATCACGGCCCCTATCATCACTGAAACTTCCAGATGCCTTTTCCGCCGCCACCGCCGTCGCCACCGTGGCCTCCGAGGACATCGTTTCCTTCCCTGCAGTCGACATGCAATCGCCTCCTCGATGAGCGCAGACACGGGGGATCACACCGGAGGCCTTTACGCAAGGATCTGGCGTGAGTTTTAGGTGGAGTTGGGTGGATCAAGGGGAACCCTAGCGTAGCCGCCAGGGGATAAGGGGAACCCTAGCGTAGCCGCCAGGGGGTCACGTGAGGTTTGTGGACTCTTTTTTCATAAAAGGCGTGTGTACTCCTTTTAACGTGAGAGGTGTATGGACTCTGGTTTGTGGACTATTTTTTTAACGTGGAAGGTGAATTTTCTTTTAAAAAATCGCAAGGAATTGTTTACGAACATCCATCGGCTAATACTGAAAGTTTTTTCCAGTGCTATCAGATTAACGGACATATGTTTCTAATTATTATGCGATTTTCTAGGGTATTTATCTTTTTTCTGGTAGCTCGTAAAGTATTTTTTATATGTAATAGATTCTCTTCATCTTCTATTTGTTTTCTTTTCTTTATATAATTGGCAATATAAGGATTTTCAATGCAATTCATCGCACAATACATATAAATTTCTTCTAGATCAATATCAAGGAATTTCTCGAGGTTATATTCTAGAATAATCTTAGTTTGACGTTTCATTTCTTCATAACCCAAAAGCAAACTAAGTTCATTATAATTTGCAAGGGAAATCAAGTCATCACAATATTTGGACACGATTCGATCATGAAACAATTTGCATTTGATATTTAAATGACCATGTTCATTGTAAAGTTCACACGTATGGCTAACAAATTTTAAATTTTCAGCACTAACATTTAGCCTTTTTTGCAACCATTTAGTTTCTAAATGCTTATGCCTCTTGCAATATCTATCTTCCCTATTTGGTGTGTACTTGCAAACCCGATGCACTCCACAAAAATTGACATGTTTATAGGAGACATTTTCATCATAACTAGTGCAGTCATCATTAGTACTATGGACATTCAAGGAGTTCATACTAACAACATTGCAATCATGCTCATCATTCAAAGATTTAGTGCCAAACATTTTATAGCATTCTTGTTCTAACACTTTTGCACAATTTTACTTTCCATCATACTCACGAAAGATATTAAAAATATGAAGCGTATGAGGCAAACTCAATTCCATTTTTTTGTAGTTTTCTTTTATAAACTAAACTAGTGCTAAAACAAGAAACTAAAAGATTTGATTGCAAGATCTAAAGATATACCTTCAAGTGCTAACCTCCCCGGCAACGGCGCCAGAAAAGAGCTTGATGTCTACTACACAACCTTCTTCTTGTAGACGTTGTTGGGCCTCCAAGTGCAGAGGTTTGTAGGACAGTAGAAAATTTCCCTCAAGTGGATGACCTAAGGTTTATCAATCCGTGGGAGGCATAGGATGAAGATGGTCTCTCTCAAGCAACCCTGCCACGAAATAACAAAGAGTCTCTTGTGTCCCCAACACACGCAATACAATATTAA
The DNA here is from genome assembly GCA_034509565.1 of Triticum monococcum. Taxonomy (NCBI): domain Eukaryota; kingdom Viridiplantae; phylum Streptophyta; class Magnoliopsida; order Poales; family Poaceae; genus Triticum; species Triticum monococcum. The sequence continues at coordinate 86,521,676 of CM067843.1, forward strand.
ATTGTATAGGTGCACTAGTTCGGCGAAGATATGGTGATACAAGTGCAATATGGATAGTAGATAAAGGTTTTTGTAATCTGAAAATATGAAAACAGCAAGGTAAATAATGATAAAAGTGAGCACAAACGGTATTGCAATGCGTTGAAACAAGGCCTAGGGTTCATACTTTCACTAGTGCAAGTTCTCTCAACAATAATAACATAATTGGATCACATAACTATCCCTCAACATGCAACCAAGAGTCACTCCAAAGTCACTAATAGCGGAGAACAAACGAAGAGATTATGGTAGGGTATGAAACCACCTCAAAGTTATCTTTTCCGATCGATCTTTTCAAGAGTCCATAGTAAAATAACATGAAGCTATTCTTTCCGCTCGATCTATCATAGAGTTCGTACTAGAATAACACCTTAAGACACAAATCAACCAAAACCCTAATGTCACCTAGATACTCCAATGTCACCTCAAGTATCCATGGGTATGATTATACGATATGCATCACACAATCTCAGATTCATCTATTCAAACCAACACAAAGTACTTCAAAGAGTGCACCAAAGATTCTACCGGAGAGTCAAGACGAAAACATGTGCCAACCCCTATGCATAGGTTCATGGGTGGAACCGGCAAGTTGATCACCAAAACATAGATCAACTGGATCAATAGAATACCCCATTGTCACCACGGGTATCCCACGCAAGACATACATCAAGTGTTCTCAAATCCTTAAAGACTCAATCCGATAAGATAACTTCAAAGGGAAAACTCAATCCATCACAAGAGAGTAGAGGGGGAGAAACATCATAAGATCCAACTACAATAGAAAAGCACGCGATACATCAAGATCGTACCACCTGAAGAACATGAGAGAGAAAGATCAAACACATAGCTACTGGTACATACCCTTAGCACCGAGGGAGAACTACTCCCTCCTCGTCTTGGAGAGCACCGGGGTGATGAAGATGGCCACCGGAGAGGGATTCCCCCCTCCAGCAGGGTGCCGAAACGGGTCTAGATTGGTTTTCGGTGGCTACGGAGGCTTTTGTCGGCAGAACTCCCGATCTATTGTGCTCCCCGAAGTTTTTAGGGTATATGGATATATATAGGAGGAAGAAGTACGTCGGTGGATCTCCGGGCTGTCCACGAGGCAGGGGGCGCGCCCCCACCCTCGTGGGCAGCCTGAGACTCTTTTGGTCCATCTCCGATACTACATGGGCTTCTTCTAGTCCAAAAATAAGTTCCATGAAGTTTCAGGTCAATTGGACTCCATTTGATTTTCCTTTTCTACGATACTCTAAAACAAGGAAAAAACAGAAACTGGCACTGGGCTCTAGGTTAATAGGTTAGTCCCAAAAATCATATAAAATAGCATATAAATGCATATAAAACATCCAAGGTTGATAATATAATAGCATGGAACAATAAAAAATTATAGATACGTTGGAGACGTATCACGGCGCCGCCGCTGCCGCCGCTGGCACCGTCAGGAGCCAGGTGACGGTGCGATCGATGTCATCAACATCTATTGCAAGCACATCCACATAGGCTATGGCGCGAGCTGAGCTGCTATTGAGGTTCCCACCAGCAGTTAAGCAGATGGATGAATGGCGAGCCACCATCGAGAGCCTGCTCGGTTTCGCCGAAGCTGGGGGCTCACGACGAGCTGGCCCGCCGCAACCACCCCAAGCGACAGCAACCGCCAGTACTGCTGGTCGTACATAGAGGGTCATCCCCATGGTGCAGTCCCCACCACAGCATCCGGTGCGGGCGCAACAGAACCAAGATTCTGATGACGTCTCGATGGCCTCTTCTGACCCTCGAGCATGTCCAGGCCAACGTCGAGCCCTAGACGATAAGGATGGGGAGACGCGCGCATCGACGTAGATCGACGTCGCGACGACCTCCGCCAGACCGACGGGTACGACGGCCTCAATGTCGACGAGCCTGCGCTCGGTGTTGGTGGGTACCTACCTTTCGAAGTCGGCTGCCCTGCCTTTACACGAGAGCTGCGGCAAGTCCGTTGGTCGTCCATTCGCACGTTCAAGCCAGAGATACCCGAGAAGTACGATGGGAGGCTGAATCCGGCAGAGTTCCTAAGCATCTACACCATTGTTGTTCAGGCTGCCGGGGGAAGAGATGACAAGGTGTTCGCCAACTACTTCCGTTTGGCCCTCAAGTCCAATGTGAGGTCTTGGATGATGCACCTACCAGAGAACTCCGTTTTATCATGGGCAGACCTGTGCCACGACTTCATTGGTGCCTTCACCGGTAGCCACCAAGAGCCTGGCAGGGCCAGCGACCTGCAACTTCTCCAGTAGAAGGAAGGAGAAACTCTCCGTAAGTTTTTGCAGTGATTTAGTAAGTTCATAGAAATATTCCAAATATCCATCCAGCAGCCGTTATAGCAGCTTTCTAGTCCAATGTGCGCAAGTGTCGCATTCATTCCAAGATGAACATGCGGTTGCCCAAGACTGTGAAGGAGCTATACACACTGGTGGATAAGTGTGCTCGGATGGACGAAGGAGGAAGTTGCCTGGAGAGGAAGATTTCACCAATGTTGATTCAGAGGATGAGGATGAATCAACCAGTCAGAGAAAGGGCAAGAAGCGTAGTAAGAAGCCAATAGATAAGGCAGTGATGACTGTGGAAGGTTCGGGCACACCTAGTATCGGCAAGAAGGCCAAGGCTAAGGCCCATGGCAAGGAAGCTGTCGCTTGCACTCCCTGCTGGGAAGCCGTTGCTGCTGAGAAAGCTCTGAAAGGCGATGGGCCATACTGTAGATATATCGGACCAAGGGCCATGACCTTCAGGAGTATTACCATGTTGAGCAGCTTGTCAAGAAACAAAGGGCAGAATATGATAAGCGTGACAAGGAAAAAGGTCAAAATGTCACTAGCAGCAAGGACCGCGGCGGTGAAGCAAATCACCCCGGCAAACCCTTTTGGAACCAAGGAAATCCCGCCAGGGGTCAAGAGAAGGAAACCTGTGATGATGTGAGTTATGGAGGGGATGAAGAGGAAACCAGTGAGCAGGGGTTTCAGAAGGCCACTAACACCCTATGCATTGATGGGGGTGCATTGCTACCTCTTGAGCACTGCATTGGTTTTCCCTTGAAGAGGAAAGGGTGATGCAGCAAAGTAGCGTAAGTATTTCCCTCAGTTTTTGAGAACCAAGGTATCAATCCAGTAGGAGATCACACTCAAGTCCCACACACCTACACAAACAAATAAGGACCTCACAACCAACATGATAAAGGGGCTGTCAATCCCTTCATGGTCGCTTACGAGAGTGAGATCTGATAGATATGATAAGATGATATTTTTGGTATTTTTATGATAAAGAGAAATAAAAGATGCAAGTAAAATAATGGCAATGGAAATAACTAAGTATTGGAAAATTAATATGATGGAAGATAGACCCGGGGGCCATAGGTTTCACTAGTGGCTTCTCTCGAGAGCATAAGTATTACTGTGGGTAAACGAATTACTGTCAAGCAATTGATAGAATTGAGCATAGTTATGGGAATATCTAGGTATGATCATGTATATATGCATCACGTCTGAGACAAGTAGACCGAAATGATTCTGCATCTACTACTATTACTCCACACATCGACCGTTATCCAGCGTGCATCTAGAGTATTAAGTTCAAGAGAATAGAGTAATGCTTTAAGTAAGATGAGATGATGTAGAGGGATAAACTCATGCAATATGATATAAACCCCACCTTTTTATCCTCGATGGCAACAATACAATACGTATCGGTTCCCTTTCTGTCACTAGGATCGAACACCGCAAGATTGAACCCAAAGCTAAGCACTTCTCCCATTGCAAGAAAGATAAATCTAGTAGGCCAAACCAAACTGATAATTCGAAGAGACTTGCAAAGATAAACCAATCATACATAAAATAATTCAGAGGATAATCAAATATTGTTCATAGATAAACTGGATCATAAACCCACAATTCATCAGATCTCGACAAACACACCACAAAAGAAGATTACATCGAATAGATCTCCAAGAAAATCAAGGAGAACTTTGTATTGAGATCCAAAGAGAGAGAAGAAGCCATCTAGCTAATAACTATGGACCTGTAGGTCTGAAGTGAACTACTCACACATCACCGGAGAGGCCATGGAGTTGATGTAGAGGCCCTCCATGATCAATGCCCCCTCCGGTGGAGCTTCGGAAAAGGCCCCGGGATGGGATCTCTCGAGTATAGAAGGTTGCGGCGGTGGAATTAGGTTTTCGTGGTGCTCCTAGTTGGTTGTGGGGTATGTGGATATGTATAGGAGGAAGAAGTACGTCGGTGGAGCAACGGAGGGCCCACGAGGGTGGAGGGCGCGCATATGGGGGTAGGCGCGCCCCCTGCCTCGTGCCTTCCTCCCTTGTTTCTTGACGGCCACTCCAAGTCTCCCGGATCACGTTTGTTGAGAAAATCACGTTCCCGAAGGTTTCATTCTGTTTGGACTCTGTTTGATATTCCTTTTCTTTGAAACCCTAAAATAGGCAAAAAAAACAGCAATTTGGGTTGGGCCTCCGGTTAGTAGGTTAGTCACAAAAATGATATAAAAGTGTAGAATAAATCCCATTAACATCCAAAATAGATAATATAATAGCATAGAGCAACAAAAAATTATAGATACATTGGAGACGTATCATGCATCTTTGCACACCTCCCACCGCCAGCTCAAGCGATGGGCACGAGAGATCAATGCCGTGGAACCAGCGCCAGAGGCCCGGAGGCCGCTCAAATGGTCCCGCACGCCCATCATCTTTGACGAGGAGGATCGCCCTGGTCGCACCATTGTGGTAGGATGTTTGCCATTGTTGGTCTCCCCAACAATTCACAACCTCAAGGTCACAAAGATGCTAGTGGATGGCGAGGCCGGGTTGAATCTGATTTCCCCGGCAGTCATCAGCAAGCTTCAGATAGGAGAAGAAGAGCTAGAGGTTATCGACACATTTCAAGTAATACCAGCAGGAGCCATCCTAAAGGGAAGATTACATTGCCGGTGACGTTTGGGGAGAACTGAACTATCGGACTGAAGAAGTCTTGAATGGTTTATTTGCCTATAATGTCCCCTTGCCCCAAGACAAAAGTTTTGCATCTACATTTCCAGAACGTCCAATTTTAGGAGTTCTGCCATCATCTCTTTCTACCATACCAAAATCACTCATGGTAGTAGGTTCAAAGCAAGCGATCTTGCACACAAGCAAACAAAAAACAAACGAAAAGACGAGCAGTTGGAGTAGTTTGTGGTTCATCCTTGCTACTCATTTGTGCTCACATTGCCATCGCAGTCAAAGTTTTGTGGTTCTGCCTAAAACCAGGCAGATTCCAGGCACGGGAGTTTTCTAGGCAGATTCTAGGCACGGGAGTTTTACGATGCCTGGCACATCACAAACAGTTCATGATTATAAACCATGTACAATAGGCAGACAATCACACACATTTAGTTGTCCCACATCGTACGTGATAGTGTCTGACATCACACACGCTTTGCAAACGGCAACTGTGTGCATGTTTGCACATGTTTCCTCTATGTGAACCGTCTCGGATTATGGTGTATATCGCAAACGTTTGTGTTTTACCAACCGTGTGTGCCGTAATGACCTGCACAACATAATTTCGCCCTAATTTAATTGCTGCTATTTAAAATTGTACCTAATTTAAACTTGAAAGTAGGCTATAGCTTTATTCATATCCATCAGGTTCAAACAACCAATGCATTATTCGATTCACAGGTACATATGTTTAAGAATTATAGAAGCACCAAATAAAGAATGATGTGCCAAGGTTCTATACTTGTACTATTACAGATGGTAAAGAAAGAGGCGACAGACATCCCAGTTGTTGAACAAGGTGAAGTGGAATGGCCCTATTGTGCTCTCCTAGATGCAGAAGGTATGCAGGACTCTAGTCCAACCCCTTGTGATGGCCGACCGCCAATCATGTAGTTTGAGAGGTAATCTTGAGTAAACTGCTTCAGGATCCACTACAAAAGAAAAAAGATTTAGATATTGTCATCTAACACAACTCATTACAGGCAGTAAAAGGAAGGCTACATGGTTCTTACTTACCATCCTGCAGTTCACTGTTGTCTTGCATAAAGTGTAAACAAATATATTGATTGACATCTTTTGACCCATTTTAATAAAAATCTTTATGAGTTTTCTCACTTGATGCTGGTTCATGAATATCTCATTGCCCCATACGCAGAAAGGGTCGAAGTGTGGATCTTTGGCAATGATATATGTACCTAAAAGCACCAAGTTAGTATTAGAAGCTAAACAACAATTGAAAAATGATGTAGCACAACACTCCATCCATCCCATTATATAAGATTTTATTACATGTATATCTAGACATCATCAGAACATTAAGGTAACACTCTTCCTTGTTGCTATGTAGCCTGGGATTGCATATTTAGTCATTCAGTACAATGCATGTTGCTAAACAACAATTGAAAAACAAAAAGGCATCTTAACTGCAATATCCTTAACAGCAACCAAATATCGTAATTCATAGTGGTATTGTTGAAACTGTTATTGAAGAAATTGAATTGCATGGCAAATAGTTGCACATATAGAGCATCGCATTATGAAGAACTGAAATAAACAAGTCATAAGGACATCTCTAGGCGATCCTTAAAAAGTTAAAGGACTAAAACCCTTAGTGGATATATATATATATATATATATATATATATATATATATATATATATATATATATATACTCCGACAATTTTTGGCCTTTTCTAGTCGATCCCCTAAACTTAAGGTTGTAAATTTCAATTTGATCAAGTTCAAAGTAGGTTCAACCGAAAGTAGCATGCATTCAAAAATAAAAATAGATAGTTTTGCATAACCGAACATACAACATAAATTTAAACTAAGCTAAACTACTGTCGGTCAAAGTAGAGGTCGAGCCAATCCTTCGTCGTCATGTACGGTGTGCCGCGAGCCGGGTCTGGGCCAGTACCGTCGTCGGGTGAAAGTGCAACTATCCCTAGGTGGTTTTGGTAATTCATAACAACATATAGCTCATTGGGCTAATGCTATTCCAAGATGATTATTTCAGGAAAGCTCAATGATTGGCATGGCATGGATGTGAAAGTGGAACCCTCAAATGCTAAGGACAAAGGATTGGCTCAAGCTCAAAAGCTCAAGACTCTTCATTTTATATTTTAGTGATCCAAGATCACATTGAGTCTTTAGGAAAAGCCAATACTATCAAGGAGAGATGAGGTGTTGCTTAATGAGCCTCTTGCTTCATGTGCTTAGTGATATGCTCCAAAAACCCTCAACTACTTTCCCATATCCACATTTGACCTAAACCCTAAGCCAAACTCGGTCCTACCGATTCTTTCTATCCGGCGCCACCAAGTTTCACTTGTCATAAGCCACTGCCAAACCCTAGCAATTCGGTTCTACCGATAGGGATCTCGGTCTCACCGAGATGGGATTGCAAACTCTCTGTTTCCCTTTCGTAACTTTTCGGTCTCACCGAAAGAGCGGATCGGTCCCACCGAGATTGCAATGTAAACTCTCTGTTTCCCTTCTGTAACTTTTCGGTCTCAACGAAAGAGCAAATCGGTCCCACCGAGTTTGCCTGACCAACTCTCTGGTTAGCTAATTACCAAAATCGGTCTCACCGAGTTTGTGTAATCGGTCTCACCAAGATTACGTTATGCCCAAACCCTAACCATATCGGTCCTACCGAGTTGCATGTCAGTCCCACCGAAAATCTCTAATGGTCACTAGGTTTACCTTTTCGGTCCGACCGAGTTTGTTGATTCGGTCCCACCGAGATTGGTAAATTGTGTGTAACGGTTGGATTTTGTGTGGAGGCTATATATACCCCTACACCTCCTCTTCATTCGTGGAGAGAGCCATCAGAACACATATACACTTCCAACTCATATGTTCTGAGAGAGAATCACCTACTCATGTGTTGAGACCAAGATATTCCATTCCTACCATATGAATCTTGATCTCTAGCCTTCCCCAAGTTGCTTTCCACTCAAACCTTCTTTCCACCAGATCCAAATCCTATGAGAGAGAGTTGAGTGTTGGGGAGACTATCATTTGAAGCACAAGAGCAAGGAGTTCATCATCAACACACCATTTGTTACTTCTTGGAGAGTGGTGTCTCCTAGATTGGCTAGGTGTCACTTGGGAGCCTCCGACAAGATTGTGGAGTTGAACCAAGGAGTTTTTAAGGGCAAGGAGATCACCTACTTTGTGAAGATCTACCGCTAGTGAGGCAAGTACTTCGTGGGCGATGGCCATGGTGGGATAGACAAGGTTGCTTCTTCGTGGACCCTTCGTGGGTGGAGCCCTCCGTGGACTCGCGCAACCGTTACCCTTCGTGGGTTGAAGTCTCCATCAACGTGGATGTAGGATAGCACCACCTATCCGAACCACGGGAAAAACATCTGTGTCTCCAATTGCGTTTGAATTCTCCAAACCCTTCCCTTTACATTCTTACAGGTTGCATGCCTTACTTTCCGCTGCTAATATACTCTTTGCATGCTTGCTTGAATTGTGTGATGATTGCTTGACTTGTTCTAATATAGCTAAAATCTGCCAAGAACTAAAATTGGGAAAAGGTTAAGTTTTTATTTGGTCAAGTAGTCTAATCACCCCCCTCTAAACATACTTTTGATCCCACAAGTGGTATCAGAGATTTGGTCTCCATTTTCTTTGATTTCCATTGCTTTTGGTGGTCATAGCCTTGGTCTCACAACCTAGGAGAGTATGGCGTCTAGCGAGGGAAATTATCACCGTAGAGGTCCTTACTTTGATGGTACTAATTTTGCTAGTTGGAAGCATAAAATGAAAATGCATATTCTTGGACATAACCCCGCCGTTTGGGCTATTGTGTGTGTTGGTTTGCAAGGTGACTTCTTTGATGGGAGAGAACCAAACCGTGAAGCTACCGTGGATGAGTTGAAGATGTTGCAATACAATGCTCAAGCTTGTGATATTCTCTTCAACGGATTGTGCCCCGAAGAATTCAACAAAATCAGCCGTCTTGAGAATGCAAAGGAAATTTGGGACACTTTGATTGATATGCACGAAGGTACCGACTCCGTCAAGGAATCAAAGTTGGATGTGCTTCAAAGTCAACTTGACAAGTTCAAAACGAAGGATGGTGAAGGTGTCGCTGAAATGTACTCTAGGCTTGCTCTCATCACAAATGAGATTGCCGGCTTAGGGAGTGAAGAGATGACCGATAGATTCATCATCAAGAAGATTCTAAGAGCCTTGGATGGAAAATATGATACCGTGTGCACATTGATCCAAATGATGCCCAATTACAAAGATCTCAAGCCAACGGAGGTGATTGGAAGAATTGTTGCTCATGAGATGTCACTTAAGGATAAAGAGGAACTTCACAACAAATCAAGTGGTGCCTACAAAGCCTCATGTGAAGCCCCTACATCATCAAGTGAGAAACAAAACTTCAATGAAGAATTGAGCTTAATGGTGAAGAACTTCAACAAGTTCTACAAGAGTAGAAGCAAAGATAGAAGCTCCAAGTCAAGGTCCTACAATAACAAAAGATCTTCTAGTCGAGAGCAAAACTGCTACAATTGTGGAAGACCCGAACACTATTCCAATGAGTGTACGCCTCCCTACAAGAGAAGAGAAGACTCTCCAAAAAGAAGAAGCAAAGAATCACCACCAAGAGAGAGAAGGAGTAGAGATGATCGTTATGAACGAAGATACTCATGGAGAAGCAAGGATTCGGAAAGGAAGGAAAAATCATCAAGGAGCTACACAAAACGAAGACATCAAGCTCATGTTGGTGAATGGGTATCCGGCACTTGTGTCAACCAAGATACTCAAGATGAAGGTGTTGCCGGTCTAGCACTTGTGTCAACCAACTCCTACGACATATTTGACTCACCAAATGAAGGAATTGGAAGATGCTTCATGGCCAAAGGTCCTAAGGTAACACACACCGAGTATGTTGATTTTAATAGTGATGAAGATGACTTGTTAGGTGATGATGATTTGCTTGTTGACAACTCTAGTGATGAATACTATGATGAAACGTCAATTAATCATGCTAATCAAGATAAAACGAATGACAATGATAAGGAGAAGATTGAGGCTCTAACTAAAGAACTAAACACTCTTAAGTTAGCTCATGAAACTATCTTCCAAGATCATCGAGAACTTTTAAGAGCTCATGAGAAGTTACGCTTTGAAAAGCTCAATCTTGAACAAGAGCATGAGTTTTTAAAAGCAATCAATGATGATCTCCGCAAGAAAAGTTCTTCTTACATTGCCAAGCGTTTACTCTTATCCACTTACATGCCTCAAGTCAAGTCTAGTAACAAGAACAAGAAAGATTCTTCCTCTAGTAGTAACAATGATCATGCTAAATCAAATATTGTTGCTTCTAGTAGTTCTCTTGATTCCACTAATGATTCTCTTAGCCAAGTTACACTTGAGCAAGAAAATAGCTTATTGAAGGGAATTATAGAGAAATGAGCGTACAAAAGCCTTGCCGGGAGTAAGCAATTCGAGGAAATTGTGCGCAAGCAAGGAATGCACCGGAAGAATCAAGGTTTTGGTTTTGAACGAAAGTTCAACGCCAATGGAGTTGAGTGGGAAGAAGATCAATACCCCAAGACAAAGTTTGTTCCTCAACAAGAGAAGTATGATACTTCCTTCAAGGGAACACAAGATCAAGATGATCTTCCACCACAAGGCTACACGCAAAAAGGCAAGGACATGCTTCAAGAGGAAATTGATGCATTTGAAGAAGCTCCTAAGACCTTAGTCAAGTGGATTCCCAAGACCACGTCAAGTTCCACTTCATCAAGTACGACTACAACTCCAAGGATTCCCATCAAGATGGTGTGGATCCAAAAGAAGAAGAACTAGAGAGTTCTTGAGGGTGACTCCGCCAACATACTTCACTCTTATCATTTTGGCAAGAACAAGTGCAATCAACTTCCACATCTTGCACTAGTTCAAGGAGTCACAAACCCTCTTGTTGGTAAGACAAGAGACAAGGTAACCTAAAAGTTTTCATGGACATCATCTTGTGTGTGCATCACTCTATGTCTATGGATATCCTTGTTTGTTCCTTGTGGGACTAATCCATGTAGGTATTGAAAGTGCAATTCACTCAAATGGATAGCTCTAAGTGATCTACATCAACATTGAGCATCCACATCTTCAACATCTACATGAAGTCATCATCGACAAAACCCAAGGTTAGTTCATCCCTCTTAGGGGGGATATCACATCTAGGGGGAGCTTTACTCTAAGACTTGAGCTAAAGCAACTCTAAAAGATGTGAACACAACAATGCTTTATGTAAAAGTGGTAACCCCACTTGAGCTTAAACGATGAGTATGACCTATGATCAAGTGTTCTCACTTGACTCCTAAGTCAATATACTCATATATAGATGACCTAGTCATCGCAAATTGCTTGATAGATGCTAGAATTGGTTGTGCATGCTTTGTCACATATTTTATTTGCCATCTTATTGTGTGAGCATGTTGGTTGCATATTTTACTCATTCGAGGACATCGACTTGTTGTTTTGATTGGTTGGTTTTATTTCCTTTTGCCAAGTGGATGGACAAGAACGCCTAAGAACCTCCTCTAGCTATCTATGCTTTTCTCGTCTCAAACTCTATTCATGCTACATCACAAAATTTGATCAAGTTAGATTCGAACCACTCTGTGTGAGGAGCGCTCGGAGTCCCCGATTCGTCATAGACTTAAACTTCCAAAACCTCTTTGTGATTCTCGGTCTGACCGATATCCTACTTTCGGTCCTACCAAGATCATTAAGTTGATCTAGGTTTTCTATCTCGGTGCAACCGATTTGAACCATTCAGTCACACCGAGTTGCAACAACTGTATACAATTTTGCATCTCGGTGCCACCGAGTTGTTCCACTCGGTCACACCGACAGGGTCGGGCTATATATAGTCACGGGCAAAAATTTAGAAATTTCTCCGAACCCCTTCGCCCACGCGATAGCCTGCTCTGCCAACGTGGTCTTCGGATCGTCTCCTCGCCGCCAGCCGCCTCCAGTTGCTAGTCTCCATGTTCGTCAACGGGAATTAACCCCGCCGTTGCCGCTGTAGCGAGTCTCCGCCGAACTAGGGTATGGACTCGATATTTGTGCTATTCCCCAATCCGATTCTTAGCACATTGTGATCATCATGATTCTTGCCACGTTTGAAACACTTCTATCCAGTCAATGAACTCATAGATTAGGTTTAATTCGAAAATTTTAGGGTTAGGTTTCCGCAGAAACCATCTCGGACCCACCGAGTTGAAAAACTCAGTCCCACCGATTTGGCTTATGCCATTGCACAAGTGAGACTCGGTCTGACCGAGAATTACTTACCGGTGTGACCGATTTTGGAACTTTGTGAAACCCTAGCAGTCTCGGTGCCACCGAACTGTGACTCGGTCTGACCGAGTTCACTAGTTCAGGTGCCAAAACTGCTTCGGTATCACCGAGTTTAAAAATCGGTAGATCCGAGATGATTTCAGTGGGAAACTAAAACTATGTTTTTGAATTATTCTTTTGCAAAAATCTCTACATTTTGTGATGCTCATCCACTCTATATCATCCATAACCTATTCACAGGGTTAGCAGTCAGAGTTTGCAACATGTCTGATCAAAGTGATAGCCAGAATTTGTCAGAGCAGCAAGTGTAGATGAGTGAGGGCACTAGTCCCTCAAGTTCCTCAGATGATGGCAGCAGAAGTACTCCTAGCAACCTGCCAAAAGCTGCCACAAGACAGAGAAACAAGAGAACCTCAGAATCAGAGGATGAGGATTATGTGGCAGAAGAGGAAGCAACTTCCAAGAGAGTTGAGCCAGCACAGGGCACAAAGCCAGGGTTAAAGATCAAAAGGCCAGCAGGCAGGCAGCCTATGTCAAAGGCCAGAGCTTCAACTGAGAAGCCCACTCCCATAGAGCCAGTTGCTGCTAAAGGCAAGAAAAGAAAGGAAAGGGTCAACAAGACCGTAGCCAGAGTGCTTGGAAAGGCTTCTATCATGGAAGATGAGGAGGAGGAAGAAGAGGTAGCTGCACCAGCACCAAAGGCACCCAAGCTGATGGGTGATGCCATAAGATCAGGGGCAGCTGCTTCCAAGGCCATGCCAGCTCCAAAGCCAAAGAGGAATACAAGAAGCATCCCAGCTGCTGAGAAGAACAAGGCCCCAGTGCCTGACATTGCAGAAGATGATGAAGAGCAAGTTCTCAGAAAACTCAAGCCCAGATCCCATACCACAACGATGCTCATCCTGTGGCTGAGGACATGAAGCGCAGGAGAGATTCAGGGCTCCGGAAGTGGAGAGAAGCAGATCCGTATGCTTCAAGGAGGAGGACTGTTGTGGACTACAGATTTCACACCAAGGAACAACAGGACTTCTATGAGACAGTGCAGCTAGATAAGAAGCCAATTGTATGTGATATGAGATGGGTTGATTGGCAATACATCAAGGACAACGAAGAGTACTACCCTGGAGTGCATGACAACTTCAAGGCATGTGGAGTAGAGGACTTTGTTGGGCAGAAGCTCACAAAGTGGAACGAGGAACTCATCATGCAGTTCTACTCCACTGCACATTTTTATTCAGATGGGAGAATTGTTTGGATGTTTGAGGGTACGAGGTACCAGTCTACAGTTACTGAATGGGCTCAGCTGATCAATGCCCCACAAGAGCATGAGGATGACTTGGATATCTATGCCAAGAAGAAGATGGACCACAACTCAATGTCAAACATGTACAAGGAGATTCCAAATGAAGCACTTGACACTTTCAAGTTTGGCTCAGTACACTATCTTCTGTCAGGGCTGCCAACCATCAATTGGATACCGAGGCACACCTTGTTGCCCAAGTCAGGTGATCACAAGATGATCAGAGGCCATGCGATCAATTTGCTACATATCTTTGATGTGCCATAGAAGTTCAAGGTGATGAGCCTCATGGTAGAGACCATCAAGAGGACTGCAGCAGACCAGAAGAGGAGCTGTGGGTATGCCCCACAAATTCAGGAGCTCATTAACTCCAAGATGGGCACGGGCATATACTTATTGGACAAGGAACACCTGCCCATCCGTCCAGATTTTGAAGATAATCAAGTTGTCATGACTGAGAATGAACCATCTTCAGCACAAGCACAAGCCAAGAAGGAGAAGGCAAGGAAGGAGAAAGCTGCCAAGATGCCAACTCAAGAGGAGGCATCTGAATATTTCTTGAAAACCAAACAAGAGCAGCTTGGTTACCTGATTGCATCCACCCTGTGGATTGAGAAAGGATTAGCCACCCTAACTCAGAACCAGGCAAGCCTAGAGAGGATCGTAGAACAAAGGTTCTATGACTTGGATATCAAGGTGACAGAGATTCAGACTGCAGTGGAGCAGCTCCAAGATGACATGTAGGAGAGGAGAGGCTAGACTACAACTGATGCCTTTGCCAGAGTGCCACGAGGTCCGAGGTCGTCTGCAGTGCCAGTTGCTGACACCAGAGCCACCACTTCTGCACCAGCTACAGCCTCAGTTCCACCAGCTCCAGCGTCTACTTCAACCTCGACTCCGACCACGTCTACAGAAGGCTTCGTCCTTGGAGTGCTCCGGACTCCACCACCACCTGAAGATCAAGCCTGAGTGTCGATTTAGCACTATGCATTTTCTAGAAACTTTTTGGTAACTTGTTGCCAAAGGGGGAGAAAATGTATAGATCATAGGCTTCGAGAGAGAGAGAGTGTTGCTTTTCTCTCGCTTTATTTGGTGGTTTTTCAAACTTTGTTTGCTTTTGAGTGCTTGAGTACTATGTTACTATGTCATTATCTGTGAGACATTGATGATCATGTGTTTGATCATAAGCTACAGTTAATGCTTGCTTAATGCTATTATCCTATCTATCTTATGTGATCATTCACTATTCTTGGTGATGGGTGCATGTATTTCACTCTTATCATTTTAAGCACTCCACCAAGATGTATGTGACATGGAAGAGTAACCCATGACTCTAACTCTTTGTGCATTTGCAGTCAAAAGCAAATCTTAAATATGCACAAATTTAGGGGGAGCTCTTACTTATCACATACTTCTCAAAGCGGCGATATATTTCATGCCTATTATCATTTGTTGAAGCTTTGATCTATATGTTGTCATCAATTACCAAAAAGGGGGAGATTGAAAGTGCAACTATCCCTAGGTGGTTTTGGTAATTCATAACAACATATAGCTCATTGAGCTAATGCTATTCCAAGATGATTATTTCAGGAAAGCTCAATGATTGGCATGGCATGGATGTGAAAGTGGAACCCTCAAAATGCTAAGGACAAAGGATTGGCTCAAGCTCAAAAGCTCAAGACTCTTCATTTTATATTTTAGTGATCCAAGATCACATTGAGTCTTTAGGAAAAGCCAATACTATCAAGGAGGGATGAGGTGTTGCATAATGAGCCTCTTGCTTCATGTGCTTAGTGATATGCTCCAAAAACCCTCAACTACTTTCCCATATCCACATTTGATATAAACCCTAAGCCAAACTCGGTCCTACCGATTCTTTCTATCCGGCGCCACCGAGTTTCACTTGTCATAAGCCACTGCCAAACCCTAGCAATTCGGTTCTACCGATAGGGATCTCGGTCTCATCGAGATGGGATTGCAAACTCTCTGTTTCCCTTTCGTAACTTTTCGGTCTCACCGAAAGAGCGGATCGGTCCCACCGAGATTGCAATGTAAACTCTCTGTTTCCCTTTTGTAACTTTTCGGTCACACCGAAAGAGCAAATCGGTCCCACCGAGTTTGCCTGACCAACTCTCTGGTTAGCTAATTACCAAAATCGGTCTCACCGAGTTTGTGTAATCGGTCTCACCGAGATTACGTTATGCCCAAACCCTAACCATATCGGTCTTACTGAGTTGCATGTCAGTCCCACTGAAAATCTCTAACAGTCACTAGGTTTACCTTTTCGGTCCGACCGAGTTTGTTGATTCGGTCCCACCGAGATTGGTAAATTGTGTGTAACGGTTGGATTTTGTGTGGAGGCTATATATACCCCTCCACCTCCTCTTCATTCGTGGAGAGAGCCATCAGAACACATATACACTTCCAACTCATATGTTTTGAGAGATAATCACCTACTCATGTGTTGAGACCAAGATATTCCATTCCTACCATATGAATCTTGATCTCTAGCCTTCCCCAAGTTGCTTTCCACTCAAACCTTCTTTCCACCAGATCCAAATCCTATGAGAGAGAGTTGAGTGTTGGGATACTATCATTTGAAGCACAAGAGCAAGGAGTTCATCATCAACACACCATTTGTTACTTCTTGGAGAGTGGTGTCTCCTAGATTGGCTAGGTGTCACTTGGGAGCCTCCGACAAGATTGTGGAGTTGAACCAAGGAGTTTGTAAGGGCAAGGAGATCGCCTACTTCGTGAAGATCTACCGCTAGTGACGCAAGTCCTTCGTGGGCGATGGCCATGGTGGGATAGACAAGGTTGCTTCTTCGTGGACCCTTCGTGGGTGGAGCCCTCCGTGGACTCGCGCAACCGTTACCCTTCGTGGGTTGAAGTCTCCATCAATGTGGATGTAGGATAGCACCACCTATCCGAACCACGGGAAAAACATCCGTGTCTCCAATTGCGTTTGAATTCTCCAAACCCTTCCCTTTACATTCTTACAAGTTGCATGCCTTACTTTCCGTTGCTAATATACTCTTTGCATGCTTGCTTGAATTGTGTGATGATTGCTTGACTTGTTCTAATATAGCTAAAATCTGCCAAGAACTAAAATTGGGAAAAGGTTAAGTTTCTATTTGGTCAAGTAGTCTAATCACCCCACCTCTAGACATACTTTCGATCCCACATCGGGGTCGTTGGGGAAGGCACTCCTCCACTCGTCGACGTCGATCTCCTTGTCCTCGAGGCCCACCTCGACGCCCTCCGTGCTGCCGCCACCGCCTTTGACCTCGTCATCAGAGGAGAGCACGATAACCTCGCCGCCCTCCGCGCCGTCGTCCTCGCCGCCTTCGACATCATCATCGAGGGTGAGCGAGATAACCTCGCAGCCCTCTGCGCCGGCAAAGATCGCCCGCTCCGCCTCCACGAGCTCCGGGTGCTGCCGGCGAAGCTCTTGCATGTAGGCGTCATCGATGGCCTCGGCTTCGAGGCGCTCCCATCCCTCGTGGTCTTCCCGTGCCATAGCCGAGCTCACCACCCCTGGCTCGCGGGAACGAGGTAGACCGGACATGTGCCGAAGGGGAAATTGTGCCTAGCCGCCGCGCCATGGTAGCGGACCTGCCAGCGGTCGTACTCCATGGCCGCGAGCTCGGCCGTGTGGAAGCTACTGAGCCACCGGCGGGAGTGGGTCTCTCAATTTGTAATCTCGGGACCCACGTCTCCCACCTCCACTTCCAGACCCCGAGGTAGGACTTAGTCAGATGCCGGGTCCGGGGGAGGATGGGGAAGTCCTTGAACCGGCGTAGGGGCGCGGCGGCGGGCGGATCGGGCTCGCGGAGGACGACGGGGACACCTCGGCGGCCACCTCGCCAGCGTCAGGCGAAAAGGCCATGATAAACCTCTTTTTGGCCATTGGCTACTCGAGCTCCCCGGCACACAAACAAAGATTGAGGATGGAGGCGCCGGTGATGGCGGTGACCTACCAATGGTTTCGAGGGTTGTGTGTGTCTGTGTGAGTGGATGTTGTGTTTGAGGAAATAATGCGGCAACTAAAATTTTTACTAAGCGGGAGTAGCAAGGCGGGGCTACTGAAAATTTGGATCAAGGGCGAGAAGATATTTTTATTATTGCGAGGGATGCAGAGGCGGGAGCAAAATGCCGGGGCTACTAAAAATTTGAATCAAAGGACTGAAGTAGAGCGGGAGTAACAGACATCACACACGGTCCGCACATACTAATCGTGTGCTATCAAACATTAAAACCTTCTAGGCGGTAGATATTTTCGAGATTGCGAGGGATGCAGAGGCGGGAGTTTTGGGGGAGTGAGCTAGTGTGCTTGACACGCCGGCTGTGGACTGTAGCCGACGCACCTTCTCGCGTAAGCCATAGGCGTACTATGCACCGACGGTGCTTCAAGATATTTTGTATTACATCTCAGACGGTTGGTGATAATGAACTGTGTGGGATCTACTTGATTTGAATTACAAAATGGGGGTCACAACGGAAATGGACGATGTTTGAGCTGCTAGACCTTTTATCTGCAGTGAACATGCAACTAAATGTGTCGTAAAATAATTGGAATA
The DNA here is from genome assembly GCA_034509565.1 of Triticum monococcum. Taxonomy (NCBI): domain Eukaryota; kingdom Viridiplantae; phylum Streptophyta; class Magnoliopsida; order Poales; family Poaceae; genus Triticum; species Triticum monococcum. Next base: position 86,539,957 of record CM067843.1, read on the forward strand.
ATTCAGGGTTCGTTTGGACATTTCATACATTAAACTGGTGTTCTAGCCATTACAGGTGCACAATTCAAAATTAAACTACATGCACATGCTCCAGTGCATACAAATTGGTTGAAAAAACAAAAATGTGTCCTTCAGTGCATGCTTAGGTCCCATGCAAGAAATGGGAATGAATTTTTCGATGTTCGTTTGGCCTCTTTTACACATTAACTGGGTTTTCTAGGCATTTTATGTGCATAATTCAAATTTGAACTACAAGCACATGCTCCAATGCACTAAAGTTGGTTGAAAAATCACATGTGTGTCCTTGGGTGAATTTCTAGGTCCCATGCAAGAGATGGGAATGAATTTCAAACACCAGGGCACTGTTGATTGCCGGCAAAATGTTGAGATACCTGGTTTTTAAATTCTAGTAAATCCAAAACTCGTCTGAAATTCATGAAACTTGGCATGCTATCCTGGAGCGGCATCAACATGCCGTAGTGAAAATTTTGTCCCATTTGGGGCAGGTTTGGGTATAAGCTTCTCACAACAAGCATGATGGTTTCGATAGGGAACGTACCACCTTTGGGGACGGTACGATATCTGTTGCCTCATATTGCTTTCAAAAAATTTCTAGTGTCAACATAGAACAACAGGAGTGTTGTGTTCAATCTTGGAATTTTTGGGGGTTCGCTTGGCCTTTTTTATACATTAACTAGGTTTTCTAGGCATTTTATGTGCATAATTCAAATTTTAACTACAAGCACATGCTCCAATGCACCAAAGTTGATTGAAATATAACATGTGTGTCCTTAGGTGAATTTCTAGGTCCCATGCAAGAGATGGGAATGAAATTCAAACACCATGGCACTGTTGATTGCCGGCAAAATGTTGAGATGCCCAGTTTTTAAATTCTAGTAAATGCAAAACTTATCTGAAATTCATGAAACTTGGCATGCTATCGTGGAGCGGCATCAACATGCCGTGGTGAAAATTTTGTCACAAACCAGAGCTTCTCACAACAAGCATGATGGTTTCAATAGGGAACGTACCACCTTTGGTGACGGGACGATATCCATTGCCTCTTATTGCTTTCAAAAAATTTCTAGTGTCAACATAGAACAACAGGAGTGTTGTGTTCAATCTTGGAATTTTTCGGGGTCCATTTGGCCTTTTTTATACATTAACTTGGTTTTCTATGCATTTTATGTGCATAATTGATACGTCTCCAACGTATCTATAATTTTTGATTGCTCCATGCTATATTATCTACTGTTTTGGACTATATTGGGCTTTATTTTCCACTTTTATATTATTTTTGGGACTAACCTATTAACCGGAGGCCTAGCCCAGAATTGTTGTGTTTGCCTATTTCAGTGTTTCGAAGAAACGGAATATCAAACGGAGTCCAAACGGAATAAAATCTTCGGGAACGTGATTTTCAAACCGAACGTGATCCAGGAGACTTGGACCCTTCTCCAAGGAACAAATGAGGCGGTCACGAGGGTGGGGGCGCCCCCGCCCTAGGGCGCGCCCCCACCCTCGTGGGCCCCTCGTTGCTCCTTCGACGTACTTCTTCCTCCTATATATACGCACGTACCCCCAAACGATCAGAACAGGAGCCAAAAACCTAATTCCACCACCGCAACTTTCTGTATCCACGAGATCCCATCTTGGGGCCTGTTCCGGAGCTCCGTCGGAAGAGGGCCGTCATCACGGAGGGCTTCTACATCATCTTAGCCCCTCCGATGAAGTGTGAGTAGTTTACCTCAGACCTTCGGGTCCATAGTTAGTAGCTAGATGGCTTCTTCTCTCTCTTTGAATCTCAATACAAGGTTCTCCCCCTCTCTTGTGGAGATCTATTCGATGTAATCTTCTTTTTGCGGTGTGTTTGATGAGACCGATGAATTATGGGTTTATGATCAAGTCTATCTATGAATAATATTTGAATCTTCTCTGAATTATTTTATGTATGATTGGTTATCTTTGCAAGTCTCTTCGAATTATCCATTTGGTTTGGCCAACTAGATTGGTAGTTCTTGCCATGGGAGAAGTGCTTAGCTTTGGGTTCGACCTTCGGTGTCCTTACCCAGTGACAGAAGGGGCAGCAAGGCACGTATTGTATCGTTGCCATCGAGGATAACAAGATGGGGTTTATTTCATATTGCATGAATTTATCTCTCTACATCATGTCATCTTGTTTAAGGCGTTACTCTGTTTTTAACTTAATACTCTAGATGCATGCTGGATAGTGGTCGATGAGTGGAGTAATAGTAGTAGATGCAGAATCATTTCGATCTACTTTTCATGGATGTGATGCCTATATACATGATCATGCCTAGATATTCTCATAACTATGGTCAATTCTGTCAATTGCTCAACAGTAATTTGTTCACCCACCGTAGAATACGTATGCTCTTGAGAGAAGCCACTAGTGAAACCTATGGCCCCGGGGTCTATTCTCATCATATCAATCTCCATTACTTTGATCTTGCTTTGCTTTTACTTTTTACTTTGCATCTTTATACCAAAAATACCAAAAATATTATATCTATCAGATCTCACTCTCGTAAGTGACTGTGAAGGGATTGACAACCCCTAATCGCGTTGGTTGCGAGTAGCTATCGCTTTGTGCAGGTATGAGGGACTTGAGCGTGGCCTCCTACTGGATTGATACCTTGGTTCTCAAAAACTGAGGGAAATACTTACGCTACTCTGCTGCATCATCCCATCCTCTTCGGGGAAAACCAACGCAAGCTCAAGACGTAGCAATAATTCAAATTTGGACTACAAGCACATGCTTCAATGTACTAAAGTTGGTTGAAAAATCACATGTGTGTCCTTGGGTGAATTTCTAGGTCCCATGCAAGAGATGGGAATGAAATTCAAACACCGTGGCACTGTTGATTGTCGGCAAAACGTTGAGATGCCTGGTTTTTAAATTCTAGTAAGTCCAAAAGTCGTATGAAATTCATGAAACTTGACATGCTATCATGGAGCGGCATCAACATGCCGTGGTGAAAATTTTGTCCCATTTGGGGCAGGTTTGGGTATAAGCTTCTCACAAATCAGAGCTTCTCACAACAAGCATGATGGTTTCGATAGGAAACGTACCACTTTTGGGGACGAGACGATATCTGTTGCCTATTATTGATTTCATAAAATTTCTCATGTCAACATAGAACAACAGGAGTGTTGTATCAATTTTTGGAATTTTTCGGGTTTCGTTTGGACATTTTTATGCATTAACTGAGTTTTCAATGCATTTATGTGCATAATTAAAATTTGAACTACATGCACATGCTCTAGTGCATATAAATTGGTTGAAAAAACAAATATGTGTCCTTGGGTGCGTGCTTAGGTCCCATGCAAGAAATAGGAATGAATTTCAAACACCAGGGCACCGTTGATTGCCGGCAAAACATTGAGATGCCTCGTTTTTAAGTTCTAGTAAATCCAAAACTCATCTGAAATTCATGAAACTTGGCATGCTTTCATGGAGCGGCACCAACATGCCAGGGTAAAAATTTTGTCCCGTTTGGGGCATGTTTGGGTATATGCTTCTCACAAACCAGAGCTTCTCACAACAAGCATCATGGTTTCGGTAGGGAACGTCCCACGTTTGGGGACGAAACGATATCCACTGCCTCTTATCGCTTCCAAAATTTTTCCCGTGTCAACATAGAACAACAGGAGTGTTGTGTCAATTTTTGTGATTTTTCGGGATTCTTTTGGGCATTTTTATGCATTAACTGAGTTTTCAATGCATTTATGTGCATAATTCAAATTTGAACTATATGCACATGCTCCAGTGCATATAAATTGGTTGAAAAATCAAACCTGTGTCCTTGGGTGCATGCTTAGGTCCCATGCAAGAAATGGGAATGAATTTCAAACACCAGGGCACCGTGGATTGCTGGCAAAACATTGAGATGCCTGGTTTTTAAATTCTAGTAAATCCAAAACTCGTCTGGAATTCATGAAACTTGGCATGCTATCATGGAATGGCACCCGACATGATGTGGTATTCTTTGTGTCCATTTTGAGAGAGGCGCACTCGAATAATGACAGCCAACAAAAGCATTTTGAAAAAATAGCTGCCACTTTAATATCTCAAATGTTAATATAATTCAAACCGTGTGTGTTCTGTTAACCATTCACGTGATGCCACGTGTCTTGATTTTAATGGTTGTAGGACGTGTCGTGTGGACAGCTGCTTGACCTTGACTGAATGAGAGGCGTGCGAGCTCAGTCTGGTGTGTGATAACCCACAAGTATAGGGGATCACAACAGTTTTCGATAAGTAATAGTGTCGAACCCAACGAGGAGCTAAAGCTAGAACAAATATTCCCTCAATTTCTATCGACCACCGATACAACTCTATGCACGCTTGACGTTCGCTTTACCTAGAACAAGTATGAAAGTAGAAGTATTTTGTAGGTGTTGTTGGATAGGTTTGCAAGATAATAAAGAGTACGTAATGAAAGGTAGGGGTTTTTTAGATAAAGAAACAATAAAGTAAATATAGCGAGTGTGGAAAAGTGGTGGTAGGAGTTGCGAAATTGCCCCTAGGCAATTGACTACTTTACTAGACTGATAGCAAGTATTATGTGGGAGGGACCACTGCTAGCATGTCATCCCTGACTTGGAATTCTATGCACTTATGATTGGAACTATTAGCAAGCATCTACAACTACTAATGTTCATTAAGGTAAAACCCAACCATAGCATTAAGATATATTTGTCCCCCTTTAATCCCGTATGCATCAATTTCTATGCTAGGTTGAAGCTTCTGTCACTCTTGCTCTCCAATACATAGTCCTATCAACATACAACTAACCCTAGGGTGTGATCCACGCGCGCAATCATCTGATGGGCACCAAAGGACAGCAACATAACCACAAGAAAATTAAATCAATCATAGCAATTCATCAAGCACCGATAGGACAACGAAAATCTACTCAGACATCGTAGGATGGCAACACATCATTGGATAATAATATGAAGCATAAAGCACCATGTTCAAGTATAGGGTACATCGGGTTGTGGGAGAGTGGACCACTGTAGATAGAGGGGGAAGGTGATGGAGATGTTGCTGAAGAGGGCGGAGGTGTTGGTGTAGATCGCGGTGATGATGATGGCCCCCGGTGGCACTCCGGTGGCACTCCGGTGCCACCGGAAGCGAGGGGAAGGAGCCCCCCTCCTTCTTCTTCTTCCTTGACCTCCTCCATAGATGGGAGAAGGGTTTCCCCTCTGGTCCATGTCCTCCATGGCACAGGAGGGGCGAGAGCCCCTCCGAGATTGGATCTGTCTCTCGGTCTCTCTCTGTTTCTGCGTTCTCAGATTCTGCCCTTTCACCGTTTCTTATATTCCTGGAGATCCGTAACTCCGATTGGGCTGAACTTTTGACACGATCTCTATCCGGATATTAGCTTTCTTGCGGCGAAAGAAGGGCATCAACCGCCTTACGGGTGTCCCACGAGGGTAAGGGGCGCGCCCCCTACCTCGTGGCCACCTCGGGTACCGTCTCGCGTGGATTTTTCTTCCCAAAAATCATAAATATTCCAAAAAAATCTCCGTCAGTTTTTATCCCGTTTGGACTCCGTTTGATATGGATATTCTGCGAAACAAAAAACATGCAGCAAACAGGAACTGGCACTGGGCACTGGATCAATATGTTAGTCCTAAAAATAGTATAAAAAGTTGCCAAAAGTATATGAAAGTTGAATAATATTGGCATGGAACAATCAAAAACTATAGATATGACGGAGACGTATCAGCATCCCCAAGCTTAATTCTTGCTCGTCCTCGAGTAGGTAAATGATAAAAATAATAATTTTTGATGTGGAATGCTACCTAGGATAATCCTGATCATATGTCTAATCATGGCATGAATATTAAGATACGAGTGATTCAAAGCAATAATATATCATTTGACATAAAAACAATAATACTTCAAGCCTACTAATAAAGCAATCATGTCTTTTCAAAATAACAAGGCCAAAGAAAGTTATCCCTACAAAATCATATAGTCTGGCTATGCTCCATCTTCTTCACACAAAATACTCACATCATGCACAACCCCGGTGATAAGCCAAGCAATTGTTTCATACTTTTGACGTTCTCAAACCTTTTCAACTTTCACGCAATACATGAGCGTGAGCCATGGACATAGCACTATAGGTGGAATAGAATGGTGGTTGTGGAGAAGACAAAAAAGGAGAAAGTCTCACATCGACGCGGCTAATCAACGGGCTATGGAGATGCCCATCAATTGATGTCAATGTGAGGAGTAGGGATTGCCATGCAACGGATGCACTAGAGCTATACGTGTATGAAAGCTCAAACTGAAACTATGTGGGTGTGCATCCAACTTGCTTGCTCATGAAGACCTAGGGCATTTGAGGAAGCCCATCGTTGGAATATACAAGCCAAGTTCTATAATGAAAATTCCCACTAGTATATGAAAGTGATAACTCAAGAGACTCTTTATATGAAGAACATGGTGCTACTTTGAAGCACAAGTGTGATAAAAGGATAGTAACATTGCCCCTTCTCTCTTTTACTCACATTTTTTCTTTTTTTGGGCCTTCTCTTTTTTTGTAGGCTTCTTTGGCCTCTCTTTCTCTCTTTTTTGGGGCTTCTTTGGCCACTTTTATTTTGATAACCTCACATGGGACAATGTTCTAATAATGATGATCATCACACTTTTATTTACTTACAACTCAATATTACAAATCGATATCTAGAACAAAGATATAACTCTATATGAATGCCTCCTGCAGTGTACCGGGATGTGCAATGATCTAGCGTAGCAATGTCATCAAAAACGAACAAGCCATGAAAACATCATGCTAGCTATCTTACGATCATGCAAAGCAATATGACAATGAATTCTCAAGTCATGTATATGATGATGATGAAAGTTGCATGGCAATATATCTCCGAATGGCTATGGAAAAGCCATGATAGGTAGGTATGGTGGCTATTTTGAGGAAGGTATATGGTGATTTTATGGTACTGGCAAAAGTTGCGTGGTACTAGAGAGGCTAGCAATGATGGAAGGGCGAGAGTGCGTATAATCCATGGACTCAACATTAGTCATAAAGAACTCACATACTTATTGCAAAAATCTATTAGTCATCGAAACAAAGTACTACACACATGCTCCTAGGGGGATAGATTGGTAGGAAAAGACCAACGCTCGTCCCCGACCGCCACTCATCAGGAAGACAATCAATAAATACCTCATGCTCCAACTTCATTACATAATGGTTCACCATACGTGCATGCTACGGGTATCACAAACCTCAACACAAGTATTCTACAATTCACAACCACCCACTAGCATGACTCTAATATCACCATCTTTATATCGCAAAACTATTGCAAGGAATCAAACACATCATATTCAATGATCTACAAGTTTTATGTAGGATTTTATGACTAACCATGTGAATGACCTATTCCTGTCATCTCTCTATATAGATATAAGTGAAGCAATAGAGTTTAATTCTTTCTACCAAAGACATGCACGTGCTCTAACAAATCTAAGTGAAGCAAAAGATCGTTCTACAAATGGCGTTTGTCTATGTAAAGAGAAACAGGCAATCCAGACTTCAAATGATATAAGCAAAGCACATGAAGCATTCTATAAAGCCATACTCAAAAGATATAAGTGAAGTGCAAAGAGCATTCTATAAATCAACCAAGGACCATCTCATACCAGCATGGTGCATAAAATTAAAATGAAAACTAAATGAAAAAGACGCTCCAAGATTGCACATGTCGCATGAACGAAACGAATCCAAAAACATACCGATACTTGTTGAAGAAAGAGGGGATGCCTTCCGGGGCATCCCCAAGCTTAGACGCCTGAGTCTCCTTGAATATTTACTTGGGGTTCCTCGGGAATCCCCAAGCTTGAGCTCTTGCCTCTCTTCCTTCTTCTCACATCGAGACCTTCTCGATCATCAAACACTTCATCCACACAAAACTTCAACAGAAAACTCGGTAAGATCCGTTAGTATAATAAAGAAAATCGCTACTCTAAGTACTGTTGCAAACCAATTCATATTTTGTTTTTGAATTGTGTCTACTGTAATATAACTTTTTCATGGCTTAATCCACTGATATGAATCGATAGTTTCATCAAAACAAGCAAACTATGCATCAAAAACAGAATCTGTCTAAAACAGAAAAGTCTGTAATAATCTGAACATTCACCATACTTCTGATACTTGAAAAATTCTACCAAAATTAGGAAAAATAAAAATTTTGTATAGGAAGACAGTGCAAAAATAATCAGAACTATTTGACGTTCCAGAAAATAAAATAAAATCGCGCACTGCAGCCAAAGTTTCTGTCCTGCACCGTACAAACCATCAAGCAAATGTAAACATCCTAAAGGCAAACCTTGGCACATTATTTTTATCTCTAAACTTTATAAAAGCACACAACAGAAATAAATGACTCTCTAAAACTTCCGGGTTGTCTCCCTGGCAGCGCTTTCTTTAAAGCCATTAAGCTAGGCATATAGTGCTCAAGTAATGGATCCACCCGGATCCCAAGGTATATCAAAGCCAATTTTGATTAACAATGATTTGTAATTTAGTGGTGAGCACAAGGTAACATATATCATGTAATGACGAAGTCTCACTCTCTTCCTATGCATCGGCATGTCATAAAAGAACAATTCATGCACACAAAGTAAAGGCCAATGCATAGTATAAACAATTTCTTGCAATTTTATCATATTGGAAACATAAAGGTGGAGATATAGTTCCTCTCTCATCATAATTTCAAGTAGGGGCAGCAAGCACATGCATATTATATTCATCAAAATCATCATGTGCAATGGTAAAATGCAACCCATCAATATAATCGTTAATAAAAGCAAACTTCTCCGATATAGTGTAGTCGGGAGAATTCAAAATGATAATAGGACTATCATGCGTGGGTGCAATAGCAACAATTTCATGATTAACATAAGGAACTATAGCAAGTTCATCTCCATAAGCATAATTCATATTGGCATCTTGGCCACAAGCATCATCAAAAAGGGATATTTCAAGAGAATCAACGGGATCATAACAATCATCATAGCAACCATCCTCCGGTAAGCGCGAAGGGAAATTAAACAATGTATGAGTTGAAGAGTTACTCTCATTAGAAGGTGGGCACGGGTAGCGAATCTGCTCTTCCTCCTTTTGTTCTTCGCTCTCTTCCTCATCTTTTTCATCCAATGATCTCACAGTCTCATCAATTTCTTCTTCCATAGACTCCTGCAAAATATTAGTCTCTTCTTGGACAGCGGAGTAGTACTCAATATATGGTTCAACATAGGCATTATAAGCATAATTATCATAGCAATATTTAAGTATGGCAAAATTTTCAGATTTGTAAATAGTAGCATCATACTTTTCAATCAAAGAAGCAATTTCGTAAGCACCCTTAAAAGCAACAAATTCTTCAATTTGTTGAACATCATAGTAATTATAAACACCCTTAGCATACGAAGATATGATTCCATTATCACCAAACTCACATTGATAGGGAAGGTGTTTCTTAGAGTTTTCAGAACAATAAGTAAAATCTTATATTTCACATAAATCCCAAGCATAGCATTGCAAATGATGAATTTGATCCAGTAAAAGTTTCCCTTTTTCAGATATTCGGAGTCGCACATAACAAGCATGCTCATCTAATGATTTGCCCTCAACTAAGCTAGTTGGGGTTTCAGCACCAGCACATAGGGATTGAAGATGGTCCAAGTAATAGGCTTCAGCAGTGTGATAGATTTTGAGTGGTTCTTCAACCATTGGTTCAGTAGGTACAACTATTTTTTGGGTATTTTGCATTTCCTACCCATAACTAAAGATAGAAAACAACGAAGAACAGCAAATAAAAATTACATAGTGATAAAGCAAACAAGCACACACGAGAATATTCACCCCACGCTGTTGCTCCCCGGCAACGGCGCCAGAAAAAGGTCTTGATAGCCCACAAGTATACCGGATCGCAACAGTTTTTGACAAGTAAGAGTGTCGAACCCAACGAGGAGCTAAAGGTAGAACAAATATTCCCTCAAGTTCTATCGACCACCGATACAACTCTACGCACACTTGACATTCGCTTTTGTCGGATTTCGGGTTCCGGCAGACCCTTAAGGTTCGAACACTGGGGTGCGCGCGGAAATCATGCCTCCTACCTCCCCGTCTCGCAAAGATCTAAACTACTAAAAGAATCACTCAAGAGACACAAGATTTATACTTGTTCGGGCCACCATTGTGGTGTAATACCCTACTCCAGTGTGTGGTGGATGGATTGCCTCTCGTGGCTGATGATTATGAGCAATACAAGGAAGAACAGCCTCGCGAGGGTCTGTTCTTGGCTGGGGTGATGAACTGCTGGGAGGAGTTCAGTCACCTCTCTCTCTCTCTCTTTGCTTGCTGGCCGGACCAACCAACTCTGCGAACCAAACCGAACTCAAACCTACCAACCGATCGAACCCCCTGCTATGTGGGTGGCTGGTCCTATTTATAGGCAAAGGCCCTGGGCCCCTTCCCAAATATTGAGCGGGAAGGGCGCCAACAACTGGCCAATTCGAAGGGGAACATCTAGTACACTTATCCTGACTAAAGGTGGTCTTCGCCTGCGAAAGACTCTGCGGTGACGCTGTGCTGGGCTCCATGGTGACCTCTGTCTCGTAGTCCCCTTGGTCCTGGTCTCGTTGCACCGAAATGGCAACCTTTGCCTGATGCCTCGGTACTCCGCGGCTGCGCTTGCCCCCTTTGCACCAAAGAGGAAAGAAGGACGCTGCGCGCGCTGGCGCCCGCCTGGCACCCTCGATCGTCATGGCTTGCGTCACGGGCACCTCGCGAGGTACCCTGCCTTGATATCTCCATCTCCTCGCGAGCCAGCCTAAGGAGGCTGCGCCTGAGGATGCTCCGTGTCGTCCGCCTCGCGAGGCTTGGCCCCTCGCGAGGGTCTTGAGTCTTGTGCTGATGAAGATGGGCCAGGTTGGGCCCCCATTTGAGCCACGCCGCAGACCGCAGGCAGGCAAGTCTGGGGACCCCCGTTCCCTGAACGCCGACAGCAGCCCCTGGGCCCAAGGCGCGCACGGGCTTGGCCGTGCTGAGAGGCGAAAGGGCAAGGGCGAAGCGTCGCGGGCCCTAACAGCCTGCGGCCTTGGGCGCCGCGTGGCGGTTGATGGGACGTGGGCGGCACTGTTCCCCCCACGCTCCCTTATTCTGCGCCCTATCAGGCAGACTTGTGGTTGCACACAGCCGCTCCCCTTCTTGTTGCTCGGGCGTCTCCTGCTCTTCCTTCCTTCGCATGCCGGCTCCCACCTCCAATCCAATCTCAAATCTTCCCCCCTCTTCCCATCGCCATGACTCCGACAAGGAAGGAGAGAGGGGAGAAATCCGCGCCTCCGTCTTGTGTGCCGCCAACGGTGGCCCCCGCTGTCGGCCAGTCGACCGTACTCAACCAAGAGTGCCTGGGCAGGGACAGCTTGGCCCTGGCCTCCGTCTTCAACGAGTGCGGGAGGACAACGGCTTGGCCCGCGTCCCACTTCTCCATCAACAGGATAGCAACCGAGGTTCCATGTTTCATCGACACCTTGTGGGAGGGTTTGGTTCCCCCCTTCTCCGATTTCTTCAATGTCGTGCTCTCCCATTATCAGATCCACTTGATGCATCTAAGTCCTGAGTCCATCACCCTTCTTTCGGTCTTCGCCTTCGTTTGCAAAGCCATGGTGGGCATCCCTCCTTCGGTTGCCTTGCTGCACCACTTCTTCTCACTGCGTCTTGTCGACCCTTCCCAACGCTGGGCATGCGTGAGCTTTGCTGCCGAGCCTGCGACCGAGGCCTCTGAGATTGACTTCAAACTCCCCCAGCCCGCGGTTGGGTTCCGCGAGCGGTGGTTGTATGTGGACGCAGGGGTACCCAGCCCCCTGCTATCGGAGCCGACCTCGCCTGCTGTCCCCAATTCGGGTTGGGGCCAGGAGACGCTCAAGAGCCCTCGGCTCGTCTTCGTCTGGAGCCGCTTCACGCTCCTGAGGAAGCTTGGCGTGACAGCGCCCAAAGTGGTGAAGGAGTTTCTGTTGTGCCGCGTCGCTCCCCTGCAGCGCCACTTTCGCCGGATGTGGGCCTTCCGTGGGCACGAGGATAACATGAGGCTCCAGGAGGAGGACCTGGCTCCGGCGGTGCTGAAGTCGACGCTCTTGACCCTAGCCGGCGACCTCAACCCTGGCAACGTTCGGCAGGGAGGGGCTTTGTTGTATCTCTGCTAGAGCAGGGCTGACTTCGTGAAGCAGATGCCTGTCTTCGATGAATGGGGACTGTGCCCGCTGGCCTCCAGGGACCTCGCGAGAACCCGATGGTGGTGACTGTCCTTCCAACCGGCCAAGGCGGCTCCTCCTCAAGTGGCGGAGCAGGGAGGCAGGAGGCGCCTGAGGCCAAGGGTGCCCCTGATGAGGTGGCAGCGCCGGGTGGCGCTCGCGAGGGGACAGCTCCTGAGGCTCGTGCCGCTGCGGCTGAAGGTGGCAAGCAGCCGCTCCCGGCGCCCGGGGCTTAGGCCTTGGTGGCCCCAGCCGCATCTTCCGGCGAGGCAATGGAAGGCAGGCGCCCCTGATGCGGACCACTCTGATGCTCCGTCCTCGCGGCAAGATGATCCTTGCGCTCTTCTCTTGGGCCGCTTCCGCGTGGACTTTGAGGCTCTCCGGAGGAAGAGGGAGGCCCTAGGTGATGGCTTCCCTTATCGCGTGCTGAAGCGCAGGAAGTACTTCGCCACTAACGAGTAAGTCTTCTTTCTCTCTGGCTCCTGATCCCCTTGCTGCTTCCGCTGATCCTTATTCCGCAGACCCCTCCCCACTGAGCTCGCGGAAGCCGCCGAGGTGCCGCCTCCCTTAGCTTTGTCCCCTCTACTGTCTTCAGATGCTCCGAGCAGCTCTGCCCTGGTGGTGAGGGCGTCTGAAAGGGCGGACCATCCCGAGGTGCACCGCGGCCCGTCATTCCCCGCGATTTTCCTTTGTGGGCCCTCTCGGGGAATAGCCAGCCTACCGTGGGCTTCTCGTTTGGTCGGGGACCGCGACTGGTTGAGGCGCCTCCTGCGCCCCTCATCTGGAGACGGGCTGGCCCTAGGCCGGGCTTCTGGCGCGGCGCGCCCGGCCATCGCAAGGGCGCCAGCCCCCAGCCCCCTTCTCGGAGGGGGAACAATGATTCGCGGCCCCCGACGCTTGCTTGGGGCGGATGATGGTGCGAAAGATGTGCTTGAGCGTGCCCGGGAGCGCCGCGCCCGCCGCCAAGGGTTCCTTCGAAGAGCGGACGACGCGGTGAACTTGCTTGGTGAGGAGCTCGCTGACGAAGACGCGCGCCTGGAGGCCGAGGGCCTGCACCTGGCCGCAGGGAGGCGTGAGCTGGAGGCCGCCATCGCCCTCGCGCGCCGCCAGCGGGATCTTGATGATGAAGAGGCGAAGGCGACGATGGAGGCCTCTCGAGTGGCCCGATCCCAGGCCGCCGAGGAGGCCCAGAGAGCAGACCGATGGCGAGAAGCAGCGGAGGAGCGGGCTCGTGAGCTCCTGGGCCGGTGCCACTCACTGGAGGAGCAGGCGGAGCTGCGTGAGCTGGCCCTTGCGTCGATGCGGGTGGCCTCCGGTGACCCAGCCGAGCTCCAGAGGCACGAAGAAGCTTTGACGCTGGAAGCCGATGAACGCACTCGCGAGTACGAGCGGCTGGAGATGAGGGAGCGCCTAGTGATGCAGGCGGAAGACGATGTCGCCACGCGGGAAGCGCGTGTCCTGGAAGAGGTTTGTCGTCGGGTGGCGACGGCGCGCCAAGGCCTCGAGCGAGAGCTCGAGGGGAAGCTGGGGATGATCCGGGTCGAAGCCGAGGGCAGAACTGCAGCCCTGAGGGCTCAACGCGATGAGGCGATGCGGCTGGTCGACGCCTCCCGAGCCGCCCTCGAGGCAGCGCAAAAGGAGCTGGCTGCCTCCCAGGCCGAGGTGCTCGATCTTTGCCAGCGGATGGAAGGGGTCGAGGCCGTCGAGCGCCAGAACACCGACGAAATACGCTAGTGGCGGGCCCTGGAGCACGCGCACGGGCCCATGCTCACCACACTCAGGGTGAGGGCTAACGCAGCCTTGGGCAACATCTGCGAGGCAGCCGTCGGCGAGCCGCACACGATTAACTATGCCGGCAACCTGCAGTTCTTCACTGCTGTGGTAACGCAGCTGGAGCCTCGGTCGGTCAAGGCCGACAGGTTGGTGGAGGAGAGGAGCCGCGCCCTTCTTGGGCGTGCCTTTTCCCGCGTCTTCAGCCATCTCCGGAACATGGATCCCCACTTTGACTTTGACGCCGCCACCGCCCCAGTTCCCCAGGCCATCCGAGGCGACCTGGCGGAATGGGTGGGGAACAACGTGGATGCTCTCGTCCGAGCCTTCACTTCGGATGACGACGACGTGGTCGTGATTGCCGACGAAGGCGGCGTGGTAGACGGCCCCGACACCGCTGGTGGTGGCGCAGACGACGAGAGCGGATTCAGTGATGCCAGCGATAGCTCGGGGGGCGCCCCCGAGGATGCGTTGGGGGATTTGTCAGACTGACCATGTACTGCTCCTGTCTTTTACCCTACATGAATAGAACTTAGGTGTTTGGCCTGATGGTCGTGAGAGCATTTTGGGAGGGGAAGCCCCTCATATAAAAACTTGTGTCCAGCATATCAGTAGTAGTCAAATTGCGCGCGCGCCTGACGGCGGGCTGGTTTACCTTTGCCCCACGCTGGCCCCGAGGCAGCCTGCAGGAGGGCGCGACGCCTTTGGTGCTCCCTAGTTGGGTCCTCGGGATGTGGGATCGTTGCTGATGAAAAACTTCATAGGCGTTGGCCTTCTTCACAGGCTCTGGGCCTTCTCCTGAGCGTAATGACTTCACAGGCATTCGCCTTCTTCACAGGCTCTGGGCCTTTTCCAGAACGCGAGTGCTTCACAGGCACTCGCCTTTCTTCACAGGCTCTGGGCCTTTTCCTTAGCGCGAGGGCTTCACAGGCACTCGCCTTGCTTCACAGGCTCTGGGCCTTTTCCTTAGCGCGAGGGCTTCACAGGCACTCGCCTTGCTTCACAGGCTCTGGGCCTTTTCCTTAGCGCGAGGGCTTCACAGGCACTCGCCTTGCTTCACAGGCTCTTGGCCTTTTCCTTAGCGCGAGGGCTTCACAGGCACTCGCCTTACTTCACAGGCTCTGGGCCTTTTCCTTAGCGCGAGGGCTTCACAGGCACTCGCTTTGCTTCACAGGCTCTGGGCCTTTTCCAGAACGCGAGGGCTTCACAGGCACTCGCCTTGCTTCACAAGCTCTGGGCCTTTTCCTTAGCGCGAGGGCTTCACAGGCACTCGCCTTGCTTCACGGGCTCTGGGCCTTTTTAAACAGGACAACCTCCGCAGGCACCCGAAAATCCTCCCGAGGGGGAGTAACAGCGGCGGTCTGGGTTGCGCACGAGCCAGGCCTGACCCGACTCGCGAGGGGCTCGCGAGGGGAGGCAGCTGTGATGGAGCGGTAACCAGAACGTGAGAAATGGCTCGAGCGAGAATAAGCACCCCTTCCCCGAACACACGCAAATCTCAAATTCGAATCCAACTTAAATCCAGCGGGGGAAAGCAACAGCCAAAGGGAAAGGCAACAAAAAGCAGACAAAAAGCCGCGTCTGGCACCTAATCTAGTCTTGGACGTCTTCTCACCAGCGCGGAGCTAAGTGCTGTCCACTGGGCGTGGGAGGGAGCCCCAGGGCCTGAGGCCGGCACCCTTGAGACTCCGGGGCGTGTACAGCCCCACTCATTATTACGTGAGAGTGTCACGGGGCGGCGAGCTTCACAGGCACTGGGCCTTCTTCACAGGTACTGGCCTTGCTTCATATCGCCAGACGAGGGCCCCGCCTTGCGCCACACTCTAGTGCCATCAGCAACGACCAGAACCCAGGACGCCGCCCGATGGGGTAGAGCGGTCACCAGCGGTTCCCCCGACGACCACGGGTCCTCTGCCAAGGGCAGGCCCTGAGGCACCTCCCCAGCAGAGGGTCTACCTCCTGAGAACGCCTTGCTCCGAACGCCGCGGTGGTGATGTAGGATCTCGACCCCTCTCCCGCAGCCCCCTGCGCCCTCCTCCCGAGGGGTAGGAGACTGTGGGAGTGGGGTAGCTGCTTGCCGCGGCGACCTGCACCTCCTGCGATTCATGGCTAGCATATACCTGCCCCTGAAGAGTTAGCGGTGCCCGATAGTCGCTGCCTCCAGCGTGGCCAGCGGCTTCGTCCATGGGCTCCTGGAAGGGCTCGGCTTGCACTGTCTCGTCCCCCCAGCTCGGGCCGAGGAGCGAGCCTTGCCTGCTCTCGCGAGGGTGTGCTTGGTCCAGCATGAGGGGCATGTATTCCTCCATCGCCGTCATCCCGAATGACACGCCGTGATGCCCCGCATGCCACGTGGTCCCACCTACCGTGCCTACTGCGGGGTGGCAGCGTGGCAGCCCTCCGGGGCCGCGGGTCGCGTCGAGTCCTTCTTCTTCGCGGGCCAGGGGCGGAGGCAGCGCCACCGCCGGTCCGGTGCTGACGGCTTCGCTGGCGTCGGAGCAGCCTTGGAGTCCGCGGGCGCGCACGGAGCCCCCGCGCGGGCCGCCCTGGGCTTGAGATGGGAGCTGGGTGGAGAAGGGGTGAGCCCCCGAGGCGGCGAAGCCCAGGAGCTCTGCCACCCGCTCCAGCAGCACGTCATGGCCGCCCTCCAGCAGTCTGCACCGCAGCAGCTCCCGGGCCACCGTGAGCACGGCCCTTGAATTCGCCTGCTCCCGGAGGGTGTACGACGTCGTGGTTGCGGCGTGATTGGAGGCCTTTGCCGCCGACCGCGCTTGCCGCGGTGTGAGGGTTGCGGAAGCCTGTCCGCGTCGCCCACGGCCCGCGGCGCCCTGTGGGCCGCGAGCTGCCTAGGGCGCGGGGCCTCCCAAGGCGGGAGGCTCCGCGTAGGTGGGCCACGCCGCCCATGGACCTTGGTTGCCCGCCTGGTCGCCGGACATGGTGATGATGATGCGACGGGAGGCGGAGCGGAGCGGTGGAAGACAGATTCCGGCGCACCCCTACCTGGCGCGCCAAATGTCGGATTTCGGGTTCCGGCAGACCCTTAAGGTTCGAACATTGGGGTGCGCGCGGAAATCACGCCTCATATCTCCCCGTCTCACAAAGATCTAAACTACTAAAAGAATCACTCAAGAGACACAAGATTTATACTGGTTCGGGCCACCATTATGGTGTAATACCCTACTCCAGTGTGTGGTGGATGGATTGCCTCTCGTGGCTGATGATGATGAGCAATACAAGGAAGAACAGCCTCGCGAGGGTCTGTTCTTGGCTGGGGTGATGAACTGCTGGGAGGAGTTTAGTCACCTCTCTCTCTCTCTCTGCTTGCTGGCCGGACCAACCAACTCTGCGAACCGAACCAAACTCGAACCTACCAACCGATTGAACCCCCTGCTACGTGGGTGGTCGGTCCTATTTATAGGCAAAGGCCCTGGGCCCCTTCCCAAATATTGAGCGGGAAGGGCGCCAACAACTGGCCAATTCGAAGGGGAACATCTAGTACACTTATCCTGACTAAAGGTGGTCTTCGCCTGCGAAAGACTCTGTGGTGATGCCGTGCTGGGCTCCATGGTGACCTCCATCTCGTAGTCCGCTTGGTCCTGGTCTCGTTGCACCAAAACGGCAACCTTTGCCCGATGACTCGGTACTCCGCGGCTGCGCTTGCCCCCTTTGCACCAAAGAGGAAAGAAGGACGCTGCGCGCGCTGGCGCCCGCCTGGCACCCTCGATCATAATGGCTTGTGTCACGGGCACCTCGCGAGGTACCCCGCCTTGATATCTCCGTCTCCTCGTGAGCCAGCCTGAGGAGGCTGCGCCTGAGGATGCGCCATGTCGTCCGCCTTGCGAGGCTTGGCCCCTCGCGAGGGTCTTGAGTCTTGTGCTGATGAAGATGGGCCAGGTTGGGCCCCCATTTGAGCCACGCCGTAGGCCGCAGGCAGGCAAGTCTGGGGACCCCCGTTCCCAGAACACCAACAGCTTTACCTAGAACAAGTATGAAACTAGAAGTAATTTGTAGGTGTTGTTGGATAGGTTTGCAAGATAATAAAGAGTACATAAATAAAAAGTAGGGGTTGTTTAGATAAGAAACAATAAAGTAAATATAGCAAGTGTGGAAAAGTGGTGGTAGGAGTTGAGAAATTGCCCCTAAGCAATTGACTACTTTACTAGACCGATAGCAATTATTATGTGGGAGAGGCCACTGCTAGCATGCATCCCTGACTTCGAATTCTATGCACTTATGATTGGAACTATTAGCAAGCATCCGCAACTACTAATGTTCATTAAGGTAAAACCCAACCATAGCATTAAGATATATTGGTCCCCCGTCAATCCCGTATGCATCAATTTCTATGCTAGGTTGAAGCTTCTGTCACTCTTGCCCTCCAATACATAGTCCTATCAACATACAACTAACCCTAGGGTGTGATCCTCGCGCGCAATCATATGATGGGCACCAAAGGATAGCAACATAACCACAAGAAAATTAAATCAATCATAGCAATTCATCAACCACTGATAGGAAAACGAAAATCTACTCAGACATCATTGGATGGCAACACATCATTGGATAATCATATGAAGCATAAAGAACCATGTTCAAGTAGAGGGTACAACGGGTTGCGGGAGAGTGGACCGCTGTAGATAGAGGGGGGAAGGTGATGGAGATGTTGGTGAAGATGGCGGAGGTGTTGGTGTAGATCGCGGTGATGATGATGGCCCCCGGTGGCACTTCGGTGCCACCGGAAGCGAGGGGGAGAGAGCCCCCCTTATTCTTCTTCCTTGACCTCCTCCCTAGATGGGAGAAGGGTCTCCCCTCTGGTCCATGGCCTCCATGGCACGGGAGGGGCGATAGCCCCTCCGAGATTGGATCTGTCTCTCTGTCTCTCTCTGTTTCTGCATTCTCAGATTCTTCCCTTTCACCGTTTCTTATATCCCCGGAGATCCGTAACTCCGATTGGGCTGAAATTTTGACACGATCTCTATTCGGATATTAGCTTTATTGCCGCGAAAGAAGGGCATCAACCGCCTTATGGGTGGCCCATGAGGGTCAAGGGCGCGCCCAGGGGGCAGGCACGCCGCCCTACCTCGTGGCCACCTTGGGCACCGTCTCGTGTGGATTTTTCTTCCCAAAAATCATAAATATTCCAAAAAAAACTCCGTCAGTTTTTATCCTGTTTGGACTCCGTTTGATATGGATATTCTGTGAAAAACAATATCATGCAACAAACAGGAACTGGCACTGGGCACTGGATCAATATGTTAGTCCCAAAAATAGTATAAAAGTTGCCAAAAGTATATGAAAGTTGAATAATATTGGCATGGAACAATAAAAAATTATAGATACGACAGAGACGTATCAGTGTGCAGGCGTGCAAGCTGTCCTCTAATGCGCAAGCTCACCGGGAAGCATGCGAGCTGTACGCTGTGCAGGCTCACTGGGAAGCGAGCCCTTTGACTTCCATGGTCGCCCGCCTTCCTCTCCATTAATGGCGCCCGAGCCGCTGTTTAATACGGGCGTCCTTACTGTTCGCCTCCCATTCCCCTCCCCCCGCAGACCTCCAGCAACGCCAAGGCGTAGAATGATCATCTGCCACTAGTCTTCAAGTTTGGTGAAGTCGACTCCGAGCTGGAGGAGATAGAAAATAAGGAGGAATGGGGCCTCATGGACATGGCCCAGAACGAGCTGGCCACGGCGGTTGCTACCCCCGCTCTCGTCCCAGCTCCCATCCCCGCGCCCGCGCCAGCGACCATCCCCATAGCATTGACGGGCTGGTCGCCGAGCACTATCGCAAAGCTGGAAGCCGCCGGCGTCAGCGAGGTCTCCGCGGACCCGCACGGGCTCGTGTACATGCCAGCGCCAGCGCCCGTGCCCATGCCAATGCGTGCCCCTCCACCCACCGTGGCACCGGCCCCCATGCGTTTGGCTGCACCCGCCGCGCCCCTCCACCAACCATGGCGCCGATCCCCGTGCGTTTGGCTGCACCCGCCGTGCATGTGCCCGTGCACGCGCCCCCCGCAGCGGCATGGGATGCTGCCGCCGACCGCTACCTCTCAGCGGCGCTAGTTGCCACTACAAAAAAAATACACTTCCCTGATGATACGTGTTTGTCACAGTAGGTCGTTTTTTTGTCATGCATGTACATCCATGACAAATTTATGATAGAATCAAGATAGTCATACCTATGCTGTCGTAGAAGTGTTCCATGACATTACCAAAATTATCATCACGGAAGTGTCCACTTCCATGACAATAAATCACGCGTCATAGAAGTGCTTTCATCAGGGGTGACCGACACGTGGCATCCACCGTAACGGAATGCTGTTAAGTTATCGGGTCGGGTTTTGGATCCGATAACCCGTTAACAGCCCCGGCCAATGGTGATTTTCCACGTGTAAAATCAACATTGGCTAGAGGAAACACGTGTCGGCTCATCGTTGGGACAGATGTCATCCACTCACTGGACAGAAGGCACCTATGATACGTCGACACGTGGCACGGCCCAATAGTGGCCCATTCTTGTGAAAAGGCCAGCCCATTTGACTTGGTCAAAAGCTGGCGGGCCGACCCATGGAAAGCCTGTTAACGGCCTGTTCGCATATAGCCCATTTACAGCCCACTAACCCAAGGTCCGTTACGCCCTATCCGTATTAGGCCCAGTAGCGTCATCTGGGCCGTTCAATATGATTCCAGCCCGTTTTCACTTCTAGCCCATGTATAGCCCATGATGTCTTTCGGCCCATACGAGGCCCTTTGTAACTCTTGGCCCATTAGCGGCCTGTGCTGAAACTGGCCCGTAATGAATAGTGTATCACTTTACACCCATTAACGGCCCATGGTGAAACTGGCCCGTAATGAGCAGTGTATCACTTTATACCCATTAACGGCCCGTTATTCCGTTGGGCCCTCTCTAGCCCATGTTATCTTTCGGCCTTCTAAGAGCCCATTTATTCTTGGGCTCATTTCCAGCATTCGTTTAATTACGGCCCGTTACTGTCATTTTCTGCTTGTGGGCCAAATTCAACCCGTGGTTACAGTCGGCCCGTTTGTGGTCCGTTAATACGTTGGGCCGTTTTCATAGCGTCATCAAATATGGCCTATTAACGATGGCCCGTTATAGTCGGCCCATGAACGGACGATTCCAGCTCTAGCCCGTTTACGGCCAGAATGGGGTCTGTTTGGCCCATGTTTGGCCAATCGATTATACGGCCCGTATAAGGCCCATTGATGATACGGCCCGTAGAAGGCCCATTGTTTCTGCGGCCCGTAGAAGGCCCACTGTTTCTATGGCCCGTAGAAGGACCACTGTTTCTACGGCCCGTAGGAGGCCCAATGTCACTATAGTAAATATTAGCCCATGGTTATTGTGGCCTAGTTTTAAAAAATAGGTTATTGCAGCCACTAGCAAACCGTAGAAAAAGAAATGCACTGACTACAAGCAAACAAATAAACAAGACAACAAGGAAATAAATAAGCAAGCAACTTACACTAGGCTATCACGGCTATTACACATATTACATCCACTGGGCATCACAGTTTGCCACCAGTGCAAATATAGGGACACAGCAGCATATAAACGCCGCAGCAAAACAAGTCCAGAACTGAAACCACTTCAGAAGAGCTCAAGAAACAATATCCTGGGTACCCATAATGCTGGCAAGAAGCTTAGCAAGCTTATTAAGTTTCTCTTGTTTGGCGCTTAAGTCCTCCAGCGCTTGCTGTTGCACCAAAAAGTATGCATCTGAATTCTGCAGGGACTTCCTCAGTCCTTCGGCTTCCTGTCGCATAACATCTGATCCATGTCTTTCAACTTGAAGTTGAGACTCAAGAAGCCGAACTGATTCATGCAATGAGTTCGAAGAGCCGGTGCCAGCAGTGGTAGCTAGTAACTCGAACACTATATCAAGACAGGACTTTGGGGTTGTCTCAGTGTCTTCAATATAGTTTTTATCAGCTTTCTTGGAGACCAACAGGGATGTCTCACTATCTTGAACCTTATCTGCATTACTTCCTTTACCATTGCATAACAGGGTACTCTTTTCCAATATTTTATCCACGTTCTAAAAGAGAAACAAACAAACACATCTCAGGTTTACAATGTAGTATATGAAACTCATTTTGGTAAACCAGTTCAGTAGTAAGGTGGACAGGATAACGGCATGAAACAAACATATATCTATGTAGTATGGTCACTGTATGGTCTATATCATTCTAGTTATTTTGCCAAATCAAGATAGAGACAGTTCGAATCATATCTATTTAAGACAAAGCAGCATAGACAGAATATAAGTGTGGGAAACTACACAGCAATAACAACACTTGTAATGTGCATGGCATGAGAACATAACTGTTTATTCAATTGAAACTGAAATCAACATAGAGCAAGTTACAACAGCCAAACACGTTGAAGAAACAGGTTTAAAACATACCTGTTGCGCCATTGGAGTTTCAATGGCATCCTTCAAATTTGAAATTAGTTGGTATCAGTAAATACAGTGATGCAAGAGCAAAGTAGTATGAACCATAGCTACGGAACCTGACCTGAGAACAATTCTTCTTCTGCTTTAAGCGTTGACTTCGGGTTCGGAGTGGTGGTCCTCGTGATTTGGGCACTGCAGTTGCCTTACTAACTGCTCGTGTTTGGGTGCTCTGTGGTGGAGGCGGTGCTGTGTCAAAGGGAACTGGGTGTCTATCTGTTGGGGTTGGGGTTAGAAGGGGTGTAGTTGGTTCTCTGTCCAACTGGGTAGGGGTACAATCTGCATGAGTGTGGGTTATGTGTGGTGGGGCTGGTTCTTGGGCAAGTACAATGGTGGTTCTATCTGCATCGACAGGTAGCACGATCTTTTCTGAAGACTGTGTTTTTACTCCCACAGATACTCCCATCACTCCCTCCAATTGAAATGGCTGATAAACAAGAAAAGTAATTGAATGTACATACATTGTATGATAGACAGGTGCAATGGATAGTAGGGAAGAAAACAGGGCATGAAATAATTCATATTTATGTTGTCTAAGCAAACAGAATAGCAGGACATAATTTCACATATATGATGGCTAATTAAACAGGATAGCATGACACAATTTCACATGTATGATGGCTAACTAAACAGGATAGGATGACATACTTCAAAATATGATGACTATGTAAACAGGATGACATGATATAACTCTACGATGTGTCTATTAAAGTGGTTGGCATGCCATAAATCACAAACATGCCGTCGGTGGAAACATGATGGCATGATATAATTCACGGATAGAGTGACATAATTTAAATATGATGACTATGTAAACAGGATGAGATGATATAACTATATTATGTCTTTAGAAAATGGGTTGGCATGCCATAATTCAGATACATGCTGTCTATGTAAACATCATGTCATGACATAATTCAAATACATGATTTATATACTAAGGAAGTGAGCAGAGGGCAATCGCATATATGATGTGTCAACTAAGGAGATGGCATTCAATATTGTGTATATGATGTAAAAACTAAGCATTGCAATACAACATATGCATTATATGAGTAATATAACCCTGCCAAGTTTGAGCATACACCTCAGGGGGATAATAGGACTGGTCATCTGCCTCTGAATCCTCCTCTGAAGAGTTATCTGTAACCAGCAAGATATCTGCTTCAGCAGGTAGCATTGTCTGCTCTGAAGACCTTGTTTTCACTCTAGATTTCTCCATCACCAATTCAAATGGCTGATGCACAGGAAGAGCAGTTGAATATACAAACATTGTCGACAAAAGCAATGAGAAATACAAAAAAGGACGACATGATATAATTCACATATATGACGCTTGCCTAAACAGCATGGCATTGCATAATTCACATACATAATGCCTTGCAACAAGATAACATTGCATAATTCACATATATAATGTCTTGCAACAAGATGGCATTGCATAATTCACATATATGGCAATTTGACACTAAACAGGTGGCATTCACACAAAGCATGTCTAAACTAAGCAAATGACATAGCAATGCAAGATACCATACGCATGATATGAGCAACATAACCCTGCCAAGTTAGGGCATGCACCTCGGGGGGGGGGGGGAATATGACTGGTCATCTGTCTCTGAATCCTCCTTTGAGGAGCTATCGGTAACCAGCAAGACATGCGCTTCGTCAGATAGCATTGTCTGCTCTGAAGACCTTGTTTCCACTCCAGATTTTTCCATGACCATGCCAAATGGCTGATGCACAGGAAGATTAATTGAATGTACTAAAATTGTTGACAAATTTAACACGTAATAAAAAATGATGGCATGATATAATTCACATATAAGATGACTGGCTAGCCAGGGTGGCATTGCAAAATTCACATATATGATGCCTGGCTACACAAGATGGCATTGCATGAATCACATATACGATAAAGAAACTAAACAGATGGCATTGACACAAAGCATGTCTAAACTAAGTAGATGACATCTTTAATGTATACAGTAAGCAATGCAAGGCACCATATGCATGATATTACCAACATCAGCATGCCAAGTTAGAGCGAAGACCTCATGGGGTAAATAGGAGTGGTCTTCTCCTTCTGAATCCCCCTCATAACAGTTATCTTCCTCTTGATTATGATCGAAATGGGTGGAGGGGTTGCTGCCTTTGCGCCCACCATGGAATGATGTCTGCATGAAATTTTATTGCCACACAAGGCTCGTCTCTTTTGCTCTACATGATTAGTTGCA
Source organism: Triticum monococcum (assembly GCA_034509565.1). Taxonomy (NCBI): domain Eukaryota; kingdom Viridiplantae; phylum Streptophyta; class Magnoliopsida; order Poales; family Poaceae; genus Triticum; species Triticum monococcum. Next base: position 86,564,754 of record CM067843.1, read on the forward strand.
TTGTGTACAATAACTGGCATGCATAGGAATAAAACATAATGAGATTATGTAACAAGTGCATGCACAAATCCAGAGTGATGGTAGCAAACTGTGGATAGACCCAAAACCAATGATAGCAGGCAGATAATAGCTTTAGTTAAAAAATACAGATAATGGCTCCTTTAATGTTTGTTTGCACCCAACATGAAACTCATAGTAGACACCGGAGATCAACCAGATAGTAGACAGATAGTACTGATTGCTGCACCAATATGTACCCCACAACCATTTAAAAACTCAAGTTTCAGCATTAGTTTGGACCTGACTCGGAGTCTAATAGGTGAACACGACGATAATGTAGCATGTCATCATATTAAGCGACACATAATGTAAGCAGACACGGAAGAGTGCGACCTCTCTTGCGGACCCGTGTAGTCCTCAAGGTCATCTGCTCAGTTGATGATGGTAATGCAGTTGCCATGGCTGCCAACGGTGGGGAAGAAGATCTGAGGCGGCAAAAGATAGTCTGGAGAGCGGATCCCTGCTGTGGTGAACCCTTCCGTTGTTGGAGCGGCTGAGCTGGGGTGGAACACAGCGCCGCAGGAGTAGGACAAACCACACAAGGTTTTCTTTGACACATATTTGTAACAGAACTAATTGAGTAAGGGCTTGTTTGAATTTGAGGATTCTAACAATGCAGGGATAGGAAATAGACATGAATAGGATAGGAATGCACGTGCAAAACAGAGAATTTAAAAACACAGGATTTCTGCCAATCTGGGTGTTTGATTCACAACAATTGGAAGATCACAGGATGCAAAAAAGCATTGTGAGATTAAGTCAAACCATAAGAAAATGTACTGTTATAATGCTATTATGCTACTATCTCTTAGTCCTGTGCTTGATGAATAGGAATATGAAAAGGAGGAGAAGTGGAAATTAGAATTCCTATGGTTTTTCTTTCAAGGAGACACTAAAGGAACAAATCCTACAGTTTTCCTTTGCTCCATTCCTTTGCACCAAATTCATGAAAAGTAGTTCCATAGGAAACTTTCCAATTCCGGTGTTTTTCATTCACTTCTCCTTTCAAGCATTGGCGATTCTAGTCGGCAGGCTTGAGGAAGGAAAATCCTACACTAAAAAAATGTTTTTGTGCTACTTCTATTACTTTGGACCCAGGCCACTGCCATACTAGCTCAACTCCCAAGCCCATCGACAAATGCACAGCTCAAACGCACAGAGATAAATAATGATGGCGTTCAAGAGAGTCCATCACGGATAGCTAAGTTTCCTGGTACCTCACTATTTTTCATATAGTAGGATAAAATAATCATATTTCCCGTTACTACGAGTGCTCAGTGGACAATATATATAACATGTAGAGTAAAAAAGAGATGCAACAAGTGTACAACCTCTTTGGCGAAGCCATGTCGATCTCAGCATGATTTGGTTGGCCGGTGAGGATGCTCCGGCTGACTTGGCTGTCGGAGGAGGGGAAGAAGATCTTAGGCGTCTGGAGATGGAGCCCGAGGTACTACTCCGCTGTGATGGATGGTTTCGTCTTTGGAGCAGCTCCAGTGAGTTGTACGACGCCGATGCTGAAGTAGGACAAGAGAGACAACGAACAACGTTAACCCGAGTGGAATTCTAATAGCATCTCCAATACATGACGTAAAATACATAAACACAAAGTCCTAGATGTAAAATACATCAGCCGCTCATCTCTGAACTTAACTGTCGAAACTGAATTTAACTGTCGAAACTGAACTTAACTGTCGAAACTGAACTTAACTGTCGAAACTGAATTTTGCTGTCGAAACTGAACGCACTAGCAAGGTGAGGCTACATGTCGGTCTACTGACTTTTTCATCTCTGGTCAGTCAATTTTGTAGCCGTTGGATACAAAATCAAGGGCCTGTGGTTCATCTTCAACCTCCACCCCCCTAAGCCGGCCAAACGGCAGCCCCCCGCCGCCCGCGGCCGGCGGTGCGCCGCCCCGCCCGCCCCGAAAACACTCCCCACTGCCGGTCCGCCGCCGCCCCAGCCATCCCTCTAGCCCCCCCCCCCATGCCGAGCTTTTTCTTCGGCGATCTCCATGCCACCGCCCCGCCAACGCCCTGCCACCACCGGCGACCACCGCCCCCATCCTGAACCGTAAGATAGATAGTGGGGTACCTCTCCAGCGAGCCCCCCTCCCCGCTACGGCTGGTTCTTCCTTCACCCCGGCGGCATCGGAGTGAAGTGTAGCTAAATTGGAGCAGCATCGCAAGCAAGAGCAAGAGCAAGAGCAGCAGCGTGAGCAAGAGAAATAGCAAGAGCAGACCAGGCAGGGGACCGAGAGCAAGAGCAGAGCAGCAGCGCGAGCGAGAGCTAAAGCAGCAGCAGGTCCCACTGATGTGGACGTCACCGCCGAGGGAGCGATGCCGTGGAGGAAGTGGACGGTGACGCCACCGTGGATGGAGCCGCGCCATGTCGGCTCGGGACCGAGCGCCGGCAGCACTGTGAGATCGAATCAAGAAGAAAATGCGGCGATTAGTGTACAACCTCTTTGGTGGCGCCGATTAGGCCACAGCTTCATCCGAGGAAATGGTGATGATGATGCTCTTCCGGTGGTGCAGGTGAAGACGGTGGTGTGGGAATGGAGGTGGCGCGAAAGACGAGGGGAACATCGGGGCAGCTCCTTGGAGGTGAAGGACGGTGTGGCTGAACCGGCGGGACGATGAGATCGACGACGGATCCTCATCCGGCACGGTGGATGAGGGACATCGAGGTGTTGCTGTGGACAACGTCGTCAGGGAAGAGGCTCCGACTGGGTGGCGGACGGAGCAGGGTGTGGGGTTTCGTCGCGGCTTTTCGCAGCCTCGGTGTACGAATGGGTGGGCGGATGGGATGGGAGTGGGGAACCATGGCTTAGAGACGCGTTTTTCCGAAATGTCAGGTAAGTTACGAAAGTACCCCCACCGATTTGAGGCGGTTCTTTTGGTTCAGGGGTACCACGGGCATTTCGTGTGTCGGGATTTCACAGGAGGTGGGAGTTTTCGCGCGCGTTGTAATTTCGGAATAGCAAGGCGCGAGTTGAGATGGAGGGAGTTGTCGGAGCACAACGAGACAAAGATATATCTTAAATATTTCAGGCTAACAAGGCGCGGGTTGAAGAGGCGGGAGTTTCACAGCACGATAGACAGAGACACTAGCTTGAATTTTTGGCATAACAAGGTGCGGCTTCAAATTTCGGAAGAACAAGCTTAATGTGTACCCCAAAAAAAAGACAATTTGCACCTCAACACGCACAACACACACACAAACACCATTTAGACTAGAGTAAGGTACACATGCATTGCACGCAGGAGATTTGGCAACCAAATTATGAATAAATACCACATTATATCATGCAAGATTTGAGTCATATATGCATGATGTAGATGTTCATTTAATTCTTATAGTTCATTTCATTCAAAATCATCTAGTTTTTATAAGAAAGCTAATCTATTTTGAGATTCATGGAATTGTGCATCATAAGACATAAAGTAAAAACAAATAATGGCACATCATGTAGAAAAACATTTGGGCAATTCTGATACGGAAGATTCTAGAACAAATAAGAAGTGCTTGTGTTTTGATGTTTGTGCATTATGCTTAAGTTCAACCATGGAGTCTTCTAGATTATACATGTGGCGAAATCTGGTGGAATCTAGATGATATCCGACAGCCAGTAGTGCTCAAATTTGCCATCTTTGGACCATTGGATTCGCCTCGTCCAACGACCATCTTTCAAAGTTAAAGTTACCCGCACACAATATAAAAAATATATAAAATATAATATATATATAGGGGTATAGACATAGATATGTGATGCAAAAGCCGCCCATCATCTCCAATTAGAATAGTGTGTCCATGCACGGATGCCACGTGGCCAAATGATGTCTGCCATCGGTATCTCAAATTCAAATCAGTCTGACCTTGTTCAATGTGTATACATTACAACATGCTTATTTCGAAACCACACTGCGCAGATCTCCGTTATATTCATGCATGCATGGGTTTCAAACATCAGGATCTCTTATTCAAATATTTGAATTCAGCTTTACATTGATTGTGACCTCACCTATTCAGCTATTCTTTTACACCCACACAGTAGTCTTCTCTTTATAATTGTACCACTAACTTTCTCTCATGCATGCATGCACACACACTACCAGTCGGCATTATCCATCGCACGCATGCAATCTTTTTTTTCAGGTCGGTCTCCCATGAAGGCACACACCAACACACATCCCCCTCTCCATCATATCGGGCATTCTTTATCTCTCATGCGTGCATGCGCAACGATCGATGTTCCTCTATGTATGTGTGTATATAGCTAGGTCTCACCCTCTTTCCCACGTCCACATCGATCAATCTATACCTCTCTATATAGGATTAACATATATAGCTAATACACCCACATTAATTATGTATCCAACGTCCCCCTCTCATCATCCATGCCTTCGCTTCATCTCTCAGACGCATGCACAATGGGGAAGATAGGGGGCCGTAAGGGCCCTGCCCCCTCCCCCCCTAACATCACTATATATCAAGGCTAATATGAATGTGATCATTAGACAATTGCTGCTAAAAATGGTTTAAGTTCATGAATTGACCCTCCTCATAAAGGATTAGCAATGCTTGGCACCCTAGCTCATTTATTTTTCATGGCTTCGCCACTGCGCGCATCAGCGCACGTGTTTGTCCTCTCTCTCTCTAAATATCGATCTTGCACTAGTGCATTCCTTCATAGTCTCCCTCCACTCGGCCCCTCGCACCATCTTCTAGCCCCCACCGGATTTTTCCACATGTACAATCTAGCAGGCTCCATGGTTGAACTTAAGCATAATGCACAAACCTCAAAACAACAGTGGTTCTCTTTTGTTCTAGAATCTTCCGTATCATAACTGCCCAAACTTTTTTCTAATTGAATTGCCATTATTTCTTTTTACTTTATGCTTTACAATGCACAATTCCATGAATCATAAAATAGATTAAGGGATTCTTTGATTCAAAGGATTCTCAAAGGAATTTTGGAGGATTCTGATCATTAGGAATTTTTCCTATCTTGGTTGTTTGATTCATAGGATTGTAAACCATAGGAATTTTTCCATATGATTCATTTGCACTAGATTTCATAGGAAACATCCCATCCACTCAAACCTCTTTGAAAGAATTCTACGTTTTTTCTATGCACAATCAAACACTCGTACAATCCTGTAGGATTCAAGACGACATTCCACTATAATCCCATGTTTTCCAATTCCCGCGTTCTTAGATTTTTTATAAAAACTAATTGATTTTGAATGAGATGAACTATAAGAATTAAACAAAGGGCTACATCAGGAATATATGACTCAGAGCTTACATGTTATAGTGTGGTATTTATTCATAATTTGGTTGCAAAATCTGATGCGTGCTATGCACGTGTAGCTTACTAGTACTTCAAGTATGTGCAAAACACGTAAATTAGAATACCAATGGCACGCTACACAGTGTCTCTCTTACAGTTCATGAAGCCACGTGGCACATGTGTAGGCGTTGTCGCGACCTCCTTGCGTGGATTGATCACAGTGACGTGCTGCTGGTTCCAGAAGAATGTACTCGTCCTCCTTGAGCCATACTGGCAGTACATGCATGAAGCGAAGATGTGCATGCAAGCCATGCACGCACTCATTCCTCGCACGCACACACGGGTACGTGGGCGGACACAATTTTGTACCAAGATCTACCCCATGTGATAATTTGACGCGTGTAAAGTCGTTCACTTCATTGATGGTCAATTAATACAGCGCATGCAAATTGAGTGGACATGAGGGCGGAAGAAAGACATTATTACTCCACTGCGCGCATGCGAGTAGTTAAATCGTGGGTTGCTAGTAGTACTTACATTGGTCTCCTTCGTATTTTGTGCCAATTTTTGACAGTAACATAATATTTACGCATTTGAGCAGTGTAGTACTTGAAATTTATGTTCCGCTAAACTCATCGGGAGCCGTTTCGGGCTTGGAAACCAAAACCATCAACTAATCTTTACCTTGTTCCCATCACATTCGAAAGCCTGCCCACACCTACTAGTAGTACGTACCAAACCTAAATGTGTTCCCACTATGCAGGTATTAGTACTAGTGCTAGTACTTAGGTTATAAAAAGGGGAACTACCTAACCGAAAATCACTCTAGCTTTCCTCCTCATAAGTGCTTCTTCTTCGTCCGTCGTTGCCATGGCCGGTGAGCAGAGCTCTAGGTTGAGAACTACGCGTAACAAGGGAGCGGCAACCAAGGCTGCAGAAAAAAAGAGAGGGCCCGTTGCCACACAGAGACCTCAAAAGATCTCTCACGGGCAGGTGATGGCTCCCAGGAGCGCCCTAGCTGCGGAGGCGAACATGCCGAGCCGGCGGAGCTGGAGTTGTTATCCCTCGACGGCATGCCCGATCAGCTCAATAAGCAGAAGGAGTTCATCCAAGGCTTGATGGAGTTGCTGAAGGAGAGCCTTGACGACATGCCCGCTGAGCTCAATCAGCAGGGGGAGTTGACCTCCGGCTTGGTGATGCTGCTGAAGAAGAGCATTGCCTCGGAGAAGAAGGCGACCGGCGAAATCCTGCGACTTCGGGAGGACAATGCGAAGCTCTGCCACGAGGTCGACCTATTGAAGGAGAAGAACACCGGCTGGAAGAAGCTGCATGAGAATAGTAGTTCCTCGATGAAGATGCTGCAGGCCCTCGCCATGGAACAGAAGGAAGAGTTGGCGAAGCTCCGCATCGAGCACCCGGTTGCTGTCAAGGTACATAATATGGCCGTGGAACAAATGATGAAGGCTCGCATCGAGAAATGCCGTGTCATGGACACAATGATGAAGATGGCGGAGGAGACGTGCAAGGAGATGGAGGTCGTGGAGGCAATGAAGAAGCAGTTACGACTCCGCGGCGAATTAGATCATTTGGGGTGATAATCTTCCTTCTTCTTTTGCTCATGTGTTTCATATTTTGCTTCGGGTGTTTCGCCGCACGTTTCACGTTCTCTGCGAGGCATGAATAGAACAATGTTTTTTTAGGGAATGAATAGAACAATGATAACAATGATATGGCTAGCAAATTAGATCATTTTTTATCGCCATATGGCACTGGGCTGCCGTGTTTCGTGCTCCTCCGTCGCAGTACTACTCCAGTGGAAAACTTGAGTATACCGCATGGTTCTTTGCTCCTCCTTGATCAGGTCGTCGGTGCATTTATACGAGCAGTCAAATAACAAGGCCCCGCCTTCCAGCAGTAATGAGCCGTCAAATCACAAAGGCCCTCGCCTCTGATGAAACCGACCAAGCTAGACTGCCCCGCCCTCTAGCCTTTTAAAAAATGTATACTTCTGTACATCAGTAGTATCGATGGATTGCGCCATGGAGCAAAACTTGAAATTTAAAAAAAGGTGGTACATATAGAGAGCGCTCGTCGCCAAATTATGCATATAGTACTATTAAAAAGGCTAGTCACAATAATGGTGTCCAGCACAACCCACCCCTCAAATAAAACTAAGAGGGTGCTTGGATATGTTTTAGTCCCATGACTAAAAGTAGTGGGACTAAAACATGTGCCTCACCCATGCTTGCGTCCAAATACTAAAAAGGCTAAAATCAAGTTAATGAGCATTTATTATCTTCCAAACCCTCCAATCCAGAACTCGCCTGTGTTAAAGGAGAGGAGTTAAATGAGTAGAGAGAGGACTAATCCACATTTTAGGAGGGGTACCCCAGACTAAAAATTTTTAGTCTCAAGACTAGTTTTAGCCCCTCTTTAGTCAGGGGTGCTTGGAACTTTAGCCTCTTAAAGAGACTATTTTTAGTTAGACTAAAATAAGTCCCTTGGATCCAAGCACCCTCTAAGCATCCTGGAATTCTTTGACAAAACTAAGCACCCTGAAATTCTTTGACAACTAAACTGTTGATTATATGATGTTGGCCATATATATTGTACGTATATAATGTGAAGAAACGAGTGGTAGTACTATACCAACTAAAAGATGAAATGTAAGAAATACTAGTATGTACGTACTGAAGAGTTAAAGTAACGAGAAGAAACATAACATAGTTCTGCTGGGGGCTCAGCACAGCACACCCCTCAAATTAAATTAAGCACACCTGAAATTAAACTTTGCAACTATTCTGGTAGACACTGCATTAGAACCACCATGAGCAACGACACTGCCACCTTACTCGGAATCCTCGTCCACGTCCTTGACTTCGTCCTTGTCCCTGTTCCTCTTGGCCGATACTTCTTTGCTTGAACCGCACACTTGGCTGTTGCTCTTCATCCAACCCTTGTAGATATTGAAGAAAAGGTAGCCGTCCATTGCAGCGTAGTGGATGTGGTCTATATCTAGTAAATTCCACTGCCATGCATGACGATGAAATGTGTAATGAGGTTTCTCCAGTTTACCGTACGAATGATGAACCATGGCTCCTGCCAGGGTCAGCATTGAAGGCTGACGAGAGGACACCGGCCGATTCTTCTGGAGGTCTAAGGTGTTGCCTACAACGAGGCCTATCCGATGCAGGACTTCTTTGTGGTTACCAAAGTCTACAATAACGAATTTGACTAAGTTGCTCTTGAGGAAGTCCTTAAAATCCTGGCACTCAACATCGGCATGGCATATGTGGTAGACCAAGCATAAGTCATGCACGTAAACCTGGATCACAGCGGGCTTCTTCCTCTCTTCGTCCTTTAGATCCTTCTCTCGTCCCAGGACTGTGGTGTACTAAACATCTAGCCCAGCGACCCACTCATCATCTGAGTCTTCGAACATGCGTCTGAAGAGAGAAAGGCATCCTTTCACCATCACGGAAGAATGGGTTTAGATGACGTCGAACTCATCGCTGGTGATGGTTTTAACCTTGTACTCACCGCTGATCATGGAGATTTGGGACGCCATGGATTTGGGAGGAGGGTTAGGATTAGTGGAACTGCTGTAATGTGAATGGACGGGACAACTAGGAGCGAACCGCCGTAGTATTGAAGGACGTGTGGGGACGAGTAGGAGCGAACTGCCAGCGAGCGAACGGAAGGGTAGTGGCTTTCCATTCTCCCATGATACGAGCTTCCGAGAGCCCTTGGATCAGAGATCGAACGCTTGCATGGCATGATTCTAGACCTATGGGTGAATATCCTATCTTGGAGGGTTATTCTACAAATTTTCAGCAACTTAGCATGCGACCGTTTGATCTCAAATCCAAGGGCTGCCAGCAGCCCGTATCATGGTTGCGCCTACCACGACCATCGCGTCGCTCCTACTACATGGTGGAGCATTGGGAGAGGCACCTGTATGGAGGTGGTCAGGAATCTGGGAGACTCACGCCAGTCGTAGCATGATAACCCACAAGTATAGGGGATCGCAACAGCTTTCGGGGGTAGAGTATGAAGGAAATATGCCCTAGAGGCAATAATAAAGCTATTATTGATTTCCTTATATCATGAGAAATGTTTATTATTCATGCTAGAATTGTATTAACCGGAAACATAATACATGTGTGAATACATAGACAAACATAGTGTCACTAGTATGCCTCTACTTGACTAGCTCGTTGATCGAAGATGGTTAAGTTTCCTAGCCATACACATGAGTTGTCATTTGACTAATGGTATCACATCATTAGGAGAATGATGTGATTGACTTGACCCATTCCGTTAGCATAGCACTTGATCGTTTAGTTTGTTGCTATTGCTTTCTTCATGACTTATACATGTTCCTATGACTATGAGATCATGCAACTCCCGTTTACCGGAGGAACACTTTGTGTGTCACCAAACATCACAACGTAACTGGGTGATTATAAAGGTGCTCTACAGGTGTCTCCGAAGGTACTTGTTGGGTTGGCGTATTTCAAGATTAGGATTTGTCAATCCGATTGTCGGAGAGGTATCTCTGGGCCCTCTCGGTAATGCACATCACTTAAGCCTTGCAATCATTGCAACTAATGAGTTAGTTGCAGGATGATGTATTACGGAACGAGTAAAGAGACTTGCCGGTAATGAGATTGAACTAGGTAATGAGATATCGACGATCAAATCTCGGGCAAGTAACATACCGATGACAAAGGGAACAACGTATGTTGCTATGCGGTCTGACCGATAAAAGATCTTCATAGAATATGTAGGAGCCAATATGAGCATCCAGGTTCTGCTATTGGTTATTGACCGGAGACGTGTCTCGGTCATGTCTACATTGTTCTCGAACCCATAGGGTCCGCACGCTTAACGTTACGATGACAGTTTCATTATGAGTTTATATATTTTGATGTACCGAAGGTTGTTCGGAGTCCCCGATGATCACGGACATGACGAGGAGTCTCGAAATGGTCGAGACATAAAGATCGATATATTCGACGGCTATATTTGGACACCGGAAGTTTTTTGGGTGATTTCGGAGAAAACCGGAGTGCGGGAAGGGTTACCGGAACCCCCCGGGGAAGTATTGGGCCTTAGTGGGCCTGAGGGGAGAGAGAGGGCAGCAGCCCAGGAGGTGGCGCACCCCCTCCCATAGGGAGTCCGAATTGGACTAGGGGAGGGGGGCGCGGCCCCTCTTTCCCTCTCCCTCTCCCTCTCTTTCCTTTCCCCTTCTCTCTTCCTAGTTGGACTAGGAAAGGGGAGTCCTACTCCTACTAGGAGGAGGACTCCCCCCTCCTTGGCGTGCCTCAAGGGCCGTCCGGCCTCTCCCCCTTGCTCCTTTATATACAGGGGCAGGGGGGCACCTCTAGACACACAAGTTGATCTTCGTGATCGGTCTCTTAGCCGTGTGCGGTGCCCCCCTCCACCATAATCCTCGATAATATTGTAGCGGTGCTTAGGCGAAGCCCTGCAACGGTAGAACATCAAGATATTCACCACGCTGTCGTGCCGACGGAACTCTTCCCCGACACTTTGCTAGATCGAAGTCCGGGGATCGTCATCGAGCTGAACGTGTGCTAGAACTCGGAGGTGCCGTAGTTTCGGTGCTTGATCGGTCGGGCCGTGAAGATGTACGACTACATCAACCGCGTTGTGCTAACGCTTCCGCTTCCGGTCTACAAGGGTACGTAGACAACACTCTCCCCTCTCATTGCTATGCATCACTATGATCTTGCGTGTGCATAGTAAATTTTTTGAAATTACTACGTTACCCAACAGTGGCATCCGAGCCTAGGTTTTATGCGTTGATGTTATGCACGAGTAGAACACAAGTGAGTTGTGGGCGATATAAGTCATACTGCTTACCAGCATGTCATACTTTGGTTCGGCGGTATTGTTGGATGAAGCGGCCCGGACCGACATTACGCGTACGCTTACGCGAGACTGGTTCTACCGACGTGCTTTGCACACAGGTGGTTGGCGGGTGTCAGTTTGTCCAACTTTAGTTGAACCAAGTGTGGCTACGCCCGGTCCTTGCGAAGGTTAAAACAACACCAACTTGACTAACTATAGTTGTGGTTTTGATGCGTAGGTAAGAACGGTTCTTGCTAAGCCCGTAGCAGCCACATAAAACTTGCAACAACAAAGTAGAGGACGTCTAACTTGTTTTTGCAGGGCATGTTGTGATGTGATATGGTTAACACATGATGCTAAATTTTATTGTATGAGATGATCATGTTTTGTAACCGAGTTATCGGCAATTGGCAGGAGCCATATGGTTGTCGCTTTATTGTATGCAATGCAATCGCGCTGTAATGCTTTACTTTATCACTAAGCGGTAGCGATAGTTGTGGAAGCATAAGATTGGCGAGACAAAAACAATGCTACGATGGTGATCAAGGTGTTGCACCGGTGATGATGGTGATCATGACAGTGCTTCGAAGATGGAGATCACAAGCACAAGATGATGATGGCCATATCATATCACTTATATTGATTGCATGTGATGTTTATATTTTATGCAGCTTATCTTGCTTTGATTGACGGTAGCATTATAAGATGACCCTTCACTAAATTATCAAAGTATAAGTGTTCTCCCTGAGTATGCACCGTTGCGAAAGTTCTTTGTGCTGAGACACCACATGATGATCGGGTGTGATAGGATCTACGTTCAAATACAACGGGTGCAAAAAAGTTGCACACGCGGAATACTCAGGTTAAACTTGACAAGCCTAGCATATAACAGATATGGCCTCGAAACACGGAGACCGAAAGGTCGAGCGTGAATCATATAGTAGATATGATCAACATAGTGATGTTCACCATTGAAACTACTCCATCTCACATGATGATCGGACATGGTTTAGTTGATTTGGATCACATGATCACTTAGAGGATTAGGGGGATGTCTATCTAAGTGGGAGTTATTAAGTAATATGATTAATTGAACTTTAATTTATCCTGAACTTAGTCCTGGTAGTATTAGCATATCTATGTTGTAGATCAATAGCTCGCATTTAGCTCCCCTGTTTTATTTTTGATATGTTCCTAGAGAAAACTAAGTTGAAAGATGTTAGTAGCAATGATGCGGATTGGATCCGTGATCTGAGGTTTATCCTCATTGCTGCACAGAAGAATTATGTCTTTGATGCACCGCTAGGTGACAAACCTATTGCAGGAGCAGATGCAGATGTTATGAACATTTGGCTAGCTCAATATAATGACTACTTGATAGTTTAGTGCACCATGCTTAAACGGCTTAGAATCGGGACTTCAAAGATGTTTTAAACATCATGGACCATATGAGATGTTCCAGAAGTTGAAGTTAATATTTCAAGAAAATACCCGAGTTGAGAGATATGAAGTCTCCAACAAGTTCTATAGCTAAAAGATGGAGAAGAATAGCTCAAGCAGTGAGCATGTGCTCAGATTGTCTGGGTACTACAATCGCTTGAATTAAGTGGGAGTTAATCTTCCAGATAAAATAGTGATTGACAGAATTCACTAGTCACCATCACCAAGTTAGTAGAACTTCGTGATGAACTATGATATGCAAGGGATAACGGAAATCATACATACTGATGTATGTGGTCCAATAAATATTGAGGCTCGTGGCAGGTATCATTATTTTCTGATCTTCACAGATGATTTGAGCAGATATGAGTATATCTACTTGATGAAACACAAGTCGGAAACATTTGAAAAGTTCAAAGAATTTCAGAGTGAAGTGGAGAATCATCGTAACAAAAATAAAAAGTTTCTATGATATGATTGCAGAAGTAAAATATTTGAGTTACGAGTTTGGCCTTCAGTTAAAAACAATGTGAAATAGTTTCACTACTCACGCCACCTGGAACACCACAGTGTAATGGTGTGTCCGAACGTCATAACCGTACTTTATTAGATATGGTGTGATCTATGATGTCTCTTACCGATCTACCACTATCGTTTTGGGGTTATGCATTAGAGACAGCTGCATTCATGTTAAATAGGGCACCATCTAAATCCGTTGAGACGACAACGTATGAACTATGGTTTGGCAAGAAACCTAAGCTGTCGTTTCTTAAAGTTTGAGGTTGCAATGCTTTTGTGAAAAAGTTTCAACCTGATAAGCTCAAACTCAAATCGGAGAAGTGCGTCTTCATAGGATACCCAAAAGAATATGTTGGGTACACCTTCTATCACAGATCCGGAGGCAATATATTCGTTGCTTTGAATGGATCCTTTCTAGAAAAGGAGTTTCTCTTGAAAGAAGTGAGTGGGAGGAAAGTAGAACTTGATGAGGTAACTGTACCTGCTCCCTTATTGGAAAGTAGTTCATCACAAAAATCTATTCCTGTGACTACTACACCGATTAGTGAGGAAGCTAATGATGATGATCATGTAACTTCAGATCAAGTTACTACCGAACCTCGTAGGTAAACCATAGTGAGATCCGCACCAGAGTGGTATGGTAATCCTATTCTGGAGGTCATGTTACTTGACCATGACGAATCTACGAACTATGAGGAAGCGATGATGAGCCCAGATTCCGTGAAATGGCTTGAGGCCATGAAATTTGAGATGAGATCCATGTATGAGAACAAAGTATGGAGTTTGATTGACTTGCCCAATGATCGTCGAGCCATTGAGATTAAATGGATCTTCAAGAGGAAGACAGACGCTCATAGTAGTGTTACTATCTACAAAGCTAGAATTGTCGCAAAAAGGTGTTCGACAAGTTCAAGGTGTTGACTACGATGAGAGTTTCTCACTCGTATCTATGCTTAAGTCTGTCCGAATCATGTTAGCAATTACCGTATTTTATGAAATCTGGCAAATGGATAAACAAAACTGCACTCCTTAATGGATTTATTAAAGAAGATTTGTATATGATGCAACCAGAAGGTTTTATCAATCCTAAAGGTACTAACAAAATATGCAAGCTCCAGCGATCCATCTATGGACTGGTGCAAACATCTCAGAGTTGGAATATACACTTTGATAAGTTGATCAAAGCATATAGTTTTATACATACTTGTGGTGAAGCCTGTATTTACAAGAAATTGAGTGGGAGCACTACAGCATTTCGGATAAGTATATGTGAATGACATATTGTTGATTGGAGATAATGTAGAATTATTCTGCAAAGCATAAAGGAATGTTTGAAAGGAGTTTTTAAAAGAAAGACCTCGGTGAAGCTGCTTACATATTGAGCATCAAGATCTATAGAGATAGATCAAGACGCTTGATAAGTTTTTCAATGAGTACATACCTTGACAAGATTTTGAAGTAGTTCAAAATGGAACAGTCAAAGAAGAAGTTCTTTCCTGTGTTACAAAGGTGTGAAGTTGAGTAAGACTCAAAACCCGACCACGGCAGAAGATAGAGAGAGAATGAAAGTCATTCCCTATGCCTCAGTCATAGGTTCTATAAAGTATGCCATGCTGTGTACCAGACCTATTGTATACCCTGCCTGAGTTTGGCAAGGGAGTACAATAGTGATCTAGGAGTGGATCACTGGACATTTGTCAAAATTATCCTTAATGGAATAAGGATATGTTTCTCGATTATGGAGGTGACAAAAGGTTCATCGTAAAGGGTTACGTCGATGCAAGTTTTGACACTGATCCAGATGACTCTAAGTCTCAATCTGGATACATATTGAAAGTGGGAGCAATTAGCTAGAATAGCTCCATGCAGAGCATTGTTGACATAGAAATTTGCAAAATACTTACGGATCTGAATGTGGCAGACCCGTTGACTAAACTTGTCTCACAAGCAAAACATGATCACACCTCAGTACTCTTTGGGTGTTAATCACATAGCGATGCGAACTAGATTATTGACTCTAGTAAACCCTTTGGGTGTTGGCCACATGTCGATGTGAACTATGGGTGTTAATCAGATGGTGATGTGAACTATTGATGTTAAATCACATGGCGATGTGAATTAGATTATTGACTCTAGTGCAAGTGGGAGACTGAAGGAAATATGCCCTAGAGGCAATAATAAAGCTATTATTTATTTCCTTATATCATGGTAAATGTTTATTATTCATGCTAGAATTGTATTAACCAGAAACATAATACATGTGTGAATACATAGACAAACATAGTGTCACTAGTATGCCTCTACTTGACTAGCTCGTTGATCGAAGATGGTTAAGTTTCCTAGCCATAGACATGAGTTGTCATTTGATTAATGAGATCACATCATTAGGAGAATGATGTGATTGACTTGACCCATTCCGTTAGCATAGCACTTGATCGTATAGTTTGTTGCTATTGCTTTCTTCATGACTTATACATGTTCCTATGACTATGAGATCATGCAACTCCCGTTTACCGGAGGAACACTTTGTGTGTCACCAAACGTCACAACATAACTGGGTGATTATAAAGGTGCTCTACAGGTGTCTCCAAAGGTACTTGTTGGGTTGGCGTATTTCGAGATTAGGATTTGTCACTCCGATTGTCGGAGAAGTATCTTTGGGCCCTCTCGGTAATGCACATCACTTAAGCCTTGCAAGTAACATACCTATGACAAAGGGAACAACGTATGTTGTTATGCGGTCTGACCGATAAAAGATGTTCGTAGAATATGTAGGAGCCAATATGAGCATCCAGGTTCCGCTATTGGTTATTGACCGGAGATGTGTCTCGGTCATGTCTACATTGTTCTCGAACCCGTAGGGTCCGCACGCTTAATGTTACGATGACAGTTTCATTATGAGTTTATATATTTTGATGTACCGAAGGTTGTTCAGAGTCCCGGATATGATCACAGACATGACGAGGAGTCTCAAAATGGTCGAGACATAAAGATCGATATATTGGACGGGTATATTCGGACACCGGAAGTGTTTCGGGTGATTTCGAAGAAAACCGGAGTGCCGGAAGGGTTACTGGAACCCCCCGGGGAAGTATTTGGCCTTAGTGGGCCTGAGGGGAGAGAGAGGGCAGCAGCCCAGGAGGTTGCGCACCCCCTCCCATAGGGAGTCTGAATTGGACTAGGGGAGGGGGGCGCGGCCCCTCTTTCCCTCTCCCTCTCCCTCTCTTTCCTTTCCCCTTCTCTCTTCCTAGTTGGACTAGGAAAGGGAAGTCCTACTCCTACTAGGAGGAGGACTCCCCCCTCCTTGGCGCGCCTCAAGGGCCGGCCGGCCTCTCCCCCTTGCTCCTTTATATACAGGGGCAGGGGGGCACCTCTAGACACACAAGTTGATCTTCGTGATCGTTCTCTTAGCCGTGTGCGGTGCCCCCCTCCACCATAATCCTCGATAATATTGTAGCGGTGCTTAGGCGAAGCCCTGCGGTGGTAGAACATCAAGATCGTCACCACGCCATCGTGCTGACGGAACTCTTCCCCGACAATTTGCCGGATCGAAGTCCGGGGATCGTCATCGAGCTGAATGTGTGCTAGAACTTGGAGGTGCCGTAGTTTCGGTGCTTGATCGGTCGGGCCGTGAAGACGTACAACTACATCCACCGCGTTGTGCTAACGCTTCCGCTTCCAGTCTACCAGGGTACGTAGACAACACTCTCCCCTCTCGTTGCTATGCATCACCATGATCTTGCGTGTGCGTAGGAAATTTTTTGAAATTATACATTACCCAACAGAGTATTCAACCCAAATTTATTGATTCGACACAAGGGGAGCCAAAGAATATTCTCAAGTATTAGCAGCTGAGTTGTCAATTCAACCACACTTGGAAACTTAGTATCTGCAGCAAAGTGTTTAGTAGCAAAGTAATATGATAGTGGTGGTAGCGGCAACAAAAGTAAAGACAGGAAAAGTAATGTTTTTGGTATTTTGTAGTGATTGTAACAGTAGCAGCAGGAAAGTAAATAAGCGTAAACCAGTATATGGAAAACTCGTAGGCACCGGATCAGTGATGGATAGTTATGCCGGATGCGGTTCATCATGTAACAGTCATAACATAGGGTGACACAGAACTAGCTCCAATTCATCAATGTAATGTAGGCATGTATTCCGTACATAGTCATACGTGCTTATGGAAAAGAACTTGTATGACATCTTTTGTCCTACCCTCCCGTGGCAGCGGGGTCCTATTGGAAACTAAGGGATATTAAGGCCTCCTTTTGATAGAGAACCGGAACAAAGCATTAGCACATAGTGAATACATAAACTCCTCAAACTATGGTCATCACCGGGAGTGGTCCCGATTATTCTCACTTCGGGGTTGCCGGATCATAACACATAGTAGGTGACTATAGACTTGCAAGATAGGATCAAGAACTCACATATATTCATGAAAACATATAGGTTCAGATCTGAAATCATGGCACTCGGGCCCTAGTGACAAGCATTAAGCATAGCAAAGTCATAGCAACTTCAATCTCAGAACATAATGGATACTAGGGATCAAACCCTAACAAAACTAACTCGATTACATGATAAATCTCATCCAACCCATCACCGTCCAGCAAGCCTACGATGGAATTACTCACGCACGGCGGTGAGCATCATGAAATTGGTGATGGAGGATGGTTGATGATGACGACGGCGACGAATCCCCCTCTCCGGAGCCCCGAACGGACTCTAGATCAGCCCTCCCGAGAGGTTTTAGGGCTTGGCGACGGCTCCATATCGTAAAACGCGATGATTTCTTCTCTCTTATTTTTTCTCTCCAAAAGCAAATATGTAGAGTTGGAGTTGGCGTCGAAGGGTTTCCAGGTGGCCCACGAGGTAGGGGGGCGCGCCCTAGGGGGGGGGCGCCCCCCACCCTCGTGAGAAGGGTGTGGGCCCCCTGGTCCTCATCTTTGGCGAGGATTTTTTATTGTTTTTTCTAAGATGTTCCGTGGAGTTTCAGGTCATTCCGATATTTGTTTTCTGCACATAAAACAACACCATGGAAATTCTGCTGAAAGCAGCGTCAGTCCGGGTTAGTTCCATTCAAATCATACAAGTTAGAGTCCAAAACAAGGGAAAAAGTGTTTGGAAAAGTAGATACGATGGAGACGTAATATAGCGCCGCAGTTAAAATGATAAATGGCAAGTCAAATCACGGGGCCCCACCTGTCCAGTAGTAACTCGTTGTCAAATCACACAGCCCTACGTTTGCAGCAGCCTACTCCCTCGTCTTCTCGCGTCTCTGTCGAACCGACTAGGCGGAACTGCCCCGCCGCCTACCGCGCAGGAAAAGCCCTGCCCTCGACTTTTAAATAGTATACAGTATACTAATTTTGTATCCATGGATTGCGTCCACGCCATGGAGCAAAGCGTCTAGAAAACGGAGGAGAGACGGCGGTCTTGCAATAGAGAAGAGGGAGAGGCGAGACTGTGGTTTTGGAATGGAGATGATGGAGAGGAGAGGAGGTGGTTTTGCAATGGAGAAGAGGGAGAGGAGCGTGCGGCAGAGATTTAGGATTGGACGAGAGGGCCGGCGCGCTCTGACTGGATCAAAATCAAAATCAATTTACCCTTCAATTAAGAAAGCGACCCCACATTAACTAGTCTCCCTTTTATTCTGGGTCATAATTGACCATGATTTTCGCACATAAAATATATGTTATACGTTGTATACAAGGCCACTATCAAAATTACAATTTGCAACTATACAAGGCCACTAACATTAATCGAGGCAAAATTGATGGTGTTTGCCTCGTACTAGCACCCGAGGACATTAATATCCCTTGTGTGCATGCGGGAGTGAGAAGGTTAGCTTGCGTTCCCAACATTAATCAACCAATGAGGAGTAAGAGGGTTGGCTTGTTGTGCTTGGGAGAGAAAAACCACATTAATTAACATGACAATCAAGGTGGCAAGCTAGCTTGCAACATTGACTTAAACATAGCATTGATTTTTACCTTGGTACCTGTAATATGAGTTTGTGGCCTTGTATACAAAAATGGAGGGAGTATAATTTGAAAGTACATTCAGATACGAACCAAACGATACAATTTTTGGTGACATGCATTCACATTTTGCTTGTCAAATATAGTACATGGTCAAACTTTGACCCAAAATACGCGAAACAACAAAAAAATACTTTCAAGACCAGCGCCGCTCTTCCGCTCTTCTCCTCTTAAACCACCGCCGCTCCTCTCCTGTTCCAATCTAAATGCAGCACCGCTCCTCTCCTGTTCCAATCTAAATGCAGCACCGCTCCTCTCCTCTTCCATTTCAAAACCACTGCCCCTCCTCTCCTGTTCCAGTCCAAAACCAGTGTCGCTCCTCTCCCATTCTAATCCAAAACCAGCGCTGCTCCTCTCATCTTCCATTCAAAAACCACCGCCGGCGAGTGAAGGTGTTGTGGAGAAGTAGATCGATGGAGGAGTACAACCGATACATGAGGATCGCAGAGGGCGACCCTGTGAAGCTAGCTAGGATGTTGGAGATACAGTCTTGGTTTGACAACAAGGACCAACTAGCGGCGACGGCGACATCCATGGCCAAATAACTGCAACAGAGCGAAAAGGCGGCGATACTCCCGGAGGGAGTCGCGCGGAGTACATAGAGCTGCTCCTTTGGGCCATCGAGCAAACAGATTCACTGAATCCGATCGTGAGGGAGCAGTGGTGGGAGTATCGATCCCAGATGGAGCATCCACCAGAGATTGAAGGATTGAGCATCTACAGGGTGCCATTTGTGAGGGTGTCCTGCTAGAGCGAGCCGGTGGAGTCTTCGTCGACCGAACCCAACTGCAAGAGGAGAAAAGCAGTTGGCCCGACGACGCTTCCCCGCCATCGTCTCCCTCGCCGTTCACATTGTCTCACGGGGCGACTGTCTGCCGCCGAGGAATGGGAGGGGGCTGCCCCCCAGCCCAATAGTCGGGCAGGTTGTGAATTGTCAGGAGGAGCTTAGGGTTGTCAGTATTTGCAGGTTGTGAATTGTGTTTTGTGTTGTGTATTTTGAGAGTACTTTCAGATATGAATGTCTTTTGAATTTCAGATTTGCAGTATTGAGCATATGAAGTATTTTATGAATTCTAGATATCTATTTTTAGCACTTAAAAAAATGTAGTTTCATATGAGTATAAAAGTGCAGACAATGTGATTCCCAGAGAAGAAACTGCAAGTTTTAGTTTCAGATAAGAAACTACAAGTTCAGTTTCAGATAAGAAACTGCAACTTTCAGAGGCAGAGCATTTATATTAACACGGCCTTTTCAAACAGGGTTAACATCATGTTGGAATTTTTATTCATGGCCGAAAATGGAACTACCAGCTAGTTAACATCATGTTGATCAACATTCATGGATAGCACATCTTCATATGATGCACAGTCAAAATGCCCACACAATGTCGAGTGTGCGAAACACAGAGAAAATGAGGGACGAAGTTTTGGCAAGTATTGGACGTGGTTTTGGGATGCCCTGTCTAGGCTTTCATTTTTAACATGCGCAGCCCACGTCCTCGGATGGGAGGTCCATAGGCCTCTTTGTATTTTCTTAGGGTCGTCATGTATCGACAGGCCTATGGACCTCCCATCCGAGGTTTTATCTTTGGCAACCCAATTTGTGTATTTTTTTTGAAGAAAACGCAGAGGTCTGTTCTATTTTTCTATATAAGAATAGGAACGCCAGGTCCAACTTATGTTTCCCTTCTAACTATATTATATATATTTAAATTCTTTTATATGTTGACTAGCTCTCGCGATCCCCTTCGCCCCCGGCACCACCTCCACCCTCACGGCCGCCGCCGCCACTACCTCCACCCTCGCCGCCGCCATAGATCTCGCCGCCACCCCCCGCCTCCTGACTCCGTGCGTGCCTGCCCCCCTCAGCAAGTCCGCTCGCGCGCCCCATGGAGTCGCCAGCCATATCCACGGGGGAATGGCTGGAAGACAGGCAGATGTACAAGATGCATCTCCCACATGTCTACAAAGCCTTCCCGCGGATGCTCCAGCCGCTCGACTCCATCGCGCCGGCGGTGCTGCGGGAGACTCGAGGGAGGAGATGGAGTGAGCGGGCGATGCGGATCCGCGACGACACTCTCTCCTGGACCCAGTACACGCGTGAATGGAGGGAAGAAGAGGAGGAAGCTGCGAGGGAGGAAGCCGAGGAGGGACCGAATCCGTTCTCTCACTCGCGCAGGTATGCTCGGATGTGCAAGGATCATGTGGATTGGGAGCTGCTGAATCTAGCCCCTGCGGATCTACTTCGAAGGAGATTTCTCGGAGAAGCACAAGATGCCCCACCCCAGTGATCCGTCGATTGCGTTCGTTCGATGGGCGAAAGGAGAAGTGAATTCAGGAGATCCACGCCGTGCTGCGAGATGGGAATGCTTGACTGGACTCCTGCCCACTAGCACACCACCAGAGCCGGAGCAGGTGGATCCCCTACCTTACCTCTGCCCCAAACATGCATAAGATTGAAATTAGGCTTGCAATCTGATTCAATTGAGCTATCTGGTGGTTATTTCTGCTTCCTGAGAGACAACATCTGGCTGGAGGATGAGAAGGAACCAGGAACACCGATGAATTTCCCCTATCACAATGGGGGGAGCGCCGGTTGGGCAGTAGTACAGCCCACCTCCGCCCCAAATGGGGGCACAATCTGGGAAGGCTCCTGTAATTGCCCAAGATCAATCTGCTGGTGGTTTTGACTCTCAGATCAGTGGGAAATCTCAAGGCAAGAATCAGCAAAAGAAGAGATAGGACATCCAGAAAACTACTCCTGCCCCTACTTCGGGCCTTATGTCATACTCTGAGGTGATCTGCTACAACTGTGGGGAACCAGGGCATCATTTGGATAAATGTGTCAAGCCCAAGAGTTGTTTTATCTGCAAAATGGTTACCCATAAAGTTGAGAATTGCCCTGTCAGAAGGAAAACCCACAGTTCTACTAGATATGTTGGAAGTGCTGCTCCAGGATTATGTCCACCATTGATAGAATTTTCTGTGACATAGAATTAGATAGTTTTTTTTCCCTTTCTAGTTGTAGAGCTCTACCTAGATATGGTAGTGACCACACTCCTTTGCTCTGGGACTCTGGTCTTAACCAAACTCCAAAGAGAAATAGTTTTAAATTTGAAAAGTGGTGGTTGCTTAGAGAAGATTTTACTGAGCTAGTCAGGAAAATCTGGAATGAGCCTACTGGGAGCAGCTGCCCCCTGGAAAATTGACAGATCAAAATCAGGAGATTTAGAAGAACTACCAAAGGGTGGAACTCCAATGAGAAAGCTAATATTAGAAGATACAAAAGGATTCTCCTCCATGAGTTTGATTCTCTACATATTAAGGCAGAAACCACTGACCTCTCTGAGGCTGAGACTAATAGATTAAACTTTGTCCATGGAGAGCTCAAGAAAATTTGGCTTCAAGAAGAAATCAAAGCCAAACAAAGGTCTAGAGATAGGAACATTAAGGAGGGTGATAGAAATACTGCTTACTTCCATGCAGTAGCTAACCAGAGGAGGAGGAAAACCCTCATTCACTCCCTTGATGGCCCTAATGGCCCTGTTACTGAGGTAGATGAGATGCTGAAAGTGGCTAGTGACTTATACAAAGACCTGTTTAAGAAAGAAAACCCTTCTGGGTTCTTTCTACAAAACAATTTTTTCTCTGCTTCTGAAAAAGTCTCTCCTGCTGAAAATGAGCGGCTAGAAGTCCCTTTTTCAGAGACAGAGGTGAAGGAAGCCATTTTTAGCTCTTATCCTGATGGGGCTCCTGATCCTGATGGGATTCCCTTCTTGTTTTACCAGCATTTTTGGGACTTGGTGAAAATGATCTCTTAGATCTTTTCCAAGCCTTTCATAGAGGAGAGTTGGATCCAGCAGCTTACTCATGGGGGGTCTGTTGGGGTCAAGTTAAATAACTGTGAAAGTGATTTTTTCCTTGCTGGTAAAGGCCTTAGGCAAGGTGACCCCATCTCCCCGCTTTTTTTAATTTAGTAGTGGATGTTCTTACTAAAATGCTGAGCAAAGCTGCTGATCATAGTCTGATTGCCGGGCTCTGTCCTGAGGTCTGCCCTGGTGGCATCATCTGCCTTTAATATGCAGATGATACCATCCTTTTCTTAGATAATGACTCCACACATGCTAGCAATATGAAAACTGTTCTAACCTGGTCTGAACAAGTCTCAGGCATGAGAATCAACTACTCTAAAAGTGAATTCATCCCTATCAACATGGATGATCAGGAGTTAGCTGACTTCCTCTCTATTCTAGTCTGTAATAAAGGTAACTTCCCCATTAAGTACCTAGGTATCCCTCTCCACTATGATAAACTGAGGAAAGAGGATATCCAACCCCTTCTGGATAAAATCATTAAAAGGGTTGCTGGGTGGAGGGGCAAACTTCTCTCTTATAGAGGTAGATTGATCCTCATACAAGCTTGTTTGGCTAGCATTCCAGTGTATCTCCTCTCCTTCTTCAAGTTCCCTAAATGGACAGTGAACCTCATCAATTCTCAGATGTCTCATTGCTTGTGGAATGATTTTGAGGGAAAAAAGAAGCTACACCTTGCTAATTGGGCCCTAGTCTCTATGAAAAAAGATTTTGGAGGCCTAGGCATACCTAACCTCCAAGAAATTAACATCTGTCTTCTAGGGTCTTGGATTAAAAGATTCTATGAGGAAGACCTGAAACCCTGGAAGCTTCTTATTGCCCATAAATACCTAGGAAATAAACCTAATATTTTTGTCCCTTCCTCCAACCCTCAGACCTCTAGATTCTGGAAAGGATTAAAATCTATTATGCATGCTGTGAAATTTGGCTACTGATGGAACATAGGGGATGGGAGCAGAACCAGGTTCTGGGAAGATACTTGGTTTGACACATCCCCCCTAGAAGTCCAATTTTGGCCTATTTACTCTGTCCGCAATGAGCTTAACAAAAGGGTCAATGAAGTTTGGGACGGTCAATGCCTAAAACTCTCTTTTAGAAGGAACTTTAGTGATAGTCTCATGGAACAATGGTTCCAGTTGGAGGAAATTGCCAAAAGCATTACCTTTACTGCCGAGCCGAATGCCCTGATTTGGCAGCTAGACAATAAGGGGAAGTATTCCTCCAGCTCCCTCTATCATGTTATCAACTTTAGAGGGGGTTCAACCCGTGTTTATCCCTGCTGTCTGGAAATTGAGAGTTCCCCCTAAAATTCATGTATTTCTCTGGCTTCTCTCCAAAAACAAATTGATGACTAGGGATAACCTTAGGAAGAGACACATCATCAAACCCCTTGATTCTGTTTACTGCTTGGAACAAGAGTCTTGTTCTCACCTATTTTTTGAATGTATAGTTGCTAAACATCTCTGGGCCCACATTGAGGAATATTTCTCTAGTCAGATTGGCTCATCCTTCAAATATGTCGCCAGATTCTGGATTGCTACCAAAAAGTGCTCAGTTTTAAACACTGTTAGCTCAGCTGTCCTTTGGTGCCTCTGGAAATATAGAAATGCTATGATTTTAAGTAACACCTCCTGGATTTCCATTCCGCGGGTCTTGAGGTTATTCAGGAACATGGTGAGGAACTGGGAGATTCTCTCCTCCGGACCGGACAAGGACAAGTTGATGAGCTTCGTGGAAACCCTAACAAGATCCCTCCAGAAACAGTTGGCGATCACTTGTGGCTGAACAAGGCTCGACCTGCTCTGGGGCTGGACCCGTGGGCTCGTCTCAAGATCTCTGCTGAAGATGATGGGCACCTAGCGCCGAAAAAGAGGGACATCCACCATGCTACGCCTTCCAGCCCGGTGTCTCCGCTTGCTTACTAGTCGCCGCAGGCTGACACGCCCCTCGGCTGAAGACCATGACGGCTTCGCTGGACCCTCCTTGTGTCATTTGAGTGCTCTATCCGCTCTGCCTTTGGCACCGCTCGAGTGATTTGTGTTATTTAGAGAACTTGTTCATCCACCCCCCCTAGTTTGTCGCTTTTCTACCTTTGCTTTTGAATTGCTCTTTGAGCTGCTGTATCAGAATATGTTGTGGTTTCGTTCTCAGCAATGGAACCGGGGAGATGCTCCCTGTTTTTTCTAAAAAATATATTTTATATGTTATTATATAAAGCTTGGTAAGACTGTAAATTTAAGGATGAATGTAATAATATCACTTATTATTTAAATGTATTTATAACAAAATGCTTAGACCCTTTTTATTTTTTGATAACATTGCTGGCCCAACCCAACATTATAATTAGAATCAGCCAGCAAAATCATGTATTTCGAGAAAGTGCAAATGGGCTGTAATTTTTTAGGAAATAAAATAAATGGGCCGCATGGACGCTACATTATTTGTTCACCCAGCCCAGCTAATGGCTGTAATTCAAAAAAAGAGATCAAATTGACTGTAAATTCTACCGCGCAAAAAAAGACTGTAAATTCTGAAAAAATGGGTTGAATACGTGCCACATTTTTGGAGGCTGAAATGTGGGCCAATAGGTCGAAGCCAATGCAAGTCATTGTCAATTTAGTCAACAAATGATTCTGACATGTTAGCCATTGGATTTACATCCAACGACCGACATCCATCTTCAATCTCTCGTCTTCTTCCTCCAGCGCCGCCGGGGCCACCTCCCACCTCCTGCTGCTAGCAGCTCTCCTTAGCACGCTTCGCTATGAAGCGCTACTCCACCGTTGGCCAGGCCATCCCTCCACCCCTCCACACCTCTTGTTCTTCTCCATCGACTGCCGAACCACACCGCACTAGAACCAGTTAACCCTCGTACACCTCTCCGTCTGCGACTCTACTCACGCGTCTTCCCATCTCCGGCTCGTTGTTGTCCGGGGCCTCACTGTCGTCCACCACCTTGGATGCGCTCGGCGCGGCGTGGTCAACGAACGACACCATCGGAAGTAGACTGTGTGTGGAGAGGCTGACAGCTGGGTCCACGGCCGCACACAAGGAAATGCCTCCTTATTACGCGCAAAATAATGATTCCTCCACCTGACATCTGGGACCCACCGGAAGGGCCTCTGTATTTCGCAAAATAAAGTGCCCCCTGCTGACATGTCGGACCCACCAGCTATCTTCGCACGCAAGGAAGTGCCTCCTTATTACGCACAAAAAAATGAATATTCCCCCTGCCAGCTGGAACCCATGCATAGTGGGAGGCTGACTTGTGGGCCTACCAAGTTGACGGGGACGTAGGGCTTTGTCAACTTAGTCAATATGAACGATTCTAGCTCCTGTTAGCGTACGATGTTCATCCAATGGCCGTAGTGCTTCTTCAACCTCTGGTCTTCTTGCTCCGGCCGCCCAAACCAGTGTCGGTCGTGCCGCGTGCTCCTGCCTCCCGTGGCCGGCTGTGATGCCGCGGAGGCCTCACCGCCCCTAGTACTCCCACCGCTGGCCAAACCATCCCTCTACTCACCCACACCCCCTGTTATTCTGCGGCGACAACAGCCTCACACCGCAGCCGGACCAGTGAACCCTCGTACTCCTCTTCGCGTGGGCATCCACTGCTGCGTCTTCCCCGGCTCCGAGTCGTCCCCTTCCTAGTCCTCATCGTCGTCCACCGCTCTGCTGCTCTTGGCGCGGCGTGGTCAATGTGGTCAACGGCCGACTTCCATCAGAAGAGTACTGTACATGGAGAGGCTGACAGCTGAGTCCACGGCAGCCGCAAGGAAGTGCCTCCTTATTACACGAAAAATAATTATTCCTCCACCTGATAGCGGGGACCCACCGGACGGGCCACCAGTATTTTGTGAAAAAATTCGTTTCCCCCTGACTACTGGGACCCACAGGACGGGCCACTGTATTTCGCGAAAAAACGTTCCCCCCGCTGTCAGCTCGGACCCACCGGAAGTGCCTCCTTATTACGCACAAAAAATGAACACTCGCCCGGCTAGCTGGGACCCACCTTGCTGGGAGGCTGACTTGTGGGCCTACTAAGTTGACGGGGACGAAAGGCTTTGTCAACTTAGTCAATATGAACGATTCTAGCTCCAGTGACCGTACGATGTCCATCCAATGGCCATAGTGATTCTTCAACCTATGGTCTTCTGCCTCCAGCCGCCCAAAGCAGCGCCGGTCATGCCGCATGCTCCTGCCTCTCGTGGACGGTTGTGCTGCTGCAGAGGCCTCACCGCCCCTACTATTCCCACCGCTGGCCAGGCCCTGCGGCGACGACAACCTCACACCGCAGCCGAACCAGTGAACCCTCATAGTCCTCTCCGCGCGGCCTTCCACTGCTGCGTCGTCCCCTTCCTAGGCCTCACCGTCGTCCACCGCCGTGGTGCTCTCCGCGCGGCGTGGTCAACGTGGTCAAGGAACACCTTCCATTGGAAGAGTACTGTACGTGGAGAGGCTGACAGCTGGGTCCACGACCACAGCCCAGTTTTTTTGTGATTTGCCAAGTAAGTCGCTTTGTCAGGCCTGTTGGGCTGCAAATCTTTCAAGACGAGGAGAGCTTTCATTCGGCTGGCCGAGAAACTGGCCCATCAGTAATGAGCAATGGACTGTACATTTTTAAAACACATCAAACCGGCAATTAGTTTCAAATATTTTTTTTTTCATTTCAAGATTTTAAATTACATTAATTTTTATGCGTGGAGAATTTGTTGGATTTTATATTGATATACATTTATTTTTAAAATCAGTTTGAATGTGGGTCGAAATTTCGGGATTAAAAACAGTTTGGCCGCACCGAAATATGCAAAATTTTGTATAATTTTTTAACCATTGCCACAATATGGGCTGTAATGCTAACAAAAAGAATATGGTGTCCAAAAAATCCTTAAGAATTAGCAAATGGGCTGTAAATTATTAGAAATAATGGCAGATGGGTTGTATGCTGTTTTCCACAGATTTGAGGCTTTCCTAAAAAAAGGTTGACGCACAAGCATTGACTGTTGGATGTCCATCCAACGGCCGTCGTGCTTCTTCAATCTCTGCTATTCGTGCTCTAGCCGCTCAAACAAGCGCCGGCGGGACTGCCTGCTCCCTCCTCCTCGCGGCTGGCTGTGTTGCCGTGTAGACATCACCACCCGACCGTACTCCCATCGCTGGCCTAGCCATCCCTGTACTCACCAACACCTGCTGTTATTCTCCAGCGATGGCAGATGAACCAGTAAACCCTCGTACAGTCATACTCCCCTCCACGTGGGAAACAACTGCCGAGTCTTCCCTGCCTCCATGTCGTCCCCTTCCTAGGCCTCGCCTCGTCCATCGCCCTGGTGCTCTAGGCGCGGCGTCGTCAACATGGTCAAGGAACGACTTCCATCGGACGTGGACTGTACGAGGAGAGGCTGACAGCTAGGTCCACGGCCGCAGCAAGGAAGTGCCTCCTTATTACGAGGAAAATAATGATTCCTCCACCTGACAGCTGGGGCCCACCGGACGGGCCACTGTATTTCGCGAAAAAAACGTTTCCCCCTGACTGCTGGAACCCACCAGCTACATCTTCGCACACAAGGAAGTGCGTCCGGGCAACAAAAAAAACGATACGCCCCCTGACTGCTCGGACCGACCAGCTACATCTTCGCAGGCAAGGAAGTGCCTGACAGTTGGGACCCACCTGGTCGAAGCATACGTAGCGTTGTCATTCTGGTCGCGAACATGTACGTACATACTAGTCGATGTAGAGGCGTGCACGTGTCGTAGTAGAGGCGCGCACGTGTCGTAGTAGAGGTGCGCACGTAGCATTTACACGTATGTACATCGGCCAGGGTGCAAGAAAGAAAATACGGCCACGTATGTGTACATACGGGCGGGGTCTCGAACGCCTACTCGCACATATGTATGGCCAGGGCTCGTGTACATGGCTGGGTCGGAACAGAGAAACAACGTCGTCGTCGTGTTCATGGGGAGGCAACGGAATGCGTCATGTTCATGGGGAGGCAACGGAATGCGGCGTGTTCATCGGGCGGGCTTGGACGGAACAGGCGATGGAAACGAGGCCTGGTGTACCACAGAACGGAGGAAACAACCTTGTGTTCGACCGGCCATGTTCAAAACGGGATCCTATTCATCGGGAGGGGTCTGGCGTACCGCAAAACGGAGGAAACGGACCTCCTACGGTCGAAACGGGGGTCCTGTTGATTGGGAGGGGCGTGGCGTACCGCAAAACGGAGGAAACGGACTTGTGTTGGAGCGGTATGGTCGAAACGGGGGTCCTGTTCATCGGGAGGGGTGTGGCGTACCGCAAAACGGGACTCCACGGGATACTGTTCATCTCCACCGTCGACCTCCTCCAGCCTCCACGGGCTCCTGTTCATCCAGCCTCCACAGACTCCTGTTCATCCACCCTCCACCGCGCGCTACTCCACCGGCTACTATTCAACCACCCCTCCACCGTCTACTGTTCATCCAGCCCTCCACACCACGGGGTCCTATTCAACCACCCCTCCACGGGCACCCCTCCACCGTCTACTACTCATCCAGCCCTCCACACCACGGGATCCTGTTCATCCACCCCTCCACGGGCACCCCTCCATCGTCTACTGTTCATCCAGCCCTCCACCACAGCACGGGGTCCTGATCATCCAGAGGCAACGCCACCGCTCACTGTTCATCCAACCCCCCCCCCCCCCCCCCGCAACCCTCACTGTTCATCCCATCGATCCGCTTCAGTTAGCAGCAGTAGCGAAGGAATCGCTCAATCGGGTTCAGTTAACAGCCATCGATCGATCGCTCGGGTTTAGTAACGCGTAGCCTGCAGTGCAATCGCTCGGGTTCAGTTAGAGCCCAACGCCTCGCTCGGGTTCAGTTAGAGCCAACGCCTCGCACACACGCGCGTACGTGTATGAGAGAAACGCGCATCGCTCGGCCCCCGACCTCCCACCGTAACCGGGAACTCCCCGAAATTTTCCTCCCCCTTGCTTCTACCATGGTTTTTTCCGTCATGGACGGCCCAAAGAATGTCATGCAGCCACGTCTCCGGCCCGCCCAGGACGAAAAGCCCATTTTCTATCATGATTTTTTGTCATAGAAGTAGGAGCCCACCACATCTATGATGATACCGGGTTTTGTCACAATTATCATCATAGAAGTGTCATATGTATGACAGAAAAAATTTCGTTCGGCCCAAAATGTCATGGATGTGTCTTTTTTTGTAGTGTGCCGTCCTTCCACGCCCCGCCCGTCGATCATGCGACGACATGATGTTTTATTTATAAGTGAAGAACATTTTGTGCTGCCTTGAAGACTTCAACAACGGCGTCCTGAAGGACGACAGTGACAACGACGGCACGGCACGCCGCCTCCACTACCGCCAGAAGTAGTTTTTTTGGGGCTTAATACTGTCTCTCAAATTCGCAATAATATGAATATAAATTCAAGTGTGACTGAATGAAAGATATGGTTTGAACGAACTTGCGTTTTTCTCTCTTAATGTACAGACTTATGAAACGGTTTTCTTTTGAGAAAAACGTCAATGGTTTTGAAATATAAAACACTCATCACAAATGTTTTAGTTAGAACACCCATATGCAAACCGACAGCTTCCCCAAGAAGCCAAGGGAAAATGTGCCAAGTAGGATTTCTGCATCCCTTCAATGCAAACGGTTGTTTTGCATGACCCGTGTGCAACCACGTACAAACAATTGGGTTAGATTTGCATATCTCTCATTTTGGGTATGTTGACATTTGTCAAACTGGAAAGATTGGCATTTGTTTATCTAGTAACATTGCCATTTGTCAACCTTATAAGACTGCGATTTGTCAAAATATGCAGCTACAAATCACTAGCACTATCTAATTTTTGCAACTAAAATCACTAGCACAGTTCATATGGACACCACTAGCAAGCGTGAGTTCATGGATGCATATGCAAATGTACCATTGATTACATAGAACAAGTCATCAACCCGCAACGACAATGAGGATACACGTTGGATTATAGATCATTTCCAACAAAACATTCTAGTAAAGTTTTTCTCACACAACAAAATAACAAAGCGATGAAATGAACTTCAGCTCAACCACTCGTCAGCGTTGGAAACACTTGCTTTGAACCAGAAGTGGTTCTCTGCGAAGGGCCAACTACTGTCAATCTCGAGACCAACGCAGGACTCATCATCGAGGCTGAAGCGGCCTATGTCAGGACCCACATTGGGACGGTAGGGAAGCATAGTAATGTCCGAGGTATAGATATAGTTGCTTCTCATAAATGGGAGTAATGTTGTGTCAACAATAGCTGGATCACCTTCCACCATCATTGGATAGTTTTGTCCAAGGAAGAGCAAGTTTCCTCCAAGACTTTCAATACTGAACCAGTGAGAAGGTGTTGGTGCTAGTACACTAGTATCCATCCCAAATACCCTGCAACGGATGTTGGAATAGGTCCGGAGAGTGTGACCACACGAGACAACACCTGCTTCCTTACTAACATCAGCAGTGCCTGTATACAGACAAGAAGAGGTGATCCATCGGAATAAGTTGCCAGGCGCCACTGAGTATATGGGTCCTGCTCGTCCTCATGCTCGTGAATAAAATTTTCAAGTATAGGTGGTGGAATGTTCACAGGACCTTGGAAACACAAGAAGGTTAATTAGTAAAGGGAAACTAGCTAACCCACATCCATGTGGATGAAACAATAATAATTATAATGGAAGACAAACGTACCGAAATCATAAGGATTCCATGCAAAAACAGTGCCACGAGTGGTGGCAGCAAACACAAGACCCTCGTATTGAATTGCATCACAGTACTCATCCGTGTATAGAAATTGATTTTTGAGCAATATCCACCGAGTCGAACCATGAAGGACGGCAACAAGCTTGTTGAAGATAGCGACAACACAAGCATTCCTATAAACCCAAGAGCGGTTGGGAACTCGACAAATTGCTATCTTCCGTAGACGACAGTCTGCATGATCGTATTTGAACTCATGTAGAATACCGGTGTACTCAACCTCTGGGCAGTCGTCTGAGATTTTTGGAAGTGGAACCCGGTGACGAGTGTACACATTCACAAATTCCCACTTGCAGTTGTACCCAATATAAACAACCAAATCTCCATTTGTGCCTGCCCAAGCCTTGCCCTCAAGTGATGGCATCTTAACATCATACATATCATTATTAAGCGGCATCAACTTACACAAGGCGAGGCTTCCCTCGTCCCCGCGCCAGTCAGCAGGGTCACGGCGAAGAAGATAGGGGAGATCAAACCGCTCCTGAACCCTTGGGTTCCTTGTAATGATGTTATTAGTTGAGTCAAGAATGGTCTTGAATGAACCTGCCATGCTAGCCGAGGTGATGACGTCGCACCGATCAATGAGTTCCTCCACCACATCATCATTCAGATTGGGGCAAGAATAATGGGGTCATTTCCGGCTTGTTCCCTCCATGGAGAAGACGATCAAACAATGGCAGAAGGAAGGGTGAAGTCAAATGGAGGAGGGAGGAACAGCTAGCGTGCGACAACAGTTCCAAATCGAGAGGGAAAGGCGAAGAGTCGGTGGACAGTTGCCACGGTACACGAAGAGGCGCCTGGGGAGCGAACGGTTGCCATAGAGGTCACACACTAATGACAGGGCCATGTGAACCGCATGCAATCCCGTCGCACAACACACATGTCTTATTAAGTTGAACCGTTTCTGTTCTCTTGTGTCAACGCAAATAGTTAATCCGAGTGAACCGCATGCCATAAATCGCACACACCTTGATCTGGCTGACTGTTTATTTTGTGTTGCCTAATCATAAATAGTTCATACAAGTGAACCGTATGCTGTATATCGCACACACCTTCATCTGGCTGCTCGTTTCTTTTGTGTTGCCTAATCACAAACAGTCCATCCGAGTGAGCCGTATGCTGTGTATCGACACGCCTTCATCTGGCTGCCCGTTTCTTTTGTTCGTCCTCATCGCAAATAGTTAATTGAACCGTATGCCCTTCATTGCACACGCAACTAAAATCTGAACTGTGTTTGATGCATCCTCCATCACAAATGTTTTGCACCTTTTTTGACGGTTTTCATACACCACCGTTTGCGATTATTGCATCGCACACAGTTTCTCGAAGGGTCTCTGATCCTAGTGTCGTGTTAGCAGCATCCTGCAGTAGTGAAATGACATTCCAAGAATAGCACATATCATATGAAGAAGCAAAAACTTAGGCTCAACCAAAACCGACCAATCATAGTTGAAGAAGAAAGGTGTGATGCTGATACGTCTCCAACGTATCTATAATTTTTGATTGCTCCATGCTATATTATCTACTGTTTTGGACATTATTGGGCTTTATTATCCACTTCTATATTATTTTTGGGACTAACCTATTAACCGGAGGCCCAGCCCAGAATTGTTGTTTTTGCCTATTTTAGGGTTTTGAAGAAAAGGAATATCAAACGGAGTCCAAACGGAATGAAACCTTCGGGAACATGATTTTCTCACCGAACATGATCCAGGAGACTTGGACCCTACGTCAAGCAACCAATAGGGAGGCCACGGGGTAGAGGGGCGCGCCTACCCCCCCCCCCCCCAGGCGCGCCCTCCACCCTCGTGGGCCCCCTATTGCTCCACCGACGTACTTCTTCCTCCTATATATACCTACGTACCCCCAAACGACTAGAGACGGAGCCAAAAACCCTAATTCCAGTGTCATAACTTTCCGTATCCACGAGATCCCATCTTGGGGCCTGTTCTGGAGCTCCGCCGAAGGGGAATCGATCATTGAAGGCTTCTACATCAACACCATAGCCTCTCCGATGAAGTGTGAGTAGTTTACCTCAGACCTACGGGTCCATAGTTATTAGTTAGATGGCTTCTTCTCTCTTTTTGGATCTCAATACAAAGTTCTCCCCCTCTCTTGTGGAGATCTATTCGTTGTAATCTTCTTTTGCGGTGTGTTTGTTGAGACCGATGAATTGTGGGTTTATGATCAATTTTATCTATGAACAATATCTGAATCTTCTCCGAATTATTTTATGTATGATTGGTTATCTTTGCAAGTCTCTTCGAATTATCAGTTTGGTTTGTCCTACTAGATTGATCTTTCTTGCAATGGGATAAGTGCTTAGCTTTGGGTTCAACCTTGCAGTGTCCTTTCCCAGTGACAGTAGGGGCAGCAAGGCACGTATTGTATTGTTGCCATCGAGGATAACAAGATGTTTTTTTAATCATATTGCATGAATTTATCCCTCTGCATCATGTCATCTTGCTTAAGGCGTTACTCTGTTCTTATGAACTTAATACTCTAGATGCATGCTGGATAGAGGTCGATGTGTGGAGTAATAGTAGTAGATGCAGGCAGGAGTCGGACTACTTGTCTTGGACGTGATGCCTATATACATGATCATACCTAGATATTCTCATAACTATGCTCAATTCTGTCAGTTGCTCAACAGTAATTCGTTCACCCACCGTAAAATACTTATGCTCTTGAGAGAAGCCACTAGTGAAACCTATGGCCCCCGGGTCTATCTTCATCATATTAATCCTCCAATACTTAGTTATTTTCTCCTTTTATTTTACTTTGCATCTTTATCATAAAAATACCAAAAATATTGTCTTATCATATCTATCATATCTCACTCTCGTAAGTGACTGTGTAGGGATTGACAACCCCTTATCGCGTTGGTTGCGAGGATTTATTTGTTTTGTGTAGGTGCGAGGGACTGGCGCGTAGCCTCCTACTGGATTGATACCTTGGTTCTCAAAAACTGAGAGAAATACTTACACTACTTTGCTGCACCACCCTTTCCTCTTCATGGGAAAACCAACGCAAGTGCTCAAGAGGTAGCAAGAAGAATTTCTGGCGCCTTTGCCGGGGAGGTCTACGCAAAAGTCAACATACTAAGTACCCATCACATACCCTTATCTCCCGCATTACATTATTTTCCATTTGCCTCTCGTTTTCCTCTCCCCCACTTCACCCTTTCCGTTTTATTCGCCCTCTCTCTCTCTCTATCCTCCCTCTCTTTCTATATTTGCCGTTTTATTTGCCCGTTCCTTGTTTGCTTGTGTGTTGGATTGCTTGCTTGTCACGATGGCTCAAGATAATACTAAATTGTGTGACTTTACCAATACCAACAACAATGATTTTATTAGCACTCCGATTGCTCCTCTTACCGATGCTGAATCTTGTCATGAAAGATCTATTTTCCGGCCTTCCTAGTGAAGATGTCGCTACCCATCTAAATAGCTTCGTTGATTTGTGTGATATGCAAAAGAAGAAAGATGTGGACAATGATATTGCTAAATTGAAGCTATTTCCTTTTTGTCTTAGAGATCGTGCTAAAGCTTGGTTTTCGTCTTTGCCTAAAAATAGTATTGGTTCGTGGAATAAGTGCAAAGATGCTTTTATCTCTAAGTATTTTCCTCCCGCTAAGATCATCTCTCTTAGAAACGATATTATGAATTTTAAGCAAATTGATCATGAACATGTTGCACAAGCTTGGGAGAGGATGAAATTAATGATACGTAATTGCCCTACCCATGGTTTGAGTTTGTGGATGATTGTACACAATTTTTATGCCGGATTGAATTTTTCTTCTAGAAATCTTTTACATTCGGCCGCGGGAGGCACTTTTATGGAAATCACTTTAGGATAAGCTACTAAACTCCTAGATAATATTATGGTTACTTATTCTCAATGGCACACTGAAAGATCTACTAATAAGAAAGTGCATGCGATAGACGAAATTAATGTTTTGAGTGGAAAGATGGATGAACTTATGAAATTATTTACTAATAAAAGTTTTTCTTCTGATCCTAATGATATGCCTTTGTCTACTTTGATTCAGAATAATAATGAATCTTTGGATGTGAATTTTGTTGGTAGGAATAATTTTGGTAGCAACGCGTATAGAGGAAACTTTAATCCTAGGCCTTATCCTAGTAATTCCTCTAATAATTATGGTAATTCCTACAACAATTCTTATGGAAATTATAATAAGATGCCCTCTGATTTTGAATCTAATATTAAAGAATTTATTACTTCGCAAAAGAATTTCAAT
Source organism: Triticum monococcum (assembly GCA_034509565.1). Classification (NCBI taxonomy): domain Eukaryota; kingdom Viridiplantae; phylum Streptophyta; class Magnoliopsida; order Poales; family Poaceae; genus Triticum; species Triticum monococcum. Next base: position 86,600,904 of record CM067843.1, read on the forward strand.
GCTTTCATTGAAGAAAAATTGCTTAAGTTTGATGAGTTGGCTAGGAACGTTGATAGAATTTCTCTTGATGTTGATTCTTTGAAACTTAGATCTATTCCACCTAAGCATGATATCAATGAGTCTCTCAAAGCCATGAGAATTTCCATTGATGAGTGTAAAGAAAGAACCGCTAGGATTCATGCTACGAAAGATTCCTTTATAAGAGTGTGTTCTTCTAGTTTCCATGATAATAAAGATGAAGATCTAAAAGTTATTGATGTGTCGCCTATTAAATCTTTGTTTTGCAATATGAATCTTGATAATTATGGGACTGAATATGATCCACCTTTACCTAGAAGGCGCTCCAAGAATTCTGAGTTTTTAGATCTTGATGCTAAAATTAATAAAAGTGGGATTGAAGAGATCAAAACCTTAAATATCGATGAACCCACTATTTTGGATTTCAAGGAATTTAATTATGATAATTTCTCTTTGATATATTGTATTTCCTTGTTGCAATCCATGCTAAATTCTCCTCATGCTTATAACCAACATAAAGCTTTTACTAAACATATCGTTGATGCTTTGATGCAATCTTATGAACAAAAACTTGAGTTGGAAGTTTCTATCCCTAGAAAACTTTATGATGAGTGGGAACCTACTATTAAAATTAAAATTAAAGATCATGAATGCTATGCTTTGTGTGATTTGGGTGCTAGTGTTTCCACGATTCCGTAGACTTTGTGTGATTTGTTAGGTTTCCGTGATTTTGATGATTGCTCTCTAAACTTGCACCTTGCGGATTCCACTATTAAGAAACCTATGGGAAGAATTAATGATGTTCTTATTGTTTCAAATAGGAATTATGTGCCCGTAGATTTTATCGTTCTTGATATAGATTGCAATCCTTCATGTCCTATTATTTTTGGTAGACCTTTCCATAGAACGATTGGTGCAATTATTGATATGAACGAAGGAAATATTAGATTCTAATTTCCGTTAAGGAAAGGCATGGAACACTTTCCTAGAAAGTGTATTAAATTACCTTATGAATCTATTATGAGAGCCACTTATGGATTGCCTACCAAAGATGGCAATACCTAGATCTATCCTTGCTTTTTATGCCTAGCTAGGGGCGTTAAACGATAGCGTTTGTTGGGAGGCAACCCAATTTATTTTTATTCATTGCTTTTTGCTCCTGTTTAGTACTAAATTAATTATATAGCCACTTTTTGGTTGTTTTTTGTGTTTAATTAGTGTTTGTGCAAAGTAGAACCCTTGGAAAGACTTGGGGAGAGTCTTGTTAATCTTGCTGTAAAAACAGAAACTTTAGCGCTCACGAGAACTGCTACCATTTTTATTTGGAAATTTCTATTTAGTTAATTCTTTTTGCAGATCATTAATAGATAAATTCCTCACGTCCAACAATTTATTTTAGAATTGTTTGGGTTCCATATATTGCGCTAGCTACAGATTACTACAGACTATTCTGTTTTTGACAGATTCTGTTTTTCGTGTGTTGTTTGCTTATTTTGATGAATCTATGGCTAGTAAAATAGTTTATAAACCATAGAGAAGTTGTAATACAGTAGGTTTAACACCAATATAAATAAATAATAATTTCATTACAGCACCTTGAAGTGGACTTTTGTTTTCTTTCGCTAACGGAGCTCACGAGATTTTCTTCTTTAAGTTTTGTGTTGTGAAGTTTTCAAGTTTTGTGAAACAATTTGATGGATTATGGAACAAGGAGTGGCAAGAGCCTAAGATTGGGGATGCCCATGGCACCCCCAAGATAATCTAAGGACTCCTAAAATCCAAAGCTTGGGGATGCCCCGGAAGGCATCCCCTTTTTCGTCTACTTCTATCGGTAACTTTACTTGGAGCTATATTTTTATTCACCACATGATATGTGTTTTGCTTGGAGCGTCTTGTATGATTTGAGTCTTTATTTGTTAGTTTACCAAAATCATATTTGCTGTACACACCTTTTGAGAGAGACACACATGATTCGGAAATTATTAGAATACTCTATGTGCTTCACTTATATCTTTTGAGTTATATAGTTTTGCTCTAGTGCTTCACTTATATCTTTTAGAGCACGGTGGTGGATTTGTTTTATAGAAACTGTTGATCTCTCATGCTTCACTTAGATTATTTTGAGAGTATTAAATAGCATGGTCATTTGCTTAAATAATCCTTATATGCTAGGTATACAAGATTAATAATAAAATTCTCTTATCAGTGTGTTGAATACTAAGAAAAGTTTTATGCTTGATAATTGTTTTGAGATATGGAGATGGTGATATTAGAGTCATGCTAGTTGAATAGTTATGAATTTGAGAAATACTTGTGTTAAAGTGTGTGATTCCCGTAGCATGCATGTATGGTGAACTATTATGTGATTATATGATTTTGTAGGATAACTTTCTTTGGCCATGTTATTTTGAAGAGACATAATTGCTTAGGTATTATGCTTAAAGTATTATTATTTCATGCCACAATGAAGAAGAATTACATTGAAATTATGCCAAGTAGCATTCCACATCAAAAATTCTATTTTTATCATTTACCTACTCGAGGACGAGCATGAATTAAGCTTGGGGATGCTTGATACGTCGCCAACATATCTATAATTTTTGATTGCTCCATGCTATATTATCTACTCTTTTGGACATTGTTGGGCTTTATTATCCACTTTTATATTATTTTTGGGACTAACCTATTAACCGGTGGCCCAGCCCAGAATTGCTGTTTTTTTGCCTATTTTAGGGTTTCAAAGAAAAGGAATATCAAACAGAGTCCAAACGGAATGAAACCTTTAGGAACGTGATTTTCTCACCGAACATGATCCAGGAGACTTGGACCCTACGTCAAGCAACCAACAGGGAGGCCACGAGGTAGGGGGCGCGCTTACCCTCCCCCCCAAGCGCGCCCTCCACTTTCATGGGCCCCCTGTTGCTCCACCAACGTACTTCTTCCTCCTATATATACCTCCGTACCCCCAAACGATCAGAGACGGAGCCAAAAACCCTAATTCCACCGTTGTAACTTTCTGTAACCACGAGATCCAATCTTGGGCCTGTTTCGGAGCTCCGCCGGAGGGGGCACTGATCACGGAGGGCTTCTACATCAACACCATAGCCTCTCCGATGAAGTGTGAGTAGTTTACCTCAGACCTACAGGTCCATAGTTATTAGCTAGATGGCTTCATCTCTCTTTTTGGATCTCAATACAAAGTTCTCCCCCTCTCTTGTGGAGATCTATTCGATGTAATCTTCTTTTGCGGTGTGTTTGTTGAGACCGATGAATTGTGGGTTTATGATCAAGTTTATCTATGAACAATATTTGAATCTTCTCTGAATTCTTTTATGTATGATTGGTTATCTTTGCAAGTCTCTTTGAATTATCAGTTTGGTTTGGCCTACAAGATTGATCTTTCTTGCAATGGGAGAAGTGCTTAGCTTTGGGTTCAATCTTGCGGTGTCCTTTCCCAGTGATAGTAGGGGCATCAAGGCACATATTGTATTGTTGACATCGAGGATAACAAGATGGGGTTTTTATCATATTGCATGAATTTATCCCTCTACATCATGTCATCTTGCTTAAGGCGTTACTCTGTTCTTATGAACTTAATGCTCTAGATGCATGCTGGATAGCGGTCGATGTGTGGAGTAATAGTAGTAGATGCAGGCAGGAGTCAGTCTACTTGTTTTGGACATGATGCCTATATACATGATCATACCTAGATATTCTCATAATTATGCTCAATTCTGTCGATTGCTCAACAGTAATTCGCTCACCCACCATAAAATACTTATGCTCTTGAGAGAAGCCACTAGTGAAATATATGTTGGGGAACGTAGCAGAATTTTAAAATTTTCTACGCATCACCAAGATCAATCTATGGAGTCATTTAGCAACGAGGGAAAGAGGAGTGCATCTACATACCCTTGTAGATCATGAGCGGAAGCGTTCAAGAGAACGGGGTTGATGGAGTCGTACTCGACGTGATTCGAATCACCGATGACCAAGTGCTGAACGGACAGCACCTCCGTGTTCAACACACGTACGGTTGGGAAGATGTCTCCTCCAACTTGATCCAGCAAGGGGGAAGGAGAGGTTGATGAAGATCCAGCAGCACGACGGCGTGGTGGTGGAAGCAACGGTGATCTCGGCAGCGCTTGGGTGCGGCTGCCCTCCCTGCCCCCACTATATATAGGGTGCCTAGGGGGGCCGCCGGCCCTAGGAGATCCAATCTCCTAGGGGGGCGGCGGCCAAGGGGGTGCCCTTCCCCCCAAGGCAAGGGTGGCGCCCCCACCCCTAGGGTTTCTAACCCTAGGCACAGGGGAGGCCCAAGGGGGGCGCACCAGCCCACTAGGGGCTGGTTCCCCTCCCACTTCAGCCCATGGGGCCCTCCGAGATAGGTGGCCCCACCCGGTGGACCCCCGGGACCCTTCCGGTGGTCCCGGTACAATACCGGTGACCCCGAAACCTTCCTGATGGCCGAAACTGGACTTCCTATGTATAAATCTTTACCTCTGGACCATTCCAGAACTCGTCGTGATGTCCGAGATCTCATCTGGGACTCCGAACAACTTTCGGGTTACCGTGTGCTAATATCTCTACAACCCTAGCATCACCAAACCTTAAGTGTGTAGACCATACGGATTCGGGAGACATGCAGACATGACCGAGAAGCCTCTCCGATCAATAACCAACAGCGGGATCTGGATACCCATGTTGGCTCCCACATGCTCCACGATGATCTCATCGGATGAACCACGATGTCGAGGATTCAATCAATCCGTATACAATTCCCTTTGTCAATTGGTACGTTACTTGCCCGAGACTCGATCATCGGTATCCCAATACCTTGTCCAGTCTCGTTACCGGCAAGTCACTTTACTCGTACCGTAATGCATGATCCCATGATCAATCACTTGATCACTTTGAGCTCATTATGATGATGCATTACCGAGTGGGCCAAGAGATACCTCTCCGTCATACGGAGTGACAAATCGCAGTCTCGATTCATGCCAACCCAACAGACACTTTCGGACATACCTGTAATGTACCTTTATAGTCACCCAGTTACGTTGTGACGTTTGGCACACCGAAGGCACTCCTACGGTATCCGGTAGTTGCACAATCTCATGGTCTAAGGAAATGATACTTGACATTCAGAAAAGCTACAGCAAATGAACTGCATGATCTTTGAGCTAACCTTAGGATTGGGTCTTGTCCATCACATCATTCTCCTAATGATGTGATCCCGTTATCAATGACATCCAATGTCCATAGTCAGGAAACCATGACTATCTTTTGATCAACGAGCTAGTCAACTAGAGGCTCACTAGGGACGTGTTGTGGTCTATCTATTCACACATGTATTACGATTTCCGGATAACACAATTATAGCATGAACAATAGACAATTATCATGAACAAAGAAATATAATAATAACCATATTATTATTGCCTCTAGGGCATATTTCCAACAGTCTCCCACTTGCACTAGAGTCAATATTCTAGTTACATCGTGATGAATCGAACACCCATGCAGTTCTGGTGTTGATCATGTTTTGCTCTAGGGAGAGGTTTAGTCAACGGATCTGCTACATTCAGGTCCGTATGTACTTTGCAAATCTCTATGTCTCCATTTTGAACACTTTCACGAATGGAGTTGAAGCGACGCTTGATATGCCTGGTCTTCCTATGAAACCTTTGCTCCTTAGCAAGGGCAATAGCTCTAGTGTTGTCACAGAAGAGAGTCATCGGGCCCGACGCATTGGGTATGACTCCTAGGTCGATAATGAACTCCTTCACCCAAACTGCTTCTTGTGCTGCCTCCAAGGCTGCCATGTACTCTGCTTCACATGTAGAACCCGCCACAACGCTTTGCTTGCAACTGCACCAGCTTACTGCCCCACCATTCAAAATATACACGTATCTGGTTTCTGACTTAGAGTCATCCAGATCTGTGTCGAAGCTAACATCGAGGTAACCCTTTACGACGAGCTCTTCGTCACCTCCATAAACAAGAAACATTTCCTTAGTCCTTTTCAGGTACTTCAGGATATTCTTGACTGCTGTCCAGTGTTCCATGCCGGGATTACTTTGGTACCTTCCTACCAAACTTACGGCAAGGTTTACATCTGGTCTGGTACACAGCATAGCATACATGATAGACCCTATGGCCGAGGCATAGAGAACGACACTCATCTTTTCTCTATCTTCTGCCGTGGTCGGGCATTGAGCCGTGCCCAATCTCGTACCGTGCAATACAGGCAAGAACCCCTTCTTTGACTCATCCATTTTGAACTTCTTCAATATCTTGTCAAGGTACGTACTCTGTGAAAGACCAATGAGGCGTCTCGATCTATCTCTATAGATCTTGATGCCTAATATATAAGCAGCTACTCCAAGGCCCTTCATTGAAAAACACTTGTTCAAGTAGGCCTTTATTCTTTCCAAGAATTCTATATCATTTCCCATCAACAGTATGCCATCCACATACAATATGAGAAATGCTACAGAGCTCCCACTCACTTTCTTGTAAATGCAGGCTTCTCCATAAGTTTGCATAAACCCAAACGCTTTGATCATCTCATCAAAGAGAATGTTCCAACTCCGAGATGCTTGTACCAGCCCATAAATCGAGCGTTGGAGCTTGCACACCTTGTCAGCATTCTTAGGATCGACAAAACCTTCCGGCTGCATCATATACAATTCTTCCTTAAGGAAACCATTAAGGAATGTTGTTTTGATGTCCATTTTCCATATCTCATAATCATAGAATGTGGCAATTGCTAACATAATTCGGACGGACTTCAGCTTCGCTACGGGTGAGAAAGTCTCATCGTAGTCAACCCCTTGAACTTGTCGATAACCCTTAGCGACAAGCCGAGCTTTATAGATGGTCACATTACCATCCGCGTTTGTCTTCTTCTTAAAGATCCATTTATTTTCTATGGCTCGCCGATCAACGGGAAAGTCAGTCAAAGTCCACACTTCGTTTTCATACATGGATCCTATCTCGGATTTCATGGCTTCCAGCCATTTGTCAGAATCCGGGCCCGCCATTGCTTCTTCATAGTTCGAAGGTTCACCATTGTCTAACAACATGATTTCCAAGACAGGGTTGCCATACCACTCTGGTGCGGAATGTGTCATTGTGGACCTACGAAGTTCAGTAGCAACTTGATCTGAAGTTTCATGATCATCATCATCAACTTCCTCTCTAGTTGGTGCAGGCACCTCAGGAACATTTTCTTGAGCTGCGCCACTTACCGGTTCAAGAGGTAATACTTCATCAAGTTCTACTTTCCTCCCACTTATTTCTTTCAAGAGAAACTCTTTCTCTAGAAAGGACCCATTCTTGGCAACAAAGATCTTGCCTTCGGATCTGAGGTAGAAGGTATACCCAACAGTTTCTTTAGGGTATCCTACGAAGACGCATTTTTCCGACTTGGGTTCGAGCTTTTCAGGTTGAAGTTTCTTGACATAAGCATCGCATCCCCAAACTTTTAGAAATGACAGCTTAGGTTTCTTCCGAAACCATAATTCATACGATGTCGTCTCAACGGATTTCGACGGAGCCCTATTTAAAGTGAATGCGGCAGTCTCTAAAGCATAGCCCCAAAATGATAGCGGTAAATTGGTAAGAGACATCATAGATCGCACCATATCTAATAGAGTGCGATTATGATGTTCGAACACACAATTATGCTGAGGTGTTCCAGGCAGCGTTAGTTGTGAAACTATTCCACATTTTCTTAAGTGTGTGCCAAATTCGTGACTCAAGTATTCTCCCCCACGATCTGATCGCAAGAACTTAATTTTCCTGTCACGTTGATTCTCAACATCACTCTGAAATTCCTTGAACTTTTCAAAGGTCTCAGACTTGTGTTTCATTAAGTAGACATACCCATATCTACTCAAGTCATCAGTGAGGGTGAGAACATAACGATAGCCACCGCGAGCCTCAACACTCATTGGACCGCACACATCAGTATGTATGATTTCCAATAAGTTGGTTGCTCGCTCCATTGTTCCTGAGAACGGAGTCTTGGTCATTTTACCCATGAGGCATGGTTCGCACGTGTCAAATTATTTGTAATCAAGAGACTCTAAAAGTCCATCTGCATGGAGCTTCTTCATGCGTTTGACACCTATGTGACCAAGGCGGCAGTGCCACAAGTATGTGGGACTATCATTATCAACCTTACATCTTTTGGTATTCACACTATGAATATGTGTAGCATTACGCTCGAGATTCATTAGGAATAAACCATTCACCATCGGAACATGACCATAAAACATATCTCTCATATAAATAGAACAACCATTATTCTCGGATTTATACGAGTAGCCATCTCGTATTAAACGAGATCCTAACACAATGTTCATGCTCAAAGCTGGCACTAAATAACAATTATTGAGGTTTAAAACTAATCCCGTAGGCAAATGTAGAGGTAGCGTGCCGAAGGCGATCACATCGACCTTGGCACCATTCCCGACGCGCATCGTCACCTCGTCCTTCGCCAGTCTCCGTTTATTCCGCAGCTCCTGCTTTGAGTTACAAATGTGAGCAACCGCACCGGTATCAAATACCCAGGAGCTACTACGAGTACTGGTAAGGTACACATCAATTACATGTATATCACATATACCTTTCGTGATGCCGGCCTTCTTGTCCACTAAGTATTTGGGGCAGTTCTGCTTCTAGTGACCACTTCCCTTGCAATAAAAACACTCAGTCTCGGGCTTGGGTCCATTCTTTAGCTTCTTCCCGGCAGCTTCCTTGCCGGGCGTGGCAACTCCCTTTCCGTCCTTCTTGAAGTTCTTCTTACCCTTGCCTTTCTTGAACTTAGTGGTTTTATTCACCATCGAAACTTGATGTTCCTTTTTGACTTCTACCTCTGCTGATTTCAGCATTGAAAATACTTCAGGAATGGTCTTTTCCATCCCCTGCATATTGAAGTTCATCACAAAGCTCTTGTAGCTCGGTGGAAGCGACCGAGGGATTCTGTCAATGACCGCGTCATCCGGGAGATTAACTCCCAGCTGAGTCAAGCGGTTATGCAACCCAGACATTTTGAGTATGTGCTCATTGACAGAACTATTTTCCTCCATCTTACAGCTGAAGAACTTGTCAGAGACTTCATATCTCTCGACCTGGGCATGAGCTTGAAAAACCATTTTTAGCTCTTCGAACATCTCATATGCTCCGTGTCTCTCAAAACGCTGTTGGAGCCCCGGTTCTAAGCTGTAAAGCATGCCGCACTGAACGAGGGAGTAATCATCAACACGTGTCTGCCAAGCGTTCATAACGTCTTGGTTCTGTGGGATGGGTGCGTCACCTAGCGGTGCTTATAGGACATAATCTTTCCTGGCAGCTATGAGGATGATCCTCAGGTTCCGGACCCAGTCCGTATAGTTGCTGCCATCGTCTTTCAGCTTGGTTTTCTCTAGGAATGCGTTGAAGTTGAGGACAACATGGGCCATTTGATCTACAAGACATATTTTAAACATTTTAGACTAAGTTCATGATAATTAAGTTCATCTAATCAAATTATTCAATGAACTCCCACTCAGATAGACATCCCTCCAGTCATCTAAGTATAACATGATCCGAGTTAACTAGGCCGTGTCCGATCATCACGTGAGACGGACTAGTCAACATCGGTGAACATCTTCATGTTGATCGTATCTTCTATACGACTCATGCTCGACCTTTCGGTCTTCTGTGTTCCGAGGGCATGTCTGTACATGCTAGGCTCGTCAAATCAACCTAAGTGTATTGCGTGTGTAAATCTGGCTTACACCCGTTGTATTCGAACGTTAGAATCTATCACACCCGATCATCACGTGGTGCTTCGAAACAACGAACCTTCGCAATGGTGCACAGTTAGGGGGAACACTTTCTTGAAATTATTATGAGGGATCATCTTATTTAAGCTACCGTCATTCTAAGCAAATAAGATATAAAACATGATAAACATCACATGCAATCAAATAATGACATGATATGGCCAATATCATTTCCTCCTTTGATCTCCATCTTCGGGGCTCCATGATCATCATTGTCACCTGCATGACACCATGATCTCCATCATCATGATCTCCATCATCGTGTCTTCTTGAAGTTGTCACATCAACTATTACTTCTACTACTATGGCTAACGGTTTAGCAATAAAGTAAAGTAATTACATGACGTTTATATTGACACGCAGGTCATAAATAAATTAAGACAACTCCTATGGCTCCTACCGGTTGTCATACTCATCGACATGCAAGTCGTGATTCCTATTACAAGAACATGATCAATCTCATACATCACATATATCATTCATCATTCATCACAACCTTTGGCCATATCACATCACAAAACACTTGCTGCAAAAACAAGTTAGACGTCCTCTAATTGTTGTTCCAAGTTTTTACGTGGCTGCTATAGGTTTCTAGCAAGAACGTTTCTTACCTACGCCAAAACCACAACGTGAATTGCCAATTTCTATTTACCCTTCATAAGGACCCTGTTCATCGAATCCGATCCGACTAAAGTGGGAGAGACAGACACCCGCCAACCAGCTTATGCAACTAGTGCATGTCAGTCGGTGGAATCGGTCTCACGTAAGCGTACGTGTAAGGTTGGTCCGGGCCGCTTCATCCCACGATGCCGCCGAATCAAGATAAGACTAGTAACGGCAAGCAAATTGACAATATCGACGCCCACAACTACTTTGTGTTCTACTCGTGCATAGTAACTACGCATAGACCTAGCTAATGATGCCACTGTCGTGGAATGTAGCAGAATTTTAGAATTTTCTACGCATCACCAAGATCAATCTATGGAGTCATCTAGCAACGAGGGAAAGAGGAGTGCATCTACATACCCTTGTAGATCACGAGCGCAAGCGTTCAAGAGAATGGGGTTGATGGAGTCGTACTCGACGTGATTCAAATCACCGATGACCAAGTGCCGAACGGACAGCACCTCCGCGTTCAACACACCTACGATTGGGAAGACGTCTCCTCCAAGTTGATCCAGCAAGGGGGAAGGAGAGGTTGATGAAGATCCAGCAGCACGACGGCGTGGTGGTGGAAGCAACGGTGATCTCGGTAGGGCTTCGCCGAGCGCTGGGAGACGGAGGAGTGTCACGGGAGGGAGAGGGAGAGGCCAGGGGCTTGGGTGCGGCTGCCCTCCCTCCCCCCACTATATATAGGGTGCCTAGGGGGGCGCCGGCCCTAGGAGATCCAATCTCCTAGGGGGGGCGGCCAAGGGGGTGCCTTGCCCCCCAAGGCAAGGGTGGCGCCCCCACCCCTAGGGTTTCTAACCCTAAGCACAGGGGGAGGCCCAAGGGGGGTGCACCAGCCCACTAGGGGCTGGTTCCCCTCCCACTTCAGCCCATGAGGCCCTCCGAGATAGGTGGCCCCACCCAGTGGACCCCCGGGACCCTTCCGGTGGTCCCGGTACAATACCGGTGACCCCGAAACCTTTCCGGTGGCCGAAACTGGACTTCCTTTATATAAATCTTTACCTCCGGACCATTCCGGAACTCCTCGTGACGTTCGGGATCTCATCCGGGACTCTGAACAACTTTCGGGTTACCGTGTGCTAATATCTCTACAACCCTAGCGTCACCGAACCTTAAGTGTGTAGACCCTACGGGTTCGGGAGACATGCAGACATGACCGAGAAGCCTCTCCGGTCAATAACCACCAACGGGATATGGATACCCATGTTGGCTCCCACATGCTCCACAATGATCTCATCGGATGAACCACGATGTCGAGGATTTAATCAATCCATATACAATTCCCTTTGTCAATTGGTACGTTACTTGCCCGAGACTCGATCGTCGGTATCCCAATACCTTGTCCAGTCTCGTTACCGGCAAGTCACTTTACTCGTACCGTAATGCATGATCCCGTGATCAATCACTTGATCACTTTGAGCTCATTATGATGATGCATTAGCGAGTGGGCCCAAAGATACCTCTCCGTCATACGGAGTGACAAATCCCAGTCTTGATTCGTGCCAACCCAACAGACACTTTCGGAGATACCTGTAATGTACCTTTATAGTCACCCAGTTATGTTGTGACGTTTGGCACACCCAAGGCACTCCTACGGTATCCGGGAGTTGCACAATATCATGGTCTAAGGAAATGATACTTGACATTCAGAAAAGCTACAGCAAACGAACTACACGATCTTTGAGCTAAGCTTAGGATTGGGTCTTGTCCATCACATCATTCTCCTAATGATGTGATCCCATTATCAATGACATCCAATGTCCATGGTTAGGAAACCATGACTATCTTTTGATCAACGAGCTAGTCAACTAGAGGCTCACTAGGGACGTGTTGTGGTGTATGTATTCACACATGTATTACGATTTCCGGATAACACAATTATAGCATGAACAATAGACAATTATCATGAACAAAGAAATATAATAATAACCATTTTATTATTGCCTCTAGGGAATATTTCCAACAATATATGGCCCCGGGGTCTATCTTCATCATATTAATCCTCCAATACTTAGTTATTTTCATTGCCTTTTATTTTACTTCGCGTCTTTATCATAAAAATACCAAAAATATTATCTTATCATTGTTGGGGAACGTAGTAATTTCAAAATTTTCCTACGCACACGCAAGATCATGGTGATGCATAGCAACGAGGGGGAGAGTCTGATCTACGTACCCTTGTAGATCACAATGGAAGCGTTGACACAACGTAGAGGAAGTAGTCGTACGTCTTCTTCCCGATCCGACCGATCCAAGCACCGTTACTCCGGCACCTCCGAGTTCTTAGCACATGTACAGCTCGATGACGATCCCCAGGCTCCGATCCAGCAAAGCTTCGGGGAGGAGTTCCGTCAGCACGACGGCGTGGTGATGATCTTGATGTTCTACCGACGCAGGGCTTCGCCTAAGCACTACAACGATATGATCGAGGTGGAATATGGTGGCAGGGGGCACCGCACACGGCTAAGGAACGATCTCAAGGATCAACTTGTGTGCCTTGGGGTGCCCCCTGCCCCCGTATATAAAGGATCAAGGGGAGGAGGCCGGCCGGCCAGGTGTGTCGCGCCAAGGAGGAGTCCTCCTCCTAGTAGGAGTCTACTCCTACTAGGAGGGGGAAAGAGGTGGAGTGGGAGAAGGAAAAGGGGGGGCGCCGCCCCCCTCCCCTCGTCCAATTCGGACCAGGGAGGAGGTGGCACGCGGCCCACCTCTGGCAGCCCTTCTCTCTCTCCACTAAAGCCCATAAGGCCCATTACTTCTCCCGGTAGGGTTCCGGTAACCCTCTGGCTCTCCGGTTTTCTCCGAAATCACCCGGAACACTTTCGGTGTTCGAATATAGTCATCCAATATATCAATCTTTATGTCTCGACCATTTCGAGACTCCTCGTCAAGTCCGTGATCACATCCAGGACTCCAAACTAACTTCGGTACATCAAAATGCATAAACTCATAATAATTGTCATCATAACGTTAAGCGTGCGGACCCTACGGTTCGAGAACAATGTAGACATGACTGAGATACATCTCCGGTCAATAACCAATAGCGGGACCTGGATGCCCATATTGGCTCCTACATATTCTACGAAGTTCTTTATCGGTCAGACCGCATAACAACATACGTTGTTCCCTTTGTCATCGGTATGTTACTTGCCCGAGATTCGATCGTCGGTATCCAATACCTAGTTCAATCTCATTACCGGCAAGTCTCTTTACTCGTTCTGTAATACATCATCTTGCAACTAACTCATTAGTTGTAATGCTTGCAAGGCTTATGTGATGTGCATTACCGAGAGGGCCCAGAGATACCTCTCCGACAATCGGAGTGACAAATCCTAATCTCGAAATACGCCAACCCAACATCTACCTGTGGAGACACTTGTAGTACTCCTTTATAATCACCCAGTTACGTTGTGATGTTTGGTAGCACCCAAAGTGTTCCTCTGGTAAACGGGATTTGCATAATCTCATAGTCATAGGAACATGTATAAGTCATGAAGAAAGCAATAGCAACATACTAAACGATCGGGTGCTAAGCTAATGGAATGGGTCATGTCAATCAGATCATTCAACCAATGATGTGACCTCGTTAATCAAATAACAAGACCTTGTTCATGGTTAGGAAACATAACCATCTTTGATTAACGAGCTAGTCAAGTAGAGGCATACTAGTGACACTAAGTTTGTCTATGTATTCACACATGTATTATGTTTCCGGTTAATACAATTCTAGCATGAATAATAAACATTTATCATGATATAAGGAAATAAATAATAACTTTATTATTGCCTTAGGGCATATTTCCTTCAGTCTCCCACTTGCACTAGAGTCAATAATCTAGATTACACAGTAATGATTCTAACACCCATGGAGCCTTGGTGCTGATCATGTTTTGCTCGTGGAAGAGGCTTAGTCAACGGGTCTGCAACATTCAGATCCGTATGTATCTTGCAAATCTCTATGTCTCCCACCTGGACTAGATCCCAGATGGAATTGAAGCGTCTCTTGATGTGCTTGGTCCTCTTGTGAAATCTGGATTCCTTTGACAAGGCAATTGCACCAGTATTGTCACAAAAGATTTTCATTGGACCCGATGCACTAGGTATGACACCTAGATCGGATATGAACTCCTTCATCCAGACTCCTTCGTTCATTGCTTCTGAAGCAGCTATGTACTCCGCTTCACATGTAGATCCCGCTACGACGCTTTGTTTAGAACTGCACCAACTGACAGCTCCAACGTTCAATGTAAACACGTATCTGGTTTGCGATTTAGAATCGTCCGGATCAGTGTCAAAGCTTGCATCAACGTAACCTCTTACGGTGAGCTCTTTGTCACCTCCATATACGAGAAACATATCCTTAGTCCTTTTCAGGTATTTCAGGATGTTCTTGACCGCTGTCCAGTGATCCACTCCTGGATTACTTTGGTACCTCCCTGCTAAACTTATAGCAAGGCACACATCAGGTCCAGTACACAGCATTGCATACATGATAGAGCCTATGGCTGAAGCATAGGGAACATCTTTCATTTTCTCTCTATCTTCTGCGGTGGTCGGGCATTGAGTCTGACTCAACTTCACACCTTGTAACACAGGCAAGAACCCTTTCTTTGCTTGATCCATTTTGAACTTCTTCAAAATTTTGTCAAGGTATGTGCTTTGTGAAAGTCCAATTAAGCGTCTTGATCTATCTCTATAGATTTTTATGCCTAATATGTAAGCAGCTTCACTGAGGTCTTTCATTGAAAAACTCTTATTCAAGTATCCCTTTATGCTATCCAGAAATTTTATATCATTTCCAATCAGCAATATGTCATCCACATATAATATCAGAAATGCTACAGCGCTCCCACTCACTTTCTTGTAAATACAGGCTTCACCAAAAGTCTGTATAAAACCAAATGCTTTGATCACACTATCAAAACGTTTATTCCAACTCCGAGATGCTTGCACCAGTCCATAAATGGATCGCTGGAGCTTGCACACCTTGTTAGCTCCCTTTGGATCGACAAAACCTTCCGGTTGTATTATATACAACTCTTCTTCCAGAAATCCATTCAGGAATGCAGTTTTGACATCCATCTGCCAAATTTCATAATCATAAAACGCGGCAATTGCTAACATGATTCGGACAGACTTAAGCATCGCTACAGGTGAGAAGGTCTCATCGTAGTCAACCCCTTGAACTTGTCAAAAACCTTTTGCGACAAGTCGAGCTTTATAGAGAGTAACATTACCATCAGCGTCAGTCTTTTTCTTGAAGATCCATTTATTCTCAATTGCTTGCCGATCATCGGGCAAGTCAACCAAAGTCCATACTTTGTTCTCCTACATGGATCCCATCTCAGATTTCATGGCTTCAAGCCACTTTGCGGAATCTGGGCTCACCATCGCTTCTTCATAGTTCGTAGGTTCATCATGATCTAGCAGCATGACTTCCAGAATTGGATTACCGTACCACTCTGGCGCGAATCTTGCTCTCGTTGATCTATGAGGTTCAGTAGTATCTTGTTCTGAAGTTTCATGATCATTATCATTAGCTTCCTCACTTATTGGTGTAGGTGTTGCAGAAACAGTTTTCTGTGATGTACTACTTTCCAATAAGGGAGCGGGTACAGTTACCTCGTCAAGTTCTACTTTCCTCCCAACCACTTCTTTCGAGAGAAACTCCTTCTCAAGAAAGTTTCCGAATTTAGCAACAAAAGTCTTGCCTTAGGATCTGTGATAGAAGGTGTATCCAATAGTTTCCTTTGGATATCCTATGAAGACACACTTCTCCGATTTGGGTTCGAGCTTATCAGGTTGAAGCTTTTTCACATAAGCATCGCAGCCCCAAACTTTCAGAAACGACAACTTTGGTTTCTTGCCAAACCATAGTTCATAAGGCGTCGTCTCAACGGATTTTGATGGTGCCCTATTTAACGTGAATGCGGCCGTCTCTAGAGCATATCCCCAAAATGATAGCGGTAAATTAGTAAGAGACATCATAGATCGCATCATATCTAGTAAAGTACGATTATGACGTTCGGACACACCATTACGCTGTGGTGTTCCGGGTGGCGTGAGTTGCGAAACTATTCCACAATTTTTCAAATGTACACCAAACTAGTAACTCAAATATTCTCCTCCACGATCAGATCATAGAAACTTTATTCTCTTGTTACGATGATTTTCTACTTCACTCTGAAATTCTTTGAACTTTTCGAATGTTTTAGATTTATGTTTCATTAAGTAGATATACCCATATCTGCTTAAATCATCTGTGAAGGTGAGAAAATAACGATATCCGCCACGAGCCTCAATATTCATCAGACCACATACATCTGTATGTATAATTTCCAACAAATCTGTTGCTCTCTCCATAGTACCGGAGAACGGTGTTTTAGTCATCTTGCCCAAGAGGCACGGTTCGCAAGTACCAAGTGATTCATAATCAAGTGGTTCCAAAAGTCCATCAGTATGGAGTTTCTTCATGCGATTTACACCGATATGACCTAAACGGCAGTGCCACAAATAAGTTGCACTATCATTATCAACTCTGTATCTTTTGGCTTCTACATTATGAATATGTGTATCACTACTATCGAGATTCAACAAGAATAGACCACTCTTCATGGGTGCATGACCATAAAAGATATTACTCATATAAATAGAACAACCATTATTCTCTGATTTAAATGAATAACCGTCTCGCATTAAACAAGATCCAGATATAATGTTCATGCTCAATGCTGGCACCAAATAACAATTATTTAGGTCTAATATTAATCCCGAAGGTAGATGTAGAGGTAGCATGCCGACCGCGATCACATCGACTTTGGAACCGTTTCCCACGCGCATCGTCACCTCGTCCTTAGCCAATCTTCGCTTAATCCGTAGTCCCTGTTTCGAGTTGCAAATATTAGCAATAGAACCAGTATCAAATACCCAGGTGCTACTGTGAGCATTAGTAAGGTACACATCAATAACATGTATATCACATATACCTTTGTTCACCTTGCCATCCTTCTTATCCGCCAAATACTTGGGGCAGTTCCGCTTCCAGTGACCAGTCTGCTTGCAGTAGAAGCACTCAGTTTCAGGCTTAGGTCCAGACTTGGGTTTCTTCTCCTGAGCAGCAACTTGCTTGCCGTTCTTCTTGAAGTTCCCCTTCTTCTTCCCTTTGCCCTTTTTCTTGAAACTAGTGGTTTTGTTAACCATCAACACTTGATGCTCCTTTTTGATTTCTACCTCCGCAGCTTTCAGCATTGCGAAGAGCTCGGGAATAGTCTTGTTCATCCCTTGCATATTATAGTTCATCACGAAGCTCTTGTAGCTTGGTGGCAGTGATTGGAGAATTCTGTCAATGACGCAATCATCTGGAAGATTAACTCCCAATTGAATCAAGTGATTATTATACCCAGACATTTTGAGTATATGCTAACTGACAGAACTGTTCTCTTCCATCTTGCAGCTATAGAACTTATTGGAGACTTCATATCTCTCAATCCGGGCATTTTCTTGAAATATTAACTTCAACTCCTGAAACATCTCATATGCTCCATGACGTTCAAAACGTCGTTGAAGTCCCGATTCTAAGCCGTAAAGCATGGCACACTGAACTATCGAGTAGTCATCAGCTTTGCTCTGCCAGATGTTCATAACATCTGGTGTTGCTCCAGCAGCAGGCCTGGCACCTAGCGGTGCTTCCAGGACGTAATTCTTCTGTGCAGCAATGAGGATAATCCTCAAGTTACAGACCCAGTCCGTGTAATTGCTACCATCATCTTTCAACTTTGCTTTCTCAAGGAACGCATTAAAATTCAACGGAACAACAGCACGAGCCATCTATCTACAATCAACATAAACAAGCAAGATACTATCAGGTACTAAGTTCATGATAAATTTAAGTTCAATTAATCATATTACTTAAGAACTCCCACTTAGATAGACATCCCTCTAATCCCCTAAGTGATTACATGATCCAAATCAACTAAACCATGTCCGATCATCACGTGAGATGGAGTAGTTTCATCGGTGAACATCATTATGTTGATCATATCTACTATATGATTCACGCTCGACCTTTCGGTCTCCGTGTTCCAAGGCCATATCTGTATATGCTTGGCTCGTCAAGTATAACCTGAGTATTCCTCGTGTGCAACTGTTTTGCACCCGTTGTATTTGAACGTAGAGCCTATCACACCCGATCATCACGTGGTGTCTCAGCACAAAGAACTTTCGCAACGGTGCATACTCAGGGAGAACACGTCTTGATAATATAGTGAGAGATCATCTTATAATGCTACCGTCAATCAAAGCAAGATAAGATGCATAAAAAGATAAACATCACATGCAATCAATATAAGTGATATGATACGGCCATCATCATCTTGTGCTTGTGATCTCCATCTCTGAAGCACCGTCATGATCACTATCGGCACCGGCATGACACCTTGATCTCCATCGTAGCATCGTTGTCGTCTCGCCAATCTTATGCTTCCACGACTATCGCTACCGTTTAGTGATAAAGTAAAGCATTACATCGCGATTGCATTGCATACAATAAAGCGACAACCATATGGCTCCTGCCAGTTGCTGATAACTCGGTTACAAAACATGATCATCTCATACAATAAAATTTAGCATCATGTCTTGACCATATCACATCACAACATGCCCTGCAAAAACAAGTTAGACGTCCTCTACTTTGTTGTTGCAAGTTTTACGTGGCTGCTACGGGCTTAAGCAAGAACCAATCTCACCTACGCATCAAAACCACAACGATAGTTTGTCAAATAGACTCCGTTTTAACCTTCTCAAGGACTGGGCGTAGCCATACTCGGTTCAACTAAAGTTGGAGAGACAGTCGCCCGCAAGCCATCTATGTGTAAAGCACGTCGAGGGAACCGGTCTCGCGTAAGCGTACGCGTAAGGTTGGTCCGGGTCGTCTCGTCCAACAATACCGCTGAACCAAAGTATAAAATGCTGGTAGGAGTATGACTTGTATCGCCCACAACTCACTTGTGTTCTACTCGTGCAAATAACATCAAACCATAAAACCTAGGCTCTGATACCACTGTTTGGGAACGTAGTAATTTCAAAATTTTCCTACGCTCACGCAAGATCATGGTGATGCATACCAACGAGGGGGAGAGTCTGATCTACGTACCCTTGTAGATCACAACGGAAGCGTTGACACAACGTAGAGGAAGTAGTCGTACGTCTTCTTCCCGATCCGACCGATCCAAGCACCGTTACTCCGGCACCTCCGAGTTCTTAGCACACTACAGCTCGATGACGATCCCCGGGCTCCGATCCAGCAAAGCTTCGGGGAGGAGTTCCGTCAGCACGACGGCGTGGTGACGATCTTGATGTTCTATCGACGCAGGGCTTCGCCTAAGCACTACAACGATATGATCGAGGTGGACTATGGTGGCAGGGGGCACCGCACATGGCTAAGGAACGATCTCAAGGATCAACTTGTGTGTCTTGGGGTGCCCCCTGCCCCCGTATATAAAGGATCAAGGGGAGGAGGCCGGCCGGCTAGGTGTGGCGCGCCAAGGAGGAGTCCTCCTCCTAGTAGGAGTAGGACTCCTACTAGGAGGGGGAAAGAGGTGGAGTGGGAGAAGGAAAAGGGGGGGCGCCGCCCCCCTCCCCTAATCCAATTCGGACCAGGGAGGAGGTGGCGCGCGGCCCACCTCTGGCAGCCCTTCTCTCTCTCCACTAAAGCCCATAAGGCCCATTACTTCTCCCGGTAGGGTTCCGGTAACCCTCCGGCTCTCCGGTTTTCTCCGAAATCACCCGGAACACTTCCGGTGTCCGAATATAGTCATCCAATATATCAATCTTTATGTCTTGACCATTTCAAGACTCCTCGTCATGTCCGTGATCACATCCGGGACTCCAAACTAACTTCGGTACATCAAAATGCATAAACTCATAATAACTGTCATCGTAACGTTAGGCGTGCGGACCCTACGGTTCGAGAACAATGTAGACATGACTGAGATACATCTCCGGTCAATAACCAATAGCGGGACCTGGATGCCCATATTGGCTCCTACATATTCTACAAAGATCTTTATCGATCAGACTGCATAACAACATACGTTGTTCCCTTTGTCATCGGTATGTTACTTGCCCGAGATTCGATCGTCGGTATCCAATACCTAGTTCAATCTCATTACCGGCAAGTCTCTTTACTCGTTCCATAATACATCATCTTGCAACTAACTTATTAGTTGTAATGCTTGTAAGGCTTGTGTGATGTGCATTACCGAGAGGGCCCAGAGATACCTCTCCGACAATCGGAGTGACAAATCCTAATCTCGAAATACGCCAACCCAACATCTACCTTTGGAGACACCTGTAGTACTCCTTTATAATCACCCAGTTACGTTGTGACGTTTGGTAGCACCCAAAGTGTTCCTCCGGTAAACGGGAGTTGCATAATCTCATAGTCATAGGAACATGTATAAGTCATGAAGAAAGCGATAGCAACATACTAGACGATCGGGTGCTAAGCTAATGGAATGGGTCATGTCAATCAGATCATTCAACCAATGATGTGACCTCGTTAATCAAATAACAAGACCTTGTTCATGGTTAGGAAACATAACCATCTTTGATTAACGAGCTAGTCAAGTAGAGGCATACTAGTGACACTAAGTTTGTCTATGTGTTCACACATGTATTATGTTTCCGGTTAATACAATTCTAGCATGAATAATAAACATTTATCATGATATAAGGAAATAAATAATAACTTTATTATTGCCTCTAGGGCATATTTCCTTCAATCATATCTATCAGATCTCACTCTCATAAGTGGCCGTGTAGGGATTGACAACCCCTTATCGCGTTGGTTGCGAGGATTTATTTGTTTTGTGTAGGTGCGAGGGACTCGCGCTTAGCCTCCTACTAGAATAATACCTTGGCTCTCAAAAACTGAGGGAAATACTTACGCTAGTTTGCTACACCACCCTTTCCTCTTCAAGGGAAAACCAATGCAAGTGCTCAAGAGGTAGCAGATGCCAATTGGGGCATCCCCAAGCTTAGATGCTTCAGACTTCTTGAAATATTAACTAGGGATGCCTTGGGCATCCCAAAGCTTGAGCTCTTGTGTCTCCTTATTTCCTCTCATGTCGCGGTTTCCCTAATTCTTAAAAACTTCATCCACACAAAACTCAACAAGAACTCGTGAGATGACTTAGTATAAATCAACGCAAAAACCTTATCATTCTCTACTGTAGCAAATCACTAAAACTATAATTTAATATTGCATACTAGATGCCTCTACATATTTAATACTCCTATCCTCAAATAGAATCATTAAACAAGAAAACATATGCAAACATAACAACAATTTGTCAAAAAAGGACAGTCTATAAAGGATGCAAGAAGATACATTCTTCTCTAACTCCAAAAATTCTGATAAATTACCACGCTGTATACAATTTGTTATAGCATACTATGTGAATTTTTTAAGATTTTACCATATTATGACTTTCTAGAAGAATTGAGACAATAATAGAAAACTTTATATTTTCAAAACAGCAACCTATAGACTTGCAAAATAAGCATGGTAAAGGCTATACTTGACATTTTTATTGAAATAAAATATACGAAACATTATTCTAAATAATAGCAAGAAAATCTACACAAAATAGAATGACGCTCCAAGAAAAACACACCTCATGTGACGAATAAAAATATAGCTCCAAGTAAGGTTACCGATAATGTTGCTTGGGTGTTCCTTGAATATTACCTTGGGGTGCCTTGGGCATCCCCAACCTTAGGGTCTTGCCACCTGTCGGGGATATACCCCGCGGTGTAACCCGGCCGGATGTATGACCCGGCCGACCCTTGGCAACTCACTGATGACCTGCTCTAACCCAGCGACTGACTAGTAAGCTGCCCAGACTTGGCGGTTCATTAGTGACCCGCCAGGCGGGTCAGAATAGTGATGAGGCCCGATGGTCCAGAAGGCGGTGATACGTCTCCAATGTATCTACAATTTTTTATTGTTCCATGCTATTATAGTATCTGTTTTTGACGTTTATGGGCTTTATTATACACTTATATATTATTTTTGGGACTAACCTATTAACCGAAGGCCCAGCCCAAATTGTTGCTTTCTTGCCTATTTCAGTGTTTCAAAGAAAAGGAATATCAAATGGAGTCCAAACGGAATGAAACCTTCGGGAGAGTTATTTTTGGAACAGAAGCAATCCAGGAGACTTGGAGTATACGTCAGGGAAGCTTCAAGGTGGCCACGAGGCAGGGAGGCGTGCATGCCCCCTGGGCGCGCCCCCACCCTCATGGGCCCCTCGTGGCTCCCCTGACCGAGTTCTTTTGCCTATATATGTCCATATACCGTAAAAACATCAGAAGAACAGAATAGATCGGGAGTTCCACTGCCAGAAGCCTTCGTAGCCACCTGATGACCCACAAGTATAGGGGATCTATCGTAGTCCTTTCTATAAGTAAGAGTGTCGAACCCAACAAGGAGCAGAAGGAAATGATAAGCGGTTTTCAGCAAGGTATTCTCTACAAGTACTGAAATAAGTGGTAACAGATAGTTTTGTGATAGGATAAATTGTAACGAGCAACAAGTAAGAAAAGTAAATAAAGTGCACCAAGGTGGCCCAATCCTTTTGTAGCAAAGGACAAGTTGGAACAAACTCTTATAATAGGAAAAAGCGTTCCCGAGGACCCATGGGAATATTGTCAAGCTAGTTTTCATCACGTTCATATGATTCACGTTCGATACTTTGATAATTTGATATGTGGGTGTACCGGTGCTTGGGTGTTGTTCTTACTTGAACAAGCATCCCACTTATGATTAACCTCTATTGCAAGCATCCACAACTACAACAAAAGTATTAAGGTAAACCTAACCATAGCATGAAACATATGGATCCAAATCAGCCCCTTACGAAGCAACGCATAAACTAGGGTTTAAGCTTCTGTCACTCTAGCAACCCATCATCTACTTATTACTTCCCAATGCCTTCCTCTAGGCACAAATAATGGTGAAGTGTTATGTAGTCGACGTTCACATAACACCACTAGAGGCTAGACAACATACATCTTATCAAAATATCAAACGAATACTAAATTCACATGACTACTCATAGCAAGAGTTCTCCCTTGTCCTCAGGAACGAACGTAATTACTCACAAAGCATATTCATGTTCATAATCAAAGGGGTAATAATATGCATATAGGATCTGAACATATGATCGTCCACCAAATAAACCAACTAGGATCAACTACAAAGAGTAATCAACACTGCTAGCAACCTACTAGCACCAATCCCGGACTTTGGGACAAGAATTGGATACAAGAGATGAACTAGTGTTTGGAGATGAGATGGTGCTGGTGAAGATGTTGATGGAGATTGCCCTCTCCCGATGAGAGGAGCGTTGGTGATGACGACGGTGATGATTTCCCCCTCTGGGAGGGAAGTTTCCCCGGCAGAACAGCTCTGCCGGAGCTCTAGATTGGATCCGCCAAGGTTCCGCCTCATGGCGGCGGAGTCTCGTCCCGAAAAGTTCCTTCCTATTTTTTTATCATCAAAAGACCTCATATAGGAGAAGATGGGCGTCGGAGAGCCACCAGGGAGCCCACGAGGTAGGGGGCGCGCCCTAGGGGGGGCGCGCCCCCCACCCTCGTGAGCGGGGTGTGGGCCCCCTGGCCTTCATCTTTGGCGTGGGTTTTTCTTTATTTC
Source organism: Triticum monococcum (assembly GCA_034509565.1). Taxonomy (NCBI): domain Eukaryota; kingdom Viridiplantae; phylum Streptophyta; class Magnoliopsida; order Poales; family Poaceae; genus Triticum; species Triticum monococcum. The sequence goes on from CM067843.1 coordinate 86,625,138, forward strand.
TTTTAAGACGTTCCATGGAGTTTCAGGACTTTTGGAGTTGCGCAGAATAGGTCTCTAATATTTGCTCCTTATCCAAACCAGAATTCCAGCTGCCGGCATTCTCCCTCTTTATGTAAACCTTGTAAAATAAGAGAGAATAGCCATAAGTGTTGTGACATAAAGTGAAATAACAGTCCATAATGCAATAAATATCGATATAAAAGAACGATGCAAAATGGACGTATCAACTCCCCCAAGCTTAGACCTCGCTTGTCCTCAAGCGAAAAGCCGATAACAATAAATATGTCCCCATGTTTAGAGGTAGAGGCGTCGATAAAAATAAAATACGGACATGAAGGCATCATGATTATTCTTATAACAGCAACATATATAGATTTTGTCATATGATTACTTATGTTCAAGTGATGATGTATTCACAATGCAAAAGTATAAATCATAAACCTTGTTGGGCTCCGACAAACTATAATCTCAGTCATTGAAGCAATTGCAATTTATCATAACATCGGAAAGAGTCTATGTCAGAGCTAAAAAGCAAGTACACATACTCAACTATCATTTAGTCCTCCATAATTGCTAACACTCACGCGATACTTGTGGTTACAGAGTTTTAATCGGACACAGAGAAAGATATGGGCTTATAGTTTTGCCCCACAACATTTTACCACAAGGGTAATGTCAACAATAATGGTTCATGCTCCCCTACATCCAATTAGATATATATATATATATATATATATATATATATATCATGTTCTTTCCAACATGCTGAGCTTGCCAAAGGATAAAATGAAAAAGGAAAGGTGAAGATCACTGTGACTCTTGCATAAGGTAGAAGATAATAATAAGGGATAGGCCCTTCGCAGAGGGAAGCAGAGGTTGCCATACGCTTTTATGGTTGGATATATAAAATCTCAATGCGAAAGAACGTCACTTTATATTGCCCCTTGTGATATGAACCTTTATTATGCAGTCCGTCGCTTTTATTACTTCCACATCACAAGATCGTATAAATCTTATTTCTCCCACACCAATCAATCATACATATTTAGAGCAACTTTTATTGCTTTGCACCGATGACAACTTACTTGAAGGATCTTACTCAATCCATAGGTAGATATGGTGGACTCTCATGGAAAAACTGGTTTAGGGATATTTGGAAGCACAAGTAGTATGTCTACTTGGTGCTGAGAATTTGGCTAGCATGAGGGGGAAAGGCAAGCTCAACAAGTTAGAGGAACCATGACAACATAATTTATCTCAGATATAAGAAAGACATAACTCATTACGTTGTCTTCCTTGTCCAACATCAACTCTTTAGCATGTCATATTTTAGTGAGTGCTCCCAATCATAAAAGATGTCAATGATAATATATCTATATGTGAAAACCTCTCTTTCCTTATTACTTCCTATTAATTGCAACAATGACCAAAGCTATGTCTGCCAACTCCCAACAACTTTTAATCATCATACTCTTTCTATGTGAAGTCATTACTCTCAATAAGATCAATATGAACTTTTTGTTTATTTTTATTCTTTTTCTCTTTTCTTTTATTCACCCAAGATCATGGGAAAATAATCAAGCCCTTGACTCCACACTAATCTTTATTATATATAACTCCACGGACTCGATTACATAGAGAGATCACAAAGCAAAACTCAAAACTAGATCATACCATAAACTTTATTCTACTAGATCAAGATACTACTAATAGGATTGAACTAAGAAAAACGGTAAAGATAGGAGTTGTGATGGTGATACGATACCGGGGCACCTCCCCCAAGCTTGGCAGTTGCCAAGGGGAGTGCCCATACCCATGTGGTTATGTCTCCTTCTTTGTTGTCGGTGTAATATTCTTGGCGATGATTCCCCTCAGGATGCGGTTCTCCTCCTTGAGCTTATTGACTTGCTGTTTGAGATCCATTATTTCCTTACAAAGCTTTCCTGTGATAGCTAAAGCTCCTTGCACCCAAGGGTGTTGCATAGCTGCGGGAGAACAAGTGACACTTCTCTTCATATTTTCATAAGAAAGAAATCTAACATTAGAAGGGATAACCGAGTTTGGAATAGCTGAGCTCTCTAGTTCCCCCATCGTGAACCCAGCTCGGAGGCGAGAGGTGACTTCTTGATCCTCCATGGCATCTACTCTCATTAAGTCAGCCTCCATCTCTTCCTCCGTTGCTGGCCCAAAGTGGTCAGCGTCTTTGTTTGCCCTTGATTCCGGTGCCAGATTAGATACCCGGCTCTCCCTGATTGACTCTTGAGAAGATATCTTGCTCTAATCTGCAGCAGCAACAGCTCGAAAACAAAAACAGAGGAAATTTGCATAATACGGGAGTCAAAACCTTCGGGAGAATATATAATGAATTTTTACCAACCAAAATACGTAACGTGCAAGAAAACGATGTCCGGAGGGCACACGAGGCGCTCACGAGGTAGGGGGCATGCCCAGGGGGGTAGGGCGCGCCCACCACCCTCGTGGGGCCCTCGTGTCCTTCCCGGACTGCTACTTATTTATCTAATTTTCTAAATATTCCAAAACAGAGAAATATTGCCTTAAAAATTGTTTTGGAGTCGGTTTACTTACTGTACCACATACCTATTCCTTTTTGGAGTCTGAAACGTTCCGGAAAGTGTCCCTTATGTACTCCTCCGGGGTTATGGTTTCAATAATATTGGTTTCAACATTTATGGGATTACCTGAGATATAATGTTTAATTCTTTGACCGTTTACCACCTTTGGATTCGTGCCCTCGAAGTTGTTGATTTTTATGGCACCGGAACGATAGACCTCTTCGATGACGTAGGGGCCTTCCCATTTAGAGAGAAGTTTTCCTGCAAAAAATCTTAAATGAGAATTGTATAGCAATACATAATCACCTACATTAAACTCACGCTTTTGTATCCTTTTGTCATGCCATCTTTTAACTTTTTCTTTAAACAACTTGGCATTTTCAAAAGCTTGGGTTCTCCATTCATCAAGTGAGCTAATATCAAATAACCTCTTCTCACCGACAAGTTTAAAATCATAGTTGAGCTCTAGCCCAATATGCCTTATGTTCTAGTTCGAGAGGTAAGTGACATGCTTTTCCATAAACCATTTTATACGGAGACATACCCATAGGATTTTTGTATGCAGTTCTATAAGCCCATAATGCATCATCAAGTTTTTTGGACCAATTCTTTCTAGACCTATTAACAGTCTTTTGCAAAATTAATTTGAGCTCTCTATTGATCAACTCTACTTGACCACTAGACTGTGGGTGATAAGGGGATGCAATTCTATGATTAACATCATATTTAGCAAGCATTTTACGGAAAGCGCCATGAATAAAGTGTGAACCACCATCAGTCATTAAATATCTAGGGACTCCAAACCTCGAGAAAATAACTTCTTTAAGCATTTTAATAGAAGTGTTATGATCAGCACTACTAGTTAGAATAGCTTCTACCCACTTAGTAACGTAATCAACAACAACTAAAATATGTGTGTATCCATTAGAGGCAGGAAAAGGTCCCATATAATCAAAGCCCCAAACATCAAATGGTTCAATAACAAGTGAATAATTCATAGGCATTTCTTGATGTCTACTAATATTACCAATTCTTTGACATTCATCACAAGACAAGACAAACTTACGGGCATCCTTGAAGAGAGTAGGCCAACAAAAACCGGATTGCAATACCTTATGTGCAGTTCTATCTCCAGCGTGGTGTCCTCCATAAGACTCAGAATGACACTTGGGTAGGATCTGTTCCTGTTCATGCTCAGGTACACAAAGCATAATAACACCATCTACTCCTTCTTTATAAAGATGTGGATCATCCCAAAAGTAATGTCTCAAGTCATAGAAAAACTTTTTCTTTTGCTGGTATATGAAACTAGGTGGTATAAATTTAGCAACAATATAATTAGCATAATCAACATACCATGGAGTACTACGAGAAGTACTTATAACATTTAATTGTTCATCAGGAAAGTCATCATTAATAGGTAGTGGGTCATCAAGAATATTTTCTAACCTAGATAAGTTGTCTGCAACGGGGTTCTCAGCTCCCTTTCTATCAACAATATTCGAATCAAATTCTTGTAGCAAGAGAACCCATCTAATAAGTCTAGGTTTAGCATCTTTCCTTCCATAAGATATTTAATAGCAGCATGATCAGTGTGAATAGTTACTTTAGAATCAACAATATAAGATCTGAACTTATCACAAGCAAATACAACTGCTAAAAGCTCTTTTTCAGTAGTAGCATAATTTCTTTGAGCATTGTCTAGAGTCTTACTAGCATAAGGAATAACATTTAGTTTCTTGTCAACTCTTTGACCTAGAACAGCACCTACAGCATAATCACTAGCATCACACATAATTTCAAAGGGTAAATTCCAATCAGGTGGCTGAACAATAGGTGCGGAGACTAATGCTTTCTTAAGTATTTCAAATGCTTCTACACAATCATCATCAAAGACAAATGGTATATCTTTTTGCAATAAATTAGTCAGAGGCCGAGAAATTTTTGAGAAGTCCTTAATGAACCTCCTATAAAAACCGGCATGACCAAGGAAACTTCTTATACCTATGATGTCCTTGGGACATGGCATCTTTTCAATAGCATCAACCTTGGATTTATCAACCTCAATACCTCTTTCAGAAACTTTGAGCCCCAAGGAAATACATTCATTAACCATAAAGTGACACTTTTCCCAATTCAAGACAAGATTAGTTTCTTCATATCTCTGCAAAACTCGATCAAGATTGCTCAAGCAATCATCAAAAGAGGAGCCATAGACGGAAAATTCATCCATGAAAACCTCACAAATCTTTTCACAAAAGTCAGAGAATATAGCCATCTGAAAGGTAGCAGGTGCATTACATAAACCAAAAGGCATACATCTATAAGCAAAAGTACCAAAAGGGCATGTAAAAGTAGTCTTTGATTGATCTTTAGCCGACATAGGTATTTAAGAGAAACCAGAATAACCATCTAGAAAGCAATAGTGTGTGTGTTTGCATAATCTTTCTAGCATTTGATCAATAAAAGGTAAGGGGTAATGATCTTTCTTAGTAGCTTTATTTAATTTGCGGAAATCAATTACCATCCTATAACCTGTGATAATTCTTCATGGAATCAATTCATCTTTATCATTAGGAACAACAGTAATACCTCCCTTCATAGGGACACAATGGACAGGACTTACCCACTCACTATCAGCAACGGGATAGATTATACCTGCCTCCATAAGCTTTAGTATTTCTTTTCTTACCACTTCTTTCATTTTGGGATTCAGACGTCGTTGAGGATCACAAACTGGTTTGGCATCTGCTTCCAAATTTATTTTATGTTGGCATAGAGTGTGACTAATGCCCTTAAGATCATCAAGAGTATATCCAATAGCAGCACGATGCTTCTTCAGAGTTTTCAATAATCTTTCTTCTTCATGCTCTGAAAGGTTAGAACTAATAATAACAGGATATATCTTCTTTTCATCAAGATAAGCATATTTAAGATTATTAGGCAAAGGTTTAAGCTCAAACACGGGATCACCCTTGGGTGGAGGAGGATCCCCTAAATTTCAACAGGCAAATTGTGTTTCAGAACAGGTTCCTGTTTAAAGAATACTTCGTCTATTTCCCTTCTTTCATTCATGAACATATCATTTTCATGGTCTAGCAAATAGTGTTCTAAAGGATCACTAGGAGGTACGGCAATAGAAGCAAGACCAATAATTTCATCCTTACTAGGTAATTCTTCCTCATGATGTTGTTTACGAAATTTAGAGAAATTAAACTCATAAACCATATCATCCAAGCCAACAGTAACAACATTCTTTGTGCAATCTATGGTAGCATTGACAGTATTTAAGAAGGGTCTACCAAATATAATGGGACAAAAGCTATCTTGTGGGGAACCAAGAACAAGAAAATCAGCAGGATATTTAGTTTTCCCACACAAGACTTCAACATCTCTAACAATTCCAATTGCTGAAATAGTATCTCTATTGGCAAGTTTAATTGTGACATCAATATTTTCTAACTCAACAGGTGCAATTTCATTCTTAATTTCTTCATATAAAGTATGCGGTATAACACTAGCACTAGCACCCATATCACATAAGCCATGATAACAATGATCTCCTATTTTAACAGAAATAACAGGCACGCCTACCACGGGTCTATGATTATCTTTAGCACAAGGTTTAGCAATTCTAGCAGTTTCACCTTCGAACTGAATAACAAGCTCATCAATATTATTAGACAAGAGATCTTTAACAATAGCAATATTAGGTTCTACTTTAACTTGCTCAGGAGGTGTATAAGTTCTAATATATCTTTTACAAACAACAATTGAAGCTTTAGCATGATCCTTTATTCTAACATGGAAAGGTGGTTTCTCAATATAAGAAGTAGGAACAATAGGATCATTATATGTGACAGTCTTTTCTTCAACTTTAATAGGTGCAGCTACTTTTACTTCTATGGGAGGATGATATTTAAACCACTTCTCCTTAGGAAGATCAGCATAAGTAGCAAAAGATTAACAGAAAGAAGCTACTATCTCAGCGTCAAGTCCATATTTAGTGCTAAACTTACGGAAAATATCGGTATCCAAAAAAGATTTAACACAATCAAACTTAGGTGTCATACCTGACTCCTTACCTTCGTCGAGGTCCCAATCTTCAGAGTTGCGTTTAATTCTATCCAATAAATTCCATCTGAATTCAATAGTCTTCATCATAAAAGAGCCAGCACAAGAAGTATCAAGTATGTTGTGATTGTTTTCAGAAAGCCAACCATAAAAACTTTGCATAATTATTTCTCTCTGGAGCTCATGATTGGGGCATGAATATAACATTGATTTAAGCCTCCCCCAAGCTTGAGCGATGCTTTCTCCTTCGCGAGGCCAAAAATTATATATATAATTGCGATCACGATGAACAAGATGCATGGGGTAATACTTTTGATGAAATTCCAGCTTCAATCTTTTATAGTCCCAGAATCTCATATCATCACATAGCCTATACCATATCAATGCGTCTCCCTTCAAAGATAAAGGGAAGAACTTCTTCTTAGCAACATCATCGCGTATACCTGCAAGCTTAAATAATCCACAAACTTCATCCACATATATTAAGTGCTCATCAGGATGCTTTGTTCCATCTCCTGTAAAAGGGTTAGCTAGCAGTTTTTCCATCATAGCCGCAGGAAATTCAAAAGGAGTTTCATTTTCAATAGGTTCAGTAGGTTGAGGAGCAACTCTTTGCTCTAGTGGACGGGGTGAAGATACCCCAAACAAGCCCCACAGAGAATTACCTTCCATAGTAACAAGTGACAGTAAATTTCAGCACACTATATAAAATTTTCCTTACCAAATTCCACCTACCAAAGGCGCTACACTCCCTGGCAACGGTGCCAGAAAAGAGTCTTGATGACCCACAAGTATAGGGGATCTATCGTAGTCCTTTCGATAAGTAAGAGTGTCGAACCCAACGAGGAGCAGAAGGAAATGATAAGCGGTTTTCAGCAAGGTATTCTCTGCAAGTACTGAAATAAGTGGTAATAGATAGTTTTGTGATAGGATAAATTGTAACGAGCAACAAGTAACAAAAGTAAATAAAGTGCACCAAGGTGGCCCAATCCTTTTGTAGCAAAGGACAAGCCGGAACAAACTCTTATAATAGGAAAAAGCGCTCCCGACGACACATGGGAATATTGTCAAGCTAGTTTTCATCACGTTCATATGATTCGCGTTTGATACTTTGATAATTTGATATGTGGGTGGACCGGTGCTTGGGTGTTGTTCTTACTTGAACAATCATCCCACTTATGATTAACCTCTATTGCAAGCATCCACAACTACAACAAAGGTATTAAGGTAAACCTAACCATAGCATGAAACATATGGATCCAAATCAGCCCCTTACGAAGCAACGCATAAACTAGGGTTTAAGCTTCTGTCACTCTAGCAACCCATCATCTACTTATTACTTCCCAATGCCTTCCTCTAGGCCCAAATAATGGTGAAGTGTTATGTAGTCGACGTTCACATAACACCACTAGAGGCTAGACAACATACATCTTATCAAAATATCAAACGAATACCAAATTCACATGACTACTCATAGCAAGACTTCTCCCTTGTCCTCAGAAATGAACTTAATTACTCACAAAGCATATTCATGTTCACAATCAGAGGGGTAATAATATGCATATAGGATTTGAACATATGATCTTCCACCAAATAAACCAACTAGCATCAACTACAAAGAGTAATCAACACTACTAGCAACCTACTAGCACCAATCCCGGACTTTGTGACAAGAATTGGATACAAGAGATGAACTAGGGTTTGGAGATGAGATGGTGCTGGTGAAGATGTTGATGGAGATTGCCCTCTCCCGATGAGAGGAGCATTGGTGATGACGATGGTGATGATTTCCCCCTCCGGGAGGGAAGTTTCCCCGGCAGAACAGCTCTGCCGGAGCTCTAGATTGGATCCGCCAAGGTTCCGCCTCGTGGCGGCGGAGTCTCGTCCCGAAAAGTTCCTTCCTATTTTTTTCTCATCGGAAGACCTCATATAGGAAAAGATGAGCGTCGGAGAGCTACCAGGGGGCCCACGAGGTAGGGGCGCGCCCTAGGGGGCGCCCCCCACCCTTGTGAGCAGGGTGTGGGCCCCTGGCCTTCATATTTGGCGTGGATTTTCCTTTATTTCTTTTAAGACGTTCCGTGGCGTTTCAGGACTTTTGGAGTTGCGCAGAATAGGTCTCTAACATTTGCTCCTTATCTAGACCAGAATTTCAGCTGCCAGCATTCTCCCTCTTTATGTAAACCTTGTAAAATAAGAGAGAATAGCCATAAGTGTTGTGACATAAAGTGAAATAACAGTCCATAATGCAATAAATATCGACATAAAAGCATGATGCAAAATGGACGTATCACCACCAAAAACCAATCTAGACCCATTCTGACACCCTGCCGGAGGGGGGAATCCCTCTCTGGTGGCCATCTTCATCATCCCGACGCTCTCCATGACGAGGAGGGAGTAGTTCACCCTCGGGGCTGAGGGTATGTACCAGTAGCTATGTGTTTGATCTCTCTCTCTCTCTCGTGTTCTTGAGGTGATACAATCTTGATGTATCGCGAGCTTTGCTATTATAGTTGGATCTTATGATGTTTCTCTCACTCTACTCTCTTGTGATGAATTGAGTTTTCCCTTTGAAGTTATCTTATTGGATTGAGTCTTTAAGGATTTGAGAACACTTGATGTATGTCTTGCATGTGCTTATCTGTGGTGACAATGGGATATCATGTGATCAACTTGATGTATGTTTTGGTGATCAACTTGCGAGTTTCGTGACCTCATGAACTTATGCATAGGGGTTGGCACACGTTTTCGTATTGACTTTGGGGAACTTTGGGGAACTCTTTAAAGTTCTTTGTGTTGGTTGAATAGATGAATCTAAGATTGTGTGATGCATATCGTATAATCATACCCACTGATACTTGAGGTGAAATTGGAGTATCTAGGTGACATTAGGGTTTTGGTTGACTTGTGTCTTAAGGTGTTATTCTAGTACGAACTCTATGATAGATTGAACAGAAAGAATAGCTTCATGTTATTTTACTACGGGCTCTTGAATAGATCGATCAGAAAGGATAACTTTGAGGTGGTTTCGTACCCTACCATAATTTGTTCCTTTGTTCTCCGCTATTAGTGACTTTGGAGTGACTCTTTGTTGCATGTTGAGGGATAGTTATATGATCCAATTATGTTATTATTGTTGAGAGGACTTGCGCTAGTGAAAGTATGAACCCTAGGCCTTGTTTCCTAGCATTGCAATACCGTTTGTGTTCACTTTTATCATTAGTTACCTTCCTGTTTTTATATTTTCAGATTACAAAAACCTATATCTACTATCCATATTGCACTTGTATCACCATCTCTTCGCCGAAATAGTGCACCTATACAACTTACCATTGTATTGGGTGTGTTGGGGACACAAGAGACTCTTTGTTATTTGGTTGCAGGGTTGTTTGAGAGAGACCATCTTCATCCTACGCCTCCCACAGATTGATAAACCTTAGGTCATCCACTTGGGGGAAATTTGCTACTGTCCTACAAACCTCTGCACTTGGAGGCCCAACAACGTCTACAAGAAGAAGGTTGTGTAGTATACATCAAGCTCTTTTCTGGCGCCGTTGCCGGGGAGGTTAGCTCTTGAAGGTATATCTTTAGATCTTGCAATCGAATCTTTTTGTTTCTTGTTTTATCACTAGTTTAGTTTATAAAAGAAAATTACAAACAAATGGAATTGAGTTTGCCTCATACGCTTCATCTTTTTAATATCTTTCATGAGAATGATGGAAAGGAAAATTGTGCTCAAGTGCTAGAAGAAGAAGTCTATAAAATGTTTGGCACTAAATCTTTGAATGATGAGCATGATTGCAATGTTGTTAGTATCAACTCCTTGAATATCCATAGTACTAATGATGATTGCACTAGTCATGATGAAAATGTCTCTTATAAGCATGTCAACTTTTGTGCAGTGCATAGAGTTTGCAAGTATATACCAAATAGGGAAGATAGATTTTGCAAGAGGCATAAGTATTTGGAAACTAAGCGGTTGCAAGAGAGGCTAGATGTTTGTGCTGAAAATTTAAAATTTCTTCACCATACTTGTGAACTTTGCAATGAACATGGTCATTTAAATCTCCGATGCAAATTGTTCCATGATCGTATCGTGTCCAAATATTGTGATGATTTGATTTCCCTTGCACATCATAATGAACATAGTTTGCTTTTGGGTTATGAAGAAATGAAATGTATAACTAAGCATATTCCAGAATATAACCTTGAGAAATTCCTTGATATTGATCTCGAAGAAATTTTTATGTATTGTGCGGTGAATTGCATTGAAAATCCTTATATTGCCAATTGCATACAGAAAAGGAAACAAATAGACGATGAAGAGAATACTAATGAAAGGGAAGAGGCTTCCCAATATCCTCCTATTATTTCTTATGATGAATCAGGTAACGAGGAGGAGCCTTCTATTCAACCAATCTCATCAATAAAGAGCTCCAAGAAGAGGAATAATCCCACACATGATGTGAAGAAGAAAAAGAAAAGACGGAGAAGCAAAGGTAAAAAGGCATCCCTCCCAAATGATGTTGCTTCTATTACTCATTATGATGATGATAATTGCTATACTACTATTGGTGCTATCCATACTATTAATGATGAGACTGATTATGCTTCTGATATGAAAAGGCCCAAGCTTGGGGATGCTATGTTTGATGAGAACGACATGTTTGAGAATGTATTTGCTGAAATGAATGTTTGTCCCAAAATTGGGGATGCTACATTTGATGAATATGATATCTTTAGTCTCCCAAGTTTTGATGAGCAAATTTATTATGATGATAGCATGCCTCCTGTGTATGATGGTTATATTGATGAAAGTGGGTTTGGAAGAGTGTCAACTTTAGGAAGTAATGATCACACTATTTTGGAGGATGTTGAATCTTATTTCGACAATTATGAAAGTGGATTTGGAGAGGTCATGACTTTATTTAGTAATGATTCCACTATCTTTGAAGAGGTTTCAATTGATTATGATGAGAACAAAGTTACTACTTATGATGATTATTGTGATGATACTTATGCTATAAAAAGTATAGATGATTATATTTATAAAACTTGTCATGATTATGATTACCCTTTTTCTGAACATTACTCCTTTAATGTGGAAACAATTTATAGTATTCGAGTTTCTTATGATGCTTCCACTATTCCGAATGAGAAGAATTTTGCTTATGTGGAGAGTAATAAAATTTCTATGCTTGTAGATGATGAAAAGAATGCTTTATGTCATAGTTATATTGTTGAATTCATTCATGATGCTACTAAAAATTATTATGAGGGAGGAATATATTCTTGTAGGAGTTGCAATAATATCAAATTTCCTCTCTATGTGTTGAAAATCTTGAAGTTGTGCTTGTTTTACCTTCCTATGCAAGTTGATTCTTGTTCCCACAAGTTGTTTGCTCACAAAAGCGCTATGCATAGGAAGTGGGTTAGACTTAAATGTGCTATTCATATTCTTCATGATGCTCTCTGTATATTTCAATTATTATCTTTTATGTGAGCATCATTGAAATCATCATGCCTAGCTAGGGGCGTTAAATGATAGCGCTTGTTGGGAGGTAACCCAACTTCATTTTTGTTCTTTGCTTTTTGTTCCTGTTTAATAATAAATAATTCATCTAGATTATGTTATAATTGTGTTTTTTATGTTTTAATTAGTGTTTGTGCCAAGTAAAGCTTTTATGATCTTCTTGGGTGTTTGTTGTTTGATCGTGCTGATAAAAACAGAAAGTATGCACTCACGAAAATAATTTTCATTTTTTACCAGAGAGAGATAAAATACCAATTCCAACTGAAGTAGATCATTATACAAATTTCCTAGGACTTCCTAAGTTCTCAGGATTTTTGGAGTTACAGAAATATTCAGGAGTTACAGATTACTACAGACTGTTCTGTTTTTGACAGATTCTGTTTTCATTGTGTTGTTTGCTTATTTTGATGAATCTATGAGTAGTATCGGAGGGTATGAACCATAGATAAGTTGTAATATAGTAGATATTACACCAATATGAATTTATAATGAGTTCACAACAGTACCTAAATGGTGATTTATTTTCTTATACTAACAGAGCTTACAAGTTTTCTGTTATGTTTTGTGTTGTGAAGTTTTCAAGTTTTGGGTAAAGATTAACCCAAAAGTCGTGTTGCTTTGCATGATCATGTAGTTGACATCGTATTTGTGGCAAAGCCACCGTTCATAATTCTTTCATGCATGTCACTCTTGATTCATCGCTCATCCCGGTACACTGCCGGAGGCATTCATATAGAGTCATATTTTGTTCTAAGTATCGAGTTGTAATTCTTGAGTTGTAAGTAAATAAAAGTGTGATGGTCATCATTATTAGAGCATTGTCCAAGTGAGGAAAGGATGGAGACTATGATCCCCCCACAAGTCGGGATGAGACTCTGGACGAAAAATAAAAAAGAAAGAGAAAAAAGAGGCCATAAAAAAGAAGGCCCAAAAAAACAAAAAAACAAAAAAAATGAGAGAAAAAGAGAGAAGGGGCAATGCTACTATCCTTTTACCACACTTGTGCTTCAAAGTAGCACCATGATCTTCATGATAAAGAGTCCCCTATGTTGTCACTTTCATATACTAGTGGGAATATTTTATTATAGAACTTGGCTTGTATATTCCAATGATGGGCTTCCTCAAAATGCCCTAGGCCTTCGTGAGCAAGCGAGTTGGATGCACACCCACTAGTTTCTTTTGTTGAGCTTTCATACACTTATAGCTCTAGTGCATCCGTTGCATGGCAATCCCTACTCACTCATGTTGATATCTATTGATGGGCATCTCCATAGCCCGTTGATACACCTAGTTGATGTGAGACTATCTTCCTCCTTTTTTTCTTCTCCACAACCACCATTCTATTCCACCTATAGTGCTATATCCATGGCTCACGCTCATATATTGCATGAAGAATGAAAAGGTTTGAGAACATCAAAAGTATGAAACAATTGCTTGGCTTGTCATCGGGGTTGTGCATGATTTAAATACTTTGTGTGATGAAGATAGAGCATAGCCAGACTATATGATTTTGTATGGATAGCTTTCTTTGGCCATGTTATTTTGAGAAGACATGATTACTTTGTTAGTATGCACTACAGGAATCAGCTACTTTGCCGTCCGCCACGGCGGACGGCAAAGGCATGAACGGCGGACGGCAAAGGCATGAACGGCGGACGGCAAAGAGCTTTGCCGTCAGCCGCGGACGGCAAAAGGCTCCGGCAACGTAGGCTCCGGTAAACAGTTTCTTTGCCGTCTGCTACTGATGGCAAAGTCTTTGCCGTCTGCGGCGGATGGCAAAGAGAACACGGCGGACGGCAAAGAGAGCGGATGGCAATAACTGCGCTGTCAGTCCGTTAAGTGGCTAACGGCAGGCCTTTGCCGTCCGCCGCTGACGGCAAAATTTCTAGTGTCTTTGCCGTCAGCCGTATGATGTCATCTACACATCACTACATGGCAGGTTCTTTGCCGTCTGCCACTGATGGCAAAGGCTTTGCCGTCTGCCACTGTAGGCAAACTGACCAAATGGGTCAGCTCCCAGGAAGCACAGCTGGATGCCACGTGGTTTCTTTGCCGTCCGCGGCAGACGGCAAAGAGCCCGTTGCCATCGGTGGCAGACGGCAAAGAGCTTGCATATTGGCTCTTTTATCTGTTTTTTATTAAATCCAACAATTTTCATCACAAATATATATGACATATATAGATATATTTCAAAAGGCCATTACAGAGCAAACATATAAGATATCCAACACATAACTTCATCATCCAACCATATATATCAACATAGAGGCATCCAACCATATATATTACAATAGTTTCATCCAACGATACATGCATAGTTCAACGATACAAAAGAAACAGAGAAAGGGATAAGGAGCACTCCATCTATGCAAGCTTTCGTCAAGTGAATGAAATCTGCAAAATGGAAAATAAGAAAGTTAGAACAAGAAGAGTAGAACAAGAAGAAGAGTAGAATAAGAAGAAGACTAGAACAAGAAGAGTAGAACAAGAAGAAGACTAGAACAAGAAGAGTATGTCATTTATGAGCTAACTTACGTGAAATGGATCATATATGAGCTAACTAAGTTGAAATGGGTCGTTTATGAGCTTGCTAAGGTGAAATGGATCATTTATGAGCTAACTTAGTTGAAATGGGTCGTTTATGAGCTAACTAAGGTCAAATGGATCGTTTTTGAGGTAACTAAGGTGAAATGGATCGTTTTTAGCTAACTTAGGTGAAGTGGATCATTTATGAGCTAACTTAGTTGAAATGGATCATTTTTGAGCTAACTTAGGTGAAATGGATCATTTATGAGCTAATTTAGTTGAAATGGATCTTTTTGAGCTAACTTAGGTGAAATGGATCATTTAAGAGCTAATTTAGGTGAAATGGATCGTTTTTTAGCTAACTTGGTGAAATGGATCGTTTATGAGCTAAATTAGTTGAAATGGATCATTTATGAGATAACCTAGGTAAGATGGGTCATTTTGGAGTTAACCTAGGTGAAATGGGTCATTTTAAAGCTAACGTAGGTAAAATGGATCATTTAGGAGCTAATCTAGGTAAAATGGGTCATTTTTGAGCTAACTTGGATGAACTGGATCATTTATAAGCTAACCTAGGTAAAATGGGTCATTTTAGAGCTAACTTAGGTAAAATGGATCGTCTATGAGCTAACTAAGCTAATTATGCAATTTTTGACATAAGTAAGCTAAGTACATATCGTTTTAGAGCTAACTTAGGTAAAATGGATGGTTTTGGAGGTCAGTAAGCTTATTAAGTCATTTTGGAGGTGAAGAAGCTAAGTCTAGGTCATTATGGTAACCATTGGAGGAAATAAAGCTAAGTCTAGGTCTTTATGCATGTGTTAAGCAAAACACTAGATAAACTTACCAAGATCCAGGAGGTGTAGGAGCGGGGTGGCTCGTGTCGGTAGCTGGAGAAGGATCGTGCGATGCTTGCCTGGAGTTACGCTGCACCAAAGATCGTTTCCAATGTCTTGTTAGCATGATGACACTCAAATGTTAAGACTAGCAAGTAATGTCCATTCAAATAAAACTCACCGTGGTCCCAGGAGCAATCACTGGCATCGGCGGAGCGGTCTGACCTATCTTCTCGCACATAGACTGCACATTTGGTTTTGACGACTCAGTCATACTAGTTAGTAATGAGACAAACACTACATGAATGTTTTGGCTAATCTGTAGAAGAAACTTACCACAAGGAGCTCGTACATGGCCCTTGCCTGCATGTCATTCCGTGCCCTCTCCTCCTCCATCATCTTTGCCGTCCTCTCCTCCAACTCCCGCGGCCTCTCCGCTGCCTCCGCCAGAAGTTTCTCCGTTCTATCTCTCTCACTCTGTATAGCAGCCTGCAACACCACTCACATGACCATTTGTAATCATTGATGGAAGCGCACACAATGTAATGGAGAAAGATAACTGAGTACGTATCACTAACCTTGATGGCGAGTTGCACTGGCCGTTCACGAGGCCTTATCTCACGAGCAGAGCTCAACTGGCGCGCCTTGATCTCCGGGAGAGTGCTAGGACAACGGATAAGTCCATCTCCAATGGCTATGGAGCCATGGGACCTCCCGCCACCAGATATCATCAACAACTCTGGATCAATGGGACCCTGGCTCGGGTTAAAGTCCTCCCCTTTCCTCGCCTTCCCCTCATCTCTATATCTCACGAGCTTGTTGTGGGAGGAGATGTTGGTGAAGTTGTTTGCATCATCGAGGTCAGACTGAGAGAAAGCCTTGACTTTCTTGAAAGAGGCAGTGTGGGCCATGGCATACAGGTCGTACACCTCTGGCACCTTATCCGCCTTATTGTAGCGTGCCTGAAAGAGAGAAACAATGAAAATTAGTAATTAAAGGGCTCAAGCTAGCATGATGAATGAATTGCATGAATCATGAAGCAAACCACATACCCAGTTGCGCCCGAACTGATATAAGTTGGAGCTGCCTTGATGGTGTGGCACACCTTCCATTTGGGCATGTTTGTCCTTGGCCTCGTTGTGGAGGGCTAGCCATTGTTTTGAGCACCACTCATCGACCAACACCTCCCAACAATCCATCCGATCCGCACACCATCTCGGAGGCGCCTAAGTTAGCAAATAGAAACTTGAGCGCTACGGCTAAGAATTACTAAATGAAGGAACTTAAGTAGAGAAGGCCTTAAGAATTACCTTCATGTACTGCTCCTTACTCAGGAACTTATCGCGGCACGCCGGCTTGGTCTTCTTGATACCACGCAAGGCGTAGTAGTCTCGAACTGCCTGCACCCAAGCCTTGTGCCGTAAGTTCTGGAGTAGGCGCTTGCAGACGTTCTCGATAACATGTGCCGCGTCCTCCTCGTATCCCTCCTCACGCCTGTAGAATGTCTGCAATCAAATGAGACAATATTGATTAGTACAATTAATAACTAGCTAGTTGAAGATTTTTAAATGTGTAAAGGAGAAATTACCCAGAACTTTCTGATCACCATGTCTGCCCTCGTGTCGCACACGACACTGTCGATAATCTCATCCGGCGGGGCCGGGGCAGCCACGTAGTGCTCCCAGCTCAATCCAAGCTCTAGAAGCCGACCCTCACCAGGCAACGTGACAAACCCCGGGAAGTTTTGCCGGCAAAGAACTCCAAGGACGGAGTTGGGCCGGCGGACACTATGATGGTGGTCCCAACCCCTGCAGCATGACAAGGCCAACGCATTAGTTATTTGAAAAAATGTGAATGCATAAGGTACAAAAATATTAAATGCACTTACATACCTCTCCCCATCAGGGAAAATCAACCACCTCTGCTCGCGGGTCACCGGCACGGACGGGAGCCGTGTAGCACCACGCTGGTAGACGGTGCCCCCCTCCTCCTCAAGATTAGTCGGCTCCCCGCCATCATCAGCATGGCCACTCGGCTCCTCGGGCTGATCCGGCCAGGTACCCCATACGGACGTGTGCTCCTCCGGGGTCACGTGGGCCGAACTCTCGTGGGCCGAAGGCCAGTCGACCCGAGGCTCGTGGACTGGAGTCCATGTAGCCTCCTCCTCGGACGAGTCCACCCTAGCAGTCACGTGCTCGGGTGAAACGGCTGGGGGTGGCGGCGAGGAAGGCGCCGTAGCAGTCACCCTACCTCCTCTCCCACGACCACGTGCCCCACCTCCTCTCTTCCTACCTCGTCCCCTGCTGGGCACTGCGGTCAACGAAGAAGGGCCCGACGGTGTGGCCATACTGTCCAGCAACACTCGGCGGAGAGGTGCGTCTGGAATGGAAGACCTCAGAACACGCTCCCGACCAGCGCCCACCATCTTTCAACACCTGCCATGACAAACAGTAAACGAAATTAGTACAACATAAAAAAAGACCGACATGAATAATAATATGTGTATCACTTAAGTGTATCATCATCAAGTACAACATAAAAAAAATGTAATACCTGACACTACTAATAATCTCGATCAGTATCATCAATAAATGCATAATCATCATCATCACTATAATCAATGACGGGATCATAGGGTTCATTGGCATCAACATGTGCAAGGCCACCTTGACGTAATCGGTCAAGCATTGACAGGTCATCCGCAGCAGTAACCTCTTCTTGTTCCGGCTCTTCTTGTTCCTCCTCTGGGGTGATGTCGGATTCATTGTCGCTGTCTACTTCAATGTTTTGGGGTGAAGTATAGCGGTTCTTGAAACGCTTTTTGGAAAGACGTGTCTCTTGGAAGAATTCTCCTTCATATGTGTCTGGGTTAATGTGAGGTTCATAATCCTCTTCCTTTGGGGGAGAAAGTCTAGCACGTGGCGGCACTTCAGAAATGACATCCCAACCTTTCAGATTTGGATTAGTTTGGCAGGCCCACGGTAGATAGAATACTTGGGTTGCCTGTTGAGCCATAATATAGACATCAGGAACATCTAAATGAGTGCTTTGGTTGATTTCAACTAGCCCTTCATGTTCATGAGTCCTTCTAGTCTCCTTCGGCTGAAACCAATAACATTTGAAGACTACGACATTCGGTGGGTTTTCACCATAGAACAGAAGTTCATAAATTGCTTCAACTCTCCCATAATACTCGGTACCTCCTTCGCCGATAGCAGATACACAACAATTTGTTGACTTTCGGTCGGCCATAGATAGCTCTTTGCCATAGGTACGAAAGCGATACCCGTTGATGTCGTACTTGTCAAATGAACGGACCTTATAGTCAAAACCATTAGCGACTTGTCTCAATTCGGCGTCCATAGACTCTGAATTAGCCTACAAGTTTAATATGAAAGGATTGTTGCATTATGCACAAATTAGCGAATGAAATGAAATTGTCTAATAGAAATTACCGTTTGTTTGAACCAAGAGATGAAACCGGGATAGCCACCTCCTTGCTTTGCGAGAAGCTCATACTCTTCAACGGAATCCTTTTGGATCTCGGCTCCATACGAGAATATGGTGACGTATCGACTGTATGACATATCCAGGAATAAGAGTAGTTCAAAGGAAATAGAAGTTGCGAAACAATGTACTGAGAACTTACTCGATGTACGGCCGCACTTCTATCAGGTTGTTGAAGATATACAACGAAATGGTCCGCCATTCTTCGTTATCCAAAGATACTGGATGTGAAACACTAGCTGGTGCGAGATTCCCTTTGAATAGGCTGAGGTTGGATCCACCCTTTTTAGGCTCGTCAGCATTGTACTGAGGCTTCGGATTATGCAAATGACGATTTTTGGCTTCGTAGTGCGCTGTTACGAAGTTTGCCGCCTCCTCTGTAATGAATGCCTCAGCCATCGATGCTTCAATTCTACGTTTATTTTTACATTTTTCTCGAAGCGTCTTCTGCATCCTCTCAGTTGGGTAGCACCAACGATTTTGCACGGGCCCCCCAATCTTGCCTCGGTCGGGAGATGCAAAATCAAATGCTGCATTGGATTAAAGAAGCCCGGTGGAAAGATCTTCTCTAACTTGCAGATCAACTCCGGCGCCAACTCTTCCATTTCTTCTAGCACGCCAGGCGATAGTTCTTTCGCACAAAGAACACGGAAGAAATAGCTGAGTTCTGCCAGTACTAGCCATTCATCCTCAGGGATGAAGCCACGCAACATCACCGGCATTACCCGCTCAATCCATATGTGCCAATCATGACTCTTGAGACCAAATATCTTTAGTTTATCAAGATTTGCTCCCCTCTTTAGATTCGCTGCATACCCATCGGGGAACATCAACTGCTGTTGCACCCACAAGAGAATTTCCCTCATAGCTGGCCTTCCAAGATTGAACCATGCCTTTGGCTTCGTCCAGTTCTGCTTTCCTTTCGGTTCTTTCATGTTTTGTAACGGCCTATCACATAGCGCCTCCAGATCGACTCTAGCCTTAGTATTATCCTTTGACTTCCCATCTATGCCGAACAATGTACCAAAAAGTGCCTCGGCGATATTCTTCTCAGTGTGCATCACGTCGATGTTGTGTGGGCAAAGGAGGTCTTTGAAGTAAGGCAAATCACATAAGCATGTTTTGTGAGTCCACGCGTGCTTAGTATTATACCCCTTGAAGTACCCTGGACGTTTGGATCTGGCTCGAGAGCGTTTAACTGATCCAGGGTCTATTGGCCTGTCAATGCAAGTGGTGCAAAGTTTTTGACAACTCTACCCCTGATGAAGTTCTTCTTGTCTTTCCTGAACTTATGGCGAGGATCCAGGAACTGTCTATGCATGTCGAAGCAAGAAAACTTGCGACCGGCCTGAAGCCAATGAAACTCAAGAGCTCCCTTGCATGTGGGGCACGGGAACGTTCCATGCACACACCAGCCAACGAATAGCGCATACGCCGGCAAGTCATGCGTCGAGTACATGTACCAGACACGCATTATGAAGTTCCGTTTGCTAAAGGCGTCGTATGTCTTGAACCCATTATCCCAAGCTTCTTGCAATTCGTCCTTAAGCGGCTGCATGTACACATTCATATTTTTGCCCGGATAGTTGGGTCCTGGAATTATCAACGTCAGGAAAATGTTCTTTCTTTGCATAATCTGTCCGGGGGGAGATTGAGTGGAAAGACAAATACGGGCCGACAACTGTATTGGGCTGCCATCATACCAAACACACTGAACCCATCCGTGCTGATGCCGACTCGAGGATGCCTCGGATCTGCCGCTTTGTCAGCATGTAATTCATCAAACTTTTTCCACGCAACACCATCCGATGTGTGTACCATCATCAGATTCCCATCTGCATCTAGTTCGGTTCTTTTGCCTGTTTTGTGCCATGTCATCTGTCTGGCCGTCTCTTCGACCATGAAAAGACGTTGAATTCTTGGTATGATTGGCATATACCGAAGAACACTAACGGGGATTTTGGTCTGTGTCTTCTCACCCATACCGTTGTCTACCACAATATACCTGGAAGACTTGCAAATGGGACAATAGTTCAAGTCTGCATAGTCAAGCCTAAATAAGGCACATCCTTTCTCACAGGCATGTATCTTCTCATAGGGCATCTTCAGTGCACGGAGGATTTTGTCTGACTGGTACAGGTTTGCAGGCATTACATGGCCTTTGGGTAGAAAGCGTCCAAATACTGTCATAATTGTGTCATAGCATTCTCTGCCCAAGTTGAACTGAGCCTTCAGAGCCATTACTTGTGAGATGGCATCCAACTGACAAAGCTCAGTGTGCTCGTGGAGCGGACATTTCGAAGACTCCAACATTTCATTGAAGGCCTTTGCAGATTCCTCCATCTCCTCGTTCGAATCCCGAGCATCATCATAGCCTTGCACCATGTTTTCCATCCCGGTACCATGCTCGTCGGTGCGACGACGATCCACTTCAGCTCGGTCACGTTGGGCAGACTCACCATGAAATGTCCACACTGTATAATCGGGCATAAAACCACTCTTCTGCAGGTGTTTGCCCATTTCAGCCTCTGTCTTCTTTTCCCAATTGCCGCACCGGAAACAGGGGCACCAGATTTTCTTTTGGCCATTTGCAAATGCGGCTTGCACAAACCCCTTAGTTTTTGTGAACCACTCAGCGCTCCATTTGTTCTGACCAGTGTGACCGGTATACATCCAAGCACGGTCACTCATCTTGACTTTCAGAGCTACTGGACACACAACAATTATATATGTAATTCACCATGTATATATTCATCAGTTGATCTACTTTGTCAATTTTATTACGTCCATGCAACCTACACTCTAATAGGTAATGATATGTCCTAATCCCACCCGTGTATGTGTAGATTGGGTTTATTTTCCCATGCTATGCTCTGGATCCGACGCAAAATTTCAGCAGCACCTCCCCGCTGTTCTCCTGATACACGTCTCTGCAATAAACAGAGAGGATGTGTACCCGGAGAACAACAGGGGAGGCACTGACGAAATATATGCGTCGGATGCGGAGCAAAGCATATGGGAAAAGGAACTCAATCTACACATACTCGGGCTGTCCATGGATAGCGTTGGAAAATTCGAAAGAATCAAGGTTATAAATATGCAAATGCATGCATATTTATAACTATGACGCTTTCGAACGGGAGACACATATTGGTTACGCATACTGATGATTCAAGACACATATATAGCTAGCTATCAAGTTTCATCAGAATAGATCAAATAATTAATGGGGGAGGAGGACTTGTCATTTGTGCTCACCCACGAACGAAGGGGCAGAGCTTGTCAAACGCACGGCGAGGTCGTCGAACACCAAACCTCGCAGCGATGAAACAACTGCACATTTAAAACTACACGATCAACACAATTATATATGATGTTTTCATAACTAAATCGAAAAATATATGACCTAACTAATAATTCACAAATATATGACCCCGTCGGCCTCTGGAAGGCCAAAGAACACCTTTTCGGGAGGTGTCGGTGGTCGGGGTGAAGGAAATATGCCCTAGAGGCAATAATAAAGTTATTATTTATTTCCTTATATCATGATAAATGTTTATTATTCATGCTAGAATTGTATTAACCGGAAACATAATACATGTGTGAATACATAGACCAACAGAGTGTCACTAGTATGCCTCTACTTGACTAGCTCATTAATCAAAGATGGTTATGTTTCCTAACCATGAACAAAGAGTTGTTATTTGATTAACGAGGTCACATCATTAGTAGAATGATCTGATTGACATGACCCATTCCATTAGCTTAGCACCCGATCGTTTAGTATGTTGCTATTGCTTTCTTCATGACTTATACATGTTCCTATAACTATGAGATTATGCAACTCCCGTTTACCGGAGGAACACTTTGGGTACTACCAAACGTCACAACGTAACTGGGTGATTATAAAGGAGTACTACAGGTGTCTCCAATGGTAGATGTTGGGTTGGCGTATTTCGAGATTAGGGTTTGTCACTCCGATTGTCGGAGAGGTATCTCTGGGCCCTCTCGGTAATACACATCACATAAGCCTTGCAAGCACTGCAACTAATATTTTAGTTGTGAGATGATGTATTACGGAACGAGTAAAGAGACTTGCCGGTAACGAGATTGAACTAGGTATTGGATACCGACGATCGAATCTCGGGCAAGTAACATACCGATGACAAAGGGAACAACGTATGTTGTTATGCGGTCTGACTGATAAAGATCTTCGTAGAATGTGTAGGAGCCAATATGGGCATCCAGGTCCCGCTATTGGTTATTGACCGGAGACGTGTCTCGGTCATGTCTACATTGTTCTCGAACCGTAGGGTCCGCACGCTTAACGTTACGATGACAATTATTATGAGTTTATGCATTTTGATGTACTGAAGGTTGTTCGGAGTCCCGGATGAGATCACGGACATGACGAGGAGTCTCGAAATGGTCGAGACGTAAAGATTGATATATTGGAAGCCTATGTTTGGGCACCGGAAGTGTTCCGGGTGAAATCAGGATTTTACCGGATTACCGGGAGGGTTACCGGAACCCCCCGGGAGGCAAATGGGCCTATTGGGCCTTAGTGGAAAAGAGAGAAGGGGCAGCCCACAGGCTAGCCGGCCGAACCCCCCTTCCCTAGTCCTATTAGGACTAGGAGAAGGGGCCGGCCCCCCTCTCTTCTCTTTCTCCCGAAGAGTCCTATTAGGAATAGGATTTGGGGGAAGGAGTCCTACTCCCGGTAGGAGTGGGACTCCTCCCTGTGCCTCCCTCCTAGCCGGCCGACCCCCTTGCCCCTGGTCCTTTATATACGGGGGCAGGGGGCACCCCATAGACACACAACTTGATCCTTGAGATCGTTCCTTAGCCGTGTGCGGTGCCCCCTGCCACCAAATTCCACCTCGATCGTACCGTTGTAGTGCTTAGGCGAAGCCCTGCGTCGGTAGTACATCAAGATCGTCACCACACCGTCGTTCTGACGGAACTCCTCCCCGAAGCTTTGCTGGATCGGAGCCCGGGGATCGTCATCGAGCTGAACGTGTGCTAAGAACTCGGAGGTGCCGGAGTAACGGTGCTTGGATCGGTCGGATCGGGAAGAAGACGTACGACTACTTCCTCTACGTTGTGTGATCGCTTCCGCAGTCGGTCTGCGTTGGTACGTAGACAACACTCTCCCCTCTCGTTGCTGTGCATCACCATGATCTTGCATGTGCGTAGGAAATTTTTTGAAATTATTGCGTTCCCCAACAGTGGCATCCGAGCCTAGGTTTTATGGTTTGATGTTATATGCACGAGTAGAACACAAGTGAGTTGTGGGCGATACAAGTCATACTGCCTACCAGCATGTCATACTTTGGTTCGGCGGTATTGTTGGTTGAGACGATCCGTACCAACCTTACGCGTACTCTTACGCGAGACCGTTTCCCTCGACGTGCTTTGCACATAGATGGCTTGCGGAAGACTGTCTCTCCAACTTTAGTTGAACCTAGTGTGACTACGCCCGGTCCTTGAGAAGGTTAAAAGGGAGTCTATTTGACGAACTGTCGTTGTGGTTTTGATGCGTAGGTGAGATGAGTTCTTACTTAAAGCCCGTAGCAGCCACGTAAAAACTTGCAACAACAAAGTAGAGGACGTCTAACTTGTTTTTGCAGGGTATGTTGTGATGTGATATGGTCAAGGCATGATGCTGATTTTATTGTATGAGATGATCATGTTTTGTAACTAAGTTATCGGCAACTGGCAGGAGCCATATGGTTGTCGCTTTATTGTATGCAATGCAATCGCGATGTAATGATTTACTAGATTACTAAACGGTAGTAATAGTCGTGGAAGCATAAGATTGGCGAGACGACAACGTTGCTACGATGGAGATCAAGGTGGCGCGCCGGTGACGATGGTGATCATGACGGTGCTTCGGAGATGGAGATCACAAGCACAAGATGATGATGGCCATATCATATCACTTATATTGATTGCATGCGATGTTTATCCTTTTATGCATCTTATCTTTCTTTGATTGACGGTAGCATTATAAGATGATCTCTCACTAAATTATCAAGAAGTGTTCTCCCTGAGTATGCACCGTTGCCAAAGTTCGTCGTGCCCAGACACCACGTGATGATCGGGTGTGATAAGCTCTACGTCCATCTACAACGGGTGCAAGCCAGTTTTGCACACGCAGAATACTCAGGTTAAACTTGACGAGCCTAGCATATGCAGATATGGCCTCGGAACACAGAGACCGAAAGGTCGAGCGTGAATCATATAGTAGATATGATCAACATGACGATGTTCACCATTGAAAACTACTCCATCTCACGTGATGATCGGTTATGGTTTAGTTGATTTGGATCACGTGATCACTTAGAGGATTAGAGGGATGTCTATCTAAGTGGGAGTTCCTAAGTAATTTGATTAACTGAACTTAAACTTATCATGAACTTAGTACCTGATAGTATCTTGCTTGTTTATGTTGCTTGTAGATAGATGGCTCGTGCTATTGTTCCGTTGAATTTTAATGTGTTCCTTGAGAAAGCAAAGTTGAAAGATGATGGTAGCAATTACATGGACTGGGTTCGTAACCTGAGGATTATCCTCATTGCTGCACAGAAGAATTACGTCCTGGAAGCACCGCTGGGTGACAGGCCTGCTGCTGGAGCAACGCCAGATGTTATGAACGTCTGGCAGAGCAAAGCTGATGACTACTCGATAGTTCAGTGTGCCATGCTTTACGGCTTAGAATCGGGACTTCAACGACGTTTTGAACGTCATGGAGCATATGAGATGTTCCAGGAGTTGAAGTTAATATTTCAAGCAAATGCCCGAATTGAGAGATATGAAGTCTCCAATAAGTTCTATAGCTGTAAGATGGAGGAGAACAGTTCTGTCAGTGAGCATATACTCAAAATGTCTGGGTATAATAATCACTTGATTCAGATGGGAGTTAATCTTCCAGATGATTGCGTCATTGACAGAATTCTCCAATCACTGCCACCAAGCTACAAGAGCTTCGTGATGAACTATAATATGCAAGGGATGAACAAGACTATTCCCGAGCTCTTCGCAATGCTGAAAGCTGCGGAGGTAGAAATCAAGAAGGAGCATCAAGTGTTGATGGTTAGCAAAACCACTAGTTTCAAGAAAAAGGGCAAAGGGAAGAAGAAGGGAAACTTCAAGAAGAACAGCAAGCAAGTTGCTGCTCAGGAGAAGAAACCCAAGTCTGGACCTAAGCCTGAAACTGAGTGCTTCCACTGCAAGCAGACTGGACACTGGAAGCGGAACTGCCCCAAGTATTTGGCGGATAAGAAGGATGGCAAAGTGAGCAAAGGTATATGTGATATACATGTTATTGATGTGTACCTTACTAGAGCTCGCAGTAGCACCTGGGTATTTGATACTGGTTCTGTTGCTAATATTTGCAACTCGAAACAGGGACTACGGAATAAGCGGACACTAGCAAAGGACGAGGTGACGATGCGCGTGGGAAACGGTTCCAAAGTCGATGTGATCGCGGTCGGCACGCTACCTCTACATCTACCTTCGGGATTAATATTAGACCTAAATAATTGTTATTTGGTGCCAGCGTTGAGCATGAACATTATATCTGGATCTTGTTTAATGCGAGACGGTTATTCATTTAAATCAGAGAATAATGGTTGTTCTATTTATATGAATAATATCTTTTATGGTCATGCACCTTTGAAAAGTGGTCTATTCTTGTTGAATCTCGAAGATAGTAATACACATATTCATAATGTAGAAGCCAAAAGATGCAAAGTTAATAATGATAGTGCAACTTATTTGTGGCACTGCCGTTTAGGTCATATCGGTGTAAAGCGCATGAAGAAACTCCATACTGATGGGCTTTTGGAATCACTTGATTATGAATCACTTGGTACTTGCGAACCGTGCCTCATAGGCAAGATGACTAAAAACACCGTTCTCCGGTACTATGGAGAGAGCAACAGATTTGTTGGAAATCATACATACCGATGTATGTGGTCCGATGAATATTGAGGCTCGCGGCGGATATCGTTATTTTCTCACCTTCACAGATGATTTAAGCAGATATGGGTATATCTACTTAATGAAACATAAGTCTGAAACATTTGAAAAGTTCAAGGAATTTCAGAGTGAAGTTGAAAATCATCGTAACAAGAAAATAAAATTTCTACGATCTGATCGTGGAGGAGAATATTTGAGTTACGAGTTTGGTGTACATTTGAAAAATTGTGGAATAGTTTCGCAACTCACGCCACCCGGAACACCACAGCGTAATGGTGTGTCCGAACGTCGTAATCGTACTTTACTAGATATGGTGCGATCTATGATGTCTCCTACTGATTTACCGCTATCGTTTTGGGGTTATGCTTTAGAGACGGCCGCATTCACGTTAAATAGGGCACCATCAAAATCCGTTGAGACGACGCCTTATGAACTATGGTTTGGCAAGAAACCAAAGTTGTCGTTTCTTAAAGTTTGGGGCTGCGATGCTTATGTGAAAAAGCTTCAACCTGATAAGCTCGAACCCAAAGCGGAGAAATGTGTCTTCATAGGATACCCAAAGGAAACTGTTGGGTATACCTTCTATCACAGATCCGAAGGCAAGACATTCGTTGCTAAGAATGGATCATTTCTAGAGAAGGAGTTTCTCTCGAAAGAAGTGAGTGGGAGGAAAGTAGAACTTGACAAGGTAACTGTACCTGCTCCCTTATTGGAAAATAGTACATCACAGAAAACTGTTTTTGCGACACCTATGCCAATCAGTGAGGAAGCTAATGATGATGATCATGAAGCTTCAGAACAAGATACTACTGAACCACGTAGATCAACCAGAGTGAGATCCACACCAGAGTGGTACGGTAATCTAGTTCTGGAAGTCATGATGCTAGATCATGATGAACCTACGAACTATGAAGAAGCGATGGTGAGCCCAGATTCCGCAAAATGGCTTGAGGCCATGAAATCTGAGATGGGATCCATGTATGAGAACAAAGTATGGACTTTGGTTGACTTGCCCGATGATCGGCAAGCAATTGAGAATAAATGGATCTTCAAGAAAAAGACTGACACTGACGGTAATGTTACTGTCTATAAAGCTCGACTTGTCGCAAAAGGTTTTCGACAAGTTCAAGGGGTTGACTACGATGAGACTTTCTCACCCGTAGCGATGCTTAAGTCCGTCAGAATAATGTTAGCAATTGCCGCATTTTATGATTATGAAATATGGCAGATGGATGTCAAAACTGCATTCCTGAATGGATTTCTGGAAGAAGAGTTGTATATGGTACAACCAGAAGGTTTTGTCGATCCAAAAGGAGCTAACAAAGTATGCAAACTCCAGCGATCCATTTATGGACTGGTGCAAGCATCTCGGAGTTGGAATAAACGCTTTGATAGTGTGATCAAAGCATTTGGCTTTATACAGACTTTTGGAGAAGCCTGTATTTACAAGAAAGTGAGTGGGAGCTCTGTAGCATTTCTGATATTATATGTGGATGACATATTGCTAATTGGAAATGATATAGAATTTCTGGATAGCATAAAGGGATACTTGAATAAAAGTTTTTCGATGAAAGACCTCGGGGAAGCTGCTTACATATTAGGCATAAAGATCTATAGAGATAGATCAAGACGCTTAATTGGACTTTCACAAAGCACATACCTAGACAAGATTTTGAAGAAATTCAAAATGGATCAAGCAAAGAAAGGGTTCTTGCCTGTGTTACAAGGTATGAAATTGAGTAAGACTCAATGCCCGACCACTGCAGAAGATAGAGAGAAAATGAAAGATGTTCCCTATGCTTCAGCAATAGGATCTATCATGTATGCAATGCTGTGTACCAGACCTGATGTGTGCCTTGCTATAAGTTTAGCAGGGAGGTACCAAAGTAATCCGGGAATGGATCACTGGACAGCGGTCAAGAACATCCTGAAATACCTGAAAAGGACTAAGGATATGTTTCTCGTATATGGAGGTGACAAAGAGCTCACCGTAAGAGGTTACGTTGATGCAAGCTTTGACACTGATCCGGACGATTCTAAATCGCAAACCGGATACGTGTTTACTTTAAACGGTGGAGCTGTCAGTTGGTGCAGTTCTAAACAAAGCGTCGTAGCGGGATCTACATGTGAAGCGGAGTACATAGCTGCTTCGGAAGCAGCAAACAAAGGAGTCTGGATGAAGGAGTTCATATCCGATCTAGGTGTCATACCTAGTGCATCGGGTCCAATGAAAATCTTCTGTGACAATACTGGTGCAATTGCCTTGGCAAAGGAATCCAGATTTCACAAGAGGACCAAACACATCAAGAGACGCTTCAACTCCATCCGGGATTTAGTCCAGGTGGGAGACATAGAGATTTGCAAGATACATACGGATCTGAATGTTGCAGACCCGTTGACTAAGCCTCTTCCACGAGCAAAACATGATCAGCACCAAGGCTCCATGGGTGTTAGAATCATTACTGTGTAATCTAGATTATTGACTCTAGTTCAAGTGGGAGACTGAAGGAAATATGCCCTAGAGGCAATAATAAAGTTATTATTTATTTCCTTACATCATGATAAATGTTTATTATTCATGCTAGAATTGTATTAACAGGAAACATAATACATGTGTGAATACATAGACCAACAGAGTGTCACTAGTATGCCTCTACTTGACTAGCTCGTTAATCAAAGATGGTTATGTTTCCTAACCATGAACAAGGAGTTGTTATTTGATTAACGAGGTCACATCATTAGTAGAATGATCTGATTGACATGACCCATTCCATTAGCTTAGCACCCGATCGTTTAGTATGTTGCTATTGCTTTCTTCATGACTTATACATGTTCCTATAACTATGAGATTATGCAACTCTCGTTTACCGGAGGAACACTTTGGGTACTACCAAACGTCACAACGTAACTGGGTGATTATAAAGGAGTACTACAGGTGTCTCCAATGGTAGATGTTGGGTTGGCGTATTTCGAGATTAGGGTTTGTCACTCCGATTGTCGGAGAGGTATCTCTGGGCCCTCTCGGTAATACACATCACATAAGCCTTGCAAGCACTGCAACTAATATGTTAGTTGTGAGATGATGTATTACGGAACGAGTAAAGAGACTTGCCAGTAACGAGATTGAACTAGGTATTGGACACCGACGATCGAATCTCGGGCAAGTAACATACCGATGACAAAGGGAACAACGTATGTTGTTATGCGGTCTGACCGATAAAGATCTTCGTAGAATGTGTAGGAGCCAATATGGGCATCCAGGTCCCGCTATTGGTTATTGACCGGAGACGTGTCTCGGTCATGTCTACATTGTTCTCGAACCGTAGGGTCCGCACGCTTAACGTTACGATGACAGTTATTATGAGTTTATGCATTTTGATGTACCGAAGGTTGTTCGGAGTCCCGGATGAGATCACGAACATGCCGAGGAGTCTCGAAATGGTCGAGAGGTAAAGATTGATATATTGGAAGCCTATGTTTGGGCACCGGAAGTGTTCCGGGTGAAATCGGGATTTTACCGGATTACCGGGAGGGTTACCGGAACCCCCCGGGAGGCAAATGGGCCTATTGGGCCTTAGTGGAAAAGAGAGAAGGGGCAGCCCACAGGCTAGCCGGCCGAACCCCCCTTCCCTAGTCCTATTAGGACTAGGAGAAGGGGTCGGCCCCCCTCTCTTCTCTTTCTCCCGAAGAGTCCTATTAGGAATAGGATTTGGGGGAAGGAGTCCTACTCCCGGTAGGAGTGGGACTCCTCCCTGCGCCTCCCTCCTAGCCGGCCGACCCCTTGCCCCTGGTCCTTTATATACGGGGGCAGGGGGCACCCCATAGACACACAACTTGATCCTTGAGATCGTTCCTTAGCCGTGTGCGGTGCCCCCTGCCACCAAATTCCACCTCGATCGTACCGTTGTAGTGCTTAGGCGAAGCCCTGCGTCGGTAGTACATCAAGATCGTCACCACGCCGTCGTGCTGACGGAACTCCTCCCCGAAGCTTTGCTGGATCGGAGCCCGGGGATCGTCATCGAGCTGAACGTGTGCTAAGAACTCGGAGGTGCCGGAGTAACGGTGCTTGGATCGGTCGGATCGGGAAGAAGACGTACGACTACTTCCTCTACGTTGTGTGATCGCTTCCGCAGTCGGTCTGCGTTGGTACGTAGACAGCACTCTCCCCTCTCGTTGCTGTGCATCACCATGATCTTGTGTGTGCGTAGGAAAAATTTTGAAATTACTGCGTTCCCCAACACGGGGTGTCCTGTCGGTGTCGGGGTGTTGTGTCGGGGTCGGGGTGTCGGGTCAGGGTGCCGGGTCGGGGTCGGGGTGCCGTGTCGGTGTCGGGGTGTCGGGTCAGGCTCGGGGTCGGGGTGTTGGGGTCGGGGTCGGGGTCGGGGTCGGGGTGTCGGGTCAGGCCCGGGGTCGGGGTCTCGGGGTCGGGGTGTCGGGTTGGGTGCCGGGTCGGGGTCGGGGTGTCAGGTCAGGCTCGGGGTCGGGGTCTCGGGGTCGGGGTGTCTGGTCGGGGTGCCGGGTCGGGGTCGGGGTGCCGTGTCGGGGTAAGGGTGTGTCAGGGTGTCGGTGTCGGGGTGTCGTGTCGGTGTCGGGGTCGGGGTCTCGGGGTCGGGGTGCCGGGTCGGGGTTGGGGTGCCGTGTCGGTGTCTGGGTCGGGGTGTCGGGTCAGGCTCGTGGTCGGGGTGTCGGGGTCGGGGTCGGGGTGTCGGGGTCGGGGTCGGGGTGTCGGTGTTGGGGAACGTAGTAATTTCGAAAATTTTCCTACGCACACGCAAGATCATGGTGATGCATAGCAACGAGGGGGAGAGTATTGTCTACGTACCAACGCAGACCGACTGCGGAAGCGATCTCACAACGTAGAGGAAGTAGTCGTACGTCTTCTTCCCGATCCGACCGATCCAAGCACCGTTACTCCGGCACCTCCGAGTTCTTAGCACACGTTCAGCTCGATGACGATCCTCGGGCTCCGATCCAGCAAAGCGTCGAGGAAGAGTTCCGTCAGCACAACGGCGTGGTGACGATCTTGATGTACTACCGACGCAGGGCTTCGCTAAGCTCTACAACGATATGACCGAGGTGGAATTTGGTGGCAGGGGGGCACCGCACACGGCTAAGGAACGATCAACAATGATCAACTTGTGTGTCTATGGGGTGCCCCCTGCCCCCGTATATAAAGGAGCAGGGGGAGGGGGTTCGGCCGGCTAGGGAGAGGGCGCGGGAGGAGTCCTACTCCTACCGGGAGTAGGACTCCCCCCCTCAATCCTATTTCAACTAGGACTCCAAGGGGTAAAGGAGAGAGAGGGGGGCCGGCCCCTTCTCCTAGTCCTACTAGGACTTGGGAAAGGGGGGGCGCGCGGCCAGCTGTGGGCTGCCCCTTTTCTCTTTTCCACTAAGGCCCAATAGGCCCATTTGCCTCCCGGGGGGTTCCGGTAACCCTCCCGGTATTCCGGTAAAATCCCGATTTCATCCGGAACACTTCCGGTGTCCAAACATAGCCTTCCAATATATCAATCTTTACGTCTCGACCATTTCGAGACTCCTCGTCATGTCCGTGATCACATCCGGGACTCCGAACAACCTTCAGTACATCAAAATGCATAAACTCATAATAACTGTCATCGTAACATTAAGCGTACGGACCCTACGGTTCGAGAACAATGTAGACATGACCGAGACACATCTCCGGTCAATAACCAATAGCGGGACCTGGATGCCCATATTGGCTCCTACATATTCTACGAAGATCTTTATCGGTCAGACCGCATAACAACATACGTTGTTCCCTTTGTCATCGGTATGTTACTTGCCCGAGATTTGATCGTCGGTATCCAATACCTAGTTCAATCTCGTTACCGGCAAGTCTCTTTACTCGTTCCGTAATACATTATCTCATAACTAACATCTTAGTTATTATGCTTGCAAGGCTTATGTGATGTGTATTACCGAGAGGGCCCAGAGATACCTCTCCGACAATCGGAGTGACAAACCCTAATATCGAAATACGCCAACCCAACATCTACCATTGGAGACACTTGTAGTACTCCTTTATAATCACCCAGTTACGTTGTGACGTTTGGTAGTACCCAAAGTGTTCCTCCGGTAAATGGGAGTTGCATAATCTCATAGTTATAGGAACATGTATAAGTCATGAAGAAAGCAATAGCAACATACTAAACGATCGGGTGCTAAGCTAATGGAATGGGTCATGTCAATCAGATCATTCAACTAATGATGTGACCTCGTTAATCAAATAACAACTCTTTGTTCATGGTTAGGAAACATAACCATCTTTGATTAACGAGCTAGTCAAGTAGAGGCATACTAGTGACACTCTGTTGGTCTATGTATTCACACATGTATTATGTTTCCGGTTAATACAATTCTAGCATGAATAATAAACATTTATCATGATATAAGGAAATAAATAATAACTTTATTATTGCCTCTAGGGCATATTTCCTTCAGTCTCCCACTTGCACTAGAGTCAATAATCTAGATTACACAGTAATCATTCTAACACCCATGGAGCTTTGGTGCTGATCATGTTTTGCTCGTGGAAGAGGCTTAGTCAACGGGTCTGCAACATTCAGATCCGTATGTATCTTGCAAATCTCTATGTCTCCCACCTAGACTAAATCCCGGATGGAGTTGAAGCGTCTCTTGATGTGTTTGGTCCTTTTGTGAAATCTGGATTCCTTTGCCAAAGAAATTGCACCAGTATTGTCACAAAAGATTTTCATTGGACCCGATGCACTAGGTATGACACCTAGATCGGATATGAACTCCTTCATCCAGACTCCTTCGTTTGCTGCTTCCGAAGCAGCTATGTACTCCGCTTCACATGTAGATCCCGCTACGACGCTTTGTTTAGAACTGCACCAACTGACAGCTCCACCGTTTAAAGTAAACACGTATCCGGTTTGCGATTTAGAATCGTCCGGATCAGTGTCAAAGCTTGCATCAACGTAACCTCTTACGGTGAGCTCTTTGTCACCTCCATATACGAGAAACATATCCTTAGTCCTTTTCAGGTATTTCAGGATGTTCTTGACCGCTGTCCAGTGATCCACTCCTAGATTACTTTGGTACCTCCCTGCTAAACTTATAGCAAGGCACACATCAGGTCTGGTACACAGCATTGCATACATGATAGAGCCTATGGCTGAAGCATAGGGAACATCTTTCATTTTCTCTCTATCTTCTGCAGTGGTCGAGCATTGAGTCTCACTCAACTTCACACCTTGTAACACAGGCAAGAACCCTTTCTTTGCTTGATCCATTTTGAACTTCTTCAAAATCTTGTCAAGGTATGTGCTTTGTGAAAGTCCAATTAAGCGTTTTGATCTATCTCTATAGATCTTTATGCCTAATATGTAAGCAGCTTCCCCGAGGTCTTTCATCGAAAAACTTTTATTCAAGTATCCCTTTATGCTATCCAGAAATTCTATATCATTTCCAATCAGCAATATGTCATCCACATATAATATCAGAAATGCTACAGAGCTCCCACTCACTTTCTTGTAAATACAGGCTTCTCCAAAAGTCTGTATAAAGCCAAATGCTTTGATCACACTATCAAAGCGTTTATTCCAACTCCGAGATGCTTGCACCAGTCCATAAATGGATCGCTGGAGTTTGCATACTTTGTTAGCTCCTTTTGGATCGACAAAACCTTCTGGTTGCATCATATACAACTCTTCTTCCAGAAATCCATTCAGGAATGCAGTTTTGACATCCATTTGCCATATTTCATAATCATAAAATGCGGCAATTGCTAACATGATTCTGACGGATTTAAGCATCGCTACGGGTGAGAAGGTCTCATCGTAGTCAACCCCTTGAACTTGTCGAAAACCTTTTGCGACAAGTCGAGCTTTATAGACAGTAATATTACCGTCAGCGTCAGTCTTTTTCTTGAAGATCCATTTATTCTCAATTGCTTGCCGATCATCGGGCAAGTCAACCAAAGTCCATACTTTGTTCTCATACATGGATCCCATCTCAGATTTCATGGCCTCAAGCCACTTTGCGGAATCTGGGCTCACCATCGCTTCTTCATAGTTCGTAGGTTCATCATGATCTAGCAGCATGACTTCCAGAACTGGATTACCGTACCACTCTGGTGCGGATCTCACTCTGGTTGATCTACGTGGTTCAGTAGTATCTTGCCCTAAAGTTTCATGATCATCATCATTAGCTTCCTCACTAATTGGTATAGGTGTCGCAGAAACAGTTTTCTGTGATGTACTATTTTCCAATAAGGGAGCAGGTACAGTTACCTCGTCAAGTTCTACTTTCCTCCCACTCACTTCTTTCAAGAGAAACTCCTTCTCTAGAAATGATCCATTCTTAGCAACGAATGTCTTGCCTTCGGATCTGTGATAGAAGGTATACCCAACAGTTTCCTTTGGGTATCCTATGAAGACACATTTCTCTGCTTTGGGTTCGAGCTTATCAGGTTGAAGCTTTTTCACATAAGCATCGCAGCCCCAAACTTTAAGAAACGACAACTTTGGTTTCTTGCCAAACCATAGTTCATAAGGCGTCGTCTCAACGGATTTTGATGGTGCCCTATTTAACGTGAATGCGGCCGTCTCTAAAGCATAACCCCAAAACGATAGCGGTAAATCAGTAAGAGACATCATAGATCGCACCATATCTAGTAAAGTACGATTACGACGTTCGGACACACCATTACGCTGTGGTGTTCCGGGTGGCGTGAGTTGCGAAACTATTCCACAATTTTTCAAATGTATACCAAACTCGTAACTCAAATATTCTCCTCCACGATCAGATCGTAGAAACTTTATTTTCTTGTTACAATGATTTTCAACTTCACTCTGAAATTCCTTGAACTATTCAAATGTTTCAGACTTATGTTTCATTAAGTAGATATACCCATATCTGCTTAAATACTCTGTGAAGGTGAGAAAATAACGATATCCGCCACGAGCCTCAATATTCATCGGACCACATACATCGGTATGTATGATTTCCAATAAATCTGTTGCTCTCTCCATAGTACCGGAGAACGGTGTTTTAGTCATCTTGCCTATGAGGCACGGTTCGCAAGTACCAAGTGATTCATAATCAAGTGGTTCCAAAAGCCCATCAGTATGGAGTTTCTTCATGCGCTTTACACCGATATGACCTAAACGGTGGTGCCACAAATAAGTTGCACTATCATTATCAACTCTGTATCTTTTGGCTTCTACATTATGAATATGTGTATCACTACTATCGAGATTCAATAAGAATAGACCACTCTTCAAAGGTGCATGGCCATAAAAGATATTACTCATATAAATAGAACAACCACTATTCTCTGATTTAAATGAATAACCGTCTCGCATCAAACAAGATCCAGATATAATGTTCATGCTCAACGCTGGCACCAAATAACAATTATTTAGGTCTAATATTAATCCCGAAGGTAGATGTAGATGTAGCGTGCCGACCGCGATCACATCGACTTTGGAACCATTTCCCACGCGCATCGTCACCTCGTCCTTTGCTAGCGTCCGCTTATTCCGTAGTCCCTGTTTCGAGTTGTAAATATTAGCAACAGAACCAGTATCAAATACCCAGGTGCTACTGCGCGCTCTAGTAAGGTACACATCAATAACATGTATATCACATATACCTTTGTTCACCTTGCCATCCTTCTTATCCGCCAAATACTTGGGGCAGTTCCGCTTCCAGTGACCAGTCTGCTTGCAGTAGAAGCACTCAGTTTCAGGCTTAGGTCCAGACTTGGGTTTCTTCTCCTGAGCAGCAACTAGCTTGCTGTTCTTCTTGAAGTTCCCCTTCTTCTTCCCTTTGCCCTTTTTCTTGAAACCAGTGGTTTTGTTAACCATCAACACTTGATGCTCCTTCTTGATTTCTACCTCCGCAGCTTTCAGCATTGCGAAGAGCTTGGGAATAGTCTTGTTCATCCCTTGCATATTATAGTTCGTCACGAAGCTCTTGTAGCTTGGTGGCAGTGATTGGAGAATTCTGTCAATGACGCAATCATCTGGAAGATTAACTCCCATCTGAATCAAGTGATTATTATACCCAGACATTTTGAGTATATGCTCACTGACAGAACTGTTCTCCTCCATCTTGCAGCGATAGAACTTATTGGAGACTTCATATCTCTCAATTTGGGCATTTGCTTGAAATATTAACTTCAACTCCTGGAACATCTCATATGCTCCATGACGTTCAAAACGTCGTTGAAGTCCCGATTCTAAGCCGTAAAGCATGGCACACTGAACTATCGAGTAGTCATCAGCTTTGCTCTGCCAGACGTTCATAACATCTGGCGTTGCTCCAGCAGCAGGCCTGGCACCCAGCGGTGCTTCCAGGACGTAATTCTTCTGTGCAGCAATGAGGATAATCCTCAGGTTACGGACCCAGTCCGTGTAATTGCTACCATCATCTTTCAACTTTGCTTTCTCAAGGAACGCATTAAAATTCAACGGAACAACAACACGAGCCATCTATCTACAATCAACATAAACAAGCAAGATGCTATCAGGTACTAAGTTCATGATAAGTTTAAGTTCAGTTAATCAAATAACTTAGGAACTCCCACTTAGATAGACATCCCTCTAATCCTCTAAGTGATCACGTGATCCAAATCAACTAAACCATAACCGATCATCACGTGAGATGGAGTAGTTTTCAATGGTGAACATCGTCATGTTGATCATATCTACTATATGATTCACGCTCGACCTTTCGGTCTCTGTGTTCCGAGGCCATATCTGCATATGCTAGGCTCGTCAAGTTTAACCTGAGTATTCTGCGTGTGCAAAACTGGCTTGCACCCGTTGTAGATGGACGTAGAGCTTATCACACCCGATCATCACGTGGTGTCTGGGCACGACGAACTTTGGCAACGGTGCATACTCAGGGAGAACACTTCTTGATAATTTAGTGAGAGATCATCTTATAATGCTACCGTCAATCAAAGCAAGATAAGATGCATAAAAGGATAAACATCACATGAAATCAATATAAGTGATATGATATGGCCATCATCATCTTGTGCTTGTGATCTCCATCTCCGAAGCACCGTCATGATCACCATCGTCACCGACGCGACACCTTGATCTCCATCGTAGCATTGTTGTCGTCTCGCCAATCTTATACTTCCACGACTATCACTACCGCTTAGTAATAAAGTAAAGCATTACATCGCGATTGCATTGCATACAATAAAGCGACAACCATATGGCTCCTGCCAGTTGCCGATAACTCGGTTACAAAACATGATCATCTCACACAATAAAATCAGCATCATGCCTTGACCATATCACATCACAACATGCCCTGCAAAAACAAGTTAGACGTCCTCTACTTTGTTGTTGCAAGTTTTACGTGGCTGCTACGGGCTTAAGTAAGAACACATCTCACCTACGCATCAAAACCACAACGATAGTTTGTCAAATAGACTCCGTTTTAACCTTCTCAAGGACCGGGCATAGCCACACTTGGTTCAACTAAAGTTGGAGAGACAGTCTTCCGCAAGCCATCTGTGTGCATAGCACGTCGAGGGAACCGGTCTCGCGTAAGAGTACGCGTAAGGTTGGTCCGGATCGTCTCGTCCAACAATACCGCCGAACCAAAGTATCACATGCTGGTAGGCAGTATGACTTGTATCGCCCACAACTCAGTTGTGTTCTACTCGTGCATATATCATCAAACCATAAAAACCTGGCTCTGATACCACTGTTGGGGAACGTAGTAATTTCGAAAATTTTCCTACGCACACGCAAGATCATGGTGATGCATAGCAACGAGGGGGAGAGTATTGTCTACGTACCAACGCAGACCGACTGCGGAAGCGATCTCACAACGTAGAGGAAGTAGTCGTACGTCTTCTTCCCGATCCGACCGATCCAAGCACCGTTACTCCGGCACCTCCGAGTTCTTAGCACACGTTCAGCTCGATGACGATCCTCGGGCTCCGATCGAGCAAAGCGTCGAGGAAGAGTTCCGTCAGCACAATGGCGTGGTGACGATCTTGATGTACTACCGACGCAGGGCTTCGCCTAAGCTCTACAACGATATGACCGAGGTGGAATTTGGTGGCAGGGGGGCACCGCACACGGCTAAGGAACGATCAACAATGATCAACTTGTGTGTCTATGGGGTGCCCCCTGCCCCCGTATATAAAGGAGCAGGGGGAGGGGGTTTGGCCGGCTAGGGAGAGGGCGCGGGAGGAGTCCTACTCCTACCGGGAGTAGGACTCCCCCCCTCAATCCTATTTCAACTAGGACTCCAAGGGGGAAAGGAGAGAGAGGGGGGCCGGCCCCTTCTCCTAGTCCTACTAGGACTTGGGAAAGGGGGGGGCGCGGCCAGCTGTGGGCTGCCCCTTTTCTCTTTTCCACTAAGGCCCAATAGGCCCATTTGCCTCCGGGGGGGTTCCGGTAACCCTCCCGGTATTCCGGTAAAATCCCGATTTCACCCGGAACACTTCCGGTGTCCAAACATAGCCTTCCAATATATCAATCTTTACGTCTCGACCATTTCGAGACTCCTCGTCATGTCCGTGATCACATCCGGGACTCCGAACAAACTTCGGTACATCAAAATGCATAAACTCATAATAACTGTCATCGTAACGTTAAGCGTGCGGACCCTACGGTTCGAGAACAATGTAGACATGACCGAGACACATCTCCGGTCAATAACCAATAGCGGGACCTGGATGCCCATATTGGATCCTACATATTCTACGAAGATCTTTATCGGCCAGACCGCATAACAACATACGTTGTTCCCTTTGTCATCGGTATGTTACTTGCCCGAGATTCGATCGTCGGTATCCAATACCTAGTTCAATCTCGTTACCGGAAAGTCTCTTTACTCGTTCCGTAATACATTATCTCATAACTAACATCTTAGTTATTATGCTTGCAAGGCTTATGTGATGTGTATTACCGAGAGGGCCCAGAGATACCTCTCCGACAATCGGAGTGACAAACCCTAATCTCGAAATACGCCAACCCAACATCTACCATTGGAGACACATGTAGTACTCCTTTATAATCACCCAGTTACGTTGTGACGTTTGGTAGTACCCAAAGTGTTCCTCCGGTAAACGGGAGTTGCATAATCTCATAGTTATAGGAACATGTATAAGTCATGAAGAAAGCAATAGCAACATACTAAACGATCGGGTGCTAAGCTAATGGAATGGGTCATGTCAATCAGATCATTCAACTAATGATGTGACCTCATTAATCAAATAACAACTCTTTGTTCATGGTTAGGAAACATAACCATCTTTGATTAACGAGCTAGTCAAGTAGAGGCATACTAGTGACACTCTGTTGGTCTATGTATTCACACATGTATTATGTTTCCGGTTAATACAATTCTAGCATGAATAATAAACATTTATCATGATATAAGGAAATAAATAATAACTTTATTATTGCCTCTAGGGCATATTTCCTTCAGTCGGGGTCGGGGTCTAGGGGTCGGGGTGTCGTGTCGGGGTGCCGGGTCGGGGTCGGGGTGCCGTGTCGGGTCGGGGTGCCGTGTCGGGTCAGGGTTTTTTCCTTTTTTTCCTTTTCTTCTTCTTCCTATTCTTCCTTTTCTTCCTTTTTTTCCTTCTTCTTCTTCTTCTTCTTCTTCTTCTTCTTCTTCTTCTTCCTCCTCCTCCTCCTTTCCTTTTTCCTCTTCTTGTTCTTCTCCTCCTCTCCTCTTTTTTCTTCTTCTTCTTCCTCTTCTTCTTTTTTCTTCTCCTCCTCCTCTTCTTCTTCTTCCTTTCCTTTTTCCTCTTCTTCTTCTCCTCCTCTCCTCTTTTTCACTTCTTCTTCTTCTTTCCTCAAACTAAACTAAACCTAAAACTAAACCTAAACCTAAAACTAAAACTAAAACTAAATCTAAACTAAACATAAAACTAAAACTAATAAAACAAAAAAAAGGAAAAAACTAAATCTAAACCTAAAACTAAACTAAAACTAAACCTAAAACTAAAACTAAATCTAAACTAAAACTAAAAAGAAAAAAAAACAGAAAAAAACAGAAAAAAAGGAGGGGGGCTCACCTGGGGCAGGGCCGGTGGAGGAGGGGGGCGGGGCGGTGGAGGAGCTGGCCGGGGCGCGGGGGCGTCCTGGGGCGGCGGGGGGCCGGGCCCGGGGCGGTGGGGTGCGGGGCGGCGGGGGGCCGGGGCAGCGGGGGGCCGGGGCGGGGGGGCGATGGGGCGGTGGGGCG
Organism: Triticum monococcum; assembly: GCA_034509565.1. NCBI lineage: Eukaryota > Viridiplantae > Streptophyta > Magnoliopsida > Poales > Poaceae > Triticum > Triticum monococcum. Next base: position 86,666,381 of record CM067843.1, read on the forward strand.
GCGGGGGCGGGGGCGACGGGGCGGCGGCGGCGGGGGCGAGAGGCGGCGGCGCGCTGCGGGCGGCGGCGGTGGGGTGGGAATGGGTGGCGTGGCGAGGAGAGAACAGAGAGGGCGGGGGGGTACGGGCCGTTAATAGATAGTGCCCTCTGTGCCGTCCGCCTCTCTTTGCCGTCCGCCCTTTTGCCTCTTTGTCGTCTGCTGGCAGACGGCAAAGAGGTGGGCCGTTAAGTTTTTTCCAAATGGGTGGGGGGTGGGGGCCACCTCTCTCTTTGCCGTCTGCAAGCTGACGGCAAAGATTCTTTGTCGTCTGCTGGCAGACGGCAAAGATTCTTTGTCGTCTGCTGGCAGACGGCAAAGATCTCGCGGACGGCAAAGAGCTTCTTTGCCGTCTGCCGTTTCTTTTCCGTCTGCTTTTTGGTAGCTGATGGCAAAGAGCTTCTTTGTCGTCAGCTAGCAGACGGCAAAGAGCTGGCAGATGGCAAATTAGCTGATTCCAGTAGTGATGCTTGAACTATTATTATTTTTATGTCAATATTAAACTTTTGTCTTGAATCTTATGGATCTGAATATTCTTGCCACAATAGAGAAGATTACATGGATAAATATGTTAGGTAGCATTCAAAGTCAAAAATTCTGTTGTTATCATTTACCTACTCGAGGACGAGAAGGAATTAAGCTTGGGGATGATGATATGTCTCCAATGTATCTATAATTTTTGATTGTTCCATGCTATTATATTATCTGTTTTGGATGTTTATGGGCTTTATTATACACTTTTATATTATTTTTGGGACTAAGCTATGAACCGGAGGCCCATACCAAATTGTTGTTTTCTTGCCTATTTCAGTTTTTCGAAGAGAAATAATATCAAACGGAGTCCAAACGGAATGAAACCTTCGGGAGAGTTATTTTTGGAACGGAAGCAATCCAGGAGACTTGGAGTATACGTCAGGGAAGCTTCGAGGTGGCCATGAGGCAGGGAGGCGCGCCTGCCCCCTGGGCACGCCCTGAAGGAAATATGCCCTAGAGGCAATAATAAAGTTATTATTTATTTCCTTACATCATGATAAATGTTTATTATTCATGCTAGAATTGTATAAACCGGAAACATAATACATGTGTGAATACATAGACCAACAAAGTGTCACTAGTATGCCTCTACTTGACTAGCTCGTTAATCAAAGATGGTTATGTTTCCTAACCATGAACAAGGAGTTCTTATTTGATTAACGAGGTCACATCATTAGTAGAATGATCTGATTGACATGACCCATTCCATTAGCTTAGCACCCGATCGTTTAGTATGTTGCTATTGCTTTCTTCATGACTTACACATGTTCCTATAACTATGAGATTATGCAACTCCCGTTTACCGGAGGAACACTTTGGGTACTACCAAACGTCACAACGTAACTGGGTGATTATAAAGGAGTACTACAGGTGTCTCCAATGGTAGATGTTGGGTTGGCGTATTTCGAGATTAGGGTTTGTCACTCCGATTGTCGGAGAGGTATCTCTGGGCCCTCTCGGTAATACACATCACATAAGCCTTGCAAGCACTGCAACTAATATGTTAGTTGTGAGATGATGTATTACGGAACGAGTAAAGAGACTTGCCGGTAATGAGATTGAACTAGGTATTGGATACCGACGATCGAATCTCGGGCAAGTAACATACCGATGACAAAGGGAACAACGTATGTTGTTATGCGGTCTGACCGATAAAGATCTTCGTAGAATGTGTAGGAGCCAATATGGGCATCCAGGTCCCGCTATTGGTTATTGACCGGAGACGTGTCTCGGTCATGTCTACATTGTTCTCGAACCGTAGGGTCCGCACGCTTAACGTTACGATGACAGTTATTATGAGTTTATGCATTTTGATGTACCGAAGGTTGTTCGGAGTCCCGGATGAGATCACGGACATGACGAGGAGTCTCGAAATGGTCGAAACGTAAAGATTGATATATTGGAAGCCTATGTTTGGGCACCGGAAGTGTTCCGGGTGAAATCGGGATTTTACCGGATTACCGGGAGGGTTACCGGAACCCCCCGGGAGGCAAATGGGCCTATTGGGCCTTAGTGGAAAAGAGAGAAGGGGCAGCCCACAGGCTAGCCGGCCGAACCCCCCTTCCCTAGTCCTATTAGGACTAGGAGAAGGGGTCGGCCCCCCTCTCTTCTCTTTCTCCCGAAGAGTCCTATTAGGAATAGGATTTGGGGGAAGGAGTCCTACTCCCGGTAGGAGTGGGACTCCTCCCTGCGCCTCCCTCCTAGCCGGCCGACCCCTTGCCCCTGGTCCTTTATATACGGGGGCAGGGGGCACCCCATAGACACACAACTTGATCCTTGAGATCGTTCCTTAGCCGTGTGCGGTGCCCCCTGCCACCAAATTCCACCTCGATCGTACCGTTGTAGTGCTTAGGCGAAGCCCTGCGTCGGTAGTACATCAAGATCGTCACCACGCCGTCGTGCTGACGGAACTCCTCCCCGAAGCTTTGCTGGATCGGAGCCCGGGGATCGTCATCGAGCTGAACGTGTGCTAAGAACTCGGAGGTGCCGGAGTAACGGTGCTTGGATCGGTCGGATCGGGAAGAAGACGTACGACTACTTCCTCTACGTTGTGTGATCGCTTCCGCAGTCGGTCTGCGTTGGTACATAGACAACACTCTCCCCTCTCGTTGCTGTGCATCACCATGATCTTGCGTGTGCGTAGGAAATTTTTTGAAATTACTGCGTTCCCCAACAGTGGCATCCGAGCCTAGGTTTTATGGTTTGATGTTATATGCACGAGTAGAACACAAGTGAGTTGTGGGCGATACAAGTCATACTGCCTACCAGCATGTCATACTTTGGTTCGGCGGTATTGTTGGTTGAGACGATCCGGACCAACCTTACGCGTACTCTTGCGCGAGACCGGTTCCCTCGACGTGCTTTGCACATAGATGGCTTGCGGAAGACTGTCTCTCCAACTTTAGTTGAACCAAGTGTGACTACGCCCGGTCCTTGAGAAGGTTAAAACGGAGTCTATTTGACGAACTATCGTTGTGGTTTTGATGCGTAGGTGAGATGAGTTCTTACTTAAAGCCCGTAGCAGCCACGTAAAAACTTGCAACAACAAAGTAGAGGACGTCTAACTTGTTTTTGCAGGGTATGTTGTGATGTGATATGGTCAAGGCATGATGCTGATTTTATTGTATGAGATGATCATGTTTTGTAACTAAGTTATCGGCAACTGGCAGGAGCCATATGGTTGTCGCTTTATTGTATGCAATGCAATCGCGATGTAATGCTTTACTAGATTACTAAACGGTAGTAATAGTCGTGGAAGCATAAGATTGGCGAGACGACAACGTTGCTACGATGGAGATCAAGGTGGCGCGCCGGTGACGATGGTGATCATGACGATGCTTCGGAGATGGAGATCACAAGCACAAGATGATGATGGCCATATCATATCACTTATATTGATTGCATGTGATGTTTATCCTTTTATGCATCTTATCTTGCTTTGATTGACGGTAGCATTATAAGATGATCTCTCACTAAATTATCAAGAAGTGTTCTCCCTGAGTATGCACCGTTGCCAAAGTTCATCGTGCCCAGACACCACGTGATGATCGGGTGTGATAAGCTCTACGTCCATCTACAACGGGTGCAAGCCAGTTTTGCACACGCAGAATACTCAGGTTAAACTTGACAAGCCTAGCATATGCAGATATGGCCTCGGAACACAGAGACCGAAAGGTCGAGCGTGAATCATATAGTAGATATGATCAACATGACGATGTTCACCATTGAAAACTACTCCATCTCACGTGATGATCGGTTATGGTTTAGTTGATTTGGATCACGTGATCACTTAGAGGATTAGAGGGATGTCTATCTAAGTGGGAGTTCCTAAGTAATTTGATTAACTGAACTTAAACTTATCATGAACTTAGTACCTGATAGTATCTTGCTTGTTTATGTTGCTTGTAGATAGATGGCTCGTGCTATTGTTCCGTTGAATTTTAATGCGTTCCTTGAGAAAGCAAAGTTGAAAGATGATGGTAGCAATTACACGGACTGGGTCCGTAACCTGAGGATTATCCTCATTGCTGCACAGAAGAATTATGTCCTGGAAGCACCGCTGGGTGACAGGCCTGCTGCTGGAGCAACGCCAGATGTTATGAACGTCTGGCAGAGCAAAGCTGATGACTACTCGATAGTTCAGTGTGCCATGCTTTACGGCTTAGAATCGGGACTTCAACGACGTTTTGAACGTCATGGAGCATATGAGATGTTCCAGGAGTTGAAGTTAATATTTCAAGCAAATGCCCGAATTGAGAGATATGAAGTCTCCAATAAGTTCTATAGATGTAAGATGGAGGAGAACAGTTCTGTCAGTGAGCATATACTCAAAATGTCTGGGTATAATAATCACTTGATTCAGATGGGAGTTAATCTTCCATATGATTTCGTCATTGACAGAATTCTCCAATCACTGCCACCAAGCTACAAGAGCTTCGTGATGAACTATAATATGCAAGGGATGAACAAGACTATTCCCGAGCTCTTCGCAATGCTGAAAGCTGCGGAGGTAGAAATCAAGAAGGAGCATCAAGTGTTGATGGTTAGCAAAACCACTAGTTTCAAGAAAAAGGGCAAAGGGAAGAAGAAGGGAAACTTCAAGAAGAACAGCAAGCAAGTTGCTGCTCAGGAGAAGAAACCCAAGTCTGGACCTAAGCCTGAAACTAAGTGCTTCTACTGCAAGCAGACTGGACACTGGAAGCGGAACTGCCCCAAGTATTTGGCGGATAAGAAGGATGGCAAAGTGAGCAAAGGTATATGTGATATACATGTTATTGATGTGTACCTTACTAGAGCTCGCAGTAGCACCTGGGTATTTGATACTGGTTCTGTTGCTAATATTTGCAACTCGAAACAGGGACTACGGAATAAGCGGACACTAGCAAAGGACGAGGTGACGATGCGCGTGGGAAACGATTCCAAAGTCGATGTGATCGCGGTCGGCACGCTACCTCTACATCTACCTTCGGGATTAATATTAGACCTAAATAATTGTTATTTGGTGCCAGCGTTGAGCATGAACATTATATCTGGATCTTGTTTAATGTGTGACGGTTATTCATTTAAATCAGAGAATAATGGTTGTTCTATTTATATGAATAATATCTTTTATGGTCATGCACCTTTGAAAAGTGGTCTATTCTTGTTGAATCTCGAAGATAGTAATACACATATTCATAATGTAGAAGCCAAAAGATGCAAAGTTAATAATGATAGTGCAACTTATTTGTGGCACTGCCGTTTAGGTCATATCGGTGTAAAGCGCATGAAGAAACTCCATACTGATGGGCTTTTGGAATCACTTGATTATGAATCACTTGGTACTTGCGAACCGTGCCTCATAGGCAAGATGACTAAAACACCGTTCTCCGGTACTATGGAGAGAGCAACAGATTTGTTGGAAATCATACATACCGATGTATGTGGTCCAATGAATATTGAGGCTCGTGGCGGATATCGTTATTTTCTCACCTTCACAGATGATTTAAGCAGATATGGGTATATCTACTTAATGAAACATAAGTCTGAAACATTTGAAAAGTTCAAGGAATTTCAGAGTGAAGTTGAAAATCATCGTAACAAGAAAATAAAATTTCTACGATCTGATCGTGGAGGAGAATATTTGAGTTACGAGTTTGGTGTACATTTGAAAAATTGTGGAATAGTTTCGCAACTCACGCCACCCGGAACACCACAGCGTAATGGTGTGTCCAAACGTCGTAATCGTACTTTACTAGATATGGTGCGATCTATGATGTCTCTTACTGATTTACCGCTATCGTTTTGGGGTTATGCTTTAGAGACGGCCGCATTCACGTTAAATAGGGCACCATCAAAATCCGTTGAGACGACGCCTTATGAACTATGGTTTGGCAAGAAACCAAAGTTGTTGTTTCTTAAAGTTTGGGGCTGCGATGCTTATGTGAAAAAGCTTCAACCTGATAAGCTCGAACCCAAAGCAGAGAAATGTGTCTTCATAGGATACCCAAAGGAAACTGTTGGGTATACCTTCTATCACAGATCCGAAGGCAAGACATTCGTTGCTAAGAATGGATCATTTCTAGAGGAGTTTCTCTCGAAAGAAGTGAGTGGGAGGAAAGTAGAACTTGACGAGGTAACTGTACCTGCTCCCTTATTGGAAAATAGTACATCACAGAAAACTGTTTCTGCGACACCTATGCCAATCAGTGAGGAAGCTAATGATGATGATCATGAAGCTTCAGAACAAGATACTACTGAACCACGTAGATCAACCAGAGTGAGATCCGCACCAGAGTGGTACGGTAATCCAGTTCTGGAAGTCATGATGCTAGATCATGATGAACCTACGAACTATGAAGAAGCGATGGTGAGCCCAGATTCCGCAAAATGGCTTGAGGCCATGAAATCTGAGATGGGATCCATGTATGAGAACAAAGTATGGACTTTGGTTGACTTGCCCGATGATCGGCAAGCAATTGAGAATAAATGGATCTTCAAGAAAAAGACTGACGCTAACGGTAATGTTACTGTCTATAAAGCTCGACTTGTCGCAAAAGGTTTTCGACAAGTTCAAGGGGTTGACTACGATGAGACTTTCTCACCCGTAGCGATGCTTAAGTCCGTCAGAATAATGTTAGCAATTGCCGCATTTTATGATTATGAAATATGGCAGATGGATGTCAAAACTGCATTCCTGAATGGATTTCTGGAAGAAGAGTTGTATATGGTACAACCAGAAGGTTTTGTCGATCCAAAAGGAGCTAACAAAGTATGCAAACTCCAGCGATCCATTTATGGACTGGTGCAAGCCTCTCGGAGTTGGAATAAACGCTTTGATAGTGTGATCAAAGCATTTGGCTTTATACAGACTTTTGGAGAAGCCTGTATTTACAAGAAAGTGAGTGGGAGTTCTGTAGCATTTCTGATATTATATGTGGATGACATATTGCTAATTGGAAATGATATAGAATTTCTGGATAGCATAAAGGGATACTTGAATAAAAGTTTTTCGATGAAAGACCTCGGGGAAGCTGCTTACATATTAGGCATAAAGATCTATAGAGATAGATCAAGACGCTTAATTGGACTTTCACAAAGCACATACCTAGACAAGATTTTGAAGAAATTCAAAATGGATCAAGCAAAGAAAGGGTTCTTGCCTGTGTTACAAGGTATGAAGTTGAGTAAGACTCAATGCCCGACCACTGCAGAAGATAGAGAGAAAATGAAAGATGTTCCCTATGCTTCAGCCATAGGCTCTATCATGTATGCAATGCTGTGTACCTGACCTGATGTGTGCCTTGCTATAAGTTTAGCAGGGAGGTACCAAAGTAATCCTGGAATGGATCACTGGACAGCGGTCAAGAACATCCTGAAATACCTGAAAAGGACTAAGGATATGTTTCTCGTATATGGAGGTGACAAAGAGCTCACCGTAAGAGGTTACGTTGATGCAAGCTTTGACACTGATCCGGACGATTCTAAATCGCAAACCGGATACGTGTTTACTTTAAACGGTGGAGCTGTCAGTTGGTGCAGTTCTAAACAAAGCGTCGTAGCGGGATCTACATGTGAAGCGGAGTACATAGCTGCTTCGGAAGCAGCAAACAAAGGAGTCTGGATGAAGGAGTTCATATCCGATCTAGGTGTCATACCTAGTGCATCGGGTCCAATGAAAATCTTCTGTGACAATACTGGTGCAATTGCCTTGGCAAAGGAATCCAGATTTCACAAGAGGACCAAACACATCAAGAGACGCTTCAACTCCATCCGGGATTTAGTCCAGGTGGGAGACATAGAGATTTGCAAGATCCATACGGATCTGAATGTTGCAGACCCGTTGACTAAGCCTCTTCCACGAGCAAAACATGATCAGCACCAAGGCTCCATGGGTGTTAGAATCATTACAGTGTAATCTAGATTATTGACTCTAGTGCAAGTGGGAGACTGAAGGAAATATGCCCTAGAGGCAATAATAAAGTTATTATTTATTTCCTTACATCATGATAAATGTTTATTATTCATGCTAGAATTGTATAAACCGGAAACATAATACATGTGTGAATACATAGACCAACAGAGTGTCACTAGTATGCCTCTACTTGACTAGCTCGTTAATCAAAGATGGTTATGTTTCCTAACCATGAACAAGGAGTTGTTATTTGATTAACGAGGTCACATCATTAGTAGAATGATCTGATTGACATGACCCATTCCATTAGCTTAGCACCCGATCGTTTAGTATGTTGCTATTGCTTTCTTCATGACTTATACATGTTCCTATAACTATGAGATTATGCAACTCTCGTTTACCGGAGGAACACTTTGGGTACTACCAAACGTCACAACGTAACTGGGTGATTATAAAGGAGTACTACAGGTGTCTCCAATGGTAGATGTTGGGTTGGCGTATTTCGAGATTAGGGTTTGTCACTCCGATTGTCGGAGAGGTATCTCTGGGCCCTCTCGGTAATACACATCACATAAGCCTTGCAAGCACTGCAACTAATATGTTAGTTGTGAGATGATGTATTACGGAACGAGTAAAGAGACTTGCCAGTAACGAGATTGAACTAGGTATTGGACACCGACGATCGAATCTCGGGCAAGTAACATACCGATGACAAAGGGAACAACGTATGTTGTTATGCGGTCTGACCGATAAAGATCTTCGTAGAATGTGTAGGAGCCAATATGGGCATCCAGGTCCCGCTATTGGTTATTGACCGGAGACGTGTCTCGGTCATGTCTACATTGTTCTCGAACCGTAGGGTCCGCACGCTTAACGTTACGATGACAGTTATTATGAGTTTATGCATTTTGATGTACCGAAGGTTGTTCGGAGTCCCGGATGAGATCACGGACATGACGAGGAGTCTCGAAATGGTCGAGACGTAAAGATTGATATATTGGAAGCCTATGTTTGGGCACCGGAAGTGTTCCGGGTGAAATCGGGATTTTACCGGATTACCGGGAGGGTTACCGGAACCCCCCGGGAGGCAAATGGGCCTATTGGGCCTTAGTGGAAAAGAGAGAAGGGGCAGCCCACAGGCTAGCCGGCCGAACCCCCCTTCCCTAGTCCTATTAGGACTAGGAGAAGGGGTCGGCCCCCCTCTCTTCTCTTTCTCCCGAAGAGTCCTATTAGGAATAGGATTTGGGGGAAGGAGTCCTACTCCCGGTAGGAGTGGGACTCCTCCCTGCGCCTCCCTCCTAGCCGGCCGACCCCTTGCCCCTGGTCCTTTATATACGGGGGCAGGGGGCACCCCATAGACACACAACTTGATCCTTGAGATCGTTCCTTAGCCGTGTGCGGTGCCCCCTGCCACCAAATTCCACCTCGATCGTACCGTTGTAGTGCTTAGGCGAAGCCCTGCGTCGGTAGTACATCAAGATCGTCACCACGCCGTCGTGCTGACGGAACTCCTCCCCGAAGCTTTGCTGGATCGGAGCCCGGGGATCGTCATCGAGCTGAACGTGTGCTAAGAACTCGGAGGTGCCGGAGTAACGGTGCTTGGATCGGTTGGATCGGGAAGAAGACGTACGACTACTTCCTCTACGTTGTGTGATCGCTTCCGCAGTCGGTCTGCGTTGGTACGTAGACAACACTCTCCCCTCTCGTTGCTGTGCATCACCATGATCTTGCGTGTGCGTAGGAAAATTTTTGAAATTACTGCGTTCCCCAACACGCCCCCACCCTCGTGGGCCCCTCGTGGCTCCCCTGATCGACTTCTTTCGCCTATATATGTCCATATACCCTAAAAACATCAAAAGAACAGAATAGATCGGGAGTTCTGCTGCCAGAAGCCTCCGTAGCAACCGAAAACCAACCTAGACCCGTTCCGGCACCCTGCCAGAGGGGGGGTCCCTCTCCGGTGGCCATCTTCATCATCCCGGCGCTCTCCATGACGAGGAGGGAGTAGTTCACCCTCGGGGCTGAGGGTATGTACTAGTAGCTATGTGTTTGATCTCTCTCTCTCTCTCTCTCTCTCTCTCTCTCTCTCTCTCGCGTTCTTGAGGTGATACGATATTGATGTATCGCGAGCTTTGCTATTATAGTTGGATCTTATGATGTTTCTCTCCCTCCACTCTCTTGTGAGGAATTGAGTTTTCCCTTTGAAGTTATCTTATCGGATTGAGTCTTTAAGGATTTGACAACACTTGATGTATGTCTTGCACGTGCTTATCTATGGTGACAATGGGATATCATGTGTTCCGCTTGATGTATGTTTTGGTGACCAACTTGCGAGTTCCGTGACCTCGTGAACTTATGCATAGGGGTTGTCACACGTTTTCGTCTTGACTTACCGTTAGAAACTTTGGGGCACTCTTTGAAGTTCTTTCTGTTGGTTGAATAGATGAATCTGAGATTGTGTGATCCATATCGTATAATCATACCCACGGATAATTGAGGTGACATTGGAGTATCTAGGTGACATTAGGGTTTTGGTTGATTTGTGTCTTAAGGTGTTATTCTAGTACGGAATCTATGATAGATTGAACGGAAATAATAACTTCATGTTATTTTACTACGGACTCTTGAATAGATTGATCAGAAAGGATAACTTTGAGGTGGTTTCATACCCTACCATAATCTCTTCGTTTGTTCTCCGCTATTAGTGACTTTGGAGTGACTCTTTGTTGCATGTTGAGGGATAGTTATATGGTCCAATTATGTTATTATTGTTGAGAGGACTTGCACTAGTGAAAGTATGAACCCTAGGCCTTGTTTCCTAGCATTGCAATACCGTTTGTGCTCACTTTTATCATTAGTTACCTTCCTGTTTTTATATTTTCATATTGCAAAAACCTATATCTACTATCCATATTGCACTTGTATCACCATCTCTTCGCCGAACTAGTGCACCTATACAATTTACCATTGTATTGGGTGTGTTGGAGACACAAGAGACTCTTTGTTATTTGGTTGCAGAGTTGTTTGAGAGAGACCATCTTCATCCTACGCCTCCCACGGATTGATAAACCTTAGGTCATCCACTTGAGGGAAATTTGCTACTGTCCTACAAACCTCTGCACTTGGAGGCCCAACAACATCTACAAGAAGAAGGTTGCGTAGTCGACATCAGGCGGCTCATGGAAGGCCGACTCAAGTTATGGTGGGCCGGTTTAAGGCATGAACAATATTTTCCTTACAAGGATGCAAGACTCGGACGTGTATCCGGCTTGTAATAGAAGATAGAATAGGCCTAGTCCTACTAGGACTCCACATGTAACCCACCACTTCAACTTATATAAGTAGGGGCAGGGCACCCCAAGAGAAAAAAGAGGTTGCAGGAGTTGGACAAATTAGGATTAGACAGACAAGTCTATAGCTCTCAAGATAGAGCACCCTTGTAATCGTGATCATCATCGTCAATATCAATGAAGCTGGATGTAGGCTTTTACCTCGACCGTGTGGGGCCGAACCTGGGTAAAAACCTCGCGTCTCTCGTCCCACTCAACCCCTCTCAAGCTACCACATTGTCGGGTGGTAGGTGCGACATATGCCAACGGGTGGCTTATCATTGTGGGAGCCAATAAAACATCGCCGGTGCCTGGAAACGGGATAAGGCGAAGACATGCACGCCGGCGAATCTTACCCAGCTTTGGGGCTCTCCGGGGAGATAACACCCCTACTGCTGCTCTGCGGGGTCTCCGCATGGTTACTAAATGAACAAGTAGCTACACAATGCTCCTCGAGCTGTTTGGGTGGAAGGAGGAAGAAGGGCACAGCTAGCTTGCTTCCTCTCCTTGTATGGTGTCTAAGTCTAGCTTGAGAGTCCAACCCTTTGCATGGGTGCACCGGGGGGTTTATATAGGCCTACCCCCGGGGGTACAATGGTAATCCAGCTGGGCGCGGGGCCCAGCTGTCTGTGACTGTGCTCGCCGGCTGCTGGGGCCCGCCGACTGGTGGGTCCCGCCGGCTGCCGGCACCCTGGTCGACAGGCAGGCCCCACTGTCCAGGGCCTGGTCGGTGGCGGGTTACTGTTGCTCTGTGCTGATGACGCGGGCTTGGTCGGGGCAAGCTGTGACGCCCCGATAATCAAGCTACAGTAAACCTCTGCTAATGATGCCACATCACCCCGATTACTGTTGCTAATCTCGCGTTAGGTCGAAACCAGTTCGAATTCAAATTCAAAATCAAGCAAACGATAAAAGTTTTCAAATATTAAAACTAAAATGTTCGGAGTGAGCCAAATAATGCATAGGTAATTATGGTGGAGAAACCACACTTTTATAAAATGTTTAAATACTCTTAAATGAATAAAAGAGTAGAAGAAACAATTATTTTAATGCTTTAACAATAATAAACATTTTCAAAACTAAATTGTTATAAGTATTAAACTATTGTGGCAGTGGCATAATTTGTAAAATCCTATTTAGGTGCCACTTTGGTAAATTACCAAAACTAAAGTAAAAGGAAACTAAAAGAAAGCAAACTATAAAAAGAACAGAAAACAAAACTAACAAAAAAAATATAAAAGGATCCCCTGGGCCTTGGCCCAACAGGCTACAGGGCCGCCAGGCCGGCCCACTCCCCGCATGCCCGCCTGGCCTATAGGCCACGCCACGCCACGCCTCGCTAACCCTCACCCACCCCCACTATCCCCACTTCCCCCACATCTCGATCCACTCCGCTCCCTCCCCCTCGCCCGATTCTGGATCGAGCCCCGACCGCACCGTCGCCAGACCCCGCCGCCCCTTCCTCGACTCCTCGCTCGACCCGATCTGGACGGCGCTCCGCTCCCGGCGCCGCCACGCGCTGCTGCCCGAGGACCTCGTCGCCCGGCGCCGCTCCATCATCGTTGCCTCGCCTCCACCTCGACGGCTCCAACGAGCCTCGCCGCCCCGCTTCTCTTCAACGCTGGTGAGGCCACCGGCCTCCTGCTCCACCTGCACTCCGTCGCCGATCCGACAATCGCGTCGGTGCACGCCGTTGACCACCGCACCGTACACGCGCCGACCGCGCTCACCGCGGCCTCGCCCTGCCCGGCGTGCCGACGCGCGCGCCCGCAGCCGCGCCAAGCCGCACCCGCCGTGCTGCTCCTCCCCAGAGCGCTCGCACCTGCCGTGGCCCACACCGCCGCAGCCTCCCCTGCTGCCTTCTTTGCCTGCCCGTGCCGTTGCCGCCCGCCTCGCGCTCCGCCCCGCGGCCGACACCCTGCCGCTGCACTGCGGATCCTGTTCTGCCACGCTGGCCGCTCGTCGTGTCTGACCACACCATCTGCCCTGTTCCACATACCCCGCTGCCGGCCTCGACCATGGCCTTGCCGGGGCCAGGTCCGGCAACCACGCCCCTGCTCCTCCCCTGTGCACATTCGTGCACAGGAGGGAGGTGGCCTGAGCCACTTACAGGTGGGGCCCAGCCCCCTGTTAAAAACAAGAAATGAAAATTAAATATATATACCAATTAAATAATTAATCTAAGTAAGTGTGCTTAATAAACTTAATATTAATTAAACTATTTAGTTAAACTCTAATGGAAGCTAACTCAATGACAGCAAGGACCCACCACCACTATTCACTTTGACCAGTCAAATGATGACTGGGCAGTTGACCCAGTCAATTGGCCCGCCCTGCCATACACTGGCTCGGTACACTTCTGGGTACCGATATCCTTTTTCATATTTATTTTCGAGATATAAATAATTCCAAAAAATGATTAAAACTATGGAAATTAATATAAAATAATCAGTAACTCAGATGAAAAACTTTGTACATGAGAGTTGCTCGGAACAACGAGACGAATCCGGATACGCAGTCCGTTCGTCCGCTACACATCCCTAGCATAGCAAACACGCAACTTTCCCCCTCCGGTTCATCTGTCCGAAAACGCAAAACACCGGGAATACTTTCCCGGATGTTTTCCCTCTTAACCGGTACCACCTCGTACCGCGTTGGGGCACACCTAACATCACGCCTTGTCATGTCATGCATCACTATGCATCAGTTTGCTTAATATTTATTGTTTCTTCCCCCTCTTCTCTGGCTAGACACCGAGACCAACGCCGCTGCTACCCAGTACGACTACGGTGTTGACGACCCCTCTCTCTTGCCAGAACAACCAGGCAAGCCCCCTCCCTTGATCACCAGATATCGCCTACTCTCTTCTATACTGCTTGCATTAGAGTAGTGTAGCATGATACTGCTTTCCGTTATTTCCTACCCTGATGCATAGCCTGTCCTTGTTATTACTGTTGTTACCTTTACCTGCAATCCTACATGCCTAGTATAGGATGCTAGTGTTCCATCAGTGGCCCTACACTCTTGTACGTCCGCCATGCTATACTATTGGGCTGTGATCACTTCGGGAGGTGATCACGGGCATATACTATATACATTACACTGCTACATTACCTGTGATACTGTTCGGAGATGGGGGCTGAAGGGGCAGGTGGCTCCATCCCTGTAGAGGTGGGCCTGGGTTCCCGACGGCCCCCGACTGTTACTTTGTGGCGGAGTGACAGGGCAGGTTCCGACCACCTAGGAGAGAGGTGGGCCTGGCCCTGGTCGGTGTTCGCGGATACTTAACACGCTTAACGAGATCTGGGTATTTGATCTGAGTCTGGCCATTTGGTCTATACGCACTAACCATCTACGTGGGAGTAGTTATGGGTATCCCGGCGTCGTGGTATCAGCCGAAGCCTTCGTGACGTCAGCGACTGAGTGGCGCGCGCCGGATTGGACTGGAAAGCCACTAGGCTAGGTCTGCTTCCGGCCGCGTACGCAACGTGCAGGTGTGCAAAGGGCGATGGGCCCAGACCCCTGCGCCATAGGATTTAGACCGGCGTGCTGACCTCTCTGTTGTGCCTAGGTAGGGCTGCGACGTGTTGATCTTCCGAGGCCGGGCATGACCCAGAAAAGTGTGTCCGGCCAAATGGGATCGAGCGTGTTGGGGTATGTGGTGCACCCCTGCAGGGAAGTTTATCTATTCGAATAGCCGTGTCCCTCGGTAAAAGGACGACCCGGAGTTGTACTTTGACCTTATGACAACTAGAACCGGATAATTAATAAAACACACCCTTCCAAGTGCCAGATACAACCGGTGATCGCTCTCTCACAGGGCGACGAGGGGAGGATCATCGGTTAGGATTATGCTATGCGATGCTACTTGGAGGACTTCAGTCTACTCTCTTCTACATGCTGCAAGACGGAGGCTGCCAGAAGCGTAGTCTTCGACAGGATTAGTTATCCCCCTCTTATTCTGGCATTCTGCAGTTCAGTCCACATATGATACCCTTATTCCATTTGATACCCATGCATATGTAGTATAGCTCCTTGCTTGCGAGTACTTTGGATGAGTACTCACGGTTGCTTTCTCCCTCTTTTCCCTCTATCCCTTCTACCTGGTTGTCGCAACCAGATGTTGGAGCCCAGGAGCCAGACGCCACCGTCGATGACGACTCCTACTACACCGGAGGTGCCTACTACTACGTGCTGCCTGCTGACGACGACCAGGAGTAGTTTAGGAGGATCCCAGGCAGGAGGCATGCGCCTCTTTCGATCTGTATCCCAGTTTGTGCTAGCCTTCTTAAGGCATACTTGTTTAACTTATGTCTGTACTCAGATATTGTTGCTTCCGCTGACTCGTCTATGATCGAGCTCTTGTATTCGAGCCTTCGAGGTCCCTGGCTTGTAATATGATGCTTGTATGACTTATTTTTATTTGTAGAGTTGTGTTGTGATATCTTCCCGTGAGTCCTGATCTTGATCGTACACGTTTGCGTGTATGATTAGTGTATGATTAAATCGGGGGCGTCACACAAGCGTGGCTACAGCACCGCCGCCCTGGCAGGCGATTACTGTAGCCCCGCCGTATCTTATCTCCTTAATGGGTGTCTCCCTCGAGGAGGGTGGCAGGCCGGCTATGGGAAGCCGGCTCTCTATCTCGCCGGCTTGGGAGGAGGTGCGGCCGCCTTCGGTGTCTCTCTGCCCGAAGGGGCCCACCGCTTCGGGGGCCACGCTGGTGGCCCGTCGTGGACGGCGTCAGAGCCGCCGTGGCTACAGTGCCGCGCCGGGCGGGCCGTGACTGCCCGTACGGCGCACTGTACCAGGCGTGCTCCGGGTTTTGGGGGTGGCAGGCTTCACTGTAGCCACGCCCCGCTTCATCATCGCGGGGTGGACGCGTACTTTGCGGGTACGGCCTTGACTGCTTTATGGGAGCCGGCTCCTTGGAGTCGGCCTCTTTGCAGTCGGCTTCTCGCAGTCGGCCCTCCCACAGCTTTCTTCATGAGGGTATAGGGCGTGCCACCCCCGAAGCCGGCCTAGAAGATAGCCGGCAGGGGGGGAGGCGGCCCCAGGTCTTGAGTCCTCTTGAGAGCCGGACGGGCTCGTAATTTTTTCAGAAGGGTCAGGGGAAGCCGGCTAGGCTACCCATAGCTATTTACTCCGACACACATAGATGCGTTGGCCTCATGACTAAGTCCTGACACAAAGGACATCTGCCGTGATAAATCCACGACAGTTGACGCTCACCGTCGGGCCATGCACGGTGATGATGAGTTCTTGAAGGAATCTCTTTCAGGGATCGAGAAGTTCGTAATTTTCTAGATGAAGAAAGACTGGTTTGGAAGGATCTGTATCAGCCTTGAAGTTGATCAGTCCAGATTTGCAATAGGTAAGATTTGAGTTCAAGAGAAATTAGGGTTGCTCATGAACATGACGCGGCAATCCGTCGAATCTGAAGACAAATCGATATCTGTTACAGCGGCCGCCTTACGGACTGAGACAAACATTGGATTGACCGGTTCCATATTGATCTTCCGCGCCGCCGAGTGCCGGCTCTGTTTGGATTTCGCCGGTTGTACCCACTCCATCTCACCCACGGATTCTGTTTTCTGTGCCGCCGGATCACGCCCGCTGGTTCCACCCGCCCCTGCTGACGCGGATTCGATCCGGTCTCGCTCCGAATCGCCTCCGAGTTGCCGCTCGCCTTGGGTTGAGCCGCCTCCGCTTGGCCCGGAGTAATCAACTACCGCAGAAGTCGCTGCAAGTCAAGTTGCCTCGGCCTCGTTTGACCATCGCCTTGCGCTACAACGGGCCTCCCCACGAGTCTCGAGCCGCCGCAATCCACCCGCCGGCTTTTGCTCCACGCTGAGCCGCCTCGCCGGGGACGCCTCACCTCGTCCGCAACCGCCACGGTAGCGCCTTAAGCCGCCGACCTGTCATCTCCTTCACTGGCGTTGGCTCCGAGCCGCCACCGTGAGCTGCGCTCTTGCTTTAAATCGCTAGCGTGTTGAGCCGCCGCTCCGTGCCTGTCCGAGTTGCCGCGGGCTTGCTTCGGCCGCCACTGTAAGCTGCCGCCGCATCAAACACAGCAGTGCCAAGCCGCCGTCCGCCTCAAATCGCCGGATCCCCTCTGACATGGCCGCTAGTACGCCCTCACGCCTGCCTGAGCCTCTGTCGTGCGGATTCACCTCATTCGCATCTGCTGATGATATTCCATTGGAGAATTGTGTGGCTGGGTGCTGTTTGCATGTATGAGGATAAGTGGTTGGGCGCCCTTGAGTTATGGATGTCTGGATGCGGAGTTAAATACACCTATAGTACATAAACTTGCGTGGTGGGTACATAATCATACATAAAGTTGAAAAATGATGCAAATGGGTCACTGAACTATAATTTCGGATATATTTTGCTACACCTGCTGTTAAATCTAACGGTAATTGCAAGGCTTGCCGTTAACTCGCAGGCCTGCATGGTAGTGGGTATATGTATATGCTGGGTCCACTTGTCAGTTGATTAGAGATGGAGAAGCAAATAAAAATATGTAGACGCAGGATTCGACCTTCGGACTTGAGATGTTTCAAGCACGGGGCTATGGGCATTTCCAACGCCGACGCAAACCTCATGCAACGATCCGAACCGAGGAAGTCATCCAACGTGCGCCTGTATCGGTCCGTGGCGCGATTCAGACATGATTTCTTTCGCAAATCGGAGATAAAATTGGGAGAGGTTTGTGGGAGTCCGGACCAATCCCAAACCCGTTTCTGACCGTCCTGACCCACTAAAAACCCCTCCCCCTTCCACGCATTTTTGGTCAGCGCCGCTCCAGAGCACCAACGCCCACATTCATGCCCGGTCAAAGCGGATGCGAACGCTCACTGGCGCCGGCATTGAAACAGCGCGCGGGCCGAGAGAGCGCCACCTGCATTGCTTCCCAGTGCAGGCGACTGTCGTGCATTCAAACGGCACGACGGACTCCCATCTGTCCGTCTGTCGCCCGCATTAATGGCACGCGGTTGCTGAGGTGACTCCTCCGGCGCCATCCGCCTGGCCCTCTGCCACCCATCGGTGCTATATGAACTGCTGGCCCGTTGCCCCGGCAATAGCCACGATCATCTCTCTCCACACCGCTCCCCGCCAAGGATCCCTCCGCGGCCAAATCTCTCTAGGACAAGCTTACGTTGGAGCGGAAGAAGGCCATGCCCGCCACGGACTTACGTCCACGGGCGCCACCGACAGCGTGGAAGAGTAGTGCACGGTAGGCCGCCGCCGCTCGTGTCCCTGGAAGGCCACTGCTCGTCCCCTCCCGTTGGCGTCAAGCTTGGTGGGCTGAGCATCTTCGGCCGATTAGTAGCTTGGCGGCGACGTCGAGGCAGACAACTTCAGTTCCCGGGGCTTCGGAAACGGAGGTCACAGAGGCGGAGCTGGAGAGCACCGAGGCAGAACTGGAGATGGCGAAGCTTCAGTTCTCGGTGCTGATGGCCGGAGACGGGGACCGAACACCGGTGATCATTTAGATTAGATATTAATTATACTTCAGAGCCCGCCTAGAACCGCTTTAATGTATTTGTAATGAAATCCGTCATGTTTATATGAAATCCGATATGTTTATATGAAATCCGGCCGTGTTTATATGAATTCTGGACATGTTTGAACGAATTTTGTCCGGCTGGTTTGAGTTGTTGTGAAAATGTATCCAACTAGCGTTGGATGGCTGTCTCTCTGTCTACAAATTGTTTCCCCTGTCTACGTATAGATGCAGGAGGAAATTTACGGCTTACCGTTGAAGATGCCCTAACCACTGACCGCATAAATTGTTGTAAGTATGGTCATTTACAGTTTTATGTAAAGAAGGATACCTGGTCGATCTTTTTGCAATTGAATGGACTCAATATCTCGCGTACAAGCATGTGGCTTCTCAATCAGGCTAGTGGATTGATATTGCAGCTCGACGGATTAAAGCTAGCTAGCTTTGTACACCAGTGAGATCGTATTGCCAACGGGCCACATACCGAATACACAGGCCGGTGAAGGGCAAGGCCGCACGTATGATACCCTCGTCAAGTTTGCTCTACGAGAAGTCCAACCTCTCTGCCGTCGTCACCAGCACATATCTAGTCAGCTGACAGGTGGACCCGCATGCGTATATACAGAACATAGTGGGCTGCAAGTTAATGTCACACCGTTAGATTTAACAGCAAATGTATCAAAATGTACCTGAAGTTATAGTTTAGAGACCCATTTATATCATTTTTCAAGTTTATGTATGAATCTGTACCCACCACATAAGTTCATGTATTATAAGTGTAATTAGCTCCTGGATGCGCATCAGGATTGCGCTGCTGCCCTTGACTCCGCCAGGCTGCCGCGAGCCGCCGTTTTGTTGACCTATCTTTGTCGTGGCTCGCCTCGCTGGCTTGCCGCTTTGCTATTGGTGTGCTAAATAATGTTGATGGTTCTTCGGAAGAGTTGCGGAATGACTGTGTTAATGACGACGACACAGTACTTTCAAAGGTTATCAAGTTTGTCTTCGCCAATATCTACTGGAGCTGAACTGACCCTGATTGCAGTTGGGTTGAATAATGGGAGCACCGGGCAGACCCCGTACGTAAATACATTTTGAACCATCCGTGAGTACAGGTTGGAAGTGTAACCTGGGGCGAATTTTTGCACTGGTTTCGATAATATCACTCGGCAGATTATGCTTATGCTTAAAAAATACAGAGTGAAAAACATTGTTGCGGTACAGCATGGTTTCCGCATATTTATTGAAGATCATTTAGCAGAAGCGCCGCTTAATAGACATGTCCAAAATATCAATCTTATTGATGGCAGCCTCTTAGGAGTTTCTCATGACGGGCAAGTATTTCAGACATTGTCAAGGACATCCAGGCAGGAAGTTAAAACATGTTCTTTGCGCTAAGTGGGAATGGAATTCATGCTGGAGCTGATGCGATACATGCCAAGTGCCAGAAGAGAAAATTGAAAGTGTCGATTATTGGTCTTTCAGGCATAGTTGATAATGACATACTATTGATGGACAAGACATTTGGATTTGATACTGCAACGAAGTGAGCAGGTGGACATTTTCCTGGTTATCCACGGATTCTACATACGGATCATCTGTCGTTTGAATAAATCGGGACAATTGTTCACTGCAAGAGCGATGGTTATATCACGGATGTATAGCTCGCCACCATTATCATGAGCTAGCATATGACTTTGCCATAATGCTCAAGAATGTATGTGCAAGCTGCGGCCTGTGCGGCCCAGTCTACATCAACATGACGCGACTGATTCACCTGTCCGCACGGCTTACCGCGCCTGCAAATTGACTCACTCATTTGCGCGGTTTACTGCGCCTGCGATTGACTCGCCTATCGGCACTGGCTTACAACGCCGCGGTCGACTCATCTGACTGTGCCGCCTCTGATGCTGCGACGTCTTTACCATCCGTCTCTCGTGGTCTAGTCTACATCAACACACCGGAGCTGCACCTGTCTACATGAGTTGTGAGCGCATGCAAGTTGCCGCTCCTGTAGACCGGTTTTCTTCCAACAATTCTGGAGCAAATTATCATATATCATCAGTCTCCGTTTTTACTGAATGGCTCAATGGACAGGTGCACAGGTCGCCATCACTACTATTTGGTTAACTTCAACAGCCAGCTGGGATGAACCGATGGCCAAATTATTGACACAAATCGTATGGTGTCATTTATAACCCGCCTAGCTTCAACACATTACAGTGTTCCGTTGTTCGGCTATATGTCGGTATATATCACGGCCAAGTATTAAGAATCTCAAGCCAACTCCTCGAGTCGTCTTAAGACTCGGGGACTACATGGACATGGCTCAGTAAATGTTGCCAGTTTAAGCAAATTCAAAAACTCTGGGTCATTGGAGGGAAGATAACCCGGTCCCGGAGGCTACTGCTATATTGTTGAAAATTTGCAAGCCATCAGAAAATTTCTGGCTTAAAATGAAGAATTCCGGCTTAAAAATCCGGCTCAAGGGAAATCTGTCTCTCACAAAGTTTTGAAGCTCTCAATATCCGGTTCAAAAAGAATTCATCTCTCGCAAGTTTGAGTTCTCAGAAAAATTAAAGGTTGTCAAAGAGAACATGCTGCCATGATGCGCCGTTCAAACATGGGTATCCTGCCTTAGGGGCTCATCTTATTATGGTCACTTGAGAGCTTCCTGCTCACTGAGCATAGCTATGCTCACCCTCTTGATCCGGCTTGTACGCCTTGATTACAAATAACATGGGGGGCTTCCTGTTCACTAAGCATAGCTATGACTACTCTACTGATCCGCCTTGTACGCCTTGATTGCAAATAACTTGGGGGGTTTCTGCCCAAGTTGAATTGTTACCAATGAGAACTTGCTATGATGTGCAGTTCAAACATAGGTAACCTACCTTGTTGGCACGTTAAAAATTACTTGGGGGATTCCTGCTCATTGAGCATGGCTATGACCACCCTGCTGATCCGGCTTGTATGCCTGAAATGAAATATTACTTGGGGGCTCTTTGTTAATGGACAGAGCTTTGTTGACCCTTGTAATAGGCTTGGACGCCAGGTGTATTCACCAAAAAATCCGGGTTATCTTGCCTTTGTAAGTTTGCTACTCCGCCTAGGTAATCCTGGAATGACTCGCCGCATTCTTGACAGACAATCTTATAAAGACCCTGAACTTGTCATAGTTAAAACGGCGATTGGTCATGTGAGGCCCGGCTTACAAGGTTTGAATGAAGGCTTAACTCAGCGGCTGTGCAGCCTTGAACAACACTTGACTTTGAGGCTTGGCAGCCTATGAAGCCTAGTTTTTTATTTATATTTGACTTGAACATATTTTGGAGGTTCATCTCTTGTGACATGTTAATACATGGTTGAAAACAAATGAGGTCTATGTTGCCTTATGGTTCTTATATGAATCTATCCGAAGTTTATTAACCCGGCTTGGCTTTGGACTTTAAGTCGCCACTATATGATGATTTTTGTGCTTTAAGCTCTGCCTCTAAGCTTTGGGATATTACCCCTTACTGCATGTGGCATGATAAGCCGGCAATATGAATTTGTGGATAGGGCGTTGTGCTCTACATCTTTGGGCTGTTACCCTTACTGCATATGGCACTATAAGCCGGCAGTATGAGCTGATTTCATAGGCCATGTAGCCTTGATTATATGACTCATTATTGAGCATCTTTGGGTTTGATAACCCGCCCTGATAGCATACTTTAAGTCGCCAGGATATTTTGTCTTGAGCAATCAAAATGATGATATTTCATGACTCCGGGTTGATACTGGCCCCGGATTATGATTATCATGGCATCACCATGGTATCAATCTACAAGTATGTCTTTCAATAATGGTATGAATATGTTGGGTTTGGTAAACCGCCCTGGCTTTGGACGTTAAGTCGCCAATATATATTTGGATTGCGCCATTGGAATTATGCGCTTATAAATCTTTGGTATTGACACCCTCACTGGATGTGGCGATGTGAGCCAGCAATTTGAGCCAATCTTCCAGGTATATTTTTAAATTGTTGGATGAATATGCGAGGTTTGATAACCCGCCCTAGCTTTGGACGTTAAGTCGCTAGTATATTTTGAATTGCGCCATTGGAATCATGCGCTTATAAATCATTGGATTGTTATCTTCACTGGGTATGGCAATGTAAGTCAGCAGTATAAATCATCTTACAGGTATGTTTTCCTGGTTATATGAATGTGCGAGGTTTGATAACTCACCCTGGCTTTTAACTTTAAATTGCCAGTATGTTTAGGCTTGAATGGCCTTAATGCTAGTCTTTTCCATAATTGCATAAGACTATATTATGTTTGGGTTGTTACCCGCCCTGGCTTTTGACGTTAAGTAGCCAAGGCATATGTTGTTTAAACTCTGTGTAGGATTTGCAGAGCTATGACTTACATAAATGATTAAGTTAAAGCCCGTCATCAAGAATTGAAATTGGTGTTTCAAAAGGGTTATCAATTATTGATTTTCACAAAGGCTATAAGCTGCCGGGTTACAAAAATCCTAGATTACAATGGATGCGCATTAAATCACCATCAGCCAAGAGCCACTGAGTATTTAAACTCTGGATTTACTTGTCAACCGATAAGGTATTCAAATATTTAATAGCCAAACTTTTCTGGATTGTCATGATGATATTGAATGATTGAGATTTTTCATACCGGATTAAATTATTCAACTCTTGAATAGCCAACATGGCTGGATTTTTGTTATGGTTACCAATAACCAGTATTATGATTAAGGTTTTCAAAGTCGCTTCAGCGCAATGGCTATTATTTTATCAATGGATATGATTTATTCTACAATGGAAGGAATAGTCCCGAGTCGCTGCAGGCTTACGACCCGACACTTGGGGGCTACATTATTCAAGTTGAGATTACATCAAATATGCAAGTCCCATGTCACTGCCAGCATGCACCATGGCACTTGGGGGCTAATGCAAAGTCATTTTTTTCTCACCTTATTGAAGACCCGACTCATCACATTGTAATGAACCGTTCCTTGGGGGCTACTAATTGCTCCTGTCAAAAATTTAAAGTACACAAGCTTTAATCAATTATATCAAAGGGTCCATTGCTCAGTTGGTAGAGAACAAGACTCTTAACCTTGTGGTTGTGGGTTCAAGCCCTATGATGGAGGCTACATCATATGATGTTATTTTCAATGATCATATCTGCAAAGTCCCTGCTCATTATTGCATAATGACCCGGCCCTTGGGGGCTACACTGGTTGAAGTTTTTATAAGCATAAGGCAATTGCAAGTCCCTGATTGCTGCAAGCATGACAACCCGGCACTTGGGGGCTACATATGTGGAATATTCAGTTTTGCCTAGTGATTGAGATGAACAACCTGGATTTCTTCAAGGTTGCGACATTTATATTGAAGCAAGTCTTAAGCTGTTACTACGCTCCCTTCTTAAGACTTGGGGGCTACAAGTGATATGCATATAAGGGAGGTACACTTTCAAGCTTGATGTTAGCAACAATTATGACCCGTTGCCATTAAACCGGAAATTTTGGCAATGATAAACCGGCAAGTTCTACATCTTCAAGCCAGCTGAAAATCAGATGAGTATTTCAAGACCAATATTTTTTTATTAAGCATTGGAAGCTGAGTCAAATGGATTATGTTTTACAATATTTTTCTGCAACGAGCAAATGTCAACAAATTGACTATGAAGCTGGACTATTGACCCAGAATTTTCAGAAGAAGTGCCCGGATTTTTTGCATTGGCAAAGTTTGAACATATCTGCTAAAGGAGATTTGCTATGAGTTCATGGGCACGTATCAAGAAGGAAATGACAAGGACTTAAAGATGATCAGGTGCCGGTTTAGAAAAACTTTTAACCCGGAGCGCAACCTATCAAATATGTTCTTGTGTTTATTTTGCAGGATGAGTCTAACATGGATAAATCTAGATTAAACTGGGGGCTAATGTCGGGGATATACCCCGCAGTGTAACCCGGCCAGATGTATGACCCGGCCGGCCCTTGGCTACTCACTGGTGACCTACTCTGACCCGGTGACTGACTAGTAACCCGCCCAGACTTGGCGGTTCATTGGTGACCCGGCAGGCGGGTCAGAATAGCGACAAGACCCGGTGGTGCAGAAGGTGGCTCATGGAAGGCTGACTCAAGTTATGGTGGGCGGTTTAAGGCATGAGGAATATTTTCCTTACAAGGAAGCAAGACCCGGACGTGTATCCGGCTTGTAATAGAAGATATAATAGTCCTAGTCCTACTAGGACTCCACATGTAACTCGCCCCTTCAACTTATATAAGGAGGGGCAGGGCACCCTAAGAGAAAAAGAAGTTCCAAGAGTTGGACAAATTAGGGTTAGACAGACAAGTCTGTAGCTCTGGAGATAGATCACCCTTGTAATCGTGATCATCATCATAAATATCAATGAAGCAGGATGTAGGTTTTTACCTCCACTGTGAGGGGCCGAACCTGGGTAAAAACCTCGCGTCTCTCGTCCCACTCTACCCCTCTCAAGCTACCACATAGATGTGTTGGTCTCACAACTAAGTCCTGACACGAAGGACATCTGCCGTGACAAATCCACAACACCACCCCTTATTCTCCTCATATCGATTTCCCACCCAAAACTTGAAAACTTCAATCACACAAAACTTAATGGAACATCGTGAGATAGGTTAGTATGGTAAAAAGTAAATCATTCACTTTGGTACTGTCAAAGACAAGATTCATAATAGTTTCCACATAATGCCTATTGTACCCTACAATTTCTATAATTTATATTGAACAATATAAGCCACAAAGACTATAAAAGTAGCAAACTATGCATTGAAAAACAGAATTTGTCAAAAACAGAATAGTCTGTAATGATCTGAACAATGACCATACTTCTGTAACTTCAAAAATTCTGAAAAATTAGGACGGCGTAGGAAATTTGTATATCAATCATGTATAAAAAATCAGAATTTTATAGCTCTCTAGAAAATCTCAACAATTATGCTACTTGATGCAGAAGTTTTGGTTTTTGCACAGAATCAAGTCAACTATCATCCACACTATCCCAAAGGCTTTACTTGGCACTTTATTGAAACAAAAGCTATAAAACTTGATTACTACAGTAGCTTAATTGTGTGGACTAAAAGTGCGTTATATCGAGTAGAGGGGGGGGGTGAATAGGCGATTTTTATGAAAGTCTTCAAAACGTGAAGGTTATGAAGACAAACAGTACACATATGCCTATCACTTAAGCAGCGGAAGTTAGATTACACTAGGCAAGCCATGGTCAAGTATTCAATAGAGTGAAAGCACAAGACAAGTAGCTGATGTGTAATAAGGATCAGGTAGGAAGAAGTTATGAAGCCAAACAAATCATACAGTTATGTTGTGAAGACAGAAGATAAAGCAAGCATGCAATGGCTTCACAATGTGTAACAGTAAGTAAAAGGAAGTGAAGATGAAACCAGTGACACGCTGAAGACAATGATTTGTTGGACCAGTTCCAGTTGCTGTGACAACTGTACGTCTGGTTGGAGCGGCTAGGTATTTAAACCAAAGGACACACAGTCCCGAACACCCAGTCCTGAACACGCAGCTCAGGACACCCAGTCCTCACCGTTTTCTCCTTGAGCTAAGGTCACACAGACCTCGCCCAATCACTCTGGTAAGTCTTCAAGGTAGACTCACAAACCTTCACAGACTTCGTTCACCGGCAATCCACAATTTCTCTTGGATGCTCAGAATGCGATGCCTAACCGGCTGGAGGATGCACAGTCCTCAAGTGTAAGAAGTCTTCAGATCACTCAGACAAGAAGACTTAAGTGATGCCCAATTTACTCTGGCTCTGGGTGGTTAGGGCTTTTCTCCTTGCTAGGAATTTTCTCTCAAAGGCTTCGAGGTGGGTTGCTCTCACACGACAAAAGCCGTGCACTGAAATCTGAGCAGCCAACCGTTTATGGTTGTAGGGGGTAGACTATTTATAGCCACTGGGCAACCCGACCTGATTTGTCCGAAATGACCCTGGGTCACTAAGGAACTGACACGTGTACCAACGGTCAGATTTCAAACTCACACGGCAACTTTACTTGGGCTACAAGTAAATCTGACTTGTCTGACTCTGGACAAGATTTGCTCTCATAGTCTTCGCTCGAAGATACAGGTTTTGAATTAGGCATCACTTCAGTCATTCTGACTAGTTCTCTTGGACCCCACTTAACAGTACGGTGGTTCCTATGACTCAACACAAATGAAATAAAACTACGAAGGATCTAAGTCTTCGAGTTCCATAGGCTTCACGTGGTGTCTTCTCTTGTCATAGTCTTCAATGTGAATACCTTCATATACCACCATTGTCTTCAATGTCTTCGTACATTTTTAGGGGTCATCTCTGGTAGTAAAACCGAATCAATAAGGAACATCTACCTGTGTTATCCTGCAATTCTCACAAACACATTAGTCCCTCAACTAGGTTTGTCGTCAATACTCCAAAACCAACTAGGGGTGGCACTAGATGCACTTACAATCTCCCCCTTTTTGGTGATTGATGACAAACTAGTTGAAGTTTTCAACGGGGAATATAATTTGTGAAATTGTAAAGGAATTGTCTTCATAAGCTGCAAGGGCTCCCCCTGAAGATGTGCATATAAGTAATTTGCTTCTGGAACGCAACTGCACATGGCAGGTTGTACTTGTGGAGATCCACTTCAACTTATGATGACAATCCACTATGCATGTAAAAGTATATGAAGAGAATGACATGCATAATGAAAAATGGACATCTGCGGAATGATCTAAGTGCGGAATTTATCGTCGTACATGCGGAATTTATCTTCGCAAAACATAGTGGCAAACAAGTAGCAGACGACCATCAAGTTTAAGTGTTACAACTCAAGGAAGCAAATGTAGCAAAAACGGGAGTTGTAAGCACGAAGCAAAATGTAGCAAAATATAAAGGCACCCGCCCATAGTGACCCGCTTGAAGACTATAAACATCATATGCTTCTCCCCCTTTTGTCAGTGATGACCAAAAAGGTTTGAAGACATAGAGTTTTCTACGCGTTCCCAGGCGCAGCAGGGTCGGTGGAGGTGTTTGGCGGTGCAGACGAGCTTGGTGCAGATTCGACGCGCGCTGAAGGAGGTGGAGGTGATGTAGCGTCGTCTTCTTCTTCGATAATCCGTGCAGTCACCGTGGCAACAGAGGAAGAGAACTCCGAATCTTCAAGTGATGGAGTTCTGCGTAGCATTGCCCTTCGAGGAGGCGTGGAGTCAAATTTGAAGCGCTCTATGAAGCCATCCTCTTGAAGTTCAGCTTCAGGACACATCATCGTGAGTCCTTTCCAAGTGCGGCGACAGGTTTCGTGTGCAACAAATGCATTCTTGGTTGCAAGATTTCTGATACGATTGACGTCCTCCATGATGCTTTTCATCTGCCTCTTGAGCCAGTCGTGATGCGTGTCCTACTTTTGGTGAAGAGCCACAAGAAGCTCTTGGTCATTGAGGGCACGAGCGTGCTTCTTGGGTCGCTGAGCAGCTGTGCTGTCAGTGGCTTCAGTAGATGTAGGTGCACATGTGGTGCCAGCTAACGGATACACTCTGGAGATGGCTTCAATACCTTCAACATTCTGAGTGAAGCTCTGGTGTTCTCCATTCTGAAGACTTAATGGTTGCTTGGCAGGCTCAGGATATATAGCTTCAGCAGAGGTTTCCACATCTGGCAAGAAGATCCGATGGTTGCGAGATGAGGGCTGATATGAAATCGCAGAGTGAAGCTTGATCAGCCTCATAACCCAAGGAGCATAAAACTTCAAGCCAAATAAATCTGAGCCGGATGCCGCAAGCTGGCATATGAAGAAGTCATGCGCATTGAAGCATTTGCCATGAAGGATGTAGAATATAAGAGTCTTCATTGCACCCTCAACCTTGGCATGTGGAGAGTGTCCCTTAATGGGCCAGAGAGTCCGCCTGATGATGTGATATATGGTTCTGGACAGGTACTCTAGGTCTTCAACAAAGAACTCAGTTGGATAGGGTGCATCTTGGGGCAATGGCTTCATCATTGAGAGCATCTGACTCATATTTGGTTCAGGCCTCTGGAATATGCTCTCAATTGCTTCAGCATGTAGTTGACAGCCTTCCTCGAAGATTGTGCCAGGAGTGGGCAGGCTGGTAAGCTCAATGATATCAAATGCATTGGCTTCATGATGGACATTGCCGGTCATCCACTCCAGGACCCAAGTCTTCGGATCTCTGTTGTAGCCTTTGATATGAAGAGTGGCATAGATTTGAAGCAGAAGCTCTTCATTCCAGTGCTCTTCATCTGTGATAAATGGCAGCAAACCCACTTGCTTGAAGCAATCCAGTGCTTCTTCCAGGCCGGGCAGACCAGCAACAGCTTCAACCTCAAGGCACTTGTGCGGGAAGATGCGACCTTGGTTGTATAGGATGCATGATTAATAGCTGCATTGTGGATAGCTCCAGAACCTATCTGATACAATCCGTTCCCTTGAATAAGGGTTCTTGGAGCTGTTGAAGAATGTATTATCTGCCCTGAAGCTATTGACATTAAAGGAGCCAGGAGCTGATGCAGGACCTGGGAACCTTGGCAGTCGTGGGATCGGCTTCTGAACCTGAGGCCTGTGCGCAACATGATAGTTGAATTGTAGACCGGTCGCAGACTCAGGCACAGAAGTGTCAGGAGCAGTAGCTTTAGTGTCTTCTGAAGCTGTTGTTGGGGAGGGCTCCACATTGGCTTCAATGTTGGTGGTGGCAGCCTCCATATTTTCCGCCTCCACTTGACTAGCTGGAGGGTCAGACTCAGGCACGTTCTCCTGGAGAACGGCTTCTTGGTGGAGCGGGGGAGTGGGTTCTGGTGGTACTTCTTCATTGTCTTCGGCTGATGCAGCCGGAATGTCTTCAGCCGAATCTTGAGGCCGTGGTCCCTTGCGAAGCCTGCGAAATGCAGACGACGCCTTTGGAGTTGGAGTGGGCTGGACCTCAGATTCTTCTTCTTGTGGGCGATCCGCCCATGACGCAGCTTGTGCGATTGGCATCACAGGACGACCAATGCTGATCAGTTCGCTTGTCTCAAGCTGAGGAAGGGCTGCATCATCTTGTACATTGTCCTGATGACCAATGTCTTCAGCAACGATGGGGTCGGCTGCTGGAATATCTTCAGCTTCAGGAGCCTCTGTGCGAGCAGGCTCATGAACTGTCAGCTAACGATCTGCGTCAGGATAGATGACAGAGAGAGGTTCAACTATCAAGGGTTCTATGGTAGCAGCCCGAGCTTTCTTGATCTTGCGCTTCTTCTTGGTGGGGTCAGAAGGAGAGGCTTCAGAGTTTTTCCTCTTCCTCACTTCAGCCTCGGTTGTCCGTGTCTTCTTGAGCTCTGAAGCGGTTGACCGGCTCTTTGGCTTCGAGCTAGTCGCAGCAGTGGGGAAGACAATCGGAGCAGCTTCTTGTCTTGGTGCCTCTGGTTCAGGCACAGCAGGCTTCTTCTTCTTCTTCGCGGCCATCCTGGGGTCGATGCCGGGACGCCCAAGTGCCTTGCGTTTCTCGGCCTCATTGTAGGCCTGCACACATCGATCAGCCAGAGTCTTCATTCGCTCCCGCGAACCCTAAGCTTCTGCATGCTTCTTCAGAAAGTTTTCCTTTAACTCGTGCAACATGATCTTGAAGTCCTTGACTTCTTGCACGCTTAGCCTGGCCATATGCTGCTTGAACTGAGCCTTTTCAAAATCAATTTTCTGCTTCAGTTCAACAATGCTCTGGGCAATTGCAAGTTCTGAAGCAATAGCGCCTTGGAAAGCGATGCTAAGGCCAATGGGCAGCTGCAGATCATCGAAGCTGATATTTGGTGTAGCAAACCACTCATCGATGAAGTTGTGGATGATGGCGACATCAAACAGAGGCAGATTGTTGAAGATTTCAGCCTCCTCCTTGCTCTTGATGAGCTGCTCAAGAGCGTCATCTCCAAGATCTTCATCGCTTGACAGATCAATGGTTTCGCTGCGCAGAATGGCAGCAGCTGTGAGCTCTTTGCCTGTGTGTGGTTGAGGCTTCTTGGCTTCCTGGGGCTTGGAGACTCGTGATAAGTCTTCAGACTGCACACTGGCTTCAGGAGGTGCAGTTGCCAATGGCTTCGCCCTTGAGATTTTGGGTGAAGGGGTCTACTTTGAAGCTTTTGGCTTCTTCATCTGCTTTGGCTTCGGAGCAGCAGGCGCTTCATCAGATTCAGA
Organism: Triticum monococcum; assembly: GCA_034509565.1. NCBI lineage: Eukaryota > Viridiplantae > Streptophyta > Magnoliopsida > Poales > Poaceae > Triticum > Triticum monococcum. The sequence goes on from CM067843.1 coordinate 86,697,408, forward strand.
GTCAGCAGGAGGGTCATTGACTGCAGTCCCTTGGACTAAGATGCGGGTGATGAGGCCCTCAAGATTTGCATACGGACCAATGATATTGGGGTCTGCCTCGTGTGTGCCATCTGCCCTTGGTGCGGAGGGACCATGGTTGAAGTCTAAGCCCAATTTCTTCTTGTTGTGCTTCACTGACCTCTGGGCAAACTGGAAGTTGGGCTTGAACAGATTGTCGTCACGACACCAGAGTAGTGACGACGAATGAGCATCAGCAGGCTGCGGTCCTCTGACCATGCGTGGATAGAAGCCTTGAGCAATGGTTCATCTCTGGACCTGGGCACGAGATTTTTGTATAGTACGTCTCCCCATGGTCTCTTGATGGCACTTTTCTTAGCATACTCCTTGGTGACGAAGCGGTATTGGAACCATTGCTTCGCCCAATAGCGTCGAATCCATTGGATTCGTGTCTTGCGCTGATTGTAATCCTCTTCAGGATCTATCTTGTAGAGCTCTAAGAGGTCGTCGGGCAGATCTCTTGATGTTTCCCCTCGACGCTTTCTGCCACCCTTCCTTGCTGGTTTTTCTGCAGCCATAAACCTTAACTTGGAAGGCTTCAAGACGTTCAAAGGCTTTCTTTTGCTGGACCAACATGAACTGGCTTCAGGAGAATTGATGTGACGCTGTAAGACCTCTGCAAATGAATGCAGACTATGAGAACCAAAAGATTCTCCCACGGACATGTACCTGTGACAGCATTAAGGTGCGAGGGAAGGGGAAGAGGTCATATGCATTCTTAGAAGATTTTGATGATAAATCAGTTTAGAAGACATTGACCTCATCGTGCGAAGACATTCACTTATAGAAAAAGAAGTTGGTTCCAGATTTGTATGAACCCATAGATCAGTACAAGTGAGGAATCTAACTACTTCATGAAGCACAAGTGAGTATACTAGGCAAGTTATGAGATGCAGACTGAGAGAGATCTAACTTGTGTGAATAGAAACTTCTTATGGCAGAAAGTGACCGAACTATAGGATCAAAAGAGGCTGTAAAAAGAGGTTTTATTTACCACACTTGGAACTACTAGACGGAGTGGGAGATGAGGCCGAGCAGTTCGATCCTCCATGCCCTAACTTGGCGACGAAAGACTCCTACGGCGACGGCGGAGAGAGTGATGTCCGCAGTCGGCGTGAAAACAACATCGGAGAGGTTGCGGTAGTGAAGCGCTTCGTCGCCGGCGTCGTCGAGAGCTAGCGGTGGCGCTAGGGTTCGTGCGAGGGAGGAAGAAGGAGATAATGACCGTAGTGAGGGTGTATTTATAGTCACAGGGGCGGCACTTCGCTATTACACAGGTGCCCCTGGCGATTCACATCTGAACAGCACACGGCCATCATGCAGAGTCTTGGGGGCAGTTCCACATCCCACGCATGCCTGGATTGTCGGGTGGTCGTTCCTACTTCTCCGGATTTCTTGTGGATGAATGAGCATTGAAAACTGTTTTAAAGTTTGTCTCTGTGTCTTCTGCTGACAAGGACGCAGAGAAGACATTCGACAGTTTCAATAGGATGCATATGACTTGGAGAGATAGAATTTAAGATAGAAAGCATAGAGAGATTAGGGTCCGATCACATTCACTTAGTTCAAAAGATTCAAAACAAGAAGACATAGCTATAAGTGAATGCAGTAGAGGACAGAACACTAGTATATATATACCTATATAATCCACGTAGTGAAGATAATCATGAAGACATGTTGGGAATGAAACCAGACCAAATGTGAAGATATTGCAAGGTAACGCCGTGAGTGAAACACTTCAAAATAGAACGTTTGGTGGTGGCGTTACCCACCGTATAGGATGTATTAGACCCAGACATGGCGCACAATTATCGTGGCGCTCCGAAGTCAATTTCCACATTAATGTATTCACACTTAGAATGTATGTCTTCATTGATTGAAGATATATGTTACTTCATGTGTTGCACATCCAAGTCATCAATATGCATAAGTGTTAGGATATGTGCCTGCTCACAGGACATTTGAGGATTCCAAGATATTTAGCTCACACCGTAACTTGCAAAATCTCTTCTCATCCAAGGGCTTGGTGAAGATATCTGCCAATTGCTCTTCAGTGTTGACGTGTATGATATCAATATCTTCCTTTGCAACATGATCTCTGAGAAAGTGATGATGAATTTCAATGTGCTTTGTCTTCGAGTGCTGAACTGGGTTGTTGGCGATCTTGATGGCGCTTTCGTTGTCGCAGTAAAGAGGCACTTGCTTCAGTTGAATGCCATAGTCCTTGAGAGTTTGCTTCATCCACAGAACCTGAGCGCAGCAAGATCCAGCAGCAATGTATTCAGATTCAGCAGTGGAGAGGGATACACAGTTCTGCTTCTTTGAAGACCAACATACAAGTGATCGTCCCAGAAAGTGACATGTGCCTGATGTAGACTTCCGATCAACCTTATCACCAGCATAATCAGCATCCGAGAATCCAACCAGATCAAACTCTGAGGCCTTTGGATACCATAACCCTAGAGTTGGGGTGTGAGCCAAATATCGAAGAATTCGCTTCACTGCTAAGTGATGCGACTCCTTTGGTGCCGCTTGGAATCGAGCACACATGCAAACACTAAGCATAATATCTGGCCTGGATGCACATAAATAAATCAAAGAACCAATCATGGAGCGGTATACCTTTTGATCGAACTCTTTACCATTGTCGTCAGGACCCAGATGATGTTTGGCGGGCATTGTTGTTGTGAAGCCTTTGCAGTCTTGCATGCCGAACTTCTTCAGGCACTCTTTGAGATACTTCTCTTGAGATATGAAGATGCCATTGCGTTGTTGCCGTATCTGAAGACCGAGGAAGAACTTCAGCTCCCCCATCATGGACATCTGATATTGCTCTTGCATCATATATCCAAACTCCTCACTGTACTTCTGATTGGTGCAGCCGAAGGTAATGTCATCCACATATATTTGGCACACAAATAGTTCACCATCATATGTCTTCGTGAAGAGAGTGGGATCTAGGGAACCAGGTATGAAGCCTTTGCTCTTCAGGAAGTATTTGAGTGTGTCATACCAGGCCCGAGGGGCTTGTTTGAGGCCATACAGTGCCTTATTGAGTTTGTAAACCATGTCAGGATGTTTTGGATCTTCAAACCCAGGTGGTTGTGCAACATACACTTCTTCTTCAATCTTGCCATTGAGAAAGGCACTCTTCACATCCATTTGATATAAAAGTATGTTATGATGATTTGCATAGGCCAGCAGTATACGGATGGCTTCAAGTCTGGCCACAGGAGCAAATGTTTCATCGAAGTCAATGCCTTCCACTTGAGTATATCCTTGAGCAACGAGACGAGCTTTGTTTCTGACAACTTGACCATGCTCATCTTGCTTGTTGCGGTATATCCATTTGGTGCCTATTATGTCATGCTTCCGTGGATCAGGACGCTTAACCAATTCCCATACATTGTTCAGCTCAAACTGTTGAAGCTCTTCTTGCATAGCTTGAATCCATTTAGGTTCCATGAAAGCTTCTTCAACTTTCTTGGGTTCTGTGATTGAAACGAATGCGAAGTGTCCGCAGAAATTTGCCAGTTGAGTTGCCCTTGAACGAGTCAGTGGACCAGGTGCATTGATGCTATCAATTATTCTGTCAATCTGCACTTCATTGGCAACACGAGGATGTATAGGGCGAAGACTTTGCTCTTGCTGATTTGTGTTGTCGTTGGGAGGAATGTCTTCAGGCTGAGCATTGTCTTCATGTGGATCAGGTGCTGAGATGATAAGTTCTTCTTCAGGATGAGCTTCAGAAAGTATAATCTCTCCAGTTCCCATAAGCTTGATTGATTCACTAGCTGGAACTTCATCTAGCACATTTGGCAGTTTCTCTCTTTGTGAACCATTGGTTTCATCGAACCGCACATCCACTGTTTCAACCACTTTGTAGTGAAAGAGATTGAAGACTTTGTAGGAGTGCGAATCCTTTCCATATCCAAGCATGAAGCCCTCATGTGCTTTTGGTGCAAATTTTGAGGTGTGGTGTGGGTCCTTGATCCAGCATCTTGCGCCAAATACTCTGAAGTAACTGACATTTGGCTTCTTGCCAGTTAGAAGTTCATATGATGTCTTATTCAGAAGCTTGTGAAGATAAACACGGTTGATTGTATGGCATGCAGTGTCAATGGCTTCAGGCCAGAATTTTCTTGGAGTCTTGTACTCATCTAGCATCGTTCTGGCCATCTCAATGAGTGTTCTGTTCTTGCGTTCGACGACGCCATTCTGCTGTGGCGTGTACGGAGCTGAGAATTCATGTGTGATGCCCAAGGTATCAAGATATGTGTCAAGGCCAGTGTTCTTGAATTCAGTCCCATTGTCACTTCTGATGTGCTTTATCTTGGCGCCATAGTTGTTCATAGCTCGATTGGCGAAGCGTCTGAAGACATCTTGCACTTCAGTCTTGTAAAGGATTATGTGCACCCAAGTATATCTAGAGTAATCATCAACAATGACAAAGCCATAGAGGCAAGCAGTAGTGGAAAAAGTTGAGTAGTGAGTGGGACCAAAAAGATCCATGTGAAGCAGTTCGAAGGGTCGAGTAGTGGTCATGATTGTCTTTGAAGGATGTTTTGCCCTTGTCATCTTCCCTGCTTCACAGGCACCACATAAGTGATCTTTCTTGAACTTGACGCCCTCGATGCCTATGACATGCTTCTTCTTCGCAAGGGTGTGGAGGTTCCTCATGCCAGCATGCCCAAGCCTCCGATGCCAAAGCCAGCATTCTGAAGCCTTTGCCAGAAGACATACTGCAAGCTGTGGCCCTGCTGAGAAATCTACCACGTACAAATCATCTTTCCGATACCCTTCAAACACTAGAGACTTGTCAGATTCCATTAGTACCAGGCAACGATATTTTCCAAAAATTACAATCATGTTCAAATCGCAAAGCATTGAGACAGACATTAAGTTGAAACCAAGGGATTCAACAAGCATGACTTTATCCATGTGTTGATCCTTTGTGATTGCAACTCTACCTAGACCCAATACCTTACTTTTACCAGTGTCAGCAAATGTGATGTGGCTCTTGTCGGATGGACGTAATGTTGAGTCCATAAAAAGACTTCTTTTGCCAGTCATGTGATTTGTACACCCACTGTCAATAATCCATTCTGAAGACTCTGAAGACGCTGGTGTCGTACCCTACAGTGCAGTTAGGGGGATAGGCTTCATGAAGAGAATTGTGAAGCAAAAACATTTGATGAACCAGTGGGTTATGAAAACTTAGATCCAGGTTAGGACTAATAGGGAGAGTAGCATGCGATTCAGGTACGAAATACATAGTGATGCCATTCGGGCATTTGATCTTGCGCCCCACAAGATTTTTAAGGTCCCCAGCAATAGCGTCAGAAGATTTTGGTTTTCTGCTGGAGACCTTTCCCTGCAAAAGAGAGTTAAGCTTTCTTAACCACCCACATCTTCAAGGGTGGCTTAGAAGCAATAAGTCTAAGTGCAGCATCTGAGAATTTTGGCTTTGGAGCCCTAGCAAATAGTCTAGCAGGCGGGCAATAGTACTCATAAGAATAGGCAGAATAGTTCTTGGTCATATGAACATGACGGTTTGAAGAACCACTCTCATATGCCTGAGTATGGTTTCCCTACAAAACATTTGCGTTAGTGCGACTCAGGTGAGTCCTCTGTCTGTATGAAGCCTTTGGACCATATGAAGCCTTTGGTCTGAGGTTTGTCTTCTTCATGTGAGGTGTCATGAGGACATTCACAGGAAGATTCTCCAGACACGTTTTTGGAACCCAGATCTTCTTCATAGGCGGTCCATTCCTGCAGTTAGTACCAATGTACCTGGCAAACACTTCACCATTCTGATTTCTAAACAGCTTATAGTTTGCATCAAAGGATTCATCAATGATAATTGGGTTAGCACAGGTGAAGCCAGACAGATTGGATGGATCTGCTGAGGATTCCTTTGCAGCAACCCATGTGGTTCTGGGGTACTGCTCAGGTTTCCAGTAAGAGCCATCTGCACTTATTTTCCTCATGAACCCAACACCCTCTTTCCTAGGGTTTCGGTTCAGAATCTGCTTCTTGAGGACATCACATAATGTCTGATGTCCTTTGAGACTTTTGTACATCCCTGTTTCAAGCAATGTCTTCAACCTAGCATTCTCATCAGCAATAGCAGTGGTATCCTCAGCAGAGGGGTTAGTTACCACTTCAACAGTTGAAGATATTGCAACAGCAGTAGCAGTGGAACATTCAACAACAGAAGTAGCATTATCACGCTCAATGCATTTAAGGCATGGTGGTTCAAATCCTTCCTGAGCAGAACTGATTTGTTCGGCGCGAAGTGACTTGTTTTCCTTTTGAAGATCTTCATGAGCCACTCTCAATTTCTCAAGATCTTGCTTCCTTTGAAGATAATCATAGGAGAGCTTTTCATGAGTTGTTGAGAGAGTATCATGATGATCTTCAAGTTCCTGATACTTAACGTGAAGATTTTTTATGTCTTCAATTAAAGATTCAGATCGAGTCATTTCAGCACCCAACAGATCATCGCTTCTGTCTAACAGTTTTTGAATATGTTCCATGGCTTTCTGTTGTTTAGTTGCAATTTTAGCAAGTGTTTTGTAGCTGGGGTTTGAATCACAATCAGAATCATTGTCACTGGATGTTTGATAGTGAGTAGTGCGTGTGTTTACCTTGGCACCGCGTGCCATGAAGCAGTAGGTAGGAGTGGAGTCGTCCTTGTCATTTGCATCGATGTTGGTGATGAAGTCATTGTCTTCAGTGTTGAAGATGGACTTGGCGATGTAAGCTGTAGCCAGACTCGCAATGCCAGAATCAGATTCCTCCTCAGACTCCACCTCTGCCTCCTCAGAAGCGGACTCCTCCTCTGAATCCATTTCCTTGCCAACAAACACACAAGCCTTGCCAGTTGAGCTCTTCTTGTGTGATGAAGACTTTGAGGAAGACTTGGAAGAAGACTTTGAGTATTTCTTCTTCTTCTTGTCGTCAGAGTCATATTCCTTGCTCTTCTTCTTCTTTCTGTTCTCATTGTCCCACTGTGGACACTCAGAGTGTCCAGTTTTCTTGCACTTGTGACATGTTTTCTTCTTGTAGTCATGAGCAGAAGCTTCATCATTCCTTGAGCTTGATCGTGAAGGCTTTCTGAAGCCTTTCTTCTTGGTGAATTTCTAGAACTTCTTCACTAGCATTGCAAGTTCCCTTCCAATGTCTTCAGGATCATCAGAACTGCTGTCAGATTCTTCTTCAGATGAGGACGCAGCTTTTGCCTTCAAGGCATGAGTTCGCCCATAGTTTGGACCGTAGATATCTCTTTTCTTAGAAAGCTGAGACTCATGTGTGTTGAGCCTCTCAAGTATGTCAGACGGATCAAGTGTCTTGAAGTCTGGACGTTCTTGAATCATCAGTGCTAGGATGTCAAACGAACTGTCAAGTGATCTCAGCAGCGTCTTGACGATTTCATGTTTGGTGATCTCAGTGGCGCCGAGGGCTTGAAGCTCATTTGTGATGTCAGTGAGCCGGTCAAATGTGTGCTGGACATTCTCATTGTCATTTCGCTTGAAGCGGTTGAAGAGGTTGCGAAGAACACTGATTCTCTGATCTCTCTGGGTTGAGATGCCTTCATTGACTTTGGAGAGCCAGTCCCAGACCAGCTTGGATGTCTTCAAGGCACTCACACGGCCATACTGTCCCTTGGTCAGATGACCACAGATGATATTCTTGGCAGTAGAGTCCAGTTGAGTGAACTTCTTGACATCAGCAGCAGTGACACCTTCTCCAGCCTTGGGAACGCCGTTTTCGACGACATACCATAGGTCGACGTCAATGGCTTCAAGATGCATGCGCATCTTATTCTTCCAGTAGGGATATTCAGTTCCATCGAAGACGGGGCACGCAGCGGAGACTTTGATTATCCCTGCAGTCGACATAGCTAAAACTCCAGGTGGTTAAACCGAATCACACAGAACAAGGGAGCACCTTGCTCTGATACCAATTGAAAGTGCGTTATATCAACTAGAGGGGGGGTGAATAGGCGATTTTTATGAAAGTCTTCAAAACGTGAAGGTTATGAAGACAAACAGTACAGATATGCCTATCACTTAAGCAGCGGAAGTTAGATTACACTAGGCAAGCCATGGTCAAGTATTCAATAGAGTGAAAGCACAAGACAAGTAGCTGCTGTGTAATAAGGATCGGGTAGGAAGAAGTTATGAAGCCAAACAAATCATACAGTTATGTTGTGAAGATAGAAGATAAAGCAAGCATGCAATGGCTTCACAATGTGTAACAGTAAGTAAAAGGAAGTGAAGATGAAACCAATGACACGCTGAAGACAATGATTTGTTGGACCAGTTCCAGTTGCTGTGACAACTGTACGTCTGGTTGGAGCGGCTAGGTATTTAAACCAAAGGACACACAGTCCCGGACACCCAGTCCTGAACACGCAGCTCAGGACACCCAGTCCTCACCGTTTTCTCCTTGAGCTAAGGTCACACAGACCTCGCTCAATCACTCTGGTAAGTCTTCAAGGTAGACTCCCAAACCTTCACAGACTTCGTTCACCGGCAATCCACAATTTCTCTTGGATGCTCAGAACGCGACGCCTAACCGGCTGGAGGATGCACAGTCCTCAAGTGTAATAAGTCTTCAGATCACTCAGACAAGAAGACTTAAGTGATGCCCAATTTACTCTGGCTCTGGGTTGTTAGGGCTTTTCTCCTCGCTAGGAATTTTCTCTCAAAGGCTTCGAGGTGGGTTGCTCTCAAATGACAAAAGCCGTGCACTGAAATCTGAGCAGCCAACCGTTTATGGTTGTAGGGGGTGGACTATTTATAGCCACTGGGCAACCCGACCTGATTTGTCCGAAATGACCCTGGGTCACTAAGGAACTGACACATGTACCAACGGTCAGATTTCAAACTCACACGGCAACTTTACTTGGGCTACAAGTAAAGCTGACTTGTCCGACTCTGGACAAGATTTGCTCTCATAGTCTTCGCTCGAAGATATAGGTTTTGAATTAGGCATCACTTCAATCATTCTGACTGGTTCTCTTGGACCCCACTTAACAGTACGGTGGTTCCTATGACTCAACACAAATGAAATAAAACTACGAAGGATCTAAGTCTTCGAGTTCCATAGGCTTCACGTGGTGTCTTCTCTTATCATAGTCTTTAATGTGAATATCTTCATATACCACCATTGTCTTCAATGTCTTCGTACATTTTTAGGGGTCATCTCTGGTAGTAAAACCGAATCAATGAGGGACTTCTACCTGTGTTATCCTGCAATTCTCACAAACACATTAGTCCCTCAACTAGGTTTGTCGTCAATACTCCAAAACCAACTAGGGGTGGCACTAGATGCACTTACATGGACACATAAAAATAGTACTACCTCTATCTCAGTGTATAAGTAATTTGCGTAGTTCTAGGTCCACAATTTAACTATCTAAATATGTATTATATGTGACAAAAAATATATATTTAGAAACTACATCCATGTAGAAATCTAGTGATATACTTTTCATGACATATACCACATATTGAATTCCTCAAATCAACGACCTAGAACTACATGAATGACTTATACACCGGGATGGAGGGAGTAGGTAGAGATGTTGGGTTGTCTCCCAACAAGCGCTTTTCTTTAATGCCTTTTTAGCTGTGCATGATGATTTTAATGATGCTCACATAAAAGATAAGAATTGAAACATAATGGGAGCATCATGAAGCATATGACTAGTGCATTTAAGCCTAACCCACTTCCTATGCATAGGGATTTTGTGAGCAAACAACTTATGGGAGCAAGAATCAACTAGCATAGGAAGGCAAAACAAGCATAACTTCCAAGATTTTCAACACATAGAGAGGAAACTTTATATTATTGAGATATGTAAAAGCATACGTTCCTATCTCATAGTAATTTTCAGTAGCATCATGAATGAATTCAACAATATAACTATCACATAAAGCAAACTTTTCATTATCCACAAGCATATAAGTTTTATTACTCCCCACATAGGCAAATTTATTCTCATGAATAGTAGTGGGAGAAAACTCAACAAACTAACTATCATGTGATACTTGATTGGGTTAATCCAATTGAAAATTGAAATCATGATGACAAGTTTCATGGTTATCATTATTATTTATAGCATACATGTCATCACAATAATCATCACAGATAGCAACTTTTCTCTCATCATAATCAATTAGAACCTCTTCCAAAATAGTGGAATCATCATTAAATAAAGTCATGACCTCTATGAATCCACTTTTATCAATATTGTAACAAGATTCAACACCCTCCAAAATAGTGGGATCATCAACTAGAGTTGACACTCTTCCAAACCCACTTTCATCAATATAATCATCATAAATAGGAGGCATGTTATCATCATAATAAAATGGCTCATCAAAACTTGGGGGACTAAAAATACCATCTTCATCAAGTATAGCATCCCCAAGATTATAGCTTTGCATATTATTAGCATCATGGATTTTCAAAGAATTCATACTAACAACATTGCAATCATGCTCACCATTCAAAGTTTTTATGCCAAACATTTTATTGAATTCTTCTTCTATCAATTGAGCACAATTTTCCTTTTCATCATTTTCAGGAACGACATTATGGAGACAAATAATATGAGGCAACCTCAATTCCATTTTTGTTTTCTTTTATAAACCAAACTAGTGATAAAACAAGAAAATAAAATATTCAATTGCAAGATCTAAAGATATACCTTCAAGCACTCACCCCCCAGCAATGGCGCCAGAAAAGAGTTTGATGTCTACTATGCAACCTTTCTTCTTGTAGACTCGTGTTGGGCCTCCAAGAGCAGACTTTTATAGGACAGTAGCTAATTTCCCTCAAGTGGATGACCTAAGGTTTATCAATCTATGGGAGGCGTAGGACGAAGATGGTCCCTCTCAAAGAACCCTGCAACCAAATAACAAAGGGTCTCTTGTGCCCCAACACACCCAATACAATGGCAAACTGTATAGGTGCACTAGTTCAGCGAAGAGATGGTGATAAAAGTGTAGTATGGATGGTAGAAATATATTTATATAATATGAATAAATAAAAACAGTAAGGTAACTAGTAACAAACGTGAGCAAAAATGGTATTGTAATGCTTGAAAACAAGGCCTAGGGCTCATACTTTCACTAGTGCAAAATCTCTCAACAATGATAACATAATTGGACCAGATAAAAATCCCTCAACGTGCAACAAAGAATTACTCCAAAGTTCCTACCGCGGAGAACATAAGATGAAATTGTTTGTAGGGTACAAAACCACCTCAAAGTTATTCTTTCTGATCAATCCATTGAGCCATTCCTATAAGTGTCATAAACAGCCTTAGAGTTCGTACTAAAATAACACCATATGATACACATGAACCAACTCTAATGTTACCTAGATACTCCAATGTCACCACAAGTATCCGTGGGTTGATTATACGATATGCATAAAAAAACTTCAGATTCATAATATTCAATCAACACAATGAACTTCAAAGAGTACCCCAAGATTTCTATCAAAGAAAGGAATATGAAAACGTGTATCAATCCCTATGCAGAGATTACCCAAATGTCACCACGGGAATCTGCAAGTTGATAACCGAAACATACATCGAGTGAATCAATAGAACATCCCATTGTCACCATGGATATCCCATCGCAAGACATACATCAAGTGCTCTCAAATCCAAAAGATTCAATCCGTCATAACAAAACCTCAAAGGAAAACCTTCAATTCATCACAAGAAGGTAGAGAGGGAATAACAACATAAGATCTAGCTATATTAACAATGCTCATGGTACATCAAGATCGTGCCAAATCAAGAACACGAGAGAGAGAGAGAGAGATCAAACACATAGCTACTGGTACATACCCTTAGCCCCGAGGGTGAACTACTCCCTCCTCAGCATGGTGGACACTGGGATGATGAAGATGGCCTCCACTGATGATTTCCCCCTCCGGCAAGGTACCAAAACGGGATCCTAATGGACTTTTCATGGATACAGAGGCTTGCGGCGACGGAACTTCTCATCTAGGGTTCTTTCTAGGGGTTTGGATATTTATAGGAATTTTTGGCGTACGTTTCACGTCAAGGGGGACCTTGGGGGTAGGGTGTGCCTAGCGAGCTTGTCGTTCCCTCATGGGTCTGCTGGTCCTCCCACGAAGCTTCGAGGGTCTCTTTTGGTCCACAAAAAACACTGTAATTTTTTAGCCCATTCCGAGAACTTCTATTTTGCACAAAAAACAACACGACGGTAGTTCTGCTAAAAACAACGTCAGTCTAGTTTAGTTCTAATCAAATCATACCAAAACCATATAAAATTGTTGTAAACATGGCATGAATACTTCATAAATTCTAGATACATTGGAGACGTGATCACTGTAATAATTGACTACTGTGAAATAAAGAGATGCAAACAACAAAGGGATAAACATATCAGACAATTCATAATAGCATGATATGGTATAGCCCTGGGCGCCGGGAATGTCTCCATGATCCTCCAAGGTCTTCATGAATTTTCTCCAAAAGTGTGGCCATGATGACAATTTTGAAACTACCGCCATGCACCGATTTTGGTCCTCCGTGTAACCTGTAGACTATCTCTATGATTATTACATTAAGGTGGCAATCCCGTGGCTCCAGCCATCACGCCGTGACACACGGGCCACATAACATTACAACATATAGTCATCTCATACATAAACTCATTATCATGATGAGGGCTATACCACATCATATACAAACCTGCAAAATCAAGTTAGACATCCTCTAATTAGTTTTTAGAAATCTTCATTACGTCATTTCTAGGGTTTCCCGATAACACTAACTACCTACTTGCACAATCAAGGTGATAATTCTTGTTGCTAGATCAACTTTCGGGGTGTGTGAGGGAAGAGACTTAAATAAAAATCTCTAAACCCACACTAAACTTAGTCAAATACGTATGACCCCCTACAAGATCGTTCATTTTCATTGCCCTCTTGTGTACGCGATGGTTCACTATTCTTGACTATGATGAAGCCGAAGGAACTGTTAGCAGAATGTCGACAACCAGATCCAATCGATTGTCAAAACCTTATACAAAGCTACATCATATCGTCAATGAACTGAACAAAAGAAACACTCGAGGGAAGCATATCAATAACATAAAACCCTCACTTCCACATGTGATCTAGATTGAAACCTGCATCTACTCATAGAACCGCTCTGATATCACTGTTGGGAAATGTAGTAGAAAACAAAAAAACGCCCTACGAACAAACCACCAACAATATGAAGGTGGATATATGGTTTGGATCAATGATCATTACCAGTAAATGAGTTGGCGTAGATCATACTTGGAGTCCCTCCAACTGTTTATGACGATCCCGCGAATCGCCCTTGAATGGAAGACCAAAAGCACAACCTCTCTACTTGGTTGCAAGCGTACGGTCTTCATGATCCGGCAGCGCTTCACCATCCAGAGCTAATCGTTATCAGAGAATAAGAGGAAGGAGATTACAACCACATTGGGCATGTAATTAAGAGGATTAGGGGAACTAGGTGTAGCTCTAATTAGTCAACTAGGAACAACTATAACTAGAACTAAATGAACTAGAGGAGGCTTCGAAACTTGTGTAGACAATAGGGCCAACAACTCAAGTATATATAGCTTACAAGGGGAAGGATGTGCAGCCACCAAGGAGGGAAAGACCCTCTTTGGGGCGCCGGCCAAGGGAGGACGTCCGCCTCCCCCTATGCAAGGGGGGGGGGGGCGCCTCCTCCACTTGGGCCCTTGTGGCCCAAGTTGCCTTCCACCTCTTGGCATTTTAATGCCTGTTGTTATTTAATTATTTATAAAAGCCTTACAATAATTACTAGAGACTTTTATATATAATTTAACATCTCCTGAAACATTTCCACCTAAATATTAATTATCAGGAATACCCGTTATTGCCCGATAAACCATGAAACCCTTCAAGTGACCCCGAAATCCTTTCGGTTCCTCTAAAAACTATTCTGAATATTAATGAAAAAAATCAAAAATAAATCCTTGTTACTCTCTTCCTACTAAAACTCAGCAGATCATGATTACCTCGAGCTTGTGACCCCATAGGTTCGGTAATTCATAGACTTGTACGGAATCTTTTCGTTCAATGACCGATAGCGGAACCGTGGATGTCCATATCAATCCTTATGGTTACACAAATCACATTCGACTGAACCTTTGTTTATTATGTTATGTTCCCTTTGCTTTGTGATACTCTACAAAACCAGGGGTGCATCGCTATCCTCGCGAGTCATGCACATGCTCACTATACCATTGATCCCATTATCGGTTTTGTTCTTCTTTCTCGCTGAAGTGTTTTGGCATCCTTGTGGCGTAGTCACCTGTGTATGGCTAGACGATGATGGATGCCATCACACCAAGAGGGCCCTGAGAATATCTCTCCATTGTTGGCGGAGCAAATCCCACTCTTGAGCTAACCAGCCCCTTGTCAAACTTTTTGATGAACTCATAAGTTGTCATTATGATCACCTAGTTATAGATGACGTTTGAGCAACCCCAAAGTCCACCGTATGGTAGGAACTAGGAAGTGACTAAGATATTCTCATGGTCTGAAGAACTAACCACATGCTAACACTTCATGCTATAACATTTGATTTCAGATGATATTATCTAAAAGTATAACAAATAGGATTGGGTCGATTCAATATGATCGTTCTTCTAATGTCATACTCTCAATGTTGTTTCAGGACTATCATTACACTTAACGATATCCTGAGATCCGGAAAACATGATCACCAACACACTTGAGCCAGTCTTACATGCAAGACCGGGAACCTATACTTACCGTTTATCATTCCACAGGTGCATATGAGTCTTCCACTGAGTCACATATTCTAGTATCACAACAGTCATAGCATGAAATATAAACTCTTAGTTATGAAAATGGAAATATAATAATACAATATTATTGCCTCTAGGGAATATTTCCAACATTTTCATGACTTATATTGGTGGATATATATTGTGGAAATGGTAGGATATAATAGCTAATACTTGAAAATAAATATGCATCTTGTCTGGATAGCATATGATTGGAAGATTTATCTTATATGTACTAACCTATCTCACAAGTTCTATTGAGTTTTGTGTGGGTGAAGTTTTTAAGATCGAGGGGAGACATCGATATGAGAAGAACAAGGAGCGGCAAGAGCCCAAGCTTGGGGATGCCCAAGGCACCACAAGGTAATATCCAAGGAGACTCAAGCGTCTAAGCTTGGGATGCCTCAAAAGGCATCCCCCTTTTTTCTTCAATAATTATTGGTATGTCTCGATTGGACCTGAGTTTTTATTTGTTCACATTATATGTGCTTTGTTTGGAGCATCTTTTGCTTTAGTTTTGGTTTTGTTTGCTAGTTTTTACAACCATTTTATTCTGATCACACACTATTGCAGGTTGCTGCTAACGCGACACTACGATCAGAGACCCTTCGACGAAACTGTGTGCGATGCCATAGTCGCAAACCGTGGTGTAGAATAACCGTCAAAAAAGGTGCAAACCATTTGCGATGGAGGATGCATCAAACACGGTTCATATTTTAGTTTCGTGTGCGATGCAGGGCATACGTTTCAGCTCAATTATCTGTTTGCGATGAGGAGGAACAAAAGAAACGGGCAGCCAGATGAAGGTGTGTGCGATATACAGCATACGGTTCACTCGGGTGAACTGTTTGTGATTAGGCAACACAAAAGAAATGGGTAGCCAGATGAAGGTGTGTGCGATATACGACATGCGGTTGACTCGGATGAACTGTTTGCGTTGAGACAAGAGAACATAAACGGTTCAATATAACAAGATGTGTGTGATACGCGGCAAACAGGTCTATAATAAAAAATGTGTGCGAAGAGCGATAATAACACAAACGATTGCTTCTAATAAGACGTATGTGATATGCTCTGTCTACACAACATCCATTGGCCATTCGGGGATGGGCGGTCATCTGGATACGCCATAAGGATGCGAAGAGGCATCCTATCAGCAAGGACTAGCTGTTCCATCAGTAGCTCATGTAAGAAAACTCTCAAGTTAAGTGTGCTCAGGCTGGAGTAGCCATCAGATGGGTGACTGGATGGGAAGTTGTGTTGATGTTAAATTAACTGATAGGATGGGTCATATCTGTCAAATTAAATGACTCATATGACCGATCCCATGAGTTAATTTAACCTCGAGGTCCTTGTTTTATATTATTTTTTAACACATGTTAAAGAAGGTCTACCGCATTACTTTTTGACAATGTGCGACCTGTTTGTGATGGAATAGGCCGTGTGTGGCAAACACTTGCTAGTATTCAACCGTTTAGGATTGATGAATTCATCACCAATGGGTTCCCTAGTGTGGTCCGTGTTCATTTGATCATCATCTACTTCTTGTGCTAGGTCGATGTTCCTTCTATGTTAAGTTTCCATTAATTGATGGCATTTTATGAACACGCCGCTGTTTCCTGCCATTTCCTCACCTGTTTCCCACCACCCAGCGATATTGCCCATAGGCGGCGCGCGACGCGTGGAGGCAACAAGCGCAGCCTATAACACATCCACCTTTTCCAAGCATGCCAACCCACCAAAGCGCCGCCTCTGCCATCAACCTCGTCGACGAGGAAAACAAGCAGGCTGAGGCGCTCCCCGGCAACGCGATGGATGACACCGTGATGCACGTCATCGCCAGGGTTGAGCAGACCTTTGGCGCATGGCGCTTGAGCGCCGCAGATAAATATAGGCATGTCAGCGCCGACAGGCTGCAGCTCGCTGCACAACATGATCGATGGCGCGCCATAGAGCAAGCTAGGCGTGTCCGCACCGATAGGCTACGGCTCGCTACATAGCGAGACCATTGGAGCGCCGCAGAGCGAGAGGCGCGACATGCCACACAGTAAGAGCGGATCCATCGTTGCTTGCCTGCCGTCGACACGGCATCGCAGCTGGGTACATGTCCCATCAGTACCCCCATTCCTCACCAGGAGTGGGCAGAGGAGCTCAGCGTCGTACTTGTACCAGAGGCCGACCGTGCCGTACTTGCACCAGACGCCCGCCGCGCCGTTCACATGGGTGCCACCGTTCGCCTTGTCCGCGGCTCGTTGGATGCCAACGCGCTGGTCCGTAGGCTTGACTGCCTCCTTGGCCCAAGTGTCCACCTGGGCGCAGTAGAGGAACATGGCCGTCGCATCCTCGAGCTAGTGATCTCCGATGAAATAGACAACTTGGAGCTCCAGATTGCGCTCCACATGTACATCGAGCGTGTCGACCGCTTGGACGAACGCCTGCATGAGTTTTGGCAGAGCCAAGAGCTACCATAGGCAAGGGATGCTGGTCATCGTCTCATGGACGCTTTTTATTTTGAAAACTCGTTTCAACGTGGATAGCTATGTATTCACAGCAATCATAATATTGCTTTGTTTATTGCTCTGTTTCAATGTGTGTACTCTGTTTTCCATTCTTATATGTTCTGTTTCAATGTGTGTGTATACGCCTTCCATTATGTATATGTGGATGATAACAGCTAGATTCAAATTAGTATGCAAAACAGATAGAAAATCGAATTCATAATATATATATATTAATTGTTCATTAGTTCATCACAGAATATATATATATATATAATATCATCACATATACGTGATGACACTTAACTACTAGGTACAATGCATAAAATTGAAAACGAACAATACTAAAACTAATAATCCCTCCTGGGGCCAGTATTCTGGCAGCACCTCGCTAGCAGCTCCCTGGTGCGCGGTGTCTTCCTAGTGCGGAGGCGGTACTTGATATGTTCATTTTGCATCATGCTTTTATATCGATATTTATTGCATTGTGGGTTGTTAATACACAGTATCTCACAATACTTATGCCTATTCTCTCTTATTTTACAAGGTTTCCATAAAGAGGGAGAATGCCGGCAGCTAGGATTTTGGGCTGGAAAAGGAGCAAATATTAAAGACCTATTCTGCACAGCTCCAAAAGTCCTGAAACTTCACGGAAGATGTTTTCAGAATATATAAAAAATACTCAGCGGAAGAAGTTCACCAGGGGGCCACACCCTGCACACGAGGGTGGGGGCACGCCCCCTACCTCGTGGGCCCCCTAGTGGCCCTCTGGTGGCCATCTTCTGCTATATGAAGTCTTTCGATGGGAAAAAATAATAAGCCATCTTCTTAGACGAAACTCCGCTGCCATGAGGCGGAACCTTGGCGGATCCAATCTAGGGCTCCGGTAGAGCTCTTCTGTCAGGGAAACTTCCCTCTCGGAGGGGGAAATCATGGACATCGTCATCACCAACGCTCCTCTCATTGGGAGAGGGCAATGTCCATCAACATCTTCATCAGCACCATCTCCTCTCAAAACCCTAGTTCATCTCTTGTATCCAATTCTTGTCTCCAAGTCCGGGATTGGTGCTAGTAGTGTTAATTACTCCTTGTAGTTGATGCTAGTTGGTTTAATTGGTGGAAGATCATATGTTCAGATCCTATATGCATATTAATACCCCTCTGATTATTAACATGAATATGCTTTGTGATTAGTTACGTTTGTTCCTGAGGACATGGGAGAAGTCTTGCTATTAGTAGTCATGTGAATTTGGTATTCGTTCGATATTTTGATGAGATGTATGTTGTCTCTCCTCTAGTGGTGTTATGTGAACGTCGACTACATGACACTTCACCATTATTTGGGCCTAGAGGAAGGCGTTGGGAAGTAATAAGTAGATGATGAGTTTCTAGAGTGACAGAAGCTTAAACCCTAGTTTATGCGTTGCTTCGTAAGGGGCTGATTTGGATCCATATGTTTCATGCTATGGTTAGGTTTACCTTAATACTGTTGTTGTAGTTGCGGATGCTTGCAATAGAGGTTAATCATAAGTGGGATGCTTGTCCAAGTAAGGACAGTACCCAAGCACCGGTCAACCCATATACCAAATTATCAAAGTACAGAACGCGAATCATATGAACATGATGAAAACTAGCTTGATGATATTCCCACGTGTCCTCGGGAGCGCTTTTCTCTATATAAGAATTTGTCCAGGCTTGTCCTTTGCTACAAAAAGGATTGGGCCACCTTGCTGCACCTTATTTACTTTTGTTACTTGTTGCTCGTTGCAAACTATCCCATCACAGAACTATCTGTTACCACTTGTTTCAGTACTTGCAGAGAATACCTTGCTGGAGACCGCTTATCATTTCCTTCTACTCCTCATTGGGTTCGACATTGTTACTTATCGGAAGGACTACGATAGATCCCCTATACTTGTGGGTCATCAGTACTCTGCCTCCTTCGCCACGTAGTGCTTGACGTATCGATCTGCCTCTTGCTGGCGGACGCGCACAGCCGATCTTGCCATTTTGTTGGGCGCCCATCGGAGCTCCTCGTCGGTGGCACGCTTGAGCTTATCGTCCCACCTCCATGCAGCGACGAGGTGCCCAGCACCTATGACCTTCCTCGCGAAGTACCCTTCTTCGTACACCTCCTCGGCATGACGACGCGCCCGCCCTCAATGCTCCGCCACCTTCTTTTTCCAGGCGGCATCACGGGCTTCACAGGCTGCCTAGTACCTGGCTTCCTCCTCCGCCATCTCCTTCTTGAATGCCACTTGCCTGGCTTTCTCAGCCGGCGGCAGCGACTTCCATAGACAAAGATTGTACTGGACCCAAAACCAATCCAAAGTTAGGGAGCCTGGCGCAACCTCGTCAGGTGGCGTAGGGGTCCTCATCGCTTCTAATCGAGTGAGCGTCCTCGGGGGGCAGCGGCTCCTCATCAGCGCGTGGGCAGACCGACGGCGCCATGGCAGAGATTTGAGAGAGAGAGAGAGAGAGAGAGAGAGAAGGCGAGCGAGGGGAGGATGTAGATGAGAATGCCGGTGGGACGACGAGAGCAAGGTAGTATTTATTGGCAGCCGGAATCTAGATTGACGGGGACAGTACACACGCAGGTCGCCGGAATTTATGAGTACTGTAGTTTGAATTACACACGATTCCCGCAGCAAAATCTGTGTGTGAACATAATAGCAAAAAATATGTATGTGAACATAATACCTGACGGTTTCGAATGTAGAATCGTGTTTGATTAATGATCCCCGCCACTCACCTACCAAACCTCGAGCCACGAGATAGAGTGCCAATCGTGTGGGGGCGGTTGTCTTGCCAGATCTTTACATTTTCTTTTTAAAACACCAGATATTTACATCGTCTAATGATTTTTTTAACTCGCACACAAGTACACAAAAATCTGATTTTTCAAACCGTTATGTTTAGGAGTTGCATGTAGATGTAGTTCAAATTTGAATTACGGTCAATAAATGGTTAGAAAATCACCTAAATGTCTTTAAAAGGTCAAATGACCCATGAAATTTTCCAAATTTTCACATGACAATTGTATTAGTGCACGTTAAACGTAAAAAAAACTGAAGGCCGTAAGAGGAAGCTATCTCCCATTCATCATCAAACATGCATTGTTCCCTCTCGGAACCACGAACCTTCTAGTGACTTGTCCCGGTTTGTGAGGGTCGTGTGTCCAAACTTTCCTCAAACAGGCCAATTTTTTTACCACATCATCTTGGTGGCATGACATTAAAACAAGCAAGGTTTCATGTTTTTCTGAACATTTTTTATTTTTTGGAAGTAAAATGCCATGGTACTCCATGCATGTGCCCATGCCTTGAGACCAATATGTTTGAAAATTCCTTCTAATTTACTGCACATGGAATTAACTCACACACAAGTACACAAAAATACGATTTTTCAACCCGTTTTGGTTAGGCGTTGCATGTAGATGTAGTTCAAATTTGAATTACGGTCATTAAATGGTTAAAATCACTTAAATGTCTTTAAAAGGTCAAATGACCCCTTAAATTTTCCAAAATTTCACATGACAGTTGTATTAGTGCATGTTAAACGTAGGAAAAAATTTGAAGGCCGTAAGAGGAAGCTATCTCCCGTTCTTCATCAAACATGCATTGTTCCCTCTCGGAACCATGAACCTTCTAGTGAGTTGCTCCAGGTTGTGAGGGGTGTGTGTCTAAACTTTCGTCAAAAATGCCAATTTCTTTACCACATCATCTTGGTGGTATGACATTACATCAACTAAGGTTTCATGTTTTTCTCATCATTTTTTTATTTTTTGGAATTAAAAATGCCATGTCGCTCCATGCATACGTATGCATGTGTCCATGTTGTGAGACCAATATGTTTGAAAAATCCTTCTAATTTACTGCACATGGAATTAACTCGCACACAAGTACACAGATATGATTTTTCAAACCGTTTTGGTTGGGCGTTACATGTAGATGTAGTTCAAATTTGAATTATGGCCATTAAATGGTTAGAAAATCACTTAAATGTTTTTAAAAGGTCAAATAACCCCTAGAATTTTCCAAAATTTCACATTACAGTTGTAGTAGTGCACTTAGACATAGAAAAAATTGAAGTCCGTAAGAGGAAGCTATCTCCCGTTCGTCATCAAACATGCATTGTTCCCTCTCGGAACCACGAGCCTTCTAGTGAGTTGCTCCTGTTTGTGAGGGGTGTGTGTCCAAACTTTCGTCAAACATGCCAATTTCTTTACCACATCATCTTGGTGGCATGACACTACATCAACCAAGGTTTCATGTGTTTTTGATTTTTTTGGAAATAAAATACCATGTCACTCCATGCTTAATTGTGTCATAGCCGTTATACCAATATATGTTTGAAAATTCCTTCAAATTTACTGCACATGGAATTAAATCGTACACATGTACACGGAATATGAGTTTTCAAACCATTATGGTTAGTTGTTGCATGTACAAGTAGTTCAAATTTCAATTACAGTCATTAAATGGCTAGAAAATCACTTAAATGTCTTAAAAGGTCAAATGACCCCTGAAATTTTCCAAAATTTGACATGATAGTTGTATTATTACTACAAAATTTCGCGTTCATTTAAAACACCATCCGTTGCCACTTTACTCCAAATTCGTCTTTCACAGCTAATTAAAAATATCTACAACATCACACACAGTTATTTTCTAGGAACCTTTTGCGACGAAAATATCTGGGTCTATTTAAGTATCCCTCCTTAAGCTTCGCCGGCTCGTCTGCTCCAGTGTCGGCAACCCCCGAATCCATGAAGCTCGATCCCCATTCCCGCACCCCTTCTTGCAAAGATGACGCCATGGAAACGCTTTGTGAAGGCCCATACGATGGCCGCGACCCCCCCCCCCCCCCCCGAGCGCCGCCGCCTACACCGAGAGTGCCGCTGCATCCGCATTGAGCGCGGCCACTTCCGCCGAGAGGGCATCTGCGGCAGCCGACAGGGCAGCTGCAGCAGCCGAGATGGCTGCAGCTGCTGCTGCAACGGCGGCTGCAAATGCCGAGAGCGCTCGAGTTGTCGTCCGTGCCGCCAATGTCGCCCTGGCCGAGTCAAGGCCATTGAGGGAGTCATGGATTAAGGGGTCCTCGGGCGTCCAGACTACGTGACGTGGGCCGGACTAATGGGCCATGAAGATACAAGATAGAAGACTTCCTCCCATGTCCGGATGGGACTCTCCCTTGCATGGAAGTCAAGCTTGGCGTTCGGACATGAAGATTCCTTCCTCTGTAAACCGACTTTGTACAACCCTAAACCCCTCCGGTGTCTATATAAACCGGAGGGTTTAGTCCGTAGAGGCAATCACAATCATATAGGCTAGACATCTAGGGTTCAGCCATTACGATCTCGTGGTAGATCAACTCTTGTAATCATCATATTCATCAAGATCAATCAAGTGGGAAGTAGGGTATTAACTCCATCAAGAGGGCCCGAACCTGGGTAAACATCGTGTCCCCTGTCTCTTGTTACCATCGACCCTAGACACACAGTTCGGGACCCCCTACTGGAGATCCGTCGGTTTTGACACCGACATTGGTGCTTTCATTGAGAGTTCCACTATGTCATCATCAGAAGGTTCGATGTCTCCATTACTCATCTACAACAATGCCGCCCTGGGGGAGGTTTTTCTCCCCGGCCAGATCTTCGTATTCGGCGGCTTCGCACAACGGGCCAACTCGCTTGGCCATGTGGAGCAGATCGACAGCTATGCCCCAGGTTGTCAGATTAGTTTGGGAAATCTGGACTATGTCGCTGATATCCGAGGAGACTTGATCTTCCAAGGGTTCACGACCCCAACCGCTGCTCCGGCCTTAGATCCGGAGCGCATTGCCAGGTCCGAAGATGGGATTCTTGAGCCTGCCGGACTATCTGCAACCACTAAGCCCTATACCGGAGAGCTAGAGGAAGTAGTGTCACGAGAAACCATCATGAAGACGGACACTCCTCCGGAGACTGGCTCCTAACCCTCGGGGTCAGCATCATGTGAGCTCGGCCAAGGATTCTCCTTCCCGCCATACTCCACGGACTCTCTTCTCCCCGGCCAAACCTCGCCTTTAAGCGAGGCTCTGGACTTGATGCGATCCCTCGTCATTACAGAGGAGCAACGTCCAAACTACGCCCAGCCCGGACTAGGGGCTGAGAGCAGGGAATTTTACGTCCCACCCACCACCCACTTCATAGCCACTGTTGAGGATTTAACTGACATGCTCGATTATGGCTCCGAAGACATCGACGGTATGGATGACGATGCCGGAGAAGAGCAGGCCAAAAACCCGCCGTTTACCAGATGGTGGACGACTACCTCTTCATATGACGTGTACATGGTGGATACACCCAATTAGGGTAACGGTGATAATGATAAAAAGCCAGTCGAGGATAAACCTCCTATGATACAGCCAAAGGGGCGACGTCAGCGGCACCGCTCTAAATTATGCCATGGAAAAGACAGTGACACCGGCACGAGAGACAACAACACTCCGGATGATGCCGAAGACCCCGTCGAGCCAACCTTCGCACAGGACGATCGGGAAGATGGGCAAGTTAGCCCTGATAAACAAGTCGCAAACAAAGACTCGGAGGACAACAACTATCTCCCACTCTCAGAGGATGAGGCAAGCCTCGGCAATGAAGACTTTATCATGCCTGAGGAACCCCTTCAGCAGGAGCGCTTTAAGCTCCGGCCAATAGCCACTGCAAGGAGCCTGAAAAAGATGCAGCAACAGCTTCAATTTGATCAAAACCTACTCAACGACAGGTGGACGAATGTCCTAGTAGCCGAGGAATACGGCCTCGAGCGCCCAACCAAAAGTTACCCGAAGCATAAACTACTACCTCAATTCGACAACGAGGCACTTGAGCCCATACCATCAGCTCGTAACGCGGCTGACCAACCACCACGTGGCCGGGACAAAACGGCAACTCAAGCTGAACACCAGCCCATACCACCTCACCGTAAAGGTAGAGACACAACAGCTCGGGGATATACATATGACCTACGGCAGGACCTAGAAAATAGAGCAGGCCAGACCAGATCGATCTACGGATCGCGGGGGCGTGCCCCGGCGCATGATGACGGCTATCTAGCCGGACGTGACAAGCATAACTTCATCCGGGCCGAAAACCGCAGATGGACTCCATCTGAGCTACGTCGCGACTTGGCCCGATATAGAGGCGCTGCACACCCCCTCTGCTTCACTAATGAAGTAATGGAGCACAAATTCCCAAAGGGGTTCAAACCCATGAATATTGAATCATATGATGGAACAACTAACCCCGCAGTATGGATTGAGGATTTCCCTCTCCATATCCACATGGCATACAGTGACGATCTCCACGCCATTAAATACCTCCCACTAAAATTAAAGGGACCAGCCTGGGACTGGCTAAACAGCCTCCTAGAGAACTCCATTGGCAGCTAGGAAGACTTGGAAGACGCCTTTCACGACAACTTCCAAGGTACATATGTCCGGCCTCCGGACGCTGATGACCTCATTCACATCATCCAGCAGCCCAGAGAATCAGCCAGGAAACTCTGGACTAGGTTCTTAATTAAAAAAGAACCAAATTGTCAACTGTCCAGATGCCGAAGCACTCGCGGCCTTTACACATATTGTCCGTGACGAGTGGCTTGCCCGCCACCTCGGCAAAGAAAAGCCAAAGTCCATGGCAGATCTTACCGCACTAATGACCCAGTTTTGCACGGGAGAAGATAGCTGGCTCGCTTGTAGAAGCAATAGCGCGAGCGATCCTAGCACCTCTGAAGTCAGGGATGGTAATGGCAAGCCACGACGCAATAAAAACAAGCATCGCAGCAATAATGAAGGAACCCAAGACACAACGGTCAACGCCAGATTTAGTGGCTCCAAATTTGGTCAACGGAAGAAGCCATTTAAGGCAAACAGAGATGGTCCATCCGGTCTAGACAAGATACTGGATCGGCCCTGTCAGATCCATGGCAGCCCCGACAAACCCGCCAACCATACCAACAGAAATTGTTGGGTTTTCAAACAAGCCAGCAAGCTCAATGTCGAACACAAAGGGAAGGGGCCGCCCAGTGACAGTGAAGAAGAAGAGGCTCGCCTCCCGAGCACCGGGGGACAGAAGCAATTTCTCCCCGAAGTAAAAAACAGTCAATGTGATATACGTGACACATACCTCTAAAAGGGAGCACAAGCACGAACTACGAGACGACCACGCCATAAAGCCGAACGCCCCACAATTCAATCCATGGGCGCCCTTCTCGATCACTTTTGATCACGAGGACCACCCAACCAGTATCCGTCATGGAGGTTCGGCAGCTCTGGTCCTCGATCCAATTATAGGCGGATTCCATCTTACGCGAGTCCTCATGGACGGCAGCAGTAGCCTCAATTTACTCTATCAAGACATTGTCTGCAAAATGGGCATTGACCCTTCAAGGATCAAGCCCACCACAACTACCTTCAAGGGAGTAATACCCGGCGTAGAAGCTCACGGCATAGGCTCAATCTCCCTGGAAGTTGTCTTCGGTTCATCAGAAAACTTTCGACATGAGGACTTGATCTTCGATATTGTCCCATTCCGCATTGGCTACCACGCACTGCTCGGGCGGACCGCTTTCGCTCGTTTCAGTGGTCCCAAACTATGCTTATCTAAAGCTTAAGATGCCCGGTCCACGCGGCACCATTATGGTCAACGGAAACACGGAACGCTCCCTTCGCACTGTGGCAATCACAACCGAAGTATAAAGCGGCCTACTCAAGCCGCATATCTTATCGGTCATTAAACCACCGGCCTCTGCTACACAGGATCGATCAATTTTAGAGCTGGATTAGCAGCTCCGCCCCTGTCGTTCGCTTTATATACCCGCGGAGTTTGTACCGCACATACATAATTATGCACTCAAAATACCATGGTCATCGGCGGAGGCACAATACGGACAGTCTTACAAAGCGGTTTGTCCAGACTTTAGCCTTTTCTCTTTTTTCCTAACTATTTTCTTATCTTTTTGCCACAGGTGAATCAATACCCGTCCGTCCTATGGACCTGAAAGGACTCTTTATGAGCCCGGTTTCCCTACAAATAACAGGGGATTGCTCCCTTTAAGGATGCCTTTTTGCAGAAGCACGGGCAGTGCAAACGTGCGATGGGAGTGTAACGCCCTCGATGCGGCTATATCTCCCACGTGTCCATGCACGACTTAGAGGCATAACCGCATCGAAAGCAGTGCCACAAGTGAGGTAATCTTCACACAACCCATGTAATACATAAGGAAAAGAGATATATAGGTTGGCTTACAGTCGCCACTTCACACAATACATGAAAAAACATTACATCATCCAGATACAATAAAGGTCCGGCTACGGAACCAAAATAAAAGAAGACTACTCCAAATGCTACACAGATCCCCGATCGTCCTAACTGGGCTCCACTACTGATCAACTGGAAACAGAACAACATAGTGAACACAATCTTCATCGAGCTGCTCCTTGAGCTTGGTTGTGTCACCTGCACGATTCAACGGCACCTGCAAGCTGGTTTTGGAAGTATCTGTGAGTCACGGGGACTCAGCAATCTCACACCCTCGCGATCAAGACTATTTAAGCTTATAGGTAGGGTAAAAGGTATGAGGTGGAGCTGCAGCAAGCGACTAGCATCTATGGTGGATAACCTATTCGCAAAAGAGAGCGAGAAGAGAAGGCAAAGGCACGGTCGAACAACTATGATCAAGAAGTGATCCTAGAACAACCTACGTCAAGCATTACTCCAACACCGTGTTCACTTCCCGGACTCCACCGAGAAGAGACCATCACGGCTACACACACGGTTGATGCATTTTAATTAAGATCAACTTGAGGTTTTCTACAACCGGACATTAACAAATTCCCATCTTCCCATAACCATGGGCACGGCTTTCAAAAGTTCAAATCCCTGCAGGGGTGTCCCAACTTAGCCCATCACAAGCTCTCATAGCCAACGAAGGATATTCCCTCTCCCAAGACAATCCGATCAGACTCGGCATCCCGGTTACAAGACATCCTCGATAATGGTAAAAAAAGTCCAGCAAGACCTCCCGATGCGCCGACATCCCGATAGGAGCTGCACATATCTCGTTCTCAGGGCAACACCGGAAGAGCGCTCCGTATAACTAAAACCAGCCCTCAAGTTTCCCCGAGGTGGCACTGCAAAGGACTCTAGTTCGGACCAACACTTAGACAAGCACTGGCCCGGGGGGGGGGGGGTTAAAATAAGATGACCCTCGGGATGCGTGACTCCCAAGGGAAAAAGGCTAGGTGGCGAATGGTAAAACCAAGGTTGGGCCTTGCTGGAGGAGTTTTATTCAAAGCGAACTATCACGGGTTGCCATTATAACCCAGCCGTGTAAGGAATGCAAAATCCGGGAACATAACACCGATATGACGGAAACTAGGGCGGCAAGAGAGGAACAAAACACCAGGCATAAGGCCGAGCCTTCCACCCTTTACCATGTATATAGATGCCTTAATTAAATAAGAGATATTGTGATATCCCAACAAAATATCCATGTTCCAACATGGAACAAACTCCAATCTTCACCTGCAACTAACAACACTATAAGAGGGCCTGAGCAAAGCGATAACATAGCCAATCAACGGTTTGCTAGGACAAGGTGGGTTAGAGGCTTGGCTTCACAATATGGGAGGCATGATAAGAAAGTGGTAGGTATTGCAGCATAGGCATAGCAAAAGAGCGAGCAACTAGCAAGCAAAGATAGAAGTGATTTCGAGGGTATGGTCATCTTGCCTGAAATCCCGCAAGGAAGAAGAACAAGTCCATGAAGAAGACAAATGGACGAAGTCGAACGGATCCTCACAAACGCAACGTTACCGGATTACCGAGAAGTACACCGGAAAGAAAGCAAACAACATAGTAAACAACCACCACATAAACATGGCATGATGCACAACCAAGTATGATGCATGTCCGGTTTAATGAAACATGGCATGGCAAAATGCACAAAACAATCCTACAAATTAAGTGGAGCTCAATATGCAACGAGTTGCATATGGACGGGACACCACATCAATTATTTAGTTCACTCTCGGTTAGGTACTCAACAAATTTAAATGTTGATTAACATGGCAAGGGGTGAAGCAAATGAAAACTACCTATCTAGGTAAGTTTAAATGAGGCCGGAACAACAAACAACAAGTCCGGTAAATCCTCATATGCATTTGGCAATTTAATGCAATCGATAATTTTAAACATTTTAAATGTTATTATCATGATGCGGATGACATGTTCAAGTTTATGCATTTTTTATAAAAATGTTGTTATGAACATGAGATGGAGCATTTGTCGCCATGGCGGAAGGAAAAGGGGCCACGGGAACGAATCCGAAAATATTGCCACAGCAACATAATGGTTCTGGTAGCTCATGGAGATACCGGTGCAAAGGAAGTGTGGCGGGAGCATGCAACAGATGGTGGGATGATCCCGGTTACCGGGTTCCCACGGGTCGACGGTATGGCAAACGGGGACATGCATGAAACAAACGGGCACGGGCGTCATTCCGGCGATTATACCTTCGAAGCGTTCATTTTCGGAGCGGAATGGGTTCGATAGTAGCGGAAGTAGTGGTTCGCGTTCGATCAGAGAGGTACTTGATGACTCCAATGTCTTCGGGGTGACGGTAGGGGTACACACGACTTCGTGGGAGTAGTGGTTCACGCCACGGTAGTCGAACTTGACGAATCCGAACTCTTTGAGGGTCACCGGTAGAGGTACTTGTCGCATCGTCGGGCATATTCGTACACGTTTTGGAGAGGAACTTGACATATCCATGTACTTGGCGTTTTGCAATCCTATGTCCAGGGTTATCATGTAGTCGTTCAGGCATCGTGGAGGAACTTGACGTTCGCGGGGTCCCGGTCTTGGCCATGGAGAGGGGCGCAGCCCGCACAAGGAGGGGAGACCCTGGTGGGTGCACTTGTTGGGGAACGTAGTAATTTCAAAATTTTCCTACGCACATGCAAGATCATGGTGATGCATAGCAACAAGGGGGAGAGTCTGATCTACGTACCCTTGTAGATCGCAACGGAAGCGTTGACACAATGTAGAGGAAGTAGTCGTACGTCTTCTTCCTGATCCGACCGATCCAAGCACCGTTACTCCGGCACCTCCGAGTTCTTAGCACACGTACAGCTCGATGACGATCCCCGGGCTCCGATCCAGCAAAGCTTCGGGGAGGAGTTTCATCAGCATGACGGCGTGGTGACGATCTTGATGTTCTACCGACGCAGGGCTTCGCCTAAGCTCTACAACGATATGATCGAGGTGGAATATGGTGGCAGGGGGCACCGCACACAGCTAAGGAACGATCTCAATGATCAACTTGTGTGTCTAGAGGTGCCCCTGCCCCCGTATATAAAGTATCCAAGGGGGAGGGGCTGGCCGGCCAAGAGGAGGGCGCAGGAGGAGTCCTACTCCTACCGGGAGTAGGACTCCCCCCCCCAATCCTATTCCAAATAGGACTCCCAAGGGGGAAAGAGAGAGAGAGGTGGCCGGCCAACTCTCCTAGTCCTAATAGGACTAGGGGAGGGGGGAGGCGCGCAGCCCACCATGGCAGCCCCTTTCACCTTTCCACTAAAGCCCAATAAGGCCCATATGGCTCCCGGGGGGTTCCGGTAACCTCCCGGTAATCCGGTAAAATCCCGATTTTACCCGGAACACTTCCGATATCCAAATATAGGCTTCCAATATATCAATCTTTATGTATCGACCATTTCAAGACTCCTCGTCATGTCCGTGATCACATCCGGGACTCCGAACTACCTTCGGTACATCAAAATGCATAAACTCATAATAACTGTCATCGTAACGTTAAGCGTGCGGACCCTACGATTCGAGAACAATGTAGACATGACCGAGACACGTGTCCGGTCAATAACCAATAGCGGGACCTGGATGCCCATATTGGCTCCTGCATATTCTACGAAGATCTTTATCGGTCAGACCGCATAACAACATACATTGTTCCCTTTGTCATCGGTATGTTACTTGCCCGAGATTCGATCGTCGGTATCCAATACCTAGTTCAATCGTTACCGGCAAGTCTCTTTACTCGTTCTGTAATACATCATCCCACAACTAACTCATTAGTTGCAATGCTTGCAAGGCTTGTGTAATGTGCATTACCGAGAGGGCCCAGAGATACCTCTCCGACAATCGGAGTGACAAATCCTATTCTCGAAATACGCCAACCCAACATCTACCATTGGAGACACCTGTAGAGCTCCTTTATAATCACCCAGTTACGTTGTGACGTTTGGTAGCACACAAAGTGTTCCTCCGGCAAACGGGAGTTGCATAATCTCATAGTCATAGGAACATGTATAAGTCATGAAGAAAGCAATAGCAACATACTAAACGATCGGGTGCTAAGCTAATGGAATGGGTCATGTCAATCAGATCATTCAACTAATGATGTGACCTCGTTAATCAAATAACAACTATTTGTTTATGGTTAGGAAACTTAACCATCTTTGATTAACGAGCTAGTCTAGTAGAGGCATACTAGTGACACTTTGTTTGTCTATATATTCACACATGTATTATGTTTCCGGTTAATACAATTCTAGCATGAATAATAAACATTTATCATGATATAAGGAAATAAATAATAACTTTATTATTGCCTCTAGGGCATATTTCCTTCAGTCTCCCACTTGCACTAGAGTCAATAATCTAGATTACACAGTAATGATTCTAACACCCATGGAGCCTTGGTGCTGATCATGTTTTGCTCGTGGAAGAGGCTTAGTCATCGGGTCTGCAACATTCAGATCCGTATGTATCTTGCAAATCTCTATGTCTCCCACCTGGACTAGATCCCGGATGGAATTGAAGCGTCTCTTGATGTGTTTGGTCCTTTTGTGAAATCTGGATTCCTTTGCCAAAGCAATTGCACCAGTATTGTCACAAAAGATTTTCATTGGACCCGATGCACTAGGTATGACACCTAGATCGGATATGAACTCCTTCATCTAGACTCCTTCGTTCGCTGCTTCCGAAGCAGCTATGTACTCCGCTTCACATGTAGATCCCGCTACGACGCTTTGTTTAGAATTGCACCAACTGACAGCTCCACCGTTTAAAGTAAACACGTATCCGGTTTGCGATTTAGAGTCGTCCGGATCAGTGTCAAAGCTTGCATCAACGTAACCTCTTACGGTGAGCTCTTTGTCACCTCCATATACGAGAAACATATCCTTAGTCCTTTTTAGGTATTTCAGGATGTTCTTGACCGTTGTCCAGTGATCCACTCCTAGATTACTTTGGTACCTCCCTGCTAAACTTATAGCGAGGCACACATCAGGTCTGGTACACAGCATTGCATACATGATAGAGCCTATGGCTGAAGCATAGGGAACATCTTTCATTTTCTCTCTATCTTCTGCAGTGGTCGGGCATTGAGTCTAGCTCAACTTCACACCTTGTAACACAGGCAAGAACCCTTTCTTTGCTTGATCCATTTTGAACTTCTTCAAAATCTTGTCAAGGTATGTGCTTTGTGAAAGTCCAATTAAGCGTCTTGATCTATCTCTATAGATCTTTATGCCTAATATGTAAGCAGCTTCACCGAGGTCTTTCATTGAAAAACTCTTATTCAAGTATCCCTTTATGCTATCCAGAAACTCTATATCATTTCCAATCAGCAATATGTCATCCACATATAATATCAGAAATGCTACAGAGCTCCCACTCACTTTCTTGTAAATACAGGCTTCACCGAAAGTCTGTATAAAACCAAATGCTTTGATCACACTATCAAAGCGTTTATTCCAACTCCGAGATGCTTGCACCAGTCCATAAATGGATCGCTGGAGCTTGCACACTTTGTTAGCTCCCTTTGGATCGACAAAACCTTCCGGTTGCATCATATACAACTCTTCTTCCAGAAATCCATTCAGGAATGCAGTTTTGACATCCATCTGCCATATTTCATAATCATAAAACGCGTCAATTGCTAACATGATTCGGACAGACTTAAGCATCGCTACGGGTGAGAAGGTCTCATCGTAATCAACCCCTTGAACTTGTCGAAAACCTTTTGCGACAAGTCGAGCTTTATAGACAGTAACATTACCGTCAGCGTCAGTCTTTTTCTTGAAGATCCATTTATTCTCAATTGCTTGCCGATCATCGGGCAAGTCAACCAAAGTCCATACTTTGTTCTCATACATGGATCCCATCTTAGATTTCATGGCTTCAAGCCACTTTGCGGAATCTGGGCTCACCATCGCTTCTTCATGGTTCGTAGGTTCATCATGATCTAGTAGCATGACTTCCAGAACTGGATTACCGTACCACTCTGGCGCGGATCTTGCTCTGGTTGATCTACGAGGTTCAGTAGTATCTTGTTCTGAAGTTTCATGATCATTATCATTAACTTCCTCACTTATTGGTGTAGGTGTCGTAGAAACAGTTTTCTGTGATGTACTACTTCCTAATAAGGGAGCGGGTACAGTTACCTCGTCAAGTTCTACTTTCCTCCCACTCACTTCTTTCAAGAGAAACTCCTTCTCAAGAAAGTTTCCGAATTTAGCAACAAAAGTCTTGCCTTCGGATCTGTGATAGAAGGTGTATCCAATAGTTTCCTTTGGATATCCTATGAAGACACATTTCTCCGATTTGGGTTCGAGCTTATCAGGTTGAAGCTTTTTCACATAAGCATCGCAGCCCCAAACTTTCAGAAACGACAACTTTGGTTTCTTGCCAAACCATAGTTCATAAGGCGTCGTTTCAACGGATTTTGATGGTGCCCTATTTAACGTGAATGTGGCCGTCTCTAGAGCGTATCCCCAAAACGATAGAGGTAAATCGGTAAGAGACATCATAGATCGCACCATATCTAGTAAAGTACGATTACGACGTTTGGACACACCATTAGGCTATGCTGTTCCGGGTGGCGTGAGTTGCGAAACTATTCCACAATTTTTCAAATGTACACCAAACTCATAACTCAAATATTCTCCTCCACGATCAGATCGTAGAAGCTTTATTTTCTTGTTACGATGATTTTCTACTTCACTCTGAAATTCTTTGAACTTTTCAAATGTTTCAGACTTATGTTTCATTAAGTAGATATACCCATATCGGCTTAAATCATTTGTGAAGGTGAGAAAATAACGATATCTGCCACGAGCCTCAATATTCATCGGACCGCATACATCTGTATGTATGATTTCCAGCAAATCTGTTGCTCTCTCCATAGTACCGGAGAACGGTGTTTTAGTCATCTTTCCCATGAGGCACGGTTCGCAAGTACCAAGTGATTCATAATCAAGTGGTTCCAAAAGTCCCTAAGTATGGAGTTTCTTCATGCGCTTTACACCGATATGACCTAAACGACAGTGCCACAAATAAGTTGCACTATCATTATCAACTCTGCATCTTTTGGCTTCTACATTATGAATATGTGTATCACTACTATCAAGATTTAACAAGAATAGACCACTCTTCAAGGGTGCATGACCATAAAAGATATTACTCATATAAATAGAACAACCATTATTCTCTGATTTAAATGAATAACCGTCTCGCATTAAACAAGATCCAGATATAATGTTCATGCTCAACGCTGGCACCAAATAACAATTATTTAGGTCTAATATTAATCCCGAAAGTAGATGTAGAGGTAGCGTGCCGACCGCGATCACATCGACTTTGGAACCGTTTCCCACGCGCATCGTCACCTCGTCCTTAGCCAATCTTCGCTTAATCCATAGTCCCTGTTCCGAGTTGCAAATATTAGCAACAGAACCAGTATCAAATACCCAGGTGCTACTGCGAGCATTAGTAAGGTACACATCAATAACATGTATATCACATATACCTTTGTTCACCTTGCCATCCTTCTTATCCGCCAAATACTTGGGGCAGTTCCGCTTCCAGTGACCAGTCTGCTTGCAGTAGAAGCACTCAGTTTCAGGCTTAGGTCCAGACTTGAGCTTCTTTTCTTGAGTAGCAACTTGCTTGCCGTTCTTCTTGAAGTTCCCCTTCTTCTTCCCTTTGCCCTTTTTCTTCAAACTAGTGGTCTTGTTAACCATCAACACTTGATGCTCCTTCTTGATTTCTACCTCCGCAGCTTTCAGCATTGCGAAGAGCTCGGGAATAGTCTTGTTCATCCCTTGCATATTATAGTTCATCACGAAGCTCTTGTAGCTTGGTGGCAGTGATTGGAGAATTCTGTCAATGATGCAATCATCTGGAAGATTAACTCCCATCTGAATCAAGTGATTGTTATACCCAGACATTTTGAGTATATGCTCACTGACAGAACTGTTCTCCTCCATCTTGCAGCTATAGAACTTATTGGAGACTTCATATCTCTCAATCCGGGCATTTGCTTGAAATATTAACTTCAACTCCTGGAACATCTCATATGCTCCATGACGTTCAAAACATCGTTGAAGTCCCGATTCTAAGCCGTAAAGCATGGCACACTGAACTATCGAGTAGTCATCAGATTTGCTCTGCCAGACGTTCATAACATCTGGTGTTGCTCCAGCAGCAGGCCTGGCACCCAGCGGTGCTTCCAGGAGGTAATTCTTCTGTGCAGCAATGAGGATAATCCTCAAGTTACGGACCCAGTCCGTGTAATTGCTACCATCATCTTTCAACTTTTCTTTCTCAAGGAACGCATTAAAATTCAACGGAACAACAGCACGAGCCATCTATCTACAATCAACATAAACAAGCAAGATACTATTAGGTACTAAGTTCATGATAAATTTAAGTTCAATTAATCATATTACTTAATAAATCCCACTTAGATAGACATCCCTCTAATCCTCTAAGTGATCACGTGATCCAAATCAACTAAACCATGTCCGATCATCACGTGAGATGGATTAGTTTCATCGGTGAACATCATTATGTTGATCATATCTACTATATGATTCACGCTCGACCTTTCGGTCTCCGTGTTCCGAGGCCATATCTGTATATGCTTGGCTCGTCAAGTATAACCTGAGTATTCCGTGTGTGCAACTGTTTTGCACCCATTGTATTTGAACGTAGAGCCTATCACACCCGATCATCACGTGGTGTCTCAGCACGAAGAACTTTTGCAACGGTGCATACTCTGGGAGAACACTTCTTGATAATTTAGTGAGAGATCATCTTATAATGCTACCGTCAATCAAAGCAAGATAAGATGCATAAAAGATAAACATCACATGCAATCAATATAAGTGATGTGATATGGCCATCATCATCTTGTGCTTGTGATCTCCATCTCTGAAGCACCGTCATGATCACCATCGTCACCGGCGCGACACCTTGATCTCCATCGTAGCATCGTTGTCGTCTCGCCAATCTCATGCTTCCACGACTATCGCTACCGTTTAGTGATAAAGTAAAGAATTACATCGCGATTGCATTGCATACAATAAAGCGACAACCATATGGCTCCTGCCAGTTGCCGATAACTCGGTTACAAAACATGATCATCTCATACAATAAAATTTAGCATCATGTCTTGACCATATCACATCACAACATGCCCTGCAAAAACAAGTTAGACGTCCTCTACTTTGTTGTTGCGAGTTTTATGTGGCTGCTACGGGCTTTAAGTAAGAACCAATCTCACCTACGCATCAAAACCACAACGATAGTTTGTCAAATAGACTCCGTTTTAACCTTCTCAAGGACCGGGCGTAGCCACACTCGGTTCAACTAAAGTTGTAGAGACAGTCGCCCGCAAGCCATCTATGTGCAAAGCACGTCGAGGGAACCGGTCTCGCGTAAGCGTACGCGTAAGGTTGGTCCGGGTCGTCTCGTCCAACAATACCGCCGAACCAAAGTACGACATGCTGGTAGGCAGTATGACTTATATCGTCCACAACTCACTTGTGTTCTACTCGTGCACATAACATCAAACCGTAAAACCTAGGCTCGGATGCCACTGTTGGGGAACGTAGTAATTTCAAAATTTTCCTACGCACATGCAAGATCATGGTGATGCATAGCAACGAGGGGGAGAGTTTGATCTACGTACCCTTGTAGATCGCAACGGAAGCGTTGACACAACGTAGAGGAAGTAGTCGTACGTCTTCTTCCTGATCCGACCGATCCAAGCACCGTTACTCCGGCACCTCCGAGTTCTTAGCACACGTACAGCTCGATGACGATCCCCGGGCTCCGATCCAGCAAAGCTTCGGGGAGGAGTTTCGTTAGCACGACGGCGTGGTGACGATCTTGATGTTCTACCGACGCAGGGCTTCGCCTAAGCTCTACAACGATATGATCGAGGTGGAATATGGTGGCAGGGGGCACCGCACACGGCTAAGGAACAATCTCAATGATCAACTTGTGTGTCTAGAGGTGCCCCCTGCCCCCGTATATAAAGGATCCAAGGGGGAGGGGCTGGCCGGCCAAGAGGAGGGCGCAGGAGGAGTCCTACTCCTACCGGGAGTAGGACTCCCCCCCAATCCTATTCCAAATAGGACTCCCAAGGGGGAAAGAGAGAGAGAGAGAGAGGTGGCCGGCCACCTCTCCTAGTCCTAATAGGACTAGGGGAGGGGGGGGAGGCGCGCAGCCCACCATGGCAGCCCCTTTCACCTTTCCACTAAAGCCCAATAAGGCCCATATGGCTCCCGGGGGGTTCCGGTAACCTCCCGGTAATCCGGTAAAATCCCGATTTTACCCGGAACACTTCCGATATCCAAATATAGGCTTCCAATATATCAATCTTTATGTCTCAACCATTTCGAGACTCCTCGTCATGTCCGTGATCACATCCGGGACTCCGAACTACCTTCGGTACATCAAAATGCATAAACTCATAATAACTGTCATTGTAACATTAAGCGTGCGGACCCTACGGTTCGAGAACAATGTAGACATGACTGAGACACGTCTCCGGTCAATAACCAATAGCGGGACCTAGATGCCCATATTGGCTCCTGCATATTCTACGAAGATCTTTATCGGTCAGACCGCATAACAACATACGTTGTTCCCTTTGTCATCGGTATGTTACTTGCCCGAGATTCGATCGTCGGTATCCAATACCTAGTTCAATCTCGTTACCGGCAAGTCTCTTTACTCGTTCTATAATACATCATCCCGCAACTAACTCATTAGTTGCAATGCTTGCAAGGCTTGTGTAATGTGCATTACCGAGAGGGCCCGGAGATACCTCTCCGACAATCGGAGTGACAAATCCTATTCTCGAAATACGCCAACCGAACATCTACCATTGGAGACACCTGTAGAGCTCCTTTATAATCACCC
Organism: Triticum monococcum; assembly: GCA_034509565.1. Classification (NCBI taxonomy): domain Eukaryota; kingdom Viridiplantae; phylum Streptophyta; class Magnoliopsida; order Poales; family Poaceae; genus Triticum; species Triticum monococcum. The sequence continues at coordinate 86,735,108 of CM067843.1, forward strand.
AGTTACGTTGTGACGTGTGGTAGCACACAAAGTGTTCCTCCGGCAAACGGGAGTTGCATAATCTCATAGTCATAGGAACATGTATAAGTCATGAAGAAATCAATAGCAACATACTAAACGATCGGGTGCTAAGCTAATGGAATGGGTCATGTCAATCAGATCATTCAACTAATGATGTGACCTCGTTAATCAAATAACAACTCTTTGTTTATGGTTAGGAAACTTAACCATCTTTGATTAACGAGCTAGTCTAGTAGAGGCATACTAGTGACACTCTGTTTGTCTATGTATTCACACATGTATTATGTTTCTGGTTAATACAATTCTAGCATGAATAATAAACATTTATCATGATATAAGGAAATAAATAATAACTTTATTATTGCCTCTAGGGCATATTTCCTTCAGCACTGGGCCTGCGCGTGCAGTGGTCAACGGGGCTGGGTGCTGCTAGTCATCTCCTACACTAGGAGACAGAACGAAGCCGCAACAGCAGGGCAAGCAGGGGGGCTGGCGCTGGTCATCGTCGTTCGGCGCAGCAGAAACAGGGTAGGCCAGTGACGGGGGCTTGGGGAGGTCGATCCGGTCGCCTCCGAGGCTTGGGCACGCCGGAGCTTCGAGCTGGAGGTGGTGGACGGCATCCACGGCTATGGCTGCTCCCGGAGCTTCATCACAGGTGCGCGGACAAGGCAGGGCACAGGAGCTTGAGGTCGATGGTGTCGGGTGCGATGGAGCTCGGTGGGCGTGCGGCAGAAGGAGCAACTCCTGCAGGACGAAGGGCTCGGCGAGGCGGACTTGGGGCGCCGGCGACGGGCGACGTCTGCGGGCGCAGGTGCTCGAGGAGCTACTCTCCTCGGGCGCTTGGGCGATGGGGAGCTTGGTGGGGAGGAGGCGCGGCAAGGTGGCTCCGGCAAGGGTACCAGCCTGCAGGGTGGTCGGTGCGGGCGCCATGGCCGGAGGCCAAGGTAGTGGACAAGGGGATCGGGGGAATGGGAAGCTGCTCCTCTGCATGCAAGTGTTGGGAGGAGGATGAGGGAAGGAGAGGCAGCGAGTAGGGAAGAGATCGAGAGGGAGATGGGATCGAGCGAGATGGAGGAGTCGGGCTCCCTAGCGGCGCTAGGGGAGAGGAGAGGGAGGAGGGGATCGGCCCTAGGTGGCTCGGGCACCTAGGGTTGGAGGAGTTAGATGGGCCGGCTGGGCCTAGCAGGCCGTCCAAGGCTGGGCTTCTCCCTCTATCTCTTCTCTTATATCCTTTAGCAGAAAAGAAAATCGAGAGAGGGAAAAGAAGGAGAGGGTTACGGAAGGACTTTGCGCATAGGGATAATTTCCCCAGACTTGCAAAAATGAGCTTGATCCCGCAAAATAGAAGTGGGCACGCGGTTGAAGTTGAATTCAAACTCATTTGAAATTAATTCAAATGATTTTAATAGGAAGTGAGGTTTGGGAAGGACCAAAAATGTTGAAACTTTTGGAGGAGCCTCAGAAAAAAGAAGAAAGAATTTTCGGCAAGGTTTGGAGCTCAAGTCGAAGCAGAAAGGCATGGGATTATCTGCACGTGTGTTATGGGTGATTCCAAATTATTGGATTATAATTTATATAGCTCCCTAAAATATTGGGAGAATATGTTTTAAAGAGTAATCACCATAGTGAATATCCCTCAATTTAAATGGACCAAAGATCCATGCAATTTATTTAGTTGTGTTAAGAAAAGAAATGACATGATGGCATGATGACATGATGCAATGCACATGATGCAAATATGAAAGCGATGAACCAAACAAATCACACAACGAAACCCGGAAACCCTGGAAGGCAACTGAAGCTCCGGTCTTGGGGCATTACAACACTCCACCACTATGAGAGGATCTCGTCCCGAGATCTAGGATGGCACCGGAGGGAAGCGGAAGAGGAAGAGAAGAGGTAAAACTAAGTTGCCTCTCTGACCAATGAGTGAAACCAAAGAACCTATGCGAGGTTGAACAAATTGAAAGAAAGAATACAACGAAGATGAATAAAGTTGAAAACACCCCGTTAGAAAATAGGAAATAGGAAGAACAAATTCAAGCAGCACTCCGGTTGAGAAGTTATGCAAGACTTGATAAGATGAAAAGAACTTGAGCAAAGGGCACAACACCCTGGTTAAATGGATAAGCACGACAAGAACACGATCTTCACAATTCGAGATGGTGATTGAAAAGAGCAACATCACAATGCCTCCGGAACAAAAGAATAGAAGATAGATAATTGAAATAGGAGAATGGAGAAGAAAATGCTGTCGGATTTCGGGTTCCCGCAGACCCTTGAGGTTCGAACACTGGGGTGCGCATGGAGATTTCGCCTTCTACCTACCTGCACCCCTCCGCCTCGCTAAGATCTAAGCTATGGAAAGAACAACACAAGAGACATAGGGTTTATACTGGTTCGGGCCACCGTTGTGGTGTAATACCCTACTCCAGTGTGTGGTGTGGTGGATTGCCTCTTGGGCTGATGATGATGAGCAATACAAGGAAGAACAGCCTCGCGAGGGTCTGTTCTTGGCTAAGGGGATGAACTGCTAGGAGGAGTTCAGTCACCCTTCTCTCTCTCTCTTCTTGATTCTCTCTCCGATTTTGATCCTCTCTCCGATTTCGATTCTCTCTCCGATTTTGATCCCTCTACCCTGTGGGTGGCTTGTCCTATTTATAGGCAAAGGCCCTGGGCCTCTTCCCAAATATTGAGCGGGAAGGGCGCCAACAATTGGCCATTTTGAAGGGGAACATCTGGTACACTTATCCTGACTAAAGTTGGTCCTCGCCTGCCAAAGGATCTGGTGGTGACGCTGGCTTGGGCTCCACAATGACTTCCTCCCTGTTGTTGGACTGGTCTTGGTCTCGTTGCACTGAAACGGGTGCCTTTGCTTGATGCTCTCGCCTGCACTTGCTCCCTTTGCACCAAAGAGGAAAGGAGGACACTATGCAGGCTGGCGCCCGCCTGGCACCCTTGATCGCCATGGCTTGCGTCACGGGCACCTCGTGAGGTACCCCGCCTTGATCTCTCCGCCTCCTCGCGAGCCAGCCTGATGAGGCCTTGCCTGAGGAAGCTCCGTGTCATCCGCCCCGCGAGGCTTGGACCCTCGCGAGGGTCTTGGCTCTGTGTTGATGAAGATGGGCCGTGCTGGGCCCCCTTTTGAGCCACGCCGCAGGCCGCGGGCAGGCAAGTCTGGGGACCCCCATTCCCAGAAAGCCGATAGTAGCCCCCGGGCCCAAGGTGCGCCCGGACTTGGCCGTGCAGGGAGGCGAAAGGGCAAGAGCGAAGCGCCATGGGCCCCAACAGCCTGCGGCCTTGGGCGTCGCGTGGCGGTTGATTAGACGTGAGCGCCTCAGCAACCGCGCGAGTTGATAAAGGAGCGGCATCTGCCTAGGCTTTGCTTTTTGCTTTCTCCGGTTGCTGCTCAGATCCCCTTTCTTGTGCCTCTCCTTCCTTCCTCCAAAATTTCCAGATCTACTTCGACCGCATGACCTAGGAAGCCATGGCGCCTCGTTAGTCCCCGGCCGAAGCTTGGTACTCGTCTGCCCTGGACTCACCGAATGTGTCGGAGGCGAGCCTCCCCCGGTTGCGCCGGATGGCGGCGGCGCAGGGCATCGACGGGGCGAAGATGTTCAAGGCCGGCTCCGCCACCCCTGAGGGCCAAGGGAGCACCTTCTATCCGTTCTTTGTAAGCGCCATTGCTACTGGCCTGGTGCCTCCCTTCTCCGAGTTCTTCTTCTCTGTCCTCCGCCATTATAAGCTACAGGCTCTGCATCTCCACCCCAACTCCGTCCTTCTCGTGGCAATCTTCGCCTATTACTGTGAGGCTCACATAGGGGTGCAGCCCTCAGTGGCCTTGCTGCGCCACTACTTCTACCTCCGGACCTCTCGTGGTCCTGCTTCCGCGTGCGCGAGCTTCATCGTGTACGGTGGCGCCATTGCCATTTCGAACCCCGGGAAAAGGATTGAGGGCTTCAGGAGCAAGTGGGTCTTCGCAGACGCTGGGCGCATCCACCCTCGGCTGATCTTGCCCACGGAGCAACCCACGAGCTCCAGCGATTGGGGTCGAGCGGAGCTCGCGGACCCCCGCGCGAAGCAGGTGTTGGAGAAGATGGACGCGGATCTGAGGCCGGCCAACATGGCGGCAGCGAAGCTGACCGGCGCGTCGCTGCTGAGGGAATTCCTGGAGCACCAGCTGGCTCCACTTCGGCAGTACTCACTCCCGATGTGGAGGCCCCATCCGAGCCCCGCGGCCTTGGCCGACGAAGATCTGGCTGCGGTCCTCCAATCTCTGGTCGGGGGCGATGTGGCGAGGTTGGAGGGCGCTCCTACGCCCTTGTTCCTCCGCGACGACTGGGAGCAGGTAGTGGAGTCCATGCCCGTCTTCAACGGGGACGGGCCCGTGCCCATGGCAACTCCCAGGGAATCGGTGGACGTGTCCTCCGACGACTCCAGCAAAGAGGAGGAAGGAGGGGAGCGGGGAAAAGGGCCTGACTCTGAGGCGACTGACGGAGAGTCTAGGGCTCCCCTCCCCCGGTGCAGGTCCCGTGCTCTCCGCCTCTCTCCGAGTGATGACGGCGAGGATGATGATGAGCAGGGCGGCGGGAGCTTGCCCCCGATCCCGAAGAAGGATAGGACCGGGCTGATCTCCCGCGGGTCTGCCCCGGCCCCGAGGCGGACCGCAGACGCACCTTTCGCTCCCGAGCTTCCCAAGGTTGACCCTTCCAGCCGGCTTTCAGGCTTCAAATTTGGCCGGAGGCTGCCTGAGCTCACTGGCGACGACCCGTAAGCGCTTGATTCTTGTCTTTATTTCTTGTTCTGCTGCTGAGGCTTGACGTCCACATCTCTTGGACAGGCTGGCGCCGGCAGCAAAGAAGCCGAAGGGAGCTCCTGAGGTTCCATCCGTGGCAGCGCCTCTGTCCGTGAAGGAAGGTGACCGCGACGCACGGGCTTCTCCTGCCCGGTCATCCTCGCGAGGCCTGGCTGAGCCGGCTGGGGCGAGCTCAGCCCCCATGGCCCAAGTGACTCCCGAGGTGCCTTTGCCTGCTACCACCACTACAGCCGTTGGGGCGCAGCAGGCTCCGCCTCAGGATGCTATGGTCGTGCTACCGCCTTCACCTCCTACTCCACCGACTGCTATCTCTCCGACTCCTCCTACCGTTCTGGATCGTGCTGCTGCTGAGCTGGACCGGCTGCGGCAGGATCTTCTTGGCACCGACCCTCTCTTGGTGGCCGGGCGCTTGGAGCTGGCTTCAGGATGGATTCGCTCCGACGCTTCGATTCGGGCGGCGCTGGTCCAGGCCTCGACGGCTTGCGATGACGAGAGGCAAGCTGTCCTTGAGGCGACGGCTGCTCGTGACGCAGCCCTGGGGAGGTGGTTGACGTCCGTGGTCGCTGCAAGGCGCTGGAGGACGAGCTACAAGGCCTGCGGGACCAGCTCGCGAAAGAGGCCCGCCATCGCCAAGAGAAGGAAGAAGGCATGAAGGCTCGCGAGGCGGCCGTCAAGGAGAGCGAGGTCAAGCTCAGGAGGCGCCGTGACCACCTAGGCGCACTGGAGCAGGAGTTGGGGGCGAGGAAGGTCGAGCTGGACGACAAGGCCCAGGTTCTTGCCGAGGACCGCGTGGCCTTCGCGGAGATGGAGGCGAAGGCTCGCTCCTCGCTGAGGACGCTTTACGACAGCGGCCTGGAGAGCCCGCTGGCTGGCGCCGAGGATGGCCCCGCCAAGCTGCTTCCCTTCCTGGTTCGTGCTCTTGAAGATGTCGCCCTTGGCCTTGGCCCCACGGCCGAGGCCGGGGCGCGTGTCCTATCTTCTGCAGCGCTGACGCGGGTCCTCACCCACATCTACCTTCGCGATCCCGGCGTCGACATTGACAGCCTCCTGGAGCCAGCAAGCGGCGAGTGTGCCGCTGCCACTGCCGAGGCCATGAAGGGTCGCGCAAAGGCTTTGCTGGGGATGTTCCGGGCCTTCAGCACCAAGCCGAAGCAAGGCGCTGCCGACCCCGCTGCTCCATGAGGCGAACCCACTCCACGCTGCTCCACCGCCGACAAGTGATTCCGTTGTGGCTCCTGTCTTGCCTTTAATTCCTGCACATGTATCATGCCTCGGGGAGGCGTTTAAACTTGCGTTTGGCATTGAGATAACAGTGTGGACTGTAATATTTGCTTTTGAATTCCTTGACATTTACGCTTTTCCTTCCTACTTGCTTATGTTCTACGCCGGCAGAGCCCGGCCCCGCGCATACCTCAGCCGCCGTTGGCCCCGACCGGAAACCAGGACAGGACCAAGGAGTGAGGGGCTACCTGACAAGTTAGGCTCCTGAGTCGTGATGCTCAGGAGTCCCCCTTGGCACACGAACAACAAGTAGGGAGGTGTGATGTGGGTGGATCTACCATTCTACGTCTGCACAGCCCGGCCGCGCGCATACCTCAACCGCCGTTAGCCTTTCGGAACTAAGGAGTGAGAGGCTATGTGACCAGTTAGGCTCCTGAGTCACGATGCTCAGGAGTCCCCCTTGACGCTCAAACGGCCTTTGTACCTTGGCTCCGCTCGGGAAGAGACGCGCGATGAACCAGGCCCGGGGGGCCTCGCTGGGTGGCGTGCATCTGGGCGTGACCCAGGCGCAGCCCCCGTGCCCAGCCCCCTCACGCGGCACTCCCGAGGGGAGGTGTTACGATGAGGCTAGACACTGAGCTCTGGGCTCCCTGAGGTTGATGCAGCCCGGGGGCCACCCTCAGTTGTTTATCACCAGCGCGGAGCATAGCGCTTCCGTATGTGTATGGGCATAGCCGCTCCTCGGCAGTGTCGTCAGCCAGCGCGGAGCATGGTGCTTCCACTGGTACGTGGGAGGTGGCTCCCCTCCGGGAGGAGCCCCCGGGGCATGTACAGCCCCGCCCTGACACGTGGCTGGCACGGTAGAGCCTGGCGAGGTGTATCTGGGCACCTGTGAGCCAGCACGGGACTCATGGGGCACTACCTCTAGGCGGGTTGCGCCTGGCACTAGGCCTTATCTTGTGATGTGTACCTGCAAATTTGGTTAGATGCCGGCACTCTACGTCCTCGGGTCCCAGCCCTCGAGCTGGTCTAAGCCGTCGCTGGTATGCCAGGTCGTGATGCCGTGGACAAGGCCAGAGAGTGAGGATTGGAGAGCCAGTAAGAGCCCTGAGTCGCGATGCTCAGGTACCCCCCTTTAACGTGCAAGTGGTCGGCATGGAGAAGAAGAGGTGCCGTGGACCGGCATCAAATAATCAAGCATGGTGGGTCGAACGCATGGCCGGAAATAAACGCAAAAGGGATACATGTCGCTGGGTCTGGCCCGGGCGACTTGGGGATGATGCAGCCCGAGGGGCGCCCCCAACAAAGTAAGCTAACAATATGAAATAAAAGGGATACATGCCGCAGGGACGGACCCACGCGGCCTGGGAATAATGCAGCCCTGGGGCGCGCTCCCAGCTGGAAATGAAACTTGAAAGATGTCACATGATGATGTTGAGGACGAAGGAGTGTTGGTGTAGCAGACTCGGTGGGCTGCGGAAGCCGATCCTCACGAGCCCCCAGGCCCAGGGGCCTCGGGAGGCTCCGGAGGAGCTGGTGGCTCCTCGCGGACCATCTCCATCTCTGCCAGGGCTGCAGAATGCCTGGCCTCTTGAGCCTCCATGATGCCCCTCATGAGGCGCTGGTACGCGGCAGCAGCGTTCGGCAAGCCGTAAGGCATGCGAACATAGCTGTGGGGTGGACCTTCGCAGCGCCCCATTCGTGAGGGCCAGAGGCGCTCCAGAGAGGCGACTCGATTGAGCCCTGGTATGTCGATGCAGACGCGCAGCCCACCATCCTCGCATGGATGGGGAGCCACAGCTGGTAGGCGGTGGCCGCCTTTCATGACTCTTGACTCCTGTAGCTCCTGAATGGCCTTGCTGACGAACTCCTAAGGGTCTGGCCCTCCTTGCCTTAATCCTTCTTGAGGGAAACGTGCTTCGAAACACGCCTCCATGTGGTGCCCAAGCGCCTCCCTCGTGACCATAGCCAGGTCGGTGGCACTCCAAGGGAGAGCCCCTGAGCCCTGCCTGAGGAGGGCGCCGGGCGCGCTTTCCTATGTGATGGAAGGAGGTTCCCCCTGGGCAGGCGCGGGCCCTGAGGGGCCGGGCCGGACGATGTCTTCTTCTTCTTGGGGGCGGTCTCGGGAAGACTCCTGCTTCCGCGATCCGGGTCTTCCAGTGATGCGGCCTGAAAGGCTCGTTCCAGGGAACACACCACGTCCTTCTCTTCACAGGGCACCGTGATGACTCCGCCACTTCCTGGCATCTTGAGCATGTTGTAGCCGTGGTGAGTTACGGCCATGAACTTGGCCAGTGCTGGGTACCCAAGGATGGCGTTGTACGGCAGGCGAATGTGAGCGATGCCAAAGTCGATGAGCTTGGTGCGGTAGTTGTCGCGTGCCCCGAAGGTGACAGGGAGGCGGACCTACCCAATCAGGACCGTGGAGCCGTCGGTGACTCCGGAGAAAGGCTCGGTTGGCTGAAGCTGGCTGTAGGGCACATGGAGATTGTTGAATGTTTCCACGGACAGGACGTTGAGCACTGCCCCGCCATCGATGAGGGTCCTGGTGACGACCACGTTGCTGATGATTGGGGAACAAAGCATCGGGAGGACTCCGGCTGTGGCCGCACACTTGAGCTGATCTGCTGAGCTGAACGTGATGGCGCACGCCGACCACCCGAGAGGGTGCGTGGCTTCGAGCTTGGGGAGGACTGCATTCGCTTCGTGGGCGAACTGCTTGAAGATGCGCTGAGAGGCTGGGGCTTGAGCCCCGCTCAGGATGCAGGTGATCGCGTGCGGCTCCTGGAAGCCCCCAGCCCCCTCGTCCTGATGGCGGTCCTCGTTTCTCCTTGGCTGCGGCGGCAGCGGAGGGAGGCCTGCGTTGCCTTGCGGGCGATCCTCGCGAGGCTGATCCCTCCAGTCTCCCTCGCAAGGCGGGTCTTGCCAGCGATCCTCGCGAGGTTGATCGCGCCACCCTTGGCGCGGGCAGCGGTCTTCCCAGCGTCCTGCGTTCCTTCCTCCTCGTCGACCGTAGCCCCGGTCACCGCGGTCGAGACGACGGCCGATCCTTCCTTCTCGCATGGCTCGGAGCTCTTGACATTCGTTGGTGCTGTGGGTGTGGAGGTCGTGGTACACATAGTACCGACTGCCCTTGGAAGATTCGGGCTGATCTCTGCCCCGCTTGGTGTCTGGTTCTGCCGCGAGCACGACAGCCCCCTTGCGCTTCACATCCTTGGCCTTGGGCTTCTTCTCTTCTTGGTCTGCGGCAGGCAGCTCGAGGAGGGAGAGACGCCCTTCCTCAGCCCTCGCGCACTTGGTTGCCAAGTTGAACAACTCCAAGGAAGTGCACAGGTCTTCATGCATCGCCAGCTCCTCCTTCATCTTGACGTCGCGCACGCCATCGGAGAAGGCTGAGATGATGGCCTCCTCGGTCACCTTGGGAATCTTGAGGCGTGCGTTGTTGAAGCGCTGGATGTACTTCTGCAGGGTCTCTCCAGGTTGTTGCTTGATGCGGCGCATGTCGCTCACGGCGGGTGGCCGGTCGCGAGTACCTTGGAAGTTGGTGATGAAGCGAGTGCGCATCTCGTCCCAAGAGGAGATCGTGCCTAGAGCCAGGTTCAGGAGCCAGGTGCGGGCCTCGTCCTTGAGCGCCATGGGAAACCAGTTCGCCATGACCTTCTCGTCTCCGTTGGCAGCTTTGATGCCCAGCTCATAGAGTTGGAGGAACTCCGTAGGGTCGGCCGTGCCGTCGTAACGAGGAGGCAGGTCTGGCTTGAACTTGCCGGGCCACGCGACGCTGCGTAGCTCGGTGGTGAAGGCACAGCAGCCTGCTGTGGCCACGGGAGGCCTTAGGTGATGGAGAGCTTGGTCTTGCATGTCCCCACGCGCTGCAGCTGGGAGTAGCGCGGGGTCTCGACGTGCGGGACCAGGAGCATGGGCGCTCCCTGCTACTGGGAGCGCCCGGACAGCTTCTTGCGGGCGAGGGACTTCTTGGCAGCTCTGCTCTTGCCGCGCTGGCACCTGACAGAGCGGGTTCCGCCCAGGGGCCACGCGCCTTGGAGCCACGACGCCTTCTTGAGGAGGAGGCGGCTGGGGCACCCTCGGAGCTTCGTCGCCCGCACGGGGCCGGGTGTGTTGCAGCGGAATGGACGGCGCAGGAGAGCCCCCTGCGGCGCGGATGAGCTCGGCAACGCGGTCGAGCCATTCTACGTAGACGTCATCGACGGGACGGTAGCGCAGGAGCTCGTTTGCCGCGATGAGCGCAGCATGAGCCTCCATGGGTGCGCGGAGCGCGCGGGACGAAGAACCAGCTGGGTTGAGCGAGGGAGTAGCGGTGCGTCCGTCTTGCCGCACGGACGGATGCTGAGACGACGCTTGCTGCTCGTTTCCTGCCGGGCCGGTGGCGACGTTGACGGCAGGTGACAGGGAACGGCGAGGACGCCCGCCGATAAGAGACGTCTGGGCGACGCGGGATGCGAGAGCGGCCCGGCGCTCGGTGCGGGCCCGACGAGCGTCAGACATGGACGCGATGGTTGGAGGAGAACGGGGCGGTGGAAGACGAATTCCGGTGCACCCCTACCTGGCGCGCCAAATGTCGGATTTCGGGTTCTGGCAGACCCTTGAGGTTCGAACACTGGGGTGCGCACGGAGATCTTGCCTTCTACCTACCTGCACCCCTCCACCTCGCTAAGATCTAAGCTATGGAAGAACAGCACAAGAGACACAGGGTTTATACTGGTTCGGGCCACCATTGTGGTGTAATACCCTACTCCAGTGTGTGGTGTGGTGGATTGCCTCTTGGGCTGATGATGATGAGCAATACAAGGAAGAACAGCCTCGCGAGGGTCTGTTCTTGGCTGAGGGGATGAACTGCTAGGAGGAGTTCAGTCACCCTTCTCTCTCTCTCTCTCTTCTTGATTCTCTCTCTGATTTTGATCGTCTCTCCTATTTCGATTCTCTCTCCGATTTCGATCCCTCTACCCTGTGAGTGGCTTGTCCTATTTATAGGCAAAGGCCCTGGGCCTCTTCCCAAATATTGAGCGGGAAGGGCGCCAACAATTGGCCATTTTGAAGGGGAACATCTAGTACACTTATCCTGACTAAAGTTGGTCCTCGCCTGCCAAAGGCTCTGGTGGTGACGCTGGCTTGGGCTCCACAATGACTTCCTCCCTGTCGTTGGACTGGTCTTGGTCTCGTTGCACCGAAACGGGTGCCTTTGCTTGATGCTCTCGCCTGCGCTTGCTCCCTTTGCACCAAAGAGGAAAGGAGGACACTGCACGGGCTGCCGCCCGCCTGGCACCCTTGGTCGTCATGGCTTGCGTCATGGGCACCTCATGAGGTACCCCGCCTTGATCTCTCCGCCTCCTCGCGAGCCAGCCTGATGAGGCCATGCCTGAGGAAGCTTCATGTCGTCCACCCCGCGAGGCTTGGCCCCTCGCGAGGGTCTTGGGTCTATGTTGATGAAGATGGGCCGTGCTAGGCCCCCTTTTGAGCCATGCCGCAGGCCCCAGGAAGGCAAGTCTGGGGACCCCCGTTCCCAGAACGCCAACAAATGCCAGCTTCTGCCACAAAAGAGCTTGGAAAGCATCCTTAGCAGAAGGTTCAAACGGAGTTGTTGGAAGACCAACAACGAAAAAAATAAGCTTGTAGTGGGCTTATGGAGAACATCTCAAAACTGGGTTGAAATTCTACCACTGATGGAAACGATAGATTGGATTGATATGACAAGGGGACGAGAAAAACTATTTCACCGGGAGGATAGAAGAAAGAACTAGGGTTATTTATAAGCACCATAAATAGCAATAATCCTTAGGGAAGGCTTTTGGTGAAATATAACCTAAGATAATTCCAAAGGAGAGATTGATGGACTTAAGATACCTCATTCTTGACAACATGTGAATCATGAAACATGAACTCAAATTATCAAGAATGACATAATACCACCTCCCATGATACGGAAAAGAATTACTCCGGATTGCAAGATGAAGAATGGTTGAGCTCCTCTGCAAATAATCTCGATGAACACTTCGAGAGGGAATTAAATAATTGATGAACCATCATGTAGAGTCTCCATGAAGAACTCCGGTAAACAAAAGAATGATCAAACGAAAGGAAAGAGAAGTTGAAAACACAAGGTGAATCCTTGTAACGATTTAGATGAATCTCCGTGGTGATATAATTGAGAGAACTTGGAACTCCGGGAAAGAAAAGATAAGCCTCTCAAACCGAGAATGTTAAATGATGAACCACTCCAGAAAGCTGGAAATTAGATCACTTGGATGAAACAAGAATAAGAATTACATTATGCTTATCCTTCATCAATTAAATTGATGACCAACAATGGATTTGGCATACTACTTATTCCCGTAGAAAAAAATTAAGAGAGAAATAAATCAAACATGAGACGGTCTTCAACGATCCACCGGTAGAATTTTAGAAAACAAGAATGCATTGATATGATAAACGAAGGAAGAAGAAATCTTAAATGAACCACCGTAAGAATTGGAAATGAACGAAGTAAAGGGCTGAATCACCGGTAAGAATTAGAGAACGAATGAAGATTCTTGAGAGAATTTAGATGCAAGTGAATGAAGAGATCCCGAGCTGAATAGAGAACACTTGAAGGATGCACCGGTAAGAATTGAAAAAGAGAGATGAAAGTTGTAATGAATAATTCTTCTGAAATGATGGGCTTCGTAGAAAAAACAAACTGAAATACTCTTGAAATGCTCCGGATGGGTGAAAATAATTCTCACAATCGAAACAATAATGAGAGGATAGCATTAAGCTAGAAACAAGAATCTTCGAGAGAATGGACAAGTTTTGAGAAAAAACTCTTCTTTGGTCTTCAAAATCTAAGAATGCCGATGAGAAACACCACCAAATTGTTGAGATACTCCGGGATGAAAAATGGAAAGGTTGAGCCAACGATGAAAAGAATTTGAAAGATCTTGGAGAAATACATATGACCGATGATAAATCATTCTTATGTCAAACTTGGAAAAGAATTTGAGAATAACTCCGGGAAATTTAGAAGAGTCAGGTAAGATCCTGGGAAAAGACCTGTGGGTTAGGGCCCACTCAAAATATACACCATTGAAATGATTTAAAAGAGAGATTGCGCCGGTTGAATTAAAAGGCTTGAATGAGATAATATCCTCAAAATAGGTTGAATGGATCTTGAATGACTAGATGAGCCTTTTGATATATCTTGAGCACTCCGAAACAATTCAATGGCGAGAAATGGATGATTAAGAGGTGCACCGGAATGAGAAAGCATGGAAACGAGGAAAGGATATGATCAACAAAGCTTGACTTGAATCCACCGGAGAAGAAAACGAATGAAGAATGATGAACTTGAAGCTCCGTTAGAAACTTCATGAGAATCACTGGGTATGAACATTGACGGAAAAAATGGAGAGACTTCTCATCAATAAGATGATACTTGATAAAGAAATCCGAGTCCTTGAAGAAACAAGGTTGTGAGGGCGGGAAAAACAAAGACAACTTGGAGACGGATGAAACAAACACCGTTGAGAAAAACTGATAATTGATCTTGCGAATGTTGACAAGATTGGATCCATTTGAAGAGGAGCACACCGGTTGAAAAGGATTGAGATGCCAATCTCGATTGTCATGAAGGATTGGTATTCGCATCGGAGTATGAGAACAACATTTGGGGAAGGTATGGAATCAACATTTGACTTCGAAGCAACTCGAATACCACAACTGAAAACAAAACAAAGGATTGGCTTGCAGAATAAGCCGGAACAAACATATGATAGAGATTTAGTCGGAAGTTTTTGTGGTGGGGCCTACATGGGCTCGATCGTACAGCACCATCATGTACAAGGCAGCGCACATGACATACGAAGCGTCCCCGAGTCGGCATAGCCAAGGACTCTTTAAGACACAACGAGACCACTGTAAAACCGACCGTGGATAGGCAGACCACTAGACGTCGAACCCCAATTTCATATCATGCATCTGTCGGAAAGATATCCTAAGAGCTACTTGAATTCCCACTTATAAACTCCCGAAACTTTCCGGTTATGCAATCAGGTGTTGGGGATACAGGGGAAGCATAATATCTCACCCAAAACTAGCAAGTCCTACATCCAGCTGTATCCATCCTTCAACACATAACCAAGAAACTTTCGGAAACCATTTACCTCAACCTTAGAAAAGCATCCATTATACGAGTTATGGCAATACTCCCGAACTCCCGCCCAGTACTGGGTTGCGTCGAGGTTATCTCACCAACAACTGTATAAAAGAGATTTTCGATGTCGGTGAAACTCGGGTATTCCAGAATCTCAACAATAAAATTGTGATGACAACACCTCGGAGCTCAACTCCCCAGGACACTGCCACAACCCCTAAATGTCACGAGGCACCAAGAACAATGTTCTCGTCACAAAACCATCGGAATGATTCCAAGATACCCGCATGATCCTAAGAAAAATTAGTGGAATTTGAGAAGAGAAGAATCAAAACTCTACGTCAAGATGCCTCACCAGAGCGACGAAGGGACTGAGGAGTAAAAAGAAGTCCTACTTTCCAATATATAGTTCCTAAATGACTCAAAACATTTTTTTAGACTCAACAACGCCAGCAATTCGATCAAGCAGGGGGCTCCTAAGGTCAGGGAAGGCTCTGATACCAACTTGTAACGCCCTCGATGCGGCTATATCTCCCACGTGTCAAAGCACGACTTAAAGGCATAACCGTATTGAAAACTGTGTCGCAATTGAGGTAATCTTCACACAACCCATGTAATACATAAGGAAAAGAGATATATAGGTTGGCTTACAGTCGCCACTTCACACAATACATGAGAAAAACATTACATCATCAAGATACAATCAAGGTCCGGCTACAGAACCAAAATAAAAGAAGACTACCCCAAATGCTACACAGATCCCCGATTGTCCCGACTGCGCTCCACTACTAATCAACTGGAAATGGAACAACATAGCGAACACAATCCTCATCGAGCTCCTCCTTGAGCTTGGTTGCGTCACCTGCACGGTTCAACGGCACCTGCAAGCTGGTTTTGGAAGTATCTGTGAGTCACGGGGACTCAGCAATCTCACACCCTCGCGATCAAGACTATTAAGTTTATAGGTAGGGTAAAAGGTATGAGGTGGAGCTGCAGCAAGCGACTAGCATATATGGTGGCTAACCTATTCGCAAAAGAGAGCGAGAAGAGAAGGCAAAGGCATGGTCGAACAACTATGATCAAGAAGTGATCCTAGAACAACCTACGTCAAGCTTTACTCCAACACCGTGTTCACTTTCCGGACTCCACCAAGAAGAGACCATCACGGCTACACACGCGGTTGATGCATTTTAATTAAGATCAACTTTAGGTTTTCTACAACCGGACATTAACAAATTCCCATCTACCCATAACCGCGGGCACGGCTTTCGAAAGTTCAAATCCCTGCAGGGGTGTCCCAACTTAGCCAATCACAAGCTCTCACGGCCAACGAAGAATATTCCTTCTCCCAAGACAATCCGATCAGACTTGGCATCCCGGTTACAAGACATGGTAAAACAAGTCCAGCAAGACTGCCCGATGCACCACCATTCCGATAGGAGCTGCACATATCTCATTCTCAAGGCAACACCGGATGAGCGCTCCGTACAACTAAAACCAGCCCTCAAGTTTCCTCAAGGTGGCGTTGCAAAGGACTCTAGTTCGGACCAACACTTAGACAAGCACTGGCCCGGGGGGTTAAAATAAGATGACCCTCGGGATGCGTGACTCCCAAGGGAAAAAGGCTAGGTGGCGAATGGTAAAACCAAGGTTGGGCCATGCTGGAGGAGTTTTATTCAAAGCAAACTGTCAAGGGGTTCCCATTATAACCCAACCGTGTAAGGAACGCAAAATCCGGGAACATAACACCGATATAACGGAAACTAGGGCGGCAAGAGTGGAACAAAACACCAGGCATAAGGCCGAGCCTTCCACCCTTTACCAAGTATATAGATGCATTAATTAAATAAGAGATATTGTGATATCCCAACAAAATATCCATGTTCCAACATGGAACAAACTCCAATCTTCACCTTCAACTAACAACGCTATAAGAGGGGCTGAGCAAAGCGGTAACATAGCCAACCAACGGTTTGCTAGGACAAGGTGGGTTATAGGTCTGGCTTAACAATATGGGAGGCATGATAAGCAAGTGGTAGGTATCGCAGCATAGGCATAGCAAAAGAGTGAGCAACTAGCAAGCAAAGATAGAAGTGATTTCGAGGGTATATCTTGCCTGAAATCCCGCAAGGAAGAAGAACGAGTCCATGAAGAAGACAAACAGATGAAGTCGAACGGATCCTCACAAACGCAACGTTACTGGATTACCGAGAAGTACACTGGAAAGAAAGCAAACAACATAGTAAACAACCACCACATAAACATGGCATGATGCACAACCAAGTATGATGCATGTCCTGTTTAATGAAACATGGCATGGAAAAATGCACAAAACAATCCTACAAATTAAATGCATATTGACGGAACACCACATCAATTATTTAGTTCACTCTTGGTTAGGTACTCAACAAATTTAAATGTTGATTAACATGGCAAGGGGTGAAGCAAATGAAAACTACCGATCTAGGTAAGTTTAAATGAGGCCGGAACAACAAACAACAAGTCCGGTAAATCCTCATATGCATTTGGCAATTTAATGCAATCGACAATTTTAAACATTTTAAATGTTATTATCATGATGCGGATGACATGTTCAAGTTTATGCAATTTTTATGAAAATGTTGTTATGAACATGAGATTGAGCATTTATCGCCATGGCGGAAGGAAAAGGGGCCACGGGAACGAATCCGAAAATGTTGCCACAGCAACATAACGGTCCTGGTAGCTCATGGAGATACCAGTGCAAAGGAAGTGTGGCGGGAGCATGCAAAAGATGGTGGGGTGATCCCAGTTACCGGGTTCCCACGGGTCGATGGTATGGCAAACGGGGACATGCATGAAACAAACGGGCACGGGCGTCGTTCCGGCGGTTATACCTTCGAAGCGTTCATTTTCGGAGCGGAATGGGTTCGATAGTAGCGGAAGTAGTGATTTGCGTTCGATTGGAGAGGTACTTGATTATTCCAACGTCTTCGGGGTGACGATAGGGGTACACACGACGTCGTGGGAGTAGTGGTTCATGCCAGGGTAGTTGAACTTGACGAATCCGAACTCTTTGAGGGTCGACCGTAGAGGTACTTGTCGCATCGCCGGGCATATTCGTACACGTTTCGGAGAGGAACTTGGCATATCCATGTACTTGGCATTTTGCAATCCCATGTCCAGGGTTATCATGTAGTCGTTCGGGCATCGTGGAGGAACTTGACGTTCGCGGGGTCCTGGTCTTGGCCATGGAGAGGGGCGCAGCCCGCACAAGGAGGGGAGACCCTGGTGGGTGCACTGGGCCTGCGCGTGCAGCGGTCAACGGGGCTGGGTGCTGCTAGTCATCTCCTTCGCTAGGAGACAGAATGAAGGCGCATCAGCAGGGCAAGCAGGGGGGATGGCGTTGGTCGTCGTTGTTTGGCGCAGCAGAAACAGGGTAGGCCAGCGACGGGGGCTTGGGGAGGTCGATCTGGTCGCCTCCAAGGCTTGGGCACGCCGGAGCTTCGAGCTGGAGGTGGCCTTGTCGAGTTTGGCTGCCTTGGCTTTGTTATCCTCCTCGAGAGATTTGCACCTGTTAGTGGCATACTTCAGCTCCTGCTCCATAGTAGATATTCTCTCCTGGCACTGGCGCCGAACAGCCTGTTCGGCCTTTAAATCCATAGCCGCCTTTTTGGCAGCCGCGTTGCTCACTCTGGCCTGCTCCTTGGCCCGGGCAAGTTCAGCCCAAAGGGTCTCAACTGTGGCAGCACTATCTGCAGTTATGCATGTCACAGTATATGATTTGTAGCCTCGTGCTCATACTAGTATACATGCATAAACAAACTACCCCAACACATACCTTGTGCCTCGTCGAGCTGCTTGTTAATTAGAGTGATGTCCTCATCTGCTAACTCAAGTTTCCGCTTTAGATCTGCAACTTCCACAGGTTGGGCGGTCGCCATCGATGCAACGGCCTGTGTTTGAATTAATTAGGTTACTTCCTGAGCATATCTTTTTGATCCTCTGATCACCTCCCTCTGATCACCTGTACACGGCATTATGCATATAAAAAAGTTAAGCTATTACTTTGCATACCTCGAAGCCTCTCAACAGGTCCAGGAAAGCTTCATTTAATCCGCTTCTCGCGGACAGAACTCTTTCAACTATCGTACCCATTAAGGTACGATGTTCCTCTGAGGTGGACACACTTTGTAATGTGCCCATCATAGTATCCGGCACCTACGGATTCCTGGAGGCTGCTGCGGGAGCATGCATTCCCTACAAAGGGGTACATCAGCTCGACTCTAGAGTCGTCTTCGGCCATAGGCCGGATAGTTCGGCACCTTCATTGCTGGCCCCCGTAGCGGCTGCACCCCCCGGACCCTTCATGACTGAAGTACCAACCTCGGGCGTTGTTTTCATTGTCCCCCATGCTGCTTGATGGTCAGGGGAGATTCTCCAGGAGGACACCTCGAAGTCGTTCGCCCTAAGAGGCGAGGAAGCATGAGAAGGCGTCTTGCTTTCCATCATCCCCGGAGATAAGTCCCCTGATGAGGAGGACTGTCGGGGTGGACTGTGGGCCGAACTGCAAGCATATAGTTTAAATGTTACCCCTGCAACCCGAAATAAAAAACGGGGTATGTCTAGAGCATCCTTGTTCACTTACGACTTGGCAAGGGGCCTATCCCCAGAGAGGTGCCTTGCAATGACATCGGCTTCAGAACCCGAACCATATGGTAGGGATACCTTCCCTTTCTTAGGTGCTTCCACCTCCAGGTCTTCAGATGTAGTCCTTTTCCTCCCGTGAGGAGAAGGGGTATCACCTTCTCCTTCCCCTTCGTCTTTCGAAGAGGGAGCTTCAGTCTCCCTGGGCATAGTGTCCAGCATACCTGTAGAGTGGAGGCCGCTTTCGACCTCTTCGCTTTTCTTCTTGTCCTCTTGCGCTAGCACTTGATACGGCGTCGGGACCAGCATCCTCGTCAACACAGGATCTGCCGAATCTTCGGGAAGTGGAGCTGAACACCTCATTCGTTCCGCCTTCTTTATCCAGCCCTGGTCAAAGAAAGAACTCTCAGTACGTCGCTATGGGGTAATCAACCGAGTTGCTGTCAGACATTGGGTGCTTACCGAGGTATCCGGATGGTTGCAGTCGAGACCGATGTCCTCTGACGTGTCCGGCCACTGCTTTCGAGTCTTGAAGAACAGTTTCCACATCCCTTTGTGCATTGTGCTGAAGAACTACTGAAGGGTCCGCGATCCTTCTGGATTGAACTCCCACATACGGAGAGGCCGTCGCTGGCATAGGAGGATCCGACGGACTAGCATCACTTGGATCACGTTAATAAGGCCGACGTCCCTTTCGAGGATACTCTGGATATGACTTTGCAGCGTCTGTACTTCATCAGTTGATCCCCAGTCTAGCCCCTTATTTATCCAGGATGCGAGCCGTAATGGAGGGCCGGATCGGAAGACAGGTGTGGCTGCCCATTTGGTGCCGCGGGGTTCGGTGATATAGAACCACTCTTGTTGCCATAAGTCGGAGGTTTCTGTGAAGGTGCCTTTTGGCCAGCTAGTATTGGCAAGCTTGCTCACCATAGCACCGCCACACTCCACTTGCTCCCTGTTAACCAGCTTCGGCTTCACATTAAAGCTCTTGAGCCATAGGACAAAGTGTAGGGGGATGCGGAGAAAGGCTTCACACACGAAGACGAACGCCGAGATGTGGAGAAAAGAGTCCGGAGCTAGGTCGTGAAACTCTAGCCCATAATAGAACATGAGACCACGAATGAAGGGATGAAGAGCAAACCCTAGCCCGCGGAGGAAGTGAGAGATAAATACCACCCTCTCGCCGGATTTTGGTGTGGGGATGACATGCCCTTTATTAGGGAGCCTATGGGGTATTTCCGCAGTCAGGTACCTCGCCTTCCGAAGCTTCGCGATGTCCTCCTCGGTGACCGAGGAGGCTGCCCACCTACCTTGGGAGATGGATCCCGACATAACTAGAGGGTCTGGTAACAATGGAAGAAATCGAATCCTGGGCGCTAGAGCCTAAGGTTGGGGAGGTTGAGGAAGAGATAGGCGTGGGGGGAGAAGGACGGGTATGTACCCCTTTATAAAGGCGAAGAATAATGAACGCCTCCTCACGGGCCTTAAAGCTCGCCTATTCCCAATGAATCTCCAACAACACGATTGGATTACCCACGCCCATATTGACGAGGATCCCATGATAAGGGGACATGATCTCTGCTTCGACAAGACGTGCCGATGGAAACCGCACCTCGAAACATGGATCGGGACGCTAAATAACAGTTCAAAATAATGACCGAGCGGAGACGTGGCGTCTCACTACAAAAGATGTCAGTAGATGGGACTTGTTAAATATTATACTATTTGCAGAGCTTGTTTTGCAGAGCCAGACACGTTCTTTGTGTTCAAGGACTACGTTGAAATATTCGGAGGAGGAACCCGCCTTGCAATGTCGAAGACAATTTGTGCGCCGGACACATCGTCATTGAAGCCTGGTTCAGGGGCTACTGAGGGTGTCCTGGATTAAGGGGTCCTCGGGCGTCCGGACTACGTGACGTGGGCCGGACTAATGGTCCATGAAGATATGAGATAGAAGACTTCCTCCCATGTCCGGATGGGACTCTCCCTTGCGTGGAAGGCAAGCTTGGCCTTTGGACATGAAGATTCCTTCCTCTGTAAACCGACTCTGTACAACCCTAGAACCCCTCTGGTGTCTATATAAATCGGAGGATTTAGTCCATAGAGGCAATCACAATCATATAGGCTAGACATCTAGGGGTTTAGCCATTATGATCTCGTGGTAGATCAACTCTTGTAATCATCATATTCATCAAGATCAATCATGCAGGAAGTAGGGTATTACCTCCATCAAGAGGGCCCGAACCTGGGTAAACATCGTGTCCCCTGTCTCCTGTTACCATCGACCCTAGACACACAGTTCAGGACCCCCTACCAGAGATCCGCCGGTTTTGACATCGATAGCCATTCATGACAAGATTGAGGATGCACATGACAAGATATTCCAGGCCACCTCGGACTTTAGCATGCAACCCACGTATGAAAAGGCGGCGGTGGCGATGCAGCACCTGCTTCCTCCTGAGGTCGCCCAGCGGGAGCTGAAGATGCAGGAGGCGGCGGAGATCAAAGAGCGCTGAGAGGAGGAGTTGCACGTGGCCGAGGTCGAGGTAGAGAAGAGTCTATCCGTCAAGGAACCGGTAGTGGAGTACCAACGCAAGCTCTGGCGCAGCCTGTGACAGCCTTGTTTTCGCCCTCTCTTATTTGTTTGAGTTTTCAATTGAAATTTTTTGAAACATGGAGTTTTTGAATCTTTTCATTTGGACTTAAACACTTGGGCATCCTTGGCCTTCACCCAAGTGTTCATTTCTCTCCCAAACCATCATTTCACTTCTGATCCACCACAAAATAATCTTTGGAATATTTTTCTTAAATGAAAAATATTCATTTTCTCTCTAAAACCTTAAGCCAAATCTGTTTGCTCCAAAGCAACCCTAATTTTTATGGCTCAGAAAATTATAAGAAAATTCATAAATATTCTAGGGAACCTAGGGCACCTCCCTGAGCAAAAATATTTCATCACTTTTGGGAATATTTTTGCTACAGAAAATATTTTCTGTTCTGGACAGAAATGGTGGTTTCTACAGCAACTACCATTTTACTTGCTCCATTTGACCTGATCTTTCTTGTGCTTATTTACCTTAGTAACTCTAAGCTAGCCTCCAAAGCACAGCTTCAAACTCCCAGCTAGTTGACCACAGTAACATCACAAAGTTACTGTCCAGAAACTTACCAGACTTGTAAAATTTTCTCTACTGCACCTGGATCCAAACCAAACCGTGGTAAACTTCAAAACCACCGCAAACAACATGCCAGACATGATTTTTGGACAAAGGCTGGCCTGAGGAGAGAGTTCGCGCGGTGACCACGCGTGTCCATGATGCCAGGCATGCGTGTCGACGCGCTCTGGGAGCCGCCGAGCACTCTGTTCGCGCATGCTCGCTTCCCCCGCCTGCCAAACCTTGCCAAAGCTCGCCACCATCATCGTCTCGACACCCTTAACTCCGCCCTGGCACTCGCCGATGCCAGAGCTCGCCGCAGCAAGCACGGGCAAGGTCCGGCCAGCCCAACAGTGCGGAGCGCACTATGCTCGTCGTCACCCCCTTGATCTTGTGCTCGTCTCCGCTCACCCACAGTGGCCGCGTGACCTTCGTCGCCTTCTCCCCCTCTCACTGACGCCACTCGTCGCCAGGCGCCATGGACAGGTGTCCACCGGCGGAGCCCGAAGCACACTTGCCGCTCGCCTATATATAGATCCCCTCCCCAACCTCCTCGAGCATCCTCCAGCACTCACACACACTCCATGGTCGAGTAGGAAGCCGTAGCCCGGCCGGGCAGGCCTCGGGCCGCCGTCCCCGAGCTTGAGCTCACCGGCGATCCCCTCTGGTCGTCGCGGCAGCTCCAGCCCCTCCCAGGCCTGGGCGACCCCTCCAGGGCCTCCGCCTCTCCCCGGTGAGGCCGTCTCGCCTGCTTGGAGCCTCTGGAGTGGCCCCTGCTCGCCGTCTTCTTCAACTCTGGCGACCCCCTCATTCTGCCTCCACTCGCGAGCAAGATTCCGACGCCGTCCGACCACCCCTAGCCACGCTACGGGTACGGGCCGGTGCGCCTCGACCTCCTCTTGCCATCCCTCCCTCTCGTTTTGGCCAAAGAGCCCTGGTCATCGGCGAGAGCTCTGGTGAAGCCGCGGGCATCTCTATTTCTCTCTCTGTCTTCCCCACCTGACTAGCGGGGACCGCTAGTCAGCCACTCAGTATGCGCGCAAAGCGGTACGAGTGGTGGCGCCCTTGGCTTTACGCCTTCGACGTCACCCCCCCAGTCTTTTTCTTTTATTCAAATTCATTTGAATTTACATAACACTTCAAATTGTTATAACTTTTTAACCATAAGTCCAAATGAATTGATTCTTTTTGCATTATGTTCTTTGAAAGAAAATCTAACAGCTCACCAAAGATGAGATTTTTCTGAGCTGTTTAGAATTTCTGGTGAATTTCAGAAGTGTTCTTGATATTTTATTTTTGTGTTTAAAATTATTTTCAGAAGGTGAGGCTTGTCTTGAGGATCACCAGGAGGCTTGTGAACCTCATCTACACTAAGGCAAGCCACAACAACATATTTATGATGCCATTTCAATATTTGTGATTTTCTCACTTGAATGAAATGATTAATCCATGCATTTAAATGATTATTGAGTGATTTGCATTCTGTTAAATGTTGGATAGTTGTTATGCCTGATTTACAGAATAGTTGAAACTAGTTTAGTGGATAAAGCAAGTTAAGATTTATTTGAGGTGATGTTAGAAATAATTTTGTTATGCATGGTAGTTATTTTAGCTATATTGTTGCCTTCCTGAAATTGAAAAAAATTAGTTAGAAGATATTCTGTTAAATATTCTGTTAGATCATATTACTTGTTTTACAGAAAGTTTGAACTTAATTTAGTGATAAAGAAAGTAAGAATTGTTGATAGTAAAATCTTTTGTTATGCATATGAAAAAGTTATCGGAGTTGTTTTCTTGCGTAAGAAATTAATGAAACTTGTTGCAAAATATTTTGGTTTAGTTGTGAGTCATTTTGAGCTAGTAGAGTAACGTGAGTTGCTGACGGTTATGCTTGGTGTAAAGATAACATCGGTCATTTTTTTATGATGCATGTGTTGTTTTGCATTTCATGGCATGCTATGACACCGGTCATTGTTAGTTTAAAGTTGAAACTGAAAATAACTCAACTTGAATACACCGTTGACTGGGTCATGGTGCCGCTAAATCGAGTTCTTTCCAGTGCAACCACATTTGCCTTTATGGGGGGCCTTGATTCGGTCCATTGACACGGCCTCTGGTCGGTGCCTCCATCTAGGGACGGTTATGTCGTGTTTGCCCTGGCCCGGTAAGCAGACATAATCTTGTGTGCTCGTTGATGAGATTATGGTACCGATTCCCCGAGTGGGAGTTTGACCACGACGGTGGTCAGGGTGTCTTTGGTAGACACGGGGCCACCCAGGACCAGCCCGTTGGGGATTTGGGTCGGAGTGGCCGGGACAGTGTTGTGGCAATGGAGGGGTTTCATCAGAATGCCGTTGGTCCACCCGAATGGGAGTGCGAGGCCATGGGTTCCGTGGTGTGGGTACAATGTGCTACCTCTGCGGAGTGTATAATCTATCGATAGCCGCGTCCACAGTTACGGACACCTCGTAGTAGGTCCCACCATGAGTCAATGAATAATAAAAATTGCACACTAAGCTGTAAAACTTTGCATTGTCGAGGATGGTAGAAAGGCCATCGAGGAATTTGGGACCAGATATTGGTCGTGGTTGTGATCGCCATAACGATCATGAGTCATGTTGTTAAAGACCACGTTGGTGGTGTGTTTTACCACCTTGCTGGTGTGTTTGTGATCTGAGGATGATCACGGTTGGTAAGTTGTCCCAAGGGACGTTCAAGCATGATCACAGCATGTTGACATATAGTGTTGCATTTTAATTGGTTAAATATCATGATATTGTTTGTCATTATGATTATGCTTGTTGTGAGCTTGCAAATACATTCAATGTAGTGACCTGGCGTGTCATGCCAGATTTCAGCAAAGTCTCGTTGGAATGGAGCGTTGTTCGAGTCTAGATCGTGTCCACACCGGTGTCCCTGTGATATGGAGCTTCCACTACGACGTTATTCCGCTGCCACGTAGTTGTTTGGATCGAGGCCCCTTTATGTTCACTAAATAATGTACATATTGTTCAGCCGCACCGAGTGTGCCGCATGGCCTCGACCGCTGTTGTAATATGAACTATGTTCCGCTAGCATCAATAAAGCGGTTGTTTTATGTACCAATATGTTGTGTGTTGCCAGGAGACACGGTCTCTAGGATGGCAATGCAGGGTAAACCGGTCGCTCTGAGCCAGGGTGCCACAACGATTGGTATCAGAGCCGCGCTGATTGTAGGCCACGTTAGACTACGATGTATTAACTGGATGCTAGGCGCGAGTAATTTGAGTGCCGGTAGCAGTCATAGCTGGTTGTTGCATTCTAGTCATTTGATTATTATTGTTGTGCTAACCTGCTAATGGTTGTGAGTGTAGATGGCTCCGGTGCCGTATTCGTGCCAGTTGCAGCTGATGCCGTACACGTCACTGCACCGTCTTTGCAACGTGTGGCGTCGGCTGTACCCTCACGGAGACGAACCCGTCTACCGTGTGTACCGGGAGCGTCTAGCAGACTCAGTGTATGAGTATCGCGCAGTGGTTACTCTGCGCACCAGCTCCGATTCCGGCTCTTACACTCGCACTTCTCGGAGTGGTTACGCCTCCACCGCTTCTCAAGCTGTCCAATTTGCCGCATTTGAGGTCCTTGTCGAGCTTCGTTATACCGAGGTTCAAATGCAGCACCACCCAGGTTTCTATTATTACCCATCTCTGCACGACAACAGTCGTGTCCGTTTTCCTCTCGTTGACCCGGAGTCTAATAGTGTTGCTAGCCATCTTGCTCGCTATATCACTGCTAGTTATCTAGTGATCCACGAGCTGACTCGAGAGCTGACTCGTGCACGTACTGCTTTAGCCACTACCTTGGTTACTACTAGATCCACCACTACTCCATCCTCACCTGTGATTTACCTCTTATGTCCCAGTTAGCTCTAGCTCCCCTATTTCGCCGGTTACTCCCCCGAGTAGCACAGGCATCTCGGCCGTGAACCCTCTCAGTGCTCCTGCTGAGTGGGCCTCACTTCTTGCTACTCCTGCAGCCCCGATGCTTCATCCTACCCCTGCCCCTGAGGGAGAGCCCTCGAGGCAGCGGTGTCGCGTTACCTTTGACCCGGAGGTTTCCATTAACCACGTCAGTTCGGGATCTGAGACCGCTTCAGGGGAGGACACCGCAGCACCAGCAGAGCAGTAGTGTCTTTGAGTATTCGCGGTCATCTAGATGGTGTACGGATGTAGTTGTACCAGTCATGATGCTTCATGTATGAGAGTAGTGGAACCAGTCAGGTCGTTTAATTTTCATGTATGAGTCTATGTATAATTATGTTGGGACTTTAATCGCCATACTTTGTTTGCTCTTTTGTCTTTTTTGAGATTTGTTGCTGGCTTTTCCCCCAATTTTATTCTTAGATCTCTCTCATCTCGATTGCGTTGCCTTGGGAAAAATACTCAATAGGATGACGCGGGGAGGCAGCAGTAGCAACGTTCGTGTGGGAACTCATGTTTGTCATTCCGCACGACAGGCAGGATATTCTCCCGAACCGTACGTTCAACCACCACCTCCACTGCCTGATCCTCCCTCCACCGAGCAAGTTCTGTGTATGTTTGAAGAGAAAAGGAACAATGATCTGATTGAAATATTGAGAAGTGTGCAAGCTATGGTTGGACAGAATGGAAATCACAATGGTCATCACTCAAAACTGTCAGATTTTCAGAGGACCAGTCCACCCAGTTTCAGTCACGTTGTTGACCCATTGGATGCGGACGATTGGTTGCGCACCATGGAGAAAAAGATTGAGATTGCCCGTACTGAAGGAAATGATAAAGTCCCATTTGCAACCCATTACCTTGAAGGCGCAACTGCCATATGGTGGGAAAAGACAAAAGCCATGTGGCCGATTGATGAGGAAGTCACCTGGGAAAAATTCAAGGATAAGTTCCGCAAGTATCACATCCCTACTGGAGTTATGAAGGCCAAGCAGCGTGAATTTCTCGCGCTCGTCCAAGGAAATCAATCTGTGGCTGAGTATCTGCAAAAATTCAATCATTCGGCCCGTTACTCTCTGTATGACATGGCCACTGAAGACTGGAAGATTGACAGATTTCTTGGAGGTCTAACTCTGCAACTCCGGTGTGCTCTCAGCATGTTTGATTTCACCGATTTCCAATCTCTGGTAGATAAGGCGTCCATTGCTGAACAGGAGCACAAGCTTATATCAGATAATAGGCCTGCTAACAACGACAACAAGCGCAAGTTTGAGCCAAAGAAGGACGGACAACCTGTGCAAAAGGCTCATACCTGGCAGTAGACTTAGGAGGAATACAGGCCAAATTGGCAGAAAAATGTTAACAGGACCACCACTCAAGTCAAGAATGTTGTAACCAGTCCAACACATGAGGAGCGCCAGCGCAATAATTCTTGTTTCATTTGCGGGCAGCCCGGACATTATGCCAAACAGTGCCCCAAGAACCACAAGGTGAATGCTCTGAGCAGGCCACAAGTCAACTTTATGGAGTCGGGGCCAACCCAGCAAAACTTCCCTGGGCACGTGAATCATATCTCCGCCAATGAAGCCCAAGAGAGGCCAGAAGTCGTCATTGGTGTGTTTTCTGTTAATGACATACCTGCAGTAATTTTATTTGACTCTGGGGCTTCCCATTATTTTATTTCTTGGAGTTTTCGCCCAAAACAATTTCCCTTGCACAATTTTGGGCAAAAATATGATGGTACAAACCCCGGGATCTATAATCAAGAGCAATCTAGTCTGCCGTGATCTGTAGATCAATATCAACGGGGTCCACTTTCTGAAATCCCTGATAATCATTGAGTCTGAACAGTTGGATATTATATTGGGTATGAATTGGCTGACCAAATATCAAGTTTGTATAAACTGCGCAACCCGAGAAGTCAATTTGACCAGTCTAAATGGGCAGCTCACCAAATTCTATGCTCGCAAGCATGCCCCCAAGCCAGAACTAGTTTGCACCGCTATGACTGAATTGGAATTTATTCCTGTGGTCAGTGAGTACCCTGATGTGTTTCCAGAAGAACTGCCAGGCATGCCACCAGACCGGCAACTGGAGTTTGCCATAGATCTTGTGCCCGGAACTGCACCATTATACAAGAAATATTACTGTATGCCCTCATCAGAATTAGTGGAACTTAAGAAACAGCTTGACGAATTACTCCATAAGGGTTATATTCATCCCAGCTCTTCATCGTGGGGGTCACCTGCATTTTTTGTGGGCAAAAAGGATGGCAGTCTCCGTATGTGCATAGATTATCGCCAGCTGAATGAGGTCACCATCAAAAATAAATACCCACTGCCAAGGATTGATGATCTGTTTGATCAGCTCAGTGGAGCTAAAGTATTCTCAAAAATTGATTTACGGACCGGATATCATCAGCTCAAGATTAAAAAGGAAGATATTCCTAAGACCGCATTCACTACATGATACGGTCTTCATGAATATACTGTGATGTCCTTTGGTCTCACTAATGCCCCTGCCTTCTTCATGCACATGACGGAGAAAGTGTTCATGGACTTCCTCGACAAATTCGTGGTAGTCTTTATCGACAACATCCTCATTTACTCCAAGAGTGAAGAAGAGCATAAGGATCACCTCCGAGCAGTGCTACAACGACTCCGCAACCATCAGTTATACGCCAAGTTTAGTAAGTGCAAATTTTGGCTCAAGCAAGTTGGGTTTCTCAGACATGTACTATCCGCCAAAGGTATAGCCGTGGACCCGAGTGTCGGTGTCAAAACCGGCGGATCTCGGGTAGGGGGTCCCGAACTGTGCGTCTAGGCCGGATGGTAACAGGAGACAAGGGACACGAAGTTTTACCCAGGTTCGGGCCCTCTCGATGGAGGTAAAACCCTACGTCCTGCTTGATTAATATTGATGATATGGGCAGTACAAGAGTAGATCTACCACGAGATCGAGGAGGCTAAACCCCAGAAGCTAGCCTATGGTATGATTGTTGATGTGTATGTTGTCCTACGGACTAAAACCCTCCGGTTTATATAAACACCGGGTAGGGTTAGGGTTACATAGAGTCGGTTTCAATGGTAGGAGATCTGCATATCTGTATCGCCAAGCTTGCCTTCCATGCCAAGAAAAGTCCCTTCCGGACATGGGATGGAGTCTTCAATCTTGTATCTTCATAGTCCAGGAGTCCGGCTGAAGGTATAGTCCAGCTATCCGAACACCCCCTAATCCAGGACTCCCTCAGTAGCCCCTAAACCAGGCTTCAATGACGACGAGTCCGACGCGCAAATTGTCTTCGGCATTGCAAGGCGGGTTCCTCCTCCAAGTACTTCATGGAAGATTTTGAACACGAAGATAGTGTCCGGCTCTGCAAAATAAGTTTCCATTTATTGCCGTAGAGAGAATAATATTTACACCAATCTAATCTGCTGACGTATTCCATAGTGTGTCACACCACGGCCAAGCCCTTATCCGAGTCGTTTCATTATCCCACCTCAGCGCGTCATGCGAGGCGGTTTCCTTGGCACGTCTTGTTAAAGCAGAGATCGTGTCCCCTTATCCTGGGATTCTCATCAATACGGGCATGGGTAACCCAACCGCTTCTAGGACTCCTAGATTATAGGCAATTCCAAGCGGACACGGAGAGGATGCTTGATATTCACCCTCTTTATAAAGGGGACAAGGCTTTTATTTTTCCTCATGTGCTCAATCGAATCCTTCCCCCACCTCAAGCTCAAACACCCGAAGTTCAGGTCAGGTGCAACAAACCTCTAGTCATGTCCGGATCTAGCCTTCAAGGCCGATGGATGCCTTCCTCCATCACGGAAGAAGACATCAAGAAGTTGAGGGAGGCCAGATATCTGACCGCCGAGATTTTGCATCGGCTGCCTCCCCGAGGGCAGGCCGTGCCCACCCCCGAATCCAACGAGAACATCTCCCACTTCCTCTGAGGCCTAGGCCTTGCCCTGGATCCTTTCGTCAGGGGTTTGATGTTTTACTATGGGCTAGATTTTCATGATCTAGCTCCGGACTCCTTTCTTCATATCACGACATTTATTATTGTGTGCGTGGCCTTCCTCCGGGTTACACCTCACTTTGGCCTATGGCTCAAGACCTTTGAAGTGAAGCCGAAGCTGGTCGAGCGGGAGCATGCAGCGTGTGGAGGTGCCTCAATACGCAAGATGATGGGAGCTCCGTGGCCCAAAGGTTCCATCCCAGAGGTGTCTGAATTGTGGCAATAGGAGTGGTTCTGCATCACGGCTCCTAGAAGTGCCAAGTGGGCGGCCCCCCTGTTTTCCGCTCGGGCCCCCCACCACAACTGATATCATGGATCGGCAGAGGTCTGAGCTGGGGGCCAGCCAAGGACGTGCTTACACTGCAAGGCCGCATTTGAGATCTCTTCAATGGAGATTTCAGTTTGGTTGTGGTGATACAGGTTATGCTGGTTCGTCAAGTCCAGCCTTGCAAATGCCGGCCTCTTCATGGGAGTTCAATCCTGAGGGACCGCGTGCCATTCAAAATTTTCTCGGCCTGACGCACGAGGAGATGTACAAGTCATTCTTCGGACCTCAGACGGAGTGTCCGGAAATCACCGAGGACGTGGGGTTGAGCAGCAACCGCACCGCCGAACAGGTAAGGCATCTTCCGGCCAAACATACTTTCTCTACTTTGTTACGAAGTTATCTCTGAGAGTTTGTTTTCTGACCAGGACTGGCTAACAAAGGCGAAGTTCATTCGGTATTTGGCCCCCCTCCCTGAGGGTTTGGAAAATCCGGTATTGGAAAAGATGCTCTAGACCGCACCTTGCCCGGAGCCCTTGATGGAAGATACTGTGGAGGATGATGCGGGCGGACGCGGGCCCCCGACGCTGCCCACTCTAACCGAGGGAGCGAGCATCTCCATGAAGGAAGACGACCAGAAGAGGGAAAGGACTGCGCCCGGGGATTCGAAGCCGAAGCTTCCAAATGGGAGAAGAAGTCTCTCATAGAGGGTCCTACCTTGGGGGGCGCCGTTGCCGCACAAAGTCTGCGGGGGGATCAATTCTCCCGCGAGTCATAAGTGACCCAAAATACTTTAACAGTACATATATGCCATCTTTTTCTTCTGAGAAGATAACCACCGCATATATTTTTGTAGTTCGGGCCTTAGCCCCTCTCAAATGAGCTCGTCTTCGGGGGAGCTTCTTCTAGAGATGATGGAGGGCGAAACGCCTCCTCCGGACTTCTCCGCTCCAGAAGCGGGCGACCCTGAAGTGTCGTTGCGGAGGGCCTCTCCGAGTCCGGTGAGGCCAGAAGACAATCCCATTGACCCCCGAAGCTCCCAGTGTTCGGCTCCCGACGAGAGTAGACAAAAGAGTCCAGCACCGTCTAGTGTGCGATCGGGTGTTCTGAGGGAGTTGGTGGGGCGAGCGGCCATCTTAGATGGACACCGTGTGCTGATGAATACAGTGATGGAGAGAATATCGTCCGCCGGAAGGGGATTGCATGAAGCTTTTATGAGTCTACTGACAGGCTTTGAGGTACGTAAAAGAATGTATGGTAGTCCTGCACATGCTAGGTGTGCCCTGTGTAGATAGTAGCCCCTGAGACTCTGGTTGTCATCGGAAACGACGACGAACAGAGGATCATATTCCCAGGCAATAACCATACTGCCTCTATGTGTAGGTGATGGAA
Organism: Triticum monococcum; assembly: GCA_034509565.1. Lineage (NCBI taxonomy): Eukaryota > Viridiplantae > Streptophyta > Magnoliopsida > Poales > Poaceae > Triticum > Triticum monococcum. The sequence continues at coordinate 86,766,727 of CM067843.1, forward strand.
GCTCCGGTGGCTAGCCGGACTAGCGAGTTTGCCCATTTAGAACGGCAGTTGGATGCGGCGGACGCCGACATCAAGCTTGTTAACAAAAGGTTTGACGAGGCACAGGGTAAGTGTCATTATCTGGTAAACACCACAATAGGAAGAGCAGTATGATGCCAGCATTTTTAATATGTTGTGGCTGCAAATGGAGCTGCAACTGTTGAAGCCTTGCGGGCAGAACTTGCCCGAGCCAAGGAACAAGCGAGGTTGGGTAATGCGGCTGCCTTGAAGGCGTCCGAAGAGTTGCAAGCCGAGAAGGCCGCGCATGGCGAGAGCCGAGACAAGATGGGCAAGATGGCTATAGAATTAAAAGCCACTGCCGACCGTTGCCGGGTTCTTGAAAAAGAAAACCAGGCGAAGGCATCGGACCTTGAAAAGGCTGTTGCGACGAAAAAGGATCTCCGCTCTGCTATGAGGGCAAAGAAGGAGGAGCTGCGGGAAGCCGGGGATTTGTACCTAGGAAATCCTTTATGTTGCGGAGGAAATTCGGAGATCCACGGTATGCCCCTCTGGATCAGCTGTGGAGTTCGGAGGATGTGTATATGGATTTGGCGGGGAGCGCTGCCGATGCGGCCAAGTACTTCCAGGGTCAGATGGACCATGGAGTAGACCAGCTGTTTTGGAGACAATTCCATTCTCCCGAGCGTCCACTTTCATTGACTGACCAATTAGCCGAATGGGCCGAACTAAATAGGTTGTCCGGACTCTCCATGAGGTCTGTTGTGGATCAGTTATGGCCGGAAAGGTCAAAACCGAACAGCTATTTTAGCTTGGTGCAGCAGTTCCTTGACGTGGTGCCGCGAATTAATGCGATGAAGAGGTCGGCGTGCATAGAGGGCGCACGGATGGCCTTTACCCGTGTTAAGGCATACTGGGCGGAGATGGATGCTACCAATGTTGCAGCGTGGGATTCGGCTATAGGTCGAAAGGCTGTTGAGCACTATTTTGAAGAAGTTCTTGAGGGTGCCCGTTTGATAGAGACCCAGTGCTCAAAAAATATTATGTTTGAGTGATATGTAATCTCATTGTAAGCGAAATGCTTTTATAAATTTTTATAAGGCTATTTTTATACTTTTGCCTAAAAGTAATATGATGCGTCCTGGGCGGCCATTTATGTATACGTGTGTATAACCTGAAAGATTGCAGTCGTTGGCTTCAGCCCCCACGCATATAATGCGGAGGTGCTCGCAAAAACACGCGTTCACACTTAACCCAACGTCTTGGTCCTATTAAGGAGGTGATAGCGGAGCGAGCGAGGCAACCGGACTATAATGCTTTAGCACTTTCACTTAGCCATAGGAGTTTGACAGTGGGGCTACTAGATAGCCCCTGGTGGCTCCGCACTCTCCCGGTTTCGGGGTGCGTACATGCCTGGCCGGAAAACGGCCCTTCGTTAAGGTGGAGGAATTCTAACATTCCCACAGGTCATCGAGTGGTTGACCAATCTCACGCTATATCATGACAGTCAGTTTTCGGCTTTCTCTACTGAGGTGCTCGTCCGGATGAACCAGGGCACAATCGCAGTAGTTCTCCTGGTGCTACCTTAGCCGGTAAAGCGGAACGTAAGGCACCAAAACACAGGAGCCGGGCAAACCCAACATTTGACCAAAGACAATGATTCGGAGCTGATGCATATAGGGCCAAACTCGCGACGCCGAACACTCCCTAAGGTATTCGGTCTTTGTGGTATAAACCGGGCCTAAATAATGGCCTTTGTAAGAAGCCCCTTGTGTCCAGGTACGTGCATTGTTCTGGCGTGGCCACATGCCAAGACGTCAGCATCCTTCTCAACGGTGGATATGTATCAACAAGAGACAGTAAAAACGGTGTACGCAGGGTCTTAATCTAGAAAGAATCCTTGGAGCGGGTCCCTGCTGCACGTCTGCGCCTGTGTCTCCGTTGTGCCGTATCCTGGACGGGTGTAGCACGATGATCGTCTGTAAAAGAGAGGAAGTTAAGTGAAAAAGTTGTCGTGCAAAAAAGATAGTTTTTAAAGAAACCATGTGTAATTCAAGATGATAAGAAATTGCCACTTGTCTACGCGCACTGAGCCCCTTGTATTGACAAATAGGGGTGTGACCACTTATTTCCGTATAAATAGCGGCGCCGGACTTGATTAGTTGTATCTAAGGTCTTGACGACCTATTGGATGCTTTCGTTTGTCCGGGCGCCTTTAGTGTGCGGTGGCCAAGGCATCCTCACTCTCTTCGGCGCGCAGAGATCGCTTGATATTTTCGTGCACTGTAATGATGCCACGTGGACCGAGCATCTTGAGTGTGAGGGAGGCATAATGCGGTATTGCATTAAAGCGAGCGAAAGCTTCGCGTCCGAGCAGTGCTTGATAGCCACTTTGAAACGGAGCGATGCGGAAAGTTAAATGCTCATGACGGAAGTTATCGGGGGAGCCGAATATAACTTGTAGTAAGAGGGAGCCCGTACAATGAGCCCCTGGGCCTGGCGTTACTCCTTTAAAGGTAGTATTGCTATGGCGAATTTGTGCTAGGTCTAACCCCATCCTGTGGATTGTATCCTGATATATTAGGTTTAGGCTACTGCCGCCGTCCATCAAGACCGTTGTGAAGTGATATCCGCCAATTACTGGGTCTAATACCAGGGCAGCCCATCCTGCGTGTCGGATACTTGCTGGGTAATCGCGGTAGTCGAAAGTGATCGGTTGAGATGACCAGTGGCAGGACTTCGTAGTGATAGGCACTTGGGTATACTTTCCTGGGAGTGCCGTATTGTTTTTTCCCTTGATTATGTGTAACACGTTTACTGTTTTGACTTATGGTGGAAATTTCTTTTGTTCCGCCGTGTCTTGCTTGGGAGGCTCGTCCTCGTCTTCACTTGGTGTATCCTCCCCCTTATGTACGGCGTTGAGCTTGCTGGACTGCTTGAAGACCCAACATTCTCTGTGGGTATGATTAGCAGGTTTACCAGGGGTACTATGGATCTGACATATTTGGTCCAGAATTTTGTTGAGGCTGGACAGTTCATCCCTGGTGCCTTTAGGCGGCTTTTGACCTGGCCGAGAGCTTTTGAATCCGGCGTTTACTGCCGCGCCCTTCGTGTCATCTTCTTTATTCCGGCGTTTGTTATTGCTGTTGCGCCGTGATTTCCCGTTTCCATCTCTAACTTCAGATGTACTGGGGTCGCTGGTGGTGCATCTGGCTAGCCAGCTGTCCTCCCCCGCGCAAAAGCGGGTCATGAGGTTTGTTAATGCGGCCATCATTCTCGGCTTATTTTGGCCGAGGTGTCTGGCGAGCCATTTGTCACGGACGCTATGCTTGAAAGCTTCTAAGGCTTCGACGTCTGGAAAGTCGACAATCTGGTTCTTTTTAGTAAGAAACATGTTCCAAAGCTTTCGGGCTGACTCTCCGGGCTGTTGAGTTATATGACTCAAATCGTCCGCATCCGGAGGTCAGACATAAGTCCCTTGAAAATTTGCCCGAAAGGCGTCTTCGAGCTCTTCCCAACTTCCGATGGAGCTTTCGGGGATGCCTTTGAGCCAGTGACGAGCTGGCCCTTTGAGCTTGAGGGGTAGGTACTTGATGGCGTGGAGATCATGTCCTCGAGCCATATGGATATGAAGGATGTAGTCCTCAATCCAGACCCCAGGGTCTATTGTTCCGTCATATTCCTCTATGATTACGGGCTTGAATCCTTCTAGAAATTCGTGGTCTAGCACCTCATCGGTGAAACATAGGGGGTGTGTGGCACCCCTGTAGTTGGGTGTACTGTGTTGTTCGGATGTTTGTTGTATTGCATTGTATGCTGGGGCGCGCTTGCGTGGTCCATAGATGGATCTTGTTACACCGTCCTTTGGGTGCGAGCCCTCGCACTGGTTGCGTGTTGTATGGCGAGCGGCGTTGTATGACGCTTTGTATTGGTAGAGGGGTCGTCTATCCGACCAGGTGTCTGCTTCGATATTTGGTTGTGGGGGTTCTGAGGCCTCCTCATCGAATTCGGGTAGCAGCTTCCATTTGGGTAACTCTTGGAGGGGCTATTGTCGCCGTACCTTGCTGCAGTGCTGAGTATTTTACTCCATCTTAATTGGAGTGTGTCTTGCGCGGCCTTGAGCCTTTGCTTCTGCTTTTTCAGGGTCCTCGCGGTGGCACCAAGCCTTTTACGGGCAATCTGCTGCTCCGGGTGCCTGTCTGGCGTTATGTCGTCCGGACCTTGATCCTTGATAGGATTTGTTTGTTCGGTTTGATTATCCGGATTGCCGTTGTTCGGCAGCAGTTCGCCCTGCTCCAGCGCTGGGTCCATGTGATCGCTATTTATGTTGGGGCGGGGTTTGGGGCGGTGCTTGCGTCGTCGCTTTGGTTGCTTTTCGAGGGAACAAGCCTTCGGTGCGTCCTTCCGCTCCCCGTCGTCATCTTTTGGTGCGTCCACCATGTATACGTCATATGACAAGGTGGCGTTCCAGGGCCCAATAGGCGCTGGTTCTTCATCATTTCCTTCATCGGCGTCCATACCGTCGATGTCTTCGGAGTCGAGGTCGAGCATGTCGGTTAAGTCGTCGACAGTTGCTACAAAGTGGGTGGTGGGTGGGCTTTGAATTTCTTCATCGTCTGTACCCCAACCTTGCTGACCGTAGTCTGGCCAGGGCTCTCCTGATAAAGAGAGAGACTTCGGTGACATCAAGATATCGCCCGAAGGCGAGTGCTGAAAGATGTCCGCGGCAGTGAACTCCATGATCGGCGCCCAATTGGATTCGATCGGCAGGGGCGCGGAGGGTTCGGAGTCCGGAGAGGAGTCCGGCTCCTTGGAGTCACGAGTCTCACAGAGTACGGGGCTGGTGCTTGGCTCAATCACCGTTGGGGTCGCAGCCCCTGAGGTGGCGTCCAACCGCCCATCCTCGATCGGCGCAGTTGGCTCCGAATTAAGGGTCGGAGCCGATGCGGGTGCAGCCTCTAGGGCACTGTTCGGCGGCAGAGCTAGATCATGCTCGTCGTGACAGTGCGGCGCGCTCGGCAGTGGCTCGAATCCGTCGAAGATCAAGTCCCCGCAGATGTCAGCCGTGTAGTTAAAACTTCCAAATCTGACCTGACGGCTAGGGGCCTGGCTTTCGATCTGCTCCAGACGGCCAAGCGAATTGGCCCGCAGTGCGAAGCCGCCGATGACGAAGATCTGTCCGGGGAGGAAGGTCTCACCCTGGACTGCATCGCTATCGATGATCGTAGGAGCCATCGAGCCTGACGGCGACGACACAGAGGAACTCTCAATGAAAGCACCAATGTCGGTGCCAAAACCGGAGGATCTCGGGTAGGGGGTCCCGAACTGTGCGTCTAGGCCGGATGGTAACAGGAGGCAAGGGACACGAAGTTTTACCCAGGTTCGGGCCCTCTCGATGGAGGTAAAACCCTACGTCCTGCTTGATTAATATTGATGATATGGGTAGTACAAGAGTAGATCTACCACGAGATCGAGGAGGCTAAACCCTAGAAGCTAGCCTAAGGTATGATTGTTGATGTGTATGTTGTCTTACGGACTAAAACCCTCCGGTTTATATAGACACTGGGTAGGGTTAGAGTTACATAGAGTCAGTTTCAATGGTAGGAGATTTGCATATCCGTATCGCCAAGCTTGCCTTCCACGCCAAGAAAAGTCCCTTCCGGACAAGGGACGGAGTCTTCAATCTTGTATCTTCATAGTCCAGGAGTCCGGCTGAAGGTATAGTCCGGCTATTTGAACACCCCCTAATCCAGGACTCCCTCACCGAGCAAAGTAAAAGATGTGCTCGATTGGGTACCGCCCACGACTGTAACACAGATCCATAGTTTCCTCGGATTAGCTGGATACTATCGTCGTTTCATTGAAGGGTTTTCAAAAATTGCTAAACCTATGACGGAACTACTCAAAAAGGATACAAAGTTTATGTGGACCAAGGACTGTGAGAAGAGTTTTAATGAGCTAAAGACACGTCTAACAACCACATCGGTATTGACTCTTCCAGACATTTATCGCAGCTTTATGCCTCCAGACAAGGTATTGGTTGCATGCTGATGCAAGACGGCAAGGTAGTAGCCTATGCATCACGACAACTACGACCACATGAGGGAAATTATCCTACTCATGATTTGGAATTGGCCACCGTGGTTCATGCATTAAAAATTTGGAGACACTATCTCATTGGAAAAAGGTGCCAAATTTTTACCGACCACAAAAGCCTCAAGTACATCTTCACTGAGCCAGATTTAAATCTCCGTCAACGAAGGTGGTTAGAGTTGGTCAAGGATTATGACCTTGTAATAAATTACCATCCAAGCAAGGCCAATGTCGTTGCCAATGCGCTCAGTCGAAAGCCCGTCAGCTTAAATGTCATGTTAAAATCATTGCCTACCGAACTTCAGGAGGAGATCTCTCTGCTCAACTTGGTCATCGTGAATGCTGGCCTCACTAATATTTTGGAAGTTACCCCCGCACTTGAGACGGAAATCCGCAAGGCCCAGCCAGATGACGCCGAGCTACAAAAACATGCAAGGCAGCTCCTAGATTTCTTCAAGGACAAGTTCGGTACCCTCCGATTCCGTGGACGAATTCGTGTACCAAATCAACCGGAATTGAAGAAGAAAATCTTGTCAGAAGCACATGAATCCTCGTATTCCATTCATCCGGGAGGTATGAAAATGTATGAAGACCTTAAGCAAATATTCTGGTGGGATGGGATGAAGAAAGACATTTCCTATTTTGTAGCATGTTGCGACATATGCAACAAGATGAAAGCAGATCATCAGAAGCCAACCGGACTTCTCCAATCACTACCAGTTTCACAATGGAAATGGGATGATGTTTGCATGGATTTGATCATCGGATTGCCTAGGACTCAGCGAGGCAAAGACGCAATCTGGGTTATAGTGGACGCCCTCACCAAGGTTGCTCACTTCATCCCGATCAGCACCAGATACAGAGCAGATGAACTTGCACAACTGTATGTATCCAGAATCGTCAGTCTGCATGGAGTACCCCGGACTATCACTTTCGACCGAGGTTCTTTGTTTACCTCCGCTTTCTGGTCCCGTCTCCATCAAGCCTTGGGGGTAGCACTGAAATATAGTACTGCTTATCACCCTCAGACGGATGGTCAGACAGAGCGAGTAAATCAAATACTCGAAGATATGTTGTGAGCCTATGTGCTAGCCAACGGAGCTAAATGGGAAGATTGCTTGCCATATGCCGAGTTCTCGTATAACAATAGTTTTCAGACCAGTCTAAAGATGTCGCCATATGAAGCCCTATACGGTCGTAAGTGCCGCACTCCTCTAAATTGGTCTCAAGCTGGAGATAGCCGTATCTTCGGAACCGATCTCATGATGGAAGCTGAGAGACAAGTCAGGGAAATCAGAGACCGACTGCAATTGGCCAAATCCCGTCAGAAGAGTTATTATGATGCAAAGCATCGGCAGGTCAGTTTCGAACCCGGAGAAAACATGTACCTCCGAGTCACTCCTATGAGAGGAGTTAAGCGATTTCAGACTCGTGGAAAGCTAGCACCCAGATTCATTGGTCCATTCCCAATTATGTCTCGAGTGGGTACCGTTACACACCAACTGGAACTACCCCCAGAGTTGTCAGATATACACAATGTATTCCATGTCTCGCAATTGAGACGATGCATATCCCCGCCTGAGAAAAAGATTGCAATGACTGAAATAGAATTGGCAAAGGATTAACTTATGAAGAAAGACCGTTCAAAATTTTGGATCAATTGGAAAGGGTCACTCGCAGCAAAGTCAAAAAAAAAATTAAAGTTCAGTGGGAGCATCACACAGAGTCAGAAGCAACTTCGGAGCAGGAAGAGTTCCTTAAGAGTCAGTATCCAGAGTGGTTTTCCCAAGCAACCGAATCTCGGGGACGAGATTCATTCTAAGTGGGGGAGGTTTGTGACAGCCTGGTTTTTCCCTCTCTTATTTGTGTGAGTTTTCAATTGAATTTTTTTGAAACATGGAGTTTTTGAATCTTTTCATTTGGACTTAAACACTTGGTCATTTCTCTCCCAAACCATCATTTCACTTCTGATCCACCACAAAATAATCTTTGGAATATTTTTCTTAAATGAAAAATATTCATTTTCTCTCTAAAACCCTAAGCCAAATCTGTTCGCTCCAAAGCAACCCTGATTTTTATGGCTCAGAAAATTCTAAGAAAATTCGCAAATATTCTAGGGACCCTAGGGCACCTCCCTGAGCAAAAATATTTCATCACTTTTGGGAATATTTTTGCTACAGAAAATATTTTCTGTTCTGGATAGAAATGGTGGTTTCTACAGCAACTACCATTTTACTTGCTCCATTTGACCTGATCTTTCTTGTGCTTATTTACCTTAGTAACTCTAAGCTAGCCTCCAAAGCACAGCTTCAAACTCCCAGCTAGTTGACCATAGTAACATCACAAAGTTACTGTCCAGAAACTTACCAGACTTGTAAAATTTTCTCTATTGCACCTGGATCCAAACCAAACCGTGGTAAACTTCAAAACCACCGCAAACAACATGCCAGACATGATTTTTGGACAAAGGCTGGCCTGAGGAGAGAGTTCGCGCGGTGACCACGCGTGTCCATGATGCCAGGCATGCGTGTCGACGCGCTCTGGGAGCCGCCGAGCGCTCTGTTCGCGCATGCTCGCTTTCCCCGCCTGCCAAAGCTTGCCACCATCATCGTCTCGACACACTTAACTCCGCCCTGGCACTCGCTGACGCCGGAGCTCGCACCAGCAAGCACGGGCAAGGTCCGTCCAGCCCAACAGTGCGGAGCGCACTGTGCTTGTCGTCACCCCCTTGATCCTGTGCTCGTCTCCGCTCGCCCACAGTGGCCACGTGACATCCGTCGCCTTCTCCCCCTCTCACTGACGCCGCTCGTCGCCAGGCGCCGTGGACAGGTGGCCACCAGTGGAGCCCGAAGCACCCTCGCCGCTCGCCTATATATAGAGCCCCTCCCAACCTCCTCGAGCATCCTCCAGCACTCACACACACACTCCACGGTCAAGTAGGAAGCCGTAGCCTGGCCGGGCAGGCCTCGGGCCGCCGTCCCCGAGCTCGAGCTCGCCGATGATCCCCTCTGGTCGCCGCGGCAGCTCCAGCCCCTCCCAGGCCTGGGCGACCCCTCCAGTGCATCCGCCTCTCCCCGGTGAGGCCGTCTTGCCCGCTTGGAGCCTCTGGAGTGGCCCCTGCTCGCTATCTTCTTCAACTCCGGCGACCCCCTCATTCTGCCTCTGCTCGCGAGCAAGATTCCGACGCCGTCCGACCACCACTAGCCACGCTATGGGTACGGGCAGGTGCGCCTCGACCTCCTATTGCCATCCCTCCCTCTCGTTTTGGCCAAAGAGCCCTCGTCGCCGGCAAGAGCTCCGGTGAAGCCGCGGGTATCTCTGTTTCTCTCTCCTTCTTCCCCCACCTGACTAGCGGGGCCCGCTAGTCAGCCACCCAGTACGCGCATGAAGTCGTACGAGTGGTGGCCCCCCTGGGCTTTACGCCTTCGACGTCACCCCCTGGTCTTTTTCTTTTATTCAAATTCATTTGAATTTATAGAACACTTCAAACTGTTATAAATTTTTAACCACAAGTACAAATGAATTGATTCTTTTTGCATTATGTTCTTTGAAAGAAAATCTAACAGCTCACCAAAGATGAGATTTTTCTGAGCTGTTTAGAATTCCTGGTGAATTTTAGAAGTGTTCTTGATATTTTATTTTTGTGTTTAAAATTATTTTCAGAAGGTGAGGCTTGTCTTGAGGATCACCAGGAGGCTTGTGAACCTCATCTACACTAAGGCAAGCCACAACAACATATTTATGATGCCATTTCAATATTTGTGATTTTCTCACTTGAATGAAATGATTAATCCATGCATTTAAATGATTATTGAGTGATTTGCATTCTGTTAAATGTTGGATAGTTGTTATGCCTGATTTACAGAATAGTTGAAACTAGTTTAGTGGATAAAGCAAGTTAAGATTTATTTGAGGTGATGTTAGAAATAATTTTGTTATGCATGGTAGTTATTTTAGCTATATTGTTGCCTTCCTGAAATTGAAAAAAATTAGTTAGAAGATATTCTGTTAAATATTCTGTTAGATCATATTACTTGTTTTACAGAAAGTTTGAACTTAATTTAGTGATAAAGAAAGTAAGAATTGTTGATAGTAAAATCTTTTGTTATGCATATGAAAAAGTTATCGGAGTTGTTTTCTTGCGTAAGAAATTAATGAAACTTGTTGCAAAATATTTTGGTTCAGTTGTGAGTCATTTTGAGCTAGTAGAGTAACATGAGTTGTTGACGGTTATGCTTGGTGTAAAGATAACATCGGTCATTTTTTTATGATGCATGTGTTGTTTTGCATTTCATGGCATGCTATGACACTGGTCATTTTTAGTTTAAAGTGGAAACTGAAAATAACTCAACTTGAATACACCGTTGACTAGGTCATAGTGCCGCTGACTCGAGTTCTTTCTAGTGCAACCACATTTGCCTTTATGGGGGGCCTTGATTCGGTCCATTGACACGGCCTCTGGTCGGTGCCTCCATCTAGGGAAGGTTATGTCGTGTTTGCCCTGGCCCGGAAAGCAGACATAATCTTGTGTGCTCGTTGATGAGATTATGGTACCGAGTCCCCGAGTGGGAGTTTGACCACGACGGTGGTCGGGGTGTCTTTGGTAGACACGGGACCACCCAGGACCAGCCCGTTGGGGATTTGGGTCGGAGTGGCCGGGAGAGTGCTGTGGCAATGAAGGGGTTTCGTTGGAATGCCGTTGGTCCACCTGAATGGGAGTGCGAGGCCATGGGTTCCGTGGTGTGGGTACAGTGTGCTACCTCTGTAGAGTGTATAATCTATCGATAGCCGCGTCCATGGTTACGGACACCTCGTAGTAGGTCCCACCATGAGTCAACGAATAATAAAAATTGCACACTAAGCTGTAAAACTTTGCATTGTCGAGGATGGTAAAAAGGCCATCAAGGAATTTGGGACCAGATATTGGTTGTGGTTGTGATCGCCGTAAGGATCACGAGTCATGTTGTTAAAGACCATGTTGGTGGTGTGTTTTACCACCTTGGTGGTGTGTTTGTGATCTATGGATGATCACGGTTGGTAAGTTGTCCCAAGGGATGTTCAAGCATGATCACAGCATGTTGACATATAGTGTTGCATTTTAATTGGCTAAATATCATGATATTGTTTGTCATTATGATTATGCTTGTTGTGAGCTTGCAAGTAAATTCAATGTACTGACCTGGCATGTCATGCCAGATTTCAGGAAAGTCTCGTTGGAAAGGAGCGCTGCTCGAGTCTAGATCGTGTCCACATCGGTGTCCCTGTGATATGGAGCTTCCGCTACGACGTTATTCCACTGCCACATAGTTGTTAAGATCGAGGCCCCTTTATGTTCACTAAATAATGTACATATTGTTCAGCCGCACCGAGTGTGCCGCTTGGCCTCGACCGTTGTTGTAATATGAACTCTATTCCGCTAGCATCAATAAAGCGGTTGTTTTCTGTACCAATATGTTGTGTGTTGCCAGAAGACACGGTCTCTGGGCTGGCAATGCAGGGTAAACCGGTCGCTCTGAGCCGGGGAGCCACACAGCCACTACCACGAGTACTACAACCTTGAGGACGGCACCGAGGATGAGGACGCGGTCGACTTTAGTAGCGGGGACGCGGAGTCCACCAACGGCGGCATGTCATCAGGACAAGTCATCGACGTCTCATCTCACACCGGTGATGCATAGGCCGGTGCGGCGGCGGATTTGTTAAAATTATTCGTACTTAGGCTATTTTTAATGCTGGTCTTTTGTTAGAGCAATGTTTAGGTCAACTGGCTCTATTTAATTACTAAAATTGCTTGATTCAGTAAGTGTAGTCTGTCTGCTGTACGCTTTTTTGTGTGCCCCAATTAGCAAGTGATGTTAAATTATGCAATGATGTTGTGACGCCCCCGATTCAATCGTACACTAATCATACACGCAAACGTGTACGATCAAGATCAGGGACTCACGGGAAGATATCACAACACAACTCTAAAAATAAAATAAGTCATACAAGCATCATATTACAAGCCAGGGGCCTCGAGGGCTCGAATAAAAGAGCTCGATCATAGACGAGTCAGCGGAAGCAACAAAATCTGAATATAGAGATAAGTCAAACAAGTTGCCATAATATTGCTAGCACAAACTGGGATACAGATCGAAAGAGGCACGGGCCTCCTGCCTGGGATCCTCCTAAACTACTCCTTGTCGTCGGCGGCGGCTGCACGTAGTAGTAAGCACCTCCAGTGTAGTAGGAGTCGTCGTCGACAGTGGCGTCTGGCTCCTGGGCTCCAACATCTGGTCGCAACAACCAGGTATAGATAGGGGGAAAAGGGGGAGCAAAGCAATTGTCGGTGTCAAAACCGGCGGATCTCGGGTAGGGGGTCCCGAACTGTGCGTCTAGGCCAGATGGTAAGAGGAGGTAAGGGACACAAAGTTTTACCCAGGTTCGGGCCCTCTCGATGGAGGTAAAACCATACGTCCTGCTTGACTAATATTGATGATATGGGTAGTACAAGAGTAGATCTACCACGAGATCGGAGAGGCTAAACCCTAGAAGCTAACCTATGGTATGATTGTTGATGTGTATGTTGTCCTACGGACTAAAACCCTCCGGTTTATATAAACACCGGATAGGGTTAGGGTTACATAGAGTCGGTTACAATGGTAGGAGATCTACATATCCGTATTGCCAAGCTTGCCTTCCACGCCAAGGAAAGTCCCTCCCGGACACGGGACGAAGTCTTCAATCTTGTATCTTCATAGTCCAGGAGTCCGGCTGAAGGTATAGTCCGGCTATCCGAACACCCCCTAATCCAGGACTCCTTCAGTAGCCCCTGAACCAGGCTTCAATGACGACGAGTCCGGCGCGCAGATTGTCTTCGGCATTGCAAGGCGGGTTCCTCCTCCAAGTACTTCATAGAAGATTTTGAACACAAAGATAGTGTCTGGCTCTGCAAAATAAGTTTCCACATATTGCCGTAGAGAGAATAATATTTACATAAATCTAATCTGCTGACGTATTCAATAGCGTAAGACACCACGGCCAAGCCTTTATCCGAGTCGTTTCATTATCCCACCTCAGCGCGTCATGCGAGGCGGTTTCCTTGGCACGTCTTGTTAAAGTAGAGATCGTGTCCCCTTATTCCAGGATTCTCATCAATACGGGCGTGGGTAAACCAACCACGCCAGTGATTACGGCGCTTGGAGATAAGCGAGTTTTACCAGGCTGGTGGGGACATGTAATTGCATCCACCCATATAAGGGGACAAGGATCCACCTTTTCACCTACAGCTTCTTCCTCCTCCACCTATCCATTCTTGCGCACTCGAGCTCCAGCGCCCAAGTCCGCACTCCCCACCTCAACCTTCTCCAGCCATGTCCGGAGCGGGAGGCAAGTGGATGGTCTCCTCCATCACGGAGGGACACATCAAAAAGCTGAGGAAGGCCGGATACCTGTCTAACGACATCGCGTACCGGCTTCCCAAAAAGGGGCAGCTCATCCCCACCCCTAGGCCCCATGAGAGGGTGGTGTTCCTCCCCCATTTCCTCCGCGGACTGGGCTTCCCTCTCCACCCATTTGTCCGGGGGCTCATGTTCTACTACGGCCTGGATTTCCATGATCTGGCCCCGAACTTTGTCCTCAACATCTCGGCGTTTATCGTCGTGTGTGAGGCTTTCCTCCGCATCCGCCCCCATTTCGGCCTATGGCTCAAGACTTTCAATGTCAAGCCGAAGGTGGTCCGCGGCAACCAGGCGGAGTACGGAGGCGCCATGGTGAGCAAGATGGCCAACGTCTTATGGCTCGAGGGCTCCTTTGTGGAGACCCTAAAGGGGTGGCAATCGGGGTGGTTTTACATCACCGAGCCGCACGATGCCGAATGGGTCGCACCCCCGAGTTTCAATCCGGACCCCCTACACGGCTCACCTCCTGGAAGGAGACATGCCTGTCATGGGGTAAAAAAGGAGAGCTGACCGAACTCCAAACATGCGTCCAAACCCTGGTGGAGAAGAAGCTCAAACTTGTCAGCGTAGTCTAGGTTATGCTCATCCGCTTGATCCTCCCGTGTCAACAACGGGCTTTCAACCTGTGGGAGTTCGACCCGGCGTGGCACCAAACTCTGAGCAGGCTCTTCGACATGACGTACGAAGATGCCTGGAAGGTGCTTTTCAAGGGCGCCAAGGCTCCCGCATCTGCTACCGAGGATCGTGGATTCAGTGGGCACCGTCACGCTCTCGCGGTAAGCTGTTTTTCCTTTTGGTATTAGTTTTTCATAGTTTGACTCTATGCGGGATCTAAGTTCCCTTACCTTTGACAGGATTGGTAGGTGACGTCCGGACAGATCAACTGTTCGGCTCCTTTGCCCGAAGGCCCAGCGGACGCTCGCTTGGCGAAGCTGCTGGTTCCGGCACCCTATGTGGTGCCGGAGAAGAAGGCCGCGAAAAAGGCCATAGGGACTCGAAAGAGTGCCCGGCACCAGGAGGTGTCGGATCCATCATCCGACGGTTCCGAGGCGCATTCCTCCCATGAAGACGGGGAGGAAGAAGAAGAGACCTCTCCCCCTCCAGTGGGAGGAGAGAAGAAAAGGAAGGCCGCCCTCTCTGGGGAGGCCGGAAGGTCCAAGAAGGGGAAAACCCTTCCTCCGGACAACTCCACCGACGCCGACGAAGGCGGAGAGGAATGGCTGCCCAGGGCCAAGCCCCTGGCCAAATCGTAAGTATCCAGATACCAGAGTAATTCATAGTATTCATTTCTTGCACAGCTTTACCTTATGTCAAATATGTTCATGCAGCCCACCCAAAGACCGGCTCGACGCATCGTCGAGCGGCTCACTGGACTCATCGGATGTGAACTCACTTCCGACGGCTTCCTCCCCCCGCCCTACGGACGACACCGAAGTGTTGTCCCAACATGTTCCAAACCGGGAGGAGGTGGTCCTGGAGGCGCCGCAAGGCGACCTCTCGGACTCCAGGAGTAAAGGGGATGAAACCCCCAGGGCTCCAAGTCCGGCTCTAGGCCGGACATTGCTCCAAGTCCAACCGGAGGCGCCGGACAATCTGTTGGAGGCACTCCAAGGCGCCTCCATCGACGAGGGGCACCGCACAATTATGAGTGCGGTGATCCAGAAGGTTCAGTCCGCCAAGAGCAGACTGACTGAAGCTTGTACTAGCCTTTTAACAGGCTTTGAGGTAAGTAAAGAATGTCTAAATAATATTATCGCATAGATAGTAGCCCCTGATGCTCTGTTTGGCATTCGGTAAGAAAAGCCGAATAGAGGATCAAATAAAATTCGCAGGAGTCTAACAAAAAGGAGTCAATATGCGTATGCAGGCTTCTCTGCTTGCGTCCGCCGCACTGACTGCGGAAGTGGACACGCTAAAGCAGAACCTTGAGCGGTCCGAGCAAGAGCTCGGGTGTGCCAAGAAGCAGCTCGAGGACAATGAAGGTAAGAAATACCTTGTTTAAATATATATAAAAAGGTGCAATTGCAAAAAAAAATACAGGATTATCGTGGCTATTTTAGGGGCCACGTCTGAGGTG
The DNA here is from genome assembly GCA_034509565.1 of Triticum monococcum. Classification (NCBI taxonomy): domain Eukaryota; kingdom Viridiplantae; phylum Streptophyta; class Magnoliopsida; order Poales; family Poaceae; genus Triticum; species Triticum monococcum. Next base: position 86,782,333 of record CM067843.1, read on the forward strand.
ACGACCCTTAAGCAGGCGCTGGTCTAGGCCAAGAAGAGGGCAGCCACAGAGCACCCCGAGCGGGAGAAGTATGAGGCCGAGGTTGGCAAGGTACGGCAAGAGCTCCAGGCTCTCATTGAAAAACATGAAAGTTTGGAGCTTGACTCAAAGACGCGAGCGTCCGAGCTCGCGATGGCTATTGAAAATGCCAAGTCTGCCAAGGCCGAATCCCAGAAGACCCTCCAGGAGTTGGATGAGGTGAAGAAGGTAGCAGCGGGTAAGGCATTCTTTATGCAAAGCAAACACATAAACGTGAGTTACTTGTTACTTACCCGAATCCGGAGCTCTCCAGGAGCGTTCGCTGATCTTCCCCGGAGTATGTCCGATACCGCCGCATTCTATCGAGCCGAGGAGGGCAGCTCGACAGAGAAGGTGTTCTGGTCTCAGTATGCTGAGGCCGGACACCCCGTGCCCCTGAGCGACCAGCTGAAGCAACTGGTCGAGCTCCACAAGGCGGCCGAACAGGCCATGAAGGGCTGCATAGTTTGGCTGTGGCCTAGAGGGGCTCTGCCTGGGAGCTATTTCGGGCTGGTGCAGCGGCTGGTGGAGGCATGTCCAAGGCTCGAAGTCATCAAGCACTCCGTCTGTTGGGGAACGTAGCAGAAATTCAAAATTTCCTACGTGTCACCAAGATCTATCTATGGAGAAACCAGCAATGAGGGGAAGGAGAGTGCATATACATACCTTGTAGATCGCTAAGCGGAAGCGTTCAAGAGAACGGGGTTGAAGGAGTCATACTCGTCGTGATCCAAATCACCAGAGATCCTAGTGCCGAACGGACGGCACCTCCACGTTCAACAAACGTACAGCCCGCCGACGTCTCCCATGCCTTAATCCAGCAAGGAGAGAGGGAGAGGTTGAGGAAGACTCCATTCAGCAGCAGCACAACGGCGTGGTGGTGATGGAGGAGCGAGGTGATCCAGCAGGGCTTCGCCAAGCACCGCGAGATATGAGGAGAAAGAGAGGTAGGGCTGCGCCAGGGAGAGGTCGGGAACTCATCTGTTGGCAGCCCCAAAACCCTCAAGTATATATAGGGGAGAGGGAGGGGGTGCACCCCCACTAGGGTTCCCACCCCTAGGGGGGCGGCATCCCTAGATGGGAAAAAGGGGGGCGGCCAAGAGGGGGAGAGGGGGCGCACCAGGTATGGGCCTTAGGGCCCATCTGCCCTAGGGTTTGCCCCCCTTCCCTCTTCCTTGCGCCTTGGGCCTTGGTGGGGGGGTGCACCAGCCCACCTGGGGCTGGTCCCCTCCCACACTTGGCCCATGCAGCCCTCCGGGGCTTGTGGCCCCACTTGGTGGACCCTCGGGACCCTCCCGGTGGTCCCGGTACGTTACCGATAAAACCCGAAACTTTTCCGGTGACCAAAATAGGACTTCCCATATATAAATCTTTACCTCCAGACCATTCCGGAACTCCTCGTGACGTCCGGGATCTCATCCGGGACTCCGAACAACATTCGGTAACCACATACAAGCTTCCTTTATAACCCTAGTGTCATCGAACCTTAAGTGTGTAGATCCTACGGGTTCGGGAGACATGCAGACATGACCGAGACGTTCTCCGGTCAATAACCAACAGCGGGATCTGGATACCCATGTTGGCTCCCACATGCTCCATGATGATCTCATCGGATGAACCACGATGTCAAGGACTTAATCAATCCCGTATGCAATTCCCTTTGTCTATCGGTATGATACTTGCCCGAGATTCGATCGTCGGTATCCCGATAGCTTGTTCAATCCCGTTACCGGCAAGTCTCTTTACTCGTTCCGTAACATATCATCCCGTGATCAACTCCTTGATCACATTGTGCACATTATGATGATGTCCTACCGAGTGGGCCCAGAGATACCTCTCCGTCACACGGAGTGACAAATCCCAGTGTCGATTCATGCCAACCCAATAGACACTTTTGGAGATACCTGTAGTGCACCTTTATAGCCACCCAGTTACGTTGTGACATTTGGCACACCCAAAGTATTCCTACGGTATCCGGGAGTTGCACAATCTCATGGTCTAAGGAAATGATACTTGACATTAGAAAAGCTTTAGCGAACGAACTACACGATCTTTGTGCTAGGCTTAGGATTGGGTCTTGTCCATCACATCATTCTTCTAATGATGTGATCCCGTTATCAACGACATCCAATGTCCATGGTCAGGAAACCGTAACCATCTATTGATCAACGAGCTAGTCAACTAGAGGCTTACTAGGGACATGGTGTTGTCTATGTATCCACACATGTATCTGAGTTTCCTAACAATACAATTCTAGCACGGATAATAAACGATTATCATGAACAAGGAAATATGATAATAACTAATTTATTATTGCCTCTAGGGCATATTTCCAACACCGTCTACATTGATGGTGCCCGTTGGGCCCTTGCCCGTGCTAAGGTGCACTGGGGCAAGCTGGATGCTGAGAAGCCTGTGAAGGATGGGCCACCGCCGGGGAAAGAGCATTGCAAGCCCGAGAATTACTATAGGGATGTTTTGAAGGGTGCCTGCCTTGTGGCGGATGAATGTTCTAGGGATGTAATTTTTGAGTGAGACTTGCTCGTTTTGTCCTGTGCGCTGAAAACTAGTTCATATGCGCTAAGCAATGTTGTTGGAATTTAAAATATTACCTTCTGTGCGGCTGTTTATCAATTCTGAGAGATGGCGAGTCGTCAGCTTCTGCCCCCGTGCTGCTAGTGCTGGGGTGTTCGGGGATAAACCTGAGTGCTCTTTTTCCCATGTTTGGGTCCTTCGAGGGAGGCGCTCAGCCCAACGAACAAGGCAATCGGACTATAATGCGTGAACACTCTCACTTAGCCATAGAATTCTATAATTTTAAATTTCGGCGAAGCCCCTGGTACTCGGAAGACCGAGTTCAGGGCGCTATCCACTCCTTGGCCGGACAGAGCCGGCTCCTCGCTCTAAGCGGCATAAGTCTTTAGGGACTCGAAAAACCTCTCGAACAGCGACCAGCTCTCGCATCATCATGACAGTCAGTTTTAGCTTTCTCCACTGAGGTGCTCGACCCAGCTCAACCGGGGCACAATCGCAGTGGTTCTCCTAGTGCTACCTTAGCCGATATAGCGGAACGTAAGGCACCAAAACATAGGAGCCGGGCAAACCCAACTACTGACCCAAGACATGATTCGGAGCCGATGCATATAATGCTATAAGTTCGGGGTGCCGCACTGGTTAAAGTGTTCGGACTTCTCACACCATGTTGAGGGGTACTGAAGCCCCTGGCGTATTTCGGCCGTACTAGAGTGTACGGGTGCAACATGTCGTTAAGGAACATATATAAAAAGGGTAATGCAAAAATAGACAAAAGCTATGCATTGTTTATTAAAGAGGGGTGCGATCAAAGCAGAACGATACAAATAATGCAATAAGCAAAAGGTTAGACTATTTAACATGTCCGTTTCAGGGGCAAGCTGTGGAATAGTATGCGAAACAGGTATACTGCTCGTGATAGAGACCACCTGGAAGTTCCGTAATGCGGCGTGGCTTGTCTGCTTCCCTGGTTCTTGCATCGTTTGTGCGGCAATTAAACTGCCGAGCAGGCCTTCCGAAGAATGGAGTCCTGAAAGTAAGAGAAAATTAAAAAATCGGCAGCCCCTGGTATGGTTTAAGCCGTGCTTCAGGCGTGCCGTGATGGTGCCCCTCCCCCTGTACCCACGGTATTTCTAGAGCGTAGTTATGTATGCGAAGCACTGGCGTCGCCTTTTTGCTAGGGCTGGGGTTGGGGCCGCATTGCTACGCCTGCTCAGATCGTGCCAGGCGGTCTTGTTGTAGGTTACTCTGGGCGCGCTTGACGGTGTCCGGTCGTTTAGTGGCCGGACTGGAGAACTACCTGGAGAGGCTGCTTTGTACTTCCGCTGCAAGGGCCGCCGTGTGCTCCTCCGTTCGGAGGGAGCGTTCGGTGTTTCCATTGACCGTAATTACTCCTCGAGGGCATGGGATCTTGAGCTTAAGGTATGCATAGTGCGGTACCGCATTGAACTTGGCAAATGCGGTTCACTCGAGGAGTGCGTGATAGCCACTGCGGAATGGGACTATGTCGAAGATTAACTCCTCGCTTCAGAAATTATCCGAAGATTCGAAGACCACTTCAAGTGTGACTGAGCCTATACAGTTGGCCTCTACACCTGGTATTATGCCTTTAAAGGTCGTTTTGGTGGGCTTAATCCTCGAGGGATCTATGCCCATTTTCCGCACTGTATCCTGGTAAAGCAGGTTCAGGCTGCTGTCGCCGTCCATAAGGACTCTAGTGAGATGAAATCCGTCAATAATTGGGTCTAGAACCAATGCGGCGAATCCGCCATGACGGATGCTAGTGGGATGGTCCCTTCGATCAAAGGTGATCGGGCAAGAGGACCATGGGTTGAACTTTGGGGTGACTAGCTCTACCGTGTATACGTCCCTTAACGCGCGCTTCCGCTCCCTTTTGGGGACATGGGTTGCGTATATCATGTTCACCGTCCGCACTTGTGGGGGAAAATCCTTCTGTCCACTGTTGTTCGGCGGCCGGGGCTCCTTGTCGTCATCGCTATGCAGCCCCTTGTCTTCATTTTCGGCGTTTAACTTGCCTGCCTGCTTGAACACCCAACAATCCCTGTTGGTGTGATTGGTCGGCTTTTTGGGGGTGCCATGTATCTGGCACAAGCGGTCGAGTATTCGGTCAAACTGGGGGGCCCCTTGGATTCCTTTTGAATGGCTTTTTCCGCTGACCGGATTTAGAGCCTCTGAATCCGGCATTAACTGTCGTATCCTCAGCATTGTCATCGTTAATGTGGCGCTTCTGCTTGTTGCGACACGACCTGCCACTACTGTCCCTGGTTTCCGAATTACCAGGGTTCTTGGTCATATTGTTGCTACGAGCAAGCCAGCTGTCTTCTCCCATGCAAAAGCGGGTCATGAGTGTCGTGAGTGCTTCCATAGATTTCGGCTTTTCCTATCCAAGGTGCCGGGCCAGCCACTCGTCACGGATATTGTGCTTGAAGGCTGCTAGGGCCTCAGCGTCCGGACAGTCGACTATTTGATTTTTCTTTGTTAGGAGCCGTGTCCAGAATTGCCTGGCCAATTCCTCTGGCTGCTGAATTACGTGACTTAGGTCATCGGTGTCTGGGGGTCGCACATAAGTGCCCTGGAAATTGTCGAGGAATGCGGCTTCCAGGTCCTCCCAACAACTGATTGATCCTGTTGGCAAGCTGTTAAGCAAATGCCGAGCTGGTCCTTTAAGCTTGAGTGGGAGGTATTTGATGGAGTGGAAATCATCGCCGCGAGCTATGTGGATATGAAGGAGATAATCCTCGATCCATACCGCAGGATCTGTTGTGCCATCATATGATTCGATATTTACGGGTTTGAAACTCTCGGGGATTTGATGATCCATTATTTCGTCTGTGAAGCATAGTGGGTGTGCGGCGCCTCTGTACTGGGCTATATCATGATGTAGCTCTGATGAGCTTTGTCTACTGTGTTTGGCCCTGCCGAATTTGTGGCCGGCGTGACGGTTACCGTCTCGAGCCGTGGGGCGCCCCCGTGATCCGTAGATCGATCTTGTTTGCCTTGCCTTTTCCTCCAACATATCTCGTAAGTCCGGCGCATATTCCCGTGCCTTGGTACGGGGTGCAGCTTGAGTGGAGGGCCGAGAGGCCTCTCTGTCGTGGCCACGAGGTGGCCGGTCGGCCGCATCAAGTGCTTCCTCCTCTAATCGGGGTAGCAACATGTGCTTTGGGTAGATCTTGGAGGGGTGTTCAAGTTTATGCTCTTTGGCCGCAAGGACTTCAGTCCATCTGTCGACTAGCAAATCTTGATCAGCTTTGAGCTGTTTCTGTTTTTTCTTGAGGCTTCTAGTCGTGGCCATAAGCCTACATTGAAAACGCTCTTGCTCGACGCGATCCTCTAGCACGACGAATTCATCGTCGTCGAGGCTTGCCTCGTCTTCGGAGGGAGGCATATAATTATCGTCCTCGACCTCTCTGTCTGCCGCTCTCTCATGAGGGCTGGTTTCTCCATCCTCCTGTGCTAATTCTTGCTGGAGGGGGTTTTCTTTGGCACTTTCCGAAGTATTATTATCTCCCGTGCTGGAATCACCGTATCTGTTTTGGCAGGATTTTGAGTGGCGCCGCTGACGCCGGCGCTTAGGCTGTTTCTTGGAGGGGTCATCCTCCGCTGTTCCATCACCATCTCCTTCTTTTGGGGTGTCCACCATGTATATGTCATATGACGAGGTGGCTTTCCAGGGCCTGATAGGCACTGGTTCTTCATCGTCTCCTTCATCGGCGTCCATACCGTTGATGTCTTCGGAGTCGAAGTCGAGCATGTCGGTTAAGTCGTCGACAGTGGCTACAAAGTGGGTGGTGGGTGGGCTTTGAATTTCTTCATCGCCCGAATACCAACCTTGGTGACCGTAGTCCGGCCAGGGCTCTCTTGATAAAGAGAGAAACTTCAGTGTATTCAAGATAGCACCAAAAGGCGAGTGCTGAAAGATGTCTGCGGCAGTAAACTCCATGATCGGCGCCCAATCGGATTCAATCGGCAGGGGCGCGGAGGGTTCGGAGTCTGGAGAGGAGTCCAGCTCCTTGGAGTCACAAGTCTTGCAGAGTACGGGGCTGTTGTTCGGCTCAATCGCCATTGAGATCGCAGCCCCCTAGGTGGCGTCCAACCGCCCATCCTCGATCGCCGCAGTTGGCTCCGAATTAAGGGTTGAAGCTGATGCGGGTGCGGCCTCCAGGGCACTGTTCAGCGGCAGAGCTAGATCATGCTCGTCAGGGTTGTGCAGCGCGCTCGGCAGTGGCTCGAATCCATCGAAGATCAAGTCCCTGCGGATGTCAGCCGTGTAGTTTAAACTTCCAAATCTGACCTGACGGCCAGGGGCGTAGCTTTCGATCTGCTCCAGACGGCCAAGTGAATTGGCCCGCAGTGCGAAGGCGCCGAAGACGAAGATCTGTCCGGGGAGGAAGGTCTCACCCTGGAATGCATCGCTATTGATGATCGTAGGAGCCATCAAGCCTGACAGCGACGACACAGAGGAACTCTCAATGAAAGCACCAATGTTGGTGTCAAAACCGGCGAATCTCGGGTAGGGGGGCCTGAACTGTGCGTCTAGGCCGGATGGTAACAGGAGGCAAGGGACACGAAGTTTTACGCAGGTTCGGGCCCTCTCGATGGAGGTAAAACCCTACGTCATGCTTGATTAATATTGATGATATGGGTAGTACAAGAGTAGATCTACCACAAGATCGGAGAGGCTAAACCCTAGAAGCTAGCCTATGGTATAATTGTTGATGTGTATGTTGTCCTAGGGACTAAAACCCTCCGGTTTATATAGACACCGGATAGGGTTAGGTTTACATAGAGTCGGTTACAATGGTAGGAGATCTGCATATCTGTATCGCCAAGCTTGCCTTCCACGCCAAGGAAAGTCCCTCCCGGACACAGGACGAAGTCTTCAATCTTGTATCTTCATAGTCCAAGAGTCCGGCTGAAGGTATAGTCCGGCTATCCGAACATCCCCTAATCCAGGACTCCCTCAGTAATCGTGAGTACTCATCCAAAGTACTCGCAAGCAAGGAACTACACTACATATGCATTGGTATCAATGAAAGGGGTAGTATATGTGGACTGAACTGTAGAAGTCCAGAATAAGAGGGGGATAGCTAGTCCTATCGAAGACTACGCTTCTGGCAGCCTCCATCTTGAAGCAGCAGAAGAGAGTAGATGGTAAGATAACCAAGTATCATCGTATAGCATAATCCTACCCGGCGATCCTCCCCTCATCGCCCTGTGAGAGAGCGATCACCGGGTTGTATCTGGCACTTGGAAGGGTGTGTTTTATTAAGTATCAGGTTCTAGTTGTCATAAGGTCAAGGTACAACTCCGGGTAATCCGTTTACCGAGGGACACGGCTATTCGAATAGATAAACTTCCCTGCAGGGGTGCACCACATAACCCAACACGCTCGATCCCCTTTGGCCAGACACACTTCCCTGGGGTCATGCCCGGCCTCGGAAGATCAACACAGTGCAACCCCACCTAGGCACAACAGAGAGGTCAGCACATCGGGGTCTAAATCCTAAACGCGCAGGGGTCTTGGCCATCGTCCATTGCACACCTGCACGTTGCATGGGCGGCCAGAAGCAAACCTAGCCTCCCTAATACAAGAGCAGGCATTCCAGTCCAATCCGGCGCGTGCTGCTCAGTCGCTGACGTCAAGAAGGCTTCGGCTGATACCATGATGTCGAGTGCCCATAACTGTTCCCGCGTAATTGGTTAGTGCGTATAGGCCAGTGGCCAGACTCATATCAAATACCAAGATCTCATTAAGCATGTTATTTTGAAGTAATCGCGGACGCCGACCAGGGCCAGGCCGACCTCTCTCCTAGGTGGTCTCAACCTGCCATGTCGCTCCGCCACAAAGGTCCACTCAGAGGGCTGTCAGGACAAATGTCCTTTCGGTCCCAATCCGTGAATCACTCGCGGGTACTCTACTAGCCGACCTGACTTTAGTCACCACAGGTATCATATATTATGTATATAGGTATATACCCGTGATCACCTCCCGAGTGATCACGACCCGATAGTATAGCATGGCACTCGGACAAGAATGTAGGGCCACTGATGGAATACTAGCTTCCTATACTAAGCATTTCGGATTGCAGGTAAAGGTAACAACAATAGTAGCAAAGTCAGGCTATGCATCAGGATATGATTAAGGGAAAGCAGTAACATGCTACACTACTCTAATGCAACCAGTAGAGAGAAGAATAGGCGATATCTAGTGATCAAGGGGGGCTTGCCTGGTTGCTCTGGCAAGGAGGGGTCATCAACAACATAGTCGATCGAGGCACCAGTAGCGGCGTCAGTATCCTAGTCTACTAGAGAGAAGAGGGGGAATAAACAATTAATACAATGCAAATAGATGCATATCGATGCATGACATGACAAGTAACGGTGCCAGGTGTGCCCTAACGCAGTAGGAGGTGATACCGGCGAAGGGGGGAAACATCCGAGAAAGTATCCCCGGTGTTTCACATTTTCAGACAGATGAACTGGAGGGGGAAAGTTGCGTGTTCTCTATGCTTGGGGTGTGTGGTGGACAAACAGGTTGTGTATCCGGATTATTATTCTCGTCATTCTGAGCAACTTTCATGTACAAAGTATTTTTCATCTGAGTTACGGATTATTTTATATTAATTTGTGAAGCTTTAAATCATTTTCTAAATTATTATTACTAAATTAATTCAAAATCAGCATGACGTCAGCATGAAATCAACAGTCAACAGAGGTGTTGACTCGGTCAAACTGGCATGTGGGGTCCTCATGTCATTGACTGATCAGGCTAATCAGGGTTTAATTAAGTTAACTAGTGATTAGGTTAACTAATTAAGTTAATTGATTCTTTAATTAATCAATTAATTATTATTTCTTTATTTCTTCCTTTTTTAATGTTCTAGGGTTGGGCCCCGGCTGTCATTGGGCCAGGACCATAGCGGGCACAGGGGGATGCGGGCGCTCGGCGCTTCTGGCGCCCGACCCAGGGGTGGGCCGAGCAGGCGCAGATGGTCGCTGGCGCGGCGCTGGCACCGGAGGTGGCTGGTGCGACGCGAGGCCAGCGAAGCAAAGGCCAGGCACGCGGCGGCATGAGTAACCGCGAGGCAGTGAGCGGCAGCGGCCGCAGCAGCAGGCAGCAACCGGGGCGCGGGTCAACAAGCGTCCAGATAGGGGTCGGGGTGCGAGGCAGGCGAGGCGCGCGTGAGCGGTTGTGGCTGCGCACAAGGGATGGCGAGCAGCTAGGTAGGGAGCGGAGCGCGCAGGCGAGCGTCGGTTGTGGCAAGGGCGCTCCCGGGCGCGGCGTCGACGAGCGGAGGGAGAGGCGGGCGCAGCAAGAGGGAATGGGAGGGCCGCGCCACAAGCCACAGCAGCAGAGCCGCGGTGGGGAAGGTTAGCGCGTGCGCTCGGCAAGGGGGCACGACGCGGGGAGCCGGGCGGCGTGCTAGCGGAAGCAGGCGTAGTCGCGGGCGGCGGCGAGCATCGTCGGTCCGTGCAGGGTGGAGGCCAGGGCATGCGGGGCATGAACGGAGCACAACCGCGGACGCGAGCGGGGCATGTGCGCGGTGAGCGGGGGGGAAGCGGTGGGAGGCGGGCCCTCAGCATGGGGCGTAGGGCATGGGGCAGCGGTGCTCGAGGTGGGGGACGGGGACGACGCATGCAGGGGAGGCAGGCTGGCGGGGAAAGCTCAGCGAGGTGGCCTCCGGCGAGGTCCTCGGGCGGCGGCGACGGTCGATCCGGGCGGCGTCGGGGTCGGGCCCCTCCCCGATGCAGATGGACCGAGAGGGTAGGGGGAGAGGGAGAGGTGAGCGAGTGTGGGGAGGAAGTGGGGTGTCGGCGGTTAGGGTTTGATCGGGGCGGGGGGTTATGGAGTGAGGGGGGCCGGCCTGGGCCTGGCCTGGCTAGCAGCTGGACTGGTTGGCCCAGTGGAGGGGTTCTGTTTTACTTTTTTTTTGTTTTGTATTTATTTTCCTTTTATTTATTTTCCCTTTTTAGTTTAATTTATTTTAGAGCATTTTAGCATTTTCGAAAAATGAGTTTCCTCTGCTATTATTACGTGTGCAATATTTGGCACCAACCGAACATTTTTGTTTCAATGTTTGAAAACTTTAGTTGTTTGCTACTAATTCAAATTTAAATTTGAAACGCTTTGGATTAACACATGATTATCAACAGTAACCGAGGTGACGTGGCATCGTTAACATGGGATTACTGTAGCTTAATTATTCGGGCGTTACAAATCTCCCCCACTACAAGAAATCTCGTCCCGAGATTTAGGAGGTAGAAGGAAACAGTGCGGGGTATTCATCACGCAGGCGATCCTCGCGTTCCCAAGTGGCTTCATCTTTAGAGTGATGTGACCACTGAACTTTGAGAAACTTGATCGCCTTCTGACGTGTGCGGCGTTCAGCTTGGTCGAGGATGCGGACTGGATGCTCTTTATAGGAGAGGTCTTCTTGCAACTCGAGCACTTCATGATCCATAGCTCGGATTGGGTCCTTGAAGCAGCGGCGGAGTTGTGACACGTGGAACACATCGTGAACCTGAGAAAGGTTTGACAGAAGCTCCAGTTGATATGCCACTTTTCCACGCCTTTCCAGAATAGTGAATGGACCAATAGAGCGAGGAGCTAGCTTGCCCTTGATCCCGAAGCGGTGAGCACCCTTCGTTTGTGTAACTCGAAGATAAGCCTTTTAGCCAGGTTGATAGACCATGTCTTTGTGATGGCGGTCATACTGACTTTTCTGACATGACTGAGCAGTCTTGAGATTCTAACAAATAATGCGTACTTGTTCTTCGGCTTGTTGGATAATATCTGGACTGAAGAGTGGACGTTCCCCAGTTTCTGACTAGTTCAGAGGGGTTCGGCACTTTCGTCCATATAACACATTGAAGGGGGCCATCTTCAGACTAGCTTGATATCTATTATTATAAGAGAACTCGGCATACGGGAGAGATTCCTCCCATTTCTTGCCGAAGGAAATAACACAAGCTCGAAGCATGTCTTCGAGATTTGGTTGGCGCGTTCAACTTGTCCTTGCGACTGAGGATGAAACGCAGTACTGAATGACAGATGAGTTCCCATAGCTTCTTGGAAACTTGCCTAGAATCTTGAAGTGAATAAGCTGCCATGGCCCAAACTCATAACCGGTGGAATACCATAAAGTGAAACAATTCTAAACATGTAGAGAGTTGCAAGCTAACTATCAGTGATCGTTTCTTTGACCAGCAGAAAATGTACAACTTTAGAAAGCCGGTCAATGATGACAAGAATAGCATCATTACCTTTCTGCCATTTGGGAAATCGAGTGACGAAGCCCATTTCAACATGGTCCCATTTCCATTCAGGAATAGAGATAGGTTGTAGAGTTCCAGCAGGCCTTTGATGCTTTGCTCTGATACGACAGCAAACATCACACTCAACAATATATCGAGCAATGTCTTGCTTCATGTTTGACCACCAGAATCTCTGACGAATGTCTTGGTACATCTTTGTACTACTGGGATGAATAGACAAAGGTGTATCATGAGCCTCTTTCATAACCTCCTGTGTCATATCCTAGCTTTCCTCTTAACATGGTACCACTAGGCGGCCCTTGAAGTACAAGATGCCATCATCAGTAATAGTGAAGAACGAGGGCCTTCCTTCAGCGAGGTAGCGCTTAATCTTGTGGGCTCGAGAGTCATACTTTTGCAGCATCTTGATGCTGTCCATGGGATCAGGTTTAGCAACCAGGGTATTGAGAGAACCCTGGGAAACAACGTGGAGGTTCATCTTGCGGCACTCTGGAGGAGGGGGAGCGAGTGCACCCGGAGGAACTATATGGAGGTTCAGCTTTCTGAATTCTTCAACAAGCGAGGGTTGAGCTTTGTGAATCTGGAGGTGGTTGCAGTAAGACTTGCGGCTCAAGGCATTAGCCATTACATGAGCCTTGCCTGGTGTATAGGAAATACACAAGTCAAAGTCTGCAATAGTATCCATCCATCTCTGCTAACGGAGGTTCACGTCTGGCTGAGTAAACAGATACTTCAGACTTTGGTGGTCGGTGAAGATCTCGCAACGATTACCGAGTAGGTAATGTCGCCATTGTTTTAGTGCATGAATGACAGCAGCAAGCTCAAGGTCGTGAACTGGGTAGTTCTCTTCCTGAGGGCGCAATTGACGAGAGGCATAAGCAATCACTTTGCGATCTTGCATTAGGACACAGCCTAATCCTTGACGGGAAGCGTCGCAGTAAATGACGAAGTCCTTCTTAGTATTAGGTGGAGCAAGCACTGGGGCAGAAGTCAAGTTGTCTTTGAGTGCCTGGAAACTTTCCCAACACTTGTTTGTCCATTGGAACTTGACACCCTTATGCAACAGGTTAGTCAGAGGCATGGCGATCTTGGAGAAGTTCTCAACGAATCGACAGCAATAACTGGCGAGTCCAAGAAAACTTCTGACTTGCTTGATATTCTTTGGAGCAGTCCAATCGAGAATAGCCTAGACTCGTTCAGGGTTGACGGCAATACCATCCTTGGAGATGACATTCCCAAGATAGGTTACTTCGGGAAGCCAGAATTCACACTTGGAATACTTAGCGTCGAGTTGATGCTCTTGAATCTTTTCCAGCACAAGACGAAGATGTTCAGCATGTTCTTCTTTGTTCTTGGAAAATACAAGGATATCATCCAGATAAACCACGACGAACTTGTCGAGGTAATCCATGAATATATAGTTCATCAGACGAGAGAAGATGGTTGGAGCGTTCGTTAAGCTGAATGACATGACGGTGTACTTGTATGATCCATATCGAGTCAGGAAGGCGGCCTTTGGGATATCCTCTTCACGAACACGGATCTGGTGGTAACCCGACCTCAAGTCGAGTTTAGAGAACATTGATGAACCTGTTAGTTGACCATAAAGATAATTGATCTGAGGAAGAGGATATTTATGCTGTATGGTAGCTTGGTTTATAGGATGGTAGTCTTGTACTAATCGGTTTGTCCCATCGTTCTTCTTGACAAAGAGAGATGGTGCTCCCCAAGGAGAGAAACTTGGGCGAATGAAACCTTTGCAAAGCGATTTGTCGATTTCCTCCTTCAGTTCAATGAGTTCATGCGGCGGCATCTTGTAGGTTCGTTTGGCTATAGGAGTGGTGCCTGGTTTCATGTCGATGATGAATTCAACCGCTCTAGTAGGGGGAATCCCTGAAAGTTCTTCAGGAAAAGCGTCGAGGAATTCGCGCACGACGTAAATGTTTTCAATGCCCTCGAGTGGTGCAGCGTTCAATGCATTCAATGCATAGAGCCTTGCCTCAGCATTCTGAACCAGGCGGGCATTGTAGCTTATGATTTCATTAGAAGGGTGTAGCAGATGGACGGTCTTAGTGGCGCAAACTATAGAAGCAGTATGCACTTTCAACCAATACATTCGTAGAATGAGATCAATGCTACAGGACTTCAGTACGATGGGAGAGACAAGGAATTCCAGTCCTTCAATTTCAATGGGATGTTGTTGCAAATCATGGAGGTCCGGCATTGTCCCGCAGGGGTGTGTACTAATAGCGAAGCGTTCATGTCCTCACATTTAATGTCGTGCAAGCATGCAAAATCTTCTAACGTGAATGAATGACATGCACCTGTATCAAATAAAATGGATGCTGGTACTGAATTTACGAGGAGTGTACCCATCACAGTAGCAGGCTGGTCTTGAGCTTCGTTCAGGTCAACGTGGTTGGCATGAACACGACCATAAGACTTGGCATTATTGTTGCGGGGCTGGTTGCTTCCACGGCTAGCTGCTGGAAGGGCCAGTTAGTTCTAGTTCTGGTTGCATTCCCTAGCACTGTGTCCTGGTTTTCCACACCTGAAGCACAGATCATTATTGGGAGTGGGATCAGGAGCTCAGGGTGGTGGTGCTGGAAGCCTTGGCTGCCTAGGTGGTGGAGGAGGCAGACGAGGTGCAGCATAGGTTTGCCTTGGGGCAGGTGCAGTTGGCTGGTACATGCTGTTGGGAATCCAAATCCTACGCTTCTATGAGGGCGGGCCCGAAGATGAGCCCGTGTCACGGTTGCGCCTATGAGAGCTCTGGTGTTCCTGCAGACTAGTTTCGACATTGATGGCCTTGTTCACCAGGGTGGCAAAATCAGCAAAGTCATGCACTAGTAGTGGGAGCTTGATGTCAGCTTGTAGTCCATCACGGAACTTCTCCTGTCTGCGAGCATCAGTTGCAATGTCCTCTTCAGCATAGCGGGACAAGTCCAGAAACTCCCGCTGATAAGCTTCCACAGTTTTGTTGCCTTGCGTGAGGTTGCGGAACTCGCCCTTCTTCTGGTCCATGACTCCATTAGGAATGAAGCGGGCACGGAAGGCACCTTGGAAGTCTAGCCAGGTGATGGTTGTTCCAACCGGCAGATTACGCCTATGGTTGTCCCACCATTAAGCAGTAGGTCCCTTCAAAAAGAAGGAAGCAAAGGTGACATAGCTGGAAGGGGCTACTGTTGGAGAACGTAGTAATTTCAAAAAAAATTCCTACGCACACGCAAGATCATGGTGATGCATAGCAACGAGAGGGGAGAGTGTCATCTACGTACCCTTGTAGACCGAAGCGGAAGCGTTGACACAATGTAGAGGAAGTAGTCGTACGTCTTCCCGATCCGACCGATCCAAGCACCGTTACTCCGGCACCTCCGAGTTCTTAGCACACGTACAGCTCGATGACACTCTCCGGGCTCCGATCCAGCAAAGCTTCGGGGATGAGTTCCGTCAACACAACGGCGTGGTGACGATGATGATGTTCTACCGACGCAGGGCTTCGCCTAAGCACTACAACGATATGACCGAGGTGGAATATGGTGGAAGGGGCACCGCACACGGCTAAGGAACGATCACGAGGATCAACTTGTGTCTTCTAGGGTGCCCCCTTGCCTCCGTATATAAAGGATCCAAGGGGCGTGCGGCTGGCCCTATGGAGGCGCGCAGGAGGAGTCCTACTCCTACCGGGAGTAGGACTCCCCCCTTTCCTTGTCCAATTAGGAGAGGTGGGAGAAGAGAGGGAAAGAGGGGGGCGCCGCCCCTCCCTCCTTGTCCAATTCGGACTAGGGGGAGAGGGGGCGTGCGGCCTGCCCTGGCAGCCCCTTCATCTTCTCCACTTTAGGCCCATGAGGCCCATTAACCCCCCGGGGGGTTCCGGTAATCCCCCGGTGCTCCGGTTTTATCCGAAACTTCACCGGAACTCTTCCGGTGTCCGAATATAGTCATCCAATATATCAATCTTTATGTCTCAACCATTTCGAGACTCCTCGTCATGTCCGTGATCACATCCGAGACTCCGAACTAACTTCGGTACATCAAAATGTATAAACTCATAATAATGTCATCGTAATGTTAAGCGTGCGGACCCTACGGTTTGAGAACAATGTAGACATGACCGAGACATGTCTCCGGTCAATAACCAATAGCGGGACCTGCATGCCCATATTGGCTCCTACATATTCTACGAAGATCTTTATCGGTCAGACCGCATAACAACATACGTTGTTCCCTTTGTCATCGGTATGTTACTTGCCCGAGATTCAATCGTCGGTATCCAATACCTACTTCAATCTCGTTACCGGCAAGTCTCTTTACTCGTTCCGTAATACATCATCTCGCAACTAACTCATTAGTTGTAATGCTTGCAAGGCTTATGTGATGTGCATTACCGAGAGGGCCCAGAGATACCTCTCCGACAATCGGAGTGACAAATCCTAATCTCAAAATATGCCAACCCAACATCTACCTTTGGAGACACCTGTAGAGCACCTTTATAATCACCCATTTATGTTGTGACGTTTGGTAGCACACAAAGTGTTCCTCCGGCAAACGGGAGTTGCATAATCTCATAGTCATAGGAACATGTATAAGTCATGAAGAAAGCAATAGCAACATACTAAACGATCGGGTGCTAAGCTAATGTAATGGGTCATGTCAATCAGATCATTCAACTAATGATGTGATCTCGTTAATCAAATAACAACTCTTTGTTCATGGTTAGGAAACATAACCATCTTTGATTAACGAGCTAGTCAAGTAGAGGCATACTAGTGACACTCTGTTTTTCTATTTATTCACACATGTATTATGTTTCCGGTTAATACAATTCTAGCATGAATAATAAACATTTATCATGATGTAAGGAAATAAATAATAACTTTATTATTGCCTCTAGGGCATATTTCCTTCAGTCTCCCACTTGCACTAGAGTCAATAATCTAGATTACACTGTAATGATTCTAACACCCATGGAGCTTTGGTGCTGATGATGTTTTGCTCGTGGAAGAGGCTTAGTCAATGGGTCTACAACATTCAGATCCGTATGTATCTTGCAAATCTCTATGTCTCCCACCTGGACTAGATCCCGGATGGAATTGAAGTGTCTCTTGATGTGCTTGGTTCTCTTGTGAAATCTGGATTCCTTTGCCAAGGCAATTGCACCAGTATTGTCACAAAAGATTTTCATTGGACCCGATGCACTAGGTATGACACCTAGATCGGATATGAACTCCTTCATCCAGACTCCTTCGTTTGCTGCTTCTGAAGCATCTATGTACTCCGCTTCACATGTAGATCCCGCCACAACGCTTTGTTTAGAACTGCACCAACTGACAGCTCCACCGTTTAATGTAAACACGTATCCGGTTTGCGATTTAGAATCGTCCGGATCAGTGTCAAAGCTTGCATCAACGTAACCGTTTATGATGACCTCTTTGTCACCTCCATATACGAGAAACATATCCTTAGTCCTTTTTCAAGTACTTCAGGATGTTCTTGACCGCTGTCCAGTGATCCACTCCTGGATTACTTTGGTACCTCCCTGCTAGACTTATAGCAAGGCACACATTAGGTCTGGTACACAGCATTGCATACATGATAGAGCCTATGGCTGAAGCATAGGGAACATCTTTCATTTTCTCTCTATCTTCTGCAGTGGTCGGGCATTGAGTCTGACTCAAATTCACACCTTGTAACACAGGCAAGAACCCTTTCTTTGCTTGATCCATTTTGAACTTCTTCAAAATCTTGTCAAGGTATGTGCTTTGTGAAAGTCCAATTAAGCGTCTTGATCTATCTCTATAGATCTTTATGCCTAATATGTAAGCAGCTTCACCGAGGTCTTTCATTGAAAAACTCTTATTCAAGTATCCCTTTATGCTATCCAGAAATTCTATATCATTTCCAATCAGTAATATGTCATCCACATATAATATCAGAAATGCTACACAGCTCCCACTCACTTTCTTGTAAATACAGGCTTCTCCGAAAGTCTGTACAAAACCAAATGCTTTGATCACACTATCAAAGTGTTTATTCCAACTCCGAGAGGCTTGCACCAGTCCATAAATGGATCGCTGGAGCTTGCACACTTTGTTAGCTCCCTTTGGATCGACAAAACCTTCCGGTTGCATCATATACAACTCTTCTTCCAGAAATCCATTCAGGAATGCAGTTTTGACATCCATCTGCCAAATTTCATAATCATAAAATGCGGCAATTGCTAACATGATTCGGACGGACTTAAGCATCGCTACGGGTGAGAAGGTCTCATCGTAGTCAACCCCTTGAACTTGTCGAAAACCTTTTGCGACAAGTCGAGCGTTGTAGACAGTAACATTACCGTCAGCGCCAGTCTTCTTCTTGAAGATCCATTTATTCTCAATTGCTTGCCGACCATCGGGCAAGTCAACCAAAGTCCAGACTTTGTTCTCATACATGGATCCCATCTCAGATTTCATGGCTTCAAGCCACTTTGCGGAATCTGGGCTCACCATCGCTTCTTCATAGTTCATAGGTTCATCATGATCTAGTAGCATGATTTCCAGAACAGGATTACCGTACCACTCTGGCGCGGTTCTCACTCTGGTTGATCTACGAGGTTCAGTAGTACCTTGTCCTGAAGTTTCATGATCATTATCATTAGCTTCCTCACTTATTGGTGTAGGTGTCGCAGAAACAGTTTTCTGTGATGTACTACTTTCCAATAAGGGAGCAGGTACAGTTACCTCGTCAAGTTCTACTTTCCTCTCACTCACTTCTTTCGAGAAAACTCCTTCTCTAAAAAGGATCCCTTCTTAGCAACGAATGTCTTGCCTTCGGATCTGTGATAGAAGGTGTACCCAACAGTCTCCTTTGGGTATCCTATGAAGACACATTTCTCCGATTTGGGTTTGAGCTTATCAGGTTGAAGCTTTTTCACATAAGCATCGCAGCCCCAAACTTTAAGAAACGATAACTTTGGTTTCTTGCCAAACCATAGTTCATAAGGCGTCGTCTCAATGGATTTTGATGGTGCCCTATTTAACGTGAATGCGGCCGTCTCTAAAGCATAACCCAAAACGATAGCGGTAAATCAGTAAGAGACATCATAGATCGCACCATATCTTGTAAAGTACGATTACGACGTTCGGACACACCATTACGCTGTGGTGTCCCGGGTGGCGTGAGTTGCGAGACTATTCCGCATTGCTTCAAATGTACACCAAACTCGTAACTCAAATATTCTCCTCCACGATCAGATCGTAGAAACTTTATTTTCTTGTTACGATGATTTTCAACTTCACTTTGAAATTTTTTAAACTTTTCAAATGTTTTAGACTTGTGTTTCATTAAGTAGATATACCCATATCTTCTTAAATCATCTGTGAAGGTGAGAAAATAACGATATCCGCCACGAGCCTCAATATTCATCGGACCACATACATCGGTATGTATGATTTCCAACAAATCTGTTGCTCTCTCCATAGTACCAGAGAACGGTGCTTTAGTCATCTTGCCCATGAGGCACGGTTCGCAAGTACCAAGTGATTCATAATCAAGTGGTTCCAAAACTCCATCAGTATGGAGTTTCTTCATGCGCTTTACACCGATATGACCTAAACGGCAGTGCCACAAATAAGTTGCACTATCATTATCAACTCTGCATCTTTTGGTCTCAACATTATGAATATGTGTATCACTACTATTGAGATTCATCAGAAATAGACCACTCTTCAAGGGTGCATGACCATAAAAGATATTACTCATATAAATAGAACAACCATTATTCTCTGATTTAAATGAATAACCGTCTCGCATCAAACAAGATCCAGATATAATGTTCATGCTTAACGCTGGCACCAAATAACAATTATTTAGGTCTAATACTAATCCCGAAGGTAGATGTAGAGGTAGCGTGCCGACCGCGATCACATCGACTTTGGAACCATTTCCCACGCACATTGTCACCTCGTCCTTTGCCAGTGTTCGCTTAATCCGTAGTCCCTGTTTCGAGTTGCAAATATTAGCAACAGAACCAGTATCAAATACCCAGGTGCTATTGCGAGCTCTAGTAAGGTACACATCAATAACATGTATATCACATATACCTTTGTTCACCTTGCCATCCTTCTTATCCGCCAAATACTTGGGGCAGTTCCGCTTCCAGTGACCAGTCTGCTTGCAGTAGAAGCACTCAGTTTCAGGCTTAGGTCCAGACTTGGGTTTCTTCTCCTGAGCAGCAACTTGCTTGTTGTTCTTCTTGAAGTTCCCCTTCTTCTTCCCTTTGCCCTTTTTCTTGAAACTAGTGGTCTTGTTGACCATCAACACTTGATGCTCCTTCTTGATTTCTACCTCCGCAGCTTTCAGCATTGCGAAGAGCTCAGGAATAGTCTTATTCATCCCTTGCATATTATAGTTCATCACGAAGCTCTTGTAGCTTGGTGGCAGTGATTGGAGAATTCTGTCAATGACACAATCATCTGGAAGATTAACTCCCATCTGAATCAAGTGATTATTATACCCAGACATTTTGAGTATATGCTCACTGACAGAACTGTTCTCCTCCATCTTGCAGCTATAGAACTTATTGGAGACTTCATATCTCTCAATCCGGGCATTTGCTTGAAATATTAACTTCAACTCCTGGAACATCTCATATGCTCCATGACGTTCAAAACGTCGTTGAAGTCCCGATTCTAAGCCGTAAAGCATGGCACACTGAACTATCGAGTAGTCATCAGCTTTGCTCTGCCAGACGTTCATAACATCTGGTGTTGCTCCAGCAGCAGGCCTGGCACCCAGCGGTGCTTCCAGGACGTAATTCTTCTGTGCAGCAATGAGGATAATCCTCAAGTTACAGACCCAGTCCGTGTAATTGCTACCATCATCTTTCAACTTTGCTTTCTCAAGGAACGCATTAATATTCAATGGAACAACTGCACGGGCCATCTGTCTACAATCAAACATACATAAGCAAGATACTATCAGGTACTAAGTTCATGATAAATTCAAGTTCAATTAATCATATTACTTAAGAACTCCCACTTAGATAGACATCCCTCTAATCCTCTAAGTGATCACGTGATCCAAATCAACTAAACCATAACCGATCATCACGTGAAATGGATTAGTTTTCAATGGTGAACATCATTATGTTGATCATATCTACTATATGATTCACGCTCGACCTTTCAGTCTCCGTGTTCCGAGGCCATATCTGCATATGCTAGGCTCGTCAAGTTTAACCTGAGTATTCTGTGTGTGCAAAACTGGCTTCCACCCGTTGTAGATGGACGTAGAGCTTATCACACCCGATCATCACGTGGTGTCTGGGCACGACGAACTTTGGCAACGGTGCATACTCAGGGAGAACACTTCTTGATAATTTAGTGAGAGATCATCTTATGATGCTACCGTCAATCAAAGCTAGATAAGATGCATAAAAGATAAACATCACATGCAATCAATATAAGTGATATGATATGGCCATCATCATCTTGTGCTTGTGATCTCCATCTCCGAAGCACCGTCATGATCACCATCGTCACCGGCGCGACACCTTGATCTCCATCGTAGCATCGTTGTCGTCTCGCCAATCTTATGCTTCCACGACTATCGCTACCGCTTAGTGATAAAGCATTACAGCGCGATTGCATTGCATACAATAAAGCGACAACCATATGGCTCCTGCCAGTTGCCGATAACCCGGATACAAAACATGATCATCTCATACAATAAAATTTAGCATCATGTCTTGACCATATCACATCACAACATGCCCTGCAAAAACAAGTTAGACGTCCTCTACTTTGTTGTTGCAAGTTTTACGTGGCTGCTACGGGCTTAAGCAAGAACCAATCTTACCTACGCATCAAAACCACAACGATAGTTTGTCAAGTTGATGCCATTTTAACCTTCGCAAGGACCGGGCGTAGCCACACTCGGTTCAACTAAAGTTGGAGAAACAGTCACGCGCAAGCCACCTTTGTGCAAAGCACGTCGGGAGAACCGGTCTCGCGTAAGCGTACGCGTAATGTCGGTCCGGGCCGCTTCATCCAACAATACCGCCGAACCAATGTATGACATCCTGGTAGGCAGTATGACTTATATCGCCCACAACTCACTTGTGTTCTACTCGTGCATATAACATCAAACCATAAAACCTAGGCTCGGATGCCACTGTTGGAGAACGTAGTAATTTCAAAAAAAATCCTACGCACACGCAAGATCATGGTGATGCATAGCAACGAGAGGGGAGAGTGTTATCTACGTACCCTTGTAGACCGAAGCGGAAGCGTTGACACAACGTAGAGGAAGTAGTCGTACGTCTTCCTGGTCCGACCGATCCAAGCACCGTTACTCCGGCACCTCCGAGTTCTTAGCACACGTACAGCTCGATGACGCTCCCCGGGCTCCGATCCAGCAAAGCTTCGGGGATGAGTTCCGTCAGCACAACGGCGTGGTGACGATGATGATGTTCTACCGACGCAGGGCTTCGCCTAAGCACTACAATGATATGACCGAGGTGGAATATGGTGGAAGGGGGCACCGCACACGGCTAAGGAACGATCACGAGGATCAACTTATGTGTTCTAGGGTGCCCCCTTGCCTCCGTATATAAAGGATCCAAGGGGGGGTGCGGCCGGCCCTATGGAGGCGCGCAGGAGGAGTCCTACTCCTACCGGGAGTAGGACTCCCCCCCCCTTTCCTTGTCCAATTAGGAGAGGTGGGAGAAGAGAGGGAAAGAGGGGGGCGCCGCCCCTCCCTCCTTGTCCAATTCGGACTAGGGGGAGAGGGGGCGCGCGGCCTGCCCTGGCAGCCCCTTCCTCTTCTCCACTTTAGGCCCATGAGGCCCATTAACCCCCCGGAGGGTTCCGGTAACCCCTCGGTGCTCCGATTTTATCCAAAACTTCACCGGAACTCTTCCGGTGTCCGAATATAGTCATCCAATATATAAATCTTTATGTCTCGACCATTTTGAGACTCCTCGTCATGTCCGTGATCACATCCGGGACTCCGAACTAACTTCGGTACATCAAAATGTATAAACTCATAATAACTGTCATCGTAACGTTAAGCGTGCGGACCCTACGGTTCGAGAACAATGTAGACATGACCGAGACATGTCTCCGGTCAATAACCAATAGCGGGACCTGGATGCCCATATTGGCTCCTACATATTCTACGAAGATCTTTATCGGTCAGACCGCATAACAACATACGTTGTTCCCTTTGTCATCGGTATGTTACTTGCCCGAGATTCGATCGTCGGTATCCAATACCTAGTTCAATCTTGTTACCGACAAGTCTCTTTACTCGTTCCGTAATACATCATCTCGCAACTAACTCATTAGTTGTAATGCTTGCAAGGCTTATGTGATGTGCATTACCGAGAGGGCCCAGAGATACCTCTCCGACAATCGGAGTGACAAATCCTAATCTCGAAATATGCCAACCCAACATCTACCTTTGGAGACACCTGTAGAGCACCTTTATAATCACCCATTTACGTTGTGACGTTTGGTAGCACACAAAGTGTTCCTCCGGCAAACGAGAGTTGCATAATCTCATAGTCATAGGAACATGTATAAGTCATGAAGAAAGCAATAGCAACATACTAAACGATCGGGTGCTAAGCTAATGGAATGGGTCATGTCAATCAGATCATTCAACTAATGATGTGATCTCATTAATCAAATAACAACTCTTTGTTCATGGTTAGGAAACATAACCATCTTTGATTAACGAGCTAGTCAAGTAGAGGCATACTAGTGACACTCTGTTTGTCTATGTATTCACACATGTATTATGTTTCCGGTTAATACAATTCTAGCATGAATAATAAACATTTATCATGATGTAAGGAAATAAATAATAACTTTATTATTGCCTCTAGGGCATATTTCCTTCAGCTACATCAGCAGACTCCATCACATAGGTGATGTCACGGAGCCAGTCATCAGCATCCAAAGGTTGGGTTGAGCCGCGGTAGATGGTTGGGTTCAAGCGCATGAAATCCTACAGTCACTTGGGCTGGCTGCTGGTTCATATTGGGGCGAGGGAACTGAGCCATCATATTCTCTATGAACTGGCGATTCGGCTCGAGTTGTTGGATCATACCAGCCATGTACTCAGGTGGTGGTGGGGCATAGCTACCACGACCACGACCACCTAGTCTAACCATCCTGCTAAAATTTAACAGGGGTAGTTCAGCATTGAGAAATTTGTAAAGACAAGAATCATTCATGATGAAACATGCATAAAGAAAGGAGCATGATAAATACTATAGAGTAGTCGGCATATCTTACAAAAGGGATCATGCATAGAGTTCGGCACATAGATTTCAGTACATAGACTAAAGACATCATTGGTGGCACACGGGCTCACGGCAAATGCATCTAATACTGATAAGCAAGCCTACATCAGTCCTAGGAGGAACTGTGGAGGTAGGTGTAGCCTAACAGCTGGTAGTGACGTGATGGGAAGTCCTCCACATTAGTAGTCTGGGGTCCGCGGATACTCTGGTGCAGAACCCGACGCTCGGGTGGCAGAAGGGGACCAAGTGCAGGAGAGTAGCCTCCCACATCTGGCCAGTCGACACCCTAGGGCATCACGGTCATGGCTGTGTAGATCGCAGATCGCGATAGCTCACTAGATCGGACCAAGGGGTGCAACAACGTCAGCGAACGGTAAAGCTGCTGACGTGTGGTGTACAACTCGTGGCGAAGAGCTCGGTTAGCTCGATCCAGCCCATCAGCATGCAGAACCAGGTTCTGATGGTGAAAGGGCTCTCGGGTGACGGTGGAGTAGGCAGCAGTATAGTATCCTTCCGCACCCTCGTCGGATGCGATAGCAATGTGCCTGAAGGGGGAGGTGTCCAACTCCTGATACTCTCCACGAATACGTGTCAGAGCAGCATAAGCAGCATCGTGGACTGCCATATTGATGGTCACTCCAACACCATGAGCATTGTGCAGCACAGTAGTGGAGTCATACTCCTGAGGGTAGAGGTGGACGATGGCACGGTACTGCTCCTGGTTAAAGTCCTGGCACTGCTCATACATAGTGTACTCAGGGTGCCAGCGATAACCCAGATAGGTCATCATCTCAGCTAACACATCAGGTGAACCTGGGACATCAATGGTTGTCGTGTGGCGCACGACCTGCCTCGTGGGTTCCGTATGAAAACAAAGATGTTTCGAAGGAGTCAAATGACAGTGTGGGCATTGTTCAAAATACTACTCTAAGGAATAACTAGGGCTTATCCAACTTTGGGGTGAATGTGGTCACGGGATCCTAATGTAGAGTTAGTAAATTCATTTGACCCGAGTAGAAGAGAGTTTAGAGTCCCAGAGTGAAGATCGAGGAGTAAAAGATCCTAATACCACCCAAATGGCGACGTGGGCCCATAAGACACACATCCATGTTAGTAAAAGTTTGGAAATGTCTAGCTCGACTTTGGCCAAGTAGTGTGGAAGGGGGATTCCTACAGGTAGTCGGCTTTGATACCAACTTGTGACGCCCCTGATTCGATCGTACACTAATCATGCATGTAAACGTGTACGATCAAGATCGGGGATTCACAGGAAGATATCACAACATAACTATAGAAATAAAATAAGTCATACAAGCATCATATTACAAGCCAGGGGTCTCGAGGGCTCGAATACAAGAGCTTGATCATAGACGAGTCAGCGGAAGCAACAAAATCTAAGTACAAACATAAGTTAAACAAGTTGCCACAAGATGACTAGCACAAACTAGGATACAGATCGAAAGAGGCGCGGGCCTCCTGCCTGGGATCCTCCTAAACTACTCATGGTCGTCGCCAGCGTCCTGCACGTAGCAGTAGGCACCTCCAGTGTAGTAGGAGTCGTCGTCGACAGTGGCGTCTGGCTCCTGGGCTCCAACATCTGGTCGCAACAACCAGCTATAGAGAGGGGGAAACGGGGGGAGCAAAGCAACCATGAGTACTCATCCAAAGTACTCGCAAGCAAGGAACTACACTACATATGCATTGGTATCAATGAAAGGGGTAGTATATGTGGACTGAACTGCAGAATTCCAGAATAAGAGGGAGATAGCTAGTCCTATCGAAGACTACGCTTCCGGCAGCCTCCATCTTAAAGCAGTATAAGAGAGTAGATGGTAAGATAACCAAGTATCATCGCATAGCATAATCCTACCTGGCGATCCTCCCCTCGTCGCCCTATGAGAGAGCGATCACTGGGTTGTATCTGGCACTTGAAAGGGTGTGTTTTATTAAGTATCTGGTTCTAGTTGTCATAAGGTCAAGGTACAACTCTGGGTCATCCGTTTACCGAGGGACACGGCTATTCGAATAGATAAACTTCCCTGCAGGGGTGCACCACATAACCCAACACGCTCGATCCCCTTTGGGCAGACACACTTCCCTGGGGTCATGCCCGGCCTCGGAAGATCAATATAGTGCAGCCCCACCTAGGCACAACCGCACAACAGAGAGGTCAGCACGCCGGTCTAAATCCATGCGCGTAGTGGTCTAGGCCCATCGCCCATTGCACACCTGCATGTTGCGTGGGCGTCCAGAAGCAGACCTAGCCTCCCTAATACAAGAGCAAGCGTTCCAGTCCAATCCGGCGCGCGCCGCTCAGTCGCTGACGTCAAGAAGGCTTCGACTGATACCACAACGTCGAGTGCCCATAATTGTTCCCGCGTAGTTGGTTAGTGCGTATAGGCCAGTGGCCAGACTCAGATCAAATACCAAGATCTCATTAAGCATGTTATTTTGAAGTAATCGCGGACGCCGACCAGGGCCAGGCCCAGCTCTCTCCTAGGTGGTCTCAACCTGCCCTGTCGCTTTGCCACAAAGATCCACTCAGAGGGTCGTCAGGACAAACGTCCTTTCGGTCCCAATCCATGAATCACCTGCGGGTACTCTACGAGCCGACCCGACTTTAGTCCCACAGGTATCATATATTATGTATATAGGTATATACCCTTGATCACCTCCCGAGTGATCACGGCCCGATAGTATATCATGGCACTCAGACAAGAATGTAGGGCCACTGATGGAATACTAGCATCCTATACTAAGCATTTAGGATTGCATGTAAAGGTAACAACAGTAGTAGCAAAGTCAGGCTATGCATCAGCATAGGATTAAAGGAAAGCGGTAACATGCTACACTACTCTAATGCAAGTAGTAGAGAGAAGAATAGGCGATATCTCATGATCAAGGGGGGGTTTGCCTGGTTACTCTGGCAAGGAGGGGTCGTCAACAACGTAGTCGATCAGGGCACTAGCAGCGGCGTCAGTCTCGTAGTCTACCAGAGAGAAGAGGGGGAATAAACAATGAATACAATGCAAACAGATGCATATCGATGCATGACATGACAAGTAATGGTGCGAGGTGCGCCCGAACACATTAGGAGGTGATACTGGCTGATGACCCACAAGTATAGGGGATCTATCGTAGTCCTTTCGATAAGTAAGAGTGTCGAACCCAACGAGGAGCAGAAGGAAATGATAAGCGGTTTTCAGCAAGGTATTCTCTGCAAGCACTAAAATTATAGGTAACAGATAGTTTTGTGATAGGATAATTTGTAACGAGTAGCAAGTAAAAAAATTAAATAAAGTGCAGCAAGGTGTCCCAATCCTTTTTGTAGCAAAGGACAAGCCTGGACAAACTCTTATATGATGTAAAGCGCTCCCGAGGACACATGGGAATATCGTCAAGCTAGTTTTCATCACGATCATATGATTCGTGTTCGGTACTTTGATAATTTGGTATGTGGGTGGACCGGTGCTTGGGTACTGTCCTTACTTGGACAAGCATCCCACTTATGATTAACCTCTATTGCAAGCATCCGCAACCACAACAAAAGTACTAAGATAAACCTAACCATAGCATGAAACATATGGATCCAAATCAGCCCCTTATGAAGCAACGCATAAACTAGGGTTTAAGCTTCTGTCACTCTAGCAACCCATCATCTACTTATTACTTCCCAATGCCTTCCTCTAGGCCCAAATAATGGTGAAGTGTCATGTAGTCGACGTTCACATAACACCACTAGAGGAGAGACATCATACATCTCATCAAAATATCGAACGAATACCAAATTCACATGATTACTAATAGCAAGACTTCTCCCATGTCCTCAGGAACAAACGTAACTACTCACAAAGCATATTCATGTTCATAATCAGAGGGGTATTAATATGCATATAGGATCTGAACATATGATCTTCCACCAAATAAACCAACTAGCATCAACTACAAGGAGTAATCAACACTACTAGCAACCCACAGGTACCAATCCCGGACTTGGAGACAAGAATTGGATACAAGAGATGAACTAGGGTTTTGAGAGGAGATGGTGCTGGTGAAGATGTTGATGGAGATTGCCCTCTCCCGATGAGAGGAGCGTTGGTGATGACGATGGCGATGATTTCCCCCTCACGGAGGGATGTTTCCCCAGCAGAACAGCTCCGCCAGAGCCCTAGATTGGTTCCTCCAAGGTTCCGCCTCGTGGCAGCGGAGTCTCATCCAGAAAGATGGCTTATGATTTTTTTCCTCATCGAAAGACTCCATATAGCAGAAGATGGTCATCGGAGGGCCACCAGGGGGGCCACGAGGTAGGGGGCACACCCATGGGGTAGGGCATGCCCCCCACCCTTGTGGGCAGGGTGTGGCCCCCCTGGTGAACTTCTTGCGCTCGGTATTTTATATATATTCAGAAAATGACTTCCGTGAAGTTTCAGGACTTTTGGAGCTATGCAGATATAGGTCTCTAATATTTGCTCCTTTTCCAGCCTAGAATCCCAGCTGCCGGCATTCTCCCTCTTGATGTAAACCTTGTAAAATAAGAGAGAATAGGCATAAGTATTGTGACATAATGTGTAATAACAGCCCATAATGCAATAAATATCGATATAAAAGCATTATGCAAAATGGACGTATCAACTCCCCCAAGCTTAGACCTCGCTTGTCCTCAAGCGAAAGCCGAAATCGAAAAATATGTCCACATGTTTAGAGATAGAGGTGTCGATAAAAATAAAATACGGACATGAGGGCATCATGATCATTCTTAGAACAGCAACTTATATAATTCTTTTCATATGATCCCTTATGCTAGAGTAACAATTAAATCACAATTTCAAGTATGAATCATAAACTTCATTGATAACTAACAACTATAATCTCAGTCATTGGAGCAATTGCAATTTATCATAACATAGGAAAGAGTCAATATAAGAGCTTTTCAGCAAGTCCACATACTCAACTATCATATAGTCTTTCACAATTGCTGACACTCAAGCAATACTTATGGGTATGGAGTTTTAATCGGACACAGAGAAAGATAGGGGCTTATAGTTTTGCCTCCCAACGTTTTACCTCAAGGGTAATGTCAACAATAATAGTTCATGAAAACTCACATCCAATTAGCCATATATACCAGGATCTTTCCAACATGTTGTGCTTGCCAAAAGATAAAATTTAAAAAGGAAGGGTGAAGATCACCATGACTCTTATGCAAGGTAGGAGATAAAAGTAAAAGATAGGCCCTTCGCAGAGGGAAGCAGAGGTTGTCATGCACTTTTATGGTTGGATGCACAAAATCTTAATTCGAAAGAACGTCACTTTATATTGCCACTTGTGATGTGGACCTTTATTATGCAGTCTGTCGCTTTTATTTCTTCCATATCACACGATCGTATAAAGCTTATTTTCTCCCACACTAATAAGTCATACATATTTAGAGAGCAATTTTTATTGCTTGCACCGATGACAACTTACTTGGAGGATCTTACTCAATCCATAGGTAGGTATGGTGGACTCTCATGGCAAAACTGGGTTTAGGGATATTTGGAAGCACAAGTAGTATCTCTACTTGGTGCAAAGAATTGGCTAGCATGAGAGGGAAAGGCAAGCTCAACCATGTTGCATGATCCATGACAATATAATTTATCTTAGATGTAAGAAAACATAACCCATTACGTTGTCTTCCTTGTCCAACGTCAACTCTTTAGCATGTCATATTTTAATGAGTGTTCACAATCATAAAAGATGTCCAAGATAGTATATTTATATGTGAAGACCTCTCTTTCTTTATTACTTCCTATTAAATGCAACGATGACCAAAACTATGTTTGTCAACTCTCAACAACTTTTATTCATCATACTCTTTCTATGTGAGCTCATTACTCTCCATAAGATCCATATGATCTCTTTGTTTCTTTTTATTCTTTCTCTTTTATTTTATTCACTCAAGGTTCATGGCAAAATAATCAAGCCCTTGACTCAACACTAATCTTTATTATATATAGCTCATGGACTCGATTACATAGAAGGATCATAAAGCAAAACTAACAAGTAGATCATACTAAAAACTTTATACTACTAGATCAAGATATTACCAAAAGGATCGAACTAAGAAAAGCGGTAAAAATAAAAGTGATGGTGATACGATACCGGGGCACTCCCCCAAGCTTGGCAGTTGCCAAGGGGAGTGCCCATACCCATGTGATTATGTCTCCTTTGTTGGTGAAGAAGTTGATGGTTTTGTTGATGGCGTAGGCTTGTCGTCCTTCTTCCAAGGCATAGGCTCACCATCATAGAAGGATGATCAAGTCTCTTGAAACCTCAAATTTGCAGCCAAACTCATCCTCTTGAATCTATATTCATACACACAGCTTTGATTTTGCAGGTCATAGATCTGGGCTTGGAGGTGCTCGATTTTCTCATGAATCTTGAAGATGGCCTCCCCAATGTCCTTGACGTCCAGCTTGTGGTTGTTGGTGAACTCCATGATCATAATGTGATTGGAATCTAGTCCACGCTCCACCATCTCCTAACACTTGAAAACTTCTTGCTCCAATGCCTCGAGCCTTGCCTCCGTGCTTTCGGTCTTCCTTGGTCCCTCAACATCGCGGATGTGTAATAACCCCTCACGCATCTCAATGGTTTGAGGGTGTTGCAGCACTTCCGCGAGGTAGGGGTTGATGACCTTCTCGAAGAACTAGTCCTTAGGGGCACTTGAAGACGACATGACGACCTGGATCTGTCAGAAAAACAGCTCGAAACAAAGACAGGAGATTTTTGCGTGATACGGTGGTCAAAACCTCCGGGAGGTTATATAATGAATTTGTACCGACAAAAATACGTGTCGTGTAAGAAAACGGAGTCCGGAGAGCACGAGAGGTGCCCACGAGGTAGGGGGCGCGCCCTCCACCCTCGTGGAGGCCTCGTGTCCTTCCCGGACTGCTTCTTATTTTTCTATTTTTCTAAATATTACAAAACGGAAGAAAATTGCCATTAGAACTGTTTTGGAGTCGGTGTACTTACTGTACCACATACCTATTCCTTTTCGGAGTCTGAAACGTTCCGGAAAGTGTCCCTTATGTATTCCTCCGGGGTTACGGTTTCAATAACATTGGTTTCAACATTTATAGGATTACCTGAGATATAATGTTTAATTCTTTGACCGTTCACCACCTTCGGATTTGTGCCTTCGAAGTTGTTGATTTTTATGGCACCGGAATGATAGACCTCCTCGATAACGTAAGGACCTTCCCATTTAGAGAGAAGTTTTCCTGCAAAAAATCTTAAACAAGAGTTGTAAAATAATACATAATCACCTACATTAAACTCACGCTTTTGTATTCTTTTGTCATGCCATATTTTGAATTTTTCTTTAAACAACTTG
The DNA here is from genome assembly GCA_034509565.1 of Triticum monococcum. NCBI lineage: Eukaryota > Viridiplantae > Streptophyta > Magnoliopsida > Poales > Poaceae > Triticum > Triticum monococcum. The sequence continues at coordinate 86,813,892 of CM067843.1, forward strand.
GCATTTTCGTAGGCTTGGGTTCTCCATTCATCAAGTGAGCTAATGTCAAATAACCTTTTCTCAACGGCAAGTTTAAAATCATAATTGAGCTCTTTAATGGCCCAATAAGCCTTATGTTCTAGTTCGAGAGGTAAGTGACATGCTTTTCCATAAACCATTTTATACGGAGACATACCCATAGGATTTTTATATGCAGTTCTATAGGCCCATAATGCATCGTCAAGTTTCTTGGACCAATTCTTTCTAGATCTATTAACAGTCTTTTGCAAAATTAATCTAGCTCTCTATTGCTCAATTCTACTTGACCACTAGACTATGGGTGATAAGGAGATGCAATTCTATGATTAACATCATATTTAGCAAGCATTTTACGGAAAGCACCATGAATAAAATGTGAACCACCATCAGTCATTAAATATCTAGGGACTCCAAACCTTGGAAAAATAACTTCTTTAAGCATCTTAATAGAGGTGTTATGATCAGCACTACTAGTTGGAATAGCTTCTACCCACTTAGTAACGTAATCAACAGCAACTAAAATATGTGTATATCCATTGGAGGCAGGAAAGGGTCCCATGTAATCAAAGCCCCAAACATCAAATGGTTCGATAACAAGTGAATAATTCATAGGCATTTCTTGACGTCTACTAATATTACCAATTCTTTGACATTCATCACAAGATACAACAAACTTACGGGCATCCTTGAAGAGAGTAGGCCAATAAAAACTGGATTGCAATACCTTATGTGCAGTTCTATCTCTAGCGTGGTGTCCCCCATAAGCTTCGGAGTGACACTTTTATAGGATCTATTCCTGTTCATGCTCAGGTACACAACATCTAATAACACCATCTACTCCTTCTTTATAAAGATGTGGGTCATCCCAAAAGTAATGTCTCAAATCATAGAAGAACCTTTTCTTTTGCTGGTATGTGAAACTAGGTGGTATAAATTTAGCAACAATATAATTAGCATAATCAGCATACCATGGACCAGTGTGAGAAGAATTTATGACATTTAATTGTTCATCAAGAAAGCTATCATCAATAGGTAGTGGGTCATCAAGAACATTCTCTAACCTAGACAAGTTGTCTGCAATGGGGTTCTCAGCTCCCTTTCTATCAATAATATGCAAATCAAATTCTTGTAGCAAGAGAACCCATCCAATAAGTCTAGGCTTAGCATCTTTCTTTTCCATAAGATATTTAATAGCAGCATGATCAGTGTGAATAGTTACTTTAGAATCAACAATATAAGGTCTGAACTTATCACAAGCAAATACAACTGCTAAGAATTCTTTTTCAGTAGTAGCATAATTTCTCTGAGCATTGTCTAGAGTTTTACTAGCATATTGAATAACATTCAATTTCTTATCAACTCTTTGCCCTAGAACAGCACCTACAGCATAATCACTAGCATCACACATAATTTCAAAGGGTAAATTCCAATCAGGTGGCTGAACAATAGGTGCAGAGATTAATGCTTTCTTAAGTATTTCAAATGCTTCTACACAATCATCATCAAAGACAAATGGTATATCTTTTTGTAATAAATTAGTCAGAGGCCGAGAAATTTTGGAGAAGTCCTTAATGAACCTCCTATAAAACCCGGCATGACCAAGGAAACTTCTTATACCTTTGATATCCTTGGGACATGGCATCTTTTCAATAGCATCAACTTTGGCTTTATCAACCTCAATACCTCTTTCAGAAACTTTATGCCCCAAGACAATACCTTCATTAACCATAAAGTGGCACTTTTCCCAATTCAAGACAAGATTAGTTTCTTCACATCTCTGCAAAACTCGGTCAAGGTTGCTTAAGCAATCATCAAAAGAGGATCCATAGACGGAAAAATCATCCATGAAAACCTCACAAATCTTTTCACAAAAGTCAGAGAATATAGCCATCATGCATCTTTGAAAGGTAGCAGGTGCATTACATAAACCAAAAGGCATACATCTATAAGAAAAGGTACCAAAAGGGCAAGTAAAAGTAGTCTTTGATTGATCATTGGCTGACACAGGTATTTGAGAGAAACCAGAATAACCATCTAGAAAGCAAAAATGTGTATGTTTGGACAATCTTTCTAGCATTTGATCGATAAAAGGTAAGGGGTGATGATCCTTTTTAGTAGCTTTATTTAATTTGCGGAAATCAATTACCATCCTATAGCCTGTAATAATTCTTTGCGGGACCAACTCATCTTTATCATTAGGAACGACAGTAATACCTCCAATCTTAGGGACACAATGGACAGGACTTACCCACTGACTATCAGCAACGGGATAAATTATACCTGCCTCAAGAAGCTTTAGTATTTCCTTTCTTACCACTTCCTTCATCTTAGGATTCAGCCGTCGTTGATGATCACGAACTGGTTTGGTATCTTCCTCCAAATTTATTTTGTGTTGAAACAGAGTGGGACTAATGCCCTTAAGATCATCAAGAGTATATCCAATAGCAGCACGGTGCTTCTTCAGAGTTTTCAGTAATCTCTCTTCTTCATGCTCTGAAAGGTTAGCACTAATAATAACAGGATATATCTTTTATCATCAAGATAAGCATATTTAAGAGTATCGGGTAACGGTTTAAGCTCAAACACGGGATCACCCTTGGGTGGAGGAGGATCCCCTAGGATTTCAATAGGCAAATTGTGTTTCAGGATGGGTTCATGTTTAAAGAATACTTCATCTATTTCCCTTCTTTCATTCATAAACATATCGCTTTCATGGTCTAGCAAATATTGTTCTAAAGGATCACTAGGAGGTACGGCAATAGAAGCAAGACCAATAATTTCGTCTTTACTAGGTAATTCCTCTTCACGGTGTTGTCTACGAAATTTAGAGAAATTAAATTCATGAGACATATCACCTAAACCAATAGTAACAACATCCTTTTTGCAATCTATCTTAGCATTAACTGTGTTCAAGAAGGGTCTACCAAATATAATGGAACAAAAGCTATCTTGTGGGGAACCAAGAACAAGAAAATTAGCAGGATATTTAGTTTTCCCACACAAGACTTCAATATCTCTAACAATTCCAATTGGTGAAATAGTATCTCTATTGGCAAGTTTAATTGTGACATCAATATCTTCTATCTCAGCAGGTGCAATATCATGCATAATTTCTTTGTATAAGTCATGAGGTATAGCACTAGCACTGGCACCCATATCACATAAGCCATGATAACAATGATCTCCTATTTTAACAGAAATAACAGGCATGCCTACTAACGATCTAGGTTTATCTTTAGCACAAGTTTTAGCAATTCTAGCAGTCTCATCACGGAAATGAATGACATGCCCATCAATATTATCAGACAAGAGATCTTTAACAATAGCAATATTAGATTCAACTTTAATTTGCTCAGGAGGTGTATAGGTTCTAATATTGCTTTTACGAACCACAGTTGAAGCTTTAACATGATCTTTTATCCTAACAGGAAAAGGTGGTTTCTCAACATAAGCAGTAGGAACAATAGGATCATTATAAGTGATAGTCTTTTCTTCAACTTTAATAGGTGCAGCTACTTTTACTTCTATGGGAGGATGATATTTAAACCACTTCTCCCTAGGGAGATCAACATGAGTAGCAAAAGATTCACAGCAAGAAGCTACTATCTCAGAGTCAAGTCCATATTTAATGCTAAATTTATGGAAAACATCGGTATCCCTAAAAGATTTAACACGGTCAAACTTAGGTGTCATACCTGACTCCTTACCTTCATCAAGGTCCCAATCTTCAAAGTTGCGTTTAATTCTTTCCAATAAATCCCATTTGAATTTAATAGTCTTCGTCATAAAAGAGCCAGCACAAGAAATATCGAGCATGGTGCGATTGTTATCAGAAAGCCGAGCATATAAATTTTGAATAATCATTTCTCTTGAGAGCTCATGATTGGGGCATGAATATAAAATTGATTTAAGCCTCCCCCAAGCTTGGGTGATGCTTTCTCCTTCGCGAGGCCAAAAATTATATATATAATTGCGATCACGATGAACAAGATGCATAGGATAAAACTTCTGATGAAATTCCAATTTCAAACGTTTGTAATTCCATGACCCCGTATAATCACATAGCCTATACCATGTCAATGCATGTTCCTTCAAAGATAAAGGGAAGACCTTCTTATTAATAACATCTCCGGGTACACCTGTAAGCTTAAATAACCCACAAACTTCATCCGCATATATTAGGTGCTCATCTGGATGCGTTGTTCCGTCTCCTGCAAAAGGATTAGCTAGCAGTTTTTCTATCATACCCAAAGGAATTTCAAAGTAGACATTTTCATTTTCAGTAGGTTCAGTAGGTTGAGGAGGAACTCTTTGCTCTACTGGTCGGGGTGAAGATACCCCGAACCAGCCCCTCAGAGAATTACTTTCCATAGTAGCAAGTGACAGTAAATTTCAGCACACTATATAAATTTTTCCTTACCAAATTCCACCTACCAAAGGCACTTCACTTCCCGGCAACGGTGCCAGAAAAGAGTCTTGATGACCCACAAGTGTAGGGGATCTATCGTAGTCCTTTCGATAAGTAAGAGTGTCAAACCCAACGAGGAGCAGAAGGAAATGATAAGCGGTTTTCAGCAAGGTATTCTCTGCAAGCACTAAAATTATAGGTAACAGATAGTTTTGTGATAGGATAATTTGTAACGAGTAGCAAGTAAAAAAAGTAAATAAAGTGCAGCAAGGTGTCCCAATCCTTTTTGTAGCAAAGGACAAGCCTGGACAAACTCTTATATGATGTAAAGCGCTCCCAAGGACACATGGGAATATCGTCAAGCTAGTTTTCATCACGATCATATGATTCGCGTTCGGTACTTTGATAATTTGGTATGTGGGTGGACCGGTGCTTGGGTACTGTCCTTACTTGGACAAGCATCCCACTTATGATTAACCTCTATTGCAAGCATCCGCAACCACAACAAAAGTATTAAGATAAACCTAACCATAGCATGAAACATATGGATCCAAATCAGCCCCTTATGAAGCAACGCATAAACTAGGGTTTAAGCTTCTGTCACTCTAGCAACCCATCATCTACTTATTACTTCCCAATGCCTTCCTCTAGGCCCAAATAATGGTGAAGTGTCATGTAGTCGACGTTCACATAACACCACTAGAGGAGAGACAACATACATCTCATCAAAATATCAAACGAATACCAAATTCACATGATTACTAATAGCAAGACTTCTCCCATGTCCTCAGGAACAAACGTAACTACTCACAAAGCATATTCATGTTCATAATCAGAGGGGTATTAATATGCATATAGGATCTGAACATATGATCTTCCACCAAATAAACCAACTAGCATCAACTACAAGGAGTAATAAACACTACTAGCAACCCACAGGTACCAATCCCGGACTTGGAGACAAGAATTGGATACAAGAGATGAACTAGGGTTTTGAGAGGAGATGGTGCTGGTGAAGATGTTGATGGAGATTGCCCTCTCCCGATGAGAGGAGCGTTGGTGATGACGATGGCGATGATTTCCCCCTCAGGGAGGGAAGTTTCCCCAGCAGAACAGCTCCGCCAGAGCCCTAGATTGGTTCCGCCAAGGTTCCGCCTCGTGGCGGCGGAGTCTCATCCGGAAAGATGGCTTATGATTTTTTTCCTCATCGAAAGACTCCATATAGCATAAGATGGTCATCGGAGGGCCACCAGGGGGCCCACGAGGTAAGGGGGCACCCAGGGGGTAGGGCACGCCCCCACCCTCGTGGGCAGGGTGTGGCCCCCCTGGTGAACTTCTTGCGCTCGGTATTTTATATATATTCAGAAAATGACTTCCGTGAAGTTTCAGGACTTTTGGAGCTGTGCAGAATAGGTCTCTAATATTTGCTCCTTTTCCATCCCAGAATCCCGGCTGCCGGCATTCTCCCTCTTTATGTAAACCTTGTAAAATAAGAGAGAATAGGCAAAAGTATTGTGACATAATGTGTAATAACAGCCCATAATGCAATAAATATCGATATAAAAGCATGATGCAAAATGGACGTATCACTGGCGAAGGGGGGAACATCCGGGAAAGTATCCCCGGTGTTTCGCGTTTTGGACAGATGAACCGGAGGGGGAAGTTGCGTGTTCGCTATGCTAGGGTGTGTGGCAGATGAACGGGCTGCGAATCCGGACTCATCTCGTCGTTTTGAGCAACTTTCATGTACAATGTATTTTCATCCGAGTTACAGGTTATTTTATATTAATTTTTAAAGTTTTAAATCATTTTCTAAATTATTATTACTAAATTAATTCAAAATCAGCATTACTGCATCAGCATGATGTCAGCATGACATCAACAGTCAACAGAGGTGTTGACTAGGTCAAACTAACATGTGGGGTCCGCATGTCATTGACTGATCACGCTAATCAGGGTTTAATTAAGTTAACTAGCGATTAGGTTAATCTAATCAAGATTAATTAAGTTAATCAATTAATTAATATTTTAATGATTATTTATTGATTTATTTAATTCTTTTCTTAATGTTCTCGGGCTGGGCCCCAACGGTCATTGGGCCAGGACCTTAGCGGGCACCGGGGGATGCAGGCGCCTGACCCAGGGGAGGGCCAAGCGGGCGCAGATGGGCGCCGGCGCGGCGCTGGCACTGGAGGTGGCCGGTGCGGCGCGAGGCCAGCGGAGCAAAGGCCAGGCGCGCGGATGAAAGTTTAATGAATGAGACTTCTCATAGTATTCAATGCACTTTATATGGAAGTTTTTATTATATCCTTCTTGGATGCCCATCATATTAGGACTAAATTCATAACTAAAGAAAACTACCATGCTGTTTAGAGACTCTCATAATGATATAAGTGAAGCATGAGAGTTCAACAATTTCTTCAAAATAAAACTATTGCCGTGCTCTAAAAAGATATAAGTGAAGCGCTAGAGCAAATGACAAACTACTCCAAAAGATATAAGTGAAGATCAATGAGTAGTCAAATAATTATGTAACTATGTGAAGACTCCTTCTCATAAATAAAGTTTCAGATCTTAAGTACTTTATTCAAACAGTAAACAAAACAAAATAAAATTACATTACAAGGATAGCACATATCATGTGAAGAAGCAAAAACTTAGGCTCAACCGAGGCTAACCGATAATTGTTGATGAAGAAAGGTGGGATGCCTACCGGGCATCCCCAAGCTTAGATGCTTGAGACTTCTTGAAATATTAATTAGGGATGCCTTGGGCATTCCCAAGCTTGAGCTTTTGTGTCTCCTTAATTCCTCTCATATCATGGTTTCCTGGAATCTTAAAAACTTCATGCACACAAAACTCAACAAGAACTCGTGAGATAAGTTAGTATAAATCAACGCAAAACCTTATCATTCTCTACTATAGAAAATCACTAAAATTATAATTTGAGATTGAATACTAAATGCCTCTGCATATTTAATAGTCCTATCCTCAAATAGAATCATTAAACAAGCAAACATATGCAAACATAACAACAATCTGTCTAAACAGGACAGTCTGTAAAGACTGCAAGAGGAATCATACTTCGCTAACTCCAAAAATTCTAAAACATTACCAAACTTTAGATAATTTTTTGTTACTTATTGTGTAAAAATTTCAAGATTTTATCATGTTCTGACTATTCACAAATATTCAAAACATAACGGCAAACTTTCTGTTTTTAAAACAACAACATATGGACTTGAAAAATATGCATGGTAAAGGATATACTTGACCTTTATATTGAAATAAAAGATGCAAAACATTACTATAAATTACAGCAAGCAAATATGAATAAATAAAATGATGCTCCAAGCAAAACTCATACCATGTGGTGAATAAAAATATAGCTCCAAGTAAAGTTACCGATGAACGAAGACGAAAGAGGGGATGCCATCCGGGGCACCCCCAAGCTTAGATGCTTGGTTGTCCTTGAATATTACCTTGGGGTGCCTTGGGCATCCCCAAGCTTAGTCTCTTTCCACTCCTTATTCCGTAGTCCATCGAATCTTTACCCAAAACTTGAGAACTTCACAACACAAAACTTAACAGAAACCTCATAAGCTCCGTTAGTATAAGAAAGCAAGTCACCACTTAGGTACTGTCAAGACATGATTCATAATTTTTCTCACATGATTCCTATTGTGCCCTATCATTTTTACAATTTATATTAAGAAATATAAGCCATAACTATGCATCAAAAACAGAATATGTCAAAAATAGGACAGTCTGTAGTAATCTATAGCTCTCGAATACTAATATAACTCCAAAAATTATGAAAAATTAGGACAACCTGAGCAATTTATTCATTAATATTCTGCAAAAAGAATCAGTATTTTATCACGCTTCTGTTAAAAATGGGAATTGTTTACCTGAGCGTAAAAGTTTTTGTTTTTCAGCAAGATCAAATCAACTATCACCGTAAGCCCTCCCAAATGTCTTACTTGGCGCTTTGTTCAAACAAAAGCTATAAAACATGATTACTACAGTAGCTTAATCATATGAACACACAAAAACAGTAGGGGTAAATATTGGGTTGTCTCCCAACAAGCGATTTTCTTTAATGCCTTTTTAGCTAGGCATGACGATTTCAATGATGCTCACATAAAAGATAAGAATCGGAACATAAAGAGAGCATCATGAAGAATATGACTAGCACATTTAAGTCTAACCCACTTCCTATGCATAAGTATTTTGTGAGCAAACAATTTATGGAAACAAGAATCAACTAGCATAGGGAAGAAAAACAAGCATAACTTCAAGATTTTAAGCACATAGAGAGGAAACTTGATATTATTGCAATTCCTACGAGCATATATTCCTCCCTCATAATAATTTTCAGTAGCATCATGAATGAATTAAACAATATAACCATCACATAAAGCATTCTTTTCATGATTCATAAGCATAGAAAATTTACTACTCTCCACATAAGCAAAATTCTTCTCATTCATAATAGTGGGAGCAAACTCAACAAAATAACTATCATGTGAGGCATAATCCAATTGAAAGTTAAAATCATGTTGACAATGCATATCATTATTCTTTATAGAATACATGTCATCAAAATAACCATCATAGATAGGAGTGATGCTTTCATCATAATAAATTTGCTCATCAAAACTTGGGGGACAAAAAATATCATTTTCATCAAACATAGCATCCACAAGCTTGTGGCTTCGCATATCATTAGCATCATGGATGTTCAAATAATTCATACTAACAACATTGCAATCATGCTCATCATCCAAAGATTTAGTGCCAAACTTTTTAATGCATTCTTCTTCTAACACTTTGGCACAATTATCGAAATCCTTATTTTCACGAAAGACATTAAAAAGATGAAGCATATGAGGCAACCTTAATTCCATTTTTTTTGTAGTTTTCTTTTATAGAGTAACTAGTGATAAAACAAGAAAATAAAAGATTCAATTGCAAGATCTAAAGATATGCCTTCAAGCGCTAACCTCCCCGGCAACGGGGCCAAAAAGAGCTTGATGTCTACTACACAACCTTCTTCTTGTAGACGTTGTTGGGCCTCCAAGTGCAGAGGTATGTAGGACAGTAGCAGATTTCCCTCAAGTGGATGACCTAAGGTTTATCAATCCGTGGTAGGCGTAGGATGAAGACTGTCTCTCTCCAACAACCAAGCAACCAAATAACAAAGAGTCTCTTGTGTCCCCAACACACCTAATACAATGGTAAATTGTATAGGTGCACTAGTTCGGCGAAGAGATGGTGATACAAGTGCAATATGGATGGTATATATAGGTTTTTATAATCTGAAATTATAAAAACAGCAAGGTAACTAATGACAAAAGTGAGCGAAAACGGTATTGCTTGCAATGTTTCGAAACAAGGCATAGGGTTCATACTTTCACTAGTGCAAGTTCTCTCAACAATAATAACATAATTAGATCATATAACAATCCCTCAACATGCAAGAAAGAGTCACTCCAAAGTCACTAATAGCGGAGAACAAACGAAGAGATTATTGTAGGGTACGAAACCACCTCAAAGTTATTCTTTCTGATCAATCCATTGGGCTATTCCTATAAGTGTCACAAACAGCCCTAGAGTTCGTAGTAAAATAGCACCTTAAGACACAAATCAACTAAAACCCTAATGTCACCACAAGTATCCGCGGGTATGATTATACGATATGTATCACACAATCTCAGATTCATCTATTCAACCAACACAAAGAACTTCAAAGAGTGCCCCAAAGTTTCTACCGGAGAGTCAAGACGAAAACGTGTGCCAACCCCTATGCATAGATTCCCAAGGTCACAGAACATGCAAGTTGGTCACCAAAACATACATCAAGTGGATCAATAGAATACCCCATTGTCACCACGGGTATCCCATGCAAGACATACATCAAGTGTTCTCAAATCCTTAAAGACTCAATCAGATAAGATAACTTCAAAGGGAAAACTCAATCCATTACAATACGGTAGAGGGGGAGAAACATCATAAGATCCAACTATAGTAGCAAAGCTCGCGGTACATCAAGATCGTGCCAAATCAAGAACACGAGAGAGAGAGAGAGAGAGAGAGAGAGAGAGATCAAACACATGGCTACTGGTACATACCCTCAGCCCCGAGGGTGAACTACTCCCTCCTTGTCATAGAGAGTGCCGGGATGATGAAGATGGCTACCGGTGATGGATCCCCCCTCCGGCATGGTGCCGGGACAGAGTCCCGATTGGTTTTTTGTGGCTACAGAGGCTTGCGGCGGCGAAACTCCTGATCTAGGTTTCTTTTCGGGGGTTTCTGTATTTATAGGAATTTTTGGCGTCGGTCTCACGTCAGGGGGGGTCTTCGAGTCATTCACGAGGCAGGGGGCGCACCCGGGGGGTAGGGTGCACCCTCCACCCTCGTGGATGGCTCGGGACTCTTCTGGCCCAACTATTTTACTCCAGGGGCTTCTTTTGGTCCATAAAAAATTATCAAAAATTAGCACGTCAATTGGACTCCATTTGGTATTCTTTTTCTGTAAAACTCAAAAATAAAGAAAAAATAGAAACTGGCACTGGGCTCTAGGTTAATAGGTTAGTCCCAAAAATCATATAAAATAGCATATAAATGCATATAAAACATCCTAGATGGATAATATAATAGCATGGAACAATCAAAAATTATATATACGTTGGAGACGTATCAATGACATCCATCGGTGGGACGATGGCTGCTAGGCACTGTCGTGGCATGCATGATGACCATCAGTGGGACGACGGTGGTCGGAAGTGACATGATGGTGTCTTCCCTTTCGGCAATTTCTCCTTTGGCTGCCTAGTTCTATATGAGTAGGTCGGTAGAGTGTTGTAGGGTGACTATAGTGGCACACATCATAGATGTATTCTTTCTAAGGTGAAAACCCATAATCTTGCCTTCTCACTTGATTAGGCAATGTCGATGTCCATGTGTCATTACATTGTTGAAGGTGTTGGTTTGAAGATCTACTCCGGGACGATAACCCTTAGTCTAACATCTAGTTGGAGCATCTAACATCGACACACAAGCGGTTGTTTCTTCCTGAAGGTGTTGTCTTGGAGCGTTACACCTTTGTATGCTAATATGTCGCCATAGATTTGAGGGTGCTATCATGAGGCATGTCCTATGTGGATGGTGTCGGTGTCAAAACCGGCGGATCTCGGGTAGGGGGTCCCGAACTGTGCGTCTAGGCCGGATGGTAATAGGAGGCAAGGGACACGAAGTTTTACCCAGGTTCGGGCCCTCTTGATGGAGGTAAAACCCTATGTCCTGCTTGATTAATATTGAAGATATGAGTGTTACAAGAGTAGATCTACCACGCGATCAGAGAGGCTAAACCCTAGAAGCTAGCCTATGGTATGATTGTATGTTGTGATTGTTGTCCTACGGACTAAAACTCTTCGGTTTATATAGACACCGGAGAGGGTTAGGGTTACACAAGGTCGGTTACAAAGGAGGAGATATCCATATACGTATTGCCTAGGTTGCCTTCCACGCCAAGTAGAGTCCCATCCGGACACGAGACGAAGTCTTCAATCTTGTATCTTCATAGTCTAACAGTCCGGCCAATGGAGATAGTCCGGCTATCCGGAGACCCCCTAATCTAGGACTCCCACAGTATCCCCTGAACCAGGCTTCAATGACGATGAGTCCGGCGCGCAGTTGTCTTCGGCATTGCAAGGCGGGTTCCTTCTCCAAATACATCACAGAAGAATTTGAATACGAGGATAGTGTTCGACCCTGCAAAATAAGTTCCACATTTCACCATAGAGAGAATAATGTTTTCGCAGATCTAATCCGCTAGCTTGTTTTGGCAACATGACGTTACATCATGGCCCGGTGATTATTCGAACCGTTTCTTTTAACCAGCCCCGCACATAACGCGAGGCAGTTTTTCGACACTTCTTGTCAAAACAGAGATCGTGTCCCCTTATTATGGAATTCTCATCAATACGGGCGTGGGTAACCCAACCGCGCCATCAATTGCAGCACTTGGGGATAAGCGAGTTTTACCAGGCAAGTGGGGACATTTAATTTCGTCCGCCCATATAAAGGGATAAGGATTCACCTTTCTATCCACGCCTTCTTCCTCCTGTGCTCATCCGCTCCCGCACACTCGAGCTCTAGTGCCCAAGTCCTCACTTCCATCTCAACCTTCTCCAACCATGTTCGGAGCGGGAGGCAAGTGGATGGTCTCCTCCGTCACGGAGGGAGACGTCAAGAAACTGAGGAGAGCCGGATACCTGCCCGATGATATCGCGCACCGGCTCCCAGATGAGGGATAGCTCATCCCCACCCCCAAGCCCCATGAGAGGGTGGTATTCCTCACCCATTTCCTCCGCGGACTAGGATTCCCTCTCCATCCCTTCGTCCGGGGGCTCATGTTTTATTACGGCCTGGATTTCCATGATCTCGCCCCGAACTTCATCCTCAACATCTCGGTGTTCATCGTCGTGTGCGAGGCCTTCCTCTGCATCAAGCCCCACTTCGGCTTATGGCTGAAGACCTTCAATGTTAAGACAAAGGTAGTGAGCGGCCGCCAGGCGGAGTGCGGAGGCGCCATGGTGGGCAAGATGCCCAACATCACATGGCTGGAGGGCACCTTCGTGGACACCATAAAGGGGTGGCAATCGGGGTGGTTCTATATCGCCGAGCCGCGCGACCCCGCATGGGTAGCGGCCCTCGAGTTCCGATCTGGCATCCCCATGCGGCTCACCTCCTGGAAAGAGAAGGGTCTGTCCTGGGGTAATTCAAAAGAGCTGACCGAACTCCGGTCATGTATTTAGAACATGGTGGATAAGAAGCTCAGACTTGTCAATATAGTCCAGGTTATGCTCGTCCGCCGGATACTCCCGTGCCAACAACGGGAGTTTACCTTGTGGAAGTTCAATCCGGCGCAGCACCGAACTCTGAACAGGCTCTTCGACACGAACCATGAAGATGCCTGGAGGGTGCTGTTCAAGGGCGCCACGGCCCCTTCCCCCATTACTGAGGATCGCGGATTCAGCGCGAAGCGCCACGCCAGTGCGGTAAGTTGTTTTACCTTTCACAGGATACTTGTTTTCTATATAGATTGATTCTATGCAGGATCTAAACTCCCGTGCCGTTAACAGGACTGGCAGAAGATGGTCGGACAAATCGACTGTCCGGCTCCCTTGCCCGAAGGCCCTGCAGACGCCCTTCTGGCGAAGATGTTGACTTCGGCCCCTTATAAGGTGCCGGAGAAGACCCAGAAGGCCAAGGGAGCTCAAAAGAGTTCTCGACACCAGGCGTTGCCGGACTCACCGTCCGATGAGTCTATGGCGCACTCTTCCCCCGAAGACGAGGAAGAGGAAGAAGAGGCTCCCCCTGGGGGAGATAAGAAAAGGAAGGTCGCCCCAGTTGGGGAGGCCGGAGGGTCTAAGAAGGGAAGGAAGCTCCTTCCGGACAGCTCCACCGCCGACGACGAAAGTGAAAACGAGTGGCTGCCCAGGGCCAAGCCCCAGGGGAGATCGTAAGTATTCGGATACCAAAGTAACCCATAGGATTCCTTTGTCGCATTGCTTTCCCTAAAGCCGAACTCAATTGTGAAGGCCGCCCCGAGCCAATATAGAGGTATCCTCGGATGGCTCCCTGGGCGCGTCGGACATGGATAGCGATCCAGTCCCGACCGCCACCTCCCCTCATCCAGCCGACGACACCGAGGTGCTGTCTCAAGAGGCACCGGATCGAGGGGGACAGTCCTGGAGGCACCTCAAGGCGACCTTCCGGACTCCAGGAGCCGAGGGGACGGGGTCCCCGAGAGCTCCGAGTTCGGCCCTCAGCCGAACACCGCGCCGGACCCTCCAACAGTTCCGAGCTCGGGCAGGCGGTCTCCTTCTAAGGGGGGTGAAACGCCTGTGCCGGTGACCTCTGTCCATCCAGAGGCGCCGGACACTATGTTGGAAGCGCTTCGTAGCGCTTCCATCAAGGAGGAGCACCGCACTATCATGAGTGCGGTGATCCAGAAGTTCAGTCCGCCAAGAGCGGATTGACTGAAGCCTGTACTAGCCTTCTAACAGGCTTCGAGGTAAGTGTTTTAAAATGTAGTAGAAATATTACTGCATAGACAGTAGCCCCTGATGCTTTGTTCGGTGTTCACAAAGAAAAGCCGAACAGAGGATCAAATAATATCGCAGGAGTCTAATATAAGTATGTCAATATGCATATGCAGGCTTCGCTGCTGGCGTCCGCCGCACTAACTGCGGAGGTCGCCGTACTGAAGGAGGCCCTTGAGGGGTCCCAGAAAGAGCTCGGCCTTGCTAAGAGGCAGCTCAAGGAGAACAAGGGTAAGTAATACCCCGTCTATAGATATATGTATATAAAAAGGACGCGATTTCAAAATGATAGGATCATTGTATGTTTTGCCAGGGGCCACGACCGAGGTGGCTACCCTGAAGCAAGCGCTGACCAAGGCCGAAGATACAGCGGCCAAGGAGCGCATCGAGCGAGAGAGGCACGAGGCTCGGGTGGGCGAGGTGCAACAAGAGCTCCAGGCTCTCGTGATGAAGCACGAGGCGTTGGAGCTAGACTTGAATACGCGAGAGTATGAGCTTGCCGCGGCCCGTGAGAGCACGAAGAGTGCCAAGGACGAAGCCCAAAAGGCCCTCCAAGAGATTGACGCGATGAAGAAGATAGCGGCGGGTAAGGCTTTCTATATGCAAAGCAAGCATGTAAAAGTAATTTACCAATTACTTACCCGAATCCGGAGCTCTTCAGGAGCATTCACAGATTTGCCCCGTAGTGTGTCTGATGCCGCACAATTTTACCAGGCCGAGGATGGAAGCTCGATGGAGAAGCTGTTTTGGTCTCAGTATGCTGAGGCCGAACATCCGGTGCCGACGAGTGACCAGCTGAAGCAGATGGCCGAGCTACATAGGGCGGCCGATCAGGCCATGAAGGGTTTCATAGTCCGGTTGTGGCCTGGCGATGCCCTTCCGAACAGCTTCTTTGGCCTGGTGAGGCGGCTTGTGGATGCCTGCCCACGGCTGGAGGTCGTCAAGCGATCCATCTGCATTGAAGGTGCACGCCGGGCCTTCGCCCGTGTAAAAACGCCGTGGGTCAAGCTAGATGCCGTGAAGCTGATCAAGGAGGGGCCGCCGGAGGGCAAGGCGCACCGCCACCCCAAGATGTACTACGAGGGTTTTCTGTCGGGGGCCCGTCTTATCACGGATGAGTGTTCACAAAATGTAATATTTGAATGAGACTTGCTCGTTTTTTATCCTGTGTGATGAAAACTTGTTTCATATGTGCTATGCAACGCTTGTGTGAATTTAAAATATTACCTTCTGTTTGGCTGTTTATCCAATTTGAGAGATGGCTAGTCCTCGGCTTCTGCCCCCATGCCACGAGTGCCGGGGTGTTCGAGATAAACCTGAGCACTCTTGTTCCCATGTTTGGGTCCTTCGAGGGAGGTGCTCAGCACAACGAACAAGGCAACCAGACTAATAATGCTTTATCACTCTCACTTAGCCATAGAATTCTATAATTTTAAATTTCGGCGAAGCCCCTGGTATTCGGAAGGCCGAGTTCGGGGGGCGATACACGCCTGTAAGCCGGACGGAGCCGGCCCCTCGCCCTAAGCGGCATAAGTCTTTAGGGACTCAAAAAACCTCGCCGAACAGCGACCAGTCTCTCGCCTTATCATGACAGTCAGTTTTAGCTTTCTCTACTGAGGTGCTCGGCCTGGCAGAACCGGGGCACAATCGCAGTAGTTCTCCTAGCGCTACCTTAGCCATAGAGCGGAATGTAAGGTACCAAAACATAGGAGCCGGGCAAACCCAACATTTGACCAAAGACATGATTCGGAGCTGATGCATATAATGCTATAAGTTCGGGGTGCCGCACTTGTGAAAGTGTTTGGACTTTTCACACCAAATTGTGGGTACGTAAGCCCCTGGTGCATTGGCCGTACCAGAGTGTACGGTTGCTAGGCATCATTAATGAACACATAGATATGTGTACATATAACAAAAATGCGATAATAGTCGTAATGTCATGCATTGTATATTAAAAAATTGCATTAAAGCAGAGTGATACAGATAGCGCAATAGGCAAAAGAGTAGGACTATGTCCCTTCCAAGGGCGAGCTGAGGAATTATATGAAATCTGTAATCCACCTGGGAATTTCGTAGTTGCCGGCCTCCTTGGTTGTTGTATCATGTGTTCGGCAATAGAGCTGCTGGACAGTGTTTCCAGAGATTGAAGTCCTGAAAGAAAAAAAGAAAAATAACCAAACGGGAAGCCCCTGGTGCGGTTTAGGCCGCGTTTTGGGGCGAGCCGTAGTTGTGCCCCCCCCCCCTCCCCACCTGTGCCCATGGTATTTTTAATGCGTAATTATGTACGCGCGGCACGAAAAATGCCGTTGGGCTGGGATTGGGGTGGCCGCCGTATTGCTACGTGAGCTCAGATCGTGCTAGGCGGTCTATTTGCCGATTGCCCCGAGCGCGCTTGAAGGTGTCCGGGCTTTGAAATGCCGAACTGGTAGATTGCCTTGATAGGCTGCTTTGCGCTTCTGCTGCAAGGGCTGCGGTATGCTCCTCTGTTTGGAGAGAGCGCTCTGTGTTTCCGTTGACTGTAATAACTCCGCGAGGTCCTGGCATCTTGAGCTTGAGGTATGCATAATGTGGCACTGCATTGAATCTAGCGAATGCGGTTCGTCCGAGCAGCGCGTGATAACCACTATAGAAGGGACTATATCGAAGATTAACTCTTCGCTTTGGAAGTTATCCGGGGATCCGAAGACCACTTCCAGTGTAATTGAGCCTGTGCAGTGGGCCTCTACGCCTGGAATGACGCCTTTAAAGGTCGTCTTTGTGGGTTTGATCCTTGAGGGGTCTATACCCATTTTGCACACTGTGTCCTGATAAAGCAGGTTCAGGCTGTTGCCGCCGTCCATAAGGACTCGAGTGAGGTGAAATCCGTCGATGATTGGGTCTAGGACCAGTGCGGCGAATCCGCCATGACGGATACTAGTGGGGTGGTCCCGGCGATTGAAGGTGATCGGACAGGAGGACCAAGGGTTGAACTTTGGGGCGACTGGCTCCATCGCATATACGTCCCTGAGCGCATGCTTCCGCTCCCTCTTGGGGATGTGGGTTGCGTATATCATGTTCACCGTCCGCACTTGCGGGGGAAACCTCTTCTGTCCTCTAGTGTGCGGCTGACGGGGTTCTTCCTCGTCATCGCTATGCGGCCCCTTGTCCTTGTTTTCGGCGATTAACTTGCCGGCCTGCTTGAACACCCAACAATCCCTGTTGGTGTGATTGGCTGGCTTGTCTGGGGTGCCGTGTATTTGTGTAACACCCTCGATGCGACTATATCTCCCACGTGTCGAGGCACGACTTAGAGGCATAATCGCATTGAAGGCATAAGTCGCAAGTGAGGCAATCTTCACACAACCCATGTACATATGAATATAAAGGGGGAATAAATATAATAGTTGGCTTACACTCGCCACGTCACATCAAGGTACATAAATAGCATCCATCATACAAACACTCATGGCCCGACTACGGCGCCAAAATAGAAAAGACTCCCCAACATGCGACTAAACCCTGAATCGAACCCCGAGCAGGCACCACTACTGATCATCAGGAAAAGAAACATAGTATCGCTGAGAGTCCTCGTCGTACTCCCACTTCAGCTCGAACGCACCATCCGGAGGAGTATCATCGGTCCCTGCATCTGGTATAATAGTAATCTGTGAGCCACAAGGACTCAGCAATCTCGCACCCTCGCGATCAAGACTATTTAAGCTTAATAGGTAAGGAAGGGGTAATGTGAGTGGAGCTGCAGCAAGCGACTAGCATATATGGTGGCTAACTTATTCGCCAAAGAGAGCGAGAAGAGAAGGCAAAGCACGAGCGGTAACTAAGTAGAGCAGACTACGCAAGCATAACTCCAACGCCGTGTCCACTTCCCGGACTCCGCCGAGAAGAGGCCATCACGGCAACACACGCAGTTGATTCATTTTAATTAATCAAGTTCAAGTTATCTACAATCGGACATTAACAAATTCCCATCTGCCCATAACCGCGGGCACGGCTTTCGAAAGATCAATCCCTGCAGGGGGGTCCCAACTTAGCCCATAACAAGCTCTCACGGTCAACGAAGGAATAGACCTCCACCCAGGACCCACCGATCAGACTCGGTATCCCAGTACAACAAGATGATTCGTCAGGTCAAAACTAGTCCAGCAACACCGCCCGAATGCGCCGACAAATCCCGATAGGAGCTGCACATATCTCTTTCTCAGGGCACACTCAGATTGTCTAAACTTCCGGTAGGCCAGCCCAGAGTTGCCCCTGGTGGCCACCGGCGGCTGACGTTCCGGACCAACACTCAGAGGAGCACTGGCCCGTGGGGGGCTAAAATAAAGATGACCCTCGGGCTCCGGAAACCCAAGGGAAAGAAAAGGGTAGGTGGCAAATGGTAAAACCAATGTTGGGCATTGCTGGAAAAGCTTTAATCAAGGCGAACTATCAAGGGGTTCCCATTATAACCCAACCGCGTAAGGGACGCAACAAACCGGGAACATAACACCGATATGACGGAAACTAGGGCGGCAAGAGTGGAACAAAACACTAGGCGAGAGGCCGAGCCTTCCACCCTTTACCAAGTATATAGATGAGTAAAGATAACATAGCAATATAGTGATATCCCAACAAGTAAATAAATGTTCCAACAAGGAACGGCTCCAATCTTCGCCTGCAACTAACAACGCTATAAGAAGGGCTGAGCAAAGCGGTAACATAGCCAATCAATGGTTTGCTAGGACAAAGGTGGGTTAGAGGCTCAAACATGGCAATTGGGAGGCTGACAAGCAAGTGGTAGGCATCGTAGCATTGGCAAAGCAAAAGAGCGAGCAAACTAGCATAGCAAAGATAGTAGTGATTTCAAGGGTGTGATCATCTTGCCTGCACAGTTGTCAGAATTGACTGGATGCTCAAAAGCAAACTCAACGGGCTCCTCGTTAGCGAACTCGTCTCCCGGCTCTACCCAACAACACAAACAAGCAACAATGATACAATCAACCACGTGCAAGGGCAACCAATAAGATGCAAAGATGATATGCTATGCGGGATGCGATGCGGGATGCAAGAATGCAACATATAACAGGAAATGCATGTCCCTGGCCTAAACTTGGAAATCCAAGTGTGCCACTGGATAGAGGGGAAGAAATCCCCGGAAAACGATATAAAGATCATGGCAATCGGAGCTACGGTTAAGAAATGGCAAGCGTTTTACTAAACAAACCGATCTGCGATTTACAGCAACATGCCTCCTAAATGCAACAAAATGAACATGCTACAGCCACCCAACATGAAAACAAATTGCATGGCAGTGATGTATTCATCAAGCCTATCAAATCATCATGATTGAGGCATAGGCAAATTCATCCATTAAGGGCTTCAAACAAGCATGGCAAAACTGAATAAGCAAAACAGATTTCAGACTTAGCGAAATTAACGCTAGTCTGAAATTTCAGACCACAATGCTCTCTTCGGAGCAGCAAAACAACATGAAGGAAAACCTAAACATAGCAAGTAAGAGCATGGCATGGAGCTACTCAACAAGCTTAACAAAACACCCAACATGACCTGGGGCCAAAAGGGTTCACAAAATACTCTACCGAGCACACGAACATCGATGAAACACAATCAGTTTTCAGACTTAGTGAAAACTGGGACATGCTGAAATAACAACTCACGGAGGCATATAAACGAGCTCGATGCTCTCACTACGGTGCAAGTCATGGCAAGGCAAGCATATATCCATTAAGAAGGCACAAAATGCTAGCTAGACAAGGCAAGAACAATGGCATAGCATGCATGGATCACTAGCAATCACTCCGGCAAAATCGCAAAAGAGTTAACGATCTGCCCAAAACAGCAACTATCCAAAAGTTGAGCTCGATTGAGTCAACCTAGGGTGCTCCAACATAACAAGTAAAGACATGGATGGATTAAGAACAACAAGCATAACAAATCACTCTTACTTATCATCCTCAAAAGAGGCACGGATCACTAGGAATCAAGCCGGACATATAGCATCGTGAACTAAAACGGCTCAGACTTAGTGAAAATCACTAAGTCCCTGAAATCTGAAATCTCAGGTAGCCCTCTTCGCAAGCTTGCACAAGACAACACACACATCCTAAAAATACATGGAAGGCACCTCTGGAAAGAAGATAACATGCTTAACAATTCATCTCAAAGGGGTACAGGCATATCATGCACGGATTAAATATGGCAAAAATGACAAAAGTGCATGTTGGATTAACGGATCTGCAATTTAACTCAACATGCCTCCTTCCAACACCATTTTGGGCACCAAGATGACCTCAAACGCAAATGATGCAATGGAATGAAATGATGTACTCGTCGAGACGAAGAATTTGACATATCATACGCCCAAATCGGAGCTACGGATGCGGAGATACAGGCAGTCAAATTATGCACAAAAGTTAAGGGGGAGAGGGAAATAGTCAACCGGATCTAGGGTTTTTACTGTAGCTCCGATCCAGATCCGGTCAACGCGGGTCCGAGCCCGCCGGCGCGTGGATCGGGGATCGCCGGCGACGAGGAGGCAGGAGCCGCCGGCGTCGATGGCGCGGCGGGGGAAGGGGAGGCCGGCGGCTCGCCGGGGCAGGAGAGGACCGGGGCGGCGCCCGATGACGACGGCGGCCGGAGGCGGCGACCGCGGCGTGGGGCGGCTCCCGGCGATAGGAGCCGGCGCGGGGCAGCGCGGGCCGTAGGGGAGCTCGCCGGCGATGAGGGCGCGGCGGGGCTCGGCAGCTCCGGCCGGGAGGAGGCGCCGGGCGCGGAGAAGACGAACGCGGGCGGCGGCACGCGCGGATGGGCCGGGCGGGCCCGCTGCGGGCTCGCCGGGCCGCGGCGGCTGGAGGCGGCGGAGATCCACGTGTCGGCTGGCGATTGGCGCGGGGCACGGGCGGACGCGTCCGGCTCTGCCCCGGACGTGTCCGGCGGCGGCGGAGGTTTTTTTTAGGGTTTGGAGAGGGGGATCCGGGATTTGGAGGAGGGGGTCTATTTATAGACCTAGAGGGAGCTAAGAGAGTCCAAATGAGGTGCGGTTTTCGCCCACACGATCGTGATCGAACAACCGAGATGATGGAGCTGAGTTTGGTGGGTTTTGGGCTGCACACACACGAGGCCTTTTCGGTCCCTCGGTTAACCGTTGGAGTATCAAACGAAGTCCAAATGACCCGAAACTTGACAGGCGGTCTACCGGTAGTAAACCAAGGCCGCATGGCAAGTCTCGGCCCAATCCGGAAATGTTTAATCCCCACACACGAAAGAAAGCTAGAAATGGCCACCGGAGGAGAACGAAGCGCCGGAATGCAAAACGGACAACGGGGAAAATGCTCGAATGCATGAGATGAACATGTATGCAAATGCAATGCACGTGACGACATGATATGAGATGCACGAAAAATGAAACAACACACGGAGGCAAAGACCCGAACCCGAGAATTAAATATAACTTAATGCCGGAAACGGCAAGAGTCGGAGTACAATTGGGGAAGGTTACATGTGGGGCGTTACAACACTCCACCACTACGAAAAGATCTCGTCCCGAGATCTAGGACTGAAAGAACTCCGGGTACTCAGAACGGAGGTGATCCTCGCGTTCCCAGGTAGCTTCACGGTCGGAATGGTGTGACCACTTGACTTTGAGAAACTTGATTGACTTGTTGCGAGTTTTGCGTTCAGTCTCTTCAAGGATTGCAACCGGGTGCTCATGGTAGGAGAGATCTTCTTGGAGCTCAATGTCCTCGAAGTTGACGGTGCGCTCAGGCGTCTTGAAGCACTTACGGAGTTGCGAGACGTGGAACACATCATGAACATTGGCAAAGGTTGCAGGAAGCTCGAGTTGATAGGCGAGGTCGCCTCTCTTGCTGACGATCTTGAAAGGCCTGACGTATCTTGGGGCAAGCTTCCCTTTGATACCGAAGCGACGAGTCCCTTTCATTGGAGAGACGCGGAGGTAGACATGATCTCCGATCTCGAAGGCCAAATCACGGTGCTTGCTGTCGTAATAGCTCTTCTGACGAGACTGGGCTGCTTTGAGGTTATCACGAATGACCTTGCACATTTCTTCTGCTTCTGTGATCAGGTCATTACCCAGCAGCTGACGTTCACCGGTTTCAGACCAGTTGAGAGGTGTACGGCACTTCCTACCATACAGAATTTCAAACGGGGCCTTGCCGGAACTTGCTTGGAAACTATTGTTGTATGAGAATTCAGCATAAGGAAGGCAATCCTCCCACTTCATGCCGAAGGAGATAACACAAGCCCTGAGCATATCTTCAAGAATCCGGTTGACACGCTCGACTTGACCGCTTGTTTGAGGGTGGAAAGCAGTGCTGAAGCGAATGCTGGTGCCCATGGCCTTCTGAAAAGAATCCCAAAACTTGGAGGTAAAGATGCTGCCACGGTCTGAAGATATCACTTGAGGAATACCGTGCAGGGAGACAATGCGAGAGGTGTAGAGCTCCGCCAATTGAGCTGCAGTGATTGACTCTTTGATAGGCAAGAAATGAGCCACTTTGGTCAGCTTGTCGATGACAACGAATATAGCATCATTGCCACGTTTGGACTTAGGAAACCCAGTCACGAAGTCCATTTCAATGTGGTCAAACTTCCATTCTGGAATGGCGAGAGGTTGGAGGAGACCTGCTGGCCTTTGGTGTTCTGCTTTCACTCTTCTGCAGACATCACATTCATTCACGAATTGAGCGATCTCGCGCTTCATTCGAGTCCACCAATAAGTTTGCTTCAGGTCTTGATACATCTTCGTGCTCCCAGGGTGGATGGAGAGGAGAGAGTTATGAGCCTCATTCATGATCACTTTACTAAGTTCTCCTTTGGGCACAACAATTCGATCCTCGAAGAAGAGAGTGTCCTTGTCATCAAGCCGGTAGCACTTGTACTTGGACTGACTCTTTGCAATACCAATCTTCACCTTTTTCACCATCGCATCAAGAAGCTGGGCTTGGCGAATCTGGTCTTCCAAGGTAGGAGAAACTTGAAGGTTGGCAAGGAAACCTTGAGGAACAACTTGCAGATTAAGTTTGCGGAAGGCTTCACAAAGCTCGGGTTGATAAGGCTTGAGAATTAGACTGTTGCAATATGCTTTTCTGCTCAAAGCGTCAGCAATCACATTAGCCTTGCCTGGAGTATACTCGATACTCGGATTGTACTCTTGAATCATTTCGACCCATCGAGTCTGCCTGAGGTTGAGATTAGGCTGAGTGAAGATGTACTTGAGACTCTTGTGATCAGTGAAAATGTCCACTTTCCTTCCCAAGAGAAGATGTCTCCAAGTCAACAATGCGTGCACAACTGCCGCCAACTCGAGATCATGAGTGGGGTAGTTCTTCTCATTTGGCTTCAACTGGCGAGAGGTATAAGCAACAACTTTCTTCTCTTGCATCAGTACTGCACCGAGACCTTGGAGAGAGGCATCACAAAAGACCTCGTACGGCTTGGTTTCATCGGGCG
This sequence comes from Triticum monococcum, assembly GCA_034509565.1. Classification (NCBI taxonomy): domain Eukaryota; kingdom Viridiplantae; phylum Streptophyta; class Magnoliopsida; order Poales; family Poaceae; genus Triticum; species Triticum monococcum. Next base: position 86,837,898 of record CM067843.1, read on the forward strand.
GAGTTAGAACTGGAGCAGTGATCAATTTCTCTTTCAAAGCGTTGAAAGCAACATCACACTCCGGAGACCAAACGTACTTGACGTGCTTCTGAAGAAGATTTGAGAGAGGCTTCGCGATCTTGGAGAAGTTTTCAACGAATCTTCGACAATAACTTGCAAGACCGAGGAAGCTACGGAGTTGCTTCACATTCTGAGGAGGTTCCCAATTAACAATTGCAGACACCTTCTCAGGATCCACGGAAATGCCCTTGGCAGAGATAATATGACCAAGATAAAGAACCTCATCGAGCCAAAACTCACACTTGGAGAACTTGGCATAGAATTGATGTTCCCTTAGCTTGTCAAGAACCAAACGCAAGTGTTTGGCATGATCTTCCTTGTTCTTCGAGAAAACCAGGATATCATCGAGATAGACCAAAACGAAGTCGTTGGTGTAGGGGTTGAAGATGAAGTTCATCATGCGAGAGAACATCGGAGGAGCATTGGCGAGGCCAAAAGACATAACAGTGTATTCATATGACCCATAGCTTGTTCTGAACGCCGTCTTTGGAATGTCTTGTTCACGAATGCGAATTTGATGATAACCCATACGGAGATCAAGCTTGGAGAATACTTGGGCACCCTTGAGTTGTTCGAATAGCTCATTAATGTTGGGAAGTGGATACTTGTTCTTGATGGTCTTCTTGTTCAATGGACGATAATCAACACAAAGTCGGTCCGTTCCATCCTTCTTCTTCACAAGAAGAACACCACAACCCCACGGAGAAGTACTAGGCCGAATGAGACCCATCCTTTCTTGCACATCGAGCTGTTTCTTCAACTCCTTCAACTCTTCGGGGCCGAGCTTGTAAGGCCGTTTGCACACCGGTTCCGTACCAGGCTCAAGTTCAATAACGAATTCAACAGGCCGGTTTGGAGGCATGCCTGGGAGTTCTTTAGGGAAGACATCTTGATACTCACAAACAACCGGAATCTGCGAAATAGCATCCAATTCACCCTTTTCATTGAGAGAGAATAACCGGATGGTATTATCCCGAGCAGCAAAGACAATCACTTCCTCCCACGAATGAGTCAGTTGAATCTGCTTGGCTGCGCAATCCAGCTGAGCTTTATGTTTAGAGAGCCAGTCCATCCCAAGAATGAGGTCGATATCGGAATTGCCAAGAACCGTTGGAGAAGCCAAGAACTTGAAGTCACCCAACTTGATAGAAATATCCGGAGCAATGGAGTTAGCCTGCATGCGTTTACCAGGAGAGACGACTGCTAATGGACTAGGCAGAATTTGCTGAGCCAAACCATGCCTAGATGTAAAAGGCCTTGAAATGAAACAATGCGATGCACCTGTGTCAAAAAGAACTTTTGCAGGAATATCATTAACAGGAAGGTTACCCATGATCACATCTGACGAATCCTCTGCCTGAGCTGCGTTCATCAAGTTGACCTTGGCGGACTTGGAATTATGCTTGACCACAGCTGTACTTGCCGATCTGACAGGAGGAGGAGGAGGAAGACGCCTCTGGTTAAAACACTTAATTGGCGTAGTGACCCTTCTGTTGGCACTTGTTGCACGTGACCTCTGAGAGCGGATGGTGGTACGGAGCACTCGATCTTGGAGCTTGAGACGAAGTCTTGTTCTGAAAGCCTGGGTTGGGTGGGTGGGAAGAACCACTGCCACCTTTGCTCTTCTGCTGATACGGCTGACGGAACGGAGGAGGAGGAAGCCAATACTTCTGCTGCTTGGTCACTTGAGTAGAGGACGAAGACGAAGTGTCTCTGACTCGCTTCCTGGAAGCATCACACCTGAGCTGAGCAGCCTCTTGCTTCAGTGCCATGTTGTAAAACTCATCGTATCTCAGCGGCTCGAAGAGGACAAGAGCGAGCTGAATTTCTTCACGAAGACCACCCCTGAACTGATAGATCATGCTCTTCTCATCAGGAACATCCTGCTTGGCAAAACGGGCGAGCTTCTGGAACAACTTGTTGTAGTCATAGACAGACAAAGAGCCTTGCTTCAGATTGCGGAATTCTTCACGTTTGCTTTCAGTCACACTTTGAGGAATGTGATGAGCGCGGAAATCATGACGGAAATCATCCCAAGTGATCAAACGTCCACCTCTGGAATCCCGGTACTGCTGAAACCACTCTGCGGCCTGATCCTTGAGCTAGAAAGACGCGAACTTGACGAAATCTTCAGGTCTGACATTGCTACATTCAAAATGCTTGCCCAGATCGACTAACCAATCATCAGCATCGGTAGCCTCAACGCAGTTACTGAACGTCTTTGGACCATTAGCGAGGAACTGATGCAGAGTTGCAAACTGGTTCTGGTTGCTGCCTTGGTTCGCTTGACTGCTTTGATTCCGCTCTTGGATGATTTGCATGATCAGCTGAGTATTTGCATTAGTAGCAGCCATCACAGCCTGCCATGCTTCCGGAGGAGGCGGAGGTGGCGGAGGATCTGGGTTCGGAGTGGTGCGCGTTGGAGGAGCCATCCTGAAGAGGTTGACCACCATTAGCACACAAATAGAGAAATATAGAAGGTGAATCCAATGGAATGAAAAAATTGCAACATAAGTCTTCACATCCGAACAAAATGAACGAATGCACTTCTCTTGAAGTGGTCACATATTCCTAAATTGCGAAGCCACGAAGAATCAGGTAGAAGAGGTACATCAACGAGGGATGGAATCAATATATGACGTCGGAGAAGAACGAACACCACAACTCAAAATAAACCAAGGGTTGGCTTGCGGAATAAGCCGGAACAAACACATGATAGAAATTTCGTCCGAAGTGTTCGTGGTAGGACCTACACGGGCTCGACCGTACAGCACCATCATGTACAAGGCAGTGCACATGACATACGAAGCGTCCCCGAGTCAGCATAGCCAAGGACTCTTTAAGACACAACGAGGCCACTGTAAAATCGACCGTGAATAGGCGAACCACTAGACGTCGAACCCCAATTTCATATCACACATCTGTTGGAAAGATATCCTAAGGCTACCTGAATTCCCACCTATGAAATTCCCGAAACTTTCCGGTTATGCAATCAGGTGTTGAGGATACAGGGGAAGCATAATATCTCACCCAAGCTAGCAAATCCTACATCCAGCTGCATCCATCCTTCAACACATAACCAAGAAACCTTCGGAAACCATCCATCTCAACCTTCGAAAAGCATCCGTTATACAAGTTATGGCGATACTCCCGAACTCCCGCCCCAGTACTGGGTGGCGTCGAGGTTATCTCACCAACGAACTGCATAAAGGAGATTTTCGATGTTGCGCACATATCTCAAGTATGCCAGAATTGCAACGATAGAATTATGATGACAACACCTCAGAGCTCAACTCCCCGGGACACTTCCACTAAACCCCTGACAGGAGGCACCAAGACAGTATTCTCATCATAAGCCATCGGAACAAAACTAAGATACTCGCGTGATCCTAAAAAAAAATTAGTGAAATCTGAGAAGAGAAGAGTCAAAACTCTACGTCAGGATGCCTTACCAGAGCGATGAGGAGACTGGGAAGTAAAAAGAATTCCTAAGCTCTCCGATATATAATTCCTAAGGACTCAAAACATTTTTCTAGACACAACTCGGCTGCTAGAAACGATCAAGCAATGGGGCTCCTAAGGTCGGGGAAGGCTCTGATACCAACTTGTAACACCCTCGATGCGACTATATCTCCCACGTGTCGAGGCACGACTTAGAGCCATAATCGCATTGAAGGCATAAGTCGCAAGTGAGGCAATCTTCACACAACCCATGTACATATGAATATAAAGGGGGAATAAATATAATAGTTGGCTTACACTCGCCACGTCACATCAAGGTACATAAATAGCATCCATCATACAAACACTCATGGCCCGACTACGGCGCCAAAATAGAAAAGACTCCCCAACATGCGACTAAACCCTGAATCGAACCCCGAGCAGGCACCACTACTGATCATCAGGAAAAGAAACATAGTATCGCTGAGAGTCCTCGTCGTACTCCCACTTCAGCTCGAACGCACCATCCGGAGGAGTATCATCGGTCCCTGCATCTGGTATAATAGTAATCTGTGAGCCACAAGGACTCAGCAATCTCGCACCCTCGCGATCAAGACTATTTAAGCTTAATAGGTAAGGAAGGGGTAATGTGAGTGGAGCTGCAGCAAGCGACTAGCATATATGGTGGCTAACTTATTCGCCAAAGAGAGCGAGAAGAGAAGGCAAAGCACGAGCGGTAACTAAGTAGAGCAGACTACGCAAGCATAACTCCAACGCCGTGTCCACTTCCCGGACTCCGCCGAGAAGAGGCCATCACGGCAACACACGCAGTTGATTCATTTTAATTAATCAAGTTCAAGTTATCTACAACCGGACATTAACAAATTCCCATCTGCCCATAACCGCGGGCACGGCTTTCGAAAGATCAATCCCTGCAGGGGGGTCCCAACTTAGCCCATAACAAGCTCTCACGGTCAACGAAGGAATAGACCTCCACCCAGGACCCACCGATCAGACTCGGTATCCCAGTACAACAAGATGATTCGTCAGGTCAAAACTAGTCCAGCAACACCGCCCGAATGCGCCGACAAATCCCGATAGGAGCTGCACATATCTCTTTCTCAGGGCACACTCAGATTGTCTAAACTTCCGGTAGGCCAGCCCAGAGTTGCCCCTGGTGGCCACCGGCGGCTGACGTTCCGGACCAACACTCAGAGGAGCACTGGCCCGTGGGGGGCTAAAATAAAGATGACCCTCGGGCTCCGGAAACCCAAGGGAAAGAAAAGGGTAGGTGGCAAATGGTAAAACCAATGTTGGGCATTGCTGGAAAAGCTTTAATCAAGGCGAACTATCAAGGGGTTCCCATTATAGCCCAACCGCGTAAGGGACGCAACAAACCGGGAACATAACACCGATATGACGGAAACTAGGGCGGCAAGAGTGGAACAAAACACTAGGCGAGAGGCCGAGCCTTCCACCCTTTACCAAGTATATAGATGAGTAAAGATAACATAGCAATATAGTGATATCCCAACAAGTAAATAAATGTTCCAACAAGGAACGGCTCCAATCTTCGCCTGCAACTAACAACGCTATAAGAAGGGCTGAGCAAAGCGGTAACATAGCCAATCAATGGTTTGCTAGGACAAAGGTGGGTTAGAGGCTCAAACATGGCAATTGGGAGGCTGACAAGCAAGTGGTAGGCATCGTAGCATTGGCAAAGCAAAAGAGCGAGCAAACTAGCATAGCAAAGATAGTAGTGATTTCAAGGGTGTGATCATCTTGCCTGCACAGTTGTCAGAATTGACTGGATCCTCAAAAGCAAACTCAACGGGCTCCTCGTTAGCGAACTCGTCTCCCGGCTCTACCCAACAACACAAACAAGCTACAATGATACAATCAACCACGTGCAAGGGCAACCAATAAGATGCAAAGATGATATGCTATGCGGGATGCGATGCGGGATGCAAGAATGCAACATATAACAGGAAATGCATGACCCTGGCCTCAACTTGGAAATCCAAGTGTGCCACTGGATAGAGGGGAAGAAATCCCCGGAAAACGATATAAAGATCATGGCAATCGGAGCTACGGTTAAGAAATGGCAAGCGTTTTACTAAACAAACCGATCTGCGATTTACAGCAACATGCCTCCTAAATGCAACAAAATGAACATGCTACAGCCACCCAACATGAAAACAAATTGCATGGCAGTGATGTACTCATCAAGCTTATCAAATCATCATGACTGAGGCATAGGCAAATTCATCCATTAAGGGCTTCAAACAAGCATGGCAAAACTGAATAAGCAAAACAGATTTCAGACTTAGCGAAATTAACGCTAGTCTGAAATTTCAGACCACGATGCTCTCTTCGGAGCAGCAAAACAACATGAAGGAAAACCTAAACATAGCAAGTAAGAGCATGGCATGGAGCTACTCAACAAGCTTAACAAAACACCCAACATGACCTGGGGCCAAAAGGGTTCACAAAATACTCTACCGAGCACACGAACATCGATGAAACACAATCAGTTTTCAGACTTAGTGAAAACTGGGACATGCTGAAATAACAACTCACGGAGGCATATAAACGAGCTCGATGCTCTCACTACGGTGCAAGTCATGGCAAGGCAAGCATATATACATTAAGAAGGCACAAAATGCTAGCTAGACAAGGCAAGAACAATGGCATAGCATGCATGGATCACTAGCAATCACTCCGGCAAAATCGCAAAAGAGTTAACGATCTGCCCAAAACAGCAACTATCCAAAAGTTGAGCTCGATTGAGTCAACCTAGGGTGCTCCAACATAACAAGTAAAGACATGGATGGATTAAGAACAACAAGCATAACAAATCACTCTTACTTATCATCCTCAAAAGAGGCACGGATCACTAGGAATCAAGCCGGACATATAGCATCGTGAACTAAAACGGCTCAGACTTAGTGAAAATCACTAAGTCCCTGAAATCTGAAATCTCAGGTAGCCCTCTTCGCAAGCTTGCACAAGACAACACACACATCCTAAAAATACATGGAAGGCACCTCTGGAAAGAAGACAACATGCTTAACAATTCATCCCAAAGGGGCACAGGCATATCATGCACGGATTAAATATGGCAAAAATGACAAAAGTGCATGTTGGATTAACGGATCTGCAATTTAACTCAACATGCCTCCTTCCAACACCATTTTGGGCACCAAGATGACCTCAAACGCAAATGATGCAATGGAATGAAATGATGTACTCGTCGAGACAAAGAGTTTGACATATCATACGCCCAAATCGGAGCTACAGATGCGGAGAAACAGGCAGTCAAAGTATGCACAAAAGTTAAGGGGGAGAGGGAAATAGTCAACCGGATCTAGGGTTTTTACTGTAGCTCCGATCCAGATCCGGTCAACGCGGGTCCGAGCCCGCCGGCGCGCGGATCGGGGATCGCCGGCGACGAGGAGGCAGGAGCCGCCGGCGTCGATGGCGCGGCGGGGGAAGGGGAGGCCGGCGGCTCGCCGGGGCAGGAGAGGACCGGGGCGGCGCCCGGTGACGACGGCGGCCGAAGGCGGCGACCGCGGCGTGGGGCGGCTCCCGGCGATAGGAGCCGGCGCGGGGCAGCGCGGGCCATAGGGGAGCTCGCCGGCGACGAGGGCGCGGCGGGGCTCGGCAGCTCCGGCCGGGAGGAGGCGCCGGGCGCGGAGAAGACGAACGCGGGCGGCGGCGCGCGCGGATGGGCCGGGCGGGCCCGCTGCAGGCTCGCCGGGCCGCGGCGGCTGGAGGCGGCGGAGATCCACGTGTCGGCTGGCGATTGGCGCGGGGCGCGGGCGGACGCGTCCGGCTCCGCCCCGGACGTGTCCGGCGGCGGCGGAGGTTTTTTTTTAGGGTTTGGACAGGGGGATCCGGGATTTGGAGGAGGGGGGTCTATTTATAGACCTAGAGGGAGCTAGGAGAGTCCAAATGAGGTGCGGTTTTCGCCCACACGATCGTGATCGAACGACCGAGATGATGGAGCTGAGTTTGGTGGGTTTTGGGCCAAAATGGAGGGGTGTTGGGCTGCACACACACGAGGCCTTTTCGGTCCCTCGGTTAACCGTTGGAGTATCAAACGAAGTCCAAATGACCCGAAACTTGACAGGCGGTCTACCGGTAGTAAACCAAGGCCGCATGGCAAGTCTCGGCCCAATCCGGAAATGTTTAATCCCCACACACGAAAGAAAGCTAGAAATGGCCACCGGAGGAGAACGAAGCGCCGGAATGCAAAACGGACAACGGGGAAAATGCTCGAATGCATGAGATGAACATGTATGCAAATGCAATGCACGTGACGACATGATATGAGATACACGAAAAACGAAACAACACACGGAGGCAAAGACCCGAACCCGAGAATTAAATATAACTTAATGCCGGAAACGGCAAGAGTCGGAGTACAATTGGGGAAGGTTACATGTGGGGCGTTACAATTTGACACGAGCGATCGAGTATACGGTCCAAGCTGGACGGACCCGGTGTACTTTGTTTGAATGGCTTTTTCCGCTGACCGGGTTTAGAGCCTTTGAATCCGGCATTGACTACCGTATCCTCAGTACTTTCGCCGTTAATGCGGCGCTTATGCTTATTGCGACGTGACCTGTTGTTGCCGTCCTTGGTATCTGAGGTTGTTAGGGAACGTAGTAATTTCAAAAAAATTCCTACGCACACGCAAGATCATGGTGATGCATAGCAACGAGAGGGGAGAGTCTGATCTACGTACCCTTGTAGATCGCAACGGAAGCATTGACACAATGTAGAGGAAGTAGTCGTACGTCTTCTTCCCGATCCGACCGATCCAAGCACCGTTACTCTGGCACCTCCGAGTTCTTAGCACACGTACAGCTCGATGACGATCCCCGGGCTCCGATCCAGCAAAGCGTCGGGGAGGAGTTCCGTCAGCACGACGGCGTGGTGACGATCTTGATGTACTACCATCGCAGGGCTTCGCCTAAGCACTACAACGATATAATCGAGGTGGTATATGGTGGCAGGGGGCACCGCACACGGCTAAGGAACGATCTCAATGATCAACTTGTGTGTCTATGGGGTGCCCCCTGCCTCAGTATATAAAGGATGGAGGAGGAGGAGGCCGGCCAAGGCTATTGGTGCGGCCAGGATGGGAGTCCTACTAGGACTCCAAGTCCTAGTAGGAGTCCATCAAGAGGGGAGGAAGGGAGAAGGAAGTGGAGGAGTAGGAAAGGTGGCCGGCCCCCTTTTCCCTAGTCCAATTCGGACTAGAGGGGAGGGGGGCGCAGCAGCCTTTTTCCTCTTCCCACTAAAGCCCATCAAGGCCCATTACTTCTCCCGTAACTACCCGGTACTCCGAAAAATACCCGAATCACTCGGAACCTTTCCGATGTCCGAATATAGTCATCCAATATATCGATCTTTATGTCTCGACCATTTGGAGACTCCTCGTCATGTCCCCGATCTCATCCGGGACTCCGAACTCCTTTGGTACATCAAAACTCATAAACTCATAATATAACTGTCATCGAAACCTTAAGCGTGCGGACCCTACGGTTCGAGAACAATGTAGACATGACCGAGACACGTCTCCAGTCAATAACCAAAAGCGGGACCTGGATGCCCATATTGGCTCCTACATATTCTACGAAGATCTTTATCGGTCAGACCGCATAACAACATACGTTGTTCCCTTTGTCATCGGTATGTTACTTGCCCGAGATTCGATCATCAGTATCCCAATACCTAGTTCAATCTCGTTACCGGCAAGTCTCTTTACTCGTTCCGTAATACATCATCTCACAACTAACATATTAGTTGCAATGCTTGCAAGGCTTAGGTGATGTGCATTACCGAGAGGGCCCAGAGATACCTCTCCGACAATCGGAGTGACAAATCCTAATCTCAAAATACGCCAACCCAACATCTACCTTTGGAGACACCTGTAGTACTCCTTTATAATCACCCAGTTACGTTGTGACATTTGGTAGTACCCAAAGTGTTCCTCCGGCAAACGGGAGTTGCATAATCTCATAGTCATAGGAACATGTATAAGTCATGAAGAAAGCAATAGCAACATACTAAACGATCGGGTGCTAAGCTAATGGAATGGGTCATGTCAATCAGATCATTCAACTAATGATGTGACCTCGTTAATCAAATAACAACTCTTTTGTCCATGGTTAGGAAACATTACCATCTTTGATTAACGAGCTAGTCAAGTAGAGGCATACTAGTGACACTCTGTTTGTCTATGTATTCACACATGTATTATGTTTCCGGTTAATACAATTCTAGCATGAATAATAAACATTTATCATGATATAAGGAAATAAATAATAACTTTATTATTGCCTCTAGGGCATATTTCCTTCAGTCTCCCACTTGCACTAGAGTCAATAATCTAGTTCACATCGTCATGTGATTTAACAGCAATAGTTCACATCACCATGTGATTAACACCCATAGTTCACATCGTCATGTGACCAACACTCAAAGGGTTTACTAGAGTCAGTAATCTAGTTCACATATCTATGTTATTAACATCCAAAGAGTACTAAGGTGTGATCATGTTTTGCTTGTGAGATAATTTTAGTCAACGGGTCTATCACATTCAGATCCGTAAGTATTTTGCAAGTTCTATGTCTACAATGCTCTACACGGAGCTACTCTAGCTAATTGCTCCCACTTTCAATATGTATCCAGATTGAGACTTTAGATTCATCTGGATCAGTGTCAAAAACTTGCATCGACGTAACCCTTTACGACGAACCTTTTTGTCACATCCATAATCGAGAAACATATCCTTATTTCACTAAGGATAATTCCGACCGCTGTCCAGTGATCTACTCCTAGATCACTATTGTACTCCCTTGCCAAATCAATGCAGGGTATACAATAGATTTGGTATACAGCATGACATACTTTATAGAACCTATGGCCAAGGCATATGGAATGACTTTCATTCTCTTTCTATCTTCTGCCGTGGTCGGGCTTTTAGTCTTACTCAACTTCACACCTTGTAATACAGGTAAGAACTCTTTCTTTGACTGCTCCATTTTGAACTACTTCAAAATCTTGTCAAGGTATGTACTCATTGAAAAAACTTATCAAGCGTCTTGATCTATCTCTATAGATCTTGAAGCTCAATATGTAAGCAGCTTCACCGAAGTCTTTCTTTAAAAAACTCCTTTCAAACACTCATTTATGCTTTACAGAATAATTCTACATTATTTCCGATCAACAATATGTCATTCACATATACTTTATCAGAAATATTGTAGTGCTCCCACTCACTTTCTTGTAAATACAGGTTTCACCGCAAGTCTGTATAAAACTATATGCTTTGATCAACTCAGCAAAGCGTATATTCCAACTCCGAGATGCTTGCACCAGTCGATAGATGGATCGCTGGAGCTTGCACATTTTGTTAGCACCTTTCAGATTGACAAAACCTTCTGGTTGCATCATATACAACTCTTCTTTAATAAATCCATTAAGGAATGCAATTTTGTTTATCCGTTTGCCAGATTTCATAAAATGCGGCAATTACTAACATGATTCGGACAGACTCAAGCATAGACACGAGTGAGAAGCTCTCATCGTAGTCAACACCTTGAACTTGTCGAAAACCTTTTGCGACAATTCTAGCTTTGTAGATAGTAACACTACTATCAGCGTCCGTCTTCCTCTTGAAGATCCATTTATTTTCTATGGCTTGCCGATCATTGGGCAAATCCATCAAAGTCCATACTTTGTTCTCATACATGGATCATATCTCAGATTTCATGGCCTCAAACCATTTCGCGGAATTTGGGCTCATCATCGCTTCCTCATAGTTCGTAGGTTCGTCATGGTCAAGTAACATGACCTCCAGAACAGGATTACCATACCACACTGGTGCGGATTTCACTCTGGTTTACCTACGAGATTTGGTAGTAACTTGATCCGAAGTTTCATGATCATTATCATTAGCTTCCTCACTAATTGGTGTAGGAGTCACAAGAACAGATTTCTGTGATGAACTACTTTCCAATAAAGGAGAAGGTACAATTACCTTATCAAGTTCTACTTTCCTCCCACTCACTTCTTTCGAGAGAAACTCCTTCTCTAGAAAGTATCCATTATAAGCAACGAATGTCTTGCCTTAGGATCTGTGATAGAAGGTGTACCCAACAGTCTCCTTTTGGGTATCCTATGAAGACATATTTCTCCGATTTGGTTTTGAGCTTATCAGGATGAAACTTTTTCACATAAGCATCACGACCCCAAACTTTAAGAAACGACTACTTTGTTTTCTTGCTAAACCACAGTTCAGATTGTGTCGACTCAGCGGACTTAGATGGTGCCCCTTTTTAACGTGAATGCAGTTGTCTCTAATGTATAACCCCAAAACGATAGTGGTAGATCGGTAAGAGACATCATAGATCGCACTATATCTAATAAAGTACGGTTATGACGTTCGGACACACCATTACACTATGGTGTTCCATGTGGCGTGAGTAGTGAAACTATTTCACATTGTTTTTAACTGAAGGCCAAACTCGTAACTCAAATACTTTTCTCTACGATCAGATCATAGAAACTTTATTTTCTTGTTACGATGATTTTTCACTTCACTCTGAAATTCTTTAAACTTTTCAAATGTTTCAGACTTATGTTTCATCAAGTAGATATACTCATATCTGCTCAAATCATCTGTGAAGATCAGAAAATAATGATACCTGTCGCGAGCCTCAATATTCATCGGACCACATACATCAGTATGTATGATTTCCAACAAATCTGTTGCTCGCTCCATTGTTCCGAAGAACAGAGTCTTAGTCATCTTGCCCATGAGGCATGGTCCGCAAGCATCAACTGATTCATAATCAAGTGATTCCAAAAGCCCATCAGCATGGAGTTTCTTCATGCGCTTTACACCAATATGACCTAAACGGCAGTGCTACAAATAAGTTGCACTATCATTATTAACTTTGCATCTTTTGGTTTCAATATTATGATTATGTGTATCACTACGATCGAGATCCAACGAACTATTTTCATTGGGTGTGTAACCATATAAGGTTTTATTCATGTAAACAGAACAACAATTTATTCTCTTACTTAAATGAATAACCGTATTACAATAAACATGATCAAATCATATTCATGCTCAACGCAAACACCAAATAACACTTATTTAGGTTCAACACTAATCTCGAAATTATGGGGAGTGTGCGATGATGATCATATCAATCTTGGAACCACTTCCAACACACATCGTCACTTCACCCTTAACTAGTCTCTGTTTATTCTGCAACTCCCGTTTCGAGTTACTAATCTCAGCAACTGAACTAGTATCAAATACTGAGGGTTTGCTATAAACACTAGTAAAGTACACATCAATAACATGTATATCAAATATACTTATGTTCACTTTGCCATCCTTCTTATCCGCTAATCACTTGGGGTAGTTCCGCTTCCAGTGACCAGTCCCTTTGCAGTAGAAGCACTCAGTCTCAGGCTTAGGTCCAGACTTGGGCTTCTTCACTTGAGCAGCAACTTGCTTGCTGTTCCTTTTGAAGTTCCCCTTCTTCCCTCTACCCTTTTCTTGAAACTAGTGGTCTTGTCAACCATCAACACTTGATGTTTTTCTTGATTTCTACCTTCGTTGATTTCAGCATCACGAAGAGCTTGGGTGTTGTTTCCGTTATCCCTTGCATATTATAGTTCATCACGAAGTTCTACTAACTTGGTGATGGTGACTAGAGAATTATGTCAATCACTATCTTATCTGGAAGATTAACTCCCACTTGATTCAAGCGATTGTAGTACCCAGACAATCTGAGCACATGCTCACTAGTTGAGCGATTCTCCTCCATCTTTTAGCTATAGAACTTGTTGGAGACTTCATATCTCTCAACTCGGGTATTTGCTTGAAATATTAACTTCAACTCCTGGAACATCTCATATGGTCCATGACGTTCAAAATGTCTTTGAAGTCCCGATTCTAAGCCATTAAACATGGTGCACTAAACTATCAAGTAGTCATCATATTGAGCTAGCCAAACATTCATAACGTCTGTATCTGCTCCTGCAATAGGTCTGTCACCTAGCGGTGCATCAAGGGCATAATTCTTCTGTGCAGCAATGAGGATAAACCTCAGATCACGGATCCAATCCACATCATTGCTACTAACATCTTTCAATACAATTTTCTCTAGGAACATATCAAAGTAAACACAGGGAAGCAACAACGCGAGCTATTGATCTACAACATGATTTACAAAATACTACCAGGACTAAGTTCATGATAAATTTAAGTTCAATTAATCATATTACTTAAGAACTCCCACTTAGATAGACATCCCTCTAATCCTCTAAGTGATCACGTGATCCAAATCAACTAAACCATGTCCGATCATCACGTGAGATGGAGTAGTTTCAATGGTGAACATCACTATGTTGATCATATCTACTATATGATTCACGCTCGACCTTTCGGTCTCCGTGTTCCGAGGCCATATCTGTATATGCTTGGCTCGTCAAGTATAACCTGAGTATTCCGCGTGTGCAACTGTTTTGCACCCGTTGTATTTGAACATAGAGCCTATCACACCCGATCATCACGTGGTGTCTCAGCACGAAGAACTTTCGCAATGGTGCATACTTAGGGAGAACACTTCTTGATAATTAGTGAGAGATCATCTTATAATGCTACCGTCAATCAAAGCAAGATAAGATGCATAAAAGATAAACATCACATGCAATCAATATAAGTGATATGATATGGCCATCATCATCTTGTGCTTGTGATCTCCATCTCCGAAGTACTGTCATGATCTATATCATCACCGACATGACACCATGATCTCCATCATCTTGATCTATATCAATGTGTCGTCATGTGGTCGTCTCGCCAACACTTGCTCTTGCAACTATTGCTATCGCATAGCGATAAAGTAAAGCAATTATTGGGCGCTTGCATCTTATGCAATAGACAGAAACCATAAGGCTTTTGCCAGTTGCCGATAACTTCAACAAAACATGATCATCTTATACAACAACTTATAACTCATCACGTTTTGACCATATCACATCACAACATGCCCTGCAAAAACAAGTTAGACGTCCTCTACTTTGTTGTTGCAAATTTTACGTGGCTGCTACGGGCTTAAGCAAGAACTCATCTCACCTACGCATCAAAACCACAACGATAGTTCGTCAAATAGACTCCGTTTTAACCTTCGTAAGGACCGAGCGTAGCCACACTCGGTTCAACTAAAGTTGGAGAAAGAGTCACCCGCAAGTCACCTATGTGCAAAGCACGTCGGGGAAACTGGTCTCGCGTAAGCGTACGCGTAATGTCGGTCCGGGCCGCTTCATCCAACAATACCGCCGAACCAAAGTACGACATGCTGGTAGGCAGTATGACTTATATCGCCCACAACTCACTTGTGTTCTACTCGTGCATATAACATCAAACCATAAAACCTAGGCTCGGATGCCACTGTTGGGGAACGTAGTAATTTCAAAAAAATTCCTACGCACACGCAAGATCATGGTGATGCATAGCAACGAGAGGGGAGAGTGTTGTCTACGTACCAACGCAGACCGACTGCGGAAGCGATCACACAACGTAGAGGAAGTAGTCGTACGTCTTCTTCCCGATCCGACCGATCCAAGCACCGTTACTCTGGCACCTCCGAGTTCTTAGCACACATACAGCTCGATGACGATCCCCGGGCTCCAATCCAGCAAAGCGTCGGGGAGGAGTTCCGTCAGCACGACGGCGTGGTGACGATCTTGATGTACTACCGTCGCAGGGCTTCGCCTAAGCACTACAACGATATAATCGAGGTGGAATATGGTGGCAGGGGGCACCGCACATGGCTAAGGAACGATCTCAATGATCAACTTGTGTGTCTATGGGGTGCCCCCTGCCTCAGTATATAAAGGATGGAGGAGGAGGAGGCCGGCCAAGGCTATTGGTGCGGCCAGGATGGGAGTCCTACTAGGACTCCAAGTCCTAGTAGGAGTCCATCAAGAGGGGAGGAAGGGAGAAGGAAGTGGAGGAGTAGGAAAG
The DNA here is from genome assembly GCA_034509565.1 of Triticum monococcum. Classification (NCBI taxonomy): domain Eukaryota; kingdom Viridiplantae; phylum Streptophyta; class Magnoliopsida; order Poales; family Poaceae; genus Triticum; species Triticum monococcum. The sequence continues at coordinate 86,853,463 of CM067843.1, forward strand.
GTGGCCGGCCCCCTTTTCCCTAGTCCAATTCGGACTAGAGGGGAGGGGGGGCGCAGCAGCCTTTTTCCTCTTCCCACTAAAGCCCATCAAGGCCCATTACTTCTCCCGTAACTACCCGGTACTCCGAAAAATACCCGAATCACTCGGAACCTTTCCGATGTCTGAATATAGTCGTCCAATATATCGATATTTACGTCTCGACCATTTCGAGACTCCTCGTCATGTCCCTGATCTCATCCGGGACTCCGAACTCCTTCGGTACATCAAAACTCATAAACTCATAATATAACTATCATCGTAACCTTAAGCGTGCGGACCCTACGGTTCGAGAACAATGTAGACATGACCGAGACACGTCTCCAGTCAATAACCAATAGCGGGACCTGGATGCCCATAATGGCTCCTACATATTCTACGAAGATCTTTATCGGTCAGACCGCATAACAACATACATTGTTCCCTTTGTCATCGGTATGTTACTTGCCCGAGATTCGATCGTCGGTATCCCAATACCTAGTTCAATCTCGTTACCGGCAAGTCTCTTTACTCGTTCCGTAATACATCATCTCACAACTAACATATTAGTTGCAATGCTTGCAAGGCTTAGGTGATGTGCATTACCGAGAGGGCCCAGAGATACCTCTCCGACAATCGGAGTGACAATTCCTAATCTCGAAATACACCAACCCAACATCTACCTTTGGAGACACCTGTAGTACTCCTTTATAATCACCCAGTTACGTTGTGACGTTTGGTAGTACCCAAAGTGTTCCTCCGGCAAACGGGAGTTGCATAATCTCATAGTCATAGGAACATGTATAAGTCATGAAGAAAGCAATAGCAACATACTGAACGATCGGGTGCTAAGCTAATGGAATGGGTCATGTCAATCAGATCATTCAACTAATGATGTGACCTTGTTAATCAAATAACAACTCTTTTGTCCATGGTTAGGAAACATAACCATCTTTGATTAACGAGCTAGTCAAGTAGAGGCATACTAGTGACACTCTGTTTGTCTATGTATTCACACATGTATTATGTTTCTGGTTAATACAATTCTAGCATGAATAATAAACATTTATCATGATATAAGGAAATAAATAATAACTTTATTATTGCCTCTAGGGCATATTTCCTTCAGAGGTACCATGGTTCTTTGATATGTTGTTACTGCGAGCCAACCAGCTGTCTTCTCCTGCACAAAAGCGGGTCATGAGCGTCGTGAGGGCTGCCATAGATTTCGGCTTTTTCTGACCAAGGTGCCGCGCTAGCCACTCTTCTCGGATGTTGTGCTTGAAAGCCGCTAAGGCCTCCACATCCGGATAGTCAACGATTTGATTTTTCTTTGTAAGGAACCGAGTCCAGAATTGCCTGGCTGACTCTTCTGGCTGGTGAATTATGTGGCTCAAGTCATCGGCGTCTGGTGGTCGCACATAAGTGCCCTGAAAGTTGTCGAGGAATGCGGCTTCCAGATCTTCCCAACAGCTAATGGAGTCCGCTGGCAAGCTATTAAGCCAATGCTGCGCTGGACCTTTGAGTTTTAGTGGGAGGTATTTGATGGTATGTAAGTCATCACCGCAGGCCATGTGGACGTGGAGGAGGAAGTCCTCAATCCATACTTCGGGATCTGTTGTACCGTCGTATGATTCAATGTTTACAGGTTTAAAACCTTCTGGGAATTGATGTTCCATTACTTCGTCTGTGAAGCATAAGGGGTGTGCGGCGCCTCTGTATTGGGCTATACCGCGACGCAGCTTGTATGGGTCCTGCCCGCTGTGTTCGGCCTAGCCGGATTTGCTTTTTCTGTATCCGGCATGACGTTTACCGTCTCGTAGAGTGGTGCGCCCTCGTGATCCATAGATCGGTCTTGAATGCTTTGTTGTGTCCTCCAATATGTCTCGCAGGTCTGGCGTATCTCCCCATGCCTTTTTAGTTGGATGGCGTTGGGGTGGAGGCTGAGTTTTTGGCTGGAATGCCTCTCTATCGCGGCCACGAGGTGGCCGATCAGCCGTATCATATGCTTCTTCCTCCAGTCGGGGTAGTAACATGCGCCTTGGGTAACTCTTGGAGGGACGATCGAGTTTATATTCCTCGGCCGCGAGGATTTTGGTCCATTTGTCAGCTAGCAGGTCTTGATCAGCTTGAAGCTGCTGCTGCTTTTTCTTCAGCCTATTTGCCGTGGCCATAAGCCTGCGCTTGAAGCGATCTTGTTCGACGGGATCCTCTGGTACGGAGAATTCATCATCGCCGAGGCTTGCCTCGTCTTCAGAGGGGGCATGTAATTGTCATCCTCGTCCTCTCCGCCAGCCGCTCTCTCAGGAGAGATGGCTCCTTCATCCTCCTGATCTAACTCTTGCTGGAGGGGATTTTTGTTGTCTTCGGCGCTATCCGGAGTGTTATTATCTCCTGTGCTGGTATCACCACTTTTTCTTTGGCGGGACTTAGAGCGGCACTGCTGACGTCGGCGCTTGGGTTGCTTCTTGGAGGGGTCATCCTCCGCTATCTCGTCGCCGTTGCCTTTATTGAGTGTATCCACCATGTATATGTCATACGACGAGGTGGCTTTCCAGTGCCCTATAGGTGCTGGTTCATGTTCGTCTCCTACATCGTCGTCCATACCGTCGATGTCTTCGGATTCGAAGTCGAGCATGTCGGTTAAATCATCGACAATGGCTACAAAGTGGGTGGTGGGTGGGCGTCGAATTTCTTCGTCGTCCGCATCCCAGTCCTGTTGGCCATAATCCGCCAGGGCTCTCCTGACAAAGAGAGAGACCTTAGTGAATTCAGAATGTCGCCGAAGGGCGAGTGCTGAAAGATATCCGCAACGGTGAATTCCATGATCGGCGCCCAATCGGATTCGATTGGTAGGGGCGCGGATGGTTTGGGGTCCGGAGGAGAGTCCGGCACCTTGGAGTCACGGGCTGCGCAGAGGATTATGCTGGTGTTTGGCTCGATCGCCGTCGAGACTGCAGCCCCTGAGGCGGTGTCTAGCCACCCGTCCTCGATTGGTGCAGCTGGCTCCGAGCTAAGGGTCGGAGCTGATGCGGGCGCGGCCTCTAGGGTACTGTCCGATGGCAGAGCTAAGTCATACCCATCGCGACAGTGCGGCGCGCCCGGCTGTGGCTTGAATCCGTCGAAGATCAAGTCCCCACGGATGTCGGCCGTGTGATTCAAACTTCCAAATCTGACCTGATGGCTAGGGGCGTAGCTTTCAATCCGCTCCAGATGGCCAAGTGAATTAGCCTGCAGTGCAAAGCCGCCGAATACGAAGATCTGTCCGGAGAGAAAAGTCTCACCCTGGACCGCATCGCTATCGATGATAGTAAGAGCCATCAAGCCTAATGGCGACGACACAAAGGAACTCTCAATGAAAGCACCAATGTCGGTGTCAAAACCGGCGGATCTCGGGTAGGGGGTCCCGAACTGTGCGTCTAGGCCGGATTGTAATAGGAGGCAAGGGACACAAAGTTTTACCCAGGTTCGGGCCCTCTTGATGCAGGTAAAACCCTACGTCCTGCTTGATTAATATTGAAGATATGAGTGTTATAAGAGTAGATCTACCACGAGATCAGAGAGGCTAAACCCTAGAAGTTAGCCTATGGTATGATTGTATGTTGTGATTGTTGTCCTACGGACTAAAACTCTTCGGTTTATATAGACACCGGAGAGGGTTAGGGTTACACAAGGTCGGTTACAAAGGAGGAGATATCCATATACGTATTGCCTAGCTTGCCTTCCACGCCAAGTAGAGTCTCATCCGGACACGAGACGAAGTCTTCAATCTTGTATCTTCATAGTCTAACAGTCCGGCCAATGGAGATAGTTCGGCTATCCGGAGACCCCCTAATCCAGCACTCCCACAGATGGCCTCATGTTTGTCCTCTTTATAATCTGATTTTCAGAAATTATTAATAATTAATAATATATAGTTGTGTGCATCACGATATGCTGAGGCCGAACGTCTTTTCCTCTGTTTGAAAAAAATTCACTCGCAATGGAGCCGGACCAGATTACACACTCTCGTGACAGCCCTTGAGGTGTATGCAACTATTATGTATGCGCAACGTCTTTTCCTCTGTTTGAAAAAAATTCACTCGCAATGGAGCCGGACGAGTTTACACATGCTCGTGACAGCCCTCGAGGTGTATGCAACTATTATGTATGCGCACACAGCCGCACACCACACTTGACTTGATTGTGCGCACGGCCAACCTCTCACAGGTTCCTGATAGCTATAAATGATGGTCTTCCATCACTAAACCTAATCGTATGGTAGGGTGCTGGTAAACATTGAAAACTCATTTAGGCGAACACCAATAACAATAATATATGTCCAACGGTGGGCTGGGTGTGCGTGTTTGTCCCTCTCAAACCACCATTTAGAGTGGCGTATTTTGAAGTTGACTGATTTCAGTTCGTTATCAATCAAATTTTGCACCATACAAACAACAACGCCATCAAGTTGATTGATTTTTAGTTTGGTATCGATCAATGTTTTGCACCATACATACACCAACACACGACATTATAAAATAAAAACCCTTTTTACATGATTTCCAAACCTTAATAGCAGTCTTGCTTGGTACGATTTACATGTTTTAGAATTTGTAGAAACAAATGCAACATGCTTATATTACTTGTGCTAGATAGAGATTTTACACAAAATCACATAAAGGGATTACACCCAAAACTTACTATATTCTCTTTATAGGAAAATTACACCAAGAAATATATAGCATTTTACAACTATTAATATTTTGCATCATAGCTGCATAGCATTTCGTATACATTTGTTGAGTTATTTTAATGATGCATACTTATATACATAGCTGAGCAAATCGAACAATTAATCCGTCATCTAAGATGCGTTCACAAAGTCAAAATAAAATAAATACAATACATGCATGCCACTAATATATATCTATATCTATATATCTATACAAAAATAAAAAGAGAGAGTTGCGGAGATGCAACAAATCTCACATGTTCAATTGTATCTATCCAACGACTATGTCCGTCCGATGTTTTAGCATTAAATATGTTTAGCACTAACACATTTAGCACCTTTCACTAGTTAATATCATGGATGCCCAGGCCGTGGTGCAGAAGAATTTGTCTATGCTGACGAGGGTTGGCGACACGCGCTCGTTGCTCCAAGTGAATCTTCTGTTCTTGCACTTAATCTCCTTGAGTCCAGCCGCGTCGACCGCAGCATGAAACTTTCCCATGATCCTACGATTAATGTTGGTGTTGTTCTTGTCGCGTGCCTCATATATCAGGTTGAAATCACCGTTGGTGAGCCAGGGGGCGTCTGATGGAGGAGCAGCCCGCGCCAGTTCTGCCAGGAAGTCGCTCTGCCGCCCGTCCTCGACCGGCTCGTAGACTGACGTGAGCCAGAATGTAGCCCTGCTAGCGATAATGGTGATCTTGGCAGTGATTGAGAAGCAACCAACGGCCTGCGAGAGCACCTCTACTCTGTTTCTGTCCCAGAAGATTGCGACTCCTCCTCTTGTGCCCATGGCAGGGAGGACGGCATAGTCGGCGAGCCGCATTCCTCCCGTCTCCCTAACTAGATCCCTACTCCACTCATCTATTTTCGTTTCCTGCAGGCATAGGATGGCCAGCTTGTGTGCCTCCGCCGTCTCCAAAACTACTTCACGCTGGGCCCGCGAGTTCAAACCTCGCACATTCCAACTCATAATCGGGCAGTTAGGATCACTCATGGGGAAACGAATGGTAGCTTCGACGACTTCAACTAAAAGAAGACAAACACAGATACGCCACCATCGGGCCGGGGGTTCGCCGACGGCCACCAACAGGCCCCAAATTCCGCCGGTGAACAGCTACGCCTCGCTCTCTGAAGAGACCTACACTATTACACTGCATGAAGAAGCCTGACACACCCCAGCCGAGCGCATGGGTGTTGGGGAACGTTGCAGAAAACAAAAAATTTCCTACGGTTTCACCAAGATCCATCTATGAGTTCATCTAGCAACGAGTGATCGGATGCATCTACATACCTTTGTAGATCGCGAGCGGAAGCGTTCAAAGAACGGGGATGAGGGAGTCGTACTCGACGTGATCCAAATCACCAGAGATCCTAGCGCCGAACGGATGGCACCTCTGCGTTCAACACACGTACGGTCAGCGTGACGTCTCCTTCTTCTTGATCCAGCAAGGGAGAAGGAGAGGTTGAGGAAGATGGCTCCAGCAGCAGCACGACGGCGTGGTGGTGATGGAGCTGCAGTACTCCGGCAGGGCTTTGTTGGGGAACGTAGTAATTTCAAAAAAATTCCTACGCACACGCAAGATCATGGTGATGCATAGCAACGAGAGGGGAGAGTGTTGTCTACGTACCAACGCAGACCGACTGCGGAAGCGATCACACAACGTAGAGGAAGTAGTCGTACGTCTTCTTCCCGATCCGACCGATCCAAGCACCGTTACTCCGGCACCTTCGAGTTCTTAGCACACGTTCAGCTCGATGACGATCCTCGGGCTCCGATCCAGCAAAGCATCGAGGAAGAGTTCCGTCAGCACAACGGCGTGGTGATGATCTTGATGTACTACCGACGCAGGGCTTCGCCTAAGCTCTACAACGATATGACCGAGGTGGAATTTGGTGGCAGGGGGCACCGCACACGGCTAAGGAACGATCAACAATGATCAACTTGTGTGTCTATGGGGTGCCCCCTGCCCCCGTATGTAAAGGAGCAGGGGGAGGGGGTTCGGCCGGCTAGGGAGAGGGCGCGGGAGGAGTCCTACTCCTACCGGGAGTAGGACTCCCCCCCTCAATCCTATTCCAACTAGGACTCCAAGGGGGAAAGGAGAGAGAGGGGGGCCAGCCCCTTCTCCTAGTCCTACTAGGACTGGGGGAAGGGGGGCGCGCGGCCAGCTGTGGGCTGCCCCTTTTCTCTTTTCCACTAAGGCCCAATAGGCCCATTTGCCTCCCGGGGGGTTCCGGTAACCCTCCCGGTATTCCGGTAAAATCCCGATTTCACCCGGAACACTTCCGGTGTCCAAACATAGGCTTCCAATATATCAATCTTTACGTCTCGACCATTTCGAGACTCCTCATCATGTCCGTGATCACATCCGGGACTCCGAACAACCTTCGGTACATCAAAATGCATAAACTCATAATAACTGTCATCGTAACGTTAAGCGTGCGGACCCTACGGTTCGAGAACAATGTAGACATGACCGAGACATGTCTCCGGTCAATAACCAATAGCGGGACCTGGATGCCCATATTGGCTCCTACATATTCTACGAAGATCTTTATCGGTCAGACCGCATAACAACATACGTTGTTCCCTTTGTCATCGGTATGTTACTTGTCCGAGATTCGATCGTCGGTATCCAATACCTAGTTCAATCTCATTACTGGCAAGTCTCTTTACTCGTTCCGTAATACATCATCTCATAACTAACATCTTAGTTATTATGCTTGCAAGGCTTATGTGATGTGTATCACCGAGAGGGCCCAGAGATACCTCTCCGACAATCGGAGTGACAAACCCTAATTTCGAAATACGCCAACCCAACATCCACCATTGGAGACACCTGTAGTACTCCTTTATAATCACCCAGTTACGTTGTGACGTTTGGTAGTACCCAAAGTGTTCCTCCGGTAAACGGGAGTTGCATAATCTCATAGTTATAGGAACATGTATAAGTCATGAAGAAAGCAATAGCAACATACTAAACGATCGGGTGCTAAGCTAATGGAATGGGTCATGTCAATCAGATCATTCAACTAATGATGTGACCTCGTTAATCAAATAACAACTCTTTGTTCATGGTTAGGAAACATAACCATCTTTGATTAACGAGCTAGTCAAGTAGAGGCATACTAGTGACACTCTGTTTGTCTATGTATTCACACATGTATTATGTTTCCGGTAAATACAATTCTAGCATGAATAATAAATATTTATCATGATATAAGGAAATAAATAATAACTTTATTATTGCCTCTAGGGCATATTTCCTTCAGTCTCCCACTTGCACTAGAGTCAATAATCTAGTTCACATCGCCATGTGATTTAGCAGCAATAGTTCACATCACCATGTGATTAACACCCATAGTTCACATCGTCATGTGACCAACACTCAAAGGGTTTACTAGAGTCAGTAATCTAGTTCACATATCTATGTGATTAACACCCAAAGAGTACTAAGGTGTGATCATGTTTTGCTTGTGAGATAATTTTAGTCAACGGGTCTGTCACATTCAGATCTGTGTCTACAATGCTCTACACGAGCTACTCTAGCTAATTGCTCCCACTTTCAATATGTATCCAGATTGAGACTTTAGATTCATCTGGATCAGTGTCAAAAACTTGCATCTACGTAACCCTTTACGACGAACCTTTTTGTCACGTCCATAATTGAGAAACATATCCTTATTTCTCTAAGGATAATTCTGACCGCTGTCCAGTGATCTACTCCTAGATCACTATTGTACTCCCTTGCCAAATCAATGCAGGGTATACAATAGATCTGGCATACAGCATGACATACTTTATAGAACCTATGGCCAAGGCATTGGGAATGACTTTCAATTTCTTTCTATCTTCTGTCGTGGTCGGGCTTTGAGTCTTACTCAACTTCACACCTTGTAATACAGGCAAGAACTCTTTCTTTGACTGTTCCATTTTGAACTACTTCAAAATCTTGTCAAGGTATGTACTTATTGAAAAAACTTATCAAGCGTCTTGATCTATCTCTATAGATCTTGGAGCTCAATATGTAAGCAGCTTCACCGAAGTCTTTCTTTGAAAAACTCCTTTCAAACACTCCTTTATGCTTTACAGAATAATTCTACATTATTTCCGATCATCAATATGTCAATCACATATACTTATCAGAAATGCTGTAGTGCTCCCACTCACTTTCTTGTAAATACAGGCTTCACCGCAAGTCTGTATAAAACTATATGCTTTGATCAACTTATCAAAGCGTATATTCCAACTCCGAGATGCTTGCACCAGTCTATAGATGGATCGCTGGAGCTTGCACATTTTGTTAGCACCTTTCGGATTGACAAAACCTTCTAGTTGCATCACATACAACTCTTCTTTAATAAATCCATTAAAGAATGCAGTTTTGTTTATCCATTTGCCAGATTTCATAAAATGCGGCAATTGCTAACATGATTCGGACAGACTTAAGCATAGATACGAGTGAGAAAAACTCATCGTAGTCAACACCTTGAACTTGTCGAAAAACTTTTTCGACAATTCTAGCTTTGTAGATAGTAACACTACTATCAGCGTCCGTCTTCCTCTTGAAGATCCATTTATTCTTAATTGCTTGCCGATCATCGGGCAAGTCAACCAAAGTCCATACTTTGTTCTCATACATGGATCCCATCTCAGATTTCATGGCCTCAAGCCACTTTGCGGAATCTGGGCTCACCATCGCTTCTTCATAGTTCGTAGGTTCATCATGATCTAGTAGCATGATTTCCAGAACTGGATTACCGTACCACTCTGGTGCGGATCTCACTCTAGTTGATCTACGTGGTTCAGTAGTATCTTGTCCTGAAGTTTCATGATCATCATCATTAGCTTCCTCACTCATTGGTATAGGTGTTGCAGAAACAGTTTTCTGTGATGTGCTATTTTCCAATAAGGGAGCAGGTACAGTTACCTCGTCAAGTTCTACTTTCCTCCCACTCACTTCTTTCGAGAGAAACTGCTTCTCCAGAAAGTTTCCGAATTTTAGCAACAAAAGTCTTGCCTTCGGATCTGTGATAGAAGGTGTATCCAATAGTTTCCTTTGGATATCCTATGAAGACGCACTTCTCCGATTTGAGTTTGAGCTTATCGGGATGAAACTTTTTCATATAAGCATCGCAACCCCAAACTTTAAGAAACGACAGCTTAGGTTTCTTGCCAAACCATAGTTCACACGGTGTCGTCTCAACGGATTTAGATGGTGCCCTATTTAACATGAATGCAGCTGTCTCTAATGCATAACCCCAAAACGATAGTGGTAGATCGGTAAGAGACATCATAGATTGCACTATATCTAATAAAGTACGGTTATGACGTTCGGACACACCATTATGCTGTGGTGTTCCAGGTGGCGTGAGTAGTGAAACTATTTCACATTGTTTTAACTGAAGACCAAACTCGTAACTCAAATATTTGTCTCCGCGATCAGATCGTAGAAACTTTATTTTCTTGTCACGATGATTTTTCACTTCACTCTGAAATTCTTTGAACTTTTCAAATGTTTCAGACTTATGTTTCATCAAGTAGATATACCCATATCTGCTCAAGTCATCTGTGAAGGTCAGAAAATAATGATACCCGCTGCAAGCCTTAAATATTCATCGGACCACATACATCAGTATGTATGATTTCCAACAAATCTGTTGCTTGCTCCATTGTTCCGGAGAACGGCGTTTTTAGTCATCTTGCCCAAAAGGCATGGTTCGCAAGCATCAAGTGATTCATAATCAAGTGATTCCAAAATCCCATCAGCATGGAGTTTCTTCATGTGCTTTACACCAATATGACCTAAACGGCAGTGCCACAAATAAGTTGCACTATCATTATTAACTTTGCATCTTTTGGTTTCAATATTATGAATATGTGTATCACTAAGATCGAGATCCAATGAACTATTTTCATTGGGTGTGTAACCATATAAGGTTTTATTCATGTAAACAGAATAACAATTTATTCTTTTACTTAAATGAATAACCGTATTACAATAAACATGATCAAATCATATTCATGCTCAACGCAAACACCAAATAACACTTATTTAGGTTCAACACTAATCCCGAAAGTATAGGGAGTGTGCGATGATGATCATATCAATCTTGGAACCACTTCCAACACACATCGTCACTTCACCCTTAACTAGTCTCTGTTCATTCTGCAACTCCCGTTTCGAGTTACTACTCTTAGCAACTGAACTAGCATCAAATACTGAGGGGTTGCTATAAACACTAGTAAAGTACACATCAATAACATGTATATCAAATATACTTATGTTCACTTTGCCATCCTACTTATCCGCCAATCACTTGGGGTAGTTCCGCTTCCAGTGACCAGTCCCTTTGCAGTAGAAGCACTTAGTCTCAGGCTTAGGATCAGACTTGGGCTTCTTCACTTGAGCAGCAACTTGCTTGCCGTTCTTCTTGAAGTTCCCCTTCTTCCCTTTGCCCTTTTCTTGAAACTAGTGGTCTTGTCAACCATCAACACTTGATGTTTTTCTTGATTTCTACCTTTATTGATTTCAGCATCACGAAGTGCTTGGGAGTTGTTTCCATTATCCCTTGCATATTATAGTTCATCACGAAGTTCTATTAACTTGGTGATGGTGACTAGAGAATTCTATCAATCACTATCTTATCTGGAAGATTAACTCCCACTTGATTCAAGCGATTGTAGTACTCAGACAATCTGGGCACATGCTCACTAGTTGAGCGATTCTCCTCCATCTTTTAGCTATAGAACTTGTTGGAGACTTCATATCTCTCAACTCGGGTATTTGCTTGAAATATTAACTTCAACTCCTGGAACATCTCATATGTTCCATGACGTTCAAAACGTCTTTGAAGTCCCAATTCTAAGCCATTAAGCATGGTGCACTAAACTATCAAGTAGTCATCATATTGAGCTAGCCAAACGTTCATAACGTCTGCATCTGCTCCTGCAATAGGTCTTTCACCTAGCGGTGCATCAAGGACATAATTCTTCTGTGCAGCAATGAGGATAAACCTCTGATCACGGATCCAATCCGCATCATTGCTACTAACATCTTTCAACACAATTTTCTCTAGGAACATATCAAAAATAAACACAGGGAAGCAACAACGCGAGCTATTGATCTACAACATAATTTGCAAAATACTACCAGGACTAAGTTCATGATAAATTTAAGTTCAATTTAATCATATTACTTAAGAACTCCCACTTAGATAGACATCCCTCTAATCCTCTAAGTGATCACGTGATCCAAATCAACTAAACCATAACCGATCATCACGTGAGATGGAGTAGTTTTCAATGGTGAACATCGCTATGTTGATCATATCTACTATATGATTCACGCTCGACCTTTCGGTCTCCGTGTTCCGAGGCCATATCTGCATATGCTAGGCTCGTCAAGTTTAACCTGAGTATTCTGCGTGTGCAAAACTGGCTTGCACCCGTTGTAGATGGACGTAGAGCTTATCACACCCGATCATCACGTGGTGTCTGGGCACGACGAACTTTGGCAACGGTGCATACTCAGGGAGAACACTTCTTGATAATTTAGTGAGAGATCATCTTATAATGCTACCGTCAATCAAAGCAAGATAAGATGCATAAAAGGATAAACATCACATGCAATCAATATAAGTAATATGATATGGTCATCATCATCTTGTGCTTGTGATCTCCATCTCCGAAGCACCGTCATGATCACCATTGTCACCGGCGCGACACCTTGATCTCCATCGTAGCATCGTTGTCGTCTCGCCAATCTTATGCTTCCACGACTATCACTACCGCTTAGTAATAAAGTAAAGCATTACATCACGATTGCATTGCATACAATAAAGCGACAACCATATGGCTCCTGCCAGTTGCCGATAACTTGGTTACAAAACATGATCATCTCATACAATAAAATTTAGCATCATGCCTTGACCATATCACATCACAACATGCCCTGCAAAAACAAGTTAGACGTTCTCTACTTTGTTGTTGCAAGTTTTACGTGGCTGCTACGGGCTTAAGCAAGAACTCATCTCACCTATGCATCAAAACCACAACGATAGTTTGTCAAATAGACTCCGTTTTAACCTTCTTAAGGACCGGGCGTAGCCACACTGGGTTCAACTAAAGTTGGAGAGACAGTCGCCCGCAAGTCATATATGTGCAAAGCACGTCGAGGGAACCGGTCACGCGTAAGCGTACGCGTAAGGTTGGTCCGGGTCGTCTCGTCCAACAATACCGCCGAACCAAAGTATGACATGCTGGTAGGCAGTATGACTTGTATCGCCCACAACTCACTTGTGTTCTACTCGTGCAAATAACATCAAACCATAAAACCTAGGCTCGGATGCCACTGTTGGGGAACGTAGTAATTTCAAAAAAATTCCTACGCACACGCAAGATCATGGTGATGCATAGCAACGAGAGGGGAGAGTGTTGTCTACGTACCAACGCAGACCGACTGCGGAAGCAATCACACAACGTAGAGGAAGTAGTCGTACGTCTTCTTCCCGATCCGACCGATCCAAGCACCGTTACTCTGGCACCTCCGAGTTCTTAGCACACGTTCATCTCGATGACGATCCTCGGGCTCCGATCCAGCAAAGCGTCGAGGAAGAGTTCCGTCAGCACAACGGCGTGGTGACGATCTTGATGTACTACCGACGCAGGGCTTCGCCTAAGCTCTACAACGATATGACCGAGGTGGAATTTGGTGGCAGGGGGCACCGCACACGGCTAAGGAACGATCAACAATGATCAACTTGTGTGTCTATGGGGTGCCCCCTGCCCCCGTATATAAAGGAGCAGGGGGAGGGGGTTCGGCCGGCTAGGGAGAGGGCGCGGGAGGAGTCCAACTCCTACCGGGAGTAGGATTCCCCCCCTCAATCCTATTCCAACTAGGACTCCAAGGGGGAAAGGAGAGAGAGGGGGGCCGGCCCCTTCTCCTAGTCCTACTAGGACTTGGGGAAGGGGGGGCGTGGCCAGCTGTGGGCTGCCCCTTTTCTCTTTTCCACTAAGGCCCAATAGGCCCATTTGCCTCCCGGGGGGTTCCGGTAACCCTTCCGGTATTCCAGTAAAATCCCGATTTCACCCGGAACACTTCCGGTGTCCAAACATAGGCTTCCAATATATCAATCTTTACGTCTCGACCATTTCGAGACTCCTCGTCATGTCCGTGATCACATCCGGGACTCCGAACAACCTTCGGTACATCAAAATGCATAAACTCATAATAACTGTCATCGTAACGTTAAGCGTGCGGACCCTACGGTTCGAGAACAATGTAGACATGACCAAGACATGTCTCCGGTCAATAACCAATAGCGGGACCTGGATGCCCATATTGGCTCCTACATATTCTACGAAGATCTTTATCGGTCAGACCGCATAATAACATACGTTGTTCCCTTTGTCATCGGTATGTTACTTGTCCGAGATTCGATCGTCGGTATCCAATACCTAGTTCAATCTCGTTACTGGCAAGTCTCTTTACTCGTTCCGTAATACATCATCTCATAACTAACATCTTAGTTATTATGCTTGCAAGGCTTATGTGATGTGTATCACCGAGAGGGCCCAGAGATACCTCTCCGACAATCGGAGTGACAAACCCTAATCTCGAAATACGCCAACCCAACATCCACCATTGGAGACACCTGTAGTACTCCTTTATAATCACCCAGTTACGTTGTGACGTTTGGTAGTACCCAAAGTGTTCCTCCGATAAACGGGAGTTGCATAATCTCATAGTTATAGGAACATGTATAAGTCATGAAGAAAGCAATAGCAACATACTAAACGATCGGGTGCTAAGCTAATGGAATGGGCCATGTCAATCAGATCATTCAACTAATGATGTGACCTCGTTAATCAAATAACAACTCTTTGTTCATGGTTAGGAAACATAACCATCTTTGATTAACGAGCTAGTCAAGTAGAGGCATACTAGTGACACTCCGTTTGTCTATGTATTCACACATGTATTATGTTTCCGGTTAATACAATTCTAGCATTAATAATAAACATTTATCATGATATAAGGAAATAAATAATAACTTTATTATTGCCTCTAGGGCATAGTTCCTTCAGGCTTCGCCAAGCTCTATGGAGGAGGAGGAGGTGTTGGGGAGGGAGAGGGAGGCACCAAAGGCAAAGGTAGGAGGTCCTCCATCCCCCCCCCCCCCACTATATATAGGGGGCCTAGGGGGGCGCCGGCCCTAGGAGATGCAATCTCCTAGGGGGGCCGCGGCCAAGGGGTGGGGGGCTTGCCCCCCAAGCAAGGGGGCGCCCCCCCCCCCTTTAGGGTTTCCCCCACCCTAGGCGCATGGGCCCTAGGGGAAGTCGCGCCCCAGCCCACTTTGGGCTGGATCCCTTCCCACTTCAGCCCATGGGGCCCTCCGGGATAGGTGGCCCCACCCGGTGGACCCCGGGACCCTTCCGGTGGTCCCGGTACAATACTGGTGACCCCGAAACTTGTCCCGATGGCCGAAATAGCACTTCCTATATATAATTATTTACCTCCGGACCATTCCGAAACTCC
Source organism: Triticum monococcum (assembly GCA_034509565.1). Classification (NCBI taxonomy): domain Eukaryota; kingdom Viridiplantae; phylum Streptophyta; class Magnoliopsida; order Poales; family Poaceae; genus Triticum; species Triticum monococcum. The sequence continues at coordinate 86,868,733 of CM067843.1, forward strand.
TCGTGACATCCGGGATCTCATCCGGGACTCCGAACAACATTAGGGTTACTGCATATACATATTCCTACAACCCTAGCGTCACCGAACATTAAGTGTGTAGACCCTACGGGTTCGGGAGACATATAGACATGACCGAGATTGCTCTCCGGTCAATAACCAATAGCGGGATCTGGATACCCATGTTAGCTCCCACATGCTCCTCGATGATCTCATCGGATGAACCACGATGTCGAGGATTCAAGCAACCCCGTATACAATTCCCTTTGTCAATCGGTATGTTACTTGCCCCAGATTCGATCGTCGGTATCCCAATACCTCGTTCAATCTCGTTGCCGGCAAGTCACTTTACTCGTACCGTAATGCATGATCCCGTGACCAGACACTTGGTCACTTTGAGCTCATAATGATGATGCATTACCGAGTGGGCCCAGTGATACCTCTCCGTCATACGGAGTGACAAATCCCAGTCTTGATCCGTGTCAACCCAACAGACACTTTCGGAGATACCCGTAGTATACCTTTATAGTCACCCAGTTACGTTGTGACGTTTGGTACACCCAAAGCACTCCTACAGCATCCGGGAGTTACACAATCTCATGGTCTAAGGAAAGGATACTTGACATTGGAAAAACTCTAGCAAACGAACTATACGATCTTGTGCTATGTTTAGGATTGGGTCTTGTCCATCACATCATTCTCCTAATGATGTGATCTCGTTATCAATGACATCCAATGTCCATAATCAGGAAACCATGACTATCTGTTGATCAACGAGCTAGTCAACTAGAGGCTTACTAGGGACATGTTGGTGTCTATTATTCACACATGTATTACGATTTCCGGATAACACAATTATAGCATGAATAAAGACAATTATCATGAACAACGAAATATAATAATAATGCTTTTACTATTGCCTCTAGGGCATATTTCCAACAGTCTCCCACTTGCACTAGAGTCAATAATCTAGTTACATTGTGATGAATCGAAGACCCATGGAATTCTGGTGTTGATCATGTTTTGCTCTAGGGAGAGGTTTAGTCAACGGATCTGCTACATTCAGGTCCGTATGTACTTTACAAATATCTATGTCTCCATCTTGAACATTTTCACGAATGGAGTTGAAGCAATGCTTGATGTGCCTGGTCTTCTTGTGAAACCTGGGCTCCTTGGCAAGTGCAATAGCTCCAGTGTTGTCACAGAAGAGTTTGATTGGCCCCGACGCATTGGGTATGACTCCTAGGTCGGTGATGAACTCCTTCACCCAAATTGCTTCATGCGCTGCCTCCGAGGCTGCCATGTACTCCGCTTCACATGTAGATCCCGCCACGACACTCTGCTTGCAACTGCACCAGCTTACTGCCCCACCATTCAAAATATACACGTATCCGGTTTGTGACTTTGAGTCATCCAGATCTGTGTCGAAGCTAGCGTCGACGTAACCCTTTACGACGAGCTCTTCGTCACCTCCATAAACGAGAAACATTTCCTTAGTCCTTTCAGGTACTTCAGGATATTCTTGACCGCTGTCCAGTGTTCCTTGTCGGGATTACTTTGGTACCTACCTACCAAACTTACGGCAAGGTTTACATCAGGTCTGGTACACAGCATGGCATACATAATAGAACCTATGGCTGAGGCATAGGGGATGACGCTCATCTCTTCTATATCTTCTGCCGTGGTCGGACATTGAGCTGAGCTCAATTTCACACCTTGCAACACAGGCAAGAACCCCTTCTTAGACTGATCCATATTGAACTTCTTCAATATCATATCAAGGTATGTGCTTTGTGAAAGACCTATGAGGCGTCTTGATCTATCTCTATAGATCTTGATGCCTAATATATATGCAGCTTCTCCAAGGTCCTTCATTCAAAAACTCTTATTCAAGTAGGCCTTAATGCTGTCCAAGAGTTCTATATCATTTCCCATCAAAAGTATGCCATCTACATATAATATGAGAAATGCTACAGAGCTCCCACTCACTTTCTTGTAAACGCAGGCTTCTCCATAAGTCTGCGTAAACCCAAACGCTTTGATCATCTCATCAAAGCGAATGTTCTAACTCCGAGATGCTTGCACCAACCCATAAATCGAGCGTTGGAGCTTGCACACCTTGTCAGCATTCTTAGGATCGACAAAACCTTCCAGCTGCATCATATACAATTCTTCCTTAAGGAAACCATTAAGTAATGTCGTTTTGACGTCCATTTGCCATATCTCATAATCATAGAATGCGGCAATTGCTAACATGATTCAGACGGACTTTAGCTTCGCTACCGGTGAGAAAGTCTCATCGTAGTCAACCCCTTGAACTTGTCGATAACCCTTAGCGACAAGACGAGCTTTATAGATGGTCACATTACCATCCGCGTCTGTCTTCTTCTTAAAGATCCATTTATTTTCTATGGCTCGCCTCTCAACGGGCAAGTCAGTCAAAGTCCATACTTCGTTTTCATACATGGATCCTATCTCGGATTTCATGGCTTCTAGCCATTTGTCGGAATCCGGGCCCGCCATCACTTCTTCATAGTTCGAAGGTTCACCGTTGTCTAACAACATGATTTCCAAGACAGGGTTGCCGTACCACTCTGGTGCGGAACGTGTCCTTGTGGACCTACGAAGTTCAGTAGCAACTTGATCTGAAGTTTCATGATCATCATCATTAACTTCCTCTCTAGTCGGTGAAGGCACCTCAGGAACATTTTCTTGAGTTGCGCCATTTTCCGGTTCAAGAGGTAATACTTCATCAAGTTCTACTTTCCTCTCACTTACTTCTTTCGAGAGAAACTCTTTCTCTAGAAAGGATCCATTCTTGGCAACAAAGATCTTGCCTTCGGATCTGAGGTAGAAGGTATACCCAATAATTTCTTTAGGGTATCCTATGAAGACGCATTTTTCCGACTTGGGTTCGAGCTTTTCAGGTTGAAGTTTCTTGACATAAGCATCGCATCCCCAAACTTTTAGAAACGACAGCTTAGGTTTCTTCCCAAACCATAATTCATATGGTGTCGTCTCAACGGATTTCAATGGAGCCCTATTTAAAGTGAATGCGGCAGTCTCTAAAGCATGGCCCCAAAAAGATAGCGGTAAATCGGTAAGAGACATCATAGATTGCACCATATCTAATAGAGTGCGATTACGATGTTCGGACACACCATTACGCTGAGGTGTTCCAGGCGGCGTGAGTTGTGAAACTATTTCACATTTTCTTAAGTGTGTGCCAAATTCGTGACTCAAGTATTCTCCTCCACGATCTGATCGCAAAAACTTGATTTTTCTGTCACGTTGATTCTCAACCTCACTCTGAAATTCCTTGAACTTTTCAAAGGTTTCAGACTTGTGTTTCATTAAGTAGACATACCCATATCTACTCAAGTCATCAGTGAGGGTGAGAACATAATGATAGCCACCGCGAGCCTCAACGCTCATTGGACCGCACACATCAGTATGTATGATTTCCAATAAGTTGGTTGCTCGCTCCATTGTTCCTGAGAATGGAGTCTTGGTCATTTTACCCATGAGGCATGGTTCGCACGTGTCAAATGATTCATAATCAAGAGACTCTAAAAGTCCATCTGCATGGAGCTTCTTCATGCGTTTGACACCTATGTGACCAAGGCGGCAGTGCCACAAGTATGTGGGACTATCATTATCAACCTTACATCTTTTGGTATTCACACTATGAACATGTGTAGCATTATGCTTGAGATTCATTAAGAATAAACCATTCACCATCGGAGCATGACCATAAAACATATTTCTCATATAAATAGAACAACCATTATTCTCGGATTTAAATGAGTAGCCATCTCGAATTAAACGAGATCCCGATACAATGTTCATGCTCAAAGCTGGCACTAAATAACAATTATTGAGGTTTAAAACTAATCCCGTAGGTAAATGTAGAGGTAGCATGCCGATGGCGATCACATCGACCTTGGAACCATTCCCGACGCGCATCGTCACTTCGCCAGTCTCCGCTTATTCCGCAGCTCCTGCTTTGAGTTACAAATGTGAGCAACTGCACCGGTATCAAATACCCAGGAGCTACTACGAGTACTGGTAAGGTACACATCAATTACATGTATATCACATATACCTTTTGTTTTGCCGGCCTTCTTGTCCGCTAAGTATTTGGGGCAGTTCCGCTTCCAGTGACCACTTTCCTTGCAATAAAAGCACTCAGTCTCGGGCTTGGGTCCATTCTTTGGCTTCTTCCCGGTAGCTTGCTTACCGGGCGCGGCAACTCCCTTGCCGTCCTTCTTGAAGTTCTTCTTACCCTTGCCTTTCTTGAACTTAGTGGTTTTATTCACCATCAACACTTGATGTTCCTTTTTGACTTCTACCTCTGCTGATTTCAGCATTGCAAATAATTCAGGAATGGTCTTTTCCATCCCCTGCATATTGAAGTTCATCACAAAGCTCTTGTAGCTTGGTGGAAGCGACTGAAGGATTTTGTCAATGACTGCGTCATCCGGGAGATTAACTCCCAGCTGAGTCAAGCGGTTATGTAACCCATACATTGTGAGTATGTGCTCACTGACAGAACTATTTTCCTCCATCTTACAGCTGAAAAACTTGTCGGAGACTTCATATCTCGCGACCCGGGCATGAGCTTGGAAAACCATTTTCAGCTCTTCGAACATCTCATATGCTCCATGTCTCTCAAAACGTTTTTGGAGCCCCGGTTCTAAGCTTTAAAGCATGCCGCACTGAACGAGGGAGTAATTATCAGCACGTGTCTGCCAAGCGTTCATAACATCTTGGTTCTGTGGGACGGATGCGTCACCTAGCAGTGCTTGTAGGACATAATCTTTCTTGGCAGCTATGAGGATGATCCTCAGGTTCCGGACCCAGTCCGTATAGTTGCTGCCATCGTCTTTCAGCTTGGTTTTCTCTAGGAACGCGTTGAAGTTGAGGACAACGTTGGCCATTTGATCTACAAGACATATTGTAAAGATTTTAGACTAAGTTCATGATAATTAAGTTCATGTAATCAAATTATTCAATGAACTCCCACTCAGATAGACATCCCTCCAGTCATCTAAGTATAACATGATCCGAGTTAACTAGGCCGTGTCCGATCATCACGTGAGACGAACTAGTCAACGTCGGTGAACATCTTCATGTTGATCGTATCTTCTATACGACTCATGCTCGACCTTTCGGTCTTCTGTGTTCCGAGGCCATGTCTGTACATGCTAGGCTCGTCAATTCAACCTAAGTGTTTGCATGTGTAAATCTGTCTTACACCCGTTGTATGTGAACGTTGGAATCTATCACACCCGATCATCACGTGGTGCTTCGAAACAATGAACTGTCGCAATGGTGCACAGTTAGGGGGAACACTTTCTTGAAATTATTATGAGGGATCATCTTATTTACTATCGTCGTTCTAAGTAAACAAGATGTACAAAACATGATAAACATCACATGCAATCAAATAATAATAGTGACATGATATGGCCAATATCACATAGCTCCTTTGATCTCCATCTTGGGGCTCCATGATCATCTTGTCACCGGCATGACACCATGATCTCCATCATCGTGTCTCCATGAAGTTGCTCGCCAACTATTACTTCTACTACTATGGCTAACACGTTTAGCAATAAAGTAAAGTAATTTACATGGCGTTTCTCAATGACACGCAGGTCATACAAAAAAAATAAAGACAACTCCTATGGCTCCTGCCGGTTGTCATACTCATCGATATGCAAGTCGTGATTCCTATTACAAGAACATGATCTCATACATCACATATATATCATTCATCATTCATCACAACTTTGGCCATATCACATCACAGAACACTTGCTGCAAAAACAAGTTAGACGTCCTCTAATTGTTGTTGCAAGTTTTACGTGGCTGCAATAGGGTTCTAGCAAGAATGTTTTCTTACCTATGTGAAAGCCACAACATGATTTGTCAACTTCTATTTACCCTTCATAAGGACCCTTTTCATCAAATCCGCTCCAACTAAAGTGGGAGAGACAGACACCCGCCAGCCACCTTATGCAACTAGTGCATGTTAGTCGGTGGAACCGGTCTCACGTAAGCATACGTGTAAGGTTGGTTCGGGCCGCTTCATCCCACAATACCGCTGAAGCAAGCTAAGACTAGTAGCGGCAATAAAGTTGACAACATCTACGCCCACAACAAATTGTGTTCTACTCGTGCAAAGAGAACTACGCATAAACCTGGCTCATGATGCCACTGTTGGGGAACGTTGCAGAAAACAAGAAATTTCCTATGGTTTCACCAAGATCCATCTATGAGTTCATCTAGCAACGAGTGATCGGATGCATCTACATACCTTTGTAGATCGCGAGCGGAAGCGTTCAAAGAACGGGGATGAGGGAGTCGTACTCGACGTGATCCAAATCACCGGAGATCCTAGCGCCGAACGGATGGCACCTCCGCGTTCAACACACGTACGGTCAGCGTGACGTCTCCTTCTTCTTGATCCAGCAAGGGAGAAGGAGAGGTTGAGGAAGATGGCTCCAGCAGCAGCACGACGGCGTGGTGGTGATGGAGCTGCAATACTCCGGCAGGGCTTCGCCAAACTCTATGGAGGAGGAGGAGGTGTTGGAGAGGGAGAGGGAGGCACCAAAGGCAAAGGTAAGAGGTCCTCCATCCCCCCCCACTATATATAGGGGGGCCTAGGGGGGCGCCGGCCCTAGGAGATGCAATCTCCTAGGGGGCGGCGGCCAAGGGGTGGGGGGATTGCCCCCCAAGCAAGGGGGCGCCCCCCCTTTAGGGTTTCCCCCACCCTAGGCGCATGGGCCCTAGGGGAAGTGGCGCCCCAGCCCACTTTGGGCTGGATCCCTTCCCACTTCAGCCCATGGGGCCCTCCGGGATAGGTGGCCCCACCCGGTGGACCCCCGGGACCCTTCCGGTGGTCCCGGTACAATACTGGTGACCCCGAAACTTGTCCCGATGGCCGAAATAGCACTTCCTATATATAATTCTTTACCTCCGGACCATTCCGTAACTCCTCGTGACGTCCGGGATCTCATCCGGGACTCCGAACAACATTCGGGTTACTGCATATACATATTCCTACAACCCTAGCGTCACCGAACCTTAAGTGTGTAGACCCTACGGGTTCGGGAGACATATAGACATGACCGAGATTGCTCTCCGGTCAATAACCAACAGCGGGATCTAGATACCCATGTTGGCTCCCACATGCTCCTCGATGATCTCATCGGATGAACCACGATGTCGAGGATTCAAGCAACCCCGTATACAATTCCCTTTGTCAATCGGTATGTTACTTGCCCGAGATTCGATCGTCGGTATCCCAATACCTTGTTCAATCTCGTTGCCGGCAAGTCACTTTACTCATACCGTAATGCATGATCTCGTGACCAGACACTTGGTCACTTTGAGCTCATAATGATGATGCATTACCGAGTGGGCCCAGTGATACCTCTCCGTCATATGGAGTGACAAATCCCAGTCTTGATCCGTGTCAACCCAACAGACACTTTTGGAGATACCCGTAGTATACCTTTATAGTCACCCAGTTACGTTGTGACGTTTGGTACACCCAAAGCACTCCTACAGCATCCGGGAGTTACACGATCTCATGGTCTAAGGAAAGGATACTTGATATTGGAAAAACTCTAGCAAACGAACTATACGATCTTGTGCTATGTTTAGGATTGGGTCTTGTCCATCACATCATTCTCCTAATGATGTGATCTCGTTATCAATGACATCCAATGTCCATAGTCAGGAAACCATGACTATCTGTTGATCAACGAGCTAGTCAACTAGAGGCTTACTAGGGACATGTTGGTGTCTATTATTCACACATGTATTACGATTTCCAGATAACACAATTATAGCATGAATAAAGACAATTATCATGAACAAGGAAATATAATAATAATGCTTTTATTGTTGCCTCTAGGGCATATTTCCAACAATGGGGTCGCCGGAGACTACTACGGCTAGGGGACACTAACATGGAGAGGTGGTGGCCTGTGAGGCCTCTCCGTCAGGACCGTGCATGCACACTGCTATCTTGAGCGTCACGGCGTCGAGGTTCATGAGCTTTGCGATGGCCTTGATGTCGAAGTCGGACAGGGGCTCATCAAACCGTCGGATGAGCGCCTCCGCCGCCTTGGCCATCATGGTCTCTTTGGGCCCGAGGATGCCAAGGTTGTGGACGATGCGGAGCGTTGCTCGCTGGCTGACCGGAACGGTGGACGGGTTCTTCGCCTGGCGGACACTCTGGCGGGTCGGCACCGCAGCAGGCCTGAAGTGGGCGGGCGTCTTGGCTCTAGCAGGAGGCTTGCCCAGAACGGATGGCGCAGCAGGGACGAACAGCTGGCCCGCCTCCCCCTCCCCGCCCTCGTCGGTGATCTGCAGGTGGCAAACCTGGGAGGTCACCGCGCCGAGCTGCACGGCGTGGGTGGTGGCCGGACTGGGGGAGTGGCGCGCGAGTGAGAGGGCCAGACCCATGTCGATGACGTCATCACTGCCGCTGCCAGCTCCCACTTGGTCGGTGAAGCGGAGCGGCTTGTCAACCGCTGCCGCCGCCGCCTTGTCCACGGCCGCCGCCCGCGCATCCACCCTTGGTGGAGGCTGCAGCACCTTGTCGGCCAAGTCAAAGAAGGCGACCACCGGGTCGTCCTCCTGCGCGCCACCCGGAGCACGAGGCAGAGGCCGGGGCGGCGCGAGCAGCGGGTTGGCAGAGGCCGCAGGCACGCGCGAGGAGGACGCCCCGCGGGAGCAGCTGGAGCCTGCCCTGGCCCCAGAGCGGCTCTCCCTTGGGGCGCAGTCGATTAGGGAGGCCCTCGGCGATGACATGTGGATCCGCGACCTCGGGCACGGCGACAACATGCACCTTCTGCGGGACGTCCTCGCCCTCCACCGCCTGCTTCAAGGAGCGGGCGCGCACCTGCAGCCGGATGTGTCTAATGGTCTGACGTGGTGTAGAGCGAGCTCTGGACAGTACTCAGCGAGGTCGGCCTACATGGCGCAGTTCTAGGGAAGAACGGTAACCCAGTTCGATCGGCTAGTATGGAAGGCCTGGGCGCCTGGCAAAATCAAATTCTTCGCCTGGTTGCTCCTGCAGGATCGGCTATGGTGCAACGACCGGCTACAGCGGCTGGGGTGGACAAACGCCTACTTCTGCCAGTTATACGTCGGAAATCTGGAGTCCTCGAGTCACCTTTTCTGGGACTGCTAGGAAGCCGGACGAGTCTGGGCCGAGCTGGGATGGTGGCACGGCTGCTCGGCTAACCCTGGTCGGGAGCAGGAGCCATCACAGCTCCACCGTGATTGTCCAAGGGATCCTGGAGCGTACCCAGAGCAATGACGCAAAGGCGTTCGGACACTGTGCTGGCTTGCTTGCTGGGAGATATGGCAGGAGAGAAACCATTGCCCTTTCAGGCAGCAGCTCCCATGTGTGCCAAGAATCATCAACCGCATCAGAGACAACATCGAGCTATGGAGAGTCACATGAGCTACGTGCTTAGAGAGCCCATTCGAGGACCCCCCCCCCCCTTGAGAGATAACCCACCCCCCACCCCCCGGGGGGGTTCTTTGGGTGTTGACCGGCTGTGGCACACCCTAAAACATCGATCCTAGGATCTTCACCAACTTTGTTATTTCCCACTGCTTTCTGCTATGATCAATGAAATAGCCAGCAATTGCTGGATCTTTCAAAAAAAAAACTAGTTAATATCATGTCCAATATCAACGTTAGTGTTAACCGAGTAATTATATACCCTACTAAATATCTTGACTATATATTAATGTGTAATACAATTAATACCTTGCATAATATCAACATGCATTGCACACACACAATTTACTAGTGACAACAAAGCATGAAGATCATTCCCGTATGTCAGTGAACCAGGAAAGGCAGTCCAGAAAAACATGCATGTATACCCACTAGTACTAATTATGACTCATAACTAACAACAGTTTATACAATTAATTCTAAATCAAACACATGCCTAAAACAATCAAGTCGGCACGCATGCATGTAATTACCGCCACCCTAATTTTTTTCTTTTACTTCCCTCCTTTTTTTTCTTTTCTTTGCGAGGGTGTTACTTTTGCCTTACCTCCGGTATACAATGTGAATGCATGCATCTATCCCTATGTCTAGATGAATCTCCAATGAGTAAATCGTGAGACACCACTATCAAATATCGCGTAGCTGGCTATTTAGTCTTCACCTTCATAATAACTTAACTTGTGTAAGCTTCAAAACATAAGCAAGATTTACTAGTTGTTGGCACAATGCAATAACAAGAGTTTAACAGTTAACCAAACGACAACTCATGCAAAAGTTGTCAATCAAAAGAGCTATAAAACTTTTCATTTGAAAACCTCAATTGCAACCTTGTGGCCCAAGATTTCGATGCAACCCAGCTAACCAAATGGGCCAAAAATGCATCCTAAAGGCCTACCGGGGGGGGGGGGGGGGTATGCAGGTAACCAAACACATCCGAAGTGCATGCAACTTCTATTTATGTGCAGACAATGACACACTACGAGATTGTCCACGCGCCCCCAACATTTCACTGGCACCCGTTGGCCTTACCCATAAGTGGCATTTTTCCGTTGACAAACCTAATTGTTTGGTAGGGTATTGGGAAACATTGAAAACTTGTTTAGGTGAACACCAGTCATAATGTACATCCAATAGTGGGATTGGTGTGTGTGGTTGTCCCTCTAAAACCACCATTTGGGGGCTATCTATTTAGAAGTTGATCGATTTCAGTTTGTTATCAATCAATTTTTTGCACCATACAAACAACGACACATGCCACTATCAAGTTGATTGATTTTAAGTTCGGTATCAATCAAAATTTTGCACCATACATACAATGACACATAACATTATAATTAAAACCCCCCTTTACATGATTTTGAAACCTCAATTGCAGCCTTTCTTGGTATGATTCGCCCACTTCAAAACTTGTAAAAACTAATGTAATAGGCTTGCTTGCACTGGATAAAGATTTTACACAAAAACACATAAAATTTTACACCAGGAACTTACTATTGTATGCATGGGAAAATTACAGCAAGAACTGTATGCCATTTTACAACTATAAAGATATTGCATCATAGTTGCATAGCATTTCACATACATTTGCAAAGTTATTTTAATGATGCATATTTATTTATATATAAAAAGCAAATCGAGCAGTTAAGCCACAATCTAAAATGCTTCATGAAGTCAAAATAAAATAGAATACAATATGTGGACGCCACTACTGCCAACAACGAAGGGAGATCATTCTCGTAAGTCACTGAACCAAGAAATGCAATCCAGAAAAAAGGTGCATGCATACCCACCGGTACTAATTACGACTCGTAACTAACAACGATTGATACAATCAATTTCCAAATCAAACACATGCAGGAAACGATCAAGTCGGCACGCACGCATGTAGTTACCGTCATCCTAAAAAAAATTATGTCCCGCTTTTTTCTTTTCTTTAGAGGGTGTTACTTCCGCCTTTCTCGATTAATCTCCAATGAGGAAGCGAGACATCGCTGTTAAATATTGCCTGACTGTCTATTCAAGCTTCACCTTATGATAACAATAATCATTTAAGCTTAAAAAAGAAGCAAGATTTACTATCCGTTAGCGCACCACAATAACAAGAGTTTACAAGTTAACGGAATGACAACATATGCAGAAGCTGGCAGTGGGAGCGTTATAAAAGCTTTCAGTTCAAAACCTCAATTGCAGCCTTGCAGGACAAGATTTTGGTGTAGCCCAGCTAATGAAATGGGCCAAAAAGGTATCCCTAGGGCCTGAGGGAGGGGGGAGGTGCAAGTAACACAAGACATCTGAAGTGTATGAAACTGCTATTTACATGCCCATCCTTTCACGTGCTCACAATGGCCTTAGCTATAAATGACGATCTCCCATCGCCAAGCATAATCGTCTAGTAGGGTATTGGCAAATGTTGAAAACTAGTTTAGGTGAGCACTAGTTACATCCAATGGTGGGTTGGGGTGTCCCTCTATTTAGAAGTTGACTAATTTTCAGTTTGTTCTCAATCGTTTTTTTTTTTTTGCACCATACAAACAACTACACATGCCACTTGTAAGTTGATTGATTTTCAATTCGGCATCAATCAAAATTTTGCACCATACATACAACGACAGGTGACATTATTATAACTAAAAGACCCACTTTACGTGATTTCAAAACCTCAATTACAGCCTTGCTTGGTATGATTTACCTGTTTTAGAACTTGTAAAAACAATATAATGTACTACTTCTGCTAGATAAAGATTTTACAGAATAACACATAAGAAATTACACCAGGAACTTACTATTGTCTGTATATATGGGGAAATTATAGTAGGAACCGCAGTAGCATTTTACGACCATAAAGATTTTAGGTGTGGCTAGGTCTCAGTCGATTAAGATTTAACCAAGTCTCAATCATGTGACATCATGAAAAAATAAAAAATAAAATCTGAAAAGAAAATTTTGCACAAATCTCAAAGTATAATCTAACGAATATAGCACCGACTGAGACATAACAAAGTCTAAGTCGACTGAGACTTAGCAAGATCGAAAGATTGTGTATCATAGTTGCATAACGTTTCACATGCAATTGCCCAGTTCTTTTAATGACGTGTATTTCTTTATATAAATGAGCAAGTTGAGCAATTAGGCCACCATCCAAAATGCGTTCACAAAGTCAAAAATAAATAAAATAAGTACGTGCATGCCACTAATGACAACAACAAAGGGAGATCATTCCCGTACGTCGAAAAGCTGTCCAGAAAAATATGCATGCGTACCCACTAGTACTAATTAATACTTTTTTTTGAACAAGTACTAATTAATACTCGTAACTGTAACAGCGATTGATACAATTAATATCCAAATCAAACACATGAGGAAAACGGTCAAGTCCGCATGCACGCATGTAACTATTCTTACCCTTTTTTAAAAAAAAAATCTTTGGGCCCTGATAAGTGTAATATGTGTGGCACGAACACATGGCAACTTCAAACATTTTTTGTGACAAGTTAGTGATGTGAGGATATCAAATTTACTCCCTCCGTTCTTAAATATTTGTCTTTCTGAAGATTTCAACAAGTAACTACATACGGAACAAAATGAGTGAATCTATACTTCAAAAAGACAAATATTTAGGAACGGATGGAGTAGTTGTCAAGCATGACAACTTTTTTTCAGATGGCAGGTTTCAGTTTCTTTTTGATTTTTTTTCGATGGCAACTTTAGTTGTAAAAAAAGTTAGGGTCGGAGTACTTCGTGCCACATGTGTGATATTTATCAGTTTGGATTTTCTTTTACAGTTTTGCTAAAGCACATCTAGATGTGCCATAAGTATTGCATATCTAAATCATATGTCATTGATCTTATATTAAGATTCGTACGAATATTTTTCTTTTTTTTGTTTTTTCTCTTTATATTTAATTCACTTATTTAGATGTGCAATAACTAAAGCATATTTAGATGTGCCCTAGACATACCCTTTTTTTTACTTCCCCTTTTCTTTTTCTTTGCAAGGGTGTTACTAAATTACTTCTGCCTTACTTCCGGTATGCAATGCAAATCCATGCATCTATCCGCATGTCCGGATGAATCTTCAATGAGGAAAGCGCGAGACATCACTGTCATATATCGCCGGCTGGCTACACAATCTTCACCTTCATGATAACATGAATTGTTTAATAAGCTTCAAAAAGGTAGCAAGATTACTAGCGGTTGGCGAGCCACAAGATTTACTAAGAGGATGCTTGGATACGTTTTAGTCCCATGACTAAAAGTAGTGGAACTAAAACTTGCTAGCCTCACCCATGCTTGGATTTAAATACTAAAGGGACTAAAATCAAGTTATTGAGCATTTATTATCCTTCAAACCCTCCAATCCAGAACTCACATGTGTTAAAAGAGAGGCATTAAATGAGGAGAGAGAGAGTTAATACATATTTTAGTAGGTTTCCTATGACTAAAAAATTTTAGCCTCAAGACTAGTCCTAGCCTCTCTTTAGTCAGGGTGCTTGGAACTTTAGCCTTAAAAAAAACTATTTTTAATCAGACTAAAAATAATCCCTTGAATCCAAGCACCCTCTAAGAGTTTTGCAGTGAACCAAACGACAACATATGCAAAAACTGCCAGCGGAGAGAGTTATAACACCTTTCATTTCAAAATAGTAATTACTCGGTGCTAAGAACTAGACATATTGGGTGCTGTTTTTATCCTTCTTAAAATCAGCTAAGAATTGAGTCGAGACTATGGCTACTCAACTGCTGGCTAGAGCGTAGGCTAGCTAGGTGGCGCTTGTCTGATAGACTACCCTGGCCAGGTGCACCGCACGTACACAAAATTAAGAGTTAGTGGGATTCGATCGACCGGCCGGCGGGTGCAATGGACTTGACCGCCAACGCTAATTTGGACCCGAAAAGCTCTTCAGCTGGATTTTGGGTGTACTCCACTGTTGCGGATTTGAGCGCCGTTGTCTCGTTGTCATCACATGTACGTAGTATTATTCTCTTCATTTTCGCGTATCTGAGCCCGATGTTTATACGTACGTAGTATTGTTTTCTCGCCAGAGCACCGATGTCTCGTTGTCATTACAACAGTGGAGTACTACACCCAAAATCCAGCTGACGAAGATCGTGTGTACCGGCCGATCGATCGGACGGCGAGGAACGTACATAGATGGATACATATACTTATCCTGTACGATCGTCGATGGCCGTGGCTGTGCAATGGCGGCGCTGCGCGCCGGCCTGTGGCAACCGCCGGCGTACTGCAGCCAATTAAACCACGCGCGCCGGCCGGGGCCATCCATCGGCGGCCACAAGGGTCCAGATGAATGATCCAAAGGCCACATTTAAGTCTCCTCTTGACTAGCCAGGCCGGCCGTTGCTTCTCCGGACTGCCCGGCCGCCCGCCCGCCCGGCCGGTCCACGTCGGGGATAATCCGAAAGCGCACGCGCATGTACGCCCCCATCACGGGCGCCACAGCGATCAAATCGCCATGTGACTAGCTGATGCGACGCGACACCATCGGAACCTTCACCGTACGTACCAGCCGCGTGAAGCATCCATGAAGCTCGCCGGCCGTTCGTGGCTAGTATAAATCGCGGGCCATGCCGCGGGGAATTCCGTCAAAGAAGTTAGCTCAGGCCCACCGCCGCCCACCACTAACGTAGCACGCTAGTACGTAGCTTGTCTGTGCACTGCACTCATGGCAGCTTCGCTGGGACTTACCGGCCATGAGACCAGCTACCCGGCCTACTCCTTGTACAACTTCCAAGCCGGTGATCCCTTCGCGGCAGCGGCGGGCGGTGCCGTGGAGCTGAGCTTCCCGGAGCTCGTGGACGCCGCTCGGCCCTCCGACTACTCGCCGCTTCCGGCGTTCGGCGCCGCTGGAGGCGAGATGATGAACATGCACGAGCGGAGTGTCGTCTTCCCTATGACGACCTCCTACTACTGCGACGGCGCCGGGGTGTTCGACGGCGACGCTTCGGCGAGGGCGAGAGGAGGAGGGATCGATGCCATGGCCGGGCGGCCGTCGGGGAGGATCGGGTTCCGGACACGGTCGGAGGTGGAGGTGCTGGACGACGGGTTCCGGTGGAGGAAGTACGGCAAGAAGGCGGTGAAGAGCAGCCCCAACCTGCGCAACTACTACCGGTGCTCCGCCGAGGGGTGCGGGGTGAAGAAGCGGGTCGAGCGGGACCGCGACGACCCGCACTACGTCCTCACCACCTACGACGGCGTCCACAACCACGTCACCCCCGGCAGCACGCCGAGGGCGTCCCCGGCGTACTCGGCGCCGGCGGCACCCGCTTGGACCTGGAGCGAGCTGCATGCGGCGGCGGCGGGGGCTCACTCCTCGGAGTCCTACTGAACTGAGCTACTGATCGATCAGTACGAGTACGTAGCTGTGGTTAGTTTTATGATCGATTACGGTTCAGAAATCTCACGGATGCATGTATACGATTTGTTGCCTTATGGTGGTGTGCCTGCCGCCACCGAATAATTCGGTCGCTTCCACGGCCATTGTGCACGGTGGAAACGCCGATCGACGGCATGCAGCATCTATCTGTAAAAAGAAAATAAATTGGTGCACGAACATGTTAACAAACGCACATACGTATGGCAATCATTCATTGGCAAGTTGGTAGGCTCCACATACCACAATACTAAGCCGTCCATCCTTTCAGATCCTCTTAAAATAATACGGTTCTACGAGGTTTTGTCCACAGGACTGTAAACGAGTTGAGTTCGAGCGAGCTGAACTAGCTATGCTCGGCACTAATATTCGAGCGACTTCAAACAAATCGCTCAAGGTCGAGCTATAAAAGTGACCCAGCTTGTAATGATCCCAAGTTGATCTTAAACTAGTTTTGGCTGAATAACATATTTTTTCTTACTAATTTTAGATAATTTTTTAAACTAGATAGGACACAACACAACATAGAAAACCAATATAAAATATTATTCCAATCAAAATGATGATAATATAATTTTTTCAAGGTAGTTGTTTTATTCTCTCTCAATTGAAGACTGGTACTACTTAATAGCAAAAGATCGTGGATGAGCTAACAAGAGAGAAAACAAAGGTGCATCTGCTCTCAAACCTTGGCAACAAATAACAGGATAGCTAACACATTGGCCATGTACCATCTTGCTGTGGCCTAAATTTTCTCCAGCTTAATTAAGATTCAATGTTTGCTAGTAGATAAAATGAAGAAAATCATACACAACATATATGATACACCCTCCGTCTCATATTAGTTGTAGATGAAATGGATGTATCTAGATGCATTTTAGTGCTAGATACATTAGTTTAAACGACAACTGATATGAGACGGAACAAGTAATAAATTATCTTATTTTCATATAATATATAAGGATTATTTAATATAATTATATCGTATCAACCAAAATTTGAGCGAATCAATGTTGGCTCAATATTAGCTCATTTTTCAATCAAGCTACATAAAATACTCATGCTTAGCTTATTTCTTTTTAAGTCGGTCTTGAGTCGAGCTGAAAGACATATCAATATCAAGTGGCTCACTACCCGCAAAAAAAAAAATCAAGTGGCTCACAGTCTCGATGTTTTCTTAGAAGCCTAGTCTTATGGACGGCGAACCGCATATATTATGGCCATAGCAAGAACATAGTCTAGAAACTTTTCTAATACAAATTTTTTGACTACTCTTTTGTTTCTTGACCAGAAATTTGACTAGCTTTGGGGGCACGAAACTCTGAAAAGATGACCAATTACTACTGGAATTCAAAGAGAGTCGTCCTGTTCCTCCAAACAGATTTTCTACTATCTGTGTAGACTAGAAAGTGAGTAATTTTGGAGGCACAAAACTGTGAACTTCTTTTTGCGGGGTAAAAAAACTGTGAACTGATGTTTGACAATTACTATACACGTGTGTGTATGTTTTTCGGATGCACGTATTTGCCCTCGCAGTCTAGGGATTAGGCCATACTTACTGTTTTTATAGAAATCATAATGATTGGATCAGGAGTGCCGGAGTGCGATGAGAATTTTTTTCCCGCTGCAACACATGGGCCATTTTTCTAGTCAAGATTAAAGGCTGGTCTATATTGAGCCTAGATTTTTTTAGCGACATATTGACCCTAGATATGGGAGTCCCTAATCAGCGCCTTAAGCGCCCTACTAGCCAACTGACCCACAAGTGCTGCTCCCGTGGGCCGGCCCAAGAACTAGCTCGTTTTCCCTGGCTCACTCGGTTGACTTGCTTGATCTGTTCCCTGCTGTTCATCCATTGACTAGCTAAACAGTTGACTTTTCCAAAAAAAATCATGAAAATTAAAAAAAACATGAATTTTAAAAAGTTCATAAATTCAAGAAGTTTGTGAATCTGAAAAAGTTCATCAATTTTAAAAAGTACGTGAATTTAAAAAGGTTCACAAAAATTGAAAATAAGTACATAAATTTCATAGAAGTTCTGAAATTGAAAAGGTTCATGAAAATTTTTAAATTTTCATCAATTTTTCAAAAAAATCATCAAATTTTTAAATCAGTTTCACAATTTTTCAAAAAAAGTTCATAAATTTTCAAAAAAAATCACTGATTTTTAGAAAAGTTCATCGATTTTGAAAGAAAGGTTCATGAATTTTTAAAAAAATTCAACCATTTTGACAAAAAAAATCAGTAATTATGTAATATTCAGAATTTGGAAAAAATGTAAAATTGAAAAGAGTTTGTGGATATGAAAATAGTATGAATTGAAAAAAGTATCACGCATTTTTAAAAAGAAATAAAAATAAAAAAGAAAGGAAAAACCATATAAGAACCAACCAGCGAATTGGGAAACCCGGTTTGGGATACGAAGAGAAGAAAGGAGAAAAGAGTTGTAATTATTCATAAGAAGGTTTTTTCAGACATAATTATTCACAAGAAGTGAGCTGGACTAGTTGGTTATCGCAGCTTCTATCGCACGAGCAGGTCGCTAGTTCGAATCACTTCTAGCTCACGGTTAACATGAAAAAGAAGGGGGGAATGGGCCAACTCAAGAACCCGATCACCTCGGCCCATTAACTGGCCAAGATATATATGGCCTATTAGTTTATTTTTAGGATTACCTTTGGCCTATTAGTGATCCAGAAGCCCTTTTGTTATGCAGGTTTTTTAGGACAGATAGCGGCCTAAGTTAGTCTAGGACTACTAGCGGGCCAGGTTTGTACGTGCCTTTTAGCGGTCCAAGTACCGCTAATAAATGATCCAAGTTTGCCTCCATACACATTAGCAACCTATCATACCAATGGAGATGATGCAATGAATTATCTTAAAGATTGCAATTAATTAGTTTTCCGTAATCTGGAAAACAAATAATTTGTGTTATAGCTATGTATTGCTTACATATATACATCTCATAGTTCATACACACACATCACAGAACATGTATACTAACAGAATCACCATTTAAATTCAGTTTTTTAAAATGGATTGCCCTTGGATTTAGATAGCAGAAGCCACAACGTTTGTTTCATCTCCGCGTGCTTTGTTTTGTCTTTGCGTGCTTCTTTCTGACTTATTTCATCTCCTGTTTGACTTTGGTGAGGAGTGCATTTGATTGCTCTATTTTTTTTCCTTGAGATGTCGACTACATCTCACAATGCACTTAATGCTCTTCTTGTTGGGGAACGCAGTAATTTCGAAAAATTTCCTACGCACACGCAAGATCATGGTGATGCACAGCAACGAGAGGGGAGAGTGTTGTCTACTTACCAACGCAGACCAACTGCGGAAGCGATCACACAACGTAGAGGAAGTAGTCGTATGTCTTCTTCCCGATCCGACCGATCCAAGCACCGTTACTCCGGCACCTCCGAGTTCTTAGCACACGTTCAGCTCGATGACGTTCCTCGGGCTCCGATCCAGCAAAGCGTCGAGGAAGAGTTCCGTCAGCACGACGGCGTGATGACGATCTTGATGTACTACCGACGCAGGGCTTCGCCTAAGCACTGTAACGGTACGATCGAGGTGGAATTTGGTGGCAGGGGGCACCGCACACGGCTAAGGAACGATCTCAAGGATCAACTTGGGTGTCTTGGGGTGTCCCCTGGCCCCGTATATAAAGGTTGGAGGAAGGGGGGCCGGCCGGCCAGGGAGAGGGAGGCGCAGGGGAGTCCTACTCCCACCGGGAGTAGGACTCCTCCCTCCAATCCTAATCCAATTAGGACTCTCGGGGGGAAAGGAGAAAGAGGGGGGCGGCCCCTTCTCCTAGTCCTACTAGGACTTGGGGAAAGGGGGGGCGCCGGCCAGCTTATGGGCTGCCCCTTTTCTCTTTTTCCACTAAGGCCCAATAGGCCCATTAGTCTCCCGGGGGGTTCCGGTAACCCTCCCGGTATTCCGGTAAAATCCCGATTTCACCCGGAACACTTCCTATGTCCAAACATAGGCTTCCAATATATCAATCTTTACGTCTCGACCATTTCGAGACTCCTCGTCATGTCCGTGATCTCATCCGGGACTCCGAACAACCTTCGGTACATCAAAATGCATAAACTCATAATAACTGTCATCGTAACGTTAAGCGTGCGGACCCTACGGTTCGAGAACAATGTAGACATGACCGAGACACGTCTCCGGTCAATAACCAATAGCGGGACCTGGATGCCCATATTGGCTCCTACATATTCTACGAAGATCTTTATCGGTCAGACCGCATAACAACATACGTTGTTCCCTTTGTCATCGGTATGTTACTTGCCCGAGATTCGATCGTCGGTATCCAATACCTAGTTCAATCTCGTTACCGGCAAGTCTCTTTACTCGTTCCATAATACATCATCTCACAACTAACATATTAGTTGCAGTGCTTGCAAGGCTTATGTGATGTGCATTACCGAGAGGGCCCAGAGATACCTCTCCGACAATCGGAGTGACAAACCCTAATCTCGAAATACGCCAACCCAACATATACCATTGGAGACACCTGTAGTACTCCTTTATAATCACCCAGTTACGTTGTGACGTTTGGTAGTACCCAAAGTGTTCCTCCGGTAAACGGGAGTTGCATAATCTCATAGTTATAGGAACATGTATAAGTCATGAAGAAAGCAATAGCAACATACTAAACGATCGGGTGCTAAGCTAATGGAATGGGTCATGTCAATCAGATCATTCAACTAATGATGTGACCTCGTTAATCAAATAACAACTCTTTGTTCATGGTTAGGAAACATAACCATCTTTGATTAACGAGCTAGTCAAGTAGAGGCATACTAGTGACACTCTGTTGGTCTATGTATTCACACATGTATTATGTTTCCGGTTAATACAATTCTAGCATGAATAATAAACATTTATCATGATATAAGGAAATAAATAATAACTTTATTATTGCCTCTAGGGAATATTTCCTTCAGTCTCCCACTTGCACTAGAGTCAATAATCTAGATTACACTGTAATGATTCTAACACCCATGGAGCCTTGGTGCTGATCATGTTTTGCTCGTGGAAGAGGCTTAGTCAACGGGTCTGCAACGTTCAGATCCGTATGTATCTTGCAAATCTCTATGTCTCCCACCTGGACTAAATCCCGGATGGAGTTGAAGCGTCTCTTGATGTGTTTGGTTCTTTTGTGAAATCTGGATTCCTTTGCCAAGGCAATTGCACCAGTATTGTCACAGAAGATTTTCATTGGACCCGATGCACTAGGTATGACACCTAGATCGGATATGAACTCCTTCATCCAGAATCCTTCGTTTGCTGCTTCCGAAGCAGCTATGTACTCCGCTTCACATGTAGATCCCGCTACGACGCTTTCTTTAGAACTGCACCAACTGACAGCTCCACCGTTTAAAGTAAACACGTATCCGGTTTGCGATTTAGAATCGTCCGGATCAGTGTCAAAGCTTGCATCAACGTAACCTCTTACGGTGAGCTCTTTGTCACCTCCATATACGAGAAACATATCCTTAGTCCTTTTCAGGTATTTAAGGATGTTCTTGACCGCTGTCCAGTGATCCATTCCTGGATTACTTTGGTACCTCCCTGCTAAACTTATAGCAAGGCACACATCAGGTCTGGTACACAGCATTGCATACATGATAGAGCCTATGGCTGAAGCATAGGGAACATCTTTCATTTTCTCTCTATCTTCTGCAGTGGTCGGGCAGTGAGTCTGACTCAACTTCATACCTTGTAACACAGGCAAGAACCCTTTCTTTGCTTGATCCATTTTGAACTTCTTCAAAATCTTGTCAAGGTATGTGCTTTGTGAAAGTCCAATTAAGCGTTTTGATCTATCTCTATAGATCTTTATGCCTAATATGTAAGCAGCTTCCCCGAGGTCTTTCATCGAAAAACTTTTATTCAAGTATCCCTTTATGCTATCCAGAAATTCTATATCATTTCCAATCAGCAATATGTCATCCACATATAATATTAGAAATGCTACAGAGCTCCCACTCACTTTCTTGTAAATACAGGCTTCTCCAAAAGTCTGTATAAAGCCAAATGCTTTGATCACACTATCAAAGCGTTTATTCCAACTCCGAGATGCTTGCACCAGTCCATAAATGGATCGCTGGAGTTTGCATACTTTGTTAGCTCCCTTTGGATCGACAAAACCTTCTGGTTGTATCATATACAACTCTTCTTCCAGAAATCCATTCAGGAATGCAGTTTTGACATCCATCTGCCATATTTCATAATCATAAAATGCGGCAATTGCTAACATAATTCTGACGGACTTAAGCATCGCTACGGGTGAGAAGGTCTCATCGTAGTCAACTCCTTGAACTTGTCGAAAACCTTTCGCGACAAGTCGAGCTTTATAGACAGTAATATTACCGTCAGCGTCAGTCTTTTTCTTGAAGATCCATTTATTCTCAATTGCTTGCCGATCATCGGGCAAGTCAACCAAAGTCCATACTTTGTTTTCATACATGGATCCCATCTCAGATTTCATGGCCTCAAGCCACTTTGCGGAATCTGGGCTCACCATTGCTTCTTCATAGTTCGTAGGTTCATCATGATCTAGCATCATGACTTCCAGAACTGGATTACCGTACCACTCTGGTGTGGATCTCACTCTGGTTGATCTACGTGGTTCAGTAGTATCTTGTTCTGAAGCTTCATGATCATCATCATTAGCTTCCTCACTGATTGGTATAGGTGTCGCAGAAACAGTTTTCTGTGATGTACTATTTTCCAATAAGGGAGCAGGTACAGTTACCTCGTCAAGTTCTACTTTCCTCCCACTCACTTCTTTCGAGAGAAACTCCTTCTCTAGAAAGTTTCCGAATTTAGCAACAAAAAGTCTTGCCTTCGGATCTGTGATAGAAGGTGTATCCAATAGTTTCCTTTGGATATCCTATGAAGACACATTTCTCCAATTTGGGTTCGAGCTTATCAGGTTGAAGCTTTTTCACATAAGCATCGCAGCCCCAAACTTTAAGAAACGACAACTTTGGCTTCTTGCCAAACCATAGTTCATAAGGTGTCGTCTCAACGGATTTTGATGGTGCCCTGTTTAACGTGAATGCGGCCGTCTCTAAAGCATAACCCCAAAACGATAGCGGTAAATCAGTAAGAGACATCATAGATCGCACCATATCTAGTAAAGTACGATTACGACGTTCGGACACACCATTACGCTGTGGTGTTCCGGGTGGCGTGAGTTGCGAAACTATTCCACAATTTTTTAAATGTACACCAAACTCGTAACTCAAATATTCTCCTCCATGATCAGATCGTAGAAACTTTATTTTCTTGTTACGATGATTTTCAACCTCACTCTGAAATTCTTTGAACTTTTCAAATGTTTCAGACTTATGTTTCATTAAGTAGATATACCCATATCTGCTTAAATCATCTGTGAAGGTGAGAAAATAACGATATCCGCCACGAGCCTCAATATTCATCGGACCACATACATCGGTATGTATGATTTCTAATAGATCTGTTGCTCTCTCCATAGTACCGGAGAACGGTGTTTTAGTCATCTTGCCTATGAGGCACGGTTCGCAAGTACCAAGTGATTCATAATCAAGTGGTTCCAAAAGCCCATCAGTATGGAGTTTCTTCATGCGCTTTACACCGATATGACCTAAACGGCAGTGCCACAAATAAGTTGCACTATCATTATTAACTTTGCATCTTTTGGCTTCTACATTATGAATATGTGTATCACTATCTTCGAGATTCAACAAGAATAGACCACTCTTCAAAGGTGCATGACCATAAAAGATATTATTCATATAAATAGAACAACCATTATTCTCTGATTTAAATGAATAACCGTCTCGCATTAAACAAGATCCAGATATAATGTTCATGCTCAACGCTGGAACCAAATAACAATTATTTAGGTCTAATATTAATCCCGAAGGTAGATTTAGAGGTAGCGTGCCGACCGCGATCACATCGACTTTGGAACCGTTTCCCACGCGCATCGTCACCTCGTCCTTTGCTAGTGTCCGCTTATTCCGTAGTCCCTGTTTTGAGTTGCAAATATTAGCAACAGAACCAGTATCAAATACCCAGGTGCTACTGCGAGCTCTAGTAAGGTACACATCAATAACATGTATATCACATATACCTTTGCTCACTTTGCCATCCTTCTTATCCGCCAAATACTTGGGGCAGTTCCGCTTCCAGTGACCAGTCTGCTTGCAGTAGAAGCACTCAGTTTCAGGCTTAGGTCCAGACTTGGGTTTCTTCTCCTGAGCAGCAACTTGCTTGCTGTTCTTCTTAAAGTTTCCCTTCTTCTTCCCTTTGCCCTTTTTCTTGAAACTAGTGGTTTTGCTAACCATCAACACTTGATGCTCCTTCTTGATTTCTACCTCCGCAGCTTTCAGCATTGCGAAGAGCTCGGGAATAGTCTTGTTCATCCCTTGCATATTATAGTTCATCACGAAGCTCTTGTAGCTTGGTGGCAGTGATTGGAGAATTCTGTCAATGACGCAATCATCTGGAAGATTAACTCCCATCTGAATCAAGTGATTATTATACCCAGACATTTTGAGTATATGCTCACTGACAGAACTGTTCTCCTCCATCTTGCAGCTATAGAACTTATTGGAGACTTCATATCTCTCAATTCGGGCATTTGCTTGAAATATTAACTTCAACTCCTGGAACATCTCATATGCTCCATGACGTTCAAAACGTCGTTGAAGTCCCGATTCTAAGCCGTAAAGCATGGCACACTGAACTATCGAGTAGTCATCAGCTTTGCTCTGCCAGACATTCATAACATCTGGCGTTGCTACAGCAGCAGGCCTGTCACCCAGCGGTGCTTCCAGGACGTAATTCTTCTGTGCAGCAATGAGGATAATCCTCAGGTTACGGACCCAGTCCGTGTAATTGCTACCATCATCTTTCAACTTTGCTTTCTCAAGGAACGCATTAAAATTCAACGGAACAATAGCACGAGCCATCTATCTACAATCAACATAAACAAGCAAGATACTATCAGGTACTAAGTTCATGATAAGTTTTAAGTTCAGTTAATCAAATTACTTAGGAACTCCCACTTAGATAGACATCCCTCTAATCTTCTAAGTGATCACGTGATCCAAATCAACTAAACCATAACCGATCATCACGTGAGATGGAGTAGTTTTCAATGGTGAACATCGTTATGTTGATCATATCTACTATATGATTCACGCTCGACCTTTCGGTCTCCGTGTTCCGAGGCCATATCTGTATATGCTTGGCTCGTCAAGTATAACCTGAGTATTCTGCGTGTGCAACTGTTTTGCACCCGTTGTATTTGGACGTAGAGCTTATCACACCCGATCATCACGTGGTGTCTGGGCACGACGAACTTTGGCAACGGTGCATACTCAGGGAGAACACTTCTTGATAATTTAGTGAGAGATCATCTTATAATGCTACCGTCAATCAAAGCAAGATAAGATGCATAAAAGGATAAACATCACATGCAATCAATATAAGTGATATGATATGGCCATCATCATCTTGTGCTTGTGATCTCCATCTCCGAAGCACCGTCATGATCACCATCGTCACCGGCGCGACACCTTGATCTCCATCGTAGCATCGTTGTCGTCTCGCCAATCTTATGCTTCCATGACTATCACTACCGTTTAGTAATAAAGTAAAGCATTACATCGCGTTTGCATTGCATACAATAAAGCGACAACCATATGGCTCCTGCCAGTTGCCGATAACTCGGTTACAAAACATGATTATCTCATACAATAAAATCAGCATCATGCCTTGACCATATCACATCACAACATACCCTGCAAAAACAAGTTAGACGTCCTCTACTTTGTTGTTGCAAGTTTTACGTGGCTGCTACGGGCTTAAGTAAGAACTCATCTCACCTACGCATCAAAACCACAACGATAGTTCGTCAAATAGACTCCGTTTTAACCTTCTCAAGGACCGGGCGTACTCACACTTGGTTCAACTAAAGTTGGAGAGACAGTCTTCCGCAAGCCATCTGTGTGCAAAGCACGTCGAGGGAACCGGTCTCGCGTAAGAGTACGCGTAAGGTTGGTCCGGATCGTCTCACCCAACAATACCGCCGAACCAAAGTATGACATGCTGGTAGGCAGTATGACTTGTATCGCCCACAACTCACTTGTGTTCTACTCGTGCAAATAACATCAAACCATAAAACCTAGGCTCGGATGCCACTGTTGGGGAACGCAGTAATTTCAAAAAATTTCCTACGCACACGCAAGATCATGGTGATGCACAGCAACGAGAGGGGAGAGTGTTGTCTACGTACCAACGCAGACCGACTGCGGAAGCGATCACACAACATAGAGGAAGTAGTCGTACGTCTTCTTCCCGATCCGACCGATCCAAGCACCGTTACTCCGGCACCTCCGAGTTCTTAGCACACGTTCAGCTCGATGACGTTCCTCGGGCTCCGATCCAGCAAAGCGTCGAGGAAGAGTTCCGTCAGCACGATGGCGTGATGACGATCTTGATGTACTACCGACGCAGGGCTTCGCCTAAGCACTGTAACGGTACGATCGAGGTGGAATTTGGTGGCAGGGGGCACCGCACACGGCTAAGGAACGATCTCAAGGATCAACTTGTGTGTCTTGGGGTGTCCCCTGCCCCCGTATATAAAGGTTGGAGGAAGGGGGGCCGGCCGTCCAGGGAGAGGGAGGCGCAGGGGAGTCCTACTCCCACCGGGAGTAGGACTCCTCCCTCCAATCCTAATCCAATTAGGACTCTCGGGGGGAAAGGAGAAAGAGGGGGGGCGGCCCCTTCTCCTAGTCCTACTAGGACTTGGGGAAAGGGGGGGCGCCGGCCAGCTTATGGGCTGCCCCTTTTCTCTTTTTCCACTAAGGCCCAATAGGCCCATTAGTCTCCCGGGGGGTTCCGGTAACCCTCCCGGTATTCCGGTAAAATCCCGATTTCACCCGGAACACTTCCTATGTCCAAACATAGGCTTCCAATATATCAATCTTTACGTCTCGACCATTTCGAGACTCCTCGTCATGTCCGTGATCTCATCCGGGACTCCGAACAACCTTCGGTACATCAAAATGCATAAACTCATAATAACTGTCATCGTAACGTTAAGCGTGCGGACCCTACGGTTCGAGAACAATGTAGACATGACCGAGATACGTCTCCGGTCAATAACCAATAGCGGGACCTGGATGCCCATATTGGCTCCTACATATTCTACGAAGATCTTTATCGGTCAGACCGCATAACAACATACGTTGTTCCCTTTGTCATCGGTATGTTACTTGCCCGAGATTCGATCGTCGGTATCCAATACCTAGTTCAATCTCGTTACCGGCAAGTCTCTTTACTCGTTCCGTAATACATCATCTCACAACTAACATATTAGTTGCAGTGCTTGCAAGGCTTATGTGATGTGCATTACCGAGAGGGCCCAGAGATACCTCTCCGACAATCGGAGTGACAAACCCTAATCTCGAAATACGCCAACCCAACATATACCATTGGAGACACCTGTAGTACTCCTTTATAATCACCCAGTTACGTTGTGACGTTTGGTAGTACCCAAAGTGTTCCTCCGGTAAACGGGAGTTGCATAATCTCATAGTTATAGGAACATGTATAAGTCATGAAGAAAGCAATAGCAACATACTAAACGATCGGGTGCTAAGCTAATGGAATGGGTCATGTCAATCAGATCATTCAACTAATGATGTGACCTCATTAATCAAATAACAACTCTTTGTTCATGGTTAGGAAACATAACCATCTTTGATTAATGAGCTAGTCAAGTAGAGGCATACTAGTGACACTCTGTTGGTCTATGTATTCACACATGTATTATGTTTCCGGTTAATACAATTCTAGCATGAATAATAAACATTTATCATGATATAAGGAAATAAATAATAACTTTATTATTGCCTCTAGGGCATATTTCCTTCACTTCTTTCTGCCAATAGTAGACCCTCAAGAACTTAACACATGGTTACTTCAACTGCCCTTATTGTACTTCGACATCATGTGGGAATGTGGACGTGGCACTACTCGCACAAATTGATCTTTGGGTTGACCATTGTGCCCTAGTTTGAACTACATCATGAAAAATTTCAGGTAGTGGACATGAGTAGGAAAAATTAAAGTTACAGCAATGACCCAGATAATGATTGGATTATTTTTACATGGTAAATTATGCATGAATTATTTTGCATATTGAAACTATACTCGAAAAACATGAAAATCTATATTTCATGACTTGAACTTGCAGTAACTGAAGACTAATTAAAAATCTATTGAAGATGATAGTCAGTGTACCACGGGTATATACAAATATCTCTTTTTCATCATTGTAAGGAGCATGATATGACAAAAAGGACAACCACTTTGTAGGCAACTTCGCAGCACCTTGATATCTCTTGAAAGGAGCACTTTAACATTGTGTGCCTCATACAAACTAACAAGACTGTCCTACAACAGAATTGTAACACTCTTAAGGAGTCTAATGAAGTGTACATGCATTTCTTTATGATGTCCATGAGTTCTGGAACTCCATTACAACAGGTGGAAAATTATATCTTAACTCACACTTTACTTCCCCATTTGGTAATCAACCCCACCTAGAATGACTGGGGGTGGGGCCACCGCCCATTGAGGCAACCTCGGGTAAATCATCAAAGCCCTAGTATAGTGTGGAAAATAATCTAATTCCCCAGCAACAAGTAGCACTTTATTAATTGGCCAACTCAGTTCGAGACTAAAAACAAGCAATTGAACCAAATAGTTCAGCTATGGCTCAGAAAAACAAGCAATTGAACTTGTGTACGTGAAAAATCTTTCGCACCTGGATTACACATCGAGAAAACAAGCATACATGGATGCCTCAAGCGCACCATTGGCCTAACGATATTTAACCATGTGGTATCTCTGCCTTTTAATGAAATGACCAATTACACATCGCGTACCACATATAATAAACTAGTTGGCCGTTTTCTAATGATCCTAAAAATGAAAATGATAGGGAGTCTATGAAGTGCAAAATCATTCATTAGTGCCACATATAACTCTTGGATCCACAATACAACACGCGTGATTGTTGGCCCGTTGGCCAACTTAGTTAGATCTTGACAAACAAGCATTTGAACCAAACAATTTAGTCAAACAAGCAAGTGAATTGTGTGCAATTGTCTACACTGCAGTACTTGCCGAGAACCGTAGACAAGCATGCCGCCATACACACCACATGTCATAGTAATTTAAATGAAGTGAATTACTGTAGCCCGATGTATAGACTCATTGTAGCTCTTTTTGTTGCAACATTCTTTGAAGATGTCCCTGATATCCCATACAAGTAAATATAGTCCTTGTAGTTCATTGTTCCAACTATACATTTGTCACGGTTAATTTTAATCTCATATAATGGCTCGAATGAATTACTGATAGATTGTATACAACAGTACAAGAAGGGTGCATGCTTAATGGGCGTGCTTCACTCTCGGATTTTGCTACTTCCAGGTGGCAGCTCCAAGAGAAAAATTAGTTTGCTAGTTCTAGTTGCCAGCTCTATAATAAGTAATAACAACCAATTAATCTGGCAACTTAGGAAGATCTAGAACGCACATAAAGTTATATTCAGAGCAGTGTGACAACTTAAAAGGTACTACATGATATATACAAAACAATAGTAGTAGGAATGAAGTAATAGCGATCATTTGATGTTGTAAAATATGACAAAACAAAAGAATTGGGCCTAAATGTTCATTGACTTGTAATTCATCATCAAGTACACATAAGTTGCTCACTGTGACAAGTTTTAATCTACTATTGCTAGTAGAAGAACACGATGCAGAATAAAATTGAATGTAGATATGTCTGAATTCTAAGCTACGTTATTACTCCTGAGAGAATCAATGTAGTCATCACTTGTTGAAGAAGAGTACTTGGTTCTCGCTGGCATGTGGGCATCATGAGTGTCTGTGGGAGCCCGTAGTCATGTAAGTTTTGTCGAGGCTGATGGTGTTGCGGTGGTTGTCGGTGTAGGTGAAGCGGCTCCGTTGCTTATGTTCTGGTATCTATTGACACCCAGGAAGCTAATCTGATCTGCTGTAGTGGAAGACGTCGTCACTTAAACGGATCTAGTGTGGTGGACAACAGGCTCGGTGAACAGAAAAGGGTCAACCCTAATCACACACACCACCTACCAAAATTCATGAAATTACATCAAAACCTAATCCTCTTGTGATGAACGATGATGCCAATTGGACATACATTCCATGACCATTCGCCCCAGATAGTGTGTCCCATCTCATCGCATCGGCTGCGACAAAACATGGGTGCCACCATGGAGTCGTAATCCTACCCGCCGATGCACTTCGTTCCGGTTTCGAATGTATTAATTGCCTTCTCATGCCTACAATTTGTATCATGTTTTAGGGGGTTTTTTTGCATTGTAAATGTAGCAGTTTACTGCGATCGTTTGCCCGTTTTTCTTTGATTTCACCAAGATCCCCGGAATCACGAGATTGGGAACATTCATTAGAGAACGCTCATTTGTGGTAGAAAATATGTGATTGGATGCCATAAAACCTTCCATACGATGAGAAGATGTGCCAGGAAACTGCATTCGGCTCTCCAGAAGAGAGGATGATGTGTGGTACGAGCACAACCACTCGTAGCAGCGGTCGTGCCGCACGGCGCTGTCTCCCTTGGGTCGACTACTTCCATCCCATGCAATCAAATCTGACAAACAGAGAGATTTCACCATACGAAGCAATATCAGAACCTCACCACCGGAGGGGGAATCGACATAAGGGTCTTTACCTCACCATTGCTTCAATTACACAGACCACGACGTCGATCTCCATCGTCATCATCCATGCCATCGACAACAACTCTTCCATCCGTCTCATTGTAATCCTAAACCAATTGTGGATTCACAAGTGTCTCACTTTAATCATTCCTACGCTATTGATAAGAACACCTCGATGATGTCTTGTGCCTCTATGTCTGAGTAGATCCCTATTTCTCAGTGAGATCGAGGAACCCTGATATTTTTATGAACTGAATGTCAACAAAACACCAAGTCCGGCACACCATAACGCCACAAACTTTGTGCTTCATCGCGTATGGAACCCTAAGAACAAGTTGGTATACGAGAGCATAAACAAGTTTAATCCCCTAAATCACATGCCTCGCTATGTGCATATACAGCTGGGACGATCTGATCGCTTTCTTTCTCACAGTACATATACAGTTGACTCATCCATGCCATATATGTGCAATTAATTGTACATCAACTAATCCCTAGACTAGATCGATGACCATGTGTCGATCTCCCAAGCCAATTCATACACCAAAACGAAGTAAATTTAACTGCGTGAACAAAAAGATCTACACGGCGCGAGTCGATCGATCACTTGTGCGCCGCCGCCCCGGCGCCGCGCCCCATGTAGGACGTGATCGCCGCCGCCAGCACCGACTGGAAGCTCGGGTCCGACGTGATCGCCTTCGCGATCGTGTCCGTCACCGCCGGCGCGGCCGCGGGCGCGCCATGGACGACGCCGCCGCTGGACGTTCTCTGCAGGTACGAGGACGAATGGGCGGCGCCGTACAGCTGCTCCGCCCTCGTCGCCGCCATGCCCAGGCCGAAATGCTGCCCCATCGCCGGCAAGGAGCTCTTGCCGTAGAACGGAAGGCCCCCGGCGTACGGCGCCAGGTAGCCGCTGCTCCACGCCGCCGGCAGCGCCTTGGACTCGTACCCTGCCGCGTAGGGAGACTGGTACTGCTGCTGCATGAGCGAGTGCGGGGCGGTGAGGTCGAGCGTGACGGTGGGGCAGGACGCGATGGTGGAGATGGTGGTCGGGCCGAGGAGACCCGCGGACGCGAAAGGGAGGTGGTGTCCGTGGGACGAGGACGAGGAGGAGCCGGCGAGCAGCATGGACGCCGCGGCGGAGGTGGTGGACGCCATGGCCGCGGCGGCCGGCGGCAGGGGGTGGCTGTGCGTGCCCTCGTACGTCGTGATCAGGATGGACATGTCGTCGGCGCATCTCTGCACCTGCTTCCGCACCGGGCAGGACGGCGCCACGGTGCACCGGTAGTAGGCGCGCGGGCACGGGTTCCCCTTGGAGATCTTCTGCCCGTACTTCCGCCATTGGCACCCATCGTTCATCTGTTCATCATCAACACACAGAAACTCGTTAGCACATCATGATTTTGAATTCAAAACTTCAAAAGTATTTTCATCATGAAAACACGTACAGAATCTTGTACGTATGTATGTTGTACTAAGCGCGAACGTACCGTGGGGGTGTCGCATTTGACACGGACGGAAACCCTAGCCTTCTTGGCCTGCTGCTGGAGCACCTCGTCGTCGGCTCCGTCGACCCCGGCGCCGGGGCTCTTGCGCGCTTTGGTCGCCGGCGGGCACGCGGCGGCCGGCAGCTGGTGACCGGGCGCCGCGTCGTCGTCCGCGCTGCTGTCGGAGCTGAGGTTCATAAGAGGCGTAGCAGACGGGCGGGCGGCCTGCCTGTCGTCGCCGTCCGTGGAGCGACGGCTGCTGAGCCCGAGCGACAGCTGATCGTCGGGATCGGTCTCGGTGCCGGAGGACGACGAGGACAGCGACCTCTGGTGGGCGCCCTTGGGGCGGGAATAACCGCCGCTGCCGAGGCACAGAGAGACGAGATCGTCGGTGGTAGCGGTGGGCGCCGGCGCGGAGGCTGCAGGGAGCTTGTCGGCGGCCGGTGCTTGGTGCTTGACCTTGACGGCGTCCTGGAAGTGCGTCTGGAGCGACTGGTAGTCCCTGACGATGTGGGAGAGCAGCGTCTTGAGGCGCTCGTTCTCCTCCCTCACCTCGCCCATCTCCGCCTTGGTCGCCTCCAGCTTGTCGTCCTGGACATGATAACCAAGAAAAATCATTAGATGATGCGAACTATATACGTATCATACTAGTGATTCTTCGGAAATAAACACGATATTTAATTTGGTGTGCAATTCATTCTCAACTTGCTTCTGTTTCTTACATACTAATTAAACAGCTCTCAATTTGACTTTCAGATCATAGTTCGTACTGTAGTTCGTACCTTGCTGGTGGTGATCGGATTTCTTTGTGCGGATGGGAAACTCTCAAGGACCATCGGAAGCGCGCTTGCGATCTGCAGGACAAACAATTAAAGCTAATTCAGTTTCAACTCGATCTCAAGAAGGAACATGTAGCTAGGGTACACGCTCATCGATCAGCAACTCAATTATTCATGGTGATGCACAGCACCGCCGGGTTAACATGCATCTACTCTAGTAGACAACTCAAGGGAAGGAGCAGATTATGCGTGTACATACCTCCATGGTCTCCGGCTTGTTCTCCTCTTTCACCGGCGGCGGTCTCTCGACGGCGACGTCCATGGATGGATCAGTCACAAAGATCAAGCAGCTAGCCACGAGATGGAGGGAGCTTTGTTTGCTTTGGATGAGCAAGAGACGCCTTGTGGTTGCAGTAGCCCCGCGCCCTCCTTATAAAGAAGGATCGGAATCGAAGCGACGACGACGACTAGGACGACGAAGCCTACACTTTCTGACTCGCCGGGGATTAAACTAATCGATAACCAGCAGCTGCTGCGTGCTCCGCGTACCAAATCTCAAATCCCAGTGCGTGGCTCCTTAACCTACCGTACCATCACGGCGGCTCGGTTGCTGGTTCCCGTCCAGACCAGAGCGAGCTTCCAGACCAGAGCGAGCTTATAAACAATGTCAACGCGTGTACCCGGCAAACCAGCCTCCCTCATGGGCAGCAGGCAGGTCTACCAAGCTAGCGAGCGAGTGAGGTAAGCAAGCCCATGGTGCCAATATAATACCGTCCTCGCGGCCGGTGGTCACCACCGTTGGCCGTCGTCGCCGCCCACAACGTGTCCTGCA
The DNA here is from genome assembly GCA_034509565.1 of Triticum monococcum. Lineage (NCBI taxonomy): Eukaryota > Viridiplantae > Streptophyta > Magnoliopsida > Poales > Poaceae > Triticum > Triticum monococcum. The sequence goes on from CM067843.1 coordinate 86,902,585, forward strand.
AGTCGCCGCCCCCCGCCGCGTTGGTTCCACGAGCTTCCTCCCCTCCGAATGCGGATCGCACGTGCGTGCGACCTTCATTGTCCAATCATTCTTCCGTTTCGCTCTGAGAGAGAGGCTTTGACTTAGCTAAGATGTGTTCTTGGTTAGCGTATGTACGCACGCAGCATGAGCGTGCAGCCAGCGTTGAACTCGTTCTGGGGCCGTTTTACGTGTTGACTTTCGTACGGCTAACCCGGAGAAGCAAGCAACCAGCCAGCGGTCGGTCGGTCCAATTTGAGTCTGAACTGTTCGCCTCTCCACGTAAAAATAGCATAAAATGATGCGAAAATTCTGATATAACGCCTTGCTCGACGTGAGTGACGCACGCACGTAGTATTGATTCAGGATTTACGTGCATGCAGCAGGTCAAACGTAGTAACCGCGAGAACTCGGGCCGGTCATTGAACTCGGCCGTGAAAAGTAAAAACGTGGAACAACAAGGCGACAGTACAAGTGCAACCCGGTCAGCACATTTACCTGTTCCGTCCCAATCTGTTGTGATGGTAGTAGTACTGTAGTACGTAACCGTACTTTTGATAGGTTGGTTGCGTATGGGCAGTACATGGTACCAGGGCATGTGCGGATCACTGTAGAGTCGCCGGCGCACATGCACAGTAGTAGTACTCGACCGATCCCAATTTATGCGACGCGACGCGACGCGAGGTCATATCACATGTGCGGGATCATAAAGAAAATGGCGTGCGTACGGCGTGTGATCGGATGCGATGGCGATCCGTTCTCTGCCAAGTCCAAGAAGTCTTCGTCTGCTAAGATTAAGTACTACTCCAGTTGTAGAGGTGAGGATACGGTGGATCGGTCGCTCGACCTCCGGTGCCTGCGATGGAGCGTGACGTTCTCCACGCCGCGATCCGATCAGAGGCAAGTCGTCTAAGCCAGGCCTCGTGAATGCGATGTGGCCTCCCATCGGATCGGCCATGCAACGGATCAAATTGGATTTTTTTTTGACACGTTACAGATGCAAATGCTTATAGATACGCATGTACACTCATTCCTATGAGCATACTCACGCACATCATATCTCTATAAGATTTTCAAGAAACTGAGCCGGCATATCATGTTGGGATTAACGAAGTCACCACATGTGCGTCCGTGGTCGACGGAAACGTCTTCCTTCACTGAGCGAACATCATCGAAAAGGGTAAAAAAAATTCAAAAATACAAACAGCAATGTCAAATTTAGGATTTGAACTCTGATAAGCTGGTTCCATCACAAATTTTTTTGGAACCGGGTTCCATCACAAATTAAAAACCATAGCCATCTGAGATAGGCTCAGTTTGCCGCTGGATTACATTACTCTGCTACCGTTGGCCAACTTGTTGAGGTCCGAGCGGGGCCCCGTTGAAACTAAGCCATGATTGCCGCCGCTGCATGCATGCTTTGGTAGTTGGTTTGCGACCGATCCTGCGTGAGCAGGGCACGATCGTCGTTAGGCTAAGAAAGAAATCGGCCTCAAGTAGCTTTGGCCGTGCGTCTGTGTTCCTACGAGTTTCAGTTCCAACACGGTACTCCACATCACGAAGACGCGGTGGGGACAAGGACACCGGCGGCATATGCATCGACGGAAATGAGGAGCGTGTATCACGTGTGCCGCCGTGCAGCTAGCTACTCGTACGGTGCGGCTGGCATGAAAAGGTCACAATAGTTCTCGCTACAAAGCAGCACACGGCATGGAACGAAATTCCCAGCTCCAGATCCCATACACACCATATAGGAACAAGAAGGCAAATTCCACGGTGAATAAAAAGAACCCTCATACATGATCGGCGAGGTTAAGAAAAAGGCCCCCTTTACCTGAATTATCAATTGTTTAGGCTCGTCTTGACACCCCACCGACGATCGAGCGAACAAAGGTAAGGTTGTGGCGTGTCAATTGTTTGTTTTTTTCCTCAAAAAGTAGGGATCGCCCCAGCCTCTGCATCGGAACGATGCATATGGTCAATATTATTAATAAGTAAAAGGTTCAACAAAAGTCTTCAAATCTCGAACAAAGAAATACAAAAAAAGGCTCACGAAGAGCTAAGCAGTAAAAGAAAGGCCACAACCGGCTCGCAAAAAGTAGGAGCACTATATGCCTATCCTATTACATGACCGTCATCCAAACCGGTTGAAAATATCCCGTGTTACCATCTCCCACGGATAGACCCAGTAACCAAACGCTCCCTGACTTTTATCGGAGTGAGTAGCGACCACATTGGGTGTCAACTTGTTTGTGTAGTCTGTTTATGATATATTGAACAATATTTTTAACATTTTATGATATTTTTAAACTGTATTGGTATTCAATAACGTGTGCCATATTTGATGCATACTAGAGAGCCACATGCACAAATCTAGGCACCATGCCGTTCTGATGAGTGGGGCCCGCTTACCCGGATTACCTAAATAGCTAAAATTGGGTTAAAAATGGGATTCTGGTTGTTACTGTGGTCCAAACAATCATAAAAGTTAAAATGTTGATCAATGTGTTATTATGTCATAGACGCTTTTTTTATTTAGAAAGAACGATTTTGACCGGCTTTAAATAATGAAGCCCTCAATAACCAACAGTGCAACACAACACTCCACACATGAACAACAGGATACAAAGGATCTGACAAAGCAGCAACAAAACAACATATTACCAAGCAAACACCAAGTGAAATATGGAGCACAGCTTGTAGTCATGGGAACAGAAATTTTACAATTCGTAAACTCTTCAGTTGAAGGGTTGTTTTTTTTAGGCTAGCTGAATGGCTTGATTAAGATTTTATCATATTATTACTCGAAAGTAAATCAAGGATTTCAGGATCCTTCCTTTATGGAATAAAATATTGGATCCTCGAGTGGTCTCTTTTCTTGTTGCTTCATAGTACGAGCAAATCTAATCAAGAACAAGAAAATTGGAAGAATATGTATTTGTATTTCTATTCACTACCATTACGCATCTTCTCGACTTCCATTACTTTATTTTCTTCTTGAATGCAATAGCTCTGATCCATGATCAAAGAACCGAAAACAAAAGGAAGAGTCTGTCTCAAGAGGGAGACTAGTCGCCAAGGGAAGACGTGAAGGGCCATTTGAATTGATAAAGTGTTATTCAAAGTGGAAGTTTGGACATAAAATGTGGTTCAAAGAGTCACAGAAAATTAAAATTTGTTCCGTCTATGACTACGTCACAAATACACGATACAAACTTCAAATATAGCCCCTTCCTATATTCCTTGAGGACGTGCAACATCTTCAAAACACGACAAAAATAGTCGTGGATTTTTTCTTTCTCTCCGCAAAATATATAGATATACACCATGACTATATACACACCGGGGATGCCTTCCCTTGACTATACCCAGGGATTTTAGTCAGATTAGGAACCACCGAAGACACATGCGCAGAGGTGCGTCATGTATGAAAGAAACAGCACCGTTTCTAACGATAACAGGTTTAAATATACAGGAGCAGAAGAAATGGTGGCCAATAAGATAAGCACATGGCGGTTGGGGTCGACAGAAGCAGCAGCTCAAGCAAATTAGTCAACTGAAGCATCAGGGGAGGCGTCCTTCCTACCTAATTCCTATATGCTTTTTAATCCTTACCCAAATGAATACAGCTAAGATACAAAGAAAACCGATGAGGTTCCTCGCTGGACGACGCATCCGATCATGTGATCAGCGGCCAAGCCGTTTCAACGATCTGGTCAAAACTTTGGACCCTAGGGCTTGGATCATGCGTGATTGAGATTTCCAGCACATTTTTCGTAAGGAAAGACCCATGGCATGACTCCTTTGGCACATTATATTTAAGCAAATTTATATCAAATTGGAAGAAAACAAGGGGGTTTTGGCTCTTGCTTCCTCTAGGTGTTTGATGCTTGGAAGGCAATGCTATCTATTGCATCATCGTCATCACCCTCTTCTTCGCCGGTCCTGAAAAATCTCCGCCCGCCCTTATTGTTTTTTGTGGCGTCGCGATTGGGAAATCAAACTCGCGTTACCGACGATTGATTCTCGGTAGCTGTCAAATGTTGCTGGTGCTAGCATTTTTCGTGGGTTACTGGGTCATGCATGAGATGAGAATTTGCAAAGTCAGAAGGGGAGATGATCTATCTTTTGCAAGTCAGAGGTCTGGCACATGGACCGGATCAAGGGCGCGGCCTATGGGAGCGGTTCTAGTGTAGTTTGGACACAAAAGGAATAGTATCTGTTGGGATCTTCTTGCAGTCTGTGCATCAGAATACTCGAGGTCAACAATCTGTCAGAAGTTATCGAAATGTCAGATCATGGATCTGTCTTAGCAAAGACTAGAGTTGAGGAGGACTAATAATGGTACAGCGAGAAGTCAATTGTCACAGCTCATACGTACCAATAAGACTTGATTGTCAGATTTAGAACATTGATTAATGGCAATTTTTACCGGAATAACTACGTTTACTTGACCAAGATCAAGACTTGAACAACAATTGTTGTTGGAATTCATGTGGAAAGGAAACCTTCAAAAGAGTAGAACTGGTAAAGTGCATCTGTATTTATTATATTAAGTGTCGGTACATATTCCCCTTTCTGCATAGAAACTTATGAGTTTGGGTATTATTTTAAATTTCAAATGGCTAAAAGAGGTGATTATGATGGGCAATGTTGTCAATGTGTAAATCTTCAGACCCATGTGTTTTTGGCATATGCCATTCCACAACTGAGTCCTAGCACTAATCGACATGCTTTGTTGTTATCGGTAACAAAACCAGTCAAGACCAGTCGGTCATCAATCTTAGTTGTTCTCTGGTAAAATAACTGCAACAGCTGTATAACATTCCACTTAACAAAATGCAAACGTCGAAATCAAAATCTGAACAGTTGAGCATCAGTGCATCACATTGTTGATTTCTGGAGTGTAATGACAGCACATTATGATCTCCATTTGGGAAACAGCAAGAAACCAGCATAGTCAAGCTTGGATCACTTTGTTTAGCTAATCACCTAACCAAAACAAGTAACATAACAACACTTGGCCTTTCATCCCTAGACTGAAATGGCTGGTATGGTAAAGACAAACATGTAGATGCACCACCCCATCAGGCTAGATTACCTGCTGCTAATACTAGTTCAATTAAATACACGGTGTGTCGTGGCACATATCATAGAGTGGTCTGCGCAAGTAATTAACTGAGTTGTTAGCAAATTGGTTAAGATGTGATGCTGATAGTAGCTTACTTGCTAATATTCATTATACAGCATATGAAAGCAGACAATTGTTTGACCTAGCTGTTGATCAATCAAAACGAAGTAAACCTAAACGGGGGACTGCGTGACCCTCACTATTCTTCCGTCAAAGGGTTCAGACAAATAATGCAGCACAATGACTCACAATGAAGATGAAATGTTAACCTCTGTTGACTTTTCTGGATCGGTGCCAGGATTTTCTTGAGGAAAGATCCAGAAGAGCATAATCAACTAGTAAAATTTTGTGAAGATAACATGTAGTGTATGTTAAATGTTAGGTAAAGCATAGAGATGACAGCAGACACATGTTAACATGATGTGTCTGCTCATAATTCTGACTTCTGAATTACTGACCTGAGTTCCTATGCGCTAAATTATATCAAAGTTTGCCAAATTCGTCCCGGCATGCCAATTCACATAGATTATTCTGTTATGGCACTGACATCACCCCAATATTTTGGTCTTCTGGCCACGATACATCGGTGGTTAACTCGATAGGCCTGGTTTAATGCACAAGTAAAAGTAATCATCATTAGCGAGAAAGGCGGAAATGAGCTAAAAGATAAGGCTGTATTAGGTGGTTTCCAGGAAATGGCCCGGTTCAACTTGTCTCTGCAGCACACAAGGATGAGTCCTTTTCACACTTACTTGACACTGACTTCCTAAAGCTTAAGGGGCAGTGACAAAAAGGCATATTCGCAGTGCTCAACTAAAATATTCGAAGTAACTTTCTGTCCCCATGTTGAGCTTCAGGCTGAGCTCAGCCTCCATTCTCAAAAGAGTATCCTCCAAGCAGATACTGCCATTCTATGCACTATTAGCACGAACAAGGAGCAGATACTAAAGCAAAACCATTCTCTAGTGAAATACTGGTAGGAGGCTGCAATTCTCACAATTATTCCTTTTATTTTTACAAGAAAATATATGGAAAAAGTCTTACAGAAAAAAAAACTGATTTGAGACATGCAATATTTCCTGGTAAACGAAGAGGTCGAACAGAGTTCTGCTTTATTCAAGTTAATATGCAAAGCCAAAAAATAGAGATCACTAAACCATGGGAAAGATGGTTTCTTCTCAAGTCTACATGGAAAGCATGAGAAAAATGACAGCTTGTCCACATCTAAGATGATACTTCTTCTTAACAGCCTAGGAAAGTCTCATAGGAAGTAAACCCAAGACATTCTTATGCCAATCAACTTCAAGATTGCACATTGTACCAGCGCAACTGGTTCAACAGCATAACTAATTAGATTTGTCACATATAAATGATGACAAAGATAAGAAGATTACTAGTTCAAATGTCAACTGCCTACAGTAGGCGCGAGAAAAAGCAAAGACAATTTGGTCACACCGACGATTTTTCCATGGAGAAGATAGATGATTATAATCATAATAGAGACTCACCTCTGTCCTTAGCAATAGAGCCGCCGGATTTGTAGCGTGTAAACACCTTGCATTGGCAACTTGGACTGTGACATTGCTGACTTCAACGTACTGCAGGTTAAACTTAGTTCTCCCTTATCTCCAGTGACCATGTTTGACATTGTAGCTGAATATAATACAGCAGTAACTGTGCTGGAATTCAGATAGTATTCACACTGAAGCATGGCTTCAGCCTAGGTTACCTTCATGTATAAGAACAAACAATCGAGCCAGAAATCAGTACTGGAGCACCATTTTTTTATGGAATTGGATACAAAAAACCAGACCATTCTCTGAAGGTTACAGGCCAAAGCCCTCGTGTTAGACTCGGAGCAAGTTAAAAGTCTTCTGCCTATTTTCTGTCCAATATGGTAAAATGGCGATCTCCAGGTTACCCCATAATTTGACCATTGTACTATTCGATTTACAAATTTGATGTGATTAACGCCACATAATTTGACTAATAAACTATTTGATTTACATGTTTGATGTGATTAACAGATAGTTTGCACTGCTGCTTTCCCATCAGCAATAGTTTGCCAAAACAGGAAAATAATAGTCTTCTCAAACTTCACATCATGCACCACAGTTCTTCAGTTTGATTGACTTCTCTCAAAAAACATTTTCCCATCTGTGAAACTAATAAACATTCAGCTTGATCGCAACACCTGAGGCCATCAAACTTCTCAGGAGATCATTTATGCTCCATGTGCAAGAGAATGGATAAGGAATGAACTGCTCCACATCTGATACATTCCTTGAGAACAGGGATTGACTAAATCCCTGATAAACTGCAGCATGTCTTGTATCTGAACTTGTATGTTGCATAAGTGCATAATAGGTAATAACTTCTGCTTGTGGGGTATGATTCCTGCGCTATGAGAAAATCTAACAATGATCATATGATTGTCAGCAAAAATTGGGAAATAAGAAGGAAAATAACACATGTGCTACTGGACTTCTGCATATATGTTCAGTACAACTATAACTGCCCTTCAGAGGTATACTGAGGGGACTAGGTCTCGCGTTTTTGAGAAACTCAACCTAATCCACTGTAATTCTATGGTGAAGAACATGATTATCCTGTCACCACTAGTTACAGAAAGGTTCATGTTATATATGTAGCTTTTTCGTGAAAAACAATATGTATGTAGCTACAGATGAAGCCTTACAAGCAAACTGCTCAGGCAGTAACCTTCCTGCATGCATGGTGCAGCCCATTTGCAAAGAGACAGATGTGCACCAGCTTAGCATAAGGGCTGAGCTCTCAAAATCTCATCTTGTATGCAATGCTACCTTTTTGTTGATAATTTACGCTAGTCTTCTCCGTTTCGAAAAAAATTACACTAGTCTTCATCGTCATATTCTTGAGATCCCCAGAACTTGGAAACTTCCTTGCCAGGTAAAGCTACAGGAACTGAGGATCTCAGAAAGTCTTGGTAGTGTAACAGGCTGCCTCTGGTTGAACTACTCCCTGCGGTGACAATCCTACACCCGTCCACAGCCATGGCTGACACTGTGCTTCTCCCTCCTGATTTAACAGGCTCATCGCAACTCAATCTGTTCACCAAGTGGCCCGTCCGGGTTTCCCAGACATGGACCTGACCATCGCATGGCGCGCCCATCACCACCTTGTATGGATCCAAGTGAAGCAACGTCACAGGACCATCTGAATGCAGTTCTGCGACTGTGTGCTTGAGTTCTTGAGACTTACGAATATCCCACAGAAGAGCCCTGTCCAGCAAATAATGATAGATAGGTAAGGTTTGCAACGCAGTCGAAGCTAGAAGCATGAAGAAAGCACTGATTGTACAGATATTGTGAGCTTACTTGTCTTTTATGCCCGTGCATATTAGCCATTCAGAGGGCAGCATCTCACAAGAAAGTATTCTTTGGTTACGAAGTGCAAGAACAGAAGCCTTCTTCATCGTCCTCAAATCAATTGCTGTCACTTCGGATCCAGCAGCAATGTAACAAAGGGATTTGTAGCATTTGATTGCAATCGGTGGACCACTTGAGTTAAGATGAGCACCCCCAACACATGATGATGAGACACTGGAAGGAGGTATCATTGTGTCCCACACTTTCACCTGTGATGCAGTATAACAACGTGAAAAGCAACATACAAACAATAGAGCTTACCATGAGCATCAAATGGCTCAGTTGTGGACCACACAGAATATGTTAAACAATATTACTCCTATTAATGTAATATTTCAGATAAAGTTTTCTTCGATGTTCTATTACCTTTGTATCTTTGGAACTGCTGACCAGCAGGGAGGATTTATGCCTGAAGAGCAAAGAAGAAGCTCAATGATCGTGCTGATGGATCATGATTTAAGAAACCTTGGAAAGTATAGGAACCTTGCAACTGTACAAAAGCCATCGAAATGCTTTCCAGTTTGATAAATGGTGCACTTGCACACACAAAAAATAGCCGACTAATAGTAGAATAAGTTCCATTCAGATGGTTTGACAGTACGTACCAAGCAACAGACAAAAGTGACAGTGTTTTTTCATGCCCATGCAAAGTTGATATTAGAGGGTGTTTTTTTGCTCTTGTATTCATAGACCAAAGGCGAATGGTGCAATCTTCACCACCAGTTGCGAGTATTTTACATTCACCGTCATCAAGCAATTTGTCAGCCAGAGCAGTAACAGGTCCTGAATGGCCCTTGTAACAGCGTGATTGGCCCTACATAAAAAGGTTATAAAATCACGCTTAGCACTAGCTTCTCAAGGAGTTAGGTATATAGCCTTTCAAAACCATACCCCACCGCGATGTGTTATTGTGACTGAAGATGTTAGCTAACCATCACATTATTTGTAAAGATAATTTAGATGCATGACTGTAAAATTGCCCAGATTTTCTAATGACACTGCAAGGTTTCAACTTCATGAAATGCCACTGCAGAGTTGCCATATTTATAAGCATGTCCTTGACCGAAGAATTTCACTAGTATTGGATAAAAGTGCCTGTGTCTCCTACCTCCTCACCACCTTCCTGCTGCGGCACCTTCTCTCCAGCTCACCTTGCTGTCTCTGCAAGTTGTGTGGAGCACGACGCCATCTCTCCGCCCCCCTGTTCTTTGGGTCGGGGCTAATCTCAACAAATATGTACTCAGCCACATGACATGTGTGGCAAGGATGAGCCCTATGGCCATGTGTAATGCACTGACAGAGGTCAGGCCCCGAGTATGGAGGTTGAGGCGGGACAAGAAAGCCCATGTTGCACAAGGGAAGAGGAACATGAAGAGGATGACTGAGAAGAAGAAAGAGGATCCGCAGGGACATAAATGTCCAATTTGAGGTAAATTTGGACGAATGTGGTATTTCTGTTTACATTACAACTCTACAGAGACACATATCGAAGCAGAAACTGCGTGTTGGCATTTCCAACTGGGCACTTCAAAAGGGCACATATCCAAATATTCCTATTTATATACCTCGTGACCAGGAAGAGGCTGATCTTGGGAAGGAAGGACACACTAGGATGTATGGCACATCAGCATGTTGGAGGCTCATGTGTAATTTCATGTCGAAAATTCCATACATGCAGTCAGCCAGGCTGGACAAGGAATGAAGGCCACTGCATAAGGGTTCCAGTCCCTAGAATATCAGATTGGCACTATGTATATCCTTCCGTATGAGTTTAAGCAGATTAGATCTACTTTATCTCTTGTTAGTTTACAGCAGGCTAGATCCGGCTTTGTCTCTAGCAGCCAGTATTACATAAGCGGCACCCCTCTTAACCAGAATTTTCTTCTCCATCCTCACCCCACTTAACTAGGTCTCCTGGTTACCATGCTTGAGTACCACTTTCTCACCGGCAACTAGTCCAGGGAATCTAACATGTAAGCACACGGAGGGGCAGGCAAGGCAGAGTAAGGGGTACTGCCGCATACCTTTGTTAGTAGTTAGTGAGGTTGGCATAGAGTTAAACGGCAGGTCAGGGTATACAGTGGCCGCTTCACAATGTCATGAATAGATACCACAAGCACAAAACAAGGAAACGAAAGCAATTGCAGAAGAGAAAGGGAAGCACGGAGCCACGTATTATTATTTTCATATTTGAATTGAGACAAAGAGGAACCGATGTCCATCTAACAGCTAAAATTTCTTTTCAAGAGTTTCTATCATTTTAATAATTATATTTTACAGTCATTCAATGACCATAAGTAATACTCCCTCCGTTCACAATTATAAGACGTTTTGGATATCTCAATATGGACTACATATGGACTGAAATGGGTGAACAGGGACACTAAAATGCATCTATATACATCCGAATCAGAAAAACGTTAGAACATCTTATAATTGTGAATGGAGGGAGTAGCAGTTAGTTTCTTTTTTTTTATTCCTGTTTCAAGTACCTCTGCACTCATGTACAAAGTCAGTGATGTCATCATGAATGGTCATGTTGTATCCTCGCAAAAAAAAGAACGTACTCCCTCTGTAAAGAAATATAAGAGCATTTAGATCACTGCTTTAGTGATCTAACCGCTCTTATGTTTCTTTACAGAGGGAGTACATGTTGTATCAACAGGGTAATGTAACGTAGAAATGAGGTACCTTCCAGCAAAGACGGACTGTTCTATCTGTGCTTGAAGTGACTAATGCCATTTCATTTCTATGTGCATCACTTCGATACAATGGGGTGTCAATTAGTGGGAACAATCTGCAAAATGAACATAATAAGACATTCCTATCTCTGCGACTTTCAGCAGGCACAGTAATTTTTATACTGTGCAAAACAGGGGCATTAGTGGAAAGCCAATCACAGATAAAACTGTGAAACAATAAAAGTTTAAATTGTGAAATGAGGATACTGTATCCCAAACATAAACCAGCTAGTAATCATGAAAATGATTTGCAACAATTTCTCTCTGCTAGGAAAGAAGAAAATTAAGTAAAAGAAATGATACTGTAACAAGACGATAATGAAGTAAAAAAATGACATTGTCACCAAGACGTAACACAAACAAATCTACAAAGTCCAAAGATATAACCAAGGTACTGACTGAAGTGAAGTTGCCTATTTGTCTAACAAATGAAAGAAAAAATAAAGCAAAATAATATATAAAAGTCAGATGATGTCATTTGGTTCCAAGTAATATGTCAGTCATAACATCCTACTATACCAAACATAAGATGTTCAGTGAATGGGCATTATATAGTTTCATGCACCAACCATTAGAACCAAAAGTACAAACTGATGGAGAAGGTTGGGCAATCCATATATACTTCAAAATCCCTCTCACATGTGGCATGGGCAGAAAGAAAGCAAAGCAATTTATTTATTTAAATTGCAGAAGTCGAGACTTGAACCCAAGATGAGAATGAAGTAAAAACAAATCTACAAAATCTGAAGATATAACCAATGTACTGAGACTGAATGAAGTTGCCTATTTTTCTAACAAATGGAAGCAAAGATATAAAGCAAGACTAATACAGCTAAAGTCAGATGAGGTCATTTTGTTCCAAATAACATGTCAGTCATAACATCCTACTAAATTCAGAAATTTTCTTTATGCGAGGATTCAAGAGTCATGTCCAAGACATAACTCTGGGGATGGATCTTAAATCCTAACATCCGTTAGCACAGAAATGTACTATCTTTGATATTATTATAGGAATAGAAAAAAAAAAGGATTCAATGTTCACCCCTTGATTCCCCACAGGGTTGAGTACATGAAACTGACCCCAAAAAAAAACCTTGAACATCAGATAAGCTGACTAAAAAGTAACAAGATCTACAAATGTCTAAAGAGCAATGGTTATTTGCTTCATGGTTACCTCATACAAGTGATCCTCGCGCTATGGGTCCTGTAGGTTTCCACTAATTCCATGTCCAGACCAAGCCTCAATCTTTTGACTACTGGCCCCTGCACAGAGGAAATTGCACGGCATCTGTTGCTTAGCACAAATAAGCTTTTGATACTGTAACAACCTGCATTACTTAAGCAGAAGAGCAAATCTGCTATATTAAAAACACATAATACTGTTGCATTTCACTCACTTGAGAGAACCAAACACCATTCCTATCAAGCATTAGATGGCTTGGTGTCGGCTCCGTGGGATCTAGATAATAAATAGATGATAAGGGATCATCAAACTTCATTTGATGTACTTCAGTGTGCCTCCGAATGTATAGTTCTCTAATCCCCAAAGCTCCACGAGGCACTTGTTGAAACGGCCATTGCCCCCTAAGCGTTCAAATGGTCATGACGCGATAAATAAGTGGGCAGTCAGATACATGTGTAGTTTCCATAGTCTCAAAATACTATATAGCATAGACTCAAACATTAGATACAGTTATGTGAGTTCAGAAAAGGATTACCCGACATTGATCAACTCGTAGAAACTGTAAAACATGATGCAAAGCATAAAAGCGAACAAACGACCATCAAGCATTTGTAGTGGCATCCACGTAAAAGAAACATTCGCTGCCTGTCACTTTCAAATTGCATGCACCTTATTAAATAAAGTTCATATTGTGTAGACAGTGACAATTCCTCCACCTACATAATAGCTTTATCCAATTAAACTACCAAAAACTACTTTTTCCTTTAAAAAGTTAGTCCAACAGAGTCAGAATATAAGTCATTTTGAATTGTATGAGTCCAATATTTCTAGGTTTGACTCTACAATGAAAAATAACTAGCACCGACAACATCAAATTGATATCTTCAACATGTAATAGATAGACGTTCATAATGTATGATAGTACCTGAAACCCTAAACTTGAGCTCACTCTTAATGAACAAGAGAAAATTCCTTATTTGACACTATCTTAAAATCTGCTTCCTTATTTGACACTGGAAAAAAATTTCTTCCCTATTTGACACAAGTTCTAAATTTTATTCCCTATATGACATTTCCGTTCATTTTAAGGCTAAATGACATCTGAAAAGACTCTTTTGCCCCTCACGTGGTATGTGCGTGGGGGGCAATAGCACACACACGCAGCACCAGTGCAGGGGCAGGAGCACACACGCAGCAACACATACACATGCACCAACACACACGCACGCGCACACACACGCAACAACACGCACGCGCACGCGCACGCGCACACACACACACGCACACACACGCAGCAACACACATGCACGCGCACGCACACACGCAGCAACACACACGCATGCAGCACACACACACATACACACACGCAGCAGCACATAGGCACGCAACAGTGCGCGCATACACACACACGCTCACGTACACACGCAGCGGCACACATGCACACACACATGCAGCAGCAGCACACATGTGCGCGTGCACCCACACACGCAACAGCACACACGCGCACACACACATACCGCATGAGGGGCAAAATCGTCTTTTCAGGTGTCATTTAGGCTTAAAATGGACGAAAGTGTCGTATAGGGAATAAAATTTAGGACTAGTGTCAAATAGGGAAGAAAAACTTTTCCAGTGTCAAATAAGGAACCAGATTTTAAGACAGTGCCAAATAAGGAATTTTCTCAATGAACAAACCGCTCTCTTTTTTTGTGAAACAACATTTTTAAATTCAACATCAAGTTATCCAAAAAAACGCCTTGAAAACTGTGTCAATGTCCCAAAAACACTATTGTTACGACGCATAGGGAGTATACCATAAACACCAACACTGTTGCTCCATATTTCAAATATTCTACTTTGCTGGAGAGATACAAATCAGACGATTGATAAGTCTGCAGCTTGCAATCCTAACAACCAAGATAACTAATAAAGTGCCACCAAACTGTGGACCCACGGACCCTCTGACAGTCTTATGATCAAGTTTACCTATCCAATGTCAACCAATCATATACAACAATGAAGATGACACTTGAAAGTCAATCTGAAAAATGACAGGATCTCCAATAATTGATGTACTGTTCAATCGAGGCTTCCTCAGCCTAGCTGACACCCAAACCAGATGTTCTCACAAGCTTAACTCTATTTGCTCAAACAAGAAAATCATAGTAGAGGGTTCATAATTTTCCAGTCACAACCGTCGTCGCGGCACCAAATATGGCTGCAAATCAATTTTCCCCAATTTGTTAGCCACACAAAAGCTTCGAATCCCAATCATAACAGGAAACCGATCATTTGTAAACTCCGGGCACAAAGGTCCCAATCAACAGCACACGTCTACACCGTGCAATCACGAAAAGGAGGCAAACCTATTGGGTCTGTACAAATTGCCCTATACAGCTGAGTGTACTGACGCCTAAATCGGAATTCCCGAATCGGACGAGAGCGAGAGGAAAGAGGAAAGTGGGTGAAGGAAGAGACCTGTAGAGGTGGTACCATACGGCGTCGCAGTAGGCGGCGGCGCGCAACAGGCGGCAGGCCATAGCAAGGCTGGCGACGTCGCGGGCGCCGAGGTGCCGCGCGCAGTGGGCCAGCGCGTCACCGTCGAGGTCGACGAGCGTCCGCCCCGGTAACGGCATCGACATCGCCGGCGAGCTGAACCCTAGAATGTATCACGGTGGCCACCGTCTCAGGCGCGCGGGGGAGGGGGGAGAGGCGGCGGCGGCGGCGGCTAAGTTTGCTCTTTACCTCTCGGTCTGTCCCCAACTGTGTATGCTCCCATCCGTGCTCCGCACCGTTCCTTTGACATCGGACGGTCCATATTTTTCTCTCCCTCACCGTAAAAATAAATCTAGAGACAATCTATATTGCATGTATACCGTGTATAGCGCAGCTGGACCCGGCGCCTACGAGCATCTCTCTAGCAGACCCCTTAAATCGCCTCGACCCGCAAAATAACCGTCAGTTTACAGTTTTAGACGAAAAAATGACCCGAACAGAAACATTAAACGCGTTCGACCCTTAAAAAAATTTAGGGGCGCGTTAAATCCCCCCCCCCCACCTGCGAAAATCCAGGTTTCCCCCTACCCCGTTAGTGCCCTGTATCATACGAAAGCGGTTGGCGGGAGGGACATTTCAGCGCGCGCGCTCCCCACATCCCTTCGGCAGCCGCCCGCGACCCGCCACCTGTGATTCCGTCCATTTTCCCCAGCGGAATCGCGTCGCCGGACCGCACTACACCCGGGTCCACTCGCCGACGCCCCGGATCCGCCGAGCCGAGCCGCCCCCGGGTCGCCGCCGCCCTGGATCGACCGCCGACGAGTTGCTGCTCGTCCCGGATTCACCGAGCGAGCCCCCGGTTGCCGCCGCCCCGGTGAGCCCCTTTTCTTCCCCTTTAGCTCGACCGCATGTGAAATTTTGTTGATGCGAGCTCGAATGCCGTTTTTAGATGGATTTGAGCCTTTGCGAGCAACTTTTGCTCGAGGATTCGTCCTTGTCCGACAACTAGGACGTGGAATCGATGCTCGAGCGCCATCGGCAGCAGATGGTGGTGGCAGTCCTGGCCGTGAAACGGGTCGAGGATCGAAACCGCAAGAGGCGGCGAGGATCAACCGACGACCGTTTTTGCATCCCTCGCAACCACCATCTTGGGAACATGATGTTGATGCAAGACTATTTCGCGGATGATACGTCCATTTTGCATCATGCTTTATATCGATAATTATCGCATTATGGACTATTATTACACATTATGTCACAATACTTATGCATATTCTCTCTTATTTTACAAGGTTTACATGAAGAGGGGGAATGCCGGCAGCTGGAATTCTGGGCTGGAAAAAGAGCAAATATTAGAGATCTATTCTGCACATCTCCAAAAGCCCTGAAACTCCACGGGAGTTATTTTCAGAATATATATAAAATACTGAGCGAAGAAAGTACCAGAGGGGGGCCACCCACCATCCACGAGGGTGGGGGCGCGCCCCCTACCTCGTGGGCCCCTGGTGGCCCTCTGATGCCCGTCTTTGGCTATATGGAGTCTTTCGTCGAGGAAAAAATCATAAGCAAGCTCACGTGATGAAACTCTGCCGCCACGAAGCAGAACCTTGGGGAAACCAATCTAGGGCTCTGGCGGAGCTGTTCTGCCGGGGAAACTTCCCTCCGGGAGGGGGAAATCATCACCATCGTCATCACCAACGGTCCTCTCAACGGGAGGGGGTCAATCTCCATCAACATCTTCACCAGCACCATCTCATCTCAGACACTAGTTCATCTCTTGTATCCAATCTTTGTATCCAAACCTCAGATTGGTACCTGTGGGTTGCTAGTAGCGTTGATTACTCCTTGTAGTTGATGCTAGTTGGTTTACTTGGTGGAAGATCATATGTTTAGATCCATTATGCATATTAATACCCCTCTGATTATGAACATGAATATACTTTGTGAGTAGTTGCGTTTGTTCCTGAGGACATGGGAGAAGTCTTTCTATAAGTAGTCATGTGAATTTGGTATTCGTTCGATATTTTGATGAGATGTATGTTGTCTTTCCTCTAGTGGTGTCATGTGAACGTCGACTACATGACACTTCACCATTGTTTGGGCCTAGAGGAGGGCATTGGGAAGTAATAAGTAGATGATGGGTTGCTAGAGTGACAGAAGCTTAAACCCTAGTTTATGTGTTGCTTCGTAAGGGGCTGATTTGGATCCATATGTTTAATTCTATGGTTAGGTTTACCTTAATACTTCTGTTGTAGTTGCGGATGCTTGTAATAGGGTTAATCATAAGTGGGGATGCTTGTCCAAGTAAGGACAGTACCCAAGCACCGGTCCACCCACATATCAAATTATCAAAGTACCGAACGCGAATCGTATGAGCATGATGAAAACTAGCTTGACGATAATTCCGATGTGTCCTCGGGAGCGCTTTCCTTCATATAAGAGTTTGTCCAGGCTTGTCCTTTGCTACAAAAAGGATTGGGCCATCTTGCTGCACCCTATTTACTTTTATTACTTGCTACTCATTACAAATTACCTTGTCACAAAACTATCTGTTACCGATAATTTCAGTGCTTGCAGAGAATACCTTACTGAAAACTGCTTATCATTTCCTTCTGCTTCTCGTTGGGTTCGACACTCTTACATCGAAAAGGATACAATAGATCCCTACACTTGTGGGTCATCAAGACTCTTTTCCGGCATCGTTGCCGGGGAGTGAAGCGCCTTTGGTAGGTGGAATTTGGTAAGAAAAAATTTATATAGTGTGCTGAAATGTACTGTCACTTGTTACTATGGAACATAATCCTTTGAGGGGCTTATTCGGGGTATCTTCACCCCGACCAGTAGAGCAAAGAGTTGCTCCTCAACCTACTGAACCTACTGAAAATGTTTACTTTGAAATCCCTTCGGGTATGATAGAGAAACTGCTAGCTAATCCTTTCACAGGTGATGGAACATTACATCCTGATTTGCGCCTAATCTATGTGGATGAAGTTTGTGGATTATTTAAGCTTGCAGGTATGCCCGAGGATGTTATCAAGAAGAAGGTGTTCCCTTTATCTTTGAAGGGAGAGGCATTGACATGATTTAGGCTATGTGAAGATATGGGATCATGGAACTACAAACGATTGAAATTGGAATTTCATCAGAAGTTTTATCCTATGCATCTTGTTCATCGTGATCGTAATCATATATATAATTTTTGGCCTCGTGAAGGAGAAAGCATCGCTCAAGCTTGGGGGAGGCTTAAGTCAATGTTATATTCATGCCCCAATAATGAGCTCTCAAGAGAAATGATTATTCAAAAAATTTATGCTCGGCTTTCTCTTAGTAATCGCTCCATGCTCGATACTTCTTGTACTGGTTCTTTTATGATGAAGACTATTGAATTGAAATGGGATTTATTGGAGAGAATTAAACGCAACTCTGAAGATTGGGACCTCGACGAAGGTAAGGAGTCAGGTACAACACCTAAGTTTGATTGTGTTAAATCTTTTATGGACACCGATGCTTTTCGTGAATTTAGCACTAAATATGGACTTGACTCTGAGATAGTAGCTTCTTTCTGTGAATCATTTGCTACTCATGTTGATCTCCCTAAGGAGAAGTGGTTTAAATATAATCCTCCCATTGAAGTAAAAGTAGTTGCACCTATTAAAGTTGAAGAAAAGACTATCACTTATAATGATCATGTTGTTCCTACTGCTTATATTGAGAAACCACCTTTCCCTGTTAGAATAAAGGATCATGCTAAAGCTTCAACTGTGGTTAACAAAAGCAATATTAAGACACCCAAACCCCTTGAGCAAATTAAAGTTGAACCTAGTGTTGCTAGGGTTAAGGATCTCTTGGCCGATAATATTGATGGACATGTTATTTACTTATGCAATGAATCTGCTAGAATTGCTAGACCCGGTACTAAAAATAAACATAGACCTGTTGTAGGCATGCTTGTTATTTATGTTAAAATAGGAGATCATTGTTATCATGGCTTATGTGATATGGGTGCTAGTGCGAGTGCAATACCTCATTCCTTATACCAAGAAATTATGCATGATTTGCACCTGCTGAGATAGAAGAGATTGATGTTACACTTAAGCTTGCCAATAGAGATACTATTTCACCAGTTGGGATTGTTAGAGATGTTGAAGTATTGTGTGGGAAAGTTAAATACCCTGCTGATTTTCTTGTTCTCGGTTCCCCACAAGATGACTTTTGTCCCATTATATTTGGTAGACCCTTCTTGAATACTGTTAATGCTAAGATAGACTGCAATAAGGATATTGTTTCTGTTGGTTTAGGGGATATGTCTCATGAGTTTAATTTTGCTAAATTTCATAGACAACCCCATGATAAAGAATTGCCTAGTAAAGATGAAATTATTGGTCTTGTTTCTATTGTCGTGCCTCCTACTGATTCTTTAGAACAATATTTGTTAGATCATGAAAATGATATGTTTATGAATGAAAGAACGGAAATAGATGAAGTATTCTTTAAACAGTGACCTATTTTGAAACACAACTTGCCTGTTGAAATTCTAGGGGATCCTCCTCCACCCAAGGGTGATCATGTGTTTGAGCTTAAACCTTTACCTGATACTCTTAAATATGCTTATCTTGATGAGAAAGAGATATATCCTGTTATTATTAGTGCTAACCTTTCAGAGCATGAAGAAAATAAATTATTAAACTCTGAAGAAGCACCGTGCTGCTATTGGATATACTCTTGATGATCTTAAGGGCATTAGTCCCACTCTCTGCCAACACAAAATAAAATTGGAGAAGGATGCTAAACCAGTTGTTGATCACCAACGACGGTTAAATCCTAAGATGAAAGAAGTGGTAAGAAAAGAAATACTAAAGCATCCGGAGGCAGGTATAATTTATCCCGTTGTTGATAGTCAGTGGGTAAGTCCTGTCCATTGTGTCCCTAAGAAGGGAGGTATTACTATTGTTCCTAATGATAAAGATGAATTGATCCTACAAAGAATTGTTACAGGTTATAGAATGGTAATTGATTTCCGCAAATTAAATAAAGCCACTAAAAAGGATCATTACCCTTTACCTTTTATTGATCAAATGCTAGAAATATTATCCAAGCATACACATTTTTGCTTTCTAGATGGTTATTCTGGTTTCTCTCAAATACATGTGTCAAAAACAGACAACTTTTACTTGCCCTTTTGGTACCTTTGCTTATAGACGTATGCCTTTTGGTTTATGTAATGCACCAGCTACCTTTCAAAGATGTATGACTGCTATATTCTTTCACTTCTGTGAAAAGATTGTTGAGGTTTTCATGGATGATTTCTCCGTTTACGGAACTTCTTTTGATGATTGCTTAAGCAACTTTGATCGAGTTTTGCAGAGATGTGAAGAAACTAATCTTGTCTTGAATTGGGAGAAGTGCCACTTTATGGTTAATGAAGGTATTGTCTTGGGGTATAAAATTTCTGAAAGAGGCATTGAAGTTGATAAAGCTAAAGTTGATACTATTGAAAAGATGTCGTGCCCTAAGGACATTAAAGGTATAAAAAGTTTCCTTGGTCATGCCGGTTTTTATAGGAGGTTCATTAAGGACTTCTCTAAAATTTCTCGGCCTCTGACTAATCTCTTACAAAAAGATGTACCTTTTGTCTTTGATGGTGACTGTGTAGAAGCATTTGAAATACTTAAGAAAGCTTTGGTTTCTACACCTATTGTTCAACCTCCTGATTGGAATCTACCATTTCAAATTATGTGTGATGCTAGTGATTATGCTGTAGGGGCTGTTTTAGGACAAAGAGTTGATAAGAAATTAAATGTTATCCAATATGCTAGTAAAACTCTAGACAGTGCTCAAAGAAATTATGCTACTACTGAAAAAGAATTTTAGCAGTTGTATTTTCTTGTGATAAGTCCAGACCTTACATTGTTGATTCTAAAGTAACTGTTCACACTAATCATGCTGCTATTAAATATCTTATGGAAAAGAAAGATGCTAAACCTAGACTTATTAGATGGGTTCTCTTGCTACAAGAATTTGATTTTCATGTTATTGATAGAAAAGGAGCTGAGAACCCCGTTGCAGACAACTTGTCTAGGTTAGAAAATGTTCTTGATGACCCACTACCTATTGATGATAGCTTTCCTGATGAACAATTAGCTATCATAAATGCTTCCCGTACTGCTCCATGGTATGCTGATTATGCTAATTACATTGTTGCTAAATTTATACCACCTAGTTTCACATACCAGCAAAAGAAAAGGTTCTTCTATGATTTAAGACATTACTTCTGGGATGACCCACATCTTTACAAAGAAGGAGTAGATGGTGCTATTAGACGTTGTGTACCTGAGCATGAACAGGAACAGATCCTACGTAAGTGTCACTCCTAGGCTTATGGAGGACACCATGCTGGAGACAGAACTGCACACAAGGTATTGCAATCCAGTTTTTATTGGCCTACTCTCTTCAAGGATGCGCGTAAGTTTGTTTTGTCTTGTGATGAATGTCAAAGAATTGGTAATATTAGTAGACGTCAGGAAATGCCTATGAATTATTCACTTATTATTGAACCATTTGATGTTTGGGGCTTTGATTATATGGGACCGTTTCCTTCCTCTAATGGATACACACATATTTTAGTTGTTGTTGATTACGTTATTACTGTTGGGGAACGTAGTAATTTAAAAAAAATTCCTACGCACACGCAAGATCATGGTGATGCACAGCAATGAGAGGGGAGAGTGTTGTCTACATACCCACGCAGACCGACTACGGAAGCGTTGACACAACGTAGAGGAAGTAGTCGTACGTCTTCCCGATCCGACCGATCCAAGCACCGTTACTCCGGCACCTCTGAGTTCTTAGCACACGTACAGCTCGATGACGCTCCCCGGGCTCCGATCCAGCAAAGCTTCGGGGATGAGTTCCGTCAGCACAACGGCGTGGTGACGATGATGATGTTCTACCGACGCAGGGCTTCGCCTAAGCACTACAATGATATGATCGAGGTGGAATATGGTGGCAGGGGGCACCGCACACGGCTAAGGAACGATCACGTGGATCAACTTGTGTGTCTAGAGGTGCCCCTTGCCCCCGTATATAAAGGAGCAAGGGGAGGAGGCCGGCCGGCCAGGTGTGGCGCGCCAAGGAGGAGTCCTCCTCCTAGTAGGAGTAGGACTCCTACTAGGAGGGGGAAAGAGGTGGAGTGGGAGAAGGAAAGGGGGGGCGCCGCCCCCCTCTCCTAGTCCAATTCGGACCAGGGAGGAGGTGGCGCGCGGCCCACCTCTTGCAGCCCCTCTCTCTCTCCACTAAGGCCCATATGGCCCAATACTTCTCCCGGTAGGGTTCCGGTAACCCTCCGGCTCTCCGGTTTTCTCCGAAATCACCCGAAACACTTCCGGTGTCCGAATATAGCCGTCCAATATATCAATCTTTATGTCTCGACCATTTCGAGACTCCTCGTCATGTCCGTGATCACATATGGGACTCCGAACTAACTTCGGTACATCAAAATGCATAAACTCATAATAACTGTCATCGTAACGTTAAGCGTGCGGACCCTACGGTTCGAGAACAATGTAGACATGACTGAGACAAATCTCTGGCCAATAACCAATAGCTGGACCTGGATGCCCATATTGGCTCCTACATATTCTACGAAGATCTTTATCGGTCAGACCGCATAACAACATACGTTGTTCCCTTTGTCATCGGTATGTTACTTGCCCGAGATTCGATCGTCGGTATCCAATACCTACTTCAATCTCGTTACCGGCAAGTCTCTTTACTCGTTCTGTAATACATCATTCCGCAACTAACTCATTAGTTGCAATGCTTGCAAGGCTTATGTGATGTGCATTACCGAGAGGGCCCAGAGATACCTCTCCGACAATCGGAGTGACAAATCCTAATCTCGAAATACGCCAACCCAACATCTACCTTTGGAGACACCTGTAGAGCTCCTTTATAATCACCCAGTTACGTTGTGACATTTGGTAGCACACAAAGTGTTCCTCCGGTAAACGGGAGTTGCATAATCTCATAGTCATAGGAACATGTATAAGTTATGAAGAAAGCAATAGCAACATACTAAACGATCGGGTGCTAAGCTAATGAAATGGGTCATGTCAATCAGATCATTCAACTAATGATGTGACCTCGTTAATCAAGTAACAACACCTTGTTCATGGTTAGGAAACATAACCATCTTTGATTAACGAGCTAGTCAAGTAGAGGCATACTAGTGACATTAAGTTTGTCTATGTATTCACACATGTATTATGTTTCCGGTTAATACAATTCTAGCATGAATAACTAACATTTATCATGATATAAGGAAATAAATAATAACTTTATTATTGCCTCTAGGGCATATTTCCTTCAATTACGTGGGTAGAAGCTATTCCAACTAGTAGTGCTCATCATAACACCTCTATTAAGATGCTTAAAGAAGTTATTTTTCCGAGGTTTGGAGTCCCTAGATGAAGGAAATATGCCCTAGAGGCAATAATAATGTTATTATTTTATTTCCTTATATCATGATAAATGTTTATTATTCATGCTAGAATTGTATTATCCGGAAACATAATACTTGTGTGAATACATAGACAAACCAAACGCCACTAGTATGCCTCTACTTGACTAGCTCATTAATCGAAGATGGTTATGTTTCCTAACCATAGACATGTGTTGTCATTTGATTAATGGGATCACATCATTAGGAGAATGATGTGATTGACATGACCCATTCCATTAGCTTAGCACCCGATCGTTTAGTATGTTGCTATTGCTTTCTTCATGAC
Organism: Triticum monococcum; assembly: GCA_034509565.1. Classification (NCBI taxonomy): domain Eukaryota; kingdom Viridiplantae; phylum Streptophyta; class Magnoliopsida; order Poales; family Poaceae; genus Triticum; species Triticum monococcum. The sequence goes on from CM067843.1 coordinate 86,926,347, forward strand.
TTATACATGTTCCTATGACTATGAGATTATGCAACTCCCGTTTACCGGAGGAACACTTTGTGTGCTATCAAACATCATAACATAACTAGGTGATTATAAAGGAGCTCTACAGGTGTCTCCAAAGGTAAATGTTGGGTTGGCGTATTTCAAGATTAGGATTTGTCACTCCGAGTGTCGGAGAGGTATCTCTGGGCCCTTTCGGTGATGCACATCACATAAGCCTTGCAAGCATTACAACTAATGAGTTAGTTGCAAGATGATGTATTACGAAATGAGTAAATAGACTTGCCGGTAACGAGATTGAACTTGGTATTGAGATACCGACGATCGAATCTCGGGCAAGTAACATACCGATGACAAAGGGAACAACGTATGTTGTTATGCGGTTTGACCGATAAAGATCTTTGTAGAATATGTAAGAGCCAATATGAGCATCCAGGTTCCGCTATTGGTTATTGACCGGAGACGTGTCTCGGTCATGTCTACATTGTTCTCGAACCCGTAGGGTCTGCACGCTTAAGGTTTCGATGACAGTTATATTATGAGTTTATGCATTTTGATGTACCGAAGTTTGTTCGGAGTCCCGGATGTGATCACGGACATGAAGAGGAGGCTTGAAATGGTCGAGACATAAATATTGATATATTGGAAGCCTATATTTGGATATCGGAAGTGTTCCGGGTGAAATCGGGATTTTACCGGAGTACCGGGAGGTTACCGGAACCCCCCGGGAGGTATATGGGCCTTAGCGGGCTTTAGTGGAAGAGAGGAGAGGTGGCCAGGGCTGGGCCGCGCGCCCCTCCCCCTAGTCCAAATAGGACAAGGAGAGGGGGGCGGCGCCCCCCTTCCTTCTCTCTCTCCTCTTTCCCCCTCCCGAATCCTATTCCAACTAGGAAAGGGGGTGAATCCTACTCCCGGTGGGAGTAGGACTCCTCCTGGCGCGCCCTCCTCCTGGCCGGCCGCACCTCCCCTTGCTCCTTTATATACGGGGGCAGGAGGCACCCCTAGTCACACAAGTTGATCCACATGATCATATTCTTAGCCGTGTGCGGTGCCCCCTTCCACCATAATCCTCGATAATATTGTAGCGGTGCTTAGGCAAAGCCCTGCGACGGTAGAACATCAAGATCGTCACCACGCCATCGTGCTGACGGAACTCTTCCCCGACACTTTGCTGGATCGGAGTCCGGGGATCGTCATCGAGCTGAACGTGTGCTAGAACTCGAAGGTGCCATAGTTTCGGTGCTTGATCGGTCGGGCCGTGAAGACGTACGACTACATCAACCGCGTTGTGCTAACGCTTCCGTTGTCGGTCTACAAGGGTACGTAGATCACACTCTCCCCTCTCGTTGCTATGCATCACCATGATCTTGCGTGTGCGTAGGAATTTTTTTGAAATTACTACGTTCCCAACAGTGGTATCAAAGCCAGGTTTTATGTGTTGATGTTATATGCACGAGTAGAACACAAGTGAGTTGTGGGCGATATAAGTCATACTGCTTACCAGCATGTCATACTTTGGTTCGGCGGTATTGTTGGACGAAGCGGCCCGGACCGACATTACGCGTACGCTTACGCGAGACCGGTTCTCCCGACGTGCTTTGCACAAAGGTGGCTAGCGGGTGACAGTTTCTCCACCTTTAGTTGAACCGAGTGTGGCTACGCCCGGTCCTTGCGAAGGTTAAAACAGCACCAACTTGACAAACTATCGTTGTGGTTTTGATGCGTAGGTAAGATTGGTTCTTGCTTAAGCCCGTAGCAGCCACGTAAAACTTGCAACAACAAAGTAGAGGACGTCTAACTTGTTTTTGCAGGGCATCTTGTGATGTGATATGGTCAAGACATGATGCTAAATTTTATTGTATGAGATGATCATGTTTTGTAACCGGGTTATCGGCAACTAGCAGGAGCCATATGGTTGTTGCTTTATTGTATGCAATGCAATCACGTTGTAATGCTTTACTTTATCACTAAGCGGTAGCGATAGTCATGGAAGCATAAGATTGGCGAGACGACAACGATGCTACGATGGAGATCAAGGTGTCACGCCGGTGACGATGGTGATCACGACGGTGCTTCAAAGATGGAGATCACAAGCACAAGATGATGATGGCCATATCATATCACTTATATTGATTGCATGTGATGTTTATATTTTATGCATCTTATCTTGCTTTGATTGATGGTAGCATTCTAAGATGATCTCTCACTAATTATCAAGAAGTGTTCTCCCTGAGTATGCACCGTTGCAAAAGTTCTTCGTGCTGAGACACCACGTGATGATCGGGTGTGATAGGCTCTACGTTCAAATACAACGGGTGCAAAACAGTTGCACACGCGGAATACTCAGGTTATACTTGACGAGCCAAGCATATACAGATATGGCCTCGATACACGGAGACCGAAAGGTCGAGCGTGAATCATATAGTAGATATGATCAACATAGTGATGTTCACCAATGAAACTACTCCATCTCACGTGATGATCGTACATGGTTTAGTTGATTTGGATCACGTAGTCACTTAGAGGATTAGAGGGATGTCTATCTAAGTGGGAGTTCTTTAAGTAATATGATTAATTGAACCTAAATTTATCATGAACTTAGTACTTGATAGTATCTTGCTTGTTTATGTTTGATTGTAGATAGATGGCCCGTGCTGTTGTTCCATTGAATTTTAATGCGTTCCTTGAGAAAGCAAAGTTGAAAGATGATGGTAGCAATTACACGGACTGGGTCCGTAACTTGAGGATTATCCTCATTGCTGCACAGAAGAATTACGTCCTGGAAGCACCGCTGGGTGCCAGGCCTGCTGCTGGAGCAACACCAGATGTTATGAACGTCTGGCAGAGCAAAACTGATGACTACTCGATAGTTCAGTGTGCCATGCTTTACGGCTTAGAATTGGGACTTCAACGATGTTTTGAACGTCATGGAGCATATGAGATGTTCCATGAGTTGAAGTTAATATTTCAATCAAATGCCCGGACTGAGAGATATGAAGTCTCCAATAAGTTCTATAGCTGCAAGATGGAGGAGAACAGTTCTGTCAGTGAGCATATACTCAAAATGTCTGGGTATAATAATCACTTGATTCAATTGGGAGTTAATCTTCCAGATGATTGCGTCATTGACAGAATTCTCCAATCACTGCCACCAAGCTACAAGAGCTTCGTGATGAACTATAATATGCAAGGGATGAATAAGACTATTCCCGAGCTCTTCGCAATGCTGAAAGCTGCGGAGGTAGAAATCAAGAAGGAGCATCAAGTGTTTATGGTCAACAAGACCACTAGTTTCAAGAAAAAGGGCAAAGGGAAGAAGAAGGGGAACTTCAAAAAGAATAGCAAGCAAGTTGCTACTCAAGAGAAGAAACCCAAACCTGGACCTAAGCCTGAAACCGAGTGCTTCTACTGCAAGCAGACTGGTCACTGGAAGCGGAACTGCCCCAAGTATTTGGGGATAAGAAGGATGGCAAGGTGAACAAAGGTATATGTGATATACATGTTATTGATGATGATGACATAAAGATTGATATATTGGAAGCCTATATTTGGATATCGGAAGTGTTCCGTGTGAAATTGGGATTTTACCGGAGTACCGGGAGGTTACCGGAACCCCCCGGGAGGTATATGGGCCTTAGTGGGCTTTAGTGGAAGAGAGGAGAGGTGGCCAGGGCTGGGCCGCGCGCCCCTCCCCCCTAGTCCGAATAGGACAAGGAGAGGGGGGCGGCGCCCCCCTTCCTTCTCTCTCTCCTCTTTCCCCCTCCCGAATCATATTCCAACTAGGAAAGGGGTGAATCCTACTCCCGGTGGGAGTAGGACTCCTCCTGGTGCACCCTCCTCCTGGCCGGCCGCACCTCCCCTTGCTCCTTTATATACGGGGGCAGGGGGCACCCCTAGACACACAAGTTGATCCACGTGATCATATTCTTAGCCGTGTGCGGTGCCCCCTTCCACCATAATCCTCGATAATATTGTAGCGGTGCTTAGGCGAAGCCCTGCGACGGTAGAACATCAAGATCGTCACCACGCCGTCGTGCTGACGGAACTCTTCCCCGACACTTTGCTGGATCGGAGTCCGGGGATCGTCATCGAGCTGAACGTGTGCTAGAACTCGGAGGTGCCGTAGTTTCGGTGCTTGATCGGTCGGGCCGTGAAGACGTACGACTACATCAACCGCGTTGTGCTAACGCTTCCGTTGTCGGTCTACAAGGGTACGTAGATCACACTCTCCCCTCTCGTTGCTATGCATCACCATGATCTTGCGTGTGCGTAGGAATTTTTTTGAAATTACTACCTTCCCAACACTAGATACTTAATGACTGATGGTGGTTCACATTTTATTCATGGTGCCTTTCATAAAATGCTTGCTAAGTATGCTATTAGTCATAGAATTGCATCTTCTTATCACCCACAGTCTAGTGGCCAAGTAGAATTAAGTAATAGAGAGCTTAAATTAATTTTGCAAAATACTGTTAATAGATCTAGACAGAATTGGCCCAAGAAATTTGATGATACATTATGGGCTTATAGAACTGCATACAAAAATCCTATGGGTATGTCTCCGTATAAAATGGTTTATGGTAAAGCATGTCACTTACCTCTTGAACTAGAACCTAAGGCATATTGGGCCATTAAAGAGCTCAATTATGATTTGAAACTTGCCGGTGAGAAGAGGCTTTTTGACATTAGCTCACTTGATGAATGGAGAACCCAGGCCTATGAAAATGCCAAGTTGTTTAAAGAAAAATTTAAAAGATGGCATGATAAAAGGATACAAAAACGTGAGTTCAATGTAGGTGATTATGTATTGTTATACAACTCTTGTTTAAGATTTTCTGTAGGCAAACTTCTCTCTAAATGGGAAGGTCCTTACGTCATCGAGGAGGTCTACCGTTTCGGTGCCATAAAAATCAACAACTTTGAAGGCAAATATCCGAGGGTGGTAAACGGTCAAAGAATCAAACATTATATCTCAGGTAGTCCCATAAATGTTGAAACTAATGTTATTGAAACCGTAACCCCGGAGGAATACATAAGGGACACTTTTCGGAACGTTTCAAACTCCGAAAAGGAATAGGTATGTGGTATGGTAAGTAAACCAACTCCAAAACAGTTCTAATGGCAATTTTTCTCTGTTTTGGAATATTTAAGAAAATAGGAAAATAAGAAGCAGTCCGAAAAGGACACGAGGCTTCTACGAGGGTGGAGGGCGCGCCCTACCCCCTAGGCATGCCCCCTGCCTTGTGGTCACCTCGTGTGCCCATCGGACTCCGTTTTCTTGCACGATACTTCTTTTGGTTGGTAAAAATTCATTATATAATCTCCCGAAGATTTTGACCACCGTATCGCGCAAATATCTCCTGTTTTTGTTTCAAGCTATTTTCTGCCAGGGTTGTCAAAAGGCCAAGCATCATGCCGTCTCCCTCCTCCTCCAACAATGAGGGCAACGATGCTTGGCTAATGAAGATAGAGCTAAAGAGACAAGAGCCCAGAGAGATCAACAAGGATGATGTGATCAAGAAGGCCACGGGGGACCAAGTTCTGGCAGTAGCAGAAGAAGACATCCTTCAACCTCACCACAATCTCTTTACCCCAACGGAGATTGAGGCTTTCAAGATGATTGAGTTAGCTCGTATTCAAAAAAAGTATCTCACAAGTGAAAATATTGTGTTGAACGAGCATATCATCGCACTCAAGGGCATTGTCTGCAAATTGGAGGATCTCCTACGCTCGATGTGCGACTATCCATCATCGCCAACACCTTCTTCACCAACAAAGAAGAACTGAGTATCGCGTATGGGCACTCCTCTTGGCAACTGCCAAGCTTGGGGAGTGCCCCGGTATCGTATCACCATCACTTTTATCTTTACCGTTTTTCTTAGTTCGATCCTTTTGGTAATATCTTGATCTAGTAGAATAAAGTTTTAGTATGATCTAGTTCTTTAGTTTTGCTTTATGATCCTTCTATGTAATCGAGTCCGTGAGCTATATATAATAAAGATTAGTGTTGAGTCAAGGGCTTGATTATTTCGCTATGATCTCGAGGGAATAGAATAACAAAAAAATAAGAGATCATATGGATCTTATGGAGAGTAATGACTTCACATATAAAGAGTATGATGAATAAAAGTTGTTGAGAGTTGACAAACATAGTTTTGGTCATCGTTGCAATTAATAGGAGGTAATAAAGAAAGAGAGGTTTTCACATATAAATATACTATCTTGGACATCTTTTATGATTGTGAGCACTCATTAAAGTATGATATGCTAAAGAGTTGACGTTGGACAAGGAAGACAACGTAATGGGTTATGTTTCCTCACATCTAAGATAAATTATATTGTCATGGATCATCCAACATGTTGAGCTTGCCTTTCCCTCTCATGCTAGCCAAATTCTTTGCACCAAGTAGAGATACTACTTGTGCTTCCAAATGTCCTTAAACCTAGTTTTGCCATGAGAGTCCACCATATCTACCTATGGATTGAGTAAGATCCTTCAAGTAAGTTGTCATCGTTGCAAGCAATAAAAATTGCTCTCTAAATATGTATGATTTATTAGTGTGGAGAAAATAAGCTTTGTACGATCTTGTGATGTGGAAGAAATAAAAGCGACGGACTGCATAATAAAGGTCCATATCACAAGTGGCAATATAAAGTGACATTCTTTCACATTAAGATTTTGTGCATCCAACCATAAAAGCACATGACAACCTCTGCTTCCCTCTGCGAAGGGCCTATTTTTTATTCTTGTCTTATACTTCATGCAAGAGTCATGGTGATCTTCACCTTTCCTTTTTACATTTTATGCTTTGGCAAGCACAATGTGTTGGAAAGATCCTAATATATATGGCTAATTGGATGTGGGTTTTCATGAACTATTATTGTTGACATTAACCTTGAGGTAAAAAGTTGGGAGGCAAAACTATAAGCCCCTATCTTTCTCTGTGTCTGATTAAAACTTCATAACCATAAATATTGCGTGAGTGTTAGCAATTGTGAAAGACTAAATGATGGTTGAGTATGTGGACTTGCTAAGAAGCTCTTATATTGACTCTTTCCTATGTTATGATAAATTGCAATTGCTACAATGACTGAGATTATAGTTTGTTAGTTTTCAATGAAGTTTCTGATTCATACTTGAGTATGTGAATGAATTGTTACTTTAGCATAAGAGATCATATGACAATATATATATATATATATATATACATAAACACTATTCTGATCATGGGATCAGAATAATATTCTGATCACAAGCTGAACTGCCTGAGTAACGCGCCTGAACTTCCCTTTGTACTAACCTGACCTTCAGGCTATCTTCGCAACCGTGGCTTCCCCCGCGAATTATTCTGATCATTCGTGTTGTTTGTGATGTAAGTGTAATGTGGACACGTTTTTAGAGTCTAAATGCTTGTTTTGATTCGGATTCTAGCACGTTGGCGGATTTGCTCTCGGGGTCGTGACGAACTTGTTTCTGTTACAAGTTTAATGCATGTTTTGGATGTTGTCGAAGTTCTAGAACGATTGGGATTAGGTTTTAGTACGAGTTTGGAGCACAAATTCTTTGTTATTTCAAACAAATTTGAAATTGCCCGTGTTCTTCATCCGCCCGAGATGCAACCCGCGCTTCTATTGATTTCTCTTTTTTCTTTAAAATTTGTTGCCTGATTTGCGTACTTTAGTGAAATTCGAGGCTTACTAAGCCATAAATTTTAATCGGGAGGGTCCTTACGGTTTGATTTCTAGCGATTTGATGTTGGCACTCTTGCGGGTTTTTGCACATGTTATTTTAGCGGTTTTGAAATTTGCCCTCTGGTCATTTCAGTTGTCAAAAGGTAGTTGCCAGATCATTTCCAAGGGGGTGCGGACGTGTTGCAAACTTGTGCAGATGATTTTATGCTTCGGACGAATTTGTTTGTTCATTATTTCTAGATCTTCTAATGGTCGTTGTACAAGCTGGACTTCTGCGTTTTCATACCCGAACTTCTTCTTTTCCTTCGTTGGATCCTGTCGGGGCTGGGGCGGCTCGGGATCGGGATTGGGGGAGGATCAGGTGGATCCTGTTGGGTCTGTCCGGGTTTCTGTGCTGGACTTCTGCGTTGTCATAGCTGAACTTCTTCGTTTTCTTTCGCTGCAAGATAATGCAGCAAGTCCTTTGTATCAGAAACCCTTACTAGATTTCTTCTGCAATTTTTTGTTGCAGCTAGTGTGTAAGCGTAGAGCTGGACCACAGGCACGTGCATCCTCTTTTTCGCTTAGTCTATGTTCTGGTATAGTTTTTTGATCATCCACTTATCTTCGGTAAGATCTGGACTTCTTTTTTTTATTAATGGTTGAACTTCTGGTTTTCCAGATTACATTCCACATTTGCAAGGCGAAGGCGCATGGTGCTCTATATTTTCTTTGTTTGGTTTCCTTTTGTATTTTTAATTCTTCAGATGTTCCTTTTTATACTTTTGTCTTGTGAGCAATCATGGGATTAGCCCAAGTATGCATGCACTTTTTCCAGATCATGTAAGGGTCGTTGTAGAAGCTGGACTTCTATGTTGTTTATACGTGAACTTCTGCTTTTTCTTTCTTTGCAAAGTAATAAAGAAAGTCCTCTGTATTTCCTTCTTTTTTATGTTACTTTTCATTCTTTGCATTGGTTTGGATTTTTTTGCTTATTCTCGTGAACAGCCATGTAATTGGGCGATGGATATGTGTATTTTTTTATTTTTTTTCTAGTATGTTTTTGTACTTATAATAGTTGTTGTTCTTCACTGAATAACTATCCTGAACTTCAGTGTGATAATTGTTTTTAACATGTTAAATTGAGGTTGTTATTTTTTGGATTTAAATATTTTGTAGACGTTGAAATTGGCATTGCGCATATTGACCAATGCGGTAGCGCGAGGCCGAGCAGGGGGAAGGGGGGTCGGGACCCCCCCTCCCCTCCCCCTGCGAGGCCAAGATAGGAACGAGCCGGAGCAGGCAACGACACGGCGTTCCGCGTCGTCGCATGCGGAGGCCAGTCCGTCACATCCGTGACCCCACTATCTATCTTAGGGTTTCTAGGGTTTAGGGGTGCATGCGGTGGGGGTGGAAACAGAATAACCGCATTGCGTCCTGTTAAATCCTAGCGCGCAGCAATGCGGTAGCGTGAGGCCGAGCAGGGGGAGGGGGGTCGGGACCCCCCCTCCCCTCCCCCTGCGAGGCCGAGACAAGAACGAGCCGGAGCAGGCAACAACGCGGCATGCCGCATTGTCGCATGCGGAGGCGAGTCTGTCACATCCATGACCCCACTACCTATCTTAGGGTTTAGGGTTTTAGGGTTGAATATGAACTTCATCTATTTTTGTACTTGAACTTCTTCTTTTTGTTTCTTTGGGTTTATTTATTCTTATTCATTTACTTCTTTTATTAGAGTACTTGAACTTCTGTTCTTTATTTTTTGAACTTCTTTTCTCTTGTTTTTTAAGGTGCATATTTATGTATGTATGTTTATTCCTTTGGTAGTGTATTTGCCATCTATTTTTGGTCTGTTGTGTGATCTTATTTCATTATAATAGATGCATTCAAATGGTGCATTCATTTATCTATAAATGTATTTGCTTTTTTAGCTGCTGAGGGGGTAAAACTGTTATTTCTCCTGCGTTGCAAGTCCCACGACAGAGAGACATTAATTTACCATCTCCCTCGCCACCACGTGTCAGAAAACCCCTCTTCCCCTGTCGCTCGCTCTCTCTCCCCCTCCGTCGCTCCGCTACCTTCGTCGCCTGCAACTCCTCCCAATTTCTCCGTGCCTGTCCCCCGCCCTCATGAGTGGAGTAACCGGCGCACGCCCCCGCTCCTATATCTCGCCCACGCCCTGCCCAGCCCACTCTCTCCTACTCCGAATCGAGGGCGGCAACTGCCTGTGCAGTTGCAAGGTGTGTGTGTCGTCGCGGGGACTTGAAGAACCGCCGTGGATTCATGCGTGTGGGGGTCGTCTAGAGAGGTACAAGTGCTGCCCCGCCCTAATGCTTGCTTCTAGTTTCGCCAGATCTGTCTAGTCCGCCTCCTGTGTGCTCTCGTGTCCGCCTTTGTACCCCCTTCTTCTGATTGTTTGGTGGTAGTTTAGGTAGGGTTCTTGTGCGTGTGGTGGGTGGATTGCATTCCCCCGTGGTCAGATTTGTATATGTGATGCTTGTGTGTGCTTTTTGTCCCTTCAGGCTTGTGTGGATTTCATTTCCCCTTTCTTGATTTCAGCATTCAGATGCATGTAAGAGAGGGTGTGGTGTGATGCTGGATCTGATGTATCTATTTTCTTTTAGTGTTTTTGATTTCGAAGTCTATATGGTGTCTCTCACATGCTAGATAGTTTATGGATTCTTTTTTTGTTTGTGCTTGCCTAGATGTGCTACTGTTCATCTTTTTATACTTGTTGGTATGTTCTAGTTGTTTCATTCTAGGGTTTTATTCAATTTCTTTTTGTTTTTTGTTGTATGATTTTGTACTTGCTAACTATATGCAATTAATCCCCTGTTTTTAGCAGGTTGTTCTAGTGTTTCGAGTTGCATTCATCAAGGCGGTTGTGTTGTCATGGCTTCAAAACCTTCTCCAGGTATCTTAATGTAGTTGTATCTTGTATTTTAAATAGCATTATTCTTATATATGTCTGCCCATATCTTCACTTAGTATTCATGTTGGACTGCCATTCTTAATAGTGTGAACTTCTAGGAATGGTTATGTGTATGCTTTTTACCATTAGTTTGAGTTAGAATAGTGTTTGCTTACTTTGTAGTTGATGATTTTGCAGGTGAAACTATGTCACCAAGTGTTGTTGGACTTCCCAGATGTTTCATATTTGTAGTGTATATCTTTGTTTTTTTTGTTATGATGTTGATGGTATTGATATTTAGTTTGCCTGTGAAATAGTATTTGTGGTCATGCTACATATTTTTTATGTGCTACTTGCTTGGGTCACATAGTTGAACTTCTGGTTTTAATTATTGTTTGTTTATAATGAAATTTGGTTGAACTTCTGTTATGCACATTTTGTTTTACTGCTTTGTTGTATATCGTTGAACTTCTAGACATTCATGTTATATGTAGTAGCCCCTCTAGTGTGGATTGTTTTTATATTTAGTTTGTAGATTTTTAGTTTGTTTTTTGTGTTTACTGCTTTGTTAGGTATTGTTGAACTTCTTGGTATTGGACATTGTTGTCAAAGTAGAAGTCCCTTTGGTGTAGGATTGTGCGTTGGAACTCAGCTGCCTTTTTACTTGCATTTTTTGTAGTTGGTGATGAGTTGAATAGTTTTGAAAAAATGCCTGCGATCAAGATGGAGCTTCAGAGGTTAATACTGATGCTCCAATATCTAATGCGGCTAAATCACCCATTATCCCTTTGACTGTGATTGCCGAGGTTGCTTCGAGCCTTGAGAATTTTTCAAGCCTCAAGGATCTTGCTTTTGCAGCTCTTGCTTCACCTAGTATGTGAAACCCCTTTTCTTTTTCATTTTAAAGTTTTGAGCCATGTTTTTTTAGCTTGTTCATGTCGTTTGTTTTTTGTTTTTGTTCCTGACTTTTTTTATTTTTTGCTTCGATTTTTTGTGTTCTTTGCAGATGTGTCCACAGAGGAGGAAGCTGTGAACACCATCAACGATGTTTTATCTAAGTTGGGTTTATCAGAAACCCCTCCTGCTGCTGAGGAGGGGGCTCCGTCAGTCAAAGGTTGTGATTCTGTTCCGGATCCTTTGTGCTCTCTTCAGATGTCAGAGACGCAGTCACAGTCTGTTGATGGCACTGAACCTGTCACACAACCCGAGGATGTGCCTCTTCAGCTTCTCCTGGAGGACCAATGTAAGAGGAAGAAGCAAGAAGATTTTGACAAGAAGAGGTGCTACCTCTTTTAGCACTGCGTTGGTTTTCCCCGAAGAGGAAGGGATGATGCAGCAAAGTAGCATAAGTATTTCCCTCAGTTTTACAGAACCAAGGTATCAATCTAGTAGGAGGCTACGCGCGAGTCCCTCGCACCTGCACAAAACAAATAAATCCTCGCAACCAACGCAAATAGGGGTTGTCAATCCCTATAGGGCCACTTACGAGAGTGAGATTTGATAGATATGATAAGATAATATTTTTGGTATTTTTATGATAAAGATGCAAAGTAAAATGAAGGCAAAGTAAATAACTAAGTGGTAGGAGATTGATATGATAAAGATAGACCCGGGGGCCATAGGTTTCACTAGTGGCTTCTCTCGAGAGCATAAGTATTCTACGGTGGGTGAACAAATTACTGTTGAGCAATTGACAGAATTGAGCATAGTTATGAGAATATCTAGGTATGATCATGTATATAGGCATCACGTCCGAGACAAGTAGACCGACTCCTGCCTGCATCTACTACTATTACTCCACTCATCGACCGCTATCCAGCATGCATCTAGAGTATTAAGTTAAAAACAGAGTAACGCCTTAAGCAAGATGACATGATGTAGAGGGATAGACTCATGCGATATGAAGAAAACCCCATCTTGTTATCCTCGATGGCAACAATACAATACATGCCTTGCTGCCCTTACTGTCACCGGGAAAGGACACTGCAAGATTGAACCCAAAGCTAAGCACTTCTCCCATTGCAAGAAAGATCAATCTAGTAGGCCAAACCAAACTGATAATTTGAAGAGACTTGTAAAGATAACCAATCATACATAAAAGAATTCAGAGAAGATTCAAATATTATTCATAGATAGACTTGATCATAAACCCACAATTCATCGGTCTCAACAAACACACCACAAAAAGAAGATTACATCGAATAGATCTCCACAAGAGAGGGGGAGAACATTGTATTGAGATCCAAAAAGAGAGAAGAAGCCATCTAGCTACTAACTATGGACCCGTAGGTCTGAAGTAAACTACTCACACTTCATCGGAGAGGCTATGGTGTTGATGTAGAAGCCCTCCGTGATCGATGCCCCCTCCGATGGAGCTCCAGAACAGGCCCCAAGATGGGATCCCGTGGATACAGAAAATTACAGTGGTGGAATTAGGGTTTTGGCTCCGTATCTGATCGTTTGGGGGTACGTGGGTATATATAGGAGGAAGAAGTACGTCGGTGGAGCAATAGGGGGCCCACGAGGGTGGAGGGCGCGCTTGGGGGGGGGGGGGATAGGCACGCCCCCTACCTCGTGGCCTCCTGTTACGTGGCTTGACGTAGGGTCCAAGTCTCTTGAGTTGTATTCGATGAGAAAATCACGTTCCCGAAGGTTTCATTCCGTTTGGACTCCGTTTGATATTCCTTTTCTTCGAAACCCTAAAACAGGCAAAAAAAACAGCAATTCTGGGCTGGGCCTCTGGTTAATAGGTTAGTCCCAAATATAATATAAAAGTGGATAATAAAGCCCAATAATGTCCAAAATAGTAGATAATATAGCATGGAGCAATCAAAATATATAGATACGTTGGAGAGGTATCAAGAGGGCGGCCCGCCTTGAGAAAGGTTCTGATGTTCCTGGATCTGTTCATGCGGCTGAGCTCACTGTTGAGGAAGACGTGACGTGTGGCAGTGATGGCACGGTTGTCCCTGTTAAGAAGAAAATCAAGAAGACCGTTGCGAGGAAGCTAGTAGTTGGTGAAGTTACTCCTCGGAGGAGGCCACGTGTTTCAAGGTCTGCAGAAGTTGTTGAAGATGATTGGTTAGGCCTTGGTGGTACGCCACGCCGTAGTCCTCGTGTGCTTGCCACTGCCACGCCTACACCTTCTCCGCTTGGTGCTGGTGCATCTGGTAAGGGGAAGAAATGCGGCGTGAAGCGCAAGTTTCCACCTATAAAGGTCAACAAGGGTGTGAAGAAGCATTCTCGTGTTAATCCAGAGGACAAGGATGATGCTTATTTCAATGCTGATGATGAGGACAACGACGATGATGATGCTGCCGCTAATCAGGTATGAATGTCTCATGTTTACTGTTTTTAGAGCATTTGTCGCTATTGTTGTAGTTTTATTGTTTTTAGCACTGCCTTGGCGTACATAGCTGACCTTCTGCTCCATATAGACGAATAAATTAGCCGACATGCTTTGCTTTTATGGTATTACTGCCCTTGTGTACATAGTTGGACTTCTGGGTATATACATGAAGAAATTAGCTTAACTTGTTGGTATACATGTTTGATTACTGCCTTAGTGTATATGGTTGAACTTCTGCTTTTTAAATTTCCAACATTTTTGAAAGCATGTTAACTTGTGTTCATACATGGTTGTACTGCCTATGTAGACATAGTTGGACTTCTGAGATACATGTTTGATTACTGCCTTAGTGTATATGGTTGAACTTCTGCTTTTTAAATTTCCAACATTTTTGAAAGCATGTTAACTTGTGTTCATACATGGTTGTACTGCCTGTAGACATAGTTGGACTTCTCAGATGTAGTTCGTATGTAGGCATTAGTGGAATGTTGGTGAAGGTTGTGTGTCTCATTGTTCTTCCTTTTTTCCTTGTCAATGTATTTTTTTTAGTATCAGCTTGTGCAGCGGCCTGAGAGGAGGAAGAGAGGAGGCAAAGCGCCCGAAGAAGGTGGCCAAGGAGGAGGTGAGGCGAAATGTTTTAACAAGATGGTTCGCTGCTCACTGAAAGAGGTCAAGACGTGTGCGGGAATGCTACAACTTAGGCACAAGACGAGGGTTATCAATGCTGGTTTTGGTTGTGTGTTTGACTTGAAGGTTGATTCCAACATTTCTCGTCCTTTGATGGGCAACATCTACACGAGGATTGACCCTTCAACCATGATTTTGGACATGGGTGAGGTGAACAAGGTTATACGTATTACAAGTGATGTTATTCACCATCTCTTTGGGTTCCCTCAAGGTAATCGTACCCCCCTAGGCCCTCGAATGATGGTTTCGATGATGCTGTTATGAGGTTGAAGGGCAAGCTTGGGTATGTGTGACGCCCGGGTAATTAAGCTACAGTTATCCTTTGCTAATGATGCCATGTCACCACTATTACTGTTACTAATCTCACGTTGATCCAAATCCGGTTCCAATTCAAATTCAAATAATAAGTGAAATTCTAAACTTCTCAAACATGAAAACTAAAATGATCATCATGTGGCAAATAATCCCTAACTTATTTTAGATGTTGGAACCAACCTTTTCCAAAATGTTTAAGTGCCTAAACAATATAAAAACAGGGGCTAAAACATCTATTAAATATTTTTAAATAATAAACAAATGTAAAACTAATTTATTTAGTGCCAAATTAATTATGAAAGTAGCCTAACTAATAATGCTAATTTAGGGACTGAGTTGATATATTATAAAACTACATATAAAGTAAATCTAAAAGAAACAGAAAATAGATAAACAGAAATAAAAGAAAAAGAAAATACAAAAGAGAAAACAAAGCAAATAAAAAAAAGGGAAAACAGGACCCCCCCCCCTCGCTGGGCCAAGTGGCCCAGCTGGCCTCAGCTGCCCGAGCGGGCCGGCTCCCCCCACGGCCCAGCCGCCCCCCCCCCCCCCCCACGCCTCCCTTATCCCCCCACTCCCACCGAACCCTAGCCCATACCCCCCCACTCCCCCCCGCTCGGTCCACTCCCTCCCGATCCGATCTGGATCGGGATCCCGTTGACACCGCCGCCGACCCCCGCGGCCACTACGCCGGAGCTGCCACCGTCGCCCTCCGCCTCGACCCTTCCCCCCCCCCACTCTCTCCTCGCGCCCCCTCCTCTCGGACCCGATCTGGATCAGGGGCAGGAGACCCCCATCGCCGAGCCCTCCGCCGCTCTGAGCCCTCCACCACTCGACCCCGACACCGGCGCCCGCTCCCAGCGCCGCCCCGCCGCCGCTGTGGCTCACGGCCTCGACGCAACGGGCCCCGTCACCCATCGCCACTCGCCGTCGCCTCGTCCTCGCCCCGCCGTCGTCGGACCACCCCAAGCTGCCGCGAGCCCACTGCCCCGCTCCCTACAACGCACCGTGAGCCGCCCCTCCTCTTTTCCCCGCGGTCACCGCCGCTCACGCGCCCGCGCCCGCTACCGCTCGGCCATGCCCTTGGCCACGGCTTCCACCCCGCGCGCGCTCCGGCCCCGCGCTCACCGCTGCCGTGCCGCGCCCTGGCCGCGCGCCGCTCCGCTTGGCTCGCCCGTCGCGCTCCGCCCCTTCGCTGCGGCCGCGCGCCCGATCCGTCCACGGCCAGTGCGCCGTCCTGCTCCCCTCGCCGCCCGCGAACGCGCTGACCTCGTCGTGCTGCCGCTGCCCGTCCCCTGCTTTCGGCCCAAGCCCGCGGCCTCGCCCTGTCACTCCCCCCCCCATTCCCTGCATCTGTGGCTGCTCGTCGCGGTGGCCGCCGGCGCCCCGCTGCTCCTCCGCCGCCTGGCGCCCGCTACCGGTGCTCGCCCCTGCATCATCGCCCGTTCGGACTGGGCGCCAGCGCCTCTGCGCCCGCACGCCCGTAACCGCTACGCCCGATGCCCGCTAAGGCCCCCTGGGCCTATGACATGTAGGGCCCAGCCCCCAGAACGTTTAATAAAAAAAGGATTAAAAAATAATAAATAATATAATTAATTAATTAACCTAATTAATTATGATTAAATTAACTAATTATAATTAGATTAACCTAATCACTAATTAACCTAATTAATTATTAGTTAATTAAAACAGTGTATGACAGGTGGGTCCCACTGGACCCACTGGACAGGTTGACCAAGTCAACCCTGTTGACTGATGATGTCAGCATGACATCATGCTGATGTCATTAATCTGTTTATCGAATTATTTTAGATAATTAATTAAATTCCAGAAATTAATAAAATCTTTAGAAAATCATATCTTTTAATCCGTAACTCGGATTAAAATAATTTCAACATGAAAGTTGCTCAGAACGACGAGACGATTCCGGATACGCAACCCGTTCGTCCGCCACACCTCCCTAACCTATCGAACTCGCAACTTTCCCCCTCCGGTCCTCTGCCCGAAAACGCAAAACACCGGGGATACTTTCCCGGATGTCATCCCCCTTCATCGGTATCACCTACTACTGCGTTAGGGCACCTCTAACGCCGTTACTTGTCATGTCATGCATCACTATGCATATGCTTGCTTAAATATTTATTGTTTCTCCCCCTCTTCTCTCGATAGACACCGAGACCGACGCCGCTGCTACCCAGTACGACTACGGAGTTGACGACCCCTCTCTCTTGCCAGAGCAACCAGGCAAGCCCCCCCTTTGATCACCAGATACCGCCTACTCTTCTCTATACTGCTTGCATTAGAGTAGTGTAGCATGTTACTACTTCCCGTTAATCCTATACTGATGCATAGCCTGTCCTTGCTACTACTGTTGTTACCTTTACCTGCAAACCTAATACTTAGTATAGGATGCTAGCTTATCATCAGTGGCCCTACATTCTTGTCCGTCTGCCTTGCTATACTATCGGGCCGTGATCACTCGGGAGGTGATCACGGGTATACACTATATACTTTATACATGATACATGTGGTGACTAAAGACGGGTAGGCTCGTAGGAGCACCCGCAAGTGGATCTTTGGGGCGGAGCGACAGGGCAGGTTCCGACCACCTAGGAGAGAGGTGGGCCTGGCCCTGGTCGGCATTCGCGGACACTTAACACGCTTAACGAGATCTGGGTATTTGATCTGAGTCTGGCCATTTGGTCTATACGCACTAACCATCTACGCGGGAGTAGTTATGGGTAGCCCGGCGTCGTGGTATCAGCCGAAGCCTTCGTGACGTCAGTGACTGAGTGGCGCGCGCCGGATTGGACTGGAAAGCCACTAGGCTAGGTCTGCTTCCGGCCGCGTACGCAACGTGCAGGTGTGCAAAGGGCGATGGGCCCAGACCCCTGCGCCATAGGATTTAGACCGGCGTGCTGACCTCTCTGTTGTGCCTAGGTAGGGCTGCGACGTGTTGATCTTTCGAGGCCGGGCATGACCCAGAAAAGTGTGTCCGGCCAAATGGGATCGAGCGTGTTGGGGTATGTGGTGCACCCCTGCAGGGAAGTTTATCTATTCGAATAGCCGTGTCCCTCGGTAAAAGGACGACCCGGAGTTGTATCTTGACCTTATGACAACTAGAACCGGATACTTAATAAAACACACCCTTCCAAGTGCCAGATACAATCGGTGATCACTCTCTCACAGGGCGACGAGGAGAGGATCATCGGTTAGGATTATGCTATGCGATGCTACTTGGAGGACTTCAGTCTACTCTCTTCTACATGCTGCAAGACGGAGGCTGCCTGAAGCATAGTCTTCGACAGGATTAGTTATCCCCCTCTTATTCCGGCTTTCTGCAGTTCAGTCCACATATAATAGCCTTATCCCAGTTGATACCAATGCATGCATATGTAGTATAGCTCCTTGCTTGCGAGTACTTTGGATGAGTACTCACGGTTGCTTTCCCCTTCTTTTCCCTCTATCCCTTCTACCTGGTTGTCGCAACCAGATGTTGGAGCCCAGGAGCCAGACGCCACCGTCGACGACGACTCCTACTACACCGGAGGTGCCTACTACTACGTGCTGCCTGCTGACGACGACCAGGAGTAGTTTAGGAGGATCCCAGGCAGGAGGCCTGCGCCTCTTTCGATCTGTATCCCAGTTTGTGCTAGCCTTCTTAAGGCAAACTTGTTTAACTTATGTCTGTACTCAGATAT
Organism: Triticum monococcum; assembly: GCA_034509565.1. NCBI lineage: Eukaryota > Viridiplantae > Streptophyta > Magnoliopsida > Poales > Poaceae > Triticum > Triticum monococcum. Next base: position 86,944,984 of record CM067843.1, read on the forward strand.
TGTTGCTTCCGCTGACTCGTCTATGATCGAGCTCTTGTATTCGAGCCCTCGAGGCCCCTGGCTTGTAATATGATGCTTGTATGACTTATTTTATTTATAGAGTTGTGTTGTGATATCTTCCCGTGAGTCCCTGATCTTGATCATACACGTTTGCGTGTATGATTAGTGTACGATTAAATCGGGGGCGTCACAAGTTGGTATCAGAGCCGACTGCCTGTAGGAATCCCCCTTCCACACTTCTTGGCCGAAGTCGAGTCTAGACATTGCAAAAACTTTTACTAACACGGTTGTGTGTCTTACGGGCACACGTCGCCGTTTGGGTGGTAGTAGGATCTTTTTATTCCTCGACCTTTACTCTGGGACTCTGAACTCTCTTCTATTCGGGTTAAGTGATTTTGCTAAAATCTAACTTTAGGTTCTCGAAAATACTTCCTCCCGGAGAGCCCCTTCAGGCCAGATGATCGCGTGCTGCAACAGAAGATTCTGACAATACTCTCCGATGTTTCCCCGAGACCTTTGTGTCCTTCGCCGTTGCAATTCCATACCACCGATAAGTCCATATGGAAAGATACATACACTTGTCGTCCATAAGTTCATTCCCAGTTAATCTTGTTATTACAAGATACCTCGGAAATTCTCTCTATTTTTCCGAGAATACTTTGTGCCTACTGCCTTGCAGTTCATTATCCACATATACACCCCTACGGATAATTCTCGCACTTATCGGGTATCCGCTCATTCCCAGTTGTTCAGGTGTTCCGCCAAAGACTTCAAAATATCATTCGATCTTCCGAAAATCCCGAGCAGCCTATTGCTCTTGAAATTCTCGCTTGCTTGCATTATGGATGCTTTCCATATGTCTGGCGATATTCGTTAGTATCCTTAGGCATCGTCTTTTGATCCTATTGATTCAACTTGAGTGCGAATGCACGCAATCATCAGCTGATCCTTTTAAATTATCTTTTCGGCTCAGACGTTATTTTAAAACATGAGCTGGATCTCGACCAATCAAATTGCTGTCGATTGTACCCTTAAGGCTATTCAATTTATCCATCCCTGATCAGAGCATTGCTTCTGATCCCTTGTCTTGGAATTGATAATTCCTTTGCATTTGAGCCTTGAATTAGTCAGTTGTTTCTAAAGTCTGATCTCCTTGCATTGTTTCTCCCTCTGGTTGAGTACCGATGCTCGCACCAGATCCCTTGCGGATCACCAGATCATTTGCTGGATTTTATCCGACAGCGTCCTTCATATTCAATAAGTCTGTGAGCCTTTCCTCGGATACATAATACCTTTGGTAAATTGTATCCTCTGCTTTCTCAAACATGCTCTACTATCGAGCTGGTGTTATTTATTCTTGAAATTTGTGGTATATACTCCTAAGATGCCCTGATGGGTTGAACATATGCCTTCTCTAAACTGTGTGAACTCGAAAGTTTTCACGAGTCATACTCTTCTGGTATTTTGCTAGATAAAATTTCTATACTACAGCTTCGTCAAAAGCGAGAAGTAAAATGAAAGGATTTGCATGGAAGAATTGGGAGTCGACCTTGAGCCTTTGCGTTCATGCCCATGGACCCGATGTGAAACTATCATCGAAGCTTCTTGTAAATGATATTAGTTCCCTTGGTATAAGTTCATCTTATATCTGGGAACCGACCTTTTACAATCGTGGTTCCGACCATGTTCTCTTTTAAATACCATTTTCGATGCAAGTGTAAGCACTTGTCTCATGTGGATCAATACCTCGGTCCAACCTCTACTTTTATCCGTCTTCGAGTATTACCCCCTGGTATCTCGAGATTATCTTGAAACTGCATAACTTCTTATGAGTTCTTCATCAAGTACTACATTCTCACTGATTACAGTTTTCATGGGCTCTGAGTTATTAAACACTCAAAGACACCGATAACTGAACCGAGTCTGCCCTACGGTTCAGCAACTCTTGATAATCTTCTTTAAGTCCGAGTTTGTACTCGATCATGTCATTCCTAGTCTGATCGGCTATATCATTATCGTGCTAAATTTTAACTGTGCTACCTGGTCCTTAATCCCGGAGCACAACTTTCGATGATGAGCTAAGCTTACGTCGATCTTCCTCGTCATATCAGTTCACCTTGAACAACAAGCTTGATTTCAAGTTTGTGCCCTGCCCATGGATCCAATAACCTTCCGCTTCATCATTCCTTTGATTTGATGTTGTCACTGATTGATTACATCTTGAAATCTCTCGACCAATGTGCCGTGAAGATCATCAACCTTATGAGGTCTTCCTGGATATCAATTGAATTCATGATGAGAAATACCATCCTTGCCCCCGATGAATTGTATTATCATCGGCCACTTTATTGCCTTCCCTCCAACACAAACTTATTCGTGTTTTGAGTTATACCTTGAGATCCTTGCTATACAGCATTTGTTCTTCTTTACCTTGGAATGTTACCACCTTTTATGTCAGGAATGTCGTGGTAATTTTACCACCTCTTGAGAATTCTTGATATAGTAATATCTCTCGCCTTTTGCGTTCATTTCTTGGTCTCCGTATTGTTTCTAACCGGAATACCGACTAATGGTCTGTGTTGTGCAAATTCTAAACTTCTAGCAACCCTATTGCTTGAAGTTATTGGTCTACAGTTTCATTCTAAGTCTATTGATTATTGAATCATCATTCAAACATTGATCGTGCTACCTAGTCCAGATTCCTGGTTGCACCCTTCTATCATTGTTCAGTTGTGTATGTTTCCCTCGAGCATACATCATTATGACATTTGATCCGACAAATGATATATCCTTGTTCACATAATTGTGGAAATCAACCCTTTGGAAATCTCGATGATATGTCGCCGAGTCCATCAGCCACCTCCTCATCCACTCCTTGGTTTAATGATGAACTCTGGTTTCGGGACCTGCTTCCGTAGTCCGTTTCTCGATAATCTTGTAACTCCATCTCGTCAAATTTGTGTTTGCCCCTTTTCCTTCTCAGGCATCCTAAGTCTGAGGTATCGTGACACCAATCAGATCTGAATCTCGGTCAGATATGATGGTTGGAACTTATTTTCCAAGAGTTATAATGTTGGTCTTTATATATGACCCGGTAAGGTTATGTCAGGCCTAGCACACCTGGCCGGAGGACCTATTGTTGTAGTATCCTTTTTAGCAAGTTTAGCCATTCTTCCGTGAGGAAATTGTAAGACTTATTTCACAAGCTATTCCTGATGGATCCTTTGTGTTTCCAAAATCTGACCTTTGCTTGAATACCATGTCAATGCTTCTTGAAGCATGTTTGTGGTACTCCGATTTTCAATAAGAGCATTGAAAGCGCAATGCTAAGTTTTCTTTAACCATTATCCAAACACCGTTGTATGGGTAATGTCATGAAATTTGTCTCTCCTACCTAAAAGAGTTTTCTACCTTCTATCCGGTCTTGGATATCATACTCTGCTTGTTCTTGGGAAGGATATACCCCTGAAATATGTGTTTAATCACATTTTCCTTTCCATTCTTCTGTTTAATCTAAGAATCACATTTTCCTTTCCATTGTTCTGTTTAACCTTCTTGAGGTTTATATGATCTAAGCAGTAATACGTCACTGCTTTTATAAGCACCTCAGCATACAACTCTGTCAGTAAGACCCTGTTACCATTGTTGATGACATTCCGGTAACCACCGATGAACGAGAACTTTGCCTATTGGTCCGCCTCGTTTCAACGAGCAGGAAAATGGTTCTCTTCGTCCCTCGCCCTTGGTACCGACATTGTTGCCAACATAAATGATAGGCTACCCTCTGACTTGTCTTGCTATCACGACCGTGCAAGATATCAACGCTTTACCTACTTTTAACCACATGGTGGGCCCATAACCCACAGTTACACAGGATCGAAACCTGACCCTCCTATACACCCCCGGTTTCCAAATTTAATTCCTCGCACTTGGCCTCGTTTGTGATTCACGAGCCACCTTTCGAGAAATCATCGATTCTGGTATTAAACACAATACCTATACCGTTGCCTTGTTTCAGGCAACGAAGATTGTCTATCCGTTTCAAACTTCTTATGGTACCTTCTTACTTTGCTCTCGATGTGTTTTAATTGTTCAACTCGAGAGATACTCTTATGATCATTCGTGGGATACCCCCTAAATGAATTTCCCTTATAACATTCGATTGTTGTAAAGCTGCCCCTTACCTATTCGTAAGTACGATGGAGTTCCTCGAAGAAAGGATGACAACTTCATCATGATGCATTGGAATAAAGAACTGAAGACATCAACGAAGGGAATTAACTTCTTCGAGAAGATCCATTAGCATATCATAACCAGAACTTCCCCCTTACTCCCCTCTTAAATCTCGGGACGAGATTTCTTGTAGTGGAGGAGAATTGTGACGCCCGGGTAATTAAGCTACAGTTATCCTTTGCTAATGATGCCATGTCACCACTATTACTGTTACTAATCTCACGTTGATCCAAATCCGGTTCCAATTCAAATTCAAATAATAAGTGAAATTCTAAACTTCTCAAACATGAAAACTAAAATGATCATCATGTGGCAAATAATCCCTAACTTATTTTAGATGTTGGAACCAACCTTTTCCAAAATGTTTAAGTGCCTAAACAATATAAAAACAGGGGCTAAAACATCTATTAAATATTTTTAAATAATAAACAAATGTAAAACTAATTTATTTAGTGCCAAATTAATTATGAAAGTAGCCTAACTAATAATGCTAATTTAGGGACTGAGTTGATATATTATAAAACTACATATAAAGTAAATCTAAAAGAAACAGAAAATAGATAAACAGAAATAAAAGAAAAAGAAAATACAAAAGAGAAAACAAAGCAAATAAAAAAAAAGGGAAAACAGGACCCCCCCTCGCTGGGCCAAGTGGCCCAGCTGGCCTCAGCTGCCCGAGCGGGCCGGCTCCCCCCACGGCCCAGCCGCCCCCCCACGCCTCCCTTATCCCCCACTCCCACCGAACCCTAGCCCATACCCCCCCACTCCCCCCCCCCCGCTCGGTCCACTCCCTCCCGATCCGATCTGGATCGGGATCCCGTTGACACCGCCGCCGACCCCCGCGGCCACTACGCCGGAGCTGCCACCGTCGCCCTCCGCCTCGACCCTTCCCCCCCCCCACTCTCTCCCCGCGCCCCCTCCTCTCGGACCCGATCTGGATCAGGGGCAGGAGACCCCCATCGCCGAGCCCTCCGCCGCTCCGAGCCCTCCACCACTCGACCCCGACACCGGCGCCCGCTCCCAGCGCCGCCCCGCCGCCGCTGTGGCTCACGGCCTCGACGCAACGGGCCCCGTCACCCATCGCCACTCGCCGTCGCCTCGTCCTCGCCCCGCCGTCGTCGGACCACCCCAAGCTGCCGCGAGCCCACTGCCCCGCTCCCTACAACGCACCGTGAGCCGCCCCTCCTCTTTTCCCCGCGGTCACCGCCGCTCACGCGCCCGCACCCGCTACCGCTCGGCCATGCCCTTGGCCACGGCTTCCACCCCGCGCGCGCTCCGGCCCCGCGCTCACCGCTGCCGTGCCGCGCCCTGGCCGCGCGCCGCTCCGCTTGGCTCGCCCGTCGCGCTCCGCCCCTTCGCTGCGGCCGCGCGCCCGATCCGTCCACGGCCAGTGCGCCGTCCTGCTCCCCTCGCCGCCCGCGAACGCGCTGACCTCGTCGTGCCGCCGCTGCCCGTCCCCTGCTTTCGGCCCAAGCCCGCGGCCTCGCCCTGTCACCCCCCCCCATTCCCTGCATCTGTGGCTGCTCGTCGCGGTGGCCGCCGGCGCCCCGCTGCTCCTCCGCCGCCTGGCGCCCGCTACCGGTGCTCGCCCCTGCATCATCGCCCGTTCGGACTGGGCGCCAGCGCCTCTGCGCCCGCACGCCCGTAACCGCTACGCTCGATGCCCGCTAAGGCCCCTGGGCCTATGACATGTAGGGCCCAGCCCCCAGAACGTTTAATAAAAAAAGGATTAAAAATAATAAATAATATAATTAATTAATTAATTAATTAATTAATTAATTATGATTAAATTAACTAATTATAATTAGATTAACCTAATCACTAATTAACCTAATTAATTATTAGTTAATTAAAACAGTGTATGACAGGTGGGTCCCACTGGACCCATTGGACAGGTTGACCAAGTCAACCCTGTTGACTGATGATGTCAGCATGACATCATGCTGATGTCATTAATCTGTTTATCGAATTATTTTAGATAATTAATTAAATTCCAGAAATTAATAAAATCTTTAGAAAATCATATCTTTTAATCCGTAACTCGGATTAAAATAATTTCAACATGAAAGTTGCTCAGAACGACGAGACGATTCCGGATACGCAACCCGTTCGTCCGCCACACCTCCCTAACCTATCGAACTCGCAACTTTCCCCCTCCGGTCCTCTGCCCGAAAACGCAAAACACCGGGGATACTTTCCCGGATGTCATCCCCCTTCATCGGTATCACCTACTACTGCGTTAGGGCACCTCTAACGCCGTTACTTGTCATGTCATGCATCACTATGCATATGCTTGCTTAAATATTTATTGTTTCTCCCCCTCTTCTCTCGATAGACACCGAGACCGACGCCGCTGCTACCCAGTACGACTACGGAGTTGACGACCCCTCTCTCTTGCCAGAGCAACCAGGCAAGCCCCCCCTTTGATCACCAGATACCGCCTACTCTTCTCTATACTGCTTGCATTAGAGTAGTGTAGCATGTTACTGCTTCCCGTTAATCCTATACTGATGCATAGCCTGTCCTTGCTACTACTGTTGTTACCTTTACCTGCAAACCTAATACTTAGTATAGGATGCTAGCTTATCATCAGTGGCCCTACATTCTTGTCCGTCTGCCTTGCTATACTATCGGGCCGTGATCACTCGGGAGGTGATCACGGGTATACACTATATACTTTATACATGATACATGTGGTGACTAAAGACGGGTAGGCTCGTAGGAGCACCCGCAAGTGGATCTTTGAGGCGGAGCGACAGGGCAGGTTCCGACCACCTAGGAGAGAGGTGGGCCTGGCCCTGGTCGGCATTCGCGGACACTTAACACGCTTAACGAGATCTGGGTATTTGATCTGAGTCTGGCCATTTGGTCTATACGCACTAACCATCTACGCGGGAGTAGTTATGGGTATCCCGGCGTCGTGGTATCAGCCGAAGCCTTCGTGACGTCAGTGACTGAGTGGCGCGCGCCGGATTGGACTGGAAAGCCACTAGGCTAGGTCTGCTTCCGGCCGCGTACGCAACGTGCAGGTGTGCAAAGGGCGATGGGCCCAGACCCCTGCGCCATAGGATTTAGACCGGCGTGCTGACCTCTCTGTTGTGCCTAGGTAGGGCTGCGACGTGTTGATCTTCCGAGGCCGGGCATGACCCAGAAAAGTGTGTCCGGCCAAATGGGATCGAGCGTGTTGGGGTATGTGGTGCACCCCTGCAGGGAAGTTTATCTATTCGAATAGCCGTGTCCCTCGGTAAAAGGACGACCCGGAGTTGTATCTTGACCTTATGACAACTAGAACCGGATACTTAATAAAACACACCCTTCCAAGTGCCAGATACAATCGGTGATCGCTCTCTCACAGGGCGACGAGGAGAGGATCATCGGTTAGGATTATGCTATGCGATGCTACTTGGAGGACTTCAGTCTACTCTCTTCTACATGCTGCAAGACGGAGGCTGCCTGAAGCATAGTCTTCGACAGGATTAGTTATCCCCCTCTTATTCCGGCTTTCTGCAGTTCAGTCCACATATAATAGCCTTATCCCAGTTGATACCAATGCATGCATATGTAGTATAGCTCCTTGCTTGCGAGTACTTTGGATGAGTACTCACGGTTGCTTTCCCCTTCTTTTCCCTCTATCCCTTCTACCTGGTTGTCGCAACCAGATGTTGGAGCCCAGGAGCCAGACGCCACCGTCGACGACGACTCCTACTACACCGGAGGTGCCTACTACTACGTGCTGCCTGCTGACGACGACCAGGAGTAGTTTAGGAGGATCCCAGGCAGGAGGCCTGCGCCTCTTTCGATCTGTATCCCAGTTTGTGCTAGCCTTCTTAAGGCAAACTTGTTTAACTTATGTCTGTACTCAGATATTGTTGCTTCCGCTGACTCGTCTATGATCGAGCTCTTGTATTCGAGCCCTCGAGGCCCCTGGCTTGTAATATGATGCTTGTATGACTTATTTTATTTGTAGAGTTGTGTTGTGATATCTTCCCGTGAGTCCCTGATCTTGATCATACACGTTTGCGTGTATGATTAGTGTACGATTAAATCGGGGGCGTCACAGTATGCTAGGAGTGACGACATCAAGACAAAGGATCTGCGGAATATCCTCGCTGAACTTGTGAAGGATGAGACGAAGGATGATCTTGCTTTGTAGGTGTTTTACCTTATTGTTTTCATGAAGGTGGTTATCCCTAGAATGTCTGCACGAGTGTCCAGGGCGGCAGCAATGGCCGAGAACCTTGTGTTTGAGGATATGACAGACATGGACTACTGCCAGTTGGTTGTTGACGATATTCAGAGTGCTGTTGTTAGGTATCAGCAAGGTACTAGCAGAGGAAAAGCTGTCACATGTTGTGCCATTGCGCCGCTTCTTATGTATCTGGACTGCCTTATCATTGGCAAGACGCCTAATATTGACTTGAGGACCCCTCGCATCAATTTCATGGATCAGGCCAAGCTTCTTGAGCTTGCTGCAGCTGACTTGGTCACGAAGGGTGATGATGACCCAGCCAACTGGGTGTTTGGGAGACTGCCTGTGAGTGTTTCCACGCATTATTCTTTCCTGTGTAGTTTAACTTGAACTTCTGGTATTGTCTTGTATATTTTTTGTTCCCATGTTCCTTCATTTGTTTTCTGACATGCTGACTTTTGTTTTTGCTGGGGAATGTAGTAATTTCAAAAAAATTCCTACGCACACGCAAGATCATGGTGATGCATAGCAACGAGAGGGGAGAGTGTTGTCTACGTACCCTCGTAGACCGAAGCGGAAGCGTTGATGCAACGTAGACGAAGTAGTCGTACGTCTTCCCGGTCCAACCGATCCAAGCACCGTTACTCCGGTACCTCCGAGTTCTTGGCACACGTTCAACTCGATGACGCTCCTCGGGCTCCGATCCAGCAAAGCTTCGGGGAGGAGTTCCGTCAGTACGACGGCGTGGTGACGATCTTGATGTTCAACCGTCGCAGGGCTTCGCCTAAGCACTGCTACAATATGACCGAGGTGGAATATGGTGGAGGGGGGCACCGCACACGGCTAAGGAACGATCACGAAGATCAACTTGTGTGTCTATGGGGTGCCCCCTGCCCCCGTATATAAAGGAGTGGAGGAGGGGAGGGCCGGCCCTCTCTATGGCGCGCCCTAGGGGAGTCCTACTCCCACCGGGAGTAGGATTCACCTTTCCTAGTCCAACTAGGAGTCCTTCCATGTAGTAGGAGTAGGAAACAAGGAAGGGGCGCAGCCCCTCCCCCTAGTCCAATTCGGACTAGGCCTTGGGGGGGGGGGGCTGCCCTAGGCAGCCCCTCTCTCTTTCCCGTATGGCCCAATAAGGCCCAATACTTCTCCTAGCGAATTTCGTAACTCTCCAGTACTTCGAAAAATACCCGAATCACTCGGAACCTTTCCGAAGTCCGAATATAGTCGTCCAATATACCGATCTTTACGTCTCGACCATTTCGAGACTCCTCGTCATGTCCCCGGTCTCATCCGGGACTCTGAACTCCTTCGGTACATCAAAACTCATAAACTCATAATATAACTGTCATCGAAACCTTAAGCATGCGGACCCTACGGTTCGAGAACAATGTAGACATGACCGAGACGCGTCTTCGGTCAATAACCAATAGCGGGACCTGGATGCCCATATTGGCTCCTACATATTCTATGAAGATCTTTATCGGTCAGACCGCATAACAACATACGTTGTTCCCTTTGTCATCGGTATGTTACTTGCCTGAGATTCGATCATCGGTATCCAATACCTAGTTCAATCTCGTTACCGGCAAGTCTCTTTACTCGTTCCGTAATACATCATCCCGCAACTAACTCATTAGTTGCAATGCTTGCAAGGCTTGAGTGATGTGCATTACCGAGAGGGCCCAGAGATACCTCTCCGACATTCGTAGTGACAAATCCTAATCTCAAAATACGCCAACCCAACATGTACCTTTGGAGACACCTGTAGAGCTCCTTTATAATCACCTAGTTACGTTGTGATGTTTGGTAGCACACAAAGTGTTCCTCCGGTAAATGGGAGTTGCATAATCTCATAGTCATAGGAACATGTATAAGTCATGAAGAAAGCAATAGCAACATACTAAACGATCGGGTGCTAAGCTAATGGAATGGGTCATGTCAATCAGATCATTCAACTAATGATGTGATCCCGTTAATCAAATAACAACTCTTTGTCCATGGTTAGGAAACATAACCATCTTTGATTAACGAGCTAGTCAAGTAGAGGCATACTAGTGACACTCTGTTTGTCTATGTATTCACACATGTATTATGTTTCCGGTTAATATAATTCTAGCATGAATAATAAACATTTATCATGATATAAGGAAATAAATAATAACTTTATTATTGCCTCTAGGGCATATTTCCTTTAGTCTCCCACTTGCACTAGAGTCAACAATCTAGATCACATCGCCATGTGATTTAACATCAATAGTTCACATCTTTATGTGATTGGTTCACATCTCCATGTGACTAACACCCAAAGGGTTTACTAGATTCAATAATCTAGTTCACATCGCTATGTGATTAAGACCCAAAAAGTGATCATGTTTTGCTTGTGAGAGAAGTTTAGTCAACCGGTCTGCCACATTCAGATCCGCATGTATTTTGCAAATTTCTATGTCAACAATGCTCTGCATGGAGCTACTCTAGCTAATTGCTCCCACTTTCAATATGTATCCAGATTGAGACTTAGAGTCATCTGGATCAGTGTCAAAACTTGCATCGACGTAACCCTTTACGACGAACCTTTTTTCACCTCCGTAATCGAGAAACATATCCTTATTCCAGTAAGGATAATTTTGACCGCTGTCCATTGATCTACTCCTAGATCACTATTGTACTCCCTCTCTTAACACAGTGTATGGTATACAATAGATCTGGTACACAGCATGGCATACTTTATAGAACCTATGACTGAGGCATAGGGAATGACTTTCATTCTCTTTCTATCTTCTGCCGTGGTCGGGCTTTGAGTCTTACTCAACTTCACACCTTGTAACACAGGCAAGAAACTTTTTCTTTGACTGTTCCATTTTGAACTACTTCAAAATCTTGTCAAGGTATGTACTCATTGAAAAAACTTATCAAGCGTCTTGATCTATCTCTATAGATCTTGATACTCAATATGTAAGCAGCTTCACCGAGGTATTTCTTTGAAAAACTCCTTTCAAACACTCCTTTATGCTTTGCAGAATAATTCTACATTATTTCCGATCAATAATATGTCATTCACATATACTCATCAGAAATGTTGTAGTGCTCCCACTCACTTTCTTGTAAATACAGGCTTTTCTGTATAAAACTATATGCTTTGATCAACTTATCAAAGCGTATATTCCAACTCCGAGATGCTTGCACCAGTCCATAAATGGATTGCTAGAGCTTGCATATTTTGTTAGCACCTTTAGGATTGACAAAACCATCTTGTTGCATCACATACAACTCTTCTTTAATAAATCCATTAAGGAAAGAAATTTTGTTTATCCATTTGCCAGATTTCATAAAATGCGGCAATTGCTAACATGATTCAGACAGACTTAAGCATAGATACGAGTGAGAAACTCTCATCGTAGTCAACACCTTGAACTTGTCGAAAACCTTTTGCGACAATTCTAGCTTTGTAGATAGTAACACTACTATCCATGTCCGTATTCCTCTTGAAGATCCATTTATTATCAATGGCTTGCCGATCCTCGGGCAAGTCCACCAAAGTCCACACTTTGTTCTCATACATGGATCCTCTCTCAGATTTCATGGCCACAAGCCATTTTGCGGAATCTGGGCTCATCATCGCATCCTCATAGTTCGTAGGTTCGTCATGGCCAAGTAACATGACCTCCAGAATAGGATTACCGTACCACTCTGGTGCGGATCTCACTCTGGTTTACCTACGAGATTCGGTAGTAACTTGATCTGAAGTTACATGATCATCATCATTAGCTTCCTCACTAATTGGTGTAGTAGTCACAGGAATAGATTTCTGTGATGAACTATTTTCCAATAAGGGAGAAGGTACAATTACCTTATCAAGTTTTCTACTTTCCTCCCACTCACTTCTTTCGAGAGAAACTCCTTCTCTAGAAAGGATCCATTCTTAGCAACTAATGTCCTGTCTTCGGATCTGTGATAGAAGGTGTACCCAACTGTCTCCTTTGGGTATCCTATGAAGACATATTTCTCCGATTTGAGTTTGAGCTTATCGAGATGAAAATTTTTCACATAAGCATCGCAACTCCAAACTTTAATAAACGACTGCTTAGGTTTCTTGCCAAACCATAGTTCACATGGTGTTGTCTCAACGGATTTAGATGGTGCCCTATTTAACGTGAATGCAGTTGTCTCTAATGCATAACCCCAAAACGATAGTGGTAGATCGGTAAGAGACATCATAGATCACACTATATCTAATAAAGTACGGTTATGACGTTCAGACACACCATTACACTATGGTGTTCCAGGTGGCGTGAGTAGTGAAACTATTTCACATTGTTTTAATTGAAGGCCAAACTCGTATATTTTACCTCTGCGATCATATCGTAGAAACTTTTATTTTCTTGTCACGATGATTTTCCACTTCACTCTGAAATTCTTTGAACTGTTCAAATGTTTCAGACTTATGTTTCATCAAGTAGATATCCCCATATCTGCTTAAATCATCTATGAAGGTCAGAAAATAATGATACCTGCTGCAAGCCTTAATATTCATCGGACCACATACATTAGTATGTATGATTTCCAACAAATCTGTTGCTTGCTTCATTGTTCCGGAGAACGGCGTTTTAGTCATCTTACCCATAAGGCATGGTTCGCAAGCATCAAGTGATTCATAATCAAGTGATTCCAAAAGCCCATCAGCATGGAGTTTCTTCATGCGCTTTACACCAATATGACCTAAATGGTAGTGCCACAAATAAGTTGCACTATCATTATTAACTTTTCATCTTTTGGCTTCAATATTATGAATATGTGTATCACTATGATCGAGATCCAACAAACCATTTCATTGGTGTGTATAACCATAGAAGGTTTTATTCATGTAAACAGAACAACAATTATTCTCTGACTTTAACGAATAACCGTATTGCAATAAACATGATCAAATCATATTCATGCTCAATGCAAACACCAAATAACACTTATTTAGTTTCAACACTAATCCCGAAAGTATAGGGAGTGTGCGATGATGATCATATCAATCTTGGAACTACTTCCAACACACATCGTCACCTCACCCTTTACTAGTTTCTGTTTATTCTGCAACTCCCGTTTTGAGTTACTACTCTTAGCAATTGAACCAGTATCAAATACTGAGGGGTTGCCATAAACACTAGTAAAGTACACATCAATAATAATGTATATCAAATATACTTATGTTCACTTTGCCATCCTTCTTATCCGCCAATCACTTGGGGTAGTTCCGCTTCCAGTGATCAGTCCCTTTGCAGTAGAAGCACTTAGTCTTAGGCTTAGGATCAGACTTGGGCTTCTTCACTTGAGAAGCAACTTGCTTGCCATTCTTCTTGAAGTTCCCCTTCTTCCCTTTGCCCTTTTTCTTGAAACTAGTGGTCTTGTCAACCATCAACACTTGATGTTTTTCTCGATTTCTACCTTCATCAATTTCCGCATGACGAAGAGCTTGGGAATCGTTTCCGTTATCCCTTGCATATCATAGTTCATCACGAAGTTCTACTAACTTGGTGATGGTGACTAGAGAATTCTGTCAATCACTATCTTATCTGGAAGATTAACTCCCACTTGATTCAAGCGATTGTAGTACTCAGACAATCTGGGCACATGCTCACTAGTTGAGCGATTCTACTCCATCTTTTAGCTATAGAACTTGTTGGAGACTTCATATCTCTCAACTCGGGTATTTGCTTGAAATATTAACTTCAACTCCTGGAACATCTCATATGTTCCATGACGTTCAAAACATCTTTGAAGTCCCGATTCTAAGCCATTAAGCATGGTGCACTAAACTATCAAGTAGTCATCATATTGAGCTAGCCAAACATTCATAACGTCTGCATCTGCTCCTGTAATAGGTCCGTCACCTAGCGGTGCATCAAGGACATAATTCTTCTGTGCAGCAATGAGGATAAACCTCAGATCACGGATCCAATCCGCATCATTGCTACTAACATCTTTCAACACAATTTTCTCTAGGAACATATCAAAATAAACACAGGGAAGCAACAACGCGAGCTATTGATCTACAACATAATTTGCAAAATACTACCAGGACTAAGTTCATGATAAATTTAAGTTCAATTAATCATATTACTTAAGAACTCCCACTTAGATGGACATCCCTCTAATCCTCTAAGTGATCACGTGATCCAAATCAACTAAACCATAACCAATCATCACGTGAAATGGAGTAGTTTTCAATGGTGAACATCGCTATGTTGATCATATCTACTATATGATTCACGCTCGATCTTTCAATCTCAGTGTTCCGAGGCCATATCTGCATATGCTAGGCTCGTCAAGTTTAACCTGAGTATTCTGCGTGTGCAAAACTGGCTTGCACCCGTTGTAGATGGACGTAGAGCTTATCACACCCGATCATCACGTGGTGTCTGGGCACGACGAACTTTGGCAATGGTGCATACTCAGGGAGAACACTTTTATCTTGATAATTTAGTGAGAGATCATCTTATAATGCTACCGTCAATCAAAGCAAGATAAGATGCATAAAAGATAAACATCACATGCAATCAATATAAGTGATATGATATGGCCATCATCATCTTGTGCCTGTGATCTCCATCTCCGAGGCACCGTCATGATCACCATCGTCACCGGCGCGACACCTTGATCTCCATTGTAGCATCATTGTCGTCTCGCCAATCTTATGCTTCCACGACTATCGCTACCGCTTAGTGATAAAGTAAAGCATTACAGCGTGATTGCATTGCATACAATAAAGCGACAACCATATGGCTCCTGCCAGTTGCCGATAACTCGATTACAAAACATGATCATCTCATTCAGTAAAATTTAGCATCATGTCTTGACCATATCACATCACAACATGCCCTGCAAAAACAAGTTAGACGTCCTCTACTTTGTTTGTTGCAAGTTTTACGTGGCTGCTACGGGCTTAAGCAAGAACCAATCTTACCTACGCATCAAAACCACAACGATAGTTTGTCAAGTTGGTGTTGTTTTAACCTTCGCAAGGACCGGGCGTAGCCACACTCGGTTCAACTAAAGTTGGAGAAACTGTCACCCGCAAGCCACCTATGTGCAAAGCACGTCAGGAGAACCGGTCTCGCGTAAGCGTACGCGTAATGTCAGTGCAGGCCGCTTCGTCCAACAATACCGCCGAACCAAAGTATGACATGCTGGTAAGCAGTATGACTTATATCGCCCACAACTCACTTGTGTCCTACTCGTGCATATAATGTCAACATATAAAACCTAGGCTCGGATGCCACTGCTGGGGAACGTAGTAATTTCAAAAAATTTCCTACGCACACGGAAGATCATGGTGATGCATAGCAACGAGAGGGGAGAGTGTTGTCTACGTGCCCTCGTAGACCGAAGCGGAAGCGTTGATGCAACGTAGACGAAGTAGTCGTACGTCTTCCCGGTCCAACCGATCCAAGCACCGTTACTCCGGTACCTCCGAGTTCTTGGCACACGTTCAGCTCGATGACGCTCCCCAGGCTCCGATCCAGCAAAGCTTCGGGGAGGAGTTCCGTCAGCACGACGGCGTGGTGACGATCTTGATGTTCAACCGTCGCAG
This sequence comes from Triticum monococcum, assembly GCA_034509565.1. Taxonomy (NCBI): domain Eukaryota; kingdom Viridiplantae; phylum Streptophyta; class Magnoliopsida; order Poales; family Poaceae; genus Triticum; species Triticum monococcum. The sequence continues at coordinate 86,960,988 of CM067843.1, forward strand.
GGCTTCGCCTAAGCACTGCTACAATATGACCGAGGTGGAATATGGTGGAGGGGGGCACCGCACACGGCTAAGGAACGATCACGAAGATTAACTTGTGTGTCTATGGGGTGCCCCTGCCCCCGTATATAAAGAAGTGGAGGAGGGGAGGGCCGGCCCTCTCTATGGCGCGCCCTAGGGGAGTCCTACTCCCACCGGGAGTAGGATTCCCCCTTTCCTAGTCCAACTAGGAGTCCTTCCATTTAGTAGGAGTAGGAAACAAGGAAGGGGCGCAGCCCCTCCCCCTAGTCCAATTCGGACTAGGCCTTGGGGGGCGCGCGGCCTGCCCTAGGCAGCCCCTCTCTCTTTCCCGTATGGCCCAATAAGGCCCAATACTTCTCCCGGCGAATTCCCGTAACTCTCCGGTACTTCGAAAAATACCCGAATCACTCGGAACCTTTCCGAAGTCCGAATATAGTCGTCCAATATATCGATCTTTACGTCTCGACCATTTTGAGACTCCTCGTCATGTCCCCGATCTCATCCGGGACTCCAAACTCCTTCGGTACATCAAAACTCATAAACTCATAATATAACTGTCATCGAAACCTTAAGCGTGCGGACCCTATAGTTCGAGAACAATGTAGACATGACCGAGACACGTCTCCGGTCAATAACCAATAGCGGGACCTGGATGCCCATATTGGCTCCTACGTATTCTACGAAGATCTTTATTTGTCAGACTGCATAACAACATACGTTGTTCCCTTTGTCATCGGTATGTTACTTGCCTGAGATTCGATCGTCGGTATCCAATACCTAGTTCAATCTCGTTACCGGCAAGTCTCTTTACTTGTTCCGTAATACATCATCCCGCAACTAACTCATTAGTTGCAATGCTTGCAAGGCTTAAGTGATGTGCATTACCGAGAGGGCCCAGAGATACCTCTCCGACATTCGGAGTGACAAATCCTAATCTCGAAATACGCCAACCCAACATGTACCTTTGGAGACACCTGTAGAGCTCCTTTATAATCACCCAGTTACGTTGTGATGTTTGGTAGCACACAAAGTGTTCCTCCGGTAAATGGGAGTTGCATAATCTCATAGTCATAGGAACATGTATAAGTCATGAAGAAAGCAATAGCAACATACTAAACGATCGGGTGCTAAGCTAATGGAATGGGTCATGTCAATCAGATCATTCAACTAATGATGTGATCCCGTTAATCAAATAACAACTCTTTGTCCATGGTTAGGAAACATAACCATCTTTGATTAACGAGCTAGTCAAGTAGAGGCATACTAGTGACACTCTGTTTGTCTATGTATTCACACATGTATTATGTTTCCGGTTAATACAATTCTAGCATGAATAATAAACATTTATCATGATATAAGGAAATAAATAATAACTTTATTATTGCCTCTAGGGGATATTTCCTTCAGTTTTTGTATGCACTGGAAGACACAGGCTGAGGTTGTGTTCTTTAGGGTTATTGAACGTCTTGTTCTAACTATGCCTCGTTCTGCCGGCCTAGGGAGTGGAACTTCCCCAAGATTTGAATTCTCCCGGGATGTTAATACTGGTGCCCCCCTGTAGATCCAGGAGGTTCTTCTGCCCGTGTGAGTGATGCATGTGGTGTTTCTTTCGAGAATTTGTTTGAAGCTGCCAATGTTTCTCTGGTTAGGATTGACAGTCTTCTTGAAACTGTTTGTCGAGAGTTGGCTCGTGTTCCTTCAACTGCTGAGCGTCTTAGTCGCATTGATGGGATTCTTCCTCCCGGACACGGATTTGATGATGAGTCTTCGAAGGGGTCCTTATCTATTGAAGCTAAATTTCTTGAAGAGCTTCGTCAGAGCACTTCCCACCTCCGGACTAGTGTTGGGCTGTTCAAGGAAATGCAGGATGCTCATTGCAAGCCTTTTGAAAATGAGGCAAGTGTTGTTGTGAGACAGATTCAGAGGCAGGATTCTGTTCGTTCGGGTCGTGAAGGAGGCCACGTGGAGCGTACCAAAGAGGTTTGTTTATGTTGGCTTTTGATATTTCTTTGCAGTAATGTTCAATGTTAGCTTTCAGTTATTACTGTTTGTAGTCATAGGCGACTGTTATTGATTTCATGTGTCGTAAACCGTTTCTTTTTAGCACTAGTGTTCCTAGGTGACCTTCTCTGTTTATAGAACCTGAACTTCAACTGCTATAGCACCTGAACTTCCATGACTGGCCCTTTTTTTGTTCCCTTTTGTATCTTAGAGTAGTTTGATATCTGGCCTGCTATGTTTACTATATTTAGACTTCCATTATGTGTCATTTGTGATAGCTGACCTTCTCTGATTATGCAATCTGAACTTCTACTGATTAGGTATTTGTTTTCTACATTATTTTTTTGTAGGCTGTTGATGATGATGCTAGGGTTGAGGAGGATGTTTTACCTGCACATGAAGCTGCTCCTGTGCATGAGGCTGCCCATGTGCATGAACCTGCTCCCGCTAGTTGCGTAATAGTTGATGAGGTTCATGGCAGTGAAAATAAGGCACCATTTTTCTTGTCCATTTGTCTGGTTGCCCCTGAGACGGACTCGCTGCCCCTGTGCATGAGGTTCAATCAGCCCTTTGTAATGACTTTCTGTTTCTTTTTGCAGCAGCAGAATGATGATGTTAGTGTTCCTCTAGAGAAGGTTGCAGACATGTCCGTCTCAGGCATCGACTGCTCCGACGGGGTGGTCCTGACTGAACCTTAGTCGTCCATTGGCGTTGAGGTTTCTGATGCTGAGTAGGGCAAGACAACTGGAGACATCATTTTGGAGAAAGATCATGTTGAGTCTGCTGTTGAAACTGGTGGTAGTGCTGCTGCAAGCCCGGAGAAGTCTCCTGCAGCAGAGCCATCAGTTGATGTTGATGCTATCCAGGCCCTTGGCCACGTGGCTAATCTGTAAAACTCAGGGACTAAACAGAAAAAGAAATAACTGCAAACAGGCCCTTGGCCACGTGGTGGCTCGTGGCTGGCTAAGCAGCGTTTGTTGCGGTGGCTATACGGCAAACGGCCACTAAATAGGAAAAACAGCTATCGCGGCTAAATAAAAAAACCGGAGACCGGTTTAACTAAAACCATGGTTAACCGAACTAAAACAAACCGATCTATAAATACAAAAAAACTAAACGAATGGGGAGGGGTCGCCTTACAGAAGTGATGACGACGAGCAAGAGACGGTGGCGCTGGCTTCAGGCGGCGGATAGGGCGGTGGCTCCGGCGGTCCTCAGCGGCGGCGAAGGGGTCGGGGAGACCGGGCGCGGTGTGGGCGGCACGCTGGTGGGGTCGGCGGGCGGTGGGGCGGCCAGCAACGAGCGGAGGGCGGCGGCGGCGTCCGGAGCTCCGGTGAGGGCGCGTTTCGTCGGGGTGGCGCCTCCGGAAGACCTAGGCGGCAAAAAAATTGTCAAACAGGTGCAGGATGGCAAGGGAACAAATTTTTGACAAAGAGGAGAGGGCCCGGGGTTCCACCGACGACGGAATCAACGACGGAGAGCTTCAGCTCCGGTGAGATCCAAATGGACGGGGAGGCGGCTACGTGCGACGTGGGGAGTAGAGGAGGGGCGGGCTCGAACGAGGACGTCCTGGGGCTTTTATAGGCGAAGGTAGGGCATCGGGGAGCAGTGGGATAAGCTCATTCGAGCGGAAGGCGGCCGGCGGTTTCGGGCATGCGCGCTCGCGAGCTCATCCCGAGCGGATTGAGCAGGAGGTTGGGGACGACCCGGGGATGGGCCCCGCTGGTCAGCAGCAGCGGCGGGAAGCGAGCGAGGGGGAGGCGCGGGCGGTTGAGCGACGCAAAGGCCTTCGAAGGGAATCATTTTACCCTTATTTCCATTTTTTTAGGAGAAAAATATTTTGAAAAGAAACTCAAATAACTCCCAATTGGATTTGAATTTGGAATTTCAAAAAACTTCAAATGGAAAAAATGAAGGGAATCATTTTACCCTTATTTCCATTTATTTATTTTTAGGAGAAAAATATTTTGAAACGAAACTCAAATAACTCCCAATTGGATTTGAATTTGGAATTTCAAACAACTTCAAATGGAAAAATGAGTTTCAAATAACTTCAAAGTGACTTCCAATTTATTTCTTTGAAACTTCCAACTCTCTTTCTTCAAATATGAAGAAGTCATTTTATCTTCCCTCATGAACTCATTGAGTTGCTTAAAGTTTCTAAATTTAAAATATTTCAAATGGAAATTCAAAACATTTTCAAATCCCTTTTCTTTTCTTTAAATGGAAGAAGTCATATTATCTTCACTCTAGGGTTTTGTAATGAATTTGAACTCAGGGAGATCAAAATGCAAGATGAAAGTTCTGGGAAAGTCCTTTTATTCCCTCTCATTCAGCTTTCAAAAAGTTTCAATTTCCACTCAGTTTCACACAATCAATCACACAAAAATCAAACAAACCATCACAATTATTTATTTAATATAACATTCCAAAATTTAGAATTTTGGGATGTTACAAACTACCACCCTTAAAATGAATCTCGTCCTCGAGATTCGGAGAGGCTAGAAAGAAGGTTAGGTTTGGGGGTCTTCTTGAAAATCCATTGATCATCACAAGGTCTGGGGTGCTACCACCCTTAGAATCATGGTTACGGTTCCGACAAAACTCATGTACTCCGTCCTTTGCGTTGACGGTGCCGGTCTTCTCATATTCTTCAAGATAAATCCTTCACTTTTGCTCTTCCGGTAAGGGCATGGCCTTTTCCTCAAAATCTTGAGTCCTTGCATCAAATAAGGTCCTTTCGAGTCTGGGTCTTCTTAGCTGTCAGGCTGTCGCCAATGCTAAACAACTATCGAAATCTCATGGTGGTCAACAAATTCTGGTTCCTCCTGCAGGAAATGGGTCTGGGTTGAATCTCACCATAGAACCTACGATTGGCAATGATTGCTTGTAAAGGGTTCCATCGTCCTACCATTCTAAGGCTTTTGGTTTATCGTGTCTGATTTTCCATCAACATATGATAGTTCATGATAGAAGTCTCCAGTATGGGGGCCAATCCATCCCGTACTTGAATCATTACCACATACGTAGATAGTGAATCACGTATTCTAACACTTGGGCATCCTCACAAGCATTGCAGAACTTCTCTTCTCCGTGAACTGGGTTTGGGTAAATCCATTTGTCCTGCAAGACAAACAAAACCTCTATCGTTTCTTCACAACTCTCGGGTTTACGTAACCTCCTTTGGAACGTCTGCTAATGAACTCACAGCTTCTCCAAGAATTCTTTTCTTCAACAAGATTGTGCTTGTTTCCTTATCAAATCCTGGGTCCTGTGGGTTATGGCCCACTTCAACACTTGTATATCTTTAACTCATCCTTGGAGTTACTATTGTCCCATATTCCAGCATTATATCTCCTTTAAATCCAATAGTACTTCATTCCTTCATATTCTTGGGGTAACCAACATAACTAAAACCAAACTCCAACTCATTTGTCCAAACTCCACTCTATGGAATACATTTTCCTTTCCAATGGTCTAGTGTTCACACAGACAAGTATCGCCAAAAAAATGCACTGGTTCATCCATAATTCTCTTCATATCAAATCCTTTATTACATCCTTAACCACTACTCAAAATTCAAATTTCACAAGTACTCTATTACAGAAGCTGCCATCCACAAGTTTGGTATGGTCAAGCATTACTTCCATCTTTATTCATTTGCCCTTCTTGAAGATACTTTGGTCCCACTAGAATTGTGCGATGTGGTCCTTCAAATCATCGATATTTTGCTTCATCGTGGTGGCCATGAGCTTCATCTCCATCATCTCTGCATGCACCTCCCTCAGGTATTCCTGAGTGTGACGGAGTCTTGCTTCTAGTATTTCTCCAATCTGATGTATGGCTTCCATAGCAGCTTCATGAACAGAGTCGAAGAATGTTGCTCGTGGTACTCGAGAAATGAAAAAGTATTGCCCCATAGTCTTTGGGCAAACTCCCTTCACACGGTGGAGGTGTACCTCCACGTACCAAAGTTCAACTCCATTCTCCATGAAAGGATAACCCTTGTAGACTGCATCTCCTTCAAGATGAATATGCTTCATCATGTCCTTCAGGATTTTTGGGTAATCCTGATCACTAGTCAGGGTCATGATCGTTTCCGGGCCCTTGAGAAAATACTCATAAAGGGTTGTCATCTGCAGGTATAAGATAGAAGGGGTACTCAGGATATTGTATGTATTTCCTTGGGTGAAATGTGATTGTTTTCTGGAAAAAGTTTGGGGTCAGCTTGTCCATGGGTTCAAGGTTTTACTCTGGGTGAGATAATGAGAGAGGCATTCACAATCAACAACAACTCATAACATTTCACATGAGATTCCAACACCTCAACTTTTATTGCTTCATGAGCTATTAAAATTTCCATTTCATAACTCAACTCAACATCCCCAAAAATAAAACTGTATTCCACATTTATTACATGCTTTATTCCAATATCAAGACCTCAACTACTCAGCTCAAGCTTTCCTCGGATCTGAACATTCTCTGACAAAATGTCCTACTCCTCTGCAGCATAAACAAATGGCATCAGACAAATCCAGGGGCTTCTTGGTGGTTATCTTGGCTCCTTGGCTTCCTTGCTAGGCATTTGCTAGCGTAATGACCTAGATCCTTGCACCTGTAACAAGTGATTTGACTCAGGTCCTTTTCTGCAGAAATTGGGTTGTTCTGGGGATACATGCTCTTTCTCTTCCTCGACTTCTTCGTTCTGATTAATTCCTCTATCTCTTGTCGATCAAACTCCACTTCTTCCGTCGGGAAGTTTCCTAGATACTCTTGGCTTTCCTCCGTGCAATACTGTGAAAAATGTCCTTCTTCTCCACATGAATAGCAAGCATTGGAGTAAAATCGGTTTAGGCTTTCTCCATCAGGGTCGTCAACATCTTCTTTCATCACCGGTTTTCTTAAACTTTCTCCGAGGGCTTCTTTCACTACTTCCTTCTGCTGCTTGGTAATTTCTTGTACCTTGGGATAAATATGACAATGGGCAGGGCAGTGCGTAGTTCCTTCACACAAGAAACAAGTAACCTGCCTAGTTGGGCATTCTTCAAGTCGGTGATTTCCTTCACAATGAGGGCATCCATCCTTGTGTTCCTCATGGGTATGTCATATCTCTCCACATATCTTGCAGGCACAAGGTTTCTTCATCGGGTTATCGTCGTGCTTTCGGATAAGATGGGATCCCAACAGAGTCTTCTTCAATTCCTCCCAAGTTTTTACTCCATTACATCCTTGTATGGCTTGATGCATTTTCCACCAGGCTGCAGCACTTTTTGTAAAGTACTGAAGAGCGTATTGAACCTCATTCTTCCTTGCAACAAAATTGCTCCTGAAGTGATTCTCCATGTTTTGAATCCATAGCTCTGCCTCCAACTGAGTGATCGGTTCAGAGAATGCAAGTCCATCTTCATTCATCATCTATTGGGTCCAAGGGTTTTGGGATGAGATACGAGAGAGGGATAGAGAGATACACACAATACACACAATATTGTTTTGAAAACAAGTTTTATTTGTGGCTGTCAGGAAAAGCACACACGAAATGTGATAGCTCACAAATCATCGCATCTAACGTGAGTATACAACAAGGTTTTAGTCCTCTAAAGTTCATATAAATCTTGGAATATGTCAGTGTTTTCAAATTCTTCAATTCTTTAGAGGCTTCGACTGTTGTAGCTTCAATTCTTCTAGTGTATGGTGAAGTCTGATATCCTTGTTCTCGGAGTGGCTTCAGTTCATCCTCCGTGTGGTCCAAAGGGAACGGGGCATTGTCTAACTATTTGAGGTAAAAGGAAAGATTTGGTAAAGCTCAGAAAAGAAGAGAGGTAAAGAATCTTTTTGGAAATAAAGTTTAAGAGAAATCCTTTCCTAAGGGCTTTCCAGTTTCTAGGGTCACGCCCTATAGTCAACATGTGCTCTGATACCATCTCTGTAGCTAGATTTGCATTTAAAATCCATACAAATCATTTTTAAAATAGAAAATTGATTTCAAATTTATTTTATCCTAATTTTCCATTGAAGGGAATCATTTTACCCTTATTTCCATTTATTTATTTTTAGGAGAAAAATATTTTGAAAAGAAACTCAAATAACTCCCAATTGGATTTGAATTTGGAATTTCAAACAACTTCAAATGGAAAAATGAGTTTCAAATAACTTCAAAGTGACTTCCAGTTTATTTCTTTGAAACTTCCAACTCTCTTTCTTCAAATATGAAGAAGTCATTTTATCTTCCCTCATGAACTCATTGAGTTGCTTAAAGTTTCTAAATTTAAAATATTTCAAATGGAAATTCAAATCATTTTCAAACCCCTTTTCTTTTCTTTAAATGGAAGAAGTCATATTATCTTCACTCTAGGGTTTTGTAATGAATTTGAACTCATGGAGATCAAAATGCAAGATGAAAGTTTTGTGAAAGTCCTTTTATTCCCTCTCATTCATCTTTCAAAAAGTTATAATTTCCACTCAGTTTCACACAATCAATCACACAAAAATCAAACAAACCATCACAATTATTTATTTAATATAACATTCCAAAATTTAGAATTTTGGGATGTTACATTCTGCCTCGGTTTTGGTTGAACTGCTTGATTTTTTGTGTTGTTTATTTTTGGGCCCCCAACATATGATCGTAGACTTGAACATCTACTTTTGAGATTTGGCTGGGCTGCTGGTTTCAGATGGAGAGGATATTCTATGTTGTGTAATGTATTGGTAATTTTAAACCCAACCAATATATATGTTTTTGCGTAGAATCTATATTTGTTTTTTTTGTGTTTTTTCAAGTGCGAATGTATTTCATATGTAACTTTGTGCAGAAATATTGTTGACGTTTCTTTATCTTTTGTTGGCATTGTACATGAACTTCTGCATGTATCTGTAACGCCCCGAGACCGATGTGCCAGGTGTCGTGTAGTTATTCGATGTTGTTGCCTTGTCATTGCTTGCGTGTCATGTGCATTGCATCATCATGTTTTCAAAACTTGCATTCGTCTGGGTTCTCCGAGTTCTCTCTGTTGTCCGTTCTGAGCCCAACCACACTGACACGTGCCCGCGACATGTCTGAAATAGTATTTTATATGTGGCCGGAAAATGTTCTCGGAATGGGATGAGAGTTGGCGTGTGGTCTTATTATAGTGTAGATAGACCGCCTGTCAAGTTTCATCGCGTTCGGAGTCCGTTTGACGCCCCGATGGATAACTATAGCGGCAATATAGTCGGTCAAATCGTCGGACGTTTTCGGTCTCCGGAAACAGTCGTCGGGCCTCACCTTTTCTCTCTTCTCAGAAATTTGCCTTCTGCACTACCTCTCACCGCCAGGTCCTACCTAACCTCTCTCGTCAGCCCGCGGACCTCCTCACGTGTGCGTCCGAAGTTGTCCCGAACCCGACCCGGACTGTCGCCACCATTGTGTCTGGATCATCCCCAAACATCTACAAAACATCGCCGTTTTGTTAATTGGGCTCCCTAACTATTTTATTCACGACTGTACGATTACGATCGTAGGGATGAGGTAGCCCCTAACCTAATCCACTTAATATATATATAGGTCCAACCCTAAAATCTAGGAACTTTGTCCCGCCGAACCGCCGCCACCTACCATATCTTCCTCGTGATCCAGATCCAATCCTCTTCCTCCCCGATCCAAAAGCCCCTCCTCGCTTTCACCACCACACCAACCAGAGCCCCCTGCTCCCTGTCTCCTTCTCCCTGCTCCCGATGGCCAACCAGTGCCCAAGCCAACTGCCCATCGCCGCCGCTAGCGACCTCAAACACCACCACCGAACCAGGCCGTGCCCTGCGCCCTTCCTCCCCTGCTCTTTTCCCTTCCTTCTTTCTCTCTCTCTCTCTCCCTCTCTCTCTCTTACGTGCAGCTCTCCCCTTGTTCTCTTCTTCTTCACAGGGAACCGAGCTGCCATGGCCGCCGTTTGTCCTCATCGCCACCCTTCGGATCCGCGCAGGATCAGCCTCCTCTGCGACCCCCCTTCTCGCCCGAGCCCCGCCTGCTCCTTCAAGCCCGACGCCGATGCCATGGCCGCCCAGCCGCCCGAGTGCCGCTGCGTGCCCTCGTCCCCGATGCGGCAAGCTCGCCGCCACCGGAACAGCTCCTCTTGACGCCCTGCCTTGCCGGCCCCCCCTGCTTTGCCTGGATCTGTGAGCCCATGCCTCCCCTGCCACCGGCGACGCCAAGTCCCTGCCGCTGCGCCGCCATTGGTCAGGACTCACCTTTGCTTCACTCGAACAGGGAGGAGAAGCCTCTGTTCGCTCGGGAACGAGCACCCGCCTCGTTGACCGCGGCCCTCGTCCGCTTGAGTCAGATCCACGCAAGGCCCAGCGCGCCCCCTGCCAGCCTTGCCTCCCACCGACTGGGCTTGGCCCATGTGAGCACAACCTTTCTCTCTATCGGGCCAACCAGATTTAGCCTGTTTAGGTTTTTTTTCCAGATCTGTGAATTTAGTTATTTTTCCAGAGAATGCAGTTTTGCAAAAAAAACCTTGTTGTTCATGCATTTAATAATTCCACAACCGTGCATCGGTTTAAAATGAATTATATATGAAACATGCTTAGAATTTCATCTAGTTTCATAATATGTCATTTTCATCCATGTTCAAAATGTTTAAAATGATTTTTGTTTAAATTTGCTCCTATGTCATGCTAAAATGATTTATTTCATAACTATTCAACCGTAGCTCCAAATCTAACAAACTTTATATGTAAATGGGGTAGAATTTTGCCTAGTTTAACATGGTGGCATCACTTTGCATGTTTAACAACTCTAAAATATTGTTTAGGGAAGAACAGTACCGAATCTATAATATGCTCATGAGGAGTTTTCCGGAATTGTGTTCGCTGCTTCCAGCCTCATTTAAACTTGACTAGATAGGTAGTTTTACTTTGCTCCACCTCTTGCCATGTTTAACAACATTTAATATTGTTGGGTACATAAACGAGATCGAACTAAATAACTTGTCGTGGTGTTCGTCAATATGCAACTTGTTGCATATTGAGCTCCACTTAATTTGTAGGATTGATTGTGCACTTTGCCATGCCATGCTTCATTAAAACGAACATGCATCATTCTTGTTTGTGCATCATGCCATGTTATGCGGTGGTTGTTTACTATTTTGTTTGCTTTCTTTCCGGTGTTGCTTCTTCGGGTTGGTTCCGATAACGTCGCGTTGTGAGGACCCGTTCGTCTACGTTCCGTTTGTCTTCTTCATGGACTCGTTCTTCTTCCTTGTGGGATTTCAGGCAAGATGATCATACCCTCGAAATCACTACTATCTTTGCTATGCTAGTTTGCTCGCTCTTTTGCTATGCCAATGCTGCGATGCCTGCCATTTGCTTTCAAGCCTCCCAAATTGTCATGTCAAACCTCTAACCCACCTTGTCATAGCAAATCGTTGATTGGCTATGTTACCGCTTTGCTCAGCCCCTCTTATAGCGTTGTTAGTTGCAGGTGAAGATTGAAGTTTGTTCCTTGTTGGAACATGGAGATGTTGTTCCTTGTTGGAACATGTTTACTTGTTGGGATATCACTATATATCTTATTTAATTAATGCATCTATATACTTGGTAAAGGGTGGAAGGCTCGGCCTTATGCCTGGTGTTTTGTTCCACTCTTGCCGCCTTAGTTTCCGTCATATCGGTGTTATGTTCCCGGATTTTGCGTTCCTTACGCGGTTGGGCTATAATGGGAACCCCTTGACAGTTCGCCTTAAGTAAAGCTCTTCCAGCAATGCCCAACATTGGTTTTACCATTTGCCACCTAGCCTTTTCTTTCCCTTGGGTTCTGCAGACTCAAGGGTCATCATTATTTTACCCCCCGGGCCAGTGCTCCTCTGAGTGTTGGTTCACTTGTCAGCTACCGGTGGCCACCAGGGGCAACTCTGGGCTGGCCTACCCATACCTAGGACAATCTGAGTGTGCCCTGAGAAAGAGATATGTGCAGCTCCTATCGGGATTTGTCGGCACATTCGGGCGGTGTTGCTGGTTTAGTTTTACCCTGTCGAAATGTCTTGTTGTACCGGGATACCGAGTCTGATCGGAATGTCTCAGGTGGAGGTCTATTCCTTCGTTGACCGTGAGAGCTTGTGATGGGCTAAGTTGGGACACCCCTGCAGGGATTTGAACTTTCGAAAGCCGTGCCCGCAGTTATGGGAAGACGGGAATTTGTTAACGTCCGGTTGTAGAAAACCTGAAGTCGACCTTAATTAAAATGAATCAACCGCGTGTGTAACCGTGATGGTCTCTTTCCGGCGGGGTCCAGGAAGTGAACACGGTTGTTGGAGTTATGCTTGACGTAGGTTGTTCTAGGATCACTTCTTAATCATACTTTATCGACCGTGCTTTGCCTTCTCTTCTCGCTCTCATTTGCGTATGTTAGCCACCATATATGCTAGTCGCTTGCTGCAGCTCCACATCATACCTTTTACCCTACCTATAAGCTTAAATAGTCTTGATCGCGAGGGTGCGAGATTGCTGAGTCCTCGTGGCTCACAGATATTTCCAAAACCAGTTTGCAGGTGCTGTTGAGTCCGTGCAGATGACGCAACCAATCTCAGGAGGAGCTCGATGAAGATCTTGTCCTTTGTGTTGTTTCGTTCTAGTTGATCAGTAGTGGAGCCCAGTTGGGGTCGATCGGGGACCTTTGTCGCATTTGGGGTTCTTCTTTTATTTTGGTTCCGTAGTTGGACCTTGAGTGTATTTGAATGATGTAATGCTTTATTCATGTATTTGTGTGAAGTGGTGATTGTAAGCCAACTATATATCTCTTTCACTTATTATATTACATGGGTTGTGTGAAGATTACCTCACTTGTGACATATGCCTTCAATGCGATTATGCCTCTAAGTCGTGCCTCGACACGTGGGAGATATAGTCGCATCGAGGGTGTTACAGTATCCAAGAAAAACTTCACATTTGAACGCGTTGTCTTAGGCTTGCTAACCTTAGTTTATGCGGCGAAACTTTATTTTTTTAAGCATATTTTTTCCTACATCGATTTTACATACCAGAACTTCTTCTATAAGCTGACCTGAACTTCAAAACTGTATGACTATTTGTTGGTTGCTCTTTTATGGAATACAACACGAGCACCTCTTGCCATAACATACCAGGACTTCTGTAGTAATATTACTTGAACTTCACAATGTATGTTTTTCATGTTTGTTCTTGCTTACACTTTCATGCAATACATCACCAGCACATCACTTCCTGCCATAACATACCAGAACTTCTGCAGTAATCTTACTTGAACTTCACAGTGTATGTTTTTCAATTTATTACTGCTTGCACTTTCATGCAATACAACACCAGCACATCACTTCCTCTCATAACATACCAGGACTTCTGCAGTAATATTACTTGAACTTTACAGTGTATATTACCAGGGGATGACATAATGTTCTGCACATTGACATGACATAAGTTTGCATTGTGTCAATTGACCTATTCTAACTGTTCATGAGCCTTGCGCTCCTCCTAGGATTTGGTGGTAGAGGTTTTTGCTTGACATGTACCTCTTCCTCTTCATCGTCACATTCCACTTCCTCTTTGTCTCCCTCTTCTTCGACGGTGTCTTTATCTTCATCTTCCTCTTCATCTTCCACCACTTTCTTGTTGTTGGCTCTAGGTCTTGCTTTCTATTTCTTCTCTGGCATTTTGCTTGTCTTTTCAGCAACTGCGCGCTTCGGGCATGTTCTTGCATTATGTGGTTCATATTCCTTGCATATGCTACAAAGTCTGCTGCTTGCTTTCTTTGGGTGTGGTCCCTTCTTTTGTTCCATAACTTTGGGCTGTTGTTTTTGAGATTTGGGTTGCTTGACCTCCTCAGCATTGTTTATTTCCAAGAGTGTTGGACAGGTCAGCTTGTTGTGTCCCGCAACCTGGTTGCACACACTGCATTTCCTGTGTCCAAATGGCACTCCGTTCTCATCGAGCACGACGACTCTTCCTGCAGGTGGTGCCTTTATTTGAGCTCTCTTGTCACTTTTCTTTGCTATAGTAATTTTCTTCCTACCCTTTGTTTCAGAATACAACGGCAATTTCATCGTCTCTTGTTGTTGCTGCTTCATTGATTGGCCATCACCCTGCTTGCATTGGTTGGCTTTAGCGGCGGCGTTGAGCATTTCAGCTGCATAACAATGAAGGTCATCTTCAATTTCAGCGTCCTCTTCAGCCATCCTTTCGTCAGCATCCGCTTGATTTGCTGAATGTATTGCATCAAGCTCTTCCACAAGCCTCTTGGGAACATAGTAGGCTCTGTCATATTGCTGGTCACATCTCATCGCTTTCTTCTTAACCATCAAATTCAGCTGCAGCAAGATGTCTTGCTTCGATAGCCTTGAGCTGCCATCCGATGCGGTTTGTGTTGTAGTCCTTGTATCAAAGGTTGGTTGTGATCTTGCAGTCTTTGTGTGCCGTTTGAGGATATACTTGTTTGGAAATTTGTCAGGCTTGAGGTAGTCCAGTATGTTCATGATGTGAAGGCAGAACAGGCCTGCATTTTGTGATGAATGCAGAATACATAGTTTGTGAGCCAGCAATGAGTTTCATAAATCTTGATATGATACTACTAGTCTAGCTATTTAATGAGTTTGTTTTTTCGCTCACCTGTGTGTGTCCAGAGCTTGCATTCACACTTGTATATTTCATTCTCTGGGTCAGCTACAACCTGGAATTCATGCTTTGATCAGGAAAATCTTTCTTCATCATCATGGCCAGGCTTGTTGTGGTAGTACACAAGGTACTTAGTGGGCTCTGTTGTACGCTTTGCGCGAAATAGCATGGCCTTTCTCATCCTATTCCCCATCTCGGTGTACATGGCTCTCGTGTACTTGATAGACATGTCTTCCTCATAGCCGTAAGTTGTTTTTGTCACAGGATTGGTCTGCACATGTCAAAAAGTGAGATATTAGTCGAAGCAAAGTCATGGGTTTCATTTTTTTAAATTCAAAGTGCACATGTTGAAGGTAAAACAGAACATGATGGGGGTGTTTTGTACTTGTCATCATACCATGCTGGTCATTGTTTGCTTGTTCTCCTTCTGCATCCGAGTTTGTATGCAAGCATTGACCCGCCTAGCAAACTTGTGTAGGTTCTAGGTCCCCTTGACAAACCCTTTCTTTAGCACGTGGTTTATGCTCTCGCTTCGTTGTGTGGAAGTCATTCTAGCACAAAAAATGTTCTTGTAATATGCTAAAATCCACATCTTCCTATCACTCCAGAGCTGCATCATCATCTGGTCGTTCTCCAGGTTGTAGTTGTGCACGAGTTTAGCCCAGGCATCTTCAAACTTCGTTGGCATCAGCGGCCAGTTTAAAATAGCTGTGAACTCCTCTTTGAAGGTTTTATACTTTTTGTGCAGCAACGCGAGGTATTCCATGTACTTCTTCATGATGTGCCAACGACATAGCTTGTGGACGGTGTTTGGAAATGATTGTGGTATAGCTTTCGCCATCGATGGGCATTGGTATGCATGAATTAAAAAAATGAAACTTGATTCTTTTTTTGTACTGATAGTGAACTTATGTTGTACAAGTACTTGAACTACACATCTTGGCAGTATGGTATCTAAGAATGTCACATGTATTTTTTCTTTACAGCAGTGTTGCTGAACTTCTGTGGTACCAGTGCTTGAACTTCACAGTTATTAGTAGGACAAACTAGTAGTGTCGCAATCAAAATTTTTCTTAAAGCATTGTTTTTGAACTTCTGTGGTAGCAGTGCTTGAACTTCACGTAAATAACTATATTTTTCTGAACATGCTACATATATTTATCTTACAGCTTTGTCCTTGAACTTCTATGATTCATGTATTTGAACTTCACATTCATAACTAATTTTTTTCTAAAAATGTGACAGATAATTTTGCTTTCTTGTACTGCTAGTTGGACTTCTGTGCTAACAGTGGTTGAACTGCATTCTTTACATTATTTTTAGACAAAACCAATGTACCCAACACAGACCCATAGACTGAAAAGATGATGAAACTTGAAGAGTTTTTTTTTGAACTCACCTGTTAGAATGCAAGTTGGGTGCTTGTTGTTCATGCACCGTAGAAATGTATCGAACAACCACTTGAATGACTTTGCATCTTCGTCTCTTATCAGGGCAACAACAAATATCGTTGACTGCAAGTGATGGTTTGTTCCAACAAACACTCCGAGGGGCATATGAAATCTGTTGGTCTTGTAAGTTGTGTCGAATGTTATGCAATCGCCAAAGTCTTGATAGGCTCCTCGGTAGCTTGCATTGGACCAGAAAATGTTTTTAATTGACTTGTCTTGTCCACTTGGATGTCATAGAAAAACTCATCATTTATTGCCTTCATGTCTTTGAAGAATGAAACAAGTTTCAATACATCATCCAAATCATCTTTCCTTGCATTCATGGCTTTCCTGCAAATCACATGCAAGCATGCATTTATTTATTTTTCGCTAGCAAAGGGTTGTGAGCTTGGATGCTATTTTACATTGTAGTATGTGGGTGTTTGAATACTTACTGGTTTAGCAGGTCTCGTCCGGTCATGCTTAGGAAGTAGCTTCTTCATTTTCAAATAGCATGGACATGATTGTTGTGTGCTTGACATCATGGTACTGCAGGAGCTTTACGTACTCCAAAATAGTGGGGTCATAATTCTTGTGTGAGTGCAAAAATACCAGCATGTCATCAGTTTGCATGAGTTCGTGATTATGATTGTACTCAATGTCCACTGCCACGCATGTGTCATCCTCCTGCACCGTCACCCTCATTCTTGCATTGCAGTCCGTCCTCTGGGATGTTTTGTTTTGCTTCCTGTTGGCCTATGAAACAAAAGATGTGTGTATCCCTTGGAAGGCGCAAACAAAATACTTGTGGTTGTCATTTCCTCCCATCTTCCTGATTCCAAAACCAGCGTGTCTGTTATGAAATTCCCTTGCTTTCTCTACATCTTTGAATCACATCTTTAGTCTTGGTATTAGATAATCCGGTAGATCTGGCGTCTGCAGAAAAAGAAAAAAATAATCCAAACAACACGTTAAAATGCAGTTTATGAACTTGTTATCCTGGAGGGAGCAGAAATTTTGCAGATAATACAAGATGCGTATATAAATATTTTTTGTTTCACTTACGTGCGTGTATGATCGCAACTCCGCCGGTGTCGGCTGCTGTCCCTCTGGGATGGGGCATGGCGGAGTAATCATAGTAGGATGCAGCAGTGGATCACGAGGAGGAAGGAGGGCTGAAGATGGCCTCTCTCTTGTTTGCGTCCTTTTTACTTGAGGTGGTTGTGGAGGTATTGCGATCCTGGTCTTGGTTTGCTCTTTTGTTTTGTGAAGCAATCCATCTACCTTATGCCCCATACAATTCTGACTTGTAGCAGCAGTAGCAGCAGGATCCAACGGTGGTAGTGTGCAGAGCACTCTCCTCTGTGTGTGTGTTGCTGTTGGATTTGTCCTGGGATCCGGTTTAGTTGCTTCGCTTTGGCATTGATGAGGCACACCAGGATAACCTCTAGAGTTACACGCAGGACTTGAGCTAACCCCCTCATCCATCGGCGTGCTTGGGAGTCTGCTGGTGGATACAAAGAATCCTCGGGGGATTTCCGGCGTCACCCAATTAGGTGGAGGCGCAAACTTGTGCGGATAGGGCTGTGACCCAGCATCTTGTAAGTATCTGTGTGTTTCGGGTGTCATCCATTTTTGGTCTGGAGCAGGTTGGTAATGTTTTTGGTGCGTTTGAGGTGTGACCCATTGAGGGGGTGGTGCAACGTGTACAGGCTTTGGATTGTGTACTTGCTGCTGGGAACCTCTAAGCTTCTTCATGCGTCTCTCGTCTTGCTAACATAAAAGAAAAAAATGTCTATTAGCACACAAGTTATATCTTCCTATACCTTTGTAACTGAACTTAGCATTATTCACAGCCTAAACTTCTCATATTAAAGTGGTGAGAGCCATCACACTATGCACTGAGCTGAGCATCTGCCAATACCTTTGTACCTGAACTGAGCACCCTTCACAGAATGAACTTCACATCCTGTTTTTTAATTCTACAATATTTGATTACTTATATGTACCTGAACTGAGCATTGTCCACAACCTGAACTTCTTGTTTTGCAAAGGGGAAATATTGTCTACAGTTAAAAAACCTGAACCTTCATGAGTTTTGAATGGTTGGACTGCTAGTGCATACCAACCTGACCTTCATGTCATATCACATGCATGTTTTATTTTCCTTTTATTTTATTTTTTGCACAGAACCAGATACATACCAACCTGAACTCTAGCACACTTACTAGTTGAACTTCACATGTGAATGCAGACAGATTTTATAGTATTTGTAACCTGGACTGAGGGTCACACACCACCTGAACTTCACAGAGCTGTAAGCAAATAACAAACCAAAGGAAGGAAGAAGTTCAACCATACCCTTGCTAGAAGTTCGACCAACCTTTTTCCAGCAGTTGATAGGCCACCTTGAGAACAAATCATCGTGGAGGTAGGAGAGGAATTCCATGGCAATCCATGTCTTGCAGGGGGTGCGAAGTTCATCTGCACGAAGCAAGAAGGTCAGAGAAGGCAAGATTGAAGAAGAAGGCAAAATTGGGAGGAAGTTCATGTACTTTTGCCGCTGAATTTGAGGGCGCAGCCGATGCCGCCTCCGCAGAGTAGTTGCTCCGTTGGTCGCGCCACTCACCATAGCTTGTGTCGGGGCCGTCATCTGGTCTGCGAAGGCTTCGGGCGGTGACGATGGGACGAGGATGCGGCTTCCTGAAGTCCATGGCGGCTTCGCCGCGTCCAGGCGACGCGGGCTTCCTTGCGCCGGCGTCCGTCGTCGCTCGCTCGCCCGCGCCGGTGGCCGGCCAGGAGTTGGAGATGGAGGGGAGGCGGTGGACCCGGCCGGCCAGGAGCTGGCGAAGGAGGGGAGGCGGCGGATCCGGCCGGCCAGGAGCTATAGACCGGGGGAGGCGACGGATCCGGTGAAGATGGGCGGCGAGGTGGGGAGGAGGTTGGGGATAGAGGGGAGGAGCGGCGAGGAGGGGGGTGGGTTGGCTCGGGATCGGGGGATTAGGTGGATCCTGTCGGGGCGGCTCGGGATCGGGTGGGATTCTGTCTGGTTGGGCCGACAGTTCAGGGAAGTTCGGGAGGGGTCCATCGGGCCCTATATGTTGTTCTAAGAATGATCATGATGCCTCATGTCCGTATTTTATTTTTATCGACACCTCTATGTCTAAACATGTGGACATATTTTTCGATTTCGGCTTCCGCTTGAGGACAAGCAAGGTCTAAGCTTGGGGGAATTGATACGTCCATTTTGCATCATGTTTTTATATCGATAATTATCACATTATGGGCTGTTATTACACATTATGTCACAATACTTATGCCTATTCTCTCTTATTTTACAAGGTTTACATGAAGAGGGGGAATGCCGACAGCAGGAATTCTGGGCTGGAAAAGGAGCAAATATTAGAGACCTATTCTGCACATCTCCAAAAGCCCTGAAACTCCACGGGAGTTTATTTTCATAATATATAAAAAATACTGAGCGAAGAAAGTACCAGAGGGGGGCCGCCCATCATCCACGAGGGTGGGGGCGCACCCTACCCCCCTGGGCGCGCCCCCTGCCTCGTGGGCCCCCTGGTGGCCCTCTGATGCCCATCTTTGGCTATATGGAGTCTTTCATCGAGGAAAAAATCATAAGCAAGCTCACGGGATGAAACTCCGCCGCCACAAGGCGGAACCTTGGCGAAACCAATCTAGGGCTCCGGCGGAGCTGTTCCGCCGGGGAAACTTCCCTCCGGGAGGGGGAAATCATCACCATCATCATCACCAACGATCCTCTCATCGGGAGGGGGTCAATATCCATCAGCATCTTCACCAGCACCATCTCATCTCAAACCCTAGTTCATCTCTTGTATCCAATCTTTGTATCCAAACCTCATATTGGTACCTATGGGTTGCTAGTAGTGTTGATTACTCCTTGAAGTTGATGCTAGTTGGTTTACTTGGTGGAAGATCATATGTTCAGATCCATTATGCATATTAATACCCCTTCGATTATGAACATGAATATGCTTTTTGAGTAGTTATGTTTGTTCCTGAGGACATGGGTGAAGTCTTGCTATAAGTAGTCATATGAATTTGGTATTCGTTCAATATTTTGATGAGATGCATGTTGTCTTTGTTGGGGAACGTAGTAATTTCAAAAAAAAATCCTACGCACACGTAAGATCATGGTGATGCATAACAACGAGAGGGGAGAGTGTTGTCCACGTACCCTCGTAGACCGAAAGCGGAAGCGTTAGCACAACGCGGTTGATGTGGTCGTACGTCTTCACGATCTGACCGATCAAGTACTGAACATACGGCACCTCCGAGTTCAGCGCACGTTCAGCCCGATGACGTCCCTCGAACTCCGATCCAGCCGAGTGTTGAGGGAGAGTTTCGTCAGCACGACGGCGTGGTGAAGATGATGATGTTCTACCGACGCAGGGCTTCGCCTAAGCACCGCTACAGTATTATCGAGGTGGACTATGGTGGAGGGGGGCACCACACACGGCTAAAAGATCAAACGATCAATTGTTGTGTCTCTAGGGTGCCCCCTGCCCCCGTATATAAAGGAGCAAGGGGGGAGAGGCGGCCGGCCAGGAGGGGCGCGCCATGAGGAGTCCTACTCCCACCGGGAGTAGGACTCCCTCCCTTTTCCTTATTGGATTAGGAGAGGAGAGGGAAGGAGAGGGGGGGGAAAGGAAAGGGGAGCGCCCCCCCCCCCCCCTTGTCCAATTCGGACTTGGAGGGGGGAGGGGCGCGCGGCTGCCCCTTGGCTGCCTCTCCTCTTCCACCAATTGGGCCCATGAGGCCCAATAACCTCCGGGGGGCCGGTAACCCCCGGTACTCCGGTATATATCCGATAACCCCCGGAACCATTCCAGTCTCCGAATATAGTCGTCCAATATATCAATATTCATGTCTCGACCATTTCGAGACTTCTCGTTATGTCCGTGATCACATCCGGGACTCCGAACAATCTTCGGTACATCAAAACATATAAACTCATAATATAACTGTCATCAAAACTTTAAGCGTGCAGATCCTACGGGTTCGAGAACTATGTAGACATGACGAGACACGTCTCCGGTCAATAACCAATAGCGGGACCTGGATGTTCATATTGGCTCCCACATATTCTACGAAGATCTTTATCGGTCAAACCGCATAACAACATACGTTGTTCCCTTTGTCATCGGTATGTTACTTGCCCGAGATTCGATCGTCGGTATCTCAATACCTAGTTCAATCTCGTTATCGGCAAGTCTCTTTACTCGTTCCGTAATACATCATCCCGAAACTAACTCATTAGTTGCAATGCTTGCAAGGCTTATAGTGATGTGCATTACCGAGTTGGCCCAGAGATACCTCTCCAACAATCAGAGTGACAAATCCTAATCTTGAAATACGCCAACCCAACAAGTACCTTCGGAGACACCTGTAGAGCACCTTTATAATCACCCGGTTACGTTGTGACGTTTGGTGGCACACAAAGTGTTCCTCTAGTAAACGGGAGTTGCATAATCTCATAGTCATAGGAACATGTATAAGTCATGAAGAAAGCAACAGCAACAAACTAAACGATCAAATGCTAAGCTAACGGAATGGGTCAAGTCAATCACATCATTCTCCTAATGATGTGATCCCGTTAATCAAATGACAACTCATGTCTATGGTTAGGAAACATAACCATCTTTGATCAACGAGCTAGTCAAGTAGAGGCATACTAGTGACACTCTGTTTGTCTATGTATTCACACATGTATTATGTTTCCGGTTAATACAATTCTAGCATGAATAATAAACATTTATCATGATATAAGGAAATAAATAATAACTTTATTATTGCCTCTAGGGCATATTTCCTTCAGTCTTTCCTCTGGTGGTGTCATGTGAACGTCGACTACATGACACTTCACCATTTTTTGGGCCTAGAGGAGGGCATTGGGAAGTAATAAGTAGATGATGGGTTGCTAGAGTGACAGAAGCTTAAACCCTAGTTTATGCGTTGCTTCGTAAGGGGCTGATTTGGATCCATATGTTTCATGCTATGGTTAGGTTTACCTTAATACTTCTGTTGTAGTTGTGGATGCTTGCAATAGGGGTTAATCATAAGTGGTATGCTTGTCCAAGTAAGGACAGTACCCAAGCACCGGTCCATCCACATATCAAATTATCAAAGTACCGAACGCGAATCGTATGAGCGTGATGAAAACTAGCTTGACGATAATTCCCATGTGTCCTCGGGAGCGCTTTCCTTGATATAAGAGTTTGTCCAGGCTTGTCTTTTGCTACAAAAAGGATTGGGCCATCTTGCTGCACCCTATTTATTTTTATTACCTGCTACTCGTTACAAATTACCTTATCACAAAACTATCTGTTACCGATAATTTCAGTGCTTGCAGAGAATACCTTACTGAAAACTGCTTATCATTTCCTTCTGCTCCTCGTTGGGTTTGACACTCTTACTTATCGAAAAGGCTATGATAGATCCCCTACACTTGTGGGTCATCAGCGGACAATCATACCTATCCGTTGCACCTCTTCCAGAGAAGTATCGAATGCGCCGATCCCTCTTCGTAAAAATTGTGCAAGCTTGCGAGGCCAATTCTTGGTTTTTTACTCAAAGGAGAAACACCGCGTGCTTGTTGGGTTTTAGTGCATATCAAAAAATCTCCGCAGTTATGCGGGTAATTGCATATGGCATTCCAGCTGACTATGCTAACGAGTATCTTCGCATTGGCGAAGATACTACAATTGAGTCAGTGCGTAAGTTCGAAAGTGATCATCCACGTCTTTGGTCATGTCTATCTTCGTGCACCCAACGAGGAAGACACAAAAAAGGTGATGGCAGCAAATGAGAAGCGAGGTTGGCCTGGAATGCTAGGAAGCGTTGATTGCATGCATTGGACTTGGAAAAACTGCCCGAAGGCATGGCACGAGCAATATTGTGGCAAGTCTTGTGATGCAACAATTGTGCTAGAGGCCGTAGCATCCGATGATTTATGGATTTGGCATTGTTTTTTGGTATTCGAGTACTCTCAATGATATCAATGTGTTTGCAACGGTCTCATTTGTTTGCTAGACTTGCTGGTGGTGATGCTCTTGCTTGCAACTTCACGGTGAATGGGCATGAGTTCACAAAGGGGTACTATCTTGGAGATGGTATTTACCCTTCTTGGTGTACATTTGTCAAGAGCATCAAAAAGCCCAAAACTAGAAAGCATATTGAATTTGAAAAGGTACAAGAGGCTGCCCGAAAAGATGTTGAAAGAGCCTTCGGGGTTTTGCAATCTAGATTTGCCATTGTTCGTGGTCTTGCTCATTTTTGGGACAAGCAAAACCCTGAACAACATCAAGACATGTTGTGTGATTCCTCACAACTTGATCATTGAAGATGAGAGGGGCATGAACTTGGAGTTCTTGTACTACAATGTCGATAGCCGTGTGAAGCTAGCTAGAGACTCTCACCGCATACAAGCATTCCTTCAGACATACCAACGGACTGAAGATGCAAACACCCACCATCAACTTCAGGAGGATCTCATTGAGCACCATTGGCAAATGCATGACCAAAGGCATTGAGTACGATTGGCAAAGGCATCGGCCCATTTTACATTCTTTTTTTAATTCATGTGTGGTCGGTACCATTGTTGTATTCGGGGCAATTGTTGTATTGAATTATCAGTTTTATTCAATGATTTGAATAATTATTGTCATCTGGATTCATAATATTCACATATTATGTTTTTTGAATTCATAATTATGTGTAATATGTGAGATATGTGTCAATTTCAGAAAAAAAAACACTCGTTTTGCGGGCTCGCATGGGTTGCGGCCGAACAAACCCTGCATAGCTGAACCATAAAAAAGAATATTCACACTTCTAATGGATCCTAAATTTCAATAGACAAAAAATTAAAAAAAAATCACTGGACGAGCTGCAGGAATACACAGGGGAGAATGGCAGGTGATACCATCACTTAGATGCTCCCGTGATAAGTTCAGCATGAATAGTGTCGATAAAGAAATAAACATGAAAAGTGTGAAAAACTACACTATTCACAACAGATTTGTCCTTTTTGCTTCTCAATGTGTATATCAAATTTGGATCTGAATTTTTTTAGGGTTTGTAGACACATGTGTTGCAAACATCCATATTTTTGGGAATTTTTTAAACAATTTAAATTTGTTTTTTTTCAAATTTGTATCTAAGTGGTGGTATCACGTGATATTCTCTCCATTCCCCAATACACATATGCATCGCTGCACACTTCTAATGCACCCTAAATTTCAATAGATAAAAAAATGAAAAAGAATTTTGTAGACAAGCTCATTAATAGTGTCGATAAAGAAGAAAACATGAAAAGTGTGAAGAACTACACTATTCACAACAGGTTTATCTTTTTTGCTTCTCAATGTGTATATCAAATTTGGATCTGAATTTTTTAGGGTCTGTAGACACATGTGTTGCAAACATCCATATTTTTTGGGAATTTTTTGAACGATTTAAATTTGTTTTTCTCGAATTTGTATCTAAGTGGTGGTATCACCTGATATTCTCCCCACTCCCCAATACACGTATGCATCGGCGCGCACTTCTAACGCATCCTAAATTTCAATAGATGAAAAAATTAAAAAGAATTTTCTAGACAAGCTGCGGGAGCGGTACACGGATACTGGTCCGCTTGCTTAAATCTATACTACTTATAAAAGAGCAAACATTATCTTCTTTAAGTGCACCCCACAAAACGTACACGGATACATTATCACCGCATGATTAGTTCCACTAAACTCAATCTAACGGCTAGTCTTAACCTAATTTGTTCTCTGTGTGCACTTAGAAATTTACATTGACTGACCGTACTCCACCACGGAGCAAAATATGAAAGTTCACGTCCGGTCAATTAGTAAACTATAATCACGGACACTCCTATTAAGAAACTAATCACGGGCGCATCTAATTATTAAGAAACTAATCACAAACGCATCTTATTATTAGGAAACTAATCACGGGCGCATCCTATTATTAGGAAAAATAATGAGTCAATTACACTACAGGTGTAACTTGGCACTAAAAGTCAGTTTAGTGCTAAAACTTGTGGCATACGTTGATCTGGTTACAAAACTTGGCTTGATCATTCATATACGGTCAAAATCGCGTTTGGATACGAATAGAGGGCTGACTGGGATCGCCAGCGTGGCGACGGGCCCATTGTCAGTGGCTGCAAGGCACGGCAGAGGCGTGTGGCCTGGGTGTTTGCAAAAAACCCCCTGAAAGCTTTATTTTTGTCACAAAAAACCCCAGGACTTGAATTCTGTCTGTCCAAAATCGCTAACCCGCGATCCCCAATTCCATAGCAGAGTGGCGGCTCTTCCCTTGGTTCATCAGAGCAGCTGCACGCTGGCGGCGGCGTCGCCATAGCAGCGGCGGCGGCTCCATAGCGGCGCAGCGGCCCCGCGGCCTAGCGGCCCGGCGGCGGCGGCGGCGGCTCCACAGCGGTGCAGCGGCCCCGCGGCCCAGCGGCGGCGCACAGCGGCCCAGCGGTGGCACAGCGGGACGGCGGCGCCACAGCGGCGCAGCGGCGGTGGCGGCCCAGCAGCGGCGGTGGCGGCGGTTAGCTCACGCATTTCTTCTTCCTGTACCCCTCTCTCACACCTCTGACAGTTCTTCTCTCTCAAGCATCAGGTCGTGTACTGGGGCAAGCATCAGGTAATTAAATCCCTCTCCCCTACTCTTACATCACTGGTTGTTGTTTTGTCATGACCAAATTAATGTGTGTATGTACTTAATAGTCTGCAATGTGTGCCTCTGCAGGATGCTAGGACATGTGGTTATTTCAATTGAATTGACAAGCCATGGGAGGGGAGGGAATGGACTATCATTGCTGAACTTGCTAACAAGAATGAGGTGCTGGAGAAGAAGATAATGCAGAAAGATGGTCAGATTGAAGCTGAGAAGGAGAAACGCGGACTGGAGAAGAAGATGATTGGAAGAATGCACAAAGATCAGTTACAATCTAGTTGGAGATAGGATGATTATGCTTGCTGTGTTCATGTACTTTGGGTTAGTTGCAATCATGTTTGCTATGGCCGGCAAGAAGTGATGCTGTCATTCCAGTGTAGTAGGTCATTGGCAGTGTTGAAAATTTATATCGACTCTTTGCTAAATTTCAGAGTATTTTGTGGCTTGTGCTTTAGAATTCCATATTACCTTTTGACGAATCAGTATTTGTGCTTTAGAATCATACAACTAAAACAGAGGAAAATAATTTGTGTATGCAATTTTTGTCAGTATGAATTTAGAGAAAAGCATAAGCATCAGTTTATTCTACAGTTGTATATGCAGTTTTGACATCAAAATATCAAAAAGTGCAGTTTTTGTTAGTAACACAGTAAAGAAAAAACAGCAGTTTTTGACAGGACAATTTCAAACTTCATAGCAGTAGAGCATCATTAGTACTGCATTTTGTCTTAAAGAGAGCAGTGAAACACATGTTCAGATCCTCACATTACAGCATAAAAAAGGGAAATTAGTCTTATGGCATGTCTTATGACAAAAAATCATACATAAACTTGCACTTGTATCTAGTTCACTCATGAACTAAGTCCTTGGCATTGTGACCTATAAGCTTTGGAAATCACCGGTCCAGTCTTCTTCTGGTGCATTTTGTGTCACTGGCTCCTCTTCTGCTTGCACATAAGAACTCTCCGAATTTGGTCCAAACATAAGGTTCCAAAACCCAGCACCTGGTCCAGTATATGCTTCCCCTGCTCCTGTTTCAGCTGCTTGGTTGCTTGAATGTTGTACATATCCTCCGCCTGCTCCGCCAGCTAATCCCCTACCTCCCCTGCCTCCCCTGTTGTGTGCTCCTCCAGAACCTCTTCCTCCACTGCCTACTGCTCCTACAGATCCTCTGCCTACCCTGCCAGCTGCTCCACCAGCTCCAGCAACTCTTCTCTTTCTTCCTCTTGAAGCTACAGCTGCTTGGTTGCTCGACTGTGGTACATCTTCTGGTATGTCTTCAGTGATTCCTCTTCTTCTAACCCCGCCTCTTGACATAGCAGTTGTAACCCTGGGAGGGGGTATGTCATTTCTTGCTTGTGCAACAAATGTAGATTCTGGAAGAGGTCCATGATCCATGCTTGGTTTGTATGCTCTCCTCTCCTGAGTGGACCAAAATGCACAATTAGACAAAATTTCAGAAACCAAAAAAATTAACATGGTCAACAGAAGGTTACCGTTTGCTGCATGAGATAAACCATTGACCCTGGGGTTTGACTTGGATCCATGTGTGCATGTACTGTGTGTGGCATAATGTTCTAAAGAAAGCATAAACAACTTGTCAGTATATGTTGCCAAGTGTATATGAGCAGTAAATTGAGTTGGTCAACATGTTACATCTTACAAAAATGATTGTAGGATCATCATACTCCTCTTCTTCATCATATGCAACATTTGTAGGTTGTGGTGCATCTCTGTTGGTCTCCTCCCACTTCTTATGTCCTTTCTTGTTGTGATCTGCACTTCCACAAATAGAGCAGTGCATGGTTACACCATGCTTTGTCAGCTTCTTCCCTCCTTCTTTCATCAACTTCTCTTTTGGATCTTTCTTTCTGTTCCTCCTTGGTCTGCCCATTACTTTAGTGTACACAGGTGGATGTACATCAATGCCATGCATCTTAGTCCAATGTTCTTGGTCCCTCACAGGTTTTACATTGAAAGCATAAGCCTTTTTGTATGTCCCTACTGAATAGCACTCATGCACCAGGCTTGCGGGATCAATTCTCTCATTTCTAGCACAAGCAATAGCATGGTGACATGGGATGCCAGACAGGTCCCATCTCTTGCAGTCACAGGTTTCCATTTCCAAGTCCACTATGTAGGAGTGGTTCATTGAAACAACCTTGAAAACTTTCTGACCAGCTCCAAAGACCATGCAGTTTGCAGCCCAATCAGTGTACTTGTCCAACTTTTTCTGAATTTTTGGGCACAATCTCATAGTCCATTTTCTATCTTGTGCAACTTCCTTCTGCTTGCTGTGATCTTGCTATTTATGTAGTCCACCATGGAGAAAATAGGAAGTTCTCTGGATGGCAAAATCCAGCTGTCATTTCAAATGAAAACTTGTTAGTTCATTCCATTTAACACTTTGGTGCATTTAACAGTTCAGAAAAGCACAACCAAG
The DNA here is from genome assembly GCA_034509565.1 of Triticum monococcum. Classification (NCBI taxonomy): domain Eukaryota; kingdom Viridiplantae; phylum Streptophyta; class Magnoliopsida; order Poales; family Poaceae; genus Triticum; species Triticum monococcum. The sequence goes on from CM067843.1 coordinate 86,989,224, forward strand.
AAATGTGTACCTATTAAATACTTCAGACATATTATTGAGCAGGATGTCACACTTTGGAAAAGGATTAAAAAAAGCTTTAATCCATGTTCTTGGTGGCCATTTCTCAACCCATTCGTATGCACGCACACTGTCTGCCTTCATCTTATCCATTGCTTTTTTATATGTTGGATTGTTAGTGGCTCTTGCAATAGCCCATAGATTATTCTTTAGTTGTTCCCCCTTGTGAAGTTTATGGAAATTCTGATACATATGCCTGACACAAAATCTGTGTTCAGCATCTGGCCACACCTTTGCAACTGCAGCTATAAGACCCTGGAGAACACATAAACAATGCAAGTACCCATTAAATGTAACTACACTATATTATAGCAAGCAATAAGGTAAAAATATAAGTTGTTGCACATACCTTTTGCTTATCACTCATTATTGTGTATGGAGAGGTGTTGCATATGTTGAGGTCATCCTTTAGGCTAGCCAAAAACCACTCCCAGCTGCTAGTGGACTCCACTTCCACAATCCCAAATGCTAGGGGGAAAATACAATCATTGGGATCAATGCCCACTGCTATCAGTAAATTCCCTTTGTACCTGGTCTTAATGTGACATCCATCTACAAATATTATTGGCCTACATCCCATCAACCAGCCTCTCTTGCATGCATCCAATGACCAGTACAAAGTTGAGAAATGTTCTTTTGTCTCCTTGGTCTTTTCATCAAAGATCTCCTTTGTGCAAAGGTAGAACTTGTTGCCAGGGTTTGTTTGTCTCAACTCCTCTCCATAATCCCATAGCATCTTATACTGGTCATCATCCTCACCTCTGATCTGCTTTACTGATGCTCTTCTAGCTCTTCCCAATTTGCTCCTGCTTGGAATTAGATTGTACTCTTGCTGAACCTTCTCCTCAAATTTTTGCAATGGCATCTTCTCATTGCCCCTGAACTCGTCTCTGAATTTCTTGGTTAAAAATGGAGCAGTCAGACCCTTGAGCTTCCATTTCTTAGGGCATGTGTGCTCATCAAAGTACTTCTTGATCACAAAGCTATTTTTCCTGTTGTCCATCCCTGCTTTCAAGTACCATGGGCAATCATCAATGCATACTGCTTCTACTGTAGTTGATGTGTTTCTGGTCTTTTTGATTGGAACCCTATTTCTGATGCTATAGGAGGTAATAGCATGCCTGAGCTCCTCAACAGTACCAAACACCATACCTAATCTGAATACAGGGGCATTCAAATCAGTTTCTGGATTAAAAGCCTTGAAGTTGTACTTGAGCTTGTCCCTCTCTTCTTTGGATAACATTATGGTTGGATCATCTAGAGCATCCTCGGCTAGCTCTGTTTCATAGTCACATGTGTAAACCTTCTCTCTGTGATCATCCACCTCTTTGTCAACATGTTCCTCAAACAGATCATCATCCCCATCCATAATATCATAGTCACTGTCATAGAATTCCTCATCTATGTCTGAACCTGCTGCACCATTTTCATCTTCTTCCTCCATTTCTTCAGAAGCAGATCCTGAAGATGTTGCTTTAGTAAGCAATCTCCTTGCTCTCCTTTTAGTTGAGTCACTTCTCACTTCTCACTTCAGCTGAGCTAGCTTGTTCTTTGCCCTTGCCATCTTTTGTTGGGGTTATGACCTTTGGCAACTCGGGCAGTCCATCAACTGTAACATCATCTCTAAGAAGGCTGCTCGGTGTCTCTCCATGGTCTATGAGCAGCAACAGATTCTTGTGGACTGTACTAGCTGCTATCATTGCAAGGCTATCAACATCACAACTCATCTCTCTTATTCCTTATTTAACTGTCCTACCAGGATGACACCAGTATACAACATGCTGCCCTATTTCTCTGTCATAGCCCAGCTGCTTCACAAAGTCTTCAATCCACAGTATGGACCAAGTGTCGAGTCACAGTGATCAAACCAATCAACTTCATAGTCAATGTAGCTTCTGTTGTTGTCAGCTCCATAGAAAAATCCTTTGTGATGAATTTCAACCGTGAACCGCCCATCAAAATCACCTACAATGCAGAGAATGCAAAAACATTCAGTAAACTATACACATCTTCAATTAATTATGCTTACAACAGCTAACATGTTCACTTCATAGTGCCAAAAACAGCATGCAACTGCAATTAAGTGCAAAGAAAAAAGCAGGGATCTATAGTTCTCACAACCAAAATAAATTCAGTTGAGAATGCACATCTTCATTTAACACTAATGTCAAATTCCATTACGATTCCGTCATGTCCAGTCACAAATAATGGAACTAACTACTGGATTTGTAGTTAACACTGCTTACTGCTTAAAATTCCTAACTTTCAAATATCTACTGTTGTCCAAATATTCAGTTATCAACTGTCAAACATTCAGTTAGCAAGTGTCGAAAATTCAGTTAGCAAGTGTCGAAAATTCAGTTACGTACAATTTCATCAGAAATAGAAGCTGTTGTACCACATCCAATGGTTTCACTGGAGCAAACATGTTCTAATAATCTTATACACGGGGGGTTAGTTATCCAGAGAATCTGAATATTTTAGATCATGAAAACAGAGCCCTTTTGGACCCGGGAGAAATCCTATACACAGCCCACATACGGATGAATGCAAAGGGGACTTCTTACGTCAGTGCATCTAGCAAGCATCCACTGACGAAATCAAGACCAATCTAAAGATTTTCATCGATTCGAGCACATTGACTAAAACCCTAACATAAACAGGGGAGAAAGAGGTGGCGGATAGAGAGAGAGAGAGAGAGAGAGAGAGAGAGAGAGAGAGAGAGAGAGAGATAGAGGGCATGCTCACCATATACAGGGGCTGGTTCCCCGGGATCTCGCCGACGGGGCTCCATCTTCATCGACGCCGCCGATCAATGCCGTCGCCCCGATCGACGCCGCCGTCGCCTGCAAACGATCAAGAGGAGAGACACAAGAGGAGAGCACGAGGCGAGGGAGTCGACGAGGGAGGGTTTTGGTAAACTGATTCAGCCATATGCGGGGCCGCATAACTAACAGGCCAAACCTCTCCCGCCTGTGTAGGGGCTTTTTCGTGACAAAAAATAAATCTTTCAAGGGGTTTTCTGCAAACACCCAGGCCAGACGCCTCTGCCCGCGCCTTGCAGCCACTGACAATGGGCCCGTCGCCACGCTGGCTATCCCAGTCAGCCCTCTATTTGTATCCAAACGTGATTCTGACCGTATATGAACGATCAAGCCAAGTTTTGTAACCAGATCAACGTATGCCACAAATTTCAGCACTATACTGACTTTTTGTGCCAAGTTTAGTCACATGTGGTGTAATTGACTCAAAAATAATCACGCGTGCATCCTATTAGAAAATTAATCATGGACGCATCTAATTATTAGGAAACTAATCACGGACGAATCCTATTAGATAACTAATCATGAACACATCTAATTATTAGGAAACTAATCGCGAGCGCATCCTATCATCTCGGGAATCGCGATCGCGAGTCGCCTGCCGTCACCAGCCCACCACCCACGCGAGCCACAGTGGGAGACATGCGAGGAGTAGCTGTGGCTTCCTCCGAACACACACGTGACGTCGCCGCTTTCGTCTTCTGTCTGGAGGCCAGGTCACTTTTCTACTTACTGCAGCGACTTCGTCCACGTCCTGGCATGCTCTCCGGGAACCACCGGCATCCGCGTCGACTTCAGCTCCATCCACAATACCCACACTGACAACCACCCACCGCCGACGCCCTTCAAGTGGGGGCAACGCTGAGTATTCTGGACCAGTATAAGCGGGCCAAAAAATCGAGTGGGGGACACCCCGGTGCATGGAGGGCGCCGCCTCAAAGCTGGACGACTGATTCACCTGCGTCGACAACGCCACCCAGCTGGTCCGAGGACACGGTCACCGCGGCCGCTCGCTGGCCTGAACGACGGAGACGCTCGCCTTCACGCGAACGCGCCGCACGCACGCACTAATCAAGTAAGCACCGAGTGTTGTTTTTTTATTGTCATCGCTACCTCGCCGGTGGTGACCAATCTAGAAGTACAGGAACTAGAGATGGGGCAATGAGAAACAGAGGCATGCTGGAACACACACAGTTAGGTTTCAGGCAACCAATGCCTTCTTTTTTCTTTATTTTTTCATTGATTTTCGCGTACCTACAACAGACATCCCTGTTTTTTAAGTACTGACTACCGGTTATTACATGGCCAACTCACGGCTACATAGTGAACTCACAGACAAATTCGCTGAACCAAGACTTTACTTGCAGTCATGAAATTACATGGAAAAAACCCAGAAGTTTGCATAAGTTTTAGTGAAAAATAAATAAAGTTCGCATAAGTTTTACTAAAAAAACCTGAAGTTTGCATAAGTGTATTTGTTTGCCCAACAGATACATGGCAATTGTAATTTTACATGAGCATTTTCATACCGTCCTTATCTACAGTTGAGTTAACATGCTTTCCTGATAGAAAACTTGGACCACATGCAAGAGAAGCAGAAAATGCATGTTGATTATGATGATGACGAATGTAGGATATTTTGTGGTCTTGGTAAATTCTCATATCATTTATTTTATTTCATTATTGCACTCTGCATTACATACTACGCAAGACCACTTTGGTAGAGGTGACGGGTTCGCATTATACACAGAGAGCAACCATGTTTCTCCGAATATCTTGAATCATGATCCTTATGACTTCATCTCTACTACTTATAAGAAGTACATTTTTTCATTTGACTATTTCCTGACTTGAGAGGTAAGGTATGTTTTATCCACTAGAGTTGCTAACATTGGAAGCATGTCTGCAATTTTTTTCTTTCTAAACCGGCATTTGTTGGCCTTTTTTGCCACTGTTATTCTTACAAGTGGTAGCCTACGTATGTTGAAGACCATTTCGAAATTATTTATCTTCGTATCATTATTACTACAAACTGAGAGGGTATTTGTTATATTGTCAACATTTTAGAATGTTGAGCCCTTAAATAAATGTGTAGTACTCAAGTAACTGTTCCAAGTTGTCGTGTTAATACTTTTGTCCCGTGAACAACAAGTATAATTATGCAATTTATCACTGCAATTTTTATTTGGTTTACATGTTCTATTTTCAAATAAAATAAGTCACTTTTCTTGCTTCCAGACATTACGACACTTGTGTGCAATAGTAGTATCGGATGGTCCAACTAGCATTTTTTTTGTCTTGTTTCACAGCTGATTCTATGCAGTCAAGACATCTCTACACTTCTCTATCTGACAATGGCTTCCTCTTTTCAACAAACCATAGAGGTCTCTTTCCACTATTGTGGTTGACACTCAATTGTAATAAATTCTTGACTGGAGTTTTTTGGCACTGAAACAGTTCCTTAGCTTGTCCTAAGTGACATTTTCATGTGTGATTATACTTGCATAAATGTGTGCATATGAAGAATCATGATAAATCCTCTAAATAATTTTGAGTTTTATACATTGGGAACAGTGGGTGGTCTTTTAATACAAGAGACATGTTGATTAAGGAGAGACAATATTTCAAATTGTTTGTACGAGTAGGGAATAAGAGATTATGTATTTTATAGGAAAAATTCAAATTTATGAATAAAAGCGTGATCACTAAAAATCCAGTGATACTAGACAAGTTGCGGGAGCAGTACACGGATACCGGTCCGCTTGCTTAAATCTAGTGTGATTTCAGAGAGCTGCGCTCACACGGTGCACCATGTGAGGCTTGCAAATTCTGGTCGCCCCGTTCATCTACGGTTACAGGCTAGCGCCACCAAGCCCGGCGATGATGAGGCCGGTTGAAGCCCTGTTTAAAGCGATCAAAGTTCTTCTCGTCTGGCCATGTGGGACTAAACGAAACCCAGCCTCGACGCGTGCCCGCGGTGACCCATAGAACCGACACATCTTAATCGGGCTTCTTGTGCTGTGGGCTTTAGTGTTTCCCTATGGCCCGCAGAGACGAAGCCCACCATACACGACTAAAAATATATTTTTTCTAAAAGCGCCCTCTGGTCCCTCTTGAGTTTTGCAACCATACAAGCCATCATCAATCAAGTAACCAAATGCAGGTATGTATCATTTTTATTGTCTCGTATCAAATGATTAAAAAATCAAATTGGCTGTCTACATTCTAAGAATGGTAACGTACTGCTCAAGATGGATGTAGAAACAAAGTAAGTAAATACAACGAAAACAGGTACAAATACAACATCATCAGCAACAATATATCAACCAAACAGCCGCATCAGCAGAGCTCCACGATGCTTCCATCCCCCCCCCCCCCCCCCCCCCCCCTCTGCATGCATGCACGCACGCCAAGGTTCTCTCGGTCGTCTAGCAAAGCAAAGCGAAGCAGCTCGCTCATGGCAGGTCCTCCTTCATGCCGCGGGCGAACTCCTCCGAGTGCTCCTTGGTGACGCAGCTGGCGAGCATCCGGGTGCCGTCCAGCGGCAGCGGCGCCTTGAGGATGACGACGGAGGCGATGAAGTCGTTGTTCACGAGCGGGCCGGCGAACATGGGCGGGCCGAAGCCGTAGTCCACGTCGGAGAACCCCAGCTTGCTCCAGTCGGAGACGTAGATGGACCCGTAGTCAAAGCTCATCTGGAAGGGGTCCTGCCGCGTCTCCTCCTTGGCGAACTGGAAGAACTCCACCGCCATCCGCTGCTTCGCCTCCCGGATCATGTCGATCAGCTCCATCACCGACGACTCCAGCACCTTCTTGCTCGTCCCGGACATCTTCACGGGGAAGATGGAGTTGCCGTAGTACCCGGCGTCCAGCTTCAGCAGGTGGCGCACGCTGGCGAAGAAGCAGAGCTTCACCGTGGCGTCCGGCTCCAGGTTCAGCGCCCGGGTGCGGCACTGCCACAGCTTGGCCGTCAGCACGTCGAAGCCGGAGCAGAACTTGCCGCTGTGCGCCTTGTACTGCGTCTTGAGCCCGTCGATGTACCCCGTGGGGAAGTCGAGCACGATGTAGTCCAGCGCCAGCACGGGGAGCTCCGGGAGCGGGCCAGGCTTGATGCTCGGGTTGGGGAACTTCTCCCTGTCCCACACCGGCTTCACCGCCGGCTCCGGGAGCCCCCGCGCCATGTCGCCCACCGCCTTGATGAACTGCGCCGCGCCCATGCCGTCCGCTGACGCGTGGTTGAACCGCAGGCCCATCACGAACCCGCCGCAGGTGAACTTCGTGATCTGGAACCATGCAACAAGTTTGAAATGTCAGCCCTGGATTTGCTGTAGTACTACTACACCCAAGTGTTGTCAAGAAAGTTTTCCAAAAAATTAAGAACGGTGAAATTCCATTTCATTTCATTCCCCCATTGCATATTTGTTTAGTTTGGTTAGAGCCAACTAATATCCTGTAGATGCTCCCATGATTCCCGTAGGCTGTCCTCGTCGAAAAATATGAATCGGCAATCATGGGCGACAGGGATGCACGAACAAAACACCAAAAGAGAATGAGCGAAAATTGCTGCAATCTGATCATCACACTATCGATCCTCTCCATTCCCCAACAACCTGACTGACCAATACTACCTGCCGGTGGGCAACAAGAGCAGAGCAACGGATGGGCTCTCCGACGAAAACCCTTGGCTTCAAAGCAACACATAGACAGACACCACCTATCTGGCAAGGACAACACCTATAGGCACATCGGCATATTCTGGCAGTACATCTCTGTCTGTGACCGCATAATAATAATCAAGCTGCAAGCCTGAAACTAATCCAGATTAAGACAACTCCTGGCCAGATCAGACGAAGCCAAAATCGCCATCATCGCTAGGGGTGGGTGCTCGCCAACAAGTCCGATTCAGTACGCCTAGAGCCCTAGAGGTCAAACAAAATTCGGCAGCTCTGGCCTCGTCCCATGGCGGTCACTTTCAGCCCCGGAATGATGAATGATGGACGGAATCGTCCCCTACGTACGCGAGTGCGGTTCTACCAAACCACTGGCCACCACCGTACCACGCCGCGTAATGGTGGTCGCCTGAGGTCGAAGCAAAGTCGTGCTTGGTGGCACGTACCGTCGCAGGCAGCGGCGGCATTACGCACACGCAACCCGCAACAGAACAAAAGTGCGGTGACGCAGTGGCGCCGCGAGGGAGGCACCCCGTGGCCGCGCTCGGCCGCCTCGCCTGAAACGCCGGGAGAACGCCGGGATTTCGCGATCTCGCCTCGCCGACCGCCGCCGGCGTCCGGCATCCTTATCGGAGTACTCAACCTAGTCGATGGCGTCACAGCAACGGCTCAGCTAACCCTGTCCTAAGGACGAAAGTGGCAAGCCTGCCGTTGCCAATCACGGCAGTATGCCTCACACTTCACAGGCACAGACCACGAGCTCTCGGCTTCACCACTCCGGGTAACTCCGGCCACGTCAACTCTCCGGGTAGCCGTTAATTACTCCGTGCGAGGTCGTAATCGCCTTTACGAAGACCGATGATGGGGTGACACCGGTGGGGCCCGCGTGACAGCCTCCTCGACCGACACCGTCAACCAATCGTCTCCACTCGCCACTACCTACCCACGACGCGTCGAAGGGGAAAAATGGGAGAAGCTTCCCACCACGACGCCATCCATCCATCCATCAGCTTTTGACTTCTCGCCTCTGCTCCCCAGATCTACCCCCGCGCGCCCGGATCTAGCTCTCTCTCCTCACGGCGACTGATTTAGCTTAAGAATCACGGCGGCCGGCGTTGAGGTGGAGCATGTGCATACCTGCATCATCATGATGGTGTTGTGGGGCTCGACGCCCCAGAGGTCGGCGGCGGGGTAGGGGACGAGGTCCTCCTTGGGGAGCAGCAGGGGGCGCTCCAGGAACCGCACGTCCTCCAGGCTGCACTCGGCCACGGCCTCCGCGAAGTAGACGCCGTCGGCGGTGCAGCGGATGGCGGGGCACCCCTTCTCGGGCTGCTCCACGATGCGCCCCGCCAGCGGGTAGAAGAAGGCGAGCGCCTTGCCCAGCGCCTCGCGGATCACGGCGGGGGCCGCGTCGGCGCCGGACCGGAAGATGTGCATCGACTCCACCAGGCCCCGGTGGGTCGGGTACCGGTCCACCCACGCCAGCGGCAGCGTGTGGTCGGGCGTCTCCGACGCCGGCTTCACCGCGCCCTCTGAGATCCGCGTCACCTTGAAGCTCGACGACGCCATGGCCGCTCCCGCTCGGCTCTGCTCTGCTATGCTCTGGGCTTCTGTGAGGCGTGTGTGTGGAGTCTTTGGGACGAGGCTCTGGAGCTTGAGCTGGTTCATTAAATGGAGTTTGGTTTGGTGCTCGCTCGGCAGTGGGTCGAGGGTGTGTGGGGCCCGGCGAAGGAGGTGGGTGTGGGGTCGTGGAAGGGCGTTGGACTATTTGCGGTGTACCGTGGGCGCCTTCAACGGCCGAGATCGGCTGTCCGGATGGGGTGTTTGACGTACGGGTTTCGATAGCCGTTCAAACGCACGTGCATGGCGGCCGTTCATACTTCCAGGTGTATTACTCCCAAAATATAAGATCACTTTTTACAACATTATGATAGTATAAAAAATTATCTTATATTTTGGGACGGAGGAATAGCATTTCGTTTAGCAAAAAAAATTTAGAGCATGCTTGGATCCAAGGGACTATTTTTAGTCTGACTAAAAATAGTCTTTTTTAAAGACTAAAGTTCCAAGCACCCTGACTAAAAAGAGGCTAAGACTAGTCTTGAGACTAAAAAATTTTAGTCATAGGAAACCTACTAAAATATGTATTAGCCCTCTCTCTTCTCATTTAATTCCTCTTCTTGAACATATGCGAGTTTTGGATTGAAGGGTTTGGAGGATAATAAATGCTCAATAACTTGATTTTAGTCTTTTTAGTATTTGGATCCAAGCATGGATGAGGCTAGCAAATTTTAGTCCCACTACTTTTAGTCATGAGACTAAAACGTATCCAAACACCCTCTTAAACAGTTAGACCGATAAGTGGATTTAAATGGGCTTAAATGGCGCGCCGTTTACGTCCTACGTGGATGTCTATCCAGATCGGGGTGGTCTCTCGTTGATATGCTTATTACGATTGCCAATCTTCATGTCATGCCATGATCTACTTGTTCCTTTACAAGTCTTTGCAGGTAGTTCGGTGGTTCGATTTCTTGATGTTGTCCCGCATTCGTGTGAATTACAATGGTGCGGAAACGATTTATTCAGTCACAGCTTCGATGATAATTTCGAGGCATATAGTTGTACTCACGATCTGTCCCTAATTAGTGTTGTTTCCACGTTGATGAGTTCACTTACCCTATATTTGGTTATGTCCAATGTTGTGTTGATCTAATATTTTTTATCAAAAAAATATGTCTAAATTTAATTTCTAAAAATAAAAGGGTCTGGAGCGACCCGGTCGCTCCCGCGTGATGAAGAAAGCACACAACATGTCTCTAGCAGCTCCCTGATCTCCTCGCCTAATTTTGTTCTCCCCAATTTCAAGTCACACTTGCCTATCTTTTGGGAAAGTGACGATCCCCTTGGTCCTCCCTTGAATCACGCATGGAAACCAGCCAGTGCTCCGAAACATCTTCGTCTCGACGACATGATGTTTGAGTAGATCCCTCTCTTGACGCCCACATGTTCATTTGGCAGACTCGACTCACTGTTGTCAGGATCCGACCATCACGGGCTTACCAACATCGAATCCAATGGTCCCGGGAGCTCGTCGTAGCAAGAATCTAGAAATATGTGTGACCGTATGACGTTGCCCCTTTCACCGCTAAGCAAGAGAAATGAATGGGAAAAGTGTGTATCATGGAAGAAGAAGAAGAAGAAGAAGGTCCAAGAAGTTGCACTGCTATGACTACCGCTGAGGCGACAACGACCGTGGTTGTCACTGGTAGTTATCTCTTGTCAACCCTCCCCCTCCCACCTTGATGCCCGATGGGTAAGAAACACCACCCTAGTTGCTTTAAGAGTGGTGCCTTATTGGGGCTCACAAATAGTCTTCTTTTGCCACCCCCTCCCCCCTTCTATCTCGGAAAGCACCATGGTTACCACTGGCGGAGCTTAGTGTAGTGTTGGGGGGGGGGGGCTGTGGCCCCCCCCAGCCATGCACAATTCATTGAAGAAGAAAATAATACAGGGCTTAGTTGGAAGGAAAAAATGTTGTTTGCCCCCTCAGTTGTTCACATTTTCTGTTTCGCCCCCTAGAAATCTGGCGTAGCTCCGCCACTGATGGTTGCTTTAGAGTGGTGCCTTAATGGGGCTCGCAAGTAGTCGTCTCTTGTCAACCTTCCATCCTTCTATCTTGGTTGGACGAGTAACAAGCACCATGGTTGCTTTTAGAGTGATGCCTTGTTGGGTCACCCATGTGGTCATCTCTAGACAAATTTCACCAATCCCATCTTGATGCCCGATAGGTAACAAGCACTCCGATTGTTTAAGAGTGATGCCTTGTTGGGTCACATAGGTGGTCATCTCTGGTCAATAAATTTCTCCCGTCTCATGTCGATGTCTGACGAGTAACGAGCACCTTGATTGCTTTAGAGTGATACCTTATTGCGTCATTGCCGATGGTCGTCTCCGTTAACCCCTCCTAGGAGCGCAACTTGCAGTCGAATTTATTTAGAGTGATGCCTTACTGGGTCATGGCTACGGCCAAACTTGGTGATCCCATAGGTCATGATGATAGACAAGACAACATCGAAGGATCTGAAGACCGTGACATCAACTCTAAGGAGAGAAGGGAGAAGTGACGGAGGGGGAGGTGGGTAGGGCATGTTGGAAATATGAGCAATTTACCAAATGATTTTACTAGCAGAAATATTAGATAAAGCATGACTAATATAACAGTGACAAAACAAGCCATGCGATTTGATAAAGAGAAGGCAAACAGCATCTTCATATATGAACTGTAACTGAACATATCTAGAGCAGCCAGTATAGCAAGTTGCATATATGAAATATAGTCTAACATATGTAGGGCAAATACTAGAACAAGGAACTACAGCAGGACCTCTAACAGACAGGAGAAGAACACGTACGGGACAGCAGCAGCAGCAGCAGCGCTGGACTTGGGGTCGGTGTCCTCGCCTGCCATGTCGTCGAGGAGGTCGTGGAGGTCGGGGAAGAAGTCGTCGTCGGAGTCCGTGATGAAGAAGCCAGTAACCGCACGGAGCGCTCCCCAAAAACCTTATCACCCTTCTCCCGTACAGGACTCAAAATGTGCGGTTCCGGAGGCCTACTGTCCCGACCTACGGTGCACGCCGCAAGACGGGATGGGAAAGAACGTAGCAGGAGCGCAGTGATCGGAACTTTGTGGCGAGAGGAAGAGGGAGCTTCTGTTGTGTCTCTCTGGAGAGGAGCGACCTCTCTTATATAGGCACAGGAGAAGGACGCGAAGAGGCTGCGGCGGGAGGTGAAGCAACGAAGGGAGACGAAGCGAACAGGCAGCGGCCGAAGAGGCGCGCCGTTCGAATTCAGTGTCCACTACAGAAAATGTTTCAACTCCCAGGTGACCTTTTGTATACCCGTCATGCGTGGCAAAAATTTAGACATCGGCTCGGCTCATTCCTGCAACCCGCGGCGCGGCGCATCGTGGCGTGGCGAGGCGGGCGGCGGAGGAGGAGCGCGTGTGGATGTCCCTCTTGTTCTCATGCTCATACATGTGGGGAAAGAACCTCCCTTATAAAGAGGTCCGACTCCCTCTAAACTAGCAATGTGGGACTAAACTTTTGTTCCACCTCTTGCCTTGCACGAATGGGCTGCGTGGGCCTCTAGGATTTATTAGGAATTTCTAAAACTGCTATTGGGCTAGGCCCAAAATAGACAAAATTCCAGCAATCCCCCATCAGATCCCAGAGGCACACAAAATTTGCCTTTGGTTCCAAAACACTGTTTTATATACCGGTACTGCAGTGGAGACTGTTAAGTTGAACTTCCACCTAGAACTCTATGCTACACTAGTAAGCAACTTGAAAAGTGGACTGGGCCTTGAACTGCAAGTTTTCTGCGAATCTAGCTTCACATAAAGCCTTGACCGATACGTGGCTACCGTGGGTCTTCCCCGTGGGTGGAGCATATGCGTCATACTCCGAGACCTTTCGTGAGTTTACTAGAGAGAACCCTACTCTCATAGATTGCGACGTTTAACAATTAGACTCATATAGGTGTGTTCTTCAAAAGATGTTTTGCAGGACGACATCTCTGCTTCAATGAGCCAATTAGAACACATTAAGATATACATCAACCTGCCATGCAGATTAGGAGAGTATTGCATCTTCATGGAGTGGTATTGTTGATAGTAAGGATACTCTCCTCTCAGTTGACCAACAACTTGTCTTCCACATCTAATTCACGGGATCTCCGATCACAAAGAATAGGTTACCACTGTGAACAACTCATATTGTGGGTCTCATACCCATCTCCCTCGATGCATTATCTATCACATTACGTGATAGACCCTTAGTAAAAGGATCTGCCAGATTCTTAGGCATTTGGATATAATCCAATGCAATAACTCCGGAGTTTTTCATTTTCCTGACAGACTTTAACCTTCTCTGAACGTGTCTTGATGACTTCATGTTGTCCTTTGAGCTTCTTACTTTCGTGATCACAGTTTGATTGTCGCAGTTCATAAGGACACCCGGTACAGGTTTCTCAACAACCAGCAAGTCATTCAAGAGCCGACGAAGCCAATCTGCTTCGATCGTAGCTATATCTAGTGCTGTGAGTTCTGCTTCCATTGTTGACCTCGTTAAGATGGTCTGCTTGCAAGACTTCCAAGAAACAATGCCACCTCCATGAGTGAATACATATCCGCTCGTGGCCTTTATTTCATCAGCATCTGAGATCCATTTTGAGTTTCGCAAGGCAATACCGACGGTGTCCGCTTGACCTTTTCTAAGCGGGGACAGAATGAAACGACCATAATAAAGGCGCTTACTATCTACTCTTGATTCAACACACTTCCACTGTAGTGTTTGAGTGGATCCTGCTACCTCCTCTCGAACCATAATAGACTAGTATTATTATTTTATCATTGAATCGTTTATTTCTCTTGAAATGAAAGTTGAAAGCGGGTTAATTCTTTTACAGACGTCTTTTTTTAGGCGGTCGACATCCATTATGCGGCATACCCTTCAAGCACCCTTGGGTGTCCGGTGTAATGAATTCCATAATTTGCAATGCCTTTCAAATAACGCAAAACTCTCTCTAGAGCTTCCCAATGCACATCTCCTGGTTTTGAAACAAACCGACTCAGTTTGCTAACAGTAAAAGAGATGTCAGGTCTTGTAGTACTGGCTAAGTACATAAGCGAGCCAATAATCTGAGAATACTTCAATTGGTCTCTAGCAATTCTTCGATTCTTTCGAAGCAACACACTAGCATCATATGGTGTTGGAGAGTGCTTGCAGTCACTATAGCCAAAGCGACTCAAGATCTTTTCCACATAGTGAGATTGAAGCAATGTAATCCCACCATCATCGTCTCTCAACAACTTGATGTTCAGAATGACATCAGCCACTCCTAAATCCTTCATCTCAAGACAATGAGGTAGGAAATTTTTGACCTCCTTAATAACATTCAGATTTGTTCCGAAAATCAATATGTCATCAACATACAAGCAAAGGATAACTCCCTCGCCCCCACCATGACGATAGTACACACATTTGTCAGCTTCATTTACAACAAAGCCTGCAGCTGTTAAAGTTCTTTCAAACTTCTCATGCCACTATTTGGGTGCTTGCTTGAGTCCATACAAAGACTTCAGCAACTTGCACACTTTTCCTTCCTGACACTCTAGTAAAAACCCATCTGGTTGTTCCATATAAATTTCCTCGTCCAACTCTCCATTTAGGAAAGCAGTCTTAACATCCATTTGATGAACGAGAAGACCATGTGAGGCAGCTAGTGAAAGTAGAACTCGAATAGTGGTCAGTCGAGCCACAGGTGAGTAAGTATTAAAGAAGTCTTCACCTTCCTTTTGGGTATAACCCTTAGCCACGAGCTGAGCCTTGTAATTTTCAATAGTACCATCAGGCCTAAGCTTCTTCTTGAATACCCATTTGCATCCTATAGGTTTGCACCCATAAGGACGATCAGTTATCTCCCAAGTTTCATTCGCTAAGATGGAATCCATCTCGCTACGAACCGCTTCCTTCCAATAGTCAGCATCTTCAGACGCATAAGCCTCTGAAATAGAACTGGGAGTGTCATCTATGAGATACACAAGAAAATCATCACCAAAGGACTTTGCAGTCCTCTGTCTCTTGCTCCTAGTAGGAACTTCATTGTTTTCCTCCACAGGACTTTCAAAGTGTTCTATCGAAATGGCAGGTTTGGTAATTGTAAATGGTTCCTGATTCGATGAACTAGGCATCTCTTGATAAGATGAGGTGGCCATATCCTTCATGGGAAAGATATCTTCAAAGAAAGTCGCATCATTCGACTCCATGATCGTACCGACATGCATGTCAGGTACCTCAGATTTTACAACCAAGAATCTATATCCAATGCTATGAAAAGCATATCCCAGGAAAACACAATCCACAGTCTTTGGTCCAAGCTTTCGCTTCTTTGGAATTGGAACATTGACTTTCGCCAAACAACCCCATGTTCGTAGATAAGAGAGTTTTAACCTTTTCTTCTCCCATTCCTCGAATGGATTTATCTCTTTGTTCTTTGTGGGAACTCGGTTTAGGACATGACATGCCATCAATATCGCCTCCCCCCACCATGCCTTGGAGAGACCCGATGTGTCTAACATGGCATTAACCAAATCTGTTAGAGTACGGTTCTTTCTTTCGGCCACCCCATTTGACTGAGGTGAGTAGGGAGGCGTCCTCTCATGGATTATACCATGTTCCGCACAAAAAGCATCAAATTCATTGGAAAAATACTCTCCACCACGGTCGGACCTAAGCCTCTTGATTTTTCGATCAAGTTGGTTTTCCACTTTAGCTTTATAGATCTTGAAAAAGTTCAAAGCCTCATCCTTAGATTTCAGAAGATACACACGACAGTATCTAGTGAAGTCGTCAATTAACGTCATGAAATATTTCTTTCCACCTTTTGTCAAAACACCATTCATTTCACATAGATCTGAATGTATGAGCTCTAGTGGTGCAAGATTTCTCGTTTCCGCAGTCGTGTGTGACTTACAAGGTTGTTTAGCTTGCACACACACTTGACACTTGGATCTCTTGACAGTGGTGAAATTAGGGATTAAGTTCAACTTCGCTAGTCGCGACATGCAACCAAAGTTAACATGACAAAGACGTGAATGCCACACATTTGATTCACTATTGTTGCAAATATGATTAACAACTTTATTGCAAACGTCTGATAAGCATAAACGAAACAGGCCTCCTGACTCATAGCCTTTACCAACAAAGGTTCCATACTTGCATATTACAAATTTATTCGACTCAAAGACAAGCTTGTAGCCATCTCTACACAGAAGAGATCCGCTAACAAGATTTTTATTGACGGAGGGGACATAATGCACGTTCTTCAGCCGCACGATCTTCCCCGAAGTAAACTTCAGGTCGACCGTGCCAACACCACAAACAGAAGCACTTGAACCGTTGCCCATCAGCACGGTTGAAGTCCCTGCGGTCTGATAAGACGAAAACATGGAAATATCACCGCATACATGCACATTAGCACCTGTGTCAATCAACCAATGTAGCAACCCGACCCGAATGGATCAAGTCTCTGTGCTTAAGTGTCATCCCTGGATCGGTATGCCGACACACACAATACTCGAGGATTTATAACAGAGGTAAATCACATGTAAAAGTAATGTAAAAACTATTACCTCAATCCAAAATTGCGGAAGTAACAAGGTTATGGATTCCCATCAACACCAACGGCAAAGTTGAGTGTAGAAATCGCAACCTTAACGTATCACTTACTCGTCGTAAGAAATCCTGCAACATGAGACGTTGTAGCCACAAAGGGTCAGTACATTGAATGTACTGGCAAATTCACACCATAGAGAATGATGAACAATGGCTATCACTACATGCATATATGGCTTGTGGAAAAGCTCTATGGTTATAAGGTTTTTGCGTAAAGCCAAATTTTCCCTACTGCAAAGGAATAAATTTTATTTAACTATCATGGTGGTTGTTAAACATTGAGAGTGTAGACACCCTCTAAATCCCAATTAAGTATCATCATTAAAACCCAACAAAATTAATTAAAGTCACATGATGAGATTCACATGATAATCCAAGTACTAGATACTCAAGACGTCCATAACCGGGGACACGGCTAATCATGATTAGTTTATACACTCTGCAGAGATTTGCGCACTTTTCCCCACAAGACTCGATCTCCTCCGTTGGATTTCTCGCACTACACGGTGTTTGAGAAACGGATGACCGAGACATAGTCTTTCAGAAGCGTTTGCACCTTACGATGGGTAGACCGTACCACCTACTACCCCTACATCTGCTAGTCTACCACTGTAAGAGTTCACACGACTTAATCAACTATGCTAGAGCCCATAATAGCTTGTGGCTGCACACAGAAGTTTCTAGTATGAATAATCTCATGATCCCTTTGAGCCTGGGTGGCAGTCCATAAAAAAACAGGCAATCGCTGGAATACCCAGGTGCCTAAACAGGCAATCGCCGGAATACCCAGGTGCCTCAATCCACCCAGATGTGTGTTAAAGTTGCCACCTTAAGTAAACCATTAATTAACAATCTCACATCTGCCATGAATACTCTCAAACCCAATCCACGTTACGAGCATAGCATAGTAGTATAAGCAATACGTAAAAGGTTTTGATAATAAACAGGTGAATAGGTACTACCTCAACTACTTCCCAAAACCCGCAATTTAATTAGATACTAAACATGCAATGTGTGAGGATTGATCTAATGCAATAAAAACTGGGTAATAGGAAGTATGATCAAAGTGTGAACTTGCCTGCAATATTGATGAAGATGATTCGCACTCATAACTCTTGATAGTTCTACTCGTCACACTCCGGTCAATCTATCGTAAGCAAGCAATAGTAACCACACATAAGCAATCACTCAAAAGGTCGGGAAGATCGAAGAAAACAAATCGGAAAACACCAAAACCAAGAAAATAATGCTTACAATATAAAACAAATTCTAACAGTACCAAAATTACGTGTATTTGGCCTTATCAGAAGGTTTAAGTCAAGAGCTTTGATTTGCAAAAAGAATCAACTCAAACGGAGCTACGAAACTCATGTTATGATCAAACGAAGTTTGAATTCAAATCTGGTCTAATTCAAAATTTTAAACTTTCAAAAACATGTTTGAGTTGTTTTACTGGATAGAGGGGATCATAACGAAGACGTGAGCGTTGGTTTCGTTGGATTTGGACAAACGAGCGAAAAGTTGTGGATGTTTGAAGCAAAGGGACTAATCTGTAAAAGAAATACTACAAATAGGTCCCTGGACAGAGAATAAAGGAAAAAGAAAAAAAACTATCGAGCGAACGCTCGCTAACAGATCATATCGAATGAAAACGTTCACTACCAAAGGCTAACTAGAGAACGCTTACTAAATAATCTAACCAAAAAAAATAAACCGGACTAAACCGAGAACTTAAAATAAAACAGGATCGGGGTCGACAGTTATACCGGTTCGGTCGGTTTTCACTGAAAATCGGCGGAGGTCGGCGGCAGCGGCAGAGCGGGCGGCGGCAGCGGCGCTCCGGCAAATCGGGTCAGCAGCGGCAGCGCTCGGGCGGCGGAGGAGGCGCGGCGCGGGTCGGCCGGCGACGGCGGTAGCAAGTGCGGTGGCGGCGCGAGGCGAAGAGCGGCGGCTGCGGATCCGGCGGCGGTGGATCTCGCTGGGGCGGTGGTGGTTGGCAACGGTGGCGATGGCGGCGGCAAGCGCGGAACGGGGAAGAGAGAGAGGTCCGGGCCCTCCTTTTAAGGGCCAGGGGGCGGCAGACGGCTTGCGGGAGGGGGCGCCGAGGCCGTGGCGGCGCCGGACTCCGGGGACAGTCCCGGTCGGGGACGATGGGCGAGGTGGCGCGGAGCTGGGCCTTGGCCTGGCTTCAGCTGGGCCGGCCCAGTTCGGGGAGAAGGAGTTTTTTATATATATATAAAGATTTTTTTTCCACACAAACAAAACAGATAAAAACAAATAGAAATAAAAAATTTATCTAAGCATATAATATACCAAAATTTGCAGAAAAAGATTTTCTACAGCACGGACATTTTTATAATGCCAAATAAAATCCACACAAATTCAGATAAATCAAAGAGTGCTACTGCCCTACTAAAATCCAATAAAAATCATTTTAAAAAAATACCAAAATTTATTCAAATTTATTTCTCTCCAATTTTCTGATGTAGGGAATCATGTTACCCTATTTTCCATATATTTTATTTTTGGAGAAAAAAATAATTTGAATAAAACCCAAATAACTCGAAATTGAAAATAATTTCCAAAAGGACTTTGAATTTGATCCTTTTAAACTCCCAAATTATATTTCATATAATTTGAAGAAGTCATTTTATCTTCTCTCGTGAAAATCATTGAGTTGCTTAAAGTTTCAGAACTGGAAATATTTTCAAATGAAATTCGAATATTTTCAACAACCCTTTTCATTTAATTTAAATGGAAGAAGTCATGACATCTTCTCTCTAGGGTTTTGTGTTGAAAAGCATTTGAATTCATGGAGATCATAAAAGCAAAAATGAAAGTTTGGGAAAGTCCTTTTATTCCCTCTCATTTAACTTTCAAAAAGTTTCGAATTTCACTCAATCAATCACACAACAATCAAACAAACAATCAATCTATCTATTTATCATAACATTCCAAAATTTAGAATTTTGGGATGTTACAAACCTACCACCCTTACTAGGTAATGGGTCTGGGTTTGAACCTCACCATATAACCACTAATAGGAAAAGGGATATAGATGAAATTGACACTAATGGCGCACCAGACACGTGGTGCGCCACTACTATATACTAATGGCGCACCATGTGCTAGTGCGCCATTAGTTTGGAAGACACTAATGGCGCACCAGACACATGGTGTGCCACTAGTAACAAAAACTTTTTTTTTCATTTTTCCAAACATACTAATGGCGTATCCAGGCATAGTGTGCCATTACTAGTTAGCACCAACAACCAAGTATGGGGTACTTGCGACTAATGCATGGGCCGGGGTATCTTAGTACTTAGTTAAGTAGGATCAACTGCCCCGCCATTCTTGCTGCATTAAACCATAGGTGGCAATAGAGCCAAGTGATTAGGCCCAACTTAGAATTCTCCTTAGCATCGATAAACCGTAGATGATAAACCCAACATAGGTGGCAATAGAGCCAAGTGATTAGTGCCAAGTGATTAGGCCTAACCTAGGGTGCCTCGGCATCGATAAACCCTAAATGATGAAAACTTAACTTAGCATTTTAGGGTGCCTCGGCGTCGACAAACCCTAAATGATGAAACCTTGCCTTTTAGGGTGCCTCGGTGTCGCGATGAGAACCTAAATGATGTACGCTTAGGCTTTTAGGGTGCCTCGGCATCGACAAACCCTAAATGATAAAAGCTTAGCTTTTAGGATGCCTCGGTGTCGACAAACCCTAAATGATGAGACCATGATCTTGTTCCTTGACAATAACCAACTTTTTGACCAAACTTTTTTCCTATTTAGAGCGAAACATGGCCCACAACGATGAGGCCGGCGGTTCGGGCGGCAAGCAATTCTGGGAGCTGTCCTAGGAGTTGGAGGAAGAACCTCACCGCTATGAGGACGCCGCGGAAGACACCGATCCTGACTACACAACCCCTAGTGGCGTCGGGGATGACACCACTGATGATGGCGCCGCGGATGCCACCACTGATGATGGCGGCGCACGCACAGATGGCAGCCAACCGAAGAGGCAACAGAAGGACCGGGCCCGAGCGTGCTCGGCACCGTCAGGGAGGAGTTTACTGAAGTGAACTCCGACGGGCATCCGACGGCACCCAAAGAAGTAGTCAAGGGGTACTCGGTTCAGCTCGGGTGCATTCTCCGGAGCACCGTCTCGATCAACACTGAGAACCTAAGGCATAAGGACTGAGGGAATTTGCGCAGCCTCCTCTTCACGAAGCTGCACGAATGATACAAGTTCCCTGCTGAGTTTGCAAACACATGCCTCTCAGGAAATAAAGTGAACGGTGCCGCCCTCACGAGGATGAGCACGACCCTGTCTACTTGGAAAAGTACGGTGAAGGCAATGATTGAAAAAGGTGATAGTTATGAGAAGATCAAGGCGAAATATCCTTTGATGAGCGAAGATGACTACAAGGAGTTCAAGATCAAGTGCGAGAACAACGCAACCTCCGAATCAAGTCAGTGGGGGAAAGAAATGTGGAAGTTGAACTTAGGGGTCCACCAACTCGGTCTCGGCAGTTACAGAGTGGCGGAGCCTATATGGGACAAGGAGGATGCGGAGCGTGCCAAGCAAGGCCTACCGCCCTGCTTCGAGAAATACCGTGACAAGCAGACCAAGAACTTTCTCAGGGCCCGGTACAAGGAGGACCCGGTAACAAAGGAGCTTACCACGGATCCGAAGACCAGGGCGCTTGAGCTTGTTCTGGTAAGAAATACATCCCCCGCATAATTAGCTCCATATGGTTGCATTCTAATTAATCCACAATATTTCTAAATGGTTCACGTTCCTTCCGCAGGACAATGAAAGCAGTAGCGCGGGGTCGTCTCAGAGCTCCCCTTTCGACACCCCTTTAAATAGGGCGTTGAACGTAATGAAAAACAAGGATAAGCTCAGTAAGCCGACGTCAGCTGGTCGTGTGGCCGGCAAAGGCTTGTCCACAAAATGGTCGTCATACTATACCACTGGTGGGCGAAAGGAGAAAAAGACCAGCTCGGAAAGCCAGTCGCGCGAGGTTGAAGCACTCAAGGCACAAGTGGCGCGGATTCCGGAGATTGTCCAAGAGCAAGTGCAACAACAACTGGGAACGACGCACAACGCCATGGTGCCTATGTTGATTCATGGGCTGACGACGTGGATTGCAGGCGGCCAATAGGGGCCTCCCCCGGTTCCCAGCTTCACGGCCAGCAACTCGCAGAACGCGCAGGCGGCGCCATTGGTGTCTCCGGTGGAGGCGGTATTCGTGTCTCCGGCGCCGGCACGGGCATTGGAGCTTAATGCACCCAGGTGTACGCCGGCCGGCACCTCGCCAGCAAGCGGCCCCTCCGTCAGTTGCATGTCCACCGCCATTGGCGGTGCCTCGACATTAGCCGAGCTTGACGGCATCACGGTAACTAAGCTCTTGGCCGATGACTTCATCTCCTTGCCTTTGACTGGGCATCCCTGACACCCTACATGTTTTCGCAGGGCGCTGCCGATGTTCCTTGCACTCTCCTGCACTTCGTGGGCCGCGAGTTGGTCGATGTCGCCAAGGCAGAATCGTTCAACCGGGCAACCCCGTGTTCCACGGTAATCCGATGCCACCCACAGTGTATAGGGTTGAAGTGGTTCGGGTGCTGTCAGGCTGCGACGAGCTGTTACCTCCGATTCGACCCGCTGGGGCCGACGAAGAAGATGAGATGACCCTCAGCGCCTGCGTAAGCTGGCCCCTGCTTTGGCCGAAGAGCCAGATTCGTTTGGGGGCGAGGGACACCACCCCACAGACAAGACCGCCAGTCGTGCCGGCGCCAAGCCATGGCAAGAACGCTGCAATGCTACCGGACATGCCGGACATCCCTATGGCATAGGATCCGAACATGCATATGGCACAGGATCCGGACGACGACGACAACGATGATGGTACATTTACCAACGTCGATAAGTACTTTGCCGAACATGGATACGGTGACGAGTTCTGCGGGCCTCCTTCTCAAGAACCCAACCAAGACGACCGCGATCTAGCTGGTATGGCGGAGAAACCCAATTACAAGAGGCGTCGTCTGACATTCAGTTCTCAGGAGATGCCTCTAGCTGCCGCCTTCACCAAGCCTCAGATAGCTGAGGTGCGAAATATTATCAGCCCCAACACGCTCAAGAAGGCGGTCTATGAGCAGAACTCGGTCCCATTACAGCAGATCAAGAAGAAGGGACGGAAACGAAAGGCTAAAAAGGGCGCCGATGCGAGCTAGCCGGCACCGAGTACGATTCGTGCTCAGAACGGGCCACCTTCACCTAAGGATATCTCGAGGAGGGTGCATATGGCGGGTAGGGCGATGCTACCGACTAATATGCTCAATGCTGCAACCGGTGCTATGCGGAGTCTGCATGACAGTGTTCTTTCTTTGGAGAAGAGGCGTCTCAGAGAGAATGATGTGGCATACCCAGTTTTCGTGGCCAAGGTGCCAGAGGGCAAAGGCTTTGTGGATGGCGCCATCGGGGGTACGATCGTCCTGCGGTTTGATGACATCTTTGCTATGTTTAACCTTCATCAGCTGCACTACACCTTTGTTCGGCTGTTTTTGCTGAGTATGGAGATGCGGATCATTAGAGACAAGACCCCAGACATCGTGATAGTCGACCCCTTCTACATGCGTGCCAAGCTCTTAGGCAGCGCTGGGGACCGCCAAGTCGTGAGTTCACACCTCGAAGGTGTCATTCTGGCAAACCCAGATAAGGATAACTTCCTCGTGTCTTACTTTCCCGAGTAAGTCATCCCTTAACTACCCCGTAACATATGATTTCTTAGATTTCGATCGTTTTTTTCTAACATTCCGTGTTCTGTGCAGTGACACACATTGCACACTCATCCTCTTAAGCCCGAAATATTCCATGGCCACGTATTTCGACCCAAACGGTGACTCCAAGATAGACTACACAAATATCAAGAAAGTTCTTGATGATGTTCTCCCCGGCTACGCCAAATCTGGAGGCACCTTCACCAGGCCAGTTCATAGGTACGGCAGGCACGTGTTCGCCCACAATACTAAGTTCTGCCGCGTCAAGCAGCCGCCTGGCGGTCAGAAGGATTCCTACTACGCCCTCCATCACATGCGGGCGATCGTACGGGACCATCATCACCTTCTGCTACCAGATAATCTCAAAGATTGGGCCACGAGCTTGTCGGCAATCCAGGACGCGGACATCAGACAAGAATTCTTTCGCATCCAGTCGGAGTTTGCGGAAATCATCCATCAAGATGTCCTTCATACCTCGGGGCAGTTCTATCTCAGATATCAACCGTCCAACTGTGAGATAGACACAACGCTACAAATGCAGGCTGACAACGCCCACGATTTCATGACCATCACGACAGACGGCGGCTTCATCCACGCTCCGGTCCCATGAGTCGAGTCGAAAGTAGTGATGCTATGTGTAGTTCTGAAACATTGATTTGCTCATGTTGTAATTAAACTTTAATGAATTGTATGTCTCTTTGGTTTGGACAGTCGTTCAACTTAGATGTAATCGATGTTATTTATTAGTAGGACCATGAATCGTGCTATTAATGTCTTGCTTTTCTCTTCCGATCCTTTTGTTGCATACTTATATACTGCTCATGTATTATCTGTTGTTTGGCTTGTGCATAGATATGCCGTCGTATGTCGTGTACAAGGGTAAGGTTCCCGGAGTCTACGATGACTGGGAGGAGTGTCAGAGACAGGTTCACCGTTTCAGCAGTAACAGTTACAAAGGGTACACCACTAGGGTGGAGGCGGAATCTAGATACGCCTGCTATCTAGCAGGAGAGAGGAGGGAGCGCTGGAGGAACCGGATGAAGACCAATTTCATCGCGATGATGCTCATCGTGATGACCGCAGCTCTCTTCTATGTGATGGTAGTTTAGATGATCGATATCGACTTGTAATGTGAAGACAAACTCGCTACTCGCGGTCTCGAGACTTGTAATGTTCTATCTTTGTTCAGTCTTTTGAATTCAGAGACTAATATGATGAATTGTATTCGGAGACTAATCTTCTATTGTATTCGATGAATCTGCTATTACTGTGTGGTGCTGTCTATATTCTGTCCAATAATATATTTTGTAACCCATGCAAAAATCAGAAAAGTAAAAAAACCTAATATTCATACTAATGGCGCATCATCTCAAAGTGCACCATTAGTATGCCGAAGGATACTAATGACGCATCACTACACAGTGCGCCATTAGTATGCCAAAGGATACTAATGGCGCATCACCCCACAGTGCGCCATTAGTACGCCAAAGCACATGGGTAAATATGGCCCCCTGGGAGGCATACTAATGGCGCATGTTGGTCTATACTAATGGCACACGGCGTGGTGCGCCATTAGTATATAATACTAGTGGCGTGGTACTATTGGCGCACCAGTAGTGCGCCATTAGTAGGCAAAACTGGTGCGCCACTAGTAGGCCTTTTCCTAGTAGTGAACCTACGGTTGGCAAAAGCTGCCTTGTACAAGGAAAAAAAATTCTTATACCATTCTAAGGTTTAAACAGGGTTTTCATCGTCGTCTCTCTACTATAGGTAAGTCACTCAGATTTACCACCCCATATAGCAAGGCAAATAATAGGAGTAAGTCAGTATGGTGATCAATCCATCCTGCACCCAAATCATTACCTTGTATATGGTTTAGCGAATCTTGCATTCTAACACTCGGTCATCCTCACAAGCATTGCAGAATTTCTCTTGTCGACGAACCAAGTTCGGATATATCCATAAATTCTGCAAGCCAGACAAACATCTATCGTTCCTTCACAACTCTCAGGTTTTGCGTTACTCCTATAAGATCGTCTATCGATAAAAGTCGTAACTTCTTCCAGGGTTTTTCCTTCAGCAAGAGTGTGCTTGCTTCTTGGTAGGTCCTGGGGCCTGTGGGTTATGGCCCATCTCATTACTTATAATCCTTGAGCTCATCCTAGGGGCAACTGATCATTATTCCAACTTCCAACTTCTTAGTATTCTTAAATCCATCCATTTGTACTGTCTTCCTTCCTCCTATTGGCACCAAACTAGGACATGCAAGATTACTCAGACTCATCATGGAATTTCCATTGATCCATATTTCTAACATCATACCTCTTTTATATCCAATAGTAATTCATCTCTTCATCCTCCTGGGATGTCCCACATACCGAGATAAAATTTATACTCATGAAGTCCATATTCAACTTGGTGGAACATCATTATCCTTTCCAGGGTCAAGCGTTCTGACAGGGTAATATTGGCCATCTCTGCATGGCACTTCTTCAACTGGGAAACGTGAAACCCATCATGAACTCCTGGCAGTCCTTTGAGCGACTCCAACTTGTTGGCCACTTCTCCCATACGCTCCAAAACTCGGTATGGTCCTACAAATCTCGGGGCTAACTTTCCCTTAATTCCAAATCGTTTAACTCCTCGCAGAGGGGACACACGAAGACATGCTTTGTCTTCAATTTCATAGACTACCTCCTTGCGTTTTTTAGTCTACAAAACTCTTCTGCCTGGACTGAGCTACCTTCAGTCTATCTCGAATCAACTTAACATTCTCTTCCGACTCCTTGATCACATTTGGTCCAAACAACTGACGGTCTCCAACTTCATCCTACATACTCTTGGGGTATCACACATATCGAGACAAAACTCGTATTAATTTTCCCGAAATCCACCCAATGGAGTATCCTTATCTTTTCCAGGGGTCAAGGGTTCTTACAGGGTACTACCACCCTTAAAATGCATAAATCTTCCATAGACCATATTTCTTATATCCTCAAAAATGGTCAAAATCTTTTTCATAGAGTAACAACTCATAAAATCCATATCAGTACCAACGATGCTAACTTTATTCATTCTCAAATGATTACAATCTCTCGCTTTTCCATTACATGTCTCAACTCAACACCTCAATATAAAAGAAAATGTTCTCACTTCTACTACTCCATTTCTTTTGTTGCAAACTCAACTATCTAGCATAAGTTTTCCTTCTCCTTGGGGCATTCTCTGGCAAGGTGCCCTGCTCCATTACAACAAAACATGTTACTTCTGACAAGTATCGAGGTTTCCTTTTTGGGCAACTGTTGAGGTAGTGCCCTGACTCCTTGCACCTGTAATAGGTGATATGACTCAGATCCCTCCTGTGCTCCAATCGGTTTCTCTTCCTGGATTTTTCCATTCCAATCAGGGCTTCTATTTCCTGTGGGTCATATTCTACCTCCTCTGTCGGGAATTCTACTAGATCCCCATTCAAACAATTCTGGGAGATGTGTCCTTCTTCTCCACATGAATAGCAAGACTTAGTGCAGGGTTTACTCGGGTCTTCTTTAGGTGTGTCCTCCATCTCTTCCTTCATCACAGCTTCTTCTAAAATTTCCATGAGGGCTCCTTTCATTACTTGTTTCTTCTGCTGGATGGTCCGTTGTACCATGGGGTAAATGTGACACTGAGCAGGATAGTGGGTAGTCCCTTCACACAAGAAACAAGTAATCTGCCTAGTTTGGCATTCTTCAACTTGGTGACTTCCTTCACAATTAGGGCATTCATCCTTGTGTTCTTTATGGGCGTGTCCTATTTCTCCACAAATCTTGCATGCACAAGGTTTCTTCATATCCTTTCCATAAGACTTCAACTTCTGGGACACAAGCCGAGACTTTGGCAGAGTCAACTTAAATTCTTTCCAAGTGGTTACTCCTTGCCATCCATTGATGGTTTGGTACATCCTCCACCAAGTAGCAACACCTCTTTCAAAGCACTGAAGAGCATGCTTGGTCATATCATTTCCGACTATAGGGTTGTTCTCCATGCGATCCTCCATGTTCTGAATCCATTGGTCTGTCTCCAACTGACTCATCGGTCCAGAAAATACATGCTCATCTCCATTCATCCTCTATTGTGTCCATGTGGGTTTGGGGTGAGATAAGAGAGATAGAGAGGGATGCACACAATACAAACAATAGTTTTGAAAAGACAGATTTTTATTTGTGACTGTCGGGAAAACATCAAACAAATGACAGCTCACAAACGTCGCATCTAACGTCGGTACATGACAGGGGTTTGGTCTTCTAAAGGTCAATAAATCTTCAAGGTCGTCTAACTCTTCAAGTCTTGTTCATGCCTTCAATGGCTTCTTCCGATCATGCTTGTCTTCCTCAAGTCCTTTTGCCAGCTCATCTCTGTTGTAGCAAAGTCTCCCGTGACATCCTTGAATATTCTGGAGTTGCATTCCAAACTTCTGGGTTTCATCAACCTCGACATGGACCATGATCCTATTGTCCTTCAGTTCATGACGAATCTTTGATGTCTCAAGGTTTTGCTCCTCCAGCTTGGCTACTTTCAGCTTTTGGTTCCTAAGTTCTTCACAAATGGCCTCCTTGTCAAATATGACTTCCTACAAGTCCATCTTAAACTTCTTGATGTACTACTCCAGATCCTGGTGATACACCGGCTAAGGTTAAAACTTCATCTTTTGCTGATAGATGCTCCATCAGCCTTCTACCATCCAATCCTTCCGGAAAAAATGCATGCTTAGCTCAGCTCAGTGACCATAGTATCAGTGGCGATGACATCACAGATAACCGTGTTTCTGCCCTTGTCATTTCCATGAGCTATCATTCCATAGTTGATATCTCCTGCCTTAGGGTTTTCTTGACAAAACTTTGAATTCTAATGCAGGAGATATCAACTATGGAATGATAGCTCATGGCAATGACAAGGGCAGAAACACCTTGATCTTGGGTATTGACAACTTCCATAGTCTGCCAAGTTCCATAAGGGTAACCTTCCTAGGTCATACAAATCTAGAAAATTCTTCAGAGTCTTCAAATTCTCCTAGTCTTCGGAGTCTTCAACCGTTGTAGTTTCCATTATTATAATACACGGTAAAATCTTCTTCATTCCGAAGTAGTCTTAGTTGTCTGATATCTTGTACTTCTTGAAGTGGTCTCGTCAGCCGAATCTTCGTATGGTCAAAAGGGGAAAGGGGTATAGTCTCACTAAAGGAAATTTTGAATAAGCTCAGAAGAGAGGAGAGGTAAAAGATCCTTTTGAAAAAGAAAGTTTTAGAGAAAATCCTTCCTATGGGCTTGCCAGTTTCTAGGGTCACGTCCTACAGTTAACATGTGCTCTGATACCATCTTGTAGCGACCCGACCTGAATGGATCAAGTCTCTGTGCTTAAGTGTCATCCCTGGATCGGTATGCTGACACACAGTACTCGAGGATTTATAACAGAGGTAAATCACATGTAAAAGTAACGTAAAACTATTACCTCAATCCAAAATAGCGGAAGTAACAAGGTTATGGATTCCCATCAACACCAACGGCAAAGTTGAGTGTAGAAATCGCAACCTTAACGTATCACTTACTCGTCGTAAGAAATCCTGCAACATGAGACGTTGTAGCCACAAAGGGTCAGTACATTGAATGTATTGGCAAATTCACACCATAGAGAATGATGAACAATGGCTATCACTACATGCATATATGGCTTGTGGAAAAGCTCTATGGTTATAAGGTTTTTGCGTAAAGCCAAATTTTCCCTACTGCAAAGGAATAAATTTTATTTAACTATCATGGTGGTTGTTAAACATTGAGAGTGTAGACACCCTCTCAATCCCAATTAAGTATCATCATTAAAACCCAACAAAATTAATTAAAGTCACATGATGAGATTCACATGATAATCCAAGTACTAGATACTCAAGACGTCCATAACCGGGGACACGGCTAATCATGATTAGTTTATACACTCTGCAGAGATTTGCGCACTTTTCCCCACAAGACTCGGTCTCCTCCGTTGGATTTCTCACACTACATGGTGTTTGAGAAACGGATGACCGAGACATAATCTTTCAGAAGCGTTTGCACCTTACAATGGGTAGACCGTACCATCTACTACCCCTACATCTGCTAGTCTACCACTTAAGAGTTCACACGACTTAATCAACTATGCTAGAGCCCATAATAGCTTGTGGCTGCACACGGAAGTTTCTAGTATGAATAATCTCATGATCCCTTTGAGCCTGGGTGGCAGTCCATAAAAAACAGGCAATCGCTGGAATACCCAGGTGCCTAAACAGGCAACCGCCGGAATACCCAGGTGCCTCAATCCACCTAGATGTGTGTTAAAGTTGCCACCTTAAGTAAACCATTAATTAACAATCTCACATCTGTCATGAATACTCTCAAACCCAATCCACGTCTACGAGCATAGCATAGTAGTATAAGCAATACATAAAAGTAACTCCCAAGGGTTTGATAATAAACAAGTGAATAGGTACTACCTCAACTACTTCCCAAAACTCGCAATTTAATTAGATCCTAAACATGCAATGTGTGAGGATTGATCTAATGCAATAAAAACTGGGTAATAGGAAGTATGATCAAAGTGTGAACTTGCCTGCAATGTTGATGAACATGATTCACACTCATAACTCTTGATAGTTCTACTCGTCACACTCCGGTCAATCTATCATAAGCAAGCAATAGTAACCACATATAAGCAATCACTCAAAAGGTCGGGAAGATCGAAGAAAACAAATCGGAAAGCACCAAAACCAAGAAAATAACGCTTGCAACATAAAACAATTTCTAACAGTACCAAAGTTATGTGTATTTGGCCTTATCAGAAGGTTTAAGTCAAGAGCTTTGATTTGCAAAAAGAATCAACTCAAACGGAGCTACGATACTCAAGTTATGATCAAACGAAATTTGAATTCAAATCTGGTCTAATTCAAAATTTAAAAATTTCAAAAACATGTTTGAGTTGTTTTACTGGATAGAGGGGATCATAACGAAGACGTGAGCATTGGTTTTGTTGGATTTGGACAAACGAGCGAAAAGTTGTAGACGTTTGAAGTAGAGGGACTAATCTGTAAAAGAAATACTACAAATAGGTCCCTGGACAGAGAATAAAGGAAAAAAAATAAAAAAACCTATCGAGCGAACGCTCGCTAACAGATCATATCGAATGAAAACGTTCGCTACCAGAGGCTAACTAGAGAACGCTTACTAAATAATCTAACCAAAAAAAATAAACCGGACTAAACCGAGAACTTAAAATAAAACCGGGTCGGGGTCGACGGCTATACCGGTTCGGTCAGTTTTCGCTGAAAACCGGCGGCGGTCGGCGACAGCGGCAGAGCGGGCGGCGGCGGCGGTGCTCCGGCGAATCGGGGCAGCAGCGGCAGCGCTCGGGTGGCGAAGTGCGGCAGAGGAGGCGCAACGCGGGTCGGCCGGCGACGGCGGTAGCAAGTGCGGTGGCGGCGCAAGGCGAAGAGCGGCGGCTGCGGATCCGGCGGCGACGGATCTCGCTGGGGCGGTGGCGGTGGGCAACGATGGCGATGGCGGCGGCGAGCGCGGAACGGGGAGGAGAGAGAGGTCCGGGGCCCTCCTTTTAAGGGCCAGGGGGCGGCAGACGGCTTGCGGGAGGGGGCGGCAGACGGCTTGCGGGAGTGGGCGCCGAGGCCGTGGCGGCGCCGGACTCCGAGGAGAGTCTCGGTCGGGGACGACGGGCGAGGTGGCGCGGAGCTGGGCCTTAGCCTGGCTTCGGCTGGGCCGGCCCAGTTCGGGGAGAAGGAGTTTTTTTATATAAAGATTTTTTTCCAGACAAACAAAACAGATAAAAACAAATAGAAATAAAAAATCTTATCTAGGCATATAATATACCAAAATTTGCAGACAAAGATTTTCTACAACATGGACATTTTTATAATGCCAAATAAAATCCACACAAATTCAGATAAATCAAAGAGTGCTACTGCCCTACTAAAATCCAATAAAAATCATTTTAAAAAATACCAAAATTTATTCAAATTTATTTCTCTCCAATTTTTTGATGTAGGGAATCATGTTACCCTATTTTCCATATATTTTATTTTTGGAGAAAAAAATAATTTGAATAAAACCCAAATAACTCTAAGTTGAAAATGATTTCCAAAAGGACTTTGAATTTGATCCTTTTAAACTCCCAACTCATATTTCATATAATTTGAAAAAGTCATTTTATCTTCTCTCGTGAAAATCATTGACTTGCTTAAAGTTTCAGAACTGGAAATATTTTCAAATGAAATTCGAATATTTTCAACAATCTTTTCATTTAATTTAAATGGAAGAAGTCATGCCATCTTCTCTCTAGGGTTTTGTGTTGAAAAGCATTTGAATTCATGGAGATCATAAAAGCAAAAATGAAAGTTTGGAAAAGTCCTTTTATTCCTTCTCATTTAACTTTCAAAAAGTTTCAAATTTCAGTCAATCAATCACACAACAATCAAACAATCAATCTATCTAATTATCATAACATTCCAAAATTTAGAATTTTGGGATGTTACAACCAATCAGGAGAATGACATACTGAAAGAATAGTGGAAAATATACCATACCCAACATTCTTCATATCAATGTCTCCAATGACAACATTAGCGGTCTTGCCGCCTTTCCCAGGATGACGCTTGTCATAGCGATTAGGGCAACTAGGAGCCCAATGATCAGGATCCCCACACACATGACAGACACCTTTCTTCTTGTCATTCTCTTCTTGAAATTCTTGTGCTGGACAGCCTTGTCCTTCCCATCAAACTTTGCTTTATCATCAAACTTGCCTTTGTTCTTGAACTTGTGGGGCTGGAAGTTCTGCTTCTGTACCACATTGGCACTAGATCCTCCATCAATACCTCGGGCACGTGTGTCCTTTGCTCTCGACTTTTCTTCCACATCAAGAGTGCCAATGAGATTCGGGACGGAAAACTCCTGCCTCTTATGCTTCAGCAAGGTAGCAAAGTTCCTCCATGAAGGAGGAAGCTTAGTGATGATACCTCCGGCAACAAACTTGTCCGGTAGCATACAACCGAAGTGCTCAAGTTTCTAGCAAATGACTGTATCTCATGAGCTTGCTCAACCACGGAGCGCTCTTCGGTCATCCTGTAATCATAGAATTGCTCCATGATGTACAGCGCAGTGCCAGCATACGAGACCCCAAACTTGGCCTCGAGTGCGTCCCACATATCTTTTCCATTATCAATAGACGCATAAGCATCAACTATGTTCTCATCAAAAACACTCAAGAGAGTAGCCTTAAACAGAGTATCCATTTTCTGAAAGGCTTGTGCCTGTTGAGCATCAAGGTCCCCTTCAGGTTTGCCGAGAGTGGCGTCATAGCAACTTATGGTTTGAAACCATAAGACTGCTCTCACGCGCCACCTCTTATAGTGGATACCCTCAAACATAGGAGGTCTCATGGAAGCGGCAAAACCACTTGGGGTAAATTGCCTATAATAAGGTTTTTGGATTGTTGGAAATATGAGAAATTTACCAAATGATTTTACTAGCAGAAATATTAGATAAAGCATGACTAATATAACAGTGACAAAACAAGCCATGCGATTTGACAAAGAGAAGGTAAACAATATCTTCATATATGAACTGCAACTGAACATATCTAGAGCAGCCAGTATAGCAAATTGCATATATGAAATAGAGTCTAACATATGTAGGGCAAATATTAGAACAAGGAACTGCAGCAGGACCTCTAACAGAAAGGAGAAGAACACGTACGGGACAGCAGCAACGCTAGACTTGGGGTCGGTGTCCTCGCCTGCCATGTCGTCGAGGAGGTCAGGGAAGAAGTCGTCGGAGTCCGTGATGAAGAAGCCAGTAGCCGCGCGGAGCCCTCCCCAAAAACCTTAAGGACTCAAAAGATGCGGTTCCGGAGGAACTTTGTGGCGAGAGGAAGAGGGAGCTTCTGTTGTGTCTCTCTGGAGAGGAGCGACCTCTCTTATATAAATTTAGACATCGGCTCGGCTCATTCCCGCAACACGCGGCGAGGCGGCCGGCGGAGGAGGAGCGCGCGTGGATGTCCCTCTTGTTCTCATGCTCATACATGTGGGGAAAGAACCTCACTTATAAAGAGGTTCAACTCTCTCTAAACTAGCAATGTGAGACTAAACTTTTGTTTCACCTCTTGCCTTGCACGAATGGGCTGCGTGGGCCTCTAGAATTTATTAGAAATTTCTGAAACTGCTATTGAGCTAGGCCTAAAATAGACAAAATTCTAGCAGGGCATGGGTGCAGAACAGACATAGAGAATGATGCATGAGTGTAAAGCGGCAACAATAGAGCGGGTGAATGCATGAGTGACGAAAGAGCGGTGAAGTGAAATGGCCGAATCATCGAGCGGAAGATGTTTACATTGTTTTGTTTATTTACGTCTTGAACCTACTAAGTAGAAGATCAAGCACTATCTAACCTTTGATCAACCCTACTACATGGACCTCATTTATCCAGTCAAATTGGCAGATAAGATTTTCTTTTCGATGTCTAACCACTGGGCCGATTGTCTAAATGGCTGCTATACATGCATCCCGCAGAATAATTGAAGGTGGTGCTTCTCCACAAAGTGATGCTCCAGTCAGAGACACGATTGCCAGCCTAATTAAGATCCAGCACAGCTGCAGGTGCAAAGTGCAATCCATCTCTCTTTTTTCACTTAAAATATGAGGAGGTGTGCCGTGCACGATGAAAGGGACAAGGAAGTTCGTTGCGTTGCCATGCAACTTGTTGGCAGCTTGGCCAATTCGAAAGGTCTCTTGGATCATTGGCCCGACCTTTTGTTCATTGTTTATGAGTGTTTTAGGCTAGCTTTCACTGTAGTACTGTACTTGTTTGTTGCTAGCAGTACGTACCAACCTGCCAAAGTACTACTGAAAATTATGGGCTCGTGATACACGTGAAATGTGTCGTGGCCGTCGGTTCAACTTTGTGGCGATCTCTGAAAATCTGGAATACGTCCAATCGTCCGAACTCTGAACCAAGACCCTGTGGATCGCTTTGTCAGGAACAGCGGATCAATATGCCTTTCCGATTAAGAAGCAACGAAGCAGCATCGATGGTTGGGCGCCGACGCCGCCGCGCACGTTCGCGGCGGTGAGACGGCCCCTGCGTGCGCTACTGGTACCACCTACTACTCACCGATATGTCCCTCCTCCCTGTCGGAATTTGTTCGGGTAGCTATAGCCCTTGGCCTACGGAGAAATGGCCCGCCGCATCTGGTGTGTGTGCGTGTGTCCATGTGCAGTAGTTGGTGTACTTTGGCAATTGGCATGACTGGCGTAGGACGAGGGCATGGGTCATGGGTGTCTGTCTCGTGCTCACAAAGTTCGGAGCTACTGTAGTAGCTTGGTCCAAAGAAGAAAATGGCCCGTGCGTGCGTGCGTGGACCGGGTCCCTCCTTGTGCACACGCATAGTCGTCCTTGTGTGCGTACTTTGGAACGTTGATTTCCACTCTACGCTGTCACGTACTTACGGCGCATCTCCCGTGTCCTGGACGATCCTACTGTTTGGATCGAACGCGTCGACGTACGTACCACTTTGTGAAACACTCTAGTAAACGGAGCAATGGTTGCTTGATTATTTCCCTGGCTAATGTTTACTTTGTCAGTTATAAAACCAAACAATGGTGGGAGAAGCAACACAAAGTTATGCCTTGTACAATGGGAGGTGCTTAGAGAAATAAATCAGACTTTTTTTAAGCACAGATGCTTATTTGTACAGGATAAACGCTTAACTAAATGTTTCTCTTGCAGAAATAGACACCGGTGTTTCAGAAAATCTCGATTTATTTTCTAAGCATCTCTCTAAGCATTTCCCATTGTACAAGGCCTTAGAAGCAAGGTTTGGTGCTCCGCGATAAGAGTTGTTGCCCTTTAATAAGCTCGCCGTCGGTCTAGCGGATGGCTAATCTTAATCTCGAGTGAGTATGCAAGATAGATGGGTCTTACGTACAGGTCGAAATTAATGGTTAAATGTCTTTGCAACAACACTCGCGCATCCCGTCCTTATCCATCGATAATTAGGTCACGGCCATTCTAAAGAAGAAGATAATTAGGTCACGACCCACTAAGGCACACCACTCACTCACGCACCAAAAGGGAAAAGAGCTAGCCGAGTCCCCCTCGCCGTGCCGTTGCGTGCTCGTGCAGCACCATGCATGCATGCACGCACGCACGCACGCACGCATGATGCGTTGTAGCTTTCGGCGGCAGCCGCTGGTGAACTACTGTAGCTGGCTTAGCTACCTCTGCATTAACTATGCCTACCGTTCACTCTCGTTCAACAACTCCGTGGAACTGTGCAAGCGTGAAGAGATGGTGTGTGTCGCCCACAAGGCCACAATGTTTGTTGTGCTTCTCTCCCTTGCAAATCAAGGAACGAGAAAAGGTCTCGATGCTCATGAAAACCGGTCAAAACCTTGAGAAAGGACATGCGATCGACTGCGTTGCGTGTGGGAGCAGGCTCCGGCTGCTACAGCCTACACGTACGTTGGTTGCACTGCTTCTGCTTGTATACATACATGGTCCTGATCGAACTAACTAGTCTATCCAGCATAAAGCAAAGCAAGAATCTAATCCATGCTTGCGGAGGAAATAAACATCCGTGCGGACAGAACAATGAGTACTCGACTCGGATGCCACCCGTACTTTCTTTTTCGCCGGCGAGATGCCGCGCGGGCAACAGTAGCCTTGGCCGTCGCTGGTTATAGCCAGCCGTTGGTGTGTCATTTTCATGTGTCCACTGTTGGGTCAAGGTATATGCGTCGTCGTTTTTTTTAAGAACCGCCCTCAAAGGCCTTTATTCATTAATCATTACTTAGACGGTTTACATCCGATTGCACTAGGGCGATCAATAAAGCAGGGAAAACATCAAATAAAATTACATTTGAAGCACTCGCAAGGCTCTCTCTGCCACACCAGTGAGCAGCCTCATTGGCCTCTCTTCTAACATAGTTGATCGCCTGGCAAATCTCCGCGGCGCCAAGGTGTAACATCCCAAATTTTCAATTTGAAGTATTATGCATTAGATCATCATTTTATATCATATTTTATTGTATTTGGGCGTGATCCTAGAAATTCTACGCAACTCAAGGACCTACGGAGAGAGTTGGGGATTTCATTATTTTCATATTCGCGTTTTCACGAATTTTGTAAAGAGGATCGTTTGATTTTAATTATTTTCTTTTTGAATATTTCTTTTATAAAAATAAAAGAGAGAGGATAAAATGACTTTCTCAAAATAGAGAAATATCGAAGATTTAATATTAAAATCAAATAATATTTTTATTCGGAGTTTTATCGTTATTTTATTTGAATTAGGAAAAAAATGCTTTTTTCAAAATTGCATTTTAGGCCTAAATAAATATTCACCTTTTCCGGCTTATTTTTAGATGACGGGGAAAATTTATTCGGGATTCTTGGAGTCCGTTTAGTATTTCTTTTCTTTCTTTTTCTGCATGTTGGAATTATTTAAAAAAAAAGTCAAACCGACTCTGGACCGTACCCGAGCGGGACTCCACCCGGGGAGGCTTTATAAGCCGTGCTGGCCAAGCCCCGAGGCCCATCAGCCCGAGCCCCGAAACCCTAGCCGCCGCGTCGCCGAGCCACCGCCGCCGCCGAGCTGCTGCGCCACCGCCGCCGCACCGCCCCGCCGCCCGCGCCGCTGCCGCTGCCGCGCCGCCGCACCGGAGCCCGCCGCCTCGCCGAAGCACCGCCGGACCCGAGGTAGCCGCCTCGGTTTTTGTGAGAAAACCGTTTGGTTTTTCGAAACACTAGATACGTATTTTATTAGGTCTGGTTCGGTTTATTTTCGTTTAGTTATTTAACGAACGCCTGTTTTTACGTTCGTTTTAACGAACGGTTTTCACCGTTTAGCCGCAGACAGCGAACGTTCGTTAGCCTGTTCGTCAGTTTTTCTTTTTCATGGATTTTCCACGATTATTTTCGATCGTGATTTCTGATTCGATTTTCGTTTTAGTATAATTTTTCGCTCGTTTATCGGAATCAGGCGATTCAAGCGCCTAGAGTTTCGTCTCGAAACCCTCTTTCTGTTTAATCAACTTAAATAAGTTTTTGCTACTGTAAAATTTGACTTTAGTCTATATTAGTAAACGAAGCTTGTTTCTTTCGCAGTTTGAGTTTCGTTGCTTCGTTTGATTTGATTCTTTTTGCAAACCGGAGTTCTTAAGTTGAACTTTCTGGTTAGATCTCTTATTTGAGTTTTACCCGTGCCCTTGCTTGATTGCTTATTGTATGCTTGTTTGATTGCAATACAGTACCCGTTGTGCGAAGCGTGCTACATCGAGTCTCTAGGTTTCACAGATCATCAGCAAGGCAAGTAACACTTTGATCATACCTCTTTACTACCCAGTTTTATTGCATTAGATCAATCCTCAAATAATTGCATGGTTAGGATCTGAATAAATTGTGGGTTGGGGAGTAGATGAGGTAGCACCAATTCACCTGTTTGCGATCAAACCCTGGGAGTTACTTCTACGTTATGCTTATATTGTCATGCTATGCTCGTAGACGTGGATTGGGTTTGAGTGTATTCCATGACAGATTGTGAGATTGTTTACTTAATGGTTCAACTTAAGGTGACAACTTTAATACACATCTGGGTGGATTGAGGCACCTGGTGAACCCAGTGATTGCCTATATTTTTGGAAATCCCGGGGTACCGTGTGATTTTCCTATGGACCGCCACCCAGGCTCAAAGGGATTATAAGATTATTCATGCTAGAAACTTCCGTGTGCAGCCACATGCCATTATGGGCTCTGGCATAGTTGATTAGGTCATGTGAACTCTTGCAGTGGTAGACTAGCAGATGTAGGGGATGTAGGTGTACCGGTCTACCCATCGTAAGGTGCTAACACTTCTGAAAGACTATGTCTCGGTCATCCATTTCTCAAACACCTTGTAGTGCGAGAAATCCAAGGGAGGAGATCGAGTCTTGTGGGGAAAAGTGCACAAACCTCTGCAGAGTGTACAAACTAATCATGGTTAACCGTTTCCCCGGTTATGGACATCTTGAGTATCTGGTTCTTGGATTATCATGTGGATCTCAAGACTCTTCAATATACATTTGATTGGGTTAATGATTACCTTTAATTGGGATTGAGAGGGGGTTTACATTCTCAATATTTTCAACCAACTTTGTAGCTAAATAAAATATATTCCTTTGCAGTAGGGAAAATTTGGCTTTTCGCAAAACCTATTAACCATACAGCCTCCACCAGCCATATATGCATGTAGTGATAGCTTTACATTGTTCATTACTCTCTTGTGTTACATCGCCAGCATATTCCATGTCCCGACCCGTTTTCGGGCTGCAACGTATCATGTTGCAGATTTTTCAGACGACGAGTAATGAGCCTTAGGTCGTGGTCTTTCACTCAGTAATGTCGTAGGAGTTGATGGACTCACTATCTCTTCCAA
Organism: Triticum monococcum; assembly: GCA_034509565.1. Lineage (NCBI taxonomy): Eukaryota > Viridiplantae > Streptophyta > Magnoliopsida > Poales > Poaceae > Triticum > Triticum monococcum. The sequence continues at coordinate 87,028,281 of CM067843.1, forward strand.
GCCTTCCGCTGTTATTGTATTAGATGGCCTTAAGCCATATTTATTGTAATAAGTTCTCTTTTGAGACATTCGATGTAATAAGTGTGTGATTGCTACTCTGTTATAAATCCTCAAGTACTGTGCGTGTCAGCATTACCGATCCAGGGATGACACTGATGCATAAAGATCAGATTGTTTGAGGTCTGGTCGCTACAAGATGGTATCAGAGGACACGCTGACTGTAGGACACGACCACTAAGCTAAAGCCCTAGATCACTACTCTCTTCTCATTTCTGACTCCTCTCCATTTTCTACTCTTTAGGATGGCGGACGCAAGGAACAAGTTTGCACAACCGGATGAAGAAACACCCTTTGGACGACACTTGAAGGAAGTCACTAGGTACCTGAACATCGGAATACCAAGCTTCACCGGGACTTACAATGCCACTTTACCAGAAGAGGAGCGCTGGATGATTCAAGTTCAAGTTTCAGGAAGGACATTTACGCCAGTCACTGAGCCCATAGAGTTTTCCTTTGTTGCACCAACCTGGACTCTAGGAAAGAGTATGGTAGCCCACATCACCATGGGATGCATTGGAGAATTTTACCACAAGGATCTCAAGGATACTATCTACCAGATTTGTGGGCGCCGAGATGAGCAATGGGAGATGATCAGCACCAGGAAGGATAGATCAATTGCAGCTTTCATCCAGGAGTTAAGCCAGCACATTCGTCGCCAGGAGAACCAGATGTGCGCAGGCATGATAGATCTGAAGAAGGTGATGACAAGGATCACGGAGCTTGAGGAAGAACTCAAGGCAACTCGCGAAGATTATGAGGAGGAATCGTCATATTAGTGGAGAAGAATGACGATCTGGAAAGGAAGCTAGGAGTATTCATGGGAGACCCTACGCCAGGAGGAGAAGACGATGAACCCAAGGAGATTCGTTCTTAGGACTACATCATCATCGACGACACCGACTCGGACCCCAACGATAGTGATGATGATTATGAAGACAAACTGGAGCAAATATCATGGAGTCTTCGACTGATCAGTATTTCTAGTTGACCACCAAAATAGTAGTAGTAGTCTACCATGTATATAGTATAGTCCGAGCACTTTGTAACGATAAGTTCTAGACCGATTGTATGCCCTTCCTTGATTGATTGAGTGATATGATTGTGTTTGTCTCATATGCATATGGGTAGTGTTTTCTCACTAGACCTCATTCTATTCTATTCTCTTCCCTCTAAACCCTCAGATGCCTTCGAGACGTGACCCAAGATTTACCTTTCCACCGGTGCTCACTCAGTTGATCCAGCAGCAGAATACCCTGATGCAGTTATTAGGCAACAACAACAACAACAACCCACCACCACCACCACCACCAGTCGACAACTTAGCCCGTTTTCTGAGGTTGCAGCCGCCGGTGTTTTCCAGTAGCACTGAGCCGATAGTGGCAGATGATTGGCTCCGCAGGATTGGAAGGGAGTTAACCATTGCAGATGCACAGATGCTGAGAGGGTGTGTTTTGCCGCGCACCAATTGGATGGACCAGCAGCCTCATGGTGGGAGAATTACACTGCCACCCATCCTATAGCCACTGTTACATGGGACCAGTTCCAGCAGGCTTTTCGTACTGCCCATGTATCAGCAGGAGCTATGACCATAAAGAAGCGTGAGTTTCGCAACTTACTCCAAGGAGGACGCACAATTAGCCAGTATGTGGATGACTTTAGCAAGCTAGCCCGTTATGCCCCGGATGACGTTGCTACCGATGCAGCTAAGCATGAGAAGTTTTTGGAAGGACTGAGTGATGAGCTGAGCATGCAGTTGATGCTAGCAACCTTTAATAACTACCAATATTTGGTAGATAGATCTCTCATGGTTGAAGGGAAGCAGCAGCAGATTGATAACCGCAAGAGGAAGTATGTGCAAGGGAAGCATAATTCAGGAGCTCAGCAGAGACCCCGTTTCACCCCGAACTCGGGAGGACTTGTGCATAACCATGGAGGCCACACTCACAATGGAGGAAGTTCTCACAACCATAGTGGCTCCAAGAATGGTAATGGAGGAAGCAACGGACAGAACCGTTCCAACCCATCAACGCCCGCCAAGAAAGATCTAAGCCACGTTACTTGCTACAAGTGCCAGAAGACCGGACATTACGCCAATGAATGTCCTGAAGCTAAGAACGGAAACGACAATGGAAGCTCTGGGAAGAAGCCCAACCCTTTCAACAGGGGACAAGTGAACCACGTTAACGTGGAGGAGATTGAGGCCCACCCAGATGCAGTAATAGGTAAGTTTTTGGTTAAGTCTTTTACTGCAGTCGTACTTTTCGATACTGGTACATCACATTCATACATATCAATGGGGATTTGTGGATAAGTATAAACTGCCCACCAAATTTCTTAGTACACCTATGTGAAGGAAATATGCCCTAGAGGCAATAATAAAGTTATTATTTATTTCCTTATATCATGATAAATGTTTATTATTCATGCTAGAATTGTATTAACCGGAAACATTATACATGTGTGAATACATAAACAAATAGAGTGTCACTAGTATGCCTCTACTTGACTAGCTCGTTAATCAAAGATGGTTATGTTTCCTAACCATAGACATGAGTTGTCATTAGGAGAATGATGTGATTGACATGACCCATTCCGTTAGCTTAGCACTTGATCGTTTAGTTTGTTGCTATTGCTTTCTTCATTACTTATACATGTCCCTATGACTATGAGATTATGCAACTCCCATTTACCGGAGGAACACTTTGTGTGCTACCAAACATCACAACGTAACTGGGTGATTATAAAGGTGCTCTACAGGTGTCTCCAAAGGTACTTGTTGGGTTGGCGTATTTCGAGATTAGCATTTGTCACTCCGATTGTCGGAGAGGTATCTCTAGGCCGACTCGGTAATGCACATCACTTAAGCCTTGCAAGCATTACAACTAATGAGTTAGTTGCGGGATGATGTATTACGGAACGAGTAAAGAGACTTGCCGGTAACGAGATTGAACTAGGTATTGAGATACCGACGATCGAAAGAAAGATAAGATGAATAAAAGATAAACATCACATGCAATCAATATAAGTGATATGATATGGCCATCATCATCTTGTGCTTGTGATCTCCATCTCCGAAGCACCGTCATGATCACCATCGTCACTAGCGCGACACCTTGATCTCCATCGTAGCATTGTTGTCGTCTCGCCAATATTATGCTTCCACGACTATGACGGAAATATGCCCTAGAGGCAATAATAAAGTTATTATTTATTTCCTTATATCATGATAAATGTTTATTATTCATGCTAGAATTGTATTAACCGGAAACATGATACATGTGTGAATACATAAACAAACAGAGTGTCACTAGTATGCCTCCACTTGACTAGCTCGTTAATCAAAGATGCTTATGTTTCCTAACCATAGGCATGAGTAGTCATTTGATTAATGGGATCACGTCATTAGGAGAATGATGTGATTGACATGACCCATTTCGTTAGCTTAGCACTTGATCGTTTAGTTTGTTGCTATTGCTTTCTTCATGACTTATACATGTTCCTATGACTATGATATTATGCAACTCCCGTTTACCGGAGGAACACTTTGTGTGCTACCAAACGTCACAACGTAACTGGGTGATTATAAAGGTGCTCTACAGGTGTCTCCAAAGGTACTTGTTGGGTTGGTGTATTTCGAGATTAGGATTTGTCACTCCGATTGTCGGAGAGGTATCTCTGGGCCCACTCGGTAATGCACATCACTTAAGCCTTGCAAGCATTACAACTAATGAGTTAGTTGCGGGATGATGTATTACGGAACGAGTAAAGAGACTTGCCGGTAACGAGATTGAACTAGGTATTGAGATACCGACGATCGAATCTCGGGCAAGTAACATACCGATGACAAAGGGAACGACATATGTTGTTATGCGGTCTGACCGGTAAAGATCTTCGTAGAATATGTGGGAGCCAATATGAGCATCCAGGTTCCGCTATTGGTTATTGACTGGAGACGTGTCTCGGTCATGTCTACATAGTTCTCGAACCCGTAGGGTCCGCACGCTTAAAGTTTCGATGACGGTTATATTATGAGTTTATGACTTTTGATGTACTGAAGGTTGTTCGGAGTTCCGGATGTGATCACGGACATGACGAGGAGTCTCGAAATGGTCGAGACATGAAGATTGATATATTGGAAGCCTATATTTGGATATGGGAAGTGTTAATGGGCCATAGTGGGCCTTAGTGGAGAAGAGGAGAGGCGGCCAGGGCAGGGCCGCGCACCCCTCCCCCCTAGTCCGAATAGGACAAGGAGAGGGGGGAAGCGCCCCCCTTTCCTTCCTCTCTCCCTCCTCTTTCCCCATTCTCCTAATCCAACAAGGAAGGGAGGGAGTCCTACTCCCGGTGGGAGTAGGACTCCTCCTGGCGCGCCTCCTCCTGGCCGGCCACACCTCCCCCCTTGCTCCTTTATATACGGGGGCAGGGGGCACCCCATAGACACAACAATTTATTTGATCTTTTAGCCGTGTGCGGTGCCCCCCTCCACCATAGTCCACCTTGATAATACTGTAGTGGTGCTTAGGCGAAGCCCTGCGTCGGTAGAACATGATCATCGTCACCATGCCGTCGTGCTGACGAAACTCTCCCTCAACAGTCAGCTGGATCGGAGTTCGAGGGGCGTCATCGGACTAAACGTGTGCTGAACTCGGAGGTGCCGTGCGTTCGGTACTTGGTCGGTCGGATCGTGAAGACATATGACTACATCAACCGTGTTGTGCTAACACTTCCGCTTTCGGTCTACGAGGGTACGTGGACAACACTCTCCCCTCTCGTTGCTATGCATCACCATGATCTTGCGTGTGCGTAGGAATTTTTTTGAAATTACTACGTTCCCCAACACTATGTTAGTGAGCTCGCCAGGAGCAGAGTATATGGCAAGCCAAGGATGTTTTCAAATACCATTGGCCATAGGTAGGTACGTTTTCTCAGACCTGATAATTCTGGAGTCGCAAGGTTTGGATGTGATTCTGGGTATGGATTGGCTATCTATGTATGGAGGAAACATCAATTGCGCTAGTAAGTCGATTTTGCTCACCACCCTAGAAGGAAGAAGGATCAAGTATGTATCCCAGCATTTTCCGATTAGGACTCAAGTAAATTCCTTAATAGGAGTTGTACAGGAGGAAGTACCAGTGGTAAAGGATTTCCCGGATGTATTTCCAAAAGAGTTGCCAGGCATGCCACCGGATAGAGACATAGAGTTCTTGATTGAGCTTTTGCTAGGCACAAGGCCAATATCTAAGAGACCGTATAGGATGCCCGCACTGGATTTAGAGGAAATTAAGAAACAGATTAAGGAGTTACTGGATAAAGGATATATTCGCCCAAGTTCGTCACCTTGGGGATCACCAGTACTTCTAGTGGAGAAGAAGGATGGATCGTTAAGGATGGTTGTTGATTATCGTGGATTGAATGAAGTAACAATCAAGAACAAGTACCCACTGCCGATGATCAATGATTTGTTTGATCAGCTGCAAGGAGCTAAGGTGTTTTCCGAGATCGATCTGCGATCAGGTTACCACCAGTTGAAGATTCGAGAGCAGGATATACCTAAGATAGCTTTTACCACAAGGTACGGGCTATATGAGTATACTGTTATGTCATTTGGCTTGACTAACGCACCTGCTTATTTTATGAACATGATGAACAAAGTGTTTATGGAGTTTTTGAATAAGTTCGCCGTAGTGTTCATAGATGATATTCTGGTCTACTCGAAAAATGAAGAGGAGCATAAGGAGCACTTGCATTTGGTACTTAGGAAGCTCAGAGAACATCAGCTATACGCCAAGTTCAGCAAGTGTGAGTTTTGGTTGAAGGAAGTTGGATTCCTTGGACATGTTATATCCGGAGAAGGAATAGCAGTAGACCCCAACAAAGTCGCCACTATGACAAATTGGGATTCACCCACATCCGTTGGAGAGATCCGGAGTTTTCTTGGACTCGTAGGATACTACCGGAGGTTCATTGAGAATTTCTCGAAGATTGCAAAGCCTATGACGGAGTGTTAAAGAAGGACACCAAATTCAAATGGACTGAGGAGTGTGAGGCTAGTTTTCAAGAATTGAAGAACCATTTGGTTACATCACCAGTGTTGATTCTGCCAGATCAACGGAAAGATTATGAAGTGTATTGCGACGCCTCTCGTTGAGGACTTGGAGCAGTGCTTATGCAGGAAGGAAGAGTTGTTTCATATTCCTCATGACAGCTTAAAACCCATGAGTTAAATTACGCTATGCATGATTTGGAGTTAGCAGCCGTAGTGCATGCGTTGAAGACTTGGAGACATTTTCTCATCGGAAACCATTGTGAGGTATACACGGATCACAAGAGTTTGAAGTATATCTTCACACAGAAGGAGTTGAATCTCAGGCAGAGGAGATGGTTGGAACTCATAAATGATTATGATATGAAGTTGCACTATCATCCCGGAAAGGCTAACATAGTAGCCGATGCGTTGAGCCGCAAGAGTCATGTCAATACACTCATGACAGGAGAGTTACCAAGGAGTTAGCAGAAGACCTTCGTGAGCTATGTTTGGAGATAGTTTCGAGAGGTTATGTAGCAGCTTTGGAGATTCAGTCTACCTTGATGGATAAGATCAAAGAAGCGCAGAAGACGGACAAGGAGATCGCCGAGATAGAGGAAAGGATGAGCAAAGGAAAGGATTTCGTGAGGATGAGCACGATACCTTATGGTTTGAGGACCGCGTATATGTACCAAATGATCAGGAGATCAGGAAGCTGATTTTACAGGAGGCCCATGACTCAGCATATTCGATTCACCCAGGAAATACCAAGATGTGCCTGGATCTGAAAGATGGATTCTGGTGGACCGGAATGAAGAAGGATATTGCGGAGTATGTAGCAATTCGTGATGTATGTCAGAGAGTGAAGGCAGAGCATCAGAAGCCAGCAGGATTGCTGCAACCATTGCCGATACCCGAATGGAAGTGGGATAAGCTAGGCATGGATTTTATCACGGGATTACCCAGGACTCGTTCAAGCTATGACTCGATATGGGTTGTAGTTGATCGCTTGACCAAAGTAGCTCATTTCATCCAAGTGAAGACCACTTACACCAGTGCTAAGTTGGCAAAGATATACATGACCAGGATCGTATGTTTGCATGGAGTTACGAGAACAATTGTATCAGATAGAGGAACACAATTTACCTCAAAATTCTGGAATCAGTTGCATGAAACTTTGGGAACCAGACTAGAGTTCAGTATAGCTTTTCACCCATAAACAAATGGACAGACCGAGAGAGTGAACCAGATTCTGGAGGATATGTTGAGAGCTTGTGCACTAGATTACGGATCTAGTTGGGATGACAACTTGCCCTACGCAGAGTTCTCATACAACAACAGTTACCAAGCCAGTTTGAAGATGGCCCCTTTCGAAGCATTGTACGGAAGGAGGTGTAGAACACCGTTGTTATGGGATGAAGTTGGAGACCGACAGTTGTTTGGACCAGATTTGATTAAAGAATCAGAAGAGAAAGTTAAGCTGATTCATGATAGACTCAAGGTAGCCCAGTCCAGGCAGAAGAGCCATGCGGATTCTAAACGCAAGGAGACAGCTTACGAAGTTGGAGACAGAGTGTATCTTCGGGTATCACCACTCCGAGGAGTTAAGCGCTTTGGAGTTAAGGGAAAGTTAGCACCATGATTTGTGGGACCATACAAAGTTTTGGAACGTATGAGAGAAGTTGCTTACAAGTTGGAATTGCCCGAAGGATTGACAGGAGTTCATGATGTGTTCCACGTTTCTCAGTTGAAGAAGTGCCACGCGGAGATGGCTGATATTCCTCTGAGAGATACAGTGCCACTGGAAGCGATACAATTGGATAGCGACTTGACTTAGGCGGAGAAGCCAGTCAAGATTCTCGAGTTTGCCAGCCGAGTTACACGCAGCCAAGTTATCAAGTTCTGTATAGTTCAGTGGAGCCACCATACCGAGGAAGCCACCTGGGAACGAGAAGAAAATCTACGCAAGGACCATGCACATCTATTTTCTAGCCAACCCGAATCTCGAGGGCGAGATTCATCTTAAGGGGGTAGGTTTTGTAACATCCTAAATTTTCAATTTGGAATGTTATGCATTAGATCATCATTTCATATCATATTTTATTGCATTTTGGCGTGATCCTAGAAATTCTACGCAACTCAAGGACCTACGGAGAGAGTTGGGGATTTCATTATTTTCATCTTCGCGTTTTCGCGAATTTTGAAAAGAGGATCGTTTGATTTTAATTATTTTCTCTTCAAATATTTCTTTTATAAAAATAAAAGAGAGAGGATAAAATGACTTCCTCAAAATAGAGAAATATCGAAGATTTAATATTAAAATCAAATAAGATTTTTATTCGGAGTTTTATCATTATTTTATTTGAATTAGGAAAAAAATGCATTTTTCAAAATTGAATTTTAGGACCAAATAAATGTTCACATTGTCCGGCTTATTTTTAGAGGACGGGGAAATTTTATTTCGGGATTTTTGGAGTCCGTTTAGTATTTCTTTTCTTTCTTTTTTTGCAAGACGGAATTATTTAAAAAAAGTCAAACCGACTCCAGGCCGTACCCGAGCGGGACTCCGCCCAGGGAGGCTTTATAAGCCGTGCCGGCTGAGCCCCGAGGCCCATCAGCCCGAGCCCCGGAACCCTAGCCGCCGCACCGCCCCGCCGCACCGGAGGTCGGCGCCTCGGCAGACCACCGCCGGACCCGAGGTAGCCGCCTCTGTTTTCGTGAGAAAACTGTTTGGTTTTTTTTGAAACACTAGATCCATTTTTTATTAGATCTGGTTCGGTTTATTTTCGGTTTAGTTATTTAGCGAACGCCCATTTTTACGTTCGTTTTAACGAATGGTTTTCACCGTTTAGCCGCAGACAGCGAACGTTCGTTCGTTAGCTCGTTCGTCAGTTTTTCTTTTTCTCGAATTTTCCGCGATTATTTTCGATCGCGATTTCTGATCCATTTTTTGTTTTAGTATAATTTTTCGCTCGTTTATCGGAATCAGGCGATTCAAGCGTCTAGGGTGTCGACTCGAAACCCTCTTTCCGTTTAATCAACTTAAACAAGTTTTTGCTACTGTAAAATTTGACTTTAGTCCAGATTAGTAAACGAAGCTTGTTTCTTTCGCAGTTTGAGTTTCGTTGCTCCGTTTGATTTGATTCTTTTGCAAACCAGAGTTCTTAAGTTGAACTTTCTGGTTAGCTCTCTTATTTGAGTTCTACTCGTGCCCTTGCTTGATTGCTTATTGTATGCTTGTCTGATTGCGATAGAGTACCTGGAGTGCGAAGCATGCTACATCAAGTCTCTTGGTTTCACGGATCATCAGCAAGGCAAGTAACACTTTGATCATACCTCTTTACTACCCAGTTTTATTGCATTAGAGCAACCCTCAAACACTTGCATGGTTATGATCTGAATAAATTGTGGGTTGGGGAGTAGATGAGGTAGCACTAATTCACCTATTTGCTATCAAACCCTGGGAGTTACTTCTATGTTATGCTTATATTGCCATGCTATGCTCGTAGATGTGGATTGGGTTTGAGTGTATTCCATGACAGATTGTGAGATTGTTTACTTAATGGTTCAACTTAAAGTGGCAACTTTAATACACATCTGGGTGGATTGAGGCACCTGGGGAACCCAGTGATTGCCTGTATTTTTGGAAATCCTGGGGTACCGTGTGATTTTCCTATGGACCGCCACCCAGGCTCAAAGGGATCATAAGATTATTCATGATGGAAACTTCCATGTGCAGCCACATGCTATTATGGGCTCTGGCATAGTTGATTAGGTCGTGTGAACTCTTATAGTGGTAGACTAGCAGATGTAGGGGATGTAGGTGTACCGGTCTACCCATCGTAAGGTGCTAACGCTTCTGAAAGACTGTGTCTCAGTCATCCGTTTCTCAAACACCTTGTAGTGCGAGAAATCCAACGGAGGAGATCGAGTCTTGTGGGGAAAAGTGCACAAACCTCTGCAGAGTGTACAAACTAATCATGGTTAACCGTTTCCCCGGTTATGGACATCTTGAGTATCTGGTTCTTGGATTATCATGTGGATCTCAACACTCTTCAATATAAATTTGATTGGGTTAATGATTACCTTTAATTGGGATTGAGAGGGGGTTTACCTTCTCAATAGTTTCAACCAACTTTGTAGCTAAATAAAATATATTCCTTTGTAGTAGGGAAAAATTGGCTTTTCGCAAAACCTATTAACCATACAGCCTCCACCAGCCATATATGCATGCAGTGATAGCTTTACATTGTTCATTACTCTCTGGTGTTACATTGCCAGCATATTCCATGTCCTGGCCCGTTTTCGGGATGCAACGTATCATGTTGCAGACTTTTCAGACAACGAGTAAGGAGCCTTAGGTCGTGGTCTTTCACTCAGTAATGTCGTTGGAGTTGATGGACTCACTATATCTTCCAAGCCTTCCGTTGTTATCGTATTAGGTGGCCTTAAGCCATATTTATTGTAATAAGTTCTCTTTTTGAGACATTCGATGTAATAAGTGTGTGATTGCTACTCTGTTATAAATCCTCAAGTATTGTGCATGTCAGCATTACCGATCCATAGATGACACTGATGCACATAGATCAGACTGTTTGAGGTCTGGTCGCTACACAAGGAAAAGAAGAGGAGTCAAGACCATGGTGGCCCTGATCGCCTGGCAAATCTGGCTTGAAAGAAACAGATGCACATTCAGTGGAAAGACGCCAAGTGCACTCAATGTAATAGAGGCCTACCAGAGAGACATCGAGTAATGGAGACTCGCCGGAGCACATGCCATAGCGCCCCCTTTCGGGGAAACAACGTGAGGAATAGACCTAGGTTTTTTCTATACAGCTGAGAGGGAGAGGGCCCATGTTGCTCCCTCCTCCTACGCCTCTGTAACTCCTTTTCTCTTCATTGATCACTTGATCACAAATTTTGTAACTCTCCCCTACTAAGCCAATGAAAAGCCAGCAAGTCTAGATCTTTAAAAAAACATAGTTGATTGGTAAACCCTGAAAGTTCTGGAGATAGGATTTGATCTCGCTGATGATTGGGCTTCCTGTCGACCTGCACTCCGTCGCCATGTATTCATCTATGATAGATTTGCAGTCCGATTCAATGGTCACCCGCGTCCAGCCCTTCTCCATTGCAGTATGGGTCAGTCACCCCCGACAGCTTGCGGCCCATGGCTAGCATAAGCTCTCCACCATGGTCCCGAGCCACTAGCCCGATCGCTGATGATCCCCCATTCACATCCAGAGAAGCATCCATGTTGATTTTACACCATCCTTCTTCCAGCGGTTTCCATTTCTCCTTCTCGAGACTTCTCCCGTCGACAGCTTCAGAAGGAATTTACAGAGCTTGAATGAGTTCCTTCACTAGGACCGTTGACCTCCCGGGTTGGTATTTGACCTACTCATGAGTATAAGTGTTCCTGCTTGATCAAATTATCCACATGACTGAGATAATAATGGCCGCTCGGTCTTTCCCAATGAAACTGGGATCAAGCAAGTCCCTCGACCACGTAGCTAGATGTAGCCGTGGTAGCTTAAACTCGAAGGAAGTTTCTGCCTCTCTCCAGAATAACCTCGCGTGGTCACATATCACCAGAGAATGAAATAGCGACTCCTCCTGATGGCCGCACATTGGGCATGTAAGATCCTCCCCTACATGTCTTCGGCATAATTCTTCCTTTGCCGGCAGGAATCCTTTAAGGACCCGCCACCAAAAAACTTCTTATCTTTGGTTGTACCTTTGAAAGAACATGCGTTGCCCCCATGTTTGGTTTTGGTAATTGATGACAATATCTATGGACTAATGGTTGCCTTGAGTTATATTTGAAGGTTTTGTCCATAGGCTTTTCTTGGACTACATGTGTTGGTTTCAAGGAGAGTTTGTGTCGACCAAGGTGCTATTCAAGAAATTACCTAAAGATTGGTCATGTGAGAGGTTGATCAAGACTAAGTAAAAGAGTGAATCAAGTTGATCGACACACAAAACATAGATGTTGTACCAAGAGGGATCAAGTGATGCCATAGTATGGTAAGCATTGTCAATTACGCTTTGTGTACTAACCCATGGTCTTTGTGAGAGTTCTCTGTGGAGTTAGGTTTCCGTGTGCAAGTTCAAGTGATGCAGTGCTTGAAGCTTACCGGCCGTTGTGGTGACAATGGACTTATGAAGATGTGCCGAATAGTGGCTCACCCATAGTGGAGTATTGGGGAGCAATCTACTAGTCTTCACCAAGCCAACACAATCAAGAAAGGTGGTCCAACTTGAGGAAGTCAAGATCGTCTACATCTAGCTCAAGTGGACTTTCTGCAAGGCAAAGGTTTGCCCTTGATATGTTTTCTATTTTACCGGTCTCATGGTGGTAGTTGGGAGACCGGGTTATAGGATCGATTGCCGTACTATCAAGGGGGATCTTGATGGGTAGCTTGATCGTATCCTTCGTAGAGATCTCAAACCATTGCATCCTTACATCATCTTTCTTGGTTCTTGTTTGGTTCTCTTTGTGAGTCTTAGAGCTTATGGTCATCTTGATGACAATCTCGAGTTCATCGAAAACGGAGTTCTCATGCTTCTTCTATTGCGTTTTTGGTGTTGGAGGTTTTACCGATCTTATTCAAGGAAGGTTTCTCACCATTCTCTCTTGGGCCTTTTATAATTTCCTTCTTATTGTTATTTCTATCAGGATTGTGTTATCCCTTGTCGCTAGCTTTCCAACGAACTTGGTTTTGTTGAATTCGGAGTCCGTTTGCAGAAGTTGTGTCAGTTTTGGTATCCTTAAAAAGGTTGTAGCGGTACTACCGCCCATGGGAGCGGTACTACCGCTTGGAGGGGATGTAATTTTTTACTACCGCTCTTGGGAGCGGTACTACTGCTTGGAGCGGTACTACCGCGGCTACTTCCGTGGCTACTTCGCTCCGGACCAAAATCTCGTCATAAGTCTAGCGGTGGTAGGCACGGATGTATTTTTTTTTAATACCGCTCGCAAGAAGTAGTACGGCTACCCTTTGAGGTAGTACCACTACCCCTAGTGGTAGTACCGTGAGGACGAGTGTTAGTACCGCTTTGTGCAGGCTGTGAGCATAATGGTTGGATTTCTGCCCCACCTATAAAAGGGGGTCTTCTTGCCCAATGAACCTTATCCTTTGAGCTCGTGTTCTTCCCCCATTGTTGACCTTCTTCGATCTTGCTTTCTCTCAATCCCTCATATGATTCTGGCTAGTTCTTGAGGGAAAAGAGAGAGGATATCTAGATCTACATTTCCATCAATCACTTTCTCCTCTATGTGAGGGGAACCCATTGGATCTAGATCTTGGAGTTCTTTGTGTTCTCTTCTTCGTTCTTCCTCTCATTTTCCTCCCTAGCATTAGTTGCTTTGGTGGGATTTGGGAGAGAAGTACTTGGGCGCTCCGTGTGCCCTTGCCATTGCATTTGGTGCATCGGTTTGAGTTCTCCATGGTGATATGTGGAAGTTACAACTTGAGAAGCTTGTTACTCTTGGGTGCTTGGTACCTGAGGGAGTCGGATTAGGGGGTCACCGGATAGCCGGACTATATCCTTTGGCCGAACTATTGGACTATGAAGATATAAGATTGAAGACTTCGTCCCGTGTCTGGATGGGACTCTACTTGGCATGGAAGGCAAGCTAGGCAATACGGATATGTATATCTCCTCCTTTGTAACCGACTTTGTGTAACCCTAGCCCCCTCCAGTGTCTTTATAAACCAGAGGGTTTTAGTCCGTAGGACAACATACAATCATACCATAGGCTAGCTTCTAGGGTTTAACATCTTTGATCTCGTGGTAGATCAACTCTTGTACTACTCATATTATCAAGAACAATCAAGCAGGACGTAGGGTATTACCTCCATCAAGAGGGCCCGAACCTGGGTAAACATCGTGTCCCCTGCCTCCTGTTACCATCCGCCTTAGACGCACAGTTCGGGACCCCCTACCCGAGATCCGCCGGTTTTGACACCGACATTGGTGCTTTCATTGAGAGTTCCACTGTGTCGTCATCATAAGGAGGATGGCTCGTCTCGTTGTCAAGGACAACATCACCTCTATGGGAGCCCTAGCTGTAGGCCAAACTCTCCGATTAGGAGGCTTCGTCATGACCGCCCGCTCGGCCGCTGTGCCGACGATGACTTCTCGGGTCATCAAAAATAGCCTCCACATTGGCTCGAGATTTGCCGAGAAGATGGATCCAATGGACCTCTCCTCTTTGAACGAGCTCTTGGATCGCATCGCCGCTCTGGGAGTCACTACGGACTACGATCGGATCGGGCTTAAACCCGACCAAAGGGAGATTAACTCTCCGCCGGTCACCCATCAGATAGCGGTGGTGGAGGAGCAATGCGGTGATTCTCCCTCTATCCTGAGGACGAACTATGTCTGGATTCCCGAGCTCTTCGAGCCGGATACCCGCTCATAGGAGAACACCGCCTTAACCCTGAACCCAGAATCAGGTCATATATCGAACCCGCGGGGCAACATCCCGGAGCCCGAACTTCCAAGATCGGAAACTCCCCTGCCCCGGGACTGCAGATTGGGTCAAGGTTTGGACTTAAATCTACCCACCTACCCAGATACAAGCGATCTTTCCCACATTAGGCAAGCGCCTCAAGAGACAGTACATCACTATTGGGCCAGATTCCTCCTTGTAATGAACAAGGTTAAGGACTGTCGCGAGGAAGATGCAATTTCGTTCTTTTGCAACAATTGCACGGACAAGGGAGTCCTCAACGCCATAAGTCGCCGTGACATAGCACACTTCGCTGACTTGGCAGCCATAGTACGGAAATACTGTGTGATGGGAAGTGCCTGGAAAACCCAAACGCAATTTTGGGATAAACCGGCTCTGATAAAACCCCCAGTCCGGACTAAAAGGGTGCACTCTCATAAGTCGCCCAACTCAATTACAAAGAAGAAAAATCCCACTACAGGGCGTGGAACCGTGTTGGAGGGATGACTTAACGGGCCCTGCAAAATCCACAGTACATCGGATGCCATATCAACACACAACCTTAGAGCATGTTGGGTATTCCGGCAGATGGCCAAAAGCGGTGAGGATCTCCTCACCCAACATATCTCAGAACACCTTCCCACGGATAATAATATAGTATTAGTGGTCTTCGAGACCTTCGCCTCAAATAATAGGCGTAAGCGAGCACTCCGCAGCCTTGCCGAAGTCTGCCATGTGGCATCAATAAATCCATGGAGCGACACGGTTATTACCTTCAATGCCAGTGACGAACCTAAATTCCGAACAGCCCGAGCACCAGCCGCTTTGGTCCTCAGTCCAATTGTGGATGGCTTTCGGCTCATGAAGGTGCTCATGGACGGTAGCAGCGGATTAAACCTCATCTATGAGGAAACTCTCCAAAAAATGGAAATAGACAGCAACCGTATTGAGCAAAGCAGTACGACCTTCCGAGGAATCATCCCTAGTCGGGAGGCACGTTGCGCTGGGAAAATCACACTTGATGTGGTATTCGACACTCCGGAGAATTACAGGCCCGAAGAAATTACATTCCAAGTGGCCCCGTTCAGTAGCGGATACCACGCCCTTCTAGGGTGGGAGGCATTCACGATTTTTCAAGCCATACCCCATTACGGGTATATGAAGCTCAAAATGGCCGGACCCAATGGAATCATCACTCTAGTTAGTGATCCGGACATAGCACTCCACGCCGAGAACAAAACAGCCGCACTAGCCCTCAAGACATTATCCGAAGCCCTTGTGGTAGAGGAGTTAACCACGCTGCGCTCCATGGTGGATAGGGACGACGTGATACTAGACAAAAGATCCAAGTCCACCTCCTTTAAACCAGCGGACAAAATAGTCAAATTCCAAGTCCATCCAACGGACCCCACAAAAACAGTATCCATCGGGGCACGGTTAAACCCCACTGTAGACGCCGCACTACGGGAGTTTCTGCGCGAGAATTGGGACATATTCGCCTGTCATACTTCAGACATGCCAGGAATCCCACGCAGATTAGCCGAGCATAGCCTTAATGTCCTAGAAGGATTCAAGCCGGTCAAGAAGACTCTTCGGCGTTTCTCTGAACCTAAGCGACAAGCCATGGGAGAAGAGCTAGCCAAGCTACTGGAGGCTAGATTTATTAGAGAAATAAAACATCCGGACTGGCTAGCAAACCTGGTGATGGTACCAAAGAAGGACAAATCCTGGCGCCTATGCGTCGACTTCAAAGACCTTAATAAGGCTTGCCCAAAGGATCCCTTTCCACTCCCTCGCGTCGATCAAATCATCGACGCTACCGCAGGACACGAATCATTGTGCTTCCTCGACGCATACTCCGGTTACCACCAGATTAAGATGGCGGAGTCTGATCAAGCCGCAACGGCATTTATCACGCCATACGGCCCCTTCTGTTTTAACACAATGCCCTTCGGGCTCAAAAATGCTGGCGCAACATATCAACGCATGATCTAGACATGTCTGGAAAAGCAGATCGGCAAGACTGTGGAGGCATATGTAGATGATGTGGTCATTAAAACCAGACACGTCGACTCTTCAATAGACGACTTGAGGCTCACGTTCACCAATCTCCGAACATACGACATTAAGCTCAATCCGGAAAAATGCGTTTTCAGCGTTCCTGCCGGAAAGCTCCTGGGCTTCATCGTCTCCAGTAGAGGAATTGAAGCAAGTCCGGCTAAAATTCGAGCTCTGTCGCAGTTGGCTATCCCAACCGACCTCAAGCAAATCCAGAAATTTACTGGATGTGTGGCGGCTTTAAGCCGCTTTATCTCCCGATTAGGAGAAAAGGCACTTCCCCTTTATCGCCTTATTCGGCGCACCGAACACTTCGAGTGGACGGACGCAGCCATGGCCGGACTGGAAGAAATAAAAGCCATCCTGGCCACCAACCCAATCTTGGCCACGCCAACTGTTGGTGAACCAATGCTATTATATATAGTGGCAACTCATCAAGTTGTAAGCGCAGTGCTCGTCGTCGAACGAGAGATGGACGGACATAAATTCCCACTTCAAAAGCCGGTATATTATGTATCCACCGTCCTCACCCCATGCAAATCACAGTACCCACATTATCAAAAGATAGCATACGTGGTATTCATGGCATCCCGGAAATTATGACACTACTTTCAAGAGTGTTCAATCACGGTGGCCTCCGAAGTACCACTCAATGACATAATAAACAACCGCGATGCCACGGGTCGGATTGCCAAATGGGCCATCGAGCTCCTCCCGTTCGACATAACATACAAACCACGACGAGCCATTAAGTCGCAAGTATTGGCCGATTTCGTCGCCGATGGACGGAAGCCGAACTCCCTAAAGAGTACGGCGCATACTCCAATTGGATCATGCACTTCGATGGCTCTAAAATGCTGGCTGGTCTCGAGGCTGGCGTTGTCCTGACGTCCCCCACCGGAGATACAGTACAATACGTGCTCCAAATACTATATACAGACTCCAATAACGCGGCCGAATATGAGGCCCTTCTACACGGTCTTCGGATGGCAGTCTCCATGGGCATTCAACGCCTGGAGGTGCGCGGGGACTCGAACCTTGCAATATCCCAAATAAATGGAGACTTCGATGCCAAGGATCCGAAAATGGTGGCATGTCGCAACACCATCCTCAAAATGCCAGCTCGGTTCGAGGGGCTTGAATTCCACCATGTGGCTCGGGAAAACAACCAGGCAGCGGACATCCTCGCCCGTATCGGCGCTAAACGCGACCCTGTCCCACCGAACATCTTCCTGGAAAGACTGTTCAAACCATCCGTGGTATGGGAAGGGGACACCGGCAAAAATAGTCCGGACCCGGCCACAACCCCAGATAACGAACACTCTGACACAATCAGAGGTTCCGCCACCGAAATAACACCTTCAGCCCACGTGATAATGGCTGTCATCGCCCCGTGGACAGAACCATTCCTGGCCTACCTAACTAGGCAGGAACTACCCAAGGACCAAAATGAGGCATGCTGCATAGTGCGGCGATCTAAAGCCTACAAGGTCCACGAGGGAGAGCTTTATAAGAAAAGCACAACCGGAGTCCTTCAAAGGTGCATCTCCGAAGAGGAAGGGCGGAAGCTTTTGGCAGAAATCCATGCCGGACTTGGCGGCCACCACGCCGCAGCCCGGGCCCTTGTAAGCAAGGCCTTCCGTACAGGTTTTTATTGGCCGACGGCCCGGGCAGATGCACAGCATATGGTCCAACATTGTGTTGGTTGCCAACTTTTTGCAAACCAAAGCCACAGGCCACCTACCGCCCTCCAAACAATCCCCATTACTTGGCCCTTTGCGGTCTGGGGGCTTGATATGGTCGGACCCCTCAAAGGGGGAACCCATAAGAAAAAAATACTTACTGGTCATGGTGGATAAATTCACCAAATGGATAGAAGCCAAACCTGTCAAAACGGCTGAATCCGGACCGGTGATAGACTTCATATCCGGGGTTGTACACCGTTATGGCGTCCCCCGCAGCATCATCACTGACAATGGCACAAACTTTACAACCGACGAGGTGAAACTTTGGTGCAGTAACATGGGCATTCAGCTTGATTATGCTTTTGTCTATCATCCGCAAACTAATGGTCAAGTCGAACGAGCGAATGGTCTTATCATGAGCGGCATTAAACCTAGATTAGTGTCACGCATTGGGTAGAGGAGCTCGATTCCGTACTATGGGGGTTGCGGACCACGCCGAATCGCACTACCGGATACACACCATTTTTTATGGTGTAAGGCGCTGAGGCTGTGCTGCCTTGCGACATAATTCATGACTCACCTCGAGTGTGCATGTACGAAGAAAGAGAGGCTGAGCTCGATCGGTAGGATAGTTTGGATGCCCTGGAGGAGGAACGCGACATAGCAAAGGCCCATTCCGCATTCTATCAGCAACAGGCTCGAAGGTATCAAAGCAGAGAAGTACGGGCCAAAACGTATAACGTTGGCGAACTAGTTCTATGCCTGCCGGAGAAGAAAGAGAACAAGCTCAAGCCCAAATGGGAAGGTCCCTACATTATCAACCAGGTTATGACCGGTGGAGCATACCGTGTGCGCGATGCATCGGATAATCGACTCGAGCCAAACCCATGGAACGCAGCCAGACTCCGAAGATTCTACGCCTAGGGTCGGACTCTATGTTCGTCTCCTTACCTCCATCAATTTTTTGCACATATGTTTTTTCTCTCTTTCTTTCTCTTTTTCTCTTCACGGTCCTAAAAGGCTACACTTGTGTCTTGATTACACAATCTTGATGCGCTAACCGCGCTCAATATACCTGGGGGCTTCTTATACAAAAGCTTAATCTAATTATCTTTCCGGGCTTTATGCCCCGCACATGTGTTATTCTTCTGCATGTACCTTTTTTCTCCCTTATATGCATCGATATGACTTAAGTTTTGGCCAAGATGGGTTGCCTGGCTCTTGTATTTATGCCCTACGTTCCCGTTAATTCGGCTAGGGCATAAGGGGAGCACCTCTGCGATTGTTACTGCCGGGTCAGCCGGATGTGTACCTCAGACTGGGTGAAGCCGAAAGCTTGCGTTCTTAAGGGAATATTCGGTCGGCGAATAAAAGATGACTTTCATTTAATTTACTACACGCCCCCAGATGTTTTTAGCCTGCGTCTCGCAGTTCGGACATGCACATTAGGGCATGCGTACCCAGGGAAAGGAACCCTTAACGAAACTATTCTCCCTGGAAGATGTTTCTTACTATCCATGTAATATAACATAGCTAGTTGGGTACTTGCCTGTTCAAGCACTTATGACCCCTACGCCTAGTTTCCATGCATATCCCGGTTTTTACATAACCGAGTGGGTATTCGGATACACTCTGGACTATCGGATCCAGAGGTCGAAGCAAAAAGGTCCGCCATGACAAATGATTTACAATCCGGTTAGGGACATTACATATGTCACTTGAAGTACATAGTCACTAAGACTGATTAAATTCTTCCTCTATACCATCCAACAGGCTGTCTGGCCTACAATCCTGTTGGGAATACTTTGCGGCTAATTCTACTTGGTCATACACTAAACTGACAGGGGTCTCTTTCCCATCGGGCCCCACGGGTCCGAACTCAGCCATGTGGTTTGGGTCCGCCTTGGTATATCGTGTCTTCACCATAGCCCAGGCTTCCCTTGCACCTTGCTAGCAGACTGATATCTTCCATAATCGGAAGCGTCGCCGTGCTCCCTTGAGCTTCTCTATAAGCTCCCCCATGCCTCCTGGCGGGGACGCGGATGGCCACAAGGCTTGGGCAATACCCTGCATCACCTGCCGAACTTGTTCGTGCAGTTGTGAGAGCTCTAATAGAAGATCACCCGAAGTCCCAGGCATCTCCTCCACGGGACGACCCGTCAGCATACGTGCAGACATAACGCTGTTAGCAGGCTTCTTCGCCGAACTCCTTTAAAAAGTTCGTTCAAGCACTTACTAAAAATGCCGCGTCGAAGCCGTTTATTCTCCTTCACGGAGTCCGCAAGCTAGGCTCGGACATCCTTCAGTTCCACGCCCAGCCGGATATTGGCGTCTTGGAGATAATTTTTCTCCTGCCTCACTCGCGTTAGCACGCACTCGCCAGCATTTAGCTGTCGATCATCACGTGCCGTATCCGCCTTCGCGGCCTCCGGATTCACTCCGGGGCCACCTGCAACATCGGTTGTTAGGTGTGCATACATGTCGCATACTACCTGGTACCCATATTCTTTGCAATAGTCAAAAGTGTTACTAGGGGGACCCTTTTTGGACTCCTTCCATGCGGCAACAGTGGCTTCCAGCTGGGCCTTGCACTCGTCCAGCTCTTGAGACAATTGGGAATTCTTCTCCGTAAGAACCTGCACAAATAATGATCCTTAAATCAGTTGCGTCAACTGTTTCAAGTCTCAGGGGCTACTGATATATATAATCGTCAGATTTGCTTACCCGTATATCCCTTACATACTGGTTCGTGGCTCTGGCTAGACCATTTTGAGCGGCACGGATGTACGCATCTCCAGAATTGAAGGCATCAAATGCCTCTAGTGAGAAACAAGCGTCACAGAGTATGGCTTTGCGACGCCTGTGATTCATGGCACTCTCCACTTTTGAATTTGTAGCAGATAGTCCATCTGGATCCTCTGTAGGAGGAGCATCCGGCGTCCGCTCCATGCTGGCTTCCGCCTCTATGTCCGGCCCTGGAGCCCGACTGGTGGATGCATGATCGGCAGCCTCTCCGGATATAATCTGGCAAGTGTTCTTTCTATTAAAGAAACATGGACGTCATTATATTTTGAGAAAGACGACAACCACGGAGCAAGGTTTTGTGTCATATCTCTGCGCTGGCGTCTCCGTCTTGACCGCCTTCCTTTTTGGCCTACCCGGCTTCGGTGCCTCGTGTTGGCGAGTTGTTGTGGGTTCGACACAACGTCCCGAATGCCTTCCCTGTAAAACACCATATGTGTACAGTAGGTGAAATGTATAAAAGGGGATCCTATTTTTGGGAGTTGGGATTTTTGGTTTTTCTTACATGCGACGCAGGGAGTAGTCTGGGATAGTCGGCCGTTATGGCCACCATGGCGTCATTACAACTCAATTGATAGAATTGCCTGTCTATCAGCTCCACGAATATGTCTGGATCCTCTTCGAGTCCGGGACCGAGGGCCTGACCAGGATCCTCTGGTTGTGGAGGTGGGCTGTTGACCTCCTTACGGCTTTTCACAGTTCCTGCCGTAAAATGGCAAGGTTAGTACCTACGATGAAGGATGTGGGAAGAATGAGAGTAAAGAGGTATAACTCACCCAGCTTGGAGGGTTGTACATGGAGAATCCATCCCGTGGCTTGATATGGATGAACTCCTCTTCCTCTCCCTTGCACAACTCGGACATAATTTTTGCTAAAGCAGCAGCGGAATCTGGTCCCTTACGCCCGCAACGGGTGGCATCATCTTCCCCGTTAAAACACCACAGGGGGTGCCCTCGATATTGAAGTGGCTGCACTCCCCACATTATGCATATTTACATAACCTCGATTATTGTCAATCCTGATTGAGCCAGCACTTTAATCCGGTTCATCAGGTAGAGGACTTCTCTGTTGTCTTCCTCTTGGGGGCTCAGTGGGCGCCAGCTTCGGGGTTTCTTCAGAGGAGCATTGTTGAACTCACAAAGACCCCACCGAACAGGGTCTGGAAGGGGGACGTCCTCCATATAAAACCACTCTAAAGGCCAATCTTCGGACGTCTTCTTCGGAGTACCGGACAGGTATCCGGTTTCGGCGATGCGCCATATTTCGGCTCCGCCCACCTGATAAAGTGACCCCTTCTGTGTGCAGGGCACAAGGCAAAATAACCTCTTCCACAACTCGAAATGAGCCTCGCAGCCCAGAAATAGCTCGCAAAGGGCAACATATCCGGTGATGTGTAATATGGAAGCAGGGGTGAAATTGTGCAGTTGGAGGCCGTAAAACTCCAGGAGCCCGTGGAGGAACAGATGAATTGGAAATCTGAGTCCCCTTAGTAAGTAAGGGACAAGGCACACCCGCTCCCCCTTGGAGGGGCTGGGGAAGCTCTCCACTTGCTCCCCGCCACTATAGGTGGCGAGGCCGGCTCGGACGGGGACCAAATACGCTGGAGGGAGAAATCCCTGGGTCTACAGCTCTACCAAACGACTGTGCGGGACGGAACACCTCTCCCAACCACCAGGCTTAGGGCTATGGGGGCGAGAGGAGGAGCTGCGGTGGTCGGCCATGATGGAATGGATTTTTTCCGAGCACGCTCCGATGGATTCTCGCTGGGGGAGAGGGTGTGGATTGGATCTAAGAATCCCCATCCCTTTAATAGACAATTTATTTACCTGGCTAGGGGGGCGAATGTAAAAACGCCCTGGCTCCTCGCACTCGCTTGACCGTGGAGGGTGGCACTTATTGGGCACAGAAGCCAAGAAGTCCAACATTTATGGGAGCCGGACACTACTTAACAGATATTCAAGATTTGGAGAAGAACCCGCCTTGCAATGCCGAAGACAATACTACGCGCCGGACTCATCGTCATTGAAGCCTGGTTCAGGGGCTACTGAGGGAGTCCTGGATTAGGGGGTCTCCGGACAGCCGGACTATATCCTTTGGCCGGACTGTTGGACTATGAAGATACAAGATTGAAGACTTCGTCCTGTGCCCGGATGGGACTCTACTTGGCGTGGAAGGCAAGCTAGGCAATACGGATATGTGTATCTCCTCCATTGTAACTGACCTTGTGTAACCCTAGCCCCCTCCGGTGTCTATATAAACCGGAGGGTTTTAGTCTGTAGGACAACGTACAATCATACCATAGGCTAGCTTCTAGGGTTTAGCCTCTTTGATCTCGTGGTAGATCAACTCTTGTACTACTCATATTATCAAGAACAATCAAGCAGGACGTAGGGTATTACCTCCATCAAGAGGGCCCGAACCTGGGTAAACATCGTGTCCCCTGCCTCCTGTTACCATCCTCCTTAGACGCACGGTTCGGGACCCCCTACCGGAGATCCGTCGGTTTTGACACTAACAGTACCCTTGAGCTTGTTCCTCTTGGGTGCTTGGGCGCCCTAGACGGTTGGTGGTGTTTGGAGCTCAATCATTGTGGTGTAAAGCTCCGGACAAGCGTCGGGGTCCCCAATTAGGTTGTGGAGATCACCCCGAGCAATTTGACGGGTACGGGTGACCGCCCCCAAGGGTTGCCAAAGTGTACGGGTTTGGTGACCACCCCCAAGGGTTGCCATTTGTACGGGTTCGGTGACCGCCCTTGATACGTCTCCAACGTATCTATAATTTTTTTATTGTTCCATGCTATTATATTATCCATCTAGGATGTTTTATATGCATTTATATGCTATTTTATATGATTTTTGGGACTAACCTATTAACCTAGAGCCCAGTGCTAGTTTCTGTTTTTTCCTTGTTTTTGAGTTTTACAGAAAAGGAATACCAAACGGAGTCCAATTGACGTGCCAATTTTTGAAGATTTTTTCTGGACCAAAAGAAGACCCCGGAGTAACAGAGTTGGGCCAGAAGAGTCCCGGGCCGTCCACGAGGGTGCCCCCCAGGCGCGTGGGCCTGCCTCGTGGATGACTCGGGCACCTTCTTGACGTGAGACCGACACCAAAAATTCCTATAAATACAGAAACCTCCACAAAATAACCAAGATCGGGAGTTCCGCCGCCAGAAGCCTCTATAGCCACCGAAAACCAATCTAGACCCGTTCCAGCACCCTGCCGGAGGGGGGAATCCCTCTCCGGTGGCCATCTTCATCATCCCGGCACTCTCCATGACGAGGAGGGAGTAGTCCACCCTCGGGGCTGAGGGTATGTACCAGTAGCTATGTGTTTGATCTCTCTCTTTCGTGTTCTTGAGTCGGCACGATCTTGATGTATCGCGAGCATTGCTATTATATTTGGATCTTATGATGTTTCTCCCCCTCTACTCTCTTGTAATGGATTGAGTTTTCCCTTTGAAGTTATCTTATCGGATTGAGTCTTTAAGGAAAACACTTGATGTATGTCTTGCATGTGCTTATCTGTGGTGACAATGGGATATCACGTGATCCACTTGATGTATGTTTTGGTGATCAACTTGGGAGTTCCGTGACCTCGTGAACTTATGCATAGGGGTTAGCACATGTTTTCGTTTTGACTCTCCGGTAGAAACTTTGGGGCACTCTTTGAAGTTCTTTGTGTTGGTTGAATAGATGAATCTGAGATTGTGTGATGCATATCGTATAATCATGCCCATGGATACTTGAGGTGACATTGGAGTATCTAGGTGACATTAGGGTTTTGGTTGATTTGCGTCTTAAGGTGTTATTCTAGTACGAATTCTAGGATAGATTGAACGGGAAGAATAGCTTCATGTTATTTTATACGGACTCTTGAATAGATCGATCAGAAAGAATAACTTTGAGGTGGTTTCGTACCCTACAATAATCTCTTCATTCGTTCTTTGCTATTAGTGACTTTGGAGTGACTCTTTGTTGCATGTTGAGGGATAGTTATATGATCCAACTATTTTATTATTGTTGAGAGAACTTGCACTAGTGAAAGTATGAACCCTAGGCCTTGTTTCCTAGCATTGCAATACCGTTTGTGCTCACTTTTATCATTAGTTACCTTGCTGTTTTTATATTTTCAGATTACAAAAACCTATTTCTACCATCCATATTGCACTTGTATCACCAATTCTTCGCCGAACTAGTGCACCTATACAATTTACCATTGTATTGGGTGTGTTGGGGACACAAGAGACTCTTTGTTATTTGGTTGCAGAGTTGTTTGAGAGAGACCACCTTCATCCTACGCCTCCCACGGATTGATAAACCTTAGGTCATCCACTTGAGGGAAATTTTCTACTATCCTACAAACTGTCGGCATTCTGGGAACGGGGGTCCCCAGACTTGTCTGCCTGTGGCCTGCGGCGTGGCTCGAGGAGGGGCCCAGCACGGCCCATCTTCATCAACACAGACCCAAGACCCTCGCGAGGGGTCAAGCCTCGCGGGGCGGACGACACGGAGCTTCCTCAGGCACGGCCTCATCAGGCTCGCTCGCGAGGAGGCGGAGAGATCAAGGCGGCGTACCTCACGAGGTGCCCGTGACGCAAGCGATGACGACCAAGGGTGCCAGGTGGGCGCCAGCCCACGCAGTGTCCTCCTTTCATCTTTGGTGCAAAGGGAGCAAGAGCAGGCGAGAGCATCAAGCAAAGGCACCCGTTTCGGTGCAATGAGACCAAGACCGGCCCAACGGCAGGAAGGAAGTCATTGTGGAGCCCAAGCCAGCGTCACTGCCAGAGCCTTTGGCAGGCGAGGACCAACTTTAGTCAGGATAAGTGTACCAGATGTTCCCCTTCAAAATGGCTAACTGTTGGCGCCCTTCCCGCTCCATATTTGGGAAGAGGCCCAGGGCCTTTGCCTATAAATAGGACTAGCCACCCACAGGGTAGAAGAGAGATCGGATCGAAATCAGAGAGAGAATCGTGGAGAGAGAGAGAAGGGTGACTAAACTCCTCCTAGCAGTTCATCCCCCCAGCCAAGAATAGACCCTCGCAAGGCTGTTCTTCCTTGTATTTCTCATCATCATCAGCCCAAGAGGCAATCCACCAAACCACACACTGGAGTAGGGTGTTAGACCACAACGGTGGCCCAAACCAGTATAAACCATGTGTCTCTTATGATGTTCTTTCCATAGCTTAGATCTTAGCGAGGCGGAGGGGTGCAGGTAGGTAGAAGGCGAAATCTCCGCGCGCACCCCAGTGTTCGAACCTCAAGGGTCTGCCGGAACCCGAAATTCGACATTTGGCACGCCAGGTAGGGGTGCACCGGAGTTTTCCCTTCCGCCACCGCCACGACCTGCCTCGCGATGAGTAGCGCGTCGCCCGCTCTGGCCACCGGCGCCAGCACGGGGGCCAGCGGGCTCCGAGCCCTGGCCCCAGCCCTGCAACGGGTACGGTGGCCGGACAAGTTCAAGCCAACAACGCTGCTGCGCTACGGTGGCGCGATTGATCCGCTGGCCTTCTTGCTGGCATACGAGGAGGCCATCCTCGAAGCTGGAGGTGATGATAGGGTCATGGCCAACTGGCACCCCATGGCCCTCACCGGCGCTCCGCGTGCATGGCTGCTCCACCTGCCGGCAGCCTCCGTGGCCTCTTGGGAAGAGCTCCGTAGCCTCTTCCCCGCCCACCACGCTACACCAACACCCCCAGTCGTCGCGGCCCTCCTGGGCGGCTCGCGGGCGCCGCCTACAAGTCACCACGTCAAGCCGTTCATCCGCCGGGTCAGCGCCGCTTCCACGCGGCAGGGGGCTCTCCCGGACCGGGCGACGCCCAAGGCCGGCCTGACCTTCAGCTTGGAGGACCACCCCTCCAACTCGGCCTGCTCGGGTGCGCTCCCCATGCTGTGCACTCCCACCATCTGCCAGGTGGTCGTCACCAGAACTCTCATTGATGGCGGTGCGGGCCTCAGCGTGCTCTCGGTTGAGGCCTTCAACCTCCTCTGCATACCCCTGGAATGGCTGTAACCTAGCCGGCCCTTCTCAGGCATTGGGAGCGGATCATCCAGCTCCTTGGGACAGATCCAACTCCCAGTAACCTTCGGCACCTACAACAACTTCCGCATGGAGCTGGTCGACTTCGACATCGCCCCCATCCTCCCCTAAAACGCCATCCTCGGCTACCCAGCGCTGGCCCAGTTCATGGTTGCGACGCACCCGGCGTACAACCTCATGAAGATGCCCGGGAGCAGCGGTGTCCTCACCGTGCACGGGGACATCAGAGACGCGCTGCGAGTGCTCAAGCTCGCCTTCAAGACAGCGGCGTCGGCACAGCCCGCCGACTCGGAGACCCCCGAGCCCAAGGGGGCTAAACCCGCCAAGAAGAAATAGTTATTCACCCAAGACACGGCAGAAACCAAGCAGATACCCGTCGATGAGGACGGGTCCACCAACGCCACTTTCACCATAGGCGCCAACCTCGAGCCCGAGCAGGAGGAGGCCCTGGTCAGGTTCCTGCGTGCAAACAAGAAGGTATTCGCTTGGGAGCCTGACTAGTTGGCGGGGATCCGTAGGAGCGTAATCGAGCATCACCTCAATGTGTGCCCCAACGTGCGCCCTGTGAAGCAGAAGGCAAGGCGGCAGTCCACAAAAAAGCAGGCCTTCATCGTCCAAGAGACCTGCAAACTAGAAGCCGCTGGGGTCATTCGCGAGATCCGATACCCGGATTGGTTGGCCAACCCTGTCGTTGTGCCAAAGAAGGGAGGGAAGGAGCGCATGTGTGTCGACTTCACCAACCTCAACAAGGCATGCCCGCAAGATCCGTTCCCTCTCCCCCGGGTGCTTCATCTCCAAGTTGGGGGAGTGAGCGCTGCCCTTCTTCCAACTAATGAAGAAAAAGGGGCCCTTTGAATGGACTGAAGAGGCCGACAAGGCGTTCCAGGATCTCAAGAGATACCTGACCAGCCCTCTGGTCATGGTGGCTCCGCGCCCTCAAGAGCCCCTGGTGCTTTACCTCGCCGCCACTCCCTACTCCGCCAGCGCAGCCCTGGTGGCAGTTAGGGAGGAGCGTCGAATCAAAACCACAGCAGCAGCCCGGGACAAGGCAAAACAGGAACAAGGAAGGCCCACAGAAACCGCCACCGCGGCTGAGGAGGATCAACCGCCGCAGAGGAGTGCACCGGAGGCGGAAGAGGCCCCTCTCCCAGATGGCCAGCCTCAGGAGGCCTCATCACCTCAGGAGGCGCCATGGTCTCCGGAGGGCGCCACCAGCGCTGACGCACCCAACCTCGTTGAGCACCCAGTGTACTTCGTCAGCACAGTGTTGCGGGACGCGAGGGCACGGTACCCCATGCCTTAGAAGCTCCTCCTCGCGCTACTGGTGGCCTCACGCAAGCTGCGACACTATTTTCAGGGTCACCCCATCAAGGTCGTCTCGTCATACCCCCTGGAGAGAGTGCTCAGGAGCCCTAACTCAGCTGGAAGGGTCGCTGAGTGGAACATAGAACTGCAAGCGTTTCAGCTCGAATTCAGCACAATCAGAGTCATCAAGGGAGCAGCATTAGCGGATTTTGTGGCAGAATGGACGGAGGCACTAGGCCTCAAGGCCGACGAGGATCGGTCCCTCTCCCCGGGAAGCGAGGCACCAGAAGGCTGGGTCATGTACTTCGATGGGGCGTTCTCCGGGCATGGCGCTGGGGCTGGGGCGGTGCTTATATCGCCCACTCAGGACAAGCTCTACTACGCTGTACATCTCTGTTTCCAGCAAGGTGAAAAGGTCTCCAACAACATAGCGAAGTATGAAGGTTTAATAGCGGGCTTGAAGGCCGCAGCTGCCCTGGGGGTGAAACGCCTCACCATCAAGGGCGATTCGCAGCTCCTTGTCAATTTCTCCAACAAGGTGTACGAGCTGAAAGATGAGCACATGGAAGCCTACCTTGCGGAGGTCCGCAGGATGGAGAAGAAGTTCTGGGGGTTGGAGTTGCAGCATGTGCCCCGTGGCACCAATCAGGAGGCCGACGACATCGCCAAACGGGCGTCCAGGCGGTTACCTCAGGAGCCTGGAGTCTTCGAGGAGCGGCTCTTCAAGCCCTCAGCCCTGCCGTCATTGTCAAACACGGCTCAGCCTCGGGAGGAGCTCCCCCAGCCACCTGCCTCAGGAGCCCCGGTCTGTGGCCCGGCCTCAGGAGCACGCCTGCTCCTGATGATGGAACCTCAGGAGGGGTGCTGGATCACGGAGCTCTGGAGTTACTTAAGACAAGGGACCCTGCCGGAGAAGGAGGAGGAAGCGGAGCGTGTGGCACGGCAGGCCACAGCATACTACATCAAGGATGGAGAGCTCTACCGGAAGCGACCAAACGATGTATCCCTGCACTGCATCTCCAGGGAGCAAGGAAAGGAACTGCTGGAAGATATACACGGCGGAGACTGTGGACATCATTCATCATCATGGACCCTCGTCGGCAAGGCGTTCCGCAGTGGGTTTTATTGGCCCACCGCACTCAGTGACGCCATCAAACTGGTGAAAGCTTGTGAGGCCTGCCAGTTCCACGCCAAGCAGATCCATCAGCCAACAGGAGGCCTACAGACTATACCCCTTTCGTGGCCATTCGCAGTCTGGGGGCTGGACATCCTGGGCCCGTTTCCTCGGGCGCCAGGGGGCTACCGCTACCTCTACATCGCCGTGGACAAGTTCACCAAGTGGGCTGAAGTAGAGGCCGTCCGCACCATCCCCGCGGGTTCCACGGTCAAGTTCATCAGGGGCATCGTGAGCCGGTTCGGGGTGCCGAACCGCATCATCACAGACAATGGTTCGCAGTTCACCAGTAACCTCTTCAAAACATACTGTGCTAACCTTGGAACGCAGATATGCTACGCTTCGGTGGCGCACCCCCGAAGCAACGGCCAGGCCGAGCGAGCCAACGCAAAGGTCCTGAGGGGCCTCAAGACCAGGACATTCAAGAAGAAGCTGGAGGCCTGCGGCAGAGGTTGGTACGATGAGCTTTAGTCCGTGTTGTGGTCCATCCGCACAACCGCGACCAAGCTGACTAGAGAGACCCCGTTCTTCCTGGTCTACGGAGCCGAAGCGGTCCTCCCTCATGAGGTCAGATGTCGCTCCGCGCGGGTCCTGGCGTTCGACGAGGCGCAATAGGACGCCATGCGGGGGATGGACCTCGTGCTGGGGGAGGAACGTCGCCGAGAAGCCGCGCTGCGAGCGACGAGGTACCAACAAGCGCTGCGACGATATCACTGCCGCAACATCCGCCCCAGAACTCTCGAGGTAGGAGACCTCGTGCTCAGGCGGGTTCTCTCCAGGGAGGGACTGCACAAGATCTCTCCCATGTGGGAGGGCCCATTCAAGGTTGTTCATGTTTCCAGGCCCGGCTCCGCGCGCTTGGAGACTCAGGAGGGGGTGCCGGTCCAGAACGCCTGGAACATCCAGCACCTCCGAAGGTTCTACCCCTAAAAAGGCCCAGAGCCTGTGAAGAAGGTGAATGCCTGTGAAGATTATCCTTTTTGGAAAAGGCCCAGAGCCTGTGAAGAAGGCGAATGCCTGTGAAGCTGTCGCGTTTTGGAAAAGGCCCAGAGCCTGTGAAGAAGGCGAATGCCTGTGAAGCTGTCGTGTTTTGGAAAAGGCCCAGCGCCTGTGAAGAAGGTGAATGCCTGTGAAGCTGTCGCGTTTTGGAAAAGGCCCAGAGCCTGTGAAGAAGGCGAATGCCTGTGAAACTATCGCGTTTTGGAAAAGGCCCAGAGCCTGTGAAGAAGGCGAATGCCTATGAAGCTGTCGCGTTTTGGAAAAGGCCCGGAGCCTGTGAAGAGGGCAAATGCCCGTGAAGCCTGCTTCCCCCAAGAAAGGCCCGGAGCCTGTGAACAAGGCCAACGCCTGTGAAGCTCGCCGCCCGTGACACTCTCACGTAATAATGAGTTGGGGCTGTACACGCCCCGAAGTCTCAGGAGCGCCGGCCTCAGGCCCTAGGGCTCCCTCCCACGCCCAGTGGCAGCACTTAGCTCCGCGCTGGTGAGAAGACGCCGAAGACTAGATTAGGTGCCGGACGCGGTTTTTTCGTTTGCTTTCCGCAGTTGGCTTGTTCATTCTCATTTGAAGTTTTATTAAAGCTGTTGCCGTCTTTGGCTTGTGGTTCTTCGACTTTTCACTCTCCTGCCTCGATTTCTCCTATGCAAGGCCTCGCGAGGGGGGCAGCCGAGCGCCCTCGCGAGTGTTCTTGTCCTAGTTGTTCAAAGGTTTCGCGACCTGGGTCCATTACAGGAGCACCCCTCCAGTTCGTGCCCCACGGGCACCACGACACAAACACAGGGCCTGGGTCGGTTTCCCCCCCACGGCTGGGGCCAGGAACTATCCACGCGCGGGCACGTAGCCGGAAGGCATGATAACGGAAGCAAAGCGATGATTAATAGCAATAACCCAAACACGCCCCCGCGGGGCTCCACGCTACTGTCTTTTTATGCAAGAAAAAGGAAAAGAAAGAGCAAATCAGGCGCAGCTCGCCTCACACCGGCCTGCAAGGAAGACTCGAGCTGCCTTCGGGGCTTAGGCAGACTCCCTCTCGCGCTTCACCAAGGCGCGATGGCGGGCAGACACGCTACCACCTCCCCAGCAGGTACGACGGCGTGAAGGCTGACCGCGGCCACCGCTAGAAGAGTCACCACCTGAAGAAGAACCAGTGAAGCTCAAGGAACCCTGAGCGCCGCCAATCACGCGAGCGTTGTCCTCTCCATCATCGCCGGGGCTGGGTTCCCGGCCGCAGTCGTCGTCCTCAGGGCAGCACCCTGCGCGGCGACCATCTTCCCCAAACACCCTCACGTAGAGGGTGGCATTGCCGTCAAACCTGAAGTGCAGGGTGCACCAACGGCTCAGGCCACGCGCGCGGGCAAACGTCTGCCAACCGCGGGTCAAGGCCAGGCTCTCGGCTGTGGAGACCTCCAGTGAAGCCCATGAGGCCCGACTGCAGCAGCCGTCTGCCTGAAGCCAGAGGCCGCCCGGGGCGCCGGCCAGGAGCTTGCCGAGGAGGAAGCGAGGAAGTTCAAGCCGGGTGCTAGTCAGCTCCGCCGACCACACAACGAACTCCGGCAGCACCTCTGCAGCGCGAAAGCGCGGCCTAGGGGAACACGCGACCGAAGCGCGCCCCCCGGTCGCAGCAGTCCGCTCGTCACCATGCTGGAAATCGTCTCCATGGCCGCGGGAGCTGCCGTGGTGGCCACAGGATGTTTGCGAGGGCGCCCTCGGCCAAGCTTGGGCGGGGGAGAGGCAGGCTCAACCTGGTGAGCCTTCCCCTTCTCTGCGGCCGAGAACCTCCTCGACGGGGTTATGAAGAAGAAGGAGAAGCGAGGGGGGATGAACTGGAAGGGCGCGCGCCGATCCGTACTTATAGCCGGCGAGGGCCAACCGTCGGCCCCCACGATCGCAGGTAATTATGACCCTCTTTGCATGCAGGGACTTGTCCAATCCGCGCAGTTGCCGAGGCACCGTGGGGAAGTGGAGACGCCCACGTCCAATCAACCGCCACGTGGCCCCCAAGGCCGCAGGCTGTTAGGGCCCGCGGCGCTTCGCTCTTGCCCTTTCGCCTCCCTGCACGGCCAAGTCCGGGCGTGCCTTGGGCCTGGGGGCTACTGTCGGCGTTCTGGGAACGGGAGTCCCCAGACTTGCTTGCCTGCAGCCTACGGCGTGGCTCGAGGAGGGGCCCAGCACGGCCCATCTTCATCAACACAGACCCAAGACCCTCGCGAGGGGTCAAGCCTCGCGGGGCGGACGACACGGAGCTTCCTCAGGCACGGCCTCATCAGGCTGGCTCGCGAGGAGGCGGAGAGATCAAGGCGGGGTACCTCACGAGGTGCCCGTGACGCAAGCCATGACGACCAAGGGTGCCAGGTGGGCGCCAGCCCGCGCAGTGTCCTCCTTTCCTCTTTGGTGCAAAGGGAGCAAGCGCAGGCGAGAGCATCAAGCAAACCCGTTTCGGTGCAACGAGACCAAGACCGGCCCAACGGCAGGAAGGAAGTCATTGTGGAGCCCAAGCCAGCGTCACCGCTAGAGCCTTTGGCAGGCGAGGACCAACTTTAGTCAGGATAATTGTACCAGATGTTCCCCTTCAAAATGGCCAATTGTTGGCGCCCTTCCCGCTCAATATTTGGGAAGAGGCCCAGGGCCTTTGCCTATAAATAGGACTAGCCACCCACAGGGTAGAAGAGAGATCGGATCGAAATCAGAGAGAGAATCGTGGAGAGAGAGAGAGAGAAGGGTGACTGAACTCCTCCTAGCAGTTCATCCCCCCAGCCAAGAACAGACCCTCGCAAGGCTGTTCTTCCTTGTATTGCTCACCATCATCAGCCCAAGAGGCAATCCACCACACCACACACTGGAGTAGGGTATTACACCACAACGGTGGCCCGAACCAATATAAACCCTGTGTCTCTTGTGATGTTCTTTCCATAGCTTAGATCTTAGCGAGGCGGAGGGGTGCAGGTAGGTAGAAGGCGAAATCTCCACGCGCACCCCAGTGTTCGAACCTCAAGGGTCTGCCGGAACCCGAAATCCGACACAAACCTCTGCACTTAGAGGCCCAACAAAGTCTACAAGGAGAAGGTTGTGTAGTAGACATCAGCCCTCAAGGGTCCCTTAGTGGAATCACGACATCTTGCATTGTGCGAGGGCGTGAGGATATTGCGGTGGCCCTAGTGGCTTGTTTGGGAGCATTGTACCTCTACACCGCACCAAACGGAGATTAGCATCCACAAGGGTGTGAACTTCGGGATACATCGAACATCGTCTCCGCGTGCCTCGGTTATCTCTTACCCGAGCCCTTTACTTATGCACTTTACTTTGTGATAGCCATATTGTTCTTTGTCATATATCTTGCTATCACATAGTTGCTTCTCTTGGTTAGTATAAGTTGTTGGTGCACATAGTTGAGCCTAGTTGTTTTAGGTTTTGTTCTTGACAAATTAACCACTAGCTAGGTTTATTCCACATTTGTTAGCCTAAACCGTAATTATTTTAAAGCGCATATTCACCCCCCCTCTAGGCGACATCAACGATCTTTCAATTGGTATCAGAGCCTCGTCTCTCTTTATAGGGCTTAACCGTCTAGAGATGAAGGATGTCTGCTAGGGGTTTAGGATTCTCTGGCACTCTTAGTTTCAATGGCACAAATTTTGATGTTTGGGTAATTTGCATGCTTAATCTCTTTAGGGTCTTGGGACCAAATTTAGAGTGAATTGTAGATATGGGATTTTCTCCTCCAAAGGATCCCCAAAGATTATCTTCAGAGGATGAGAAAAACTCTTATCTCAATGCTCAAACTTATAATGTGCTTTTTGATGCTTTGAGCAATGTAGTTATATTTAAACTCATGCCATTCCGGAATGCTCATGAGTTGTGGACAAAGCTTCAAGATAAATATGGCGTGTCCAGGATTTGTGGGGATGATTGTTCTCCCTCCACCTCTGACCGTGTTGCCTTCTCAACTTCTTCTACGTCACCTACATGTGGATCGCCACAAGGTAATTATATGGTGAGTAGTGTTGGTCATTGCAATGATGATAGTGTGCTTATCATTGATGACTCTTCATCACTATCTTATTGCAATGCTCCATCTTTGGATTTTAACACTTCGTGCACCTTACATGCCTCACATGTTTGTGTTGATAGTCCATGCATATCATGTAGAAATTGCTTGACTAAATCTCATGATGATATGCTTGCTATATCTTGTTGCCATGAAAAAAATGCATGTATTTCCTTGAGTTGTTGTGCTTATAATGTAGAGGAAACCCAACACACTGTGGAACAAGAAGTGGTCTTGAACGATGCTTCAAGCGATCCTACATCATCATCGATTGCTTTTTGCCTTATGGCTAAGGCTTCAAAGGTATCTCCTAATTTGAACCCCAATATGTCTCTTGATGATGATGTTGATAATGATAATGATGATAATGATGAAGAGAATGACAATGTTGCCTCCTTAAAAATTAAGGGGGAAAATGATTTTTAAAGCTATTCATAGAAATAAAATTGCTCGTTCCAACTTCATGGAAATCATGTCCATTGCCGTTGAGGGCAAGAAATATATTGAGGAGTTGGAATCTCATATCAAGGAGCATGAGGTCACCATTGATAAAATAGAAGGTCATGAGCATGATTACGCTAATGAGATTGCAGACCTCTCTCAAGCTCTTGAACTTGAACAAACCACCAAGGAATCTCCTGAGGAGACTTTTTCTCTATAATTATATAGAGTGAAGGAATCTCATGACAGAGCTCTTGAGGTGGCCAATGTTTTTGAAACTAAAAATGAGAAGCTTGAATTTGCGCATGCGAAACTCCTTGAGGACTTTGGGCACCTCAAAAATGGCTCAAGGGTCATTAAGAGTGAGCTCATCAAACTCACCGAGTCTCATGCACAACTTAAAGCTTCATATTCAAAAGAGCTTGCCAAGTTGCCTTCCCCTCTTGCTATTATTGATGATGCTTGTGCTACTAACTCTATTACTTGTGAAGCATCCATGTTGAAGGAGAATGTTGAGCTACGGGCTCAACTTGAGTTACTATCTAGAAATTATGAGAAATTGGAAGAAAGTCATGAAAAGCTCTCAAACTCTCATGATGGTCTTCTAGTATCCCATAATGTGCTAAATATAGCTCATGAGGCCACGATTGCTAAGGTAACACCTAGTGAGCCTCATGTTGATACTAACACTACTACAAGTCAAAATGCTATATTGCCATGTGCTAGTCCTTGTAATTCATCTACTCACAATGTCGGTACATCTTGTGATGAATTTCTTTCCTTGCCTTGTTGCTCTAACGATGAAGCTTATACTTCCTATAGTACTTGTGTTGAGACTAACCATGTAGAGGAAATCAAAGAGCTCAAGGCCCAAGTCACTTCACTAAAGAAATACTTGGAAAAGAGTCATGAAGGGAAATCCACACTCAACAATATCTTGAGTGTGCAAAAATCCCCCAATGACAAAGGTGGACTTGGATTCAACTCCAATAATAAGAAGAAGTCCATGGTCAACAAGAATAAGGGCCAAGAACAAGTCAAGAATTCGGCCAAGATTGTTTGCTTCAAGTGCAAAATTGAAGGGCATCATGTTAGATCTTGCCCATTGAAGAAGAAGGCCATTAGTGACAAGCAACAAGGGAATAGGCCACAAGTTAAATCTCATGCTCAACCTCAAGTTTAATAAAGTCCACTTCCCAAGAAGACTCAACGTAATGCTTCTCTTGTTGAGAAATCAAGTGAGAATAAAATGAAGAGTGGACGTTGCTACTTATGTCGTGAGAAAGGTCACGTCGCTTCTTCACGCACTAGTGGTAACTTATCCAACCCAATTATTATTGATAATACCTATTCTCTTGGGAAGGATAAGGTTGGCAATGTGTTTGCTAAGTTTGTTGGTACTCAAAGTGGTGTCATGAAAAAAACCATTTGGGTTGCCAGGCCTATTGTGACTAACCTCTTAGGACCCAACTTGGTTGGGGACCAACAAGCTCAAACTTGATTAATAGGTGTTTTTGGAGGGCATTGGAGACTTGGCTACATTATAAAGAATTAAGGGGACTTCATCATTCTTATTGTCTCAGGCCAAGTCAATTGGGTTATAAAGTTTCTACACTATATCCAATGTGCCTCCTTCCGGTAACTTGTACTTAAATTGTTTACATTAAAAGTTACATGCCCCTTTGCATGTTTTGGTTTTGTTCCTTGCATGTGTTTGTATACGTTGTGTCTCCAAATTACTTATATGTTGGTTTGCACATCATGTACATGTGTGTCATACGTTGAGCCTTTATGCATCTTGTTTGTATCTTAGTTGGCTCTTGTGAGAGATTAATGGAATATCCCATTGTGGGGGAGTGATGTACTTTGTGCACCTCACAATCCTATAAATGTGTGTACATGAGGAATACCATCTAGTATTGATATTACAAGATTATCTAGTCGCTATGTGGTATGTCTTCTCATGAAAAATTCAAATTCTAAATAGTCCATTAATTATCACTTGTTGGATCCTCTTATTGCCTCTTGTTAAGTTTTTATTAGTATCACATTATTGGGGAGTAATATGCTATGTGCATATTACAAGCCTAGAAAATGTGTACATTTGAGATATTGTCACCTATAATTGATATTGTAAATTATCTTGTTCCTAGGTGGCATGTTAGCTCTACAAGTTGCAATTTGCTTGTGTTTGGTGTGAAGATGATGTTGGATATCCTTGCTATCTACCAACGGGAATTATTTCCAAATACTTCTTGTATTTTGACAATTGGTACACACTTATGTGTGGTAGAAATTATTGATCATCTTTGCATTGGCCTTTGCTTCTATTTGCCTTATCTCTTGCCTAGGATTGTGTCAACTCCCATTGTATTCCATACCACTTGTGGATCTTGTTATTTCCTTGAGCTTGTCTAGTGTTTGTATAGATATAGTGAACGTGGTGATCCCATCTTGTGCTTTTTGTATTCAAATGCACAATGCTTGGGGGAGCTATCCTATTTTTCTTAGAACGCTCACCGTGTGATCCTTATCAAGTGTGTGTTGGTGGAATGCAAACGGTTTCTTTTTGGTACTTTGTGCCATCATCGAACTTTGTAGAGCACTTCGTTTGTTTGGAACCGTTCTCTCTTTTAGGAGTTTGACATATTTCTTTTTGCTTGTATCAATGGATATCTCATTCCTTGATGTATCTTTCAGTTGATGTCCTCCAAGTGTTGATTTATTCATTTGGTATCTTTTCTTCACTTGGTATTTCTTTGCCAATTGGTATCGGTTCTTGAAAGTCTTGAGCATGCATATTAACTTCATATAGTTTCTTTGGCATGCTTTCTTTCTTTCTTTCTTTGACCCAATATATAGGGGACACTCCACCAAGTCTCAAATTGGATGAGATGTGCATGAAATTATTTTTCATATCTATATGCACATATTTATGTGGAGTTTGTCCTGTATATTGTTGGTTCACTAACTCTTTGGTCCCAATGAGTTTGGGTACCGTTTTGTTTGTGTTGTTGTTCTAGGAACAATTGGAGATGCATTGGATGCTCGGCTCACTCACAAGGAAGGTGTTGTCACCATGTGCTTATTGGAGTCAAGCTAGGATGATCAATGAACTACCATCTAACTTCAATTGGTATCTA
This sequence comes from Triticum monococcum, assembly GCA_034509565.1. Lineage (NCBI taxonomy): Eukaryota > Viridiplantae > Streptophyta > Magnoliopsida > Poales > Poaceae > Triticum > Triticum monococcum. Next base: position 87,066,514 of record CM067843.1, read on the forward strand.
CTACATACTTCCAATGTTAACTCGGTAACAAGTATCTTCATATACTTCATGCACACATTTCTTGCATCAACCTTTTGTAGGTTGTATCATGGCATGTTATTCATTCTTTCTTGTGATACTTGTTTCCTTTCTTGAAGCATCCCAACAATGACCTCTTATTTCTAGTTGTGATGTCTTTGATGTTCGTATGGTTGGAATTCATTTATATACAATAAGACCATATCTATCCATGTGCTATTCTCTCAAGCAAATTTATTATTGGTATATTTATGACTTCCTTATGGATATCTTGTTCTTTCCTTTTTGTAACTATTTCGTGTGTATATCCTTCTTTGTGGATTGATATCATCATGATTTTCATCTACCTGGAATCCTATACCCTTGAGAGAAGTTACATCTATAGTTGATATCCTTATTCTTTCACGTCCACCTTTCCTTGGTGGTTATGTTAAAGGATTTATCTTGAGTGCGGATCTTATATCCTTGCATCTTGATGCACTTTGTTGTGGTGAAGATATTTTTTCTCTTGCTTGTCTTGATGAGGCTTTTGCCATTTTGATTGGTATCCCTCCTCTTGACAAAGTTATCATTTTCTTTCTTCACCATGGGTTGTCACAAGTGTTGGTTATTCATTGTGCATATTGAGTGTGCTTGTGAACCCATTTGCTTGGTGTGTGTGGGAAGGACATGTCATGCACCTTGTATCTCCACTATTCAAGCCTATGTTGATGCTTAATGCTCACCCTTACATTAGTATTCTCAAGTGCTTTGCCATGACTCACACACATCATTCTGGTTGACCCTACTCTTAAGTTTCCTCTTTTATATGTTGCTCAACCATTTGTTTGTTGCAAGTGCTAGGATTTGTTTCCTACATGTCCACTTGCACTTGTTGTGAGTTTCTATTGATTTTCGGGGAGTGATGATCCTATTTTTGTGCACTTGGTATCCTAACGCAAATATTCTAAGGAGTGCACAAATAATGGGGAGCTTCACTAGTGCCTTTAGAACACTCTGTTGCTCTCTTGCGCTTGTCGTGAGGTTCTATTGATCTTGGGGGAGTGATGATCCTGTTTTGTGCTCGTTGTATTCAATTACCACCGCCACCATGGCTTTGTCGACGACGACGATTCTGGTCGAGTCCGACCCTACCACCACCACAGTTCGACTCGTCGTCATTTGCTGGTTCGAACGGGCCCGGCCGCGCTCGAAACGGCCGTCTATTGGCGAAATCCGACCACCTCCCGAGGCCTCCGCCGCGTTCTGGCATCGCCGCTGGCGAGTCGCCGGCCCCGCTGAGCTGGCACCGCGTGGGACCAACCCACGGTCGCTGACGAGTGGGCCCTGCGCCCTTTTGACCGCGTTGACCAAAGTCAACGCGGGGCACTGTTCATCCCTCTCGCTGACGTGTGGGTCCCCCAGTAGTTAGGCTAATTAATCAAGTTTCAAATTAAAATCTAATTAGTTAAACTGTAATCAGACACTGACACTGGGGCCCACACCTCTAATTATCTCTACTAGATTAGTTTTATTCCACTACTAAAATAACAGAGGCTGACATGTGGGTCCCACTGGACCCACATGTCAGGTTTGACCTGGTCAGCCGTCTGTTGACCTGCTGATGTCACTGTGACATCATGCTGGCGTCATATGTCTTTTTCTGTAAATAAAATAATTCCAGAAAATAAGAAAATGTGTAGAAATTCATAGTAATTAAACCGTAGCTCAGATGAAAATGTTTTCTATATGAAAGTTGCTCAGAAAAATCCAACGAATCCGAATACGCGATCCGTTCATCTGTCACATGCCCCGAGCATGCTGAACATGGAACTTTCCCCCTCTTTTCCTCTGTCCAGAATCCGCCTAACACTGGGAATTCATCCTCGGATGTTTATCCCCCCCGTCTGCAACGTGTAGTACTACGTTAGGGCAACCCTAGCTCTGCCCGTCGTCATGTTATGCCTTGTGATGCATTGATTGCTTTGTATTTACTGTTTCTTCCCCCTCTTCTCTCCGGTAGACCCCGAAACCGATGATGCCGCTGTGATCGACTACGTCACCGACGACCTCTTCTTCTTGTCTGAGCAACTAGGCAAGAAACCCCCCCCCCCCCTCGAGCATTCCGATATCGCCCATTTCTTTCCCTCTCATGCTTGCATTAGAACTGCTACTGCTTTCTGTATGATCGTACTCTGATGCATAGCCTGTTGTTGTTACCTGCTTTCATACCTTACCTGCTTATCCTAAACTGCTTAGTATAGGATGGTTAGTGATCCATCGGTGACCCCACCTTGTCCTAGTTCACCGCTTTATGTTCGATGACTCGATCAACGTGATCGACGTCCAGGCCCCGACACCGAACATCACCCCCCTAGTTATACGACTCTGCAGAGTTACCATCGAGTGCCGAGGGTGGAACCTCTTACATCACTCCTGATGAGATCTCCGTAGTGTAGCTTTACGGTCGAGGTCATCGAGGGTGATTTCCTCCTTAACTACTTCCGTTATGGCTCCGTCGTGCAACCCATCAAACGTGAACCTCGAGGGTGGATCCTCTTACGTTCACCTTGATGAAAACATCGAGTGGAATTCACCGGGGATGATTCCTCAAGTTTTCCCCTTCGTGTTAGACACACAGTTACTATGGTTACTATGACTTTGCACTGAACCATGTTACTAAAGACGGGTCGACCCTGAGTGGTACCCGCGCGAGCTTAATTGCGAGTGATGTGGAGTCGGGTTGACCTGGAAGGTGCCCGCGAGATACTTACGAGGCGTGGCCGGGCATTCTTAGCCCTTGCCGCAAGTACTCGAGATGGGGCGACGGGGTCACATCGATCGTGAGTCTCTGCTCGTTACCGCGTGCTCCTAATCCACTATGGTTTGGATATTTGATCTGAGGGGGCTCTGGCCTGATAGCACTAACCATCACGTGGGCATAGTATGGGCGTTCTGCATCGTATACATCAGCCGAAGCCTAATTGATGTCAGCGACTGAGCGGCGCGCACCGGGTTGGACTATGTAAGCTCCTACCTTGTTGAAGGAGGTAGCTAGTTCTGCTCACTGTCCGCGTACGCAACGTGCATGAGTTCCTGGGGAGATTGCCCATGACCCTTGGGGGCATAGGTTTAGACCGGCGTGCTGGCCTCTCTATTAAGCCTAGGTCGGGTTGCGGTGTATTGTTTGGCCGAGGCTGGGCATGACCCAGGAAAGTGTGTCCGGCCGGAGTTAATCGAGCATGGTGGGTAAGTTGGTGCACCCCTACAGGGAAGAAAACATCTATCGATAGCCTATCCTATGGTAATGGACACTTGGAGTTGTATCCCGATCGATACAACTAGAACTGGATACTTTTGATGAGAAATGGATTGTGATGAGACTTTGATATGAGATGATAACTGGATAGTATGGCTCTGGGATTGTTTTCTTGCAGGGAGTCGAGAAAGGATCTCTGGTCGAGGTTGATAACACTTCTACTACTTTACTTTATGCTACTCTACTCCCTCCTATTGCTGCAAGATGGTGGTTTCCAGAAGATGCTAGTCTTCGATAGGCTAGGCTTTCCCCTTCCCTTCTGGCATTCTATAGTTTAGTCCACATATACAACCCATTCCTTTGATACAGATGCATACTTAGTTTAGATCTGATGTAAGTCTTGCGAGTACTTTGGATGAGTACTCATGGTTGCATTGCTACTTATTTTCCCCCATACCCGATTGTTGCGACCAGATGACGGATCCCGGGAGCCTAGCGACGCCACTGATGACTACTACTACCCGGAGGATGACTACTATTACGTGAAGACCGCAGACGACTAGGAGTAGTTAGGAGGCTCCCAGGCAGGAGGCCTTGCCTTTTCGATCGTTTTTGCTTTTGTGCTAGCCTTCTTAAGGTAAACTGGTTTAACTCATGTCTGTACTCAGATATTGTTGCTTCCGCTGACTCTTGTGTATTCGAGCTTATGTATTCGAGCCCTCAAGGCCCCTGGCTTGTAATATAAAGCTTGTATTATTTTAATTTGTGTCTAGAGTTGTGTTGTGATATCTCCCCGTGAGTCCTTGACCTTGATCGTACACATTTGCATGTTTGATTAGTGTACGGTCAAATCGAGGGCGTCACAAGTTGGTATCAGAGCCGACTGCCTGTAGGTAGCCCCCCTTTCCAACTCCTTGGCCGAAGTTGAGTCTAGTCACTACAAAAACTTTTACTAACATGGTTGTGTGTCTTACGGGCACATGTCGCCATTTGTGTGGTATTAGGATCTTTTATTCCTCGTCTATACTCTGGGACTCTGATCTCTCTTCTATTCAGGTTAAATGGTTTTACTAACTGAACATTAGGATCTCGTGATCACATCCGCCCGAAGAGCCTCTTATTTCAGATGATCGCCTGCTGCATCAGAAGATTCCGAAGATCCTCTATGATATTCTCTCGAGACTTTGTGCCTGTTGCCTTTGCAATTCCTTACCACCAAAATATCCTTATGGATAACTACACACACTTACCAATCTTACATTATGTCCCATTGATCTTGTTATTACAAGATACCTTGAAATACTTTGGAATTTCCGAGAATCCTTTGTGCCTACTGCCTTGCAGCTTCTTTTCCGCCTGAATACCCCCCTACGAATAATTCCTCACACTTATCGAGGATTCGTTCATTCCTAGTTGATCATATGTATCACAAAATTCTTCGAGTGCAATTCGATCTACCGAAGATCCACTAAAGCCTAGTGCTCCCGAAAGTTTTGTCTCCCTGCATTATGGTTAAATCCATATGTCTAGCAATATTCATTAACATCCTTTGTCCTTGTCATCCTGAGCCTATTGATTCTTTATGTTGCGATTGCTCGCAATCATCAGCCGAACCCTGAAATTTGACCTTCCTGCTCATAAGTCATTCTGGACATGAGCTGGATCTCGGCAAACCAAACCTTAATTGATTGTCGATCTATATCTATTCAACTTACTTGTCTTTTTATCAGAGTGTCTGCTTTTGATCTTCTAATTTGGAAATCATAATTTCTTTGCGTTAAGCATCGAATTATTCAATTGTTTCTATAATCCAATGCCTTTGCATTCTTTTCTTCTCCTGATTGAATATGATACTCAAATCAGATCCATTGAAGACCGTTGTATCGTTTGTTGGATTATTATCTGGCAGTTCCCTTCATGTTCAAAATTTTATGCACTTTTCCTCGGATACATAATGCCTTTGGTAAGTTGTATCATGTCCTTTTGTCAAACATGCTTTGCTTTCGAGCTTGTGTTAATTACTCCTGAAACTTGTAGTATAAGTTCCAAAGATGCCCCAAGGGGTTGAACTAATGATTTCCCTAATTTGTGTGAACCCGAAAATTTCTATGGGTCATACTCTACTGGTGTTACGCCAGATAAAAATTTCTACACTAAAACTTCGTCAAATGCGAGAAGTAATTGAGAGTTTATGCATTGAAGAAGTGGGAGTCGACCTTGAACTTTGTGTTCATGCCCATAGACACGATGTAGATCTTATCATGGAAGCTTCTCATACAATTATGGTTCCCTTGGTACAAGCTCATCTTGCATGTGTAAATTGGTTCCTTGCAATCGTGGTTTCGACCATATTTCTCCTTGATTCCATTTCCTGGACAAGTTAAACCACTTGTCTTCTGCAGATCATTTCATCTGTCCAACATCTATGTTGATCTACCTCGAGTATTGCCCCCTGTTCTCTCGAGGATATTGTGTCATTGCACTACCCTTGAGAATTCTCATTGGAATGATACTCCATCACATCATTCCCAGCCTGATCGGCTATATCATTATCATGCTAAATTTTAACCATGCTACCTGGTCCTTCTCGGAGCACAATTTTCGATGATGAGCTAAGCTTACATCGATCTTCCTCGTAATATCATTTCACCTTGAACAACAAGCTTGATTCCGAGTTTGTGTCGTACCCGTAGTCCCCATAACATTTCGCTTCATCATTTCTTTGAATTGATGTCATCGCCGATCAATTACATCTTCATGAAACCTCTCGACAAATGTGTCGTGATCATCATCAACATTCTGAGCTTTTCCAGGATATCAATTGAATACATGATGAGAAATACCATCCTTGCCTCTTGATGGTTTGCGTCGGCACCAACAACTTTCTTGTCTTCCCCCAACACAAACTTGTTCATATGATTTTGGAAATACATCCTTTTTGGCATGTCGATGGATTGCTACTGAGCCCGTCGGCCACACCCTCATCTTTTCCCTGCTAATATGGTATGACTTATTATCTAAGTTGTTTCCGATGGATCCTTGGTGTATCCAAAGAGTGACCTTTGCTTGAAACCATGTCAATGCTATCTCAAGCATGTCTGTGGTAATCCGATCTCCAATAAGAACATTTCAAGCATGATACTAAATTTTCTTTATCAATTATCCAAACACTGTTGTATGGGTAATGTCATGAAATTTCTTTCCCTTTACCTAATTGGTTATCTACTTACTATCCTGCCATGGATATCTTGCTCTGCTTGTCCTTGGGAAGGATATACCCCTGAAATATGTGTTTAAACACATTTTCCTTTCCATTGTTCTGTTTAATCTGACAATTACATTTTCCTTTCCATTGGTTTCTTTAAACCTTATTGTGATCTATATTATATAAGCAGTAATATTTCCCTGCTTATATCAACACCTCATTGTATCTCTCTGTCAGTAAGACCCTGTTACTATTGTTGGTGACATTCCGGTAGCCACCGATGGACGAGAACTTTGCCTAATGGCCCGCCTCATTCAACGAGCAGGAAAATGGTTCTCTTCGTCCCTCGCCCTTGGTACCGATGTTGTTGCCGACATAACTGACAAGCTGCCCTCTGACATGCCTTGCTATCATGACCGTGCAAAATGCTAGCGCCCTTTCTACTTTTAACCCACATGGTGGGCCCATAACCCACCGTTCCATAGGATCAAAACCTGCTCTCCTGTACCCCCCTGTTTCTAAGGTTATTCCTCACGCTTGGCTTCTTATCTTGTCACGAGCCACCTTCCGAGAGATGATCTATTCCTGATGCTCTGAACTCCTTTCTCACACTCGGTTCCAGTATCAACCGTTTGTCCATGCGTTTCTAACTTCCTATCGTACCTTCATACTTTGCTCTTGATGTTTTATTAAGTTTCAACTCGAGAGATACTTCTGCCTCATTACCTGCATTGTTCACCAGACAATTAACCCTATAAGGGTCAGTTCACCTGAAGTTACTCTTTACTTCCCCACTTAAATCTCGGGACGAGATTTCTTGTAGTGGAGGAGATTTGTAACACCCCCAGTGTCATGCTAAAGTAATCCCCTGATGATGGTGCCATGTCATCACACTACTATTGCTAACCCTCACTTGATCCAAATCACTGTTCTTGTTCAAACTCAAAATCAAAGTCAAAAATTCAAATTTGCCAAACATGAAAACTAAAATGTTCAAAGTGTGGCAAAATAATCGCTGAGTAATTGTCATGTTGGAACCAACCTCTTCTGAATTCCCAAAATGCCCATGGGAATTAATTCAGTGCTCCAGCAGCATTTAAATTGGCCTTTTCAATTTCTAAAATTATTTAGGCAACTCCTTTTGCCCCCAAACTTTTGTTCCATCTCTAGGTATTGTGTTAGTTTTATGTGCCAAGTTTTGTTAAAAACAAAACTCAATTTGGTACTGAAAGAAAAATGCAAAATAGAGCAAATAAAAGAAACAAAAAGGGAAAAAGGAAAGGAAAAAGGCAGGGGAGAGCGAGAGAAAGCCCCTGCCCCACTAGGCCAAACAGCCCAGCTTGCTGTCGGCCCACGCCAGCCGGCCCAACTCCCCCCATCCTAGGCAGTCCACCTCCCCTAGTCACTCTCTTCCTCCCCTGTTCAACCGAGCAGGGGCATGGCCGAGCGCGCCCCACCGGACCGACTCACCAGCGTCGTCGGTGAGGGGATAAGGTCCCCCGACGCCTCGTGCTTCCCCGTCTCCCCTCCCCACTTGCCTCCTCACCTCCTAGATCCACCCGCTCCCCCCCCACTCTGTCTCGCTCTCTCCCTCTCCTCCGAGCACCATCGCCGCCGCATCTTCGTCATCTCTGCAGCCACTGTGCCTTCGACGCGTCCTGGCCGTGCTCGTCGGCATCGCCGTGGACTCCCGCATCTTCTGGACCCGCTGGAAGGAGTCGAGGAGCTCTGCATCGCCGACCACGTCGTCGTCTTCCTCGGGTCGCCGGCGATCCCCTTCTTCCACGACGACGTTCTGCTGCTCCTAAGCGTTCACGGGGCCACCGTGTTCCCGCTAGGTGAGCCTCCGTGTCGCTCCCTTCCCTCTCTCTCATGCTCTAAAGCGTTCCGTCGCCGTCCCCGCGGAGGTGAACTCCGCCGCACGCCATGGCCGCCGCCCGCGCGTCGTGCGCGCTCCCGAGCCCCGGCGCAAGTCACCGGCGTGCTCCAGGACACGCGCAGCGCCCAGTCGCAGCCCCAGTCGCACTCCTAGGCCGCTCCTGCCGCATTTTGATCGAGGCCCGAACACCACCGCCGCCACGGCTTGTGGACGGCGATGATTCCGGTCGAGTCCGACCCTGCCACCACCACAGTTCGACTCGTCGTCGTCTGCTCGTTCGAACGGGCCCGGTCGCGCTCGAAACGGCCGTCTGTAGGCGAAATCCGACCACCTCCCGAGGCCTCCGCCGTGTTCTGGCATCGCCGCCGGTGAGTCGCCGGCCCCGCTGAGCTGGCACCGCGTGGGACCCACCCATGGTCGCTGACGAGTGGGCCCTGTGCCCTTTTGACCGCGTTGACCAAAGTCAACACGGGGCACTGTTCATCCCTCTCGCTGACGTGTGGGTCCCCCAGTAATTAGGCTAATTAATCACATTTCAAATTAAAATCTAATTAGTTAAACTCTAATCAGACACTGACACTGGGGCCCACACCTCTAATTATCTCTGCTAGATTAGTTTTATTCCACTACTAAAATAACAGAGGCTGACATGTGGGTCCCACTGGACCCACATGTCAGGTTTGACCTGGTCAGCCGTCTGGTGACCTGCTAATGTCACTGTGACATCATGCTGGCATCATATATCTTTCTGTAAATAAAATAATTCTAGAAAATAAGAAAATCTGTAGAAATTCATAGTAATTAAACCGTAACTCGGATGAAAATGTTTTCTATATGAAAGTTCCTCAGAAAAATCCAACGAATCAGAATACGCGGTCCGTTCATCTGTCACATGCCCCGAGCAATGTGAACATGGAACTTTCCCCCTCTTTTCCTCTGTCCGGAATCCGCCTAACACTGGGAATTCATCCTCGGATGTTTATCCCCCCCGTCTGCAACGTGTAGTACTACGTTAGGGCAACCCTAGCTGTGCCCGTCGTCATGTTATGCCTTGTGATGCATTGATTGCTCTGTATTTACTGTTTCTTCCCCCTCTTCTCTCCGGTAGACCCCGAAACCGATGATGCCGCTGTGATCGACTACGTCACCGACGACCTCTTCTTCTTGTCTGAGCAACCAGGCAAGAAACCCCCCCCCCCCCCCTCGAGCATTCCGATATCGCCCATTTCTTTCCCTCTCATGCTTGCATTAGAACCGCTACTGCTTTCTGTATGATCCTACTCTGATGCATAGCATGTTGTTGTTACCTGCTTTCATACCTTACCTGCTTATCCTAAACTGCTTAGTATAGGATGGTTAGTGATCCATCGGTGACCCCACCTTGTCCCAGTTGCACCGCTTTATGTTCGATGACTCGATCAACGTGATCGACGTCCAGGCCCCGACACCGAACATCACCCCCTAGTTGTATGACTCTGTAGAGTTACCATCGAGTGCCGAGGGTGGAACCTCTTACATCACTCCTGATGAGATCTCCGTAGTGTAGCTTTACGGTCGAGGTTATCGAGGGTGATTTCCTCCTTAACTACTTCCGTTACGGCTCTATCGTGCAACCCATCAAACATGAACCTCGAGGGTGGATCCTCTTACGTTCACCTTGATGAAAACATCGAGTGGAATTCACCGGGGATGATTCCTCAGGTTTTCCCCTTCGTGTTAGACACACAGTTACTATGGTTACTATGACTTTGCACTGAACCATGTTACTAAAGACGGGTCGACCCTGAGTGGTACCCGCGCGAGCTTAATTGCGAGTGATGTGGAGTCGGGTTGACCTGGAAGGTGCCCGCGAGATACTTACGAGGCGTGGCCGGGCATTCTTAGCCCTTGCCGCAAGTACTTGAGACGGGGCGACGGGGTCACATCGATCGTGAGTCTCTGCTCCTTACCGCGTGCTCCTAATCCACTACGGTTTGGATATTTGATCCGAGGGGCCTCTGGCCTGATAGCACAAACCATCACGTGGGCATAGTATGGGTGAGGGAGTCCTGGATTAGGGGGTGTTCGGGTAGCCGGACTATACCTTCAGCCGGACTCCTGGACTATGAAGATACAAGATTGAAGACTCCGTCCCGTGTCCGGATGGGACTTTCCTTGGCGTGGAAGGCAAGCTTGGCGATGCGATATTCAAGATCTCCTACCCTTGTAACCGACTTTGTGTAACCCTAACCCTATCCGGTGTCTATATAAACCGGAGGGTTGTAGTCCGTAGGACAGAATAAAACTCCATACACAAGAATCATACCATAGGCTAGCTCCTAGGGTTTAGCCTCCTTGATCTCATGGTAGATCTACTCTTGTACTACCCATATCATCAATATTAATCAAGCAGGAGTAGGGTTTTACCTCCGTCAAGAGGGCCCGAACCTGGGTAAAACAAAGTGTCCCCTGTCTCCTGTTACCATCCGGCCTAGACGCATAGTTCGGGACCCCCTACCCGAGATCCGCCGGTTTTGACACCGACATTGGTGCTTTCATTGAGAGTTCCTCTGTGTCGTCGCCTTTAGGCCCGATGGCTCCTTCGATCTTCAGCAACGATGCGGTCCAGGGTGAGACTTTTCTCCCTGGACAGATCTTCGTCTTCGCTGGCTTCGCACTGCGGGCCAATTCGCTTGGCCACCTTGAGCAGATCGAAAGCTATGCCCCTGGCCATTAGGCCAGGCTTGGAAGCCTAAACTACATGGCTGACACCCACGGGGACTTGATCTTCAACGGATTCAAGCCACAGCCAAGCGCGCCGCATTGTCTCGATGGGCATGATATAGCTCTGCCGCCGAACAGCGCTTTGGAGGCCGCACACGCACCAGTTCCGACCATTGATTCGGAGCTCACTGCGCCAATCGAGGATGAGCGGTTGGACGTCACCTCAGGGGCTGCGATCCTAAAAGCGATCGAGCCGAACGCTAGCCCTGCACTCTGCACAACCCGTGACTCCAAGGGTCCGGACTCCACCCCGGACTCCGAACCCCCCGCGCCCATGCTAATCGAATCCGATCGGGCGCCGATGATGGAGTTCACCGCCGCAGACATCTTTCAGCACTCTCCCTTCGGCGACATCCTGAATTCTCCAAAGTCTCTCTCGTTGTCAGGAGAGCTCTGGCCGGACTACGGTCAGCAAAGTTGGGATGCAGACGACGAAGAAATCCAAAACCCACCCACCACCCAGTTTATAGCCACTGTCGACGATTTAACCGACATGCCCAACTTCGTCTCCGAAGACATCGACAGCATGGATGACGATGGAGGAGATACCGACGAACCAACGCCCATTGGGCATTGGACAGCCACCTCATCTCACGATGTATACATGGTGGACACCCCTAAGGGAGACGACAATGAGGAAAAAGGGGAGGAGACGAGAGATCCTCCCCCCGAAAAGCAATCAAGGCGTCGGCGTAAATGCCGACCCAAGCCCCGCCTCGACACAAACCCAGCCATAGAGCAGGACGAGCCGGTAAACGACGGGCAGGCCTTAGAGCAACCGTCCGAACAGGGCGACATGGATAGAGAAAACAAACATCCCTCCTCCGGCGAAAACAGCATTCCGGACGACCGCACGCCGAATAAACTCACGGAGCAGAAGAATCTCCATGAGAGGCTCGTTGCAACTACACACAGCCTAAAAAAGCAGAAGCGGAAGCTAAAAACAGCGGAAGACGCACTCCGGATCAGATGGAGCAAGGTAATCAATGCCACAGATAAGTACGGCGACAGTCGCCGCACTAGAAGCTATCCAAAAAGAAAGCTACTGCCTGAATTCGACGAAGAAGCCCTAGAGCCCTCGCATTCGGAAAATGAAAAAGCCACACGGTCGGATGGATGACCCCATAAAACGACAAGCGGCGCCGCACCTAAATCGGCATGCGACCCACTTAAGGATTCGCATCATGGCCCAGTTAGGTCCATTTATGGGCCAAAAAAGCAAGCTCTCATAAGCAACGCTATGAAGCCATCATCAGAATCCGGCATGCCCAAATACAGGGGTGCCGCACACCCCCTATGTTTCACCGATCAGGTCCTGGAGTATGAATTCCTAGAAGGATTCAAACCCGTAAACATAGAGGCATATGATGGAACAACAGACCCTGGAGTCTGGATCGAGGACTATATCCTCCACATACACATGGCTAGAGGAGATGACCTCCACGCCATAAAGTATCTACCCCTTAAGCTTAAAGGGCCAGCCCGACATTGGCTTAAAAGCCTTCCAGAAAACACAATTGGAAGCTGGGAAGAACTCGAGGATGCCTTCCGAGCAAACTTCCAAGGGACCTATGTCCGTCCTCCGGATGCAGACGATCTTAGTCACATAACTCAACAACCCGGAGAATCAGCTCGGCAGTTCTGGAATAAATTCCTCACTAAAAAGAATCAGATAGTCGACTATCCGGACGCTGAAGCCTTAGCAGCTTTCAGGCATAACGTCCGAGACGAATGGCTCGCCAGACACCTCGGCCAAGAAAAACCAAGAACAATGGCCGCACTTACAAGCCTCATGACCCGCTTTTGTGCAGGGGAGGATAGCTGGCTTGCAGGGTGCAGCCCCAGCGACCCAAGGACATCCGAAACCAGGGATGGAAACGGAAGACCGCGGCGTAACAAAGATCGTCGCTAGACTAAGGACAAAAGTCCGAAGAGCACGGCAGTCAACGCCGGATTCAAAGGCTCACGACAAAATCAGGAAAAATCGCTCCCCGAGGATAACAGGGACGATCCATACAGCCTAAATATAATCCTGGATAGGATATGTCAGATACATAGTACTCCCGCAAAGCCTGCGAACCATACCCACAGAGACTATTGGGTCTTCAAACAATCCGGCAGACTCAATGCCGAACACAAGGGGCTCGACACACCAAGCGAAGACGAGGACGAACCCCAACAGCAGAGCACCAGGAAACAAAAGAACTTCCCGCAAGAAGTAAAAATAGTGAACTCACTTCACATAACAAAATGTGCGGTGCCCGTAAGGCTACGCACCACACGGCCCGTCCCTAAAGGATCCTGCCACTGGTTGTCAAAGCCGATCACCTTCGATCAGCTAGATTATTCTAGGAATATCAAGAATGTAGGATGGACTGCCTTGATACTCGATCCAATAATTGGCGGACTCAAGTTTTCAAATGTCCTTATGGACGGCGGCATCAGACTAAACCTGATATATCAGGATACAATACAGCACATGGGGACAAACCCAGCAAGAATCCGTCGCAGCAAAACCTCCTTTCAAGGGGTCATACCCGGTCCGGACACCCGTTGTACGGGTTTTCTCTGGCTCACAGTCACATTCGGCTCTGCCGATAACCTCCGCTGTGAAAAGATGACCTTCCACGTCGTCCCGTTCTTGAGTCGCTATCAAGCGCTACTGGGACGCGAAGCTTTCGCTCGATTTAACGCAATACCGCATTATGCATCTCTTACGCTTAAGATGCCCGGTCCACGAGGCATCATCTCTTTGATGGGAAAGCACTAAAGTGCGCCTCCCTAAGCGGAGGACAGTGTGGCCGCTTTAATAGCCCCATAGAAAAATGGCCTCACCGGCCAAAAAACTTTAAAATAGGTCATTTCAAGACCACGAATGCGGATAGACGAGTTCGGAGCAAAATCATCATTGATGCAGGCCTAGAAGCCATATACCCCAGCACAAGGGGCTCCACGCATATACAATAAGAGACAATAAAGCTCAAACTTCCATATCTTACTTTATATTTTGCCTATTTTTAACTTTTCTGGCATGACCCAAACTCAGTTCCTCTCTTTTACAGATGAACGTCGTGCGGCGCCCGTCCAGGATACGGCACAACGGAGACACAGGCGCAGACGTGCAGTAGGGACCCGTCCTAAAGGATTCTTTTTAGATTAAGACCCTGCGTAAACCTTTCTTACTGCCTCTTGTTGCTACACCTCCCCTGGTTTTTTCTTTCCAGTATAACCAAGGAGGAGGCTGGCGTCTTGGCATGTGGCCACGTCAAAAATTTTGCGCGTACCTAGACACTAGGGGCTTTTTTAATGAAGAGTGTTGTTTGGCCCGCACTCACAAAGACCGAACGCCTTAGGGAGTGTTCAGCGTCGCGAGTTTTGGCATTATATGCATCAGCTCCGAATCATGTCTTTGGTCAAATGTTGGGTTGCGCGGCTCCTGAGTTCGGCTACCTTATGTTCCGCTCTATCGGCTAAGGTAGCACCAGGAGAACTACTGCGATTGTGCCCCCGGTTCGGCCAGGGGGAGCACCTCAGTAGAGAAAGCCGAAAACTGACTGTCATGATGTAGTGTGAGACTGGTCAGCCACTTGATGACCTATCGGAATCTATCAGATTCCTCTTCTTTAACGAAGGGCCGCTTCCCGGTCAGGCACATACGCGCCCCGAATTCGGACGAGCGCAGTTGCCACCAAGGAGCTACCTAAAGAGTCTCATTTTCAAACTCCTATGGCTAAGTGAAAGTGTTAAAGCATTATAGTCCGGTTGCCTAGCCCGCTGCGCTATCACCTCCTTTGTAGGACCAAGACATTGGGTTAAGTGTGAAAATGTGTCTTCTACGAGCACCCCCGCACTATGTGCGTGGGGGCTGAAGCCAACGACTGCCATCTTTCAGATTCTATACATACATACATATATATATATATATATATATATCTTAAAACGGCCGCATAAAAGGTGTTTACAATACTTGAGGCACAAGTATAAAAAAGGCCACTATAGTTTATCAAAATATTACTTTATAATTACATATGCTATCATAACATAGCATCTTTAGGGCACTGCGTCTCTATTACACGAGCGCCTTCAAGAACTTCCTGAAAATAATGCTCGAAGGGTACTCGTCTTTGGTCTGAGTCTCAGGATGCAACAACGGTGTATCCATCTCTGCCCAATATGTCTTAACACGGGCTAGAGCCATCCTAGCGCCCTCTATGCATGCTGACTTCTTAATTGCATTTATACGCGGCACCGCGTCAAGGAATTGCTGCACCAAGCTGAAATAACTCTTCGGCTCCGAACTCCCCGGCCACAGGTGACCCACGACGTACTTCATGGCGAGTCCAGACAACCTGTTCAATTCGGCCCATTGAGCCAAATGATCACCCACTGCCAGTGGATGCTCTGGATTGTGAAACTGCGACCAGAAAAGTCTTTCCACTTCGCGATCTTTCTGATCTCGAAAGTGTTCGGTCGCATAAGCAGCACTCGCTGCCAAATCCAGATTGGTGTCCTCCACAATCCACATCCGGTCCAACGGAGCAAACTTCGGATCACAAACCTGCCTTCGCAGCATAAAGGGCTTTCCAGCCACAATCTATTCGGCCTGACGCAGCTCCTCCTTTGCAGCTCTCATCGCAGAGCGCGCATCCTTGGCATTGGCGACGGCCTTCTTTAAGTTCGTCTGTTTCGCCTGGTCTTCTTTCTCAAGAAGCCTGCAACGGTCGGTAGCACTTTTCAACCTTTTGGCCATCTCGGCCATCTCCTCTTTGCTTCTGCAATGAGCAGCCTGTTCGGCTCTCAGCTCTTCAAGGGCCTTCTGGGCAGCCGCATCACTTTTTCTGGCTTGCTCCTTAGCTCGGGCAAGTCCTGCCCTAAGATTCTCCACGGTGGTCGTACCATCTGCGTCAAGCACACACATTGTAAGACACTAGCATGAAGCTCCTCTTACCTGGCGCCGCCCGAAGAATTACATACCTTGAGACTCATCAAGCCGCTTGCTGACAAGCGCGATGTCGGCATCTGCCACGTCCAGTTGCTGCTTTAGTTCGGCAAATTCATCAGTTCGGCTCGATTCCGAACACCCCGCCACCTAAATTCAAAGGCTACATCTTAGACCTGGGATTATGATCCTTCGCGTGCCATCATTTCTTGACAATGCGCAGAGTCTCAGGGGCTACTATCTACACAGGGCGCATCTTACTTATGCGCAACTGACAAACGTGTACATCATCTAACATACCTCAAAACCCGTCAGCAAGCTTTTGACGGCCTCATGCAATTCGTCTTCTGCGGATGAAATCCTTTCAATCACCGTGCCCATCAATGCACGGTGCTCCTCTGAGATAGAAGCTTGCCCCAGCAGAATCTTTAGCTCCTCCAGCCGAACACCAGACGGTGTCGGACTTGTCCTATGGCCTCTTTCGAAGGCCGGACGCAGAGAACTTCGGGGGGCCGCACTACCACCTTCCGCCCCTGCCAGATTTGGAGAAACCCTCCGCGATGACACCTCAGGGTCGCCCGCCTCACGAGGCGGCACGGCAGGGGGAGGCGTCCCGCTCTCCATCATCTCCGGAAGAAGATCCCCCGAAGACAAGCTCTGCTGAGAAGGGCTGAGGTCCGAGCTACAAGGTAAAATTTCGGTTAATCTTCTTAGATATAAATCAAAGATTTCTCTCGTCCCTCAAAAGGAAAACCTCTCTCTACTTATGGCTCGCTGGAGGGCTGATCCCCTTGAGGGCATAGTCCGGCCGAGGAATTCCCCGGCACGGGACCCTCTGACAAGGACTTTCTCCCCCGTTTCAAGACCATGGTTTCCGGGTCATCAGAGGCGCCTCTCTTCTTCCCCTTAGGAGAGGAATTGTCGGTTCCTCCCTTCGGGGCAGCCTCCTTCGAGGAGGCCATAGCTTCCTTGTCCTCCCCCTCCAAAGGCACTATCTCCAGCATCCTGACCAGCACGGTATCCCGCTTGGTTTCAGGAAGGGGAGCCGGACACTGGATCAGCTTTGCCTTTGCTATCCACTCCTGTTTAAAAAGACGACTCTTTTAGGGGCAAGTTTATGACAATCATACGGATAGGAAGTCCGGGCACAAGGTTGCTTACTTGACTATCCGGGCGATTGCAAGTTAGACTTGCGTCCTCGGTTAAATCCGGACACATCCCTTGTGATCCGAAGAACAGTCTATACATCTCCGCGGGCGTCGCGTCCATGAAGTTCTGGAGAGCTCGCGGTCCCTCCGGGTTAAACTCCCACAGGCGAAGGGGGCGATGTTTGCCGGGCAATATTCGGTGAATCAGCATGACCTGCGTCACCTTGACCAGGTTGAGGTCTCCTTCTAAAAGATCCCTAATGCGGCCCTGCAACAGGGGCACGTCTTTGGATAACCCCCAATCTAATCCTTTGTTGACCCATGACGCTAGCCGTGGTGGGGGGCCCGAGCGAAAGGCAGGAGGCGCCACCCACTTGGTGCTCCGGGGAGTGGTGATATAGAACCACTCTCGTTGCCACAAGCCAAGCTCCTCTTGAAAGGAGCCCTCGGGCCATGGAGCATCGGCATTCTTACTTATGACAGCACCTCCGCACTCTGCGTGCCGTCCCTTGATCATCTTCGGCTCCACTCCAAAAGTCTTGAGCCATAATCCAAAGTGAGGAGTAATACGGAGGAATGCTTCGCACACGACGATGAATGAGGAAATGTGGAGGATAGACTCCGGGGCTAAGTCGTGAAATTCCAGCCCGTAATAAAACAGCAGCCCCCTCACGAAAGGATCTATCGGGAAGCCTAACCCCTGAAGGAAGTGAGACACGAACACCACGCTCTCACCAGGCTGGGGACTGGGGATAGCCTGCCCTTGAGCAAGCAACCTGTGCGGAATTTCGGCAGTCAGGAACTTAGCCTCTCTCAACTTTAGCACGTCCTCCTCCGTGACGGAGGAGGGCATCCATCGGCCTTGAAGGTCGGAACCGCACATTGTCGAAGGTCCGAAGTGCCCGGAATCTGAAGCCTAGGGTGTTGGAACTCGAGGTGACGGGCGAACTCGTTTGAGATTGGAAAAAGGAGTAAGGCCTTGGTCTCTTTATAAGAGGTCGAATACCAAGGGCCCTCCCCGTTACCGTTTGGGACTCGCCTTTAGTCGAGAAAAGTGCTAACGGGCACGATTGGGTTACCCACATCCCTGTTGATGAGAATCCCGTGAAAGGGGGTACACGATCTCTGCTTTGACAAGACGTGCCAAGGAAACCGCCTCATAAAACATGCTGAGGTAGAAAAGTAAAAACGATTTGAGTAAAGGACTTGGCTGTAATGTGATGGTACACTGCAGAATACGTCAGCAGATTTGATTTGTGTTAATATTATTCTCTCTATGGCAATATGTGGAAACTTATTTTACAGAGCCGGACACTACTCTTGGTGATTACAATCTTCTATGAAGGACTCGGAGGAGGAACCCGCCTTGCAATGCCGAAGACAATTTGCATGCCAGACTCGTCGTCATTGAAGCCTGGTTCAGGGGCTACTGAGGGAGTCCTGGATTAGGGGGTGTTCGGGTAGCCGGACTATACCTCCAGCCAGACTCTTAGACTATGAAGATACAAGATTGAAGACTCCGTCCCGTGTCCGAATGGGACTTTCCTTGGCGTGGAAGGCAAGCTTGGCGATGCATATTCAAGATCTCCTACCCTTGTAACCGACTCTATGTAATCCTAACCCTATCCGGTGTTTATATAAACCGGAGGGTTGTAGTCCGTAGGACAGAATAAAACTCCATACACAACAATCATACCATAGGCTACTTCCTAGGGTTTAGCCTCCTTGATCTCGTGGTAGATCTACTCTTGTACTACCCATATCATCAATATTAATCAAGGAGGAGTAGGGTTTTACCTCCATCGAGAGGGCCTGAACCTGGGTAAAACAAAGTGTCCCCTGTCTCCTGTTACCATCCGGCCTAGACGCACAGTTCGGGACCCCCTACCCGAGATCCGCCGGTTTTGACACCGACAATGGGCGTTCTGCGTCGTATACATCAGCCGAAGCTTAATAGACGTCAGCGACTGAGCGGTGCGCGTCGGGTTGGACTGTGTAAGCTCCTACCTTGTTGAAGGAGGTAGCTAGGTCTGCTCACCGGCCGCGTACGCAACATGCAGGAGTTCCTGGGGAGATGGCTCATGACCCCTGGGGGCATAGGTTTAGACCGGCGTGTTGGCCTCTCTATTAAGCCTAGGTCGGGTTGCGGTGTATTGTTTGGCCGAGGCCGGGCATGACCCAGGAAAGTGTGTCCGGCCGGAGTTAATCGAGCGTGGTGGGTAAGTTGGTGCACCCCTGCAGGGAAGAAAACATCTATTGATAGCCTGTCCTACGGTAAGGGACACTTGGAGTTGTATCCCGATCGATACAACTAGAATTGGATACTTTTGATGAGACTTGGATATGAGATGATAACTGGATAGTTTGGCTCTGGGATTGCTTTCTCGCAGGGAGTCGAGAAAGGATCTCTGGCCGAGGTTGATAACACTTCTACTACTTTACTTTATGCTACTCTACTCCCTCCTGTTGTTGCAAGATGGTGGTTTCCAGAAGATGCTAGTCTTCGATAGGCTAGGATTTCCCCTTCCCTTCTGGCATTCTGTAGTTTAGTCCACAGATACAACCCATTCCTTTGATACAGATGCATACTTAGTTTAGATCTGATGTAAGTCTTGTGAGTACTTTGGATGAGTACTCATGGTTGCTTTGCTACTTCTTTTCCCCCATACCCGATTGTTGCGGCCAGATGACGGATCCCAGGAGCCTGGCAACGCCACTGATGACTACTACTACCCAGAGGATGACTACAACTTCATGAAGACCGCAGACGACTAGGAGTAGTTAGGAGGCCTTGCCTTTTCGAGCATTGTTGCTTTTGTGCTAGCCTTCTTAAGGCAAACTGGTTTAACTCATGTCTGTACTCAGATATTGTTGCTTCCACTGACTCTTGTGTATTCGAGCTTATGTATTCGAGCCCTCGAGGCCCCTGGCTTGTAATATAAAGCTTGTATTATTTTAATTTGTGTCTAGAGTTGAGTTGTGATATCTTCCCGTGAGTCCTTGACCTTGATCGTACACATTTGCGTGTATGATTAGTGTACGGTCAAATCGAGGGTGTCACACCATGGTATGGTAAGCATTGTCAATTACGCTTTGTGTACTAACCCATGGTCTTCGTGAGAGTTCTTTGTGGAGTTAGGTTGCCATGTACAAGTTCAAGTGATGCATCACGAAGAGATCAAGTGCTTGAAGCATGCCGTCCATTGTGGTGACAATGGACTTGTGAAGATGTGCTGAAGAGTGGCTCACCCATAGTGGAGTATTGGGGAGCAATCTACTAGTCTTCACCAAGCCAACGCAATCAAGAAAGGTGGTCCAACTTGAGCAAGTCAAGATCGTCTACATCTAGCTCAAGTGGACTTTGTGCAGGGCAAAGGTTTGCCCTTGATATGTTTTCTATTTTACCGGTCTCATGGTGATAGTTGGGAGACCGGGTTATAGGATCGATTAACGTACTATCAAGGGGGGCTCTTGATGAGTAGCTTGATCGTATCCTTCTTGGAGAGCTCAAACAATTTCATCCTTGCATCATCTTTCTTGGTTCTTGTTTGGTTCTCTTTGTGAGTCTTAGAGCTTATGGTCATCTTGATGACAAGCTCGAGTTCATCGAAAACGGAGTTCTCATGCTTCTTCTATTGCATTTTCGGTGTTGGAGGTTTTACCTATCTTATTCAAGGAAGGGTTCTCGCCATTTTCTCTTGGGCCTTTTCTAATTTCCTTCTTATTGTTATTTCTATCAGGATTGTGTTATCTCTTGTTGCTAGCTTTCGAACAAACTTGGTTTCATTGAATTCGGAATCTGTTTGCAGAAGTTGTGTCAGTTTTGGTATCCTTAAAAAGGCTGCAGCGGTACTACCGCCCATGGAAGCGGTACTACCGCTTGGAGGGGATGTAACTTTTTACTACCGCTCTTGGGAGCGGTACTACCGCTTGGAGCGGTACTATCGAGGCTACTTCCATGGCTACTTCCGCTCCGGACCAAAATCTCGTCATAAGTCCAGCGGTGGTAGGCACAGATGTATTTTTTTAGTACCGCTCGCAAGCAGTAGTACCACTACATGCTACCTCTTGAGCATTGCTTTGTTTTTCCCTTGAAGAGGAAAGGGTGATGTAGCAAAGTAGCATAAGTATTTCCCTCAGTTTTTGAGAACCAAGGTATCAATCCAGTAGGAGGCCACGCACGAGTCCCTCGCACCTACACAAACAAATAAATCCTCGCAACCAACGCGATAAGGGGTTGTCAATCCCTACACGGTCACTTATGAGAGTGAGATCTGATATAGATGATAATATAATATTTTTTGGTATTTTTTATGATAAAGATGCAAAGTAAAATAAAAGGCAATAAAAATAACTAAGTGTTGGAAGATTAATATGATGGAAAATAGACCCGGGGGCCATAGGTTTCACTAGTGGCTTCTCTCAAGAGCATAAGTATTTACGGTGGGTGAACAAATTACTGTTGAGCAATTGACAAAATTGAGCATAGTTATGAGAATATCTAGGTATGATCATGTATATAGGCATCTCGTCCAAGACAAGTAGACCAACTCCTGCCTGCATCTACTACTATTACTCCACACATCGACCGCTATCCAGCATGCATCTAGAGTATTAAGTTCATAAGAACAGAGTAACGCTTTAAGCAAGATGACATGATGTAGAGGGATAAAATCATGCAATATGATATAAACCCCATCTTGTTATCCTCGATGGCAACAATACAATACATGCCTTGCTGCCCCTGCTATCACTGGGAAAGGACACCGCAAGATTGAACCCAAACCTAAGCACTTCTCCCATTGCAAGAAAGATCAATATAGTAGGCCAAACCAAACTGATAATTCGAAGAGACTTGCAAAGATAACCAATCATACATAAAAGAATTTAGAGAAGATTCAAATATTGTTCATAGATAAACTTGATCATAAACCCACAATTCATCGGTGTCAATAGACACACCACGAAAGAAGATTACATCGAATAGATCTCCACGAGAGAGGGGGAGAACATTGTATTGAGACCCAAAAAGAGAGAAGAAGCCATCTAGCTAATAACTATGGACCCGTAGGTCTGAGGTAAACTACTCACACTTCATCGGAGGGCCTATGGTGTTGATGTAGAAGCCCTCCGTGATCGATGCCCCCTCCGGCGGAGCTCCGGAAAAGGCCCCAAGATGGGATCTCATGGATATAGAAAGTTACGGCGGTGGAATTAGGGTTTTGACTCCGTGTCTGGTTGTTTGGGGGTACGTGGGTATATATAGGAGGAAGGAGTACATCGGTGGAGCAACAGGGGGCCCACGAGGGTGGAGGGCGCGCCCCCCTACCTCGTGGCCTCCTGGTTGATGTCTTGATGTAGGGTCCAAGTCCTCTGGATCACGTTCGTTCCGAAAATCACGTTCCCGAAGGTTTCATTCCGTTTGGACTCCGTTTGATATTCTTTTTCTGCAGCACTCTGAAATAGGCAAAAAAACAACAATTCTGGGCAGGGCCTCCGGTTAATAGGTCAGTCCCAAAAATAATATAAAAGTATATAATAAAGCCCAATAATGTCCAAAACAGAATATAATATAGCATGGAACAATCAAAAATTATAGATACGTTGGAGACGTATCAAGCATCCCCAAGCTTAATTCCTGCTCGTCCTCGAGTAGGTAAATGATAAAAACAGAATTTTTGATGCGGAGTGCTACTTGGCATAATTTTAATGTAATTCTTCTTAATTGTGGTATGAATATTCAGATCTGAAACATTCAAGATAAAAGTTCAATATTGACATAAAAATAATAATACTTCAAGCATACTATCTAAGCAATTATGTCTTCTCAAAATAACATGGCCAAAGAAAGTTCATCCCTACAAAATAATATAGTTTAGTCATGCTCCCTTTTCGTCAAACAAGAATGCTCTCATCATGCACAACCCCGATGACAAGCCAAGAAATTGTTTCATACTTTAGTAATCTCAAACTTTTTCAACCTTCACGCAATACATGAGCGTGAGCCATGGATATAGCACTATGGGTGGAATAGAATATAATGATGGGGGTTATGTGGAGAAGACAAAAAGGGAGAAAGTCTCACATCAACGAGGCTAATCAATGAGCTATGGAGATGCCCATCAATTGATGTTAATGCAAGGAGTAGGGATTGCCATGCAACGGATGCACTAGAGCTATAAATATATGAAAGCTCAACAAAAGAAACTAAGTGGGTGTGCATCCAACTTGCTTGCTCACGAAGACCTAGGGCATTTGAGGAAGCCCGTTTTTGGAATATACAAGCCAAGTTCTATAATGAAAAGTTCCCACTAGCATATGAAAGTGACAAAACAAAAGACTCTCTATCATGAAGATTATGGTGCTACTTTGAAGCACAAGTGTGGTAAAAAGGATAGTAACATTGTCCCTTCTCTCTTTTTCTCTCATTTTTTGGGCCTTCTCTTTTTTATGGCCTTTCTCTTTTTTTCCTCACTTGGGACAATGCTCTAGAAAATGATGATCATCACACGTCTATTTATTTACAACTCAATGATTACAACTCGATACTAGAACAAACTATGACTCTATATGAATGCCTCCGGCGGTGTACCGGGATATGCAATGAACCAAGAGTGACATGTATGAAAGGATTATGAATGGTGGCTTTGCCACAAATACTATGTCAACTACATGATCATGCAAAGCAATATGACAATGATGAACGTGTCATGATAAATGGAACGGTGGAAAGTTGCATTGCAATATATCTCAGAATGGCCATGGGAATGCCATAATAGGTAGGTATGGTGGCTGTTTTGAGGAAGATATAAGGAGGTTTATGTGTGAAAGAGTGTATCATATCACAGGGTTTGGATGCACCGGCGAAGTTTGCACCAACTCTCAATGTTAGAAAGGGCAATGCACGGTACCAAAGATGCTAGCAATGATGGAAAGGTGAGAGTGCGTATAATCCATGGACTCAACATTAGTCATAAAGAACTCACATACTTATTGCAAAAATCTACAAGTCATCAAAAACCAAACACTACGTGCATGCTCCCAGGGGGATAGATTGGTAGGAAAAGACCATCGCTCGTCCCCGACCGCCACTCATAAGGAGGACAATCAAAGAACACCTCATGTTTCAAATGTGTTACATAAAGTTTACCATACGTGCATGCTACAGGACTTGCAAACTCCAACACAAGTATTTTTCAAATTCACAACTACTCAACTAGCACAACTTTGATATCACTACCTCCATGTCTCAAAACAATCATCAAGCATCAAACTTCTCTTAGTATTCAACACACTCATAAGAAAGTTTTTACTAGTCTTGAATACCTAGTATATTAAGATTATTTAAGTAAATTACCATGCTATTTAAGACTCTCAAAATAATCTAAGTGAAGCATGAGAGAATAATAGTTTCTATAAAACAAAACCACCACCTTGCTCTAAAAGATATAAGTGAAGTACTAGAGCAAAAACTATATAACTCAAAAGATATAAGTGAAGCACATAGAGTATTCTAATTATTTCCGAATCATGTGTGTCTCTCTCAAAAGATGTGTACAGAAAGGCTGATTGTTGTAAACTAAAAAGAAAAGACTCAAATAATACAAGACGCTCCAAGCAAAACACATATCATGTGGTAAATAAAAATATAGCTCCAAGTAAAGTTACCGATGGAAGTAAACGAAAGAGGGGATGCCTTCCGGGGCATCCCCAAGCTTTGGCTTTTAGGTGTACTTATATTAACTTGGGATGCCATGGGAATCCCCAAGCTTAGGCTCTTCCCACTCCTTGTTCTATGATCCATCAAATCTTTTACCCAAAACTTAAAAACTTCACAACACAAAACTTAAAGTAGAAAATCTCGTGAGCTCCGTTAGCGAAAGAAAAGAAAACACCACTTCAATGTACTGTAATGAACTCATTATTTATTTATATTGCTGTTAAACCTACTGTATTCCAACTTCTATATGGTTTATAAACTATTTTACTAGCCATAGATTCATCAAAATAAGCAAACAACACACGAAAAACAGAATCTGTCAAAAACAGAACAGTCTGTAGTAATCTGTAACTAACGCAAGATATGGAACCCCAAAAATTCTAAA
Source organism: Triticum monococcum (assembly GCA_034509565.1). Taxonomy (NCBI): domain Eukaryota; kingdom Viridiplantae; phylum Streptophyta; class Magnoliopsida; order Poales; family Poaceae; genus Triticum; species Triticum monococcum. Next base: position 87,091,809 of record CM067843.1, read on the forward strand.
ATAAATTTCTGGACGTGAGGAATTTATCTATTAATCATCTGCAAAAAGAATTAACTAAATATCACTTTCCGAATAAAAACGGCAGCAATTCTCGTGAGTGCTAAAGTTTCTGTTTTTTACAGGAAGATTAAAAAGACTTTCCCCAAGTCTTCCCAATGGTTCTACTTGGCACAAACACTAATTAAACACAAAAAACACAACCAAAACAGAGGATAGATAAATTATTTATTGAATAACAGGAAGGACAAATATTGGGTTGTCTCCCAACAAGCGCTTTTCTTTAAAGCCTTATAGCTAGGCATAATATTTCAATGATGCTCACATGAAAGACAAGAATTGAAGCACAAAGAGAGCATCATAAAACACGTGACAAACACATCTAAGTCTAACATACTTCCTATGCATAGGCATCTTATAGGCAAACAAATTGTCAAGGCAAGCAAAACCTAGCATATGCAAGGAAGCGGAAAGAAACAATAGCAATCTCAACATAACGAGAAGTAATTTAGTAACATGAAATTTTCCACCACCATATTTTCCTCTCTCATAATAATTACATGTAGGATCATAAGCAAATTCAACAAAATATCTATCACATAAAATATTTTCAACACGATCCACATGCATGCAAATTTGACACTCTTCCAAAATAGTGGGATTAACATTAACTAAAGTCATGACCTCTCCAAACCCACTTTCAATAATATTGCAAACACTATTATCAATCTCATATTCATCGTGGGGCTTATATAAATTCTCAAGATCATAAGAAGAATCACCCCAATCATGATCATTGCAACAAGTAGAGGACATAGCAAAACTAGCATCCCCTAGCTTAGGGTTTTGCATATCATTAACACAATTGACATTAAGAGAATTTATAATAACATCATTGCAATCATGCTTTTCATCGAAAGAACTATTAAATATGGGTGCAATAGCAACGATCTCATGTTTAACATAAGGAACTATAGCAAATTCATCTTCATAAATATTGGCATCATGGCGACAAGAATAGCAAGCATCATGTTCATCAAGGGATATTTCAATCAAATCATCGGAATCATAATTATCTATAGATTCATGCATATCATTATTTTCTTCCGAAGCAACGGTCATTCTTTCAATAAATTCTTTGACATAGACATTATGAGCATAGTTTTCATAGCAATATTTAAGTATGTCAAAATTTTCAGATTCGTAGAGAGTAATATCATATTGTTCAATCAAAGAAGCAACTTCATAAGCACCCTTAAAAGCAACAAATTCTTCAATTCGTTCGATATCGGTAGTAGCTATAAACACCCTTTGCATAAGAAGATAAGATTTCAATATCATTAAACTCACATAGGTAGGGGAGGTGTTTTTTAGGGTTCTTAGAGCAACAAGTAAAATCACAAATTTCACAAAGATTCCAAGCATAACACAGCAATTTGTTTATTTGATTCCATAAGAGTCTCCCTTTTTCAGACAAACTGTGACACACAAAATGAACATGCTCATCTAAAGATTTCCCATCGACTAGGCTAGTCGGGGTATCAGCACGAGCGCATAAGGATCGAAGATGATCTAAGTAGAACACTTTAAGTGGATCCATATCAATAGATTTTTAGCAAGCAAAGATGCAAGCAAATAGAAGGCACATGGAAACACAAACAAGGATACATACAGGAAGAAGGCAAACAAAAGAAGAGGCAAATAGGGAAAGAGAAGGAGGACAGAGAGAGAGGGCAAATAAAACAGCAAGGGTGGAGTTGGGGAGAGGAAAATGAGAGGCAAATGGCAAATAATGTAATGCGGGAGATAAGGGTTTGTGATGGGTACTTGGTATCTCTTGACTTTTGCGTAGACCTCCCCGGCAACGACGCCAAAAATCCTTCTTGCTACCTCTTGAGCACTGCGTTGGTTTTCCCTTGAAGAGGAAAGGGTGATGCAGCAAAGTAGCGTAAGTATTTCCCTCAGTTTTTGAGAACCAAGGTATCAATCCAGTAGGAGGCCACGCATGAGTCCCTCGCACCTACACAAACAAATAAATCCTCGCAACCAACGCGATAAGGGGTTGTCAATTGATACGTCTCCAACGTATCTATAATTTTTAATTGCTCCATGCTATATTATCTACTGTTTTAGGCAATATTGGGCTTTATTTTCCACTTTTATATTATTTTTGGGACTAACCTATTAACCGGAGGGCCAGCCCAGATTTGTTGTTTTATGCCTATTTCAGTGTTTCGAAGAGAAGGAATATCAAACGGAGTCGAAACGAAACGAAATCAACTGGAGAAGTTATTTTTGGAACGAAAGCCACCGGATATACTTGGACTCCACGTCAGGACATACGGGAGGTGCTCACGAGGGTGGGGAGCGCCCCCCCCCCTAGGGCGCGCCCCCTGCCTCGTGGGGCTCCCATAGCTCCTCCGACGTACTTCCTGCACCCATATATATCGTCGTACCCTAAAACTTCCAGAACAGAGAATAGATCGGGAGTTCCGCCGCCAGAAGCCTTCGTAGCCACCGAAAACCAATCTAGACCCGTTCCGGCACCCTGCCGGAGGGGGCAATCCTTCTCCGGTGGCCATCTTCATCATCCCGATGCTCTCCATGACGAGGAGGGAGTAGTTCTCCCTCAGGGCTGAGGGTATGTACCAGTAGCTATGTGTTTGATCTCTCTCTCTCTCTCTCTCTCGTGTTCTTGAGATGATACGATCTTGATGTATCGTGACCTTTGCTATTATATTTGGATCCTATGATGTTTCTTCCCCCCTCTTCTCTCTTGTAATGAATTGAGTTTCCCCTTTGAAGTAATCTTATCGGATTGAGTCTTTAAAGATTTGAGAACACTTGATGTATGTCTTGTTGTGCGTATCTGTGGTGACAATGGGATATCACGTGATTCACTTGATGTATGTTTTGGTGATCAACTTGCGGGTTCCGCCCATGAACCTATGCATAGGGGTTGGCACACGTTTTCGTCGTGATTCTCTGGTAGAACTTTGGGGCACTCTTTGAGGTCCTTTGTGACACTTATAGGAATAGCCCAACGGATTGATTAGAAAGAATAACTTTGAGGTGGTTTCGTACCCTGCCATAATCTCTTCGTTTGTTCTCCGCTATTAGTGACTTTGGAGTGACTCTTTGTTGCATGTTGAGGGATAGTTATGTGATCCAATTATGTTAGTATTGTTGAGGGAACTTACACTAGCGAAAGTATGAACCCTAGGCCTTGTTTCAACGCTTTGCAATACCGTTTACGCTCACTTTTATCATTAGTTACCTTGCTGTTTTTATATTTTCAGATTACAACTACTCATATCTACTATCCGTATACCACTTGTATCACCATCTCTTCGCCGAACTAGTGCACCTATACAATTTACCATTGTATTGGGTGTGTTGGGGACACAAGACTCTTTGTTATTTGGTTGCAGGGTTGCTTGAGAGAGACCATCTTCATCCTACGCCTCCTACGAATTGATAAACCTTAGGTAATCCACTTGAGGGAAATTTGCTACTGTCCTACAAACCTCTCCACTTGGAGGCCCAACAACGTCTACAGGAAGAAGGTTGTGTAGTAGACTTCAAGCTCTTTTCTGGCGCCGTTGCCGGGGAGGTGAGTGCTTGAAGGTATATCTTTAGATCTTGCAATCGAGTCTTTTAGTTTCTTGTTTTATGACTAGTTTAGTTTATAAAAGAAAACTATAAAAAAATGGAATTGAGTTTGTCTCATACGCTTCACCTTTTTAATATCTTTCGTGAGTATGATGGAAAGGATAATTGTGCTCAAGTGCTAGAAGAAGAAATCTATAAAATGTTTGGCACTAAATCTTTGAATGATGAGCATGATTGCAATGTTGTTAGTACGAATTCTTTGAATATCCATGATACTAATGATGATTGCACTAGTTATGATGAAAATGTCTCCTATAAACATGTCAATTTTTGTGGAGTACATTGGGTTTGTAAGTACACACCAAATAGGGAAGATAGATATTGCAAGAGGCATAAGTACTTAGAAACTAAATTTTTGCAAGAAGAGCTAGATGAATGTGCTGAAATATTCAATATTTTTCGCGCCCCATGTGAACTTTGCAATGAACATGGTCATTTAAATCTCCAATGCAAATTGTTTCATGACCAAATCGTATCCAAAGATTGTGATAATTTGATTACCCTTGAGCATCATAAAGAGCTTAGTCTTCTTTCGGGGTATGAGGAAATGAAACGTATAACTGAGGGTATTCCAAAGTTTAATCTTGATAGATTTCTTGATTTTGATCTAGAGAAAATTTATATGTATTGTGCGGTGAATTGTATTGAAAATCCTTATATTGCCAACTACATAAAGAAAGGAAAACAAATAGAAAATGAAGAGAATACTAATGAAAGGGAAGAGACTTCCCAATACCCTCCTATTATTTCTTATGATGAATCAGGTAACGAGGAGGAGCCTCCTATTCAACCAATCCCATTAATAAGGAGCTCCAAAAATAAGATTGAACCCACACATGATGTGGTGAAGAAGAAGAAAAGAAAAAGAAAGAGAGGTAAAAAGATATCTCCCCCAAATAATGCTGGTCCTATTACTATTGTGCCTCATGAAAATATAATTGTGGAAGATAATGATACTTCTTATGATCTTGAAAATCTTTTTGGCACTTGCTTGGAAGAATATGATAATTGCTATATTGTTGGTGCTATCTATACTATTATTGATGAGAGTGATTATGCTTATGATATGAAAAGGACCAAGCTTGGGGAAGCTATGTTTGATGAATATGATGTTTTTGCGAATATATTTGCTGCAATTAATGTTTGTCCCAAGCTTGGGGATGCTATGTTTAATGAAGATGATATTTTTAGTCTCCCAAGTTTTGATGTGCAAGTTTATAATGATGATAGCATGCCTCCTACTTATGATGATTATTGTGATGATACTTATGATATAAAAAGTAGTGATTATATTTATAAAACTTGTCATGATTATGATTACCCCTTCTCTGAACATTACTCTTTTAATGTGGAAACAATTTATAGTATTCGAGTTTCCTATGATACTCCCACTATTTCGAATGAGAAGAAATTTGCTTATGTAGAGAGTAGTAAATTTTCTATGCTTGTAGATCATGAAAAGAATGCTGTAGGTGCTGGTTATATTGTTGAATTCATTCATGATGCTACTGAAAATTATTATGAGGGAGGAATATATGCTTGTAGGAATTGCAATAATATCAAGTTTCCTCTGTATGTGCTTAAAATTTTGAAGTTATGCTTGTTTTGCCTTCCTATGCTAGTTGATTATTGTTCCCATAAGTTGTTTGCTCACAAAATCCCTATGCATAGGAAGTATGTTAGACTTAAATGTGCTAGTCATATTCTTCATGATGCTCTCTTTATGTTACAATTCTGATCTTTTATGTGAAGCATCATTGAAATCATCATGCCTAGCTAGGGGCGTCAAACGATAGCGCTTGTTGGAGGCAACCCAACTTTATTTTTATTCCTTGCTTTTTGTTCCTGTTTAGTAATAAATAATTCATATAGCCTCTGTTTAGATGTGGTTTTATGCTTTTAGTTAGTGTTTGTGCCAAGTAGAACCTTTGGGAAGACTTGGGGAAAGTCTTGTTGATCATGCTGTCAAAAACAGAAACTTTAGGGATCACGAAAATTGCTGCCATTTTTATTTGGAGAGTTATATTTAGTTAATTCTTTTTTAAGATGGTTAATAGATAAATTCCTCAGGTCCGGAAATTTATTTGAGAATTTTATGAGTTCCAGAAGTATACGTTTGATTCAGATTACTACAGACTGTTCTGTTTTTGACAGATTCTGTTTTTCATGTGTTGTTTGCTTATTTTGATGAATCTATGGCTAGTAAAATAGTTTATAAACCATAGAGAAGTTGGAATACAGTAAGTTTAACACCAATATAAATAAATAATGAGTTCATTACAGTACCTTGAAGTGGTCTTTTGTTTTCTTATACTAATGGAGCTTACGAGTTTTCCGTTAAGTTTTGTGTTGTGAAGTTTTCAAGTTTTGGGTAAGGATTCGATGGACTATGGAATAAGGAGTGGCAAGAGCCTCAGCTTGGGGATGCCCAAGGCACCCCAAGGTAATATTCAAGGATAGCCAAGAGCTTAAGCTTGGGGATGCCTCGGAAGGCATCCCCTCTTTCATCTTCGTTCATCGGTAACTTTACTTGGAGCTATATTTTTATTCACCACATGATATGTGTTTTGCTTGGAGCGTCAATTTATTTTGTTTGAATTTGCTTGATATTATTTATAACAATGTTTTGCATCTTTCATTTCAATAAAAGTGGCACTGATAGCCTTTACGATGCCTATTTTACAAGTATACATGCTGCTGTTTGAAAACAGAAAGTTTACCGCTGTTGCAATAATTCCCTAGAAAAGTAAGAATGTGATAAAATGTTGAAACCTTTTGCATATTAAGATCTGATAAATTTAATACAGTGGGAACTTTATTTCATAATTTTTGGATCTAAGTAAGTATGGATGTTGCTGCATTCTTTACAGACTATCTTGTTTAGGCAGATTGCTGTTATGTTTGCATTGTTTGCATATGTTTGCTTCTTTAATGATTCTATTTGAGGATAGGACTATTAAATATGTGTATGCAATGTAGAATAATAATTTGAGTGATTTGCTACAGTAGAGTATGATAAGGTTTTGGCAATGGTTTATACTAACTTATCTCACGAGTCCTTGTTGAGTTTTGTGTGGATGAAGCTTTTGAGATTTAGGGAGACCGTGATATGAGAGGAATTAAGGAGACACAAAAGCTCAAGCTTGGGGATGCCCAAGGCACCCCAAGATAATATTTCAAGAAGTCTCAAGCATCTAAGCTTGGGGATGCCCCAGTTGGCATCCCACCTTTCTTCTTCAACAACTATCGGTTAGTTTCGGTTGATCCTAAGTTTTTCCTTCTTCACATGATGTTTGCTATTCTTAGATATCATTTTATTTTTCTTTGCTTGCTGTTTGAATAAAATACCAAGATCTGAAATTATTAAATGTTAGAGAGTCTTCACATAGTTGCATAATTATTCAACTACTCATTGATCTTCACTTATATCCTTCGGAGTAGTTTGTCATTTGCTCTAGTGCTTCACTTATATCTTTCAGAGCATGGTGGTAGTTTTATTTTGAAGAAATAGATGAACTCTCATGCTTCACTTATATTATTTTGAGAGTCTTAAATAGCATGGTAATTTGCTTAAAATCCTAATATGCTAGGTATTCAAGAATAATAAAATTCTCTTATGAGTGTGTTGAATACTATGAGAAGTTTGATACTTGATAATTGTTTTTGACATATGGAGATGGTGATATTAGAGTCATGCTAGTTGAGTGGTTATGAATTTGAGAAATACTTGTGTTGAAGTTTGTGATTCCCGTAGCATGCACGTATGGTGAACCGTTATGTGATGAAGTCGGAGCATGATTTATTTATTGATTGACTTCCTTATGAGTGGCGGTCGGGGACGAGCGATGGTCTTTTCCTACCAATCTATCCCCCTAGGAGCATGCGCATAGTACTTTGTTTCGATAACTAATAGATTTTTGCAATAAGTATGTGAGTTCTTTATGACTAATGTTGAGTCCATGGATTATACGCACTCTCACCCTTCCACCTTTGCTAGCCTCTCTAATACCGCGCACCTTTCGCGGTACCATAAACCCACCATATACCTTCCTCAAAACAGCCACCATACCTACCTATTATGGCATTTCCATAGCCATTCCGAGATATATTGCCATGCAACTTTCCACCATCCAGTTTATCATGACACATTCGTCATTGTCATATTGCTTAGCATGATCATGTAGTTGACATAGTTTTCGTGGCAAAGCCACGGTTCATAATTTTTTTCGTACTTGTCACTCTTGATTCATTGCATATCCCGGTACACCGCCGGAGGCATTCATATAGAGTCATATCTTGTTCTAAGTATCGAGTTGTAATTCTTGAGTTGTAAGAAAATAAAAGTCTAATGATCATCATTATTAGAGCATTGTCCCAGTGAGGAAAGGATGATGGAGACTATGATTCCCCCATAAGTCGGGATGAGACTCCGGACAAAAATAAAAAAGGCCATAAAAAAGAGAAGGCCCAAAAAAAGAGAAATGCCATAAAAAAAGAAAGGCCAAATAAAAAAATAAAAAAATGAGAGAAAAAGAGAGAAGGGGCAATGCAACTATCCTTTTACCACACTTGTGCTTCAAAGTAGCACCATGATCTTCATGATAGAGAGTCTCCTATGTTGTCACTTTCATATACGAGTGCGAATCTTTCATTATAGAACTTGGCTTGTATATTCCAATGATGGGCTTCCTCAAAATGCCCTAGGTCTTCGTAAGCAAGCAAGTTGGATGCACACCCACTTAGTTTCTTTTTGAGATTTTATACACTTATAGCTCTAGTGCATCCGTTGCATCGCAATCCCTACTCACTCACATTGATATCTATTGATGGGCATCTCCATAGCTCGTTGATACGCCTAGTTGATGTGAGACTATCTTCTCCCTTTTTGTCTTCTCCACAACCACCATTCTATTCCACCTATAGTGCTATGTCCATGGCTCACGCTCATGTATTGCGTGAAGATTGAAAAAGTTTGAGAACATCAAAAGTATGAAACAATTGCTTGGCTTGTCATCGGGGTTGTGCATGATTTAAATATTTTGTGTGGTGAAGATAGAGCATAGCCAGACTATATGATTTTGTAGGGATAGCTTTCTTTGGCCATGTTATTTTGAGAAAATATAATTGCTTAGTTAGTATGCTTGAAGTATTATTGTTTTTATGTCAATATAAACTTTTGTCTTGAATCTTTCGGATCTGAATATTCATATCACAAGTAGGAAGAATTACATTGAAATTATGCCAACTAGCATTCCACATCAAAAATTATCTTTTGTATCATTTACCTACTCGAGGACGAGCAGGAATTAAGCTTGGGGATGCTTGATACGTCTCCAACGTATCTATAATTCTTGATTGCTCCATGCTATATTATCTACTGTTTTAGGCAATATTGGGCTTTATTTTCCACTTTTATATTATTTTTGGGACTAACCTATTAACCGGAGGCCCAGCCCAGATTTGCTGTTTTATGCCTATTTCAGTGTTTCGAAGAGAAGGAATATCAAACGGAGTCGAAACGGAATGAAATCAACTGGAGAAGTTATTTTTGGAACGAAAGCCACCGGATAGACTTGGACTCCACGTCAGGAGATACGGGAGGTGCTCACGAGGGTGGGGCGCCCGCCCTAGGGCGCGCCCCTGCCTCGTGGGGCACCCGTAGCTCCTCCGACGTACTTCTTGCACCCATATATATCGTTGTACCATAAAACTTCCAGAACAGAGAATAGATCGGGCGTTCCGCCGCCAGAAGCCTTCATAGCCACCGAAAACCAATCTAGACCCGTTCCGGCACCCTGCCGGAGGGGGCAATCCTTCTTCGGTGGCCATCTTCATCATCCCGGTGCTCTCCATGACGAGGAGGGAGTAGTTCTCCCTCGGGGCTGAGGGTATGTACCAGTAGCTATGTGTTTGATCTCTCTCTCTCTCTCTCTCGTGTTCTTGAGATGATACGATCTTGATGTATCATGAGCTTTGCTATTATATTCGGATCCTATGATGTTTCTTCCCCCCTATTCTCTCTTGTAATGAATTGAGTTTCCCCTTTGAAGTAATCTTAGCGGATTGAGTCTTTAAAGATATGAGAACACTTGATGTATGTCTTGCCGTGTGTATCTATGGTGACAATGGGATATCACGTGGTTCACTTGATGTATGTTTTGGTGATCAACTTGCGGGTTCCGCCCATGAACCTATGCATAGGGGTAGGCACACGTTTTTGTCGTGATTCTCCGGTAGAACTTTGGGGCACTCTTTGAGGTCCTTTGTGTTGGTTGAATAGATGAATCTGAGATTGTGTGATGCATATCCTATAATCATGCCCACGGATACTTGAGGTGACATTGGAGTATCCAGGTGACATTAGGGTTTTGGTTGATTTGTGTCTTAAGGTGTTATTCTAGTATGAACTCTAGGGCTGTTTGTGACACTTATAGGAATAGCCCAACGGATTGATTGGAAAGAATAACTTTGAGGTGGTTTCGTACCCTACCATAATCTCTTCGTTTGTTCTCCGCTATTAGTGACTTTGGAGTGACTCTTTGTTGCATGTTGAGGGATAGTTATGTGATCCAATTATGTTAGTATTGTTGAGGGAACTTACACTAGCGAAAGTATGAACCCTAGGCCTTGTTTCAACGCTTTGCAATACCGTTTACGCTCACTTTTATCATTAGTTACCTTGCTGTTTTATATTTTCAGATTACAACTACTCATATCTACTATCCATATACCACTTGTATCACCATCTCTTCGCCGAACTAGTGCACCTATACAATTTACCATTGTATTGGGTGTGTTGGGGACACAAGAGACACTTTGTTATTTGGTTGCAGGGTTGCTTGAGAGAGACCATCTTCATCCTATGCCTCCTACGGATTGATAAACCTTAGGTCATCCACTTGAGGGAAATTTGCTACTGTCCTACAAACCTCTGCACTTGGAGGCCCAATAACGTCTACAACAAGAAGGTTGTGTAGTAGACATCATCAATCCCTACACGGTCACTTACGAGAGTGAGATCTAATAGATATGATAAGATAATATTTTTGGTATTTTTTATGATAAAGATGCAAAGTAAAATAAAAGGCAATAAAAATAACTAAGTGTTGGAAGATTAATATGATGGCAAATAGACCTGGGGGCCATAGGTTTCACTAGTGGCTTCTCTCAAGAGCATAAGTATTTACGGTGGGTGAACAAATTACTGTTGAGCAATTGACAAAATTGAGCATAGTTATGAGAATATCTAGGTATGATCATGTATATAGGCATCACGTCCGAGACAAGTAGACCGACTCCTGCCTGCATCTACTACTATTACTCCACACATCGACCACTATCCAGCATGCATCTAGAGTATTAAGTTCATAAGAACAGAGTAACACTTTAAGCAAGATGACATGATGTAGAGGGATAAACTCATGCAATATGATATAAACCCCATCTTGTTATCCTCGATGGCAACAATACAATATGTGCCTTGCTGCCCCTACTGTCATTGGGAAAGGACACCGCCAGATTGAACCCAAAGCTAAGCACTTCTCCATTGCAAGAAAGATCAATCTAGTAGGCCAAACCAAACTGATAATTCGAAGAGACTTGCAAAGATAACCAATCATACATAAAAGAATCCAGAGAAGATTCAAATATTGTTCATAGATAAACTTGATCATAAACCCACAATTTATCGGTCTCAACAAACACACCGCAAAAGAAGATTACATCGAATAGATCTCCACGAGAGAGGGGGAGAACATTGTATTGAGATCCAAAAATAGAGAAGAAGCCATCTAGCTAATAACTATGGACTCGTAGGTCTAAGGTAAACTACTCACACTTCATCGGAGGGCCTATGGTGTTGATGTAGAAGCCCTCCGTGATCGATGCCCCCTCCGGCGGAGCTCCGGAAAAGGCCCTGTCGGTGTCAAAACCGGTGGATCTTGGGTAGGGGGTCCCGAACTGTGCGTCTAGGCCGGATGGTAACAGGAGGCAGGGAACACGAAGTTTTACCCAGGTTCGGGCCCTCTTGATGGAGGTAAAACCCTACATCCTGCTTAATTAATATTGATGATATGGGTAGTACAAGAGTAGATCTGCCACGATATCAAGGAGGCTAAACCCTAGAAGCTAGCCTATGGTATGATTGTTGTATATGGAGTTGATTGCCTACGAACTACAACCCTCCGGTTTATATAGACACCGGATAGGGTTAGGTTACATAGAGTCAGTTATAATGGTAGGAGATCTTGAATATTCGCATCACCAAGCTTGCCTTCCACGCCAAGGAAAGTCCCATCCGGACACGGGACGAAGTCTTCAATCTTGTATCTTCATAGTCCAGGAGTCCGACTGAAGGTATAGTCCGGCTACCCGAACACCCCCTAATCTAGGACTCCCTCAATAGCCCCTGAACGAGGCTTCAATGACGACGAGTTCGGCGCGCAAATTGTCTTCGACATTGCAAGGCGGGTTCCTCCTCCAAGTCCTTCATAGAAGATTGTAAACACCAAGAATAGTGTCCGGCTCTGCAAAATAAGCTTCCACATATTGCCATAGAGAGAATAATATTAACACAAATCAAATCTACTAACGTATTCCGCAGTGCGTCATCACACTACAGCCAAGTCCTTCACTCAAATCGTTTTCACTTTTCCACCTCGGCGTGTTTTGCGAGGCGGTTTCCTTGGCACGTCTTGTCAAAGCAGAGATCGTGTACCCCCCTTTTACGGGATTCTCATCAATACGGACGTGGGTAACCCAACCGCGCCACTTATCACGGCTCTTGGGAGGCAAGCGAGTTTTACTAGGCAGGTGGGGACGCACAACCGCATCCGCCCATATAAGGGGACAAGGATCCACCTTTTTACCTACGCCTTCTTCCTCCTTTGCCTATCCATCTCCTGCGCACCCAAGCTTCAGCGCCCAAGCCCGCACTTCCCACCTCAACCTTCTCCAGCAATGTTCGGAGCCGGAGGCAAGTGGATGGTCTCCTCCGCCACGGAGGGTGAAGTCAAGAAGCTAAGGAAGGCCGGATACCTGTCCAAGGACATCGCGCACCGGCTTCCCGAAGAGGGGCAGCTTCTCCCCACCCCAAGGCCCCATGAGAGGGTAGTGTTTCTCCCCCACTTCCTCCGCGGACTGGGTTTTCCACTCCACCCATTTGTTCGGGGACTCATGTTCTACTATGGCCTGGATTTCCACGATCTAGCTCCAAACTTCATCCTCAACATCTCGGTGTTTATCGTCGTGTGCGAGGCTTTTCTCCGCGTCCGCCCTCATTTCGGCCTCTGGCTCAAGACCTTCAACGTCAAGCACAAGGTGGTGCGTGGTAGCCAGGCGGAGTGCGAAGGCGCCATGGCGGGTAAGATAGCCAACGTCCTATGGTTCGAGGGCTCTTTCATGGAGACCCTAAAGGGATGGCAATCCGGGTGGTTTTATATCACCGAGCCGCATGATCCGAAATGGACCGCAACCCCCGAGTTCCGATCCGGACCCCCCACACGGCTTATGTCCTGGAAAGAGACGGGCCTGTCGTGGGGTGACGAAAAAGAGGTGACCGGATTGCAAACATGCATCCAGTCCCTGGTGAACAAGCCAGTCCGGCTTGTTAATGTAATCCAGGTTATGCTCGTCCGCCGGATCCTCCCGTGCCAACAACGGGATTTTAATCTGTGGGAGTTTGACCCGGCGCAGCATCAAACCCTCAGCAGGCTCTTCGACACGACGTATGAAGACGCCTGGAAGATGCTATTCAAGGGCGCCGAGGCTCCCGCATCCGCTTCCGAGGACCGCGGATACAGCTCGCAGCCTCATGCTAGCGAGGTATGCCATCTACACCTTTTACAGGATGTTAAGCTTTTTTCATAGTTTGACTCTATGCGGGATCTAAACTCCCTTACCTTTGACAGGCTTGGCGGGCGATATCCGGACCGATTAACTGTTCGGCTCTGCTGCCCGAAGACCCAGCCCCAGCTCTACTAGCGAAGCTGCTGGTTCCGGTGCCTTATGTGGTGCCGGAGAAGAAGGCCAAGAAGAAGAAGACCACGGGGACTCGAAAGAGTGCCCGCAACGTGGTGGTGTCGAACTCGTCATCTGACGAGTCCGAGATGCCCTCCTCCCGCGAAAACAAGGAGGAGGAAGAAGAAAACTCCCCCCCCCCAGCGGAGGGAGGAGAGAAGAGGAAGGCCGCCCCAACAGGGGAGGCCGAGGGGTCTAGGAAAAGGAAGACCCCTCCGCCGGACTACGCCCCCAACGCCGAAGAGGGCAAAGAGGAGTGGCCAAACAGGGCTAAGCGTCCGGCGAAATCGTAAGTTCGGATATCAGAGTAACTCATGATGTTCCTTTGTTGCATAGCTTTCCCTAATGTCGAATGTAATTATGCAGTCCGCCCCGGGCCGAATTCGACGAATCGTCGGGCGGCTCCTTGGACTCATCGGACGTGAACTCAGTTCCGCCTGCTGTCTCCCCCCGCACTGCAGACGACGCCGAAGTGGCGTCGCGACAAGCTCCGGGGCAGGAGGAGGTGGTCCCGGAGGAGCCGCAAGGAAACCTCCCAGACTCCAGGAGTGAAGGGGATAAGGCTCCCCAGGGCTCTCAGTCCGGCTTTGTGCCGGACACCACGCCGAAATCTTCCACAGTTCCGGACCGCGGTAGGCGAACTCCTTCCAAGAGGAGCAAGCCTTCTGAGCCGGCGGCCTCCGTCCAACCAGAGGTGCCGGACAATCTGCTGGAGGTGCTTGACGATGCCTCCATCGACAAGGGGCACCGTACTATTATGAGTACGGTGATCCAGAAGGTTCAGTCCACCAAGAGCGGACTGACTGAAGCTTGCGCTAGCCTTCTAACAGGCTTCGTGGTAAGTAAAAATATGTAAAAATATTACCGCATAGACAGTAGCCCCTGATGCTCTGTTTGGCGTTAGGAAAGAAAAGTCGAATAGAGGATCTATTAAATTTCGCAGGAGTCTAAAAAAAGAGTCAATATGCGTATGCAGGCTTCGCTGCTATCCACCGCCGCACTGACTGCGGAGGTGGGTGTCCTGAAGCAGGACCTCGGGCGGACCGAGCAAGAGCTCGGCCTTGCCAAGCGGCGGCTCGAGGAGGAAGAAGGTAAGAAATACCTTACAGGAAAAGTGCCTATAAAAAGGCTTGATTGCAAAAAAGAGTAACAGGATTGTACTGCTTATTGAGGGGCCACGACTGAGGTGGCGACCCTTAAGCAGGCGCTGTCTGAAGCCGAAAAGAAAACGCCCACGGAGCGCACCGAGCGAGACAGACTTGGGGCTCAGGTCGGCGAGGTGCAGCAAGAGCTTCAGGCTCTCATGAAAAAACATGAGAGTTTGGAGCTGGAGTCGAAGCCGCAAGCATCCGAGCTTACAACGGCCCTAGAGGCTGCCAAGTCTGCCAAGGCCGAAGCCCAAAAGGCCCTCCAAGAGTTGGAGGAGATGAGGAAGATAGCAGCGGGTAAGGCATTCTTTATGCAAAGCAGAAATATAAAAGTGAACTACTTGTTACTTACCCGAATCCGGAGCTCTCCAGGGGCATTCGCAGATCTTCCCCGCAGCGTATCCGACGCCGCCGCATTCTACCAAGCTGAAGAGGGTAGCTCGACGAAGAAGGTGTTCTGGTCTCAGTATTCTGAGGCCGGACACCCTGTGCCCTTGAGCGACCAGCAGAAACAGTTGGTCGAGCTTCACAAGGCGGCCGAGCAGGCCATGAAGGGCTTCATAGTTCAGCTGTGGCCTAGAGAGGCCCTGCCTGGGAGCTATTTCGGGCTGGTGCGGCGGCTGGTGGAGGCCTGTCCGAGGCTTGAGGTCATCAAGCGCTCCGTCTGCATCGAAGGTGCCCATCGGGCCCTTTCCCGTGCAAAGGTGCACTGGGGTAAGCTGAACGATGAGAAGCTTGTGAAGGACGGGCCGCCGCCGGGGAAGGAGCATCGCAAGCCCGAGAACTACTACAAGGATGTTCTTGCAGGTGCCCGCCTTGTGGTGGATGAATGTACCAAGGATGTGATATTTGAATGAACTCGCTCATGTTTATCCTATGCGCTGAAAACTTGTTCATATGCGCTAAGCAATGCTTATTGAATTTAAAATATTACTTTCTGTGCGGCCGTTTATCAAAAATTGAGAGATGGCCAGTCGTCGACTTCTGCCCCCGTGCCACTAGTGTTGGGGTGTTCGGGATAAACTTGAGCGCTCTTTTTCCCATAGTTGGGTCCTTCAAGGGAGGCGCTCAGCACAACGAACCAGGCAATCGGACTATAATGCTTGAACACTCTCACTTAGCCATAGAACTCTATAATTTTAAATTTCGGTGAAGCCCCTAGTTCGGAAGACCGAGTTCGGGGCGCTATCCACGCCTTGGCCGGACAAAGCCAGCTCCTCGCTCGAAGCGGCATAAGCCTTTAGGGACTCGAAAAACCTCTCGAACAGCGACTGGTCTCTCGCCACATCATGACAGTCAGTTTTAGCTTTCTCCACTGAGGTGCTTAACCCAGCTGAACCGGGGCACAATCGCAGTGGTTCTCCTAGTGCTACCTTAGCCGATAGAGCGGAATGTAAGGCACCAAAACATAGGAGCCGGGCAAACCCAACTATTGACCCAAATCATGATTCGGAGCCGATGCATATAGTGCTATAAGTTTGGGGTGCCGCACTTGTGAAAGTGTACGGACTTCTCACACCATTATGAGGGGTACTGAAGCCCCTAGCGTGTTTGCCGTACCATGGTGTATGGGTGCAATCATGTCATTTAATAAACATAAATGTGAAAAGAAGATAATGCAAAAAATAGACAAGAAGCTAAGCATTGTTTATAGAGAGGCTATTTATCAAAGCCGAACAATACAAATAGTGCGGTAAGCAAAAGATATTGGACTATTCAGTATGTCCTGACCAGGGGCAGGCCGCGGAATTGTATTTAAAACAGGTATACCGCTCGTAACAGAGACCACCTAGGAGTTCCATAATGCGGCATGGCTTGTCTGCCTCCCTGGATCTTGCATCGTTTGTGCAGCAGTCGAATTGCCGAACAGGTCGTCCAAAGTATGGAGTCCTGAAAGTAAGAAAAAATTAAAAAAAAGAATTCGGCAGCCCCTAGTACGTTTTAAGCCGTATTTTGGGTGTGTCGTTATTGTGCCCCTTCTCCTGTGCCCATGGTATTTCAAGGGCGTAGTTATGTACGCGAGGTACTGGTTTCGCTATGTCGCGAAAGCTGGGGTTGGGGCCGCATTGCTACGCTTGCTCAGAGTGTGCCAGGCGGTTCTGCTGTGGGTTACTCCAGGCGCGCTTGGTAGTGTCTGGCTTTTTAATGGTCGGACTAGAGAATTGCCTGAGAAGGCTACTTTGTACCTCCGCTGCGAGAGCCGCCGTATGCTCCTCCATACGGAGGGAGCGTTTGGTGTTTCCGTTGACCGTAATTACTCCTCGAGGGCCTGGCATCTTGAGCTTGAGATATGCGTAGTGTGGCACCGCATTGAACTTTGCGAATGCGGTTCGTTCGAGTAGGGCGTGATAGCCACTGCGAAACGGGACTATATCGAAGATTAACTCTTCGCTTCGGAAATTGTTCGGGGATCCGAAGACCACGTCAAGTGTTACTAAGCCTGTACAGTTGGCTTCTACACCTGGTATAACGCCTTTAAAGGTCGTTCTTGTGGGCTTAATCCTTGAGGGATCTATGCCCATTTTCCGCACTGTATCCTGATAAAGCAGGTTCAGGCTACTGCCGCCGTCCATGAGGACTCTTGTGAGATGAAATCCGTCGATGATTGGGTCGAGAACCAATGCGGTGAACCCGCCATGACGGATGCTAGTGGGATGGTCCCTTCGATCAAAAGTGATCGGGCAGGAGGACCATGGGTTGAACTTTGGGGCGACTGGCTCCATCGCGTATACATCCCGTAGCGCACGCTTCCGCTCCCGCTTGGGAATGTGGCTTGCGTATATCATGTTCACCGTCCTCACTTGTGGGGGAAAGCCCTTCTGTCCATTGTTGTTCGGTGGCTTGGGCTCCTCGTCGTCGCTGTGCAGCCCCTTGTCTCTCTTTTCGGCCCTTAACTTGCCTGCCTGCTTGAACACCCAACAATCCCTGTTAGTGTGATTGGCTGGCCTTTCGGGGGTGCCATGTATCTGGCACAAGCGATCGAGTATTCGGTCCAAACTGGACGAGCCCTGAGTATTATTTTTGAATGGCTTTTTCCGCTGACCGGATTTATAGCCTTTGAATCCGGCATTGACTGCCGTGTCTTCATTGCTGTCGCTGCTAACGCGGCATTTTTGCTTATTCCGACGTGTCCTGCAACTTTTGTCATTGGTATCCGAATTACCAGGGTTCTTTGATAAGTTGTTACTGCGAGCTAGCCAGCTGTCTTCTCCCGTGCAAAAGCGGGTCATGAGTGTCATGAGGGCTGCCATGGATTTCGGCTTTTCCTGTCCCAGGTGCCGGGCAAGCCACTCGTCGCGGATGTTATGCTTGAAGGCTGCTACGGCCTCTGCGTCCGGACAGTCGACTATCTGGTTTTTCCTTGTTAGGAACCGTGTCCAGAATTGTTTGGCCGATTCCTCTGGCTGCTGAATTATGTGGCTTAAGTCGTCGGCATCCGGTGGTCGCATGTAAGTGCCCTGGAAGTTGTCGAGGAATGCGGCTTCCAGGTCCTCCCAAGAACCGATTGAGTCTGCTGGCAAGCTATTAAGCCAATGACGGGCCGGTCCTTTAAGTTTGAGCGGGAGGTATTTGATGGCGTGTAGATCATCGCCGCGTGCCATGTGGATGTGAAGGAGATAATCCTCGATCCATACCACCGGATCTGTTGTGCCATCATATGATTCGATGTTTACGGGTTTGAAACCCTCTGGGATTTTATGATCCATTACTTCATTCGTGAAGCATAGCGGGTGTGCGGCGCCTCTGTATTGGGCTATATCACGACGCAGCTCGGAAGAGTTATGTCTGTTGTGTTCGGCCCGGCCGGATTTGTTGTATCCGGAGTGAAGATCATTGTCACATGCCGTAGGGCGCCTGCGCGATCCGTAGATCGATCTTGTTTGTCTTGCCTTATCCTCCAGTATGTCTCGCAGGTCGGGCGCATTTTCCCGTGCCTTAGTTGAGCGGCGTCGGGGCATGGCTTGGGTGGAGGGCCGAGAGGCCTCTCTGTCGCGGCCGCGAGGTGTCCGGTCTGCCATGTCATGCGCTGGTGATGTAGGTGCTTCCTCCTCTGATCGGGGTAGCGGACTGCACTTCGGGTAACTCTTGGAGGGGCGTTTGAGTTCATACTCTTCGGCCGCAAGGACTTCATTCCATCTGTCAGCTAGCAAATCTTGGGCAGCTCTAAGTTGTTGCTGCTTTTTCTTGAGGCTGCTTGCCGTGGCTAAAAGCCTGCGTTTAAAACGCTCTTGTTCGGCGGGGTCTTATGGTATGACAAATTCGTCGTCATCGAGGCTTGCCTCGTCTTCGGAGGGAGGCGTATAGTTATCATCCTTGACCTCTCGGTCTGCCGCTCTCTCATGAGGGCTGGCTTCTCCATCTTCCTGTGCCGAATCTTGCTGAGGTGGGTGTTCTTCGGCGCTATCCGGGGTAGTATTATCTCCCGTGCCGGAATCACCGTTTTTGCTTTGGTGGGATTTAGAGCGGCGCCGCTGACGCCGGCGCTTTGGCTGTTTCTTGGGGGCGTCATCCCCCACTGCTCCATCGCCATCTCCATCTTTTGGAGTATCCACCATATATATGTCATATGACGAGGTGGCCTTCCAGCGCCCTACAGGTGCTGGTTCCTGTTTGTCTCCTACATCGTCATCCATGCCGTCGATGTCTTCGGAGCTGAAGTCAAGCATGTCGGATAGATCGTCGACAGTGGCTAGTGGGTGGTGGGTGGGCTTTGAATTTTCTCATCGTCCGTATCCCACCCTCGCTGACCGTAGTCCGGCCAGGGCTCTCCTGATAAAGAGAGAGACTTAAGAGAATTCAGGATGTCGCCAAAAGGCGAATGCTGAAAGATGTCTGCGGCGGTGAACTCCATTATCGGTGCCCAATTGGATTCGATTGGCAGGGCGCGGGGGGTTCGGTGTCCGGGGAGGAGTCCGGATCCTCGGAGTCACGGGTCATGCAGAGTGCGGGGCTAGCGTTCAGCTCGATCGCTTTCGGGATCGCAGCCCCTGAGGTGACGTCCAACCGCTCATCCTCGATTGGCGCAATAGGCTCCGAGTTAGGGGTCGGAACCGATGCGTGTGCGGCCTCCAGGACATTGTCCGGGGGCAGAGCTAGATCATACCCCTCGAGATAGTGCAGCGCGCTTGGCCGTGGCTCGAGCTCGTCGAAGATCAAGTCTCCGCGGATGTCAGCCGTGTAGTTTAAGCTTTCAAACCTGACTTGAGGGCCAGGGGCGTAGCTTTCGATCCGCTCCAGGTGCCCGAGTGAATTGGCCCGCAGAGCGAAGCCGCCGAAGACGAAGATCTGTCCGGGGAGAAAAGTCTCACCCTGGACCGCATCATTGTTGATGATCAAAGGAGCCATCGGGCCTAAAGGTGACGACACAGAGGAACTCTCAATGAAAGCACCAATGTCGGTGTCAAAACCGGCGGATCTCGGGTAGGGGGTCCCGGACTGTGCGTCTAGGCCGGATGGTAACAGGAGGCAAGGAACCCGATGTTTTACCCAGGTTCGGGCCCTCTTGATGGAGGTAAAACCCTACGTCCTGCTTGATTAATATTGATGATATGGGTAGTACAAGAGTAGATCTACCACGAGATCAAGGAGGCTAAACCCTAGAAGCTAGCCTATGGTATGATTGTTGTATATGGAGTTGATTGCCTACGGACTACAATCCTCCAGTTTATATAGACACCGGATAGGGTTAGGGTTACATAGAGTCGGTTACAATGGTAGGAGATCTTGAATATCCGCATCGCCAAGCTTGCCTTCCACGCCAAGGAAAGTCCCATCCGGACACGGGACGAAGTCTTCAATCTTGTATCTTCATAGTCCAGGAGTCCGGCTGAAGGTATAGTCCGGCTACCCGAACACCCCCTAATCTAGGACTCCCTCAGGCCCCAAGATGGGATCTCGTGGATACAGAAAGTTACGGCGGTGGAATTGGGGTTTTGGCTTCGTGTCTGGTAGTTTGGCGGTACGTAGGTATATACAGGAGGAAGGAGTACGTCGATGGAGCAACAGGGGTCCACGAGGGTGGAAGGTGATACGTCTCCGTCGTAAACATAACCTGCGTGATTTGAATGGAACTAACCCGGACTGATGCCGTTTTCAATAGAATTTCCATGGTGTTATTTATGTGCAGAAACAAAAGTTCTCGGAATGACCTGAAACTCCACAGAGCGTATTTTTGGAAATAATAAAAAATACTGGCAAAAGATCAAGACCAGGGGGCCCACACCCTAGCCATGAGGGTGGGGGCGCGCTTGCTGAAGGAAATATGCCCTAGAGGCAATAATAAAGTTATTATTTATTTCCTTACATCATGATAAATATTTATTATTCATGCTAGAATTGTATTAACCGGAAACATAATACATGTGTGAATACATAGACAAACAGAGTGTCACTAGTATGCCTCTACTTGACTAGCTCGTTAATCAAAGATGGTTATGTTTCCTAAACATAGACATGTGTTGTCATTTGATTAACGGGATCACATCATTAGGAGAATGATGTGATTGACATGACCCATTCCATTAGCTTAGCAGTCGATCGTTTAGTATGTTGCTATTGCTTTCTTCATGACTTATACATGTTCCTGTGACTATGAGATTATGCAACTCCCATTTGCCGGAGGAACACTTTGTGTGCTACCAAACGTCACAACGTAACTGGGTGATTATAAAGGTGCTCTACAGGTGTCTCCAAAGGTACATGTTGGGTTGGCGTATTTCGAGATTAGGATTTGTCACTCCGATTGTCGGAGAGGTATCTCTGGGCCCTCTCGGTAATGCACATCACTTAAGCCTTGCAAGCATTGCAACTAATGAGTTAGTTTCAGGATGATGTATTACGGAACGAGTAAAGAGACTTGCCGATAACCAGATTGAACTAGGTATTTAGATACCGACGATCGAATCTCGGGCAAGTAACATACCGATGACAAAGGGAACAACGTATGTTGTTATGCGGTCTGACAGATAAAGATCTTCGTAGAATATGTGGGAGCCAATATGAGCATCCAGGTTCCGCTATTGGTTATTGACCGGAGACGTGTCTCGGTCATGTCTGCATTGTTCTCGAACCCGTAGGGTCCACACGCTTAAGGTTTCGATGACAGTTATATTATGAGTTTATGAGTTTTGATGTACCGAAGGAGTTCGGAGTCCCGGATGAGATCGGGGACATGACGAGGAGTCTCAAAATGGTCGAGACGTAAAGATCGATATATTGGACGACTATATTCGGACATCGGAAAGGTTCCGAGTGATTCGGGTATTTTTCGGAGTACCGGAGAGTTATGGGAATACGTATTGGGCCTTATTGGGCCATACGGGAAAGAAGGAAAAGGGCCTCAAGGGTGGCCGCACCCCTCCCCTTGGTCTGGTCCGAATTGGACTAGGGAAGGGGGGCGCCCCCTTCCTTCCTTCTCCTTTTCCCTTCCTCTTTTCCTATTCCATATGGGAGGTGGAATCCTACTAGGACTAGGGAGTCCTAGTAGGACTCCACACTTGGCGTGCCCCCTCCTAGGGCCGGCCTCCTCCTCCCTTGCTCCTTTATATACGGGTGCAGGGGGGCACCCCAAAGACACAACAATTGATCCTTGAGATCTATTAGCCGTGTGCGGTGCCCTCCTCCACCATAATCCTCGATAATATTGTAGCAGTGCTTAGGCGAAGCCCTGCGACGGTAGAACATCAAGATCATCACCACGCCATCGTGCTGACAGAACTCTTCCCCGACATTCTGCTGGATCGGAGTCCGGGGATCGTCATCGAGCTGAACGTGTGCTAGAACTTGGAGGTGCCGTAGTTTCGGTGCTTGATCGGTCGGGCTGTGAAGACATACGACTACATCAACCGCATTGTGTTAATGCTTCCGCCTCTGGTCTACGAGGGTACGTAGACAACACTCTCCCCTCTTGTTTCTATGCATCACCATGATCTTGCGTGTGCGTAGGAATTTTTTTGAAATTACTACGTTCCCCAACAGTGGCATCCGAGCCTAGGTTTTATGGGTTGATGTTATATGCATGAGTAGAACACAAGTGAGTTGTGGGTGATATAAGTCATACTGCTTACCAGCATGTCATACTTTGGTTTGGCGGTATTGTTGGATGAAGCGGCCCGGACCGACATTACACGTACGCTTACGCGAGACTGGTTCTATCGACGTGCTTTGCACACAGGTGGCTGGCGGGTGTCAGTTTCTCCAACTTTAGTTGAACCGAGTGTGGCTACGCCTGGTCCTTGCGAAGGTTAAAACAACACCAACTTGACAAACTATCGTTGTGGTTTTGATGCGTAGGTAAGAACGGTTCTTGCTCAGCCCGTAGCAGCCACGTAAAACTTGCAACTACAAAGTAGAGGACGTCTAACTTGTTTTTGCAGGGCATGTTGTGATGTAATATGGTCAAGACGTGATGAGATATAAGTTGTTGTATGAGATGATCATGTTTTGTTAAAGTTATCAGCAACTGACAAAAGCCTTATGGTTATCTCTCTATTGCATAAGATGCAAGCGCCAAATAATTGCTTTACTTTATCGCTATGCGATAGCAATAGTTGCAAGAGCAATTGTTGGCAAGACGACCATGTGATGACACATTGATATAGATCAAGATGGCGGAGATCATGGTGTCATGCCGGTGACGATGGAGATCATGACGATGCTTTGGAGATAGAGATCAAAGTCACAAGATGATGATAGCCATATCATGTCACATATTTTGATTGCATGTGATGTTTATCTTTTATACATCTTACTTTGCTTAGTTATGATGGTAGCGTTATAAGATGATCTCCCACTAAATTTCAAGATAAAAGTGTTCTCCCTGAGTATGCACCATTGCCAAAGTTCGTCGTGCCCAGACACCACGTGATGATCGGGTGTGATAAGTTCTACATCCATCTACAACGGGTGCAAGCCAGTTTTGCACACGCAGAATACTCAGGCTAAACTTGACGAGCCTAGCATATGCAGATATGGCCTCGGAACACTGAGACCGAAAGGTCGAGCGTGAATCATATAGTAGATATGATCAACATAATGATGTTCACCATTGAAAGCTATTCCATTTCACGTGATGATCGGTTATGGTTTAGTTGATTTGGATCACGTGATCACTTAGATGATTAGAGGGATGTCTATCTAAGTGGGAGTTCTTAAGTAATATGATTAATTGAACTTTAATTTATCATGAACTTAGTCTTGGTAGTATTAGCATATCTATGTTGTAGATCAATAGCTCGCGATGTTGCTCCTATTTAATTTTTATATGTTCCTAGAGAAAACTAAGTTGAAAAATGTTAGTAGCAATGATGTGGATTGGATCCATGATCTGAGGATTATCCTCATTGTTGCACAGAAGAATTATGTCCTTGATGCACAGCTAGGTGACATACCTATTGCAGGAGCAGATGCAGACGTTCTAAACGTTTGGCTAGCTCAATATGATGACTACTTGATAGTTTAGTGCACCATGCTTAACGGCTTAGAATCGGGACTTCAAAGACGTTTGAACATCATGAAACATATGAGATGTTCCAGGAGTTGAAGTTAATATTTCAAGCAAATACCCGAGTTGAGAGATATGAAGTCTCCAACAAGTTCTATAGCTAAAAGATGGAGGAGAATAGCTCAAGCAGTGAGCATGTGCTCAGATTGTCTGGGTACTACAATCGCTTGAATCAAGTGGGAGTTAATCTTCCAGATAAAATAGTGATTGACAGAATTCTCTAGTCACCATCACCAAGTTAGTAGAACTTCGTGATGAACTATGATATGCAAGGGATAACGGAAACGATTCCCAAGCTCTTCGTAATGCTGAAATCAACGAAGGTAGAAATCAAGAAAAATATCAAGTGTTGATGGTAGACAAGACCACTAGTTTCAAGAAAAGGGCAAAGGCAAGAAGGGGAACTTCAAGAATAACGGCAATCAAGTTGCTGCTCAAGTGAAGAAGCCCAAGTCTGGTCCTAAGCCTGAGACTAAGTGCTTCTACTGCAAAGGGACTGGTCATTGGAAGCGGAACTACCCCAAGTATTTGGCGGATAAGAAGGATGGCAAAGTGAACAAATGTATATTTGATATACAGATTATTGATGTGTATTTTACTAGTGTTCGTAGAAACCCCTCGGTATTTGATACTAGTTCAGTTGCTAAGAGTAGTAACTCGAAACGGGAGTTGCAGAATGAACAGAGACTAGTTAAGGGTGAAGTGACGATGTGTGTTGGAAGTGGTTCCAAGATTGATATGATCATCATCGCACACTACCTATACTTTCGGGATTAGTGTTGAACCTAAATAAGTGTTAGTTGGTGTTTGCGTTGAGCATGAATATGAGTTGATCATGTTTATAGAAATACGGTTATTCATTTAAGTAAGAGAATAAATTGTTGTTCTGTTTACATGAATAAAACCTTATATGGTTACACACCCAATGAAAATGGTTCGTTGGATCTCGATTGTAGTGATACACATATTCATAATATTGAAACCAAAAGATGCAAAGTTAATAATGATAGTGCAACTTATTTGTGGCATTGCCGTCTAGGTCATATTGGTGTAAAGCGCATGAAGAAAATCCATTCTGATGGGCTTTTGGAATCACTTGATTATGAATCAGTTGATGCTTGCTAACCATGCCTCGTGGGCAAGATGACTAAGACTCCGTTCTCCGGAACAATGGAGCGAGCAACAGATTTGTTGGAAATCATACATACTGATGTATGTGGTCCGATGAATATTGAGGCTCGCGGCAGGTACCATTATTTTCTGATCTTCACAGATGATTTGAGCAGATATGAGTATATCTACTTGATGAAACACAAGTCTGAGACATTTGAAAAGTTCAAAGAATTTCAGAGTGAAGTGGAGAATCATCGTAACAAAAATAAAAGTTTCTACGGTATGATTGCAGAAGTAAAATATTTGAGTTACGAGTTTGGCCTTCAGTTAAAACAATGTGAAATAGTTTCACTACTCATGCCACCTGGAACACCACAGTGTAATGGTGCGTCCAAACGTCGTAACCGTGCTTTATTAGATATGGTGCGATCTATGATGTCTCTTACCGATTACCACTATCGTTTTGGGCTTATGCATTAGAGACAGCTACATTCATGTTAAATAGGGCACCATCTAAATCCGTTGAGACGACACCATATGAACTGTGGTTTGGCAAGAAACCTAAGCTGTTGTTCTTAAAGTTTGGGACTGCGATGCTTATGTGAAAAAGTTTCAACATGATAAGCTCGAACCCAAATTGGAGAAGTAAATCTTCATAGGATACCCAAAAGAAAATATTGGGTACACCTTCTATCATAGATCCGAAGGCAAGATATTCATTGCTGAGAATGGATACTTTCTAGAGAAGGAGTTTCTCTCGAAAGAAGTGGGTGGGAGGAAAGTAGAACTTGATGAGGTAACTACACCTGCTCCCTTATTGGAAATTAGTTCATCGCAGAAATCTGTTCCTGTGACTACTACACCAATTAGTGAGGAAGCTAATGATGATGATCATGTAACTTCAGATCAAGTTGCTACCGAACCTCGTAGGTAAACCAGAGTGAGATCCGCACCAGAGTGGTACGGTAATCCTGTTCTGGAGGTCATGTTACTTGACCATGACGAGCCTACAAACTATGAGGAAGCGATGATGAGCCCAGATTCCGCAAAATGGCTTGAGGCCATGAAATCTGAGATGAGATCCATGTATGAGAACAAAGTATGGACTTTGATTGACTTGCCCAATGATCGGCGAGCCATTGAGATTAAATGGATCTTCAAGAGGAAGACGGACGCTGATATTAGTGTTACTATCTACAAAGCTAGAATTGTCGCAAAAGGTTTTCGACAAGTTCAAGGTATTGACTGCGATGAGAGTTTCTCACTCGTATCTATGCTTAAGTCTGTCCGAATCATGTTAGCAATTGTCGCATTCTATGAAATCTGGCAAATGGATAAACAAAACTGCATTCCTTAATGGATTTATTAAAGAAGAGTTGTATATGATGCAACCAGAAGGTTTTGTCAATCCTAAAGGTGCTAACAAAATATGCAAGCTCCAGCGATCCATCTATGGACTGGTGCAAGCATCTCGGAGTTGGAATATACGCTTTGATAAGTTGATCAAAGCATATAGTTTTATACAGACTTGCGGTGAAGCCTGTATTTACAAGAAAGTGAGTGGGAGCACTACAGCATTTCTGATAAGTATATGTGAATGACATATTGTTGATCGAAGATAATGTAGAATTATTCTGCAAAGAATAAATGAATGTTTGAAAGGAGTTTTTCAAAGAAAGACCTTGGTGAAGTTGCTTACATATTGAGCATCAAGATCTATAGAGATAGATCAAGACGCTTGATAAGTTTTTCAATGAGTACATACCTTGACAAGATTTTGAAGTAGTTCAAAATGGAACAGTCAAAGAAGGAGTTCTTGCCTGTGTTACGAGGTGTGAAGCTGAGTAAGACTCAAAACCCGACCACGGTAGAAGAAAGAGAGAGAATGAAAGTCATTCCCTATGCCTCAGCCATAGGTTCTATAAAGTATGCCATGCTGTGTACCAGATCTATTGTATACCCTACACTGTGTTTAGCAAGGGAGTACAATAGTGATCTAGGAGTAGATCACTGGACAGCGGTCAAAATTATCCTTAGTGGAATAAGGATATGTTTCTCGATTATGGAGGTGACAAAAGGTTCATCGTAAAGAGTTACGTCGATATAAGTTGTGACACTGATCCAGATGACTCTAAGTCTTAATCTGGATACATATTGAAAGTGGGAGCAATTAGCTAGACTAGCTCCATGCAGAGCATTGTTGACATAGAAATTTGCAAAATACGTACGGATCTTAATGTGGCAGACCCGTTGACTAAACTTCTCTCACAAGCAAAACATGATCACACCTTAGTACTCTTTGGGTGTTAATCACATAGCGATGTGAACTAGATTATTGACTCTAGTAAACCCTTTGGGTGTTGGTCACATGTCGATGTGAACTATGGGTGTTAATCACATGGTGATGTGAACTATTGGTATTAAATCACATGGCGATGTGAACTAGATTATTGACTCTAGTGCAAGTGGGAGACTGAAGGAAATATGCCCTAGAGGCAATAATAAAGTTATTATTTATTTTCTTATATCATGATAAATGTTTATTATTCATGCTAGAATTGTATTAACCGGAAACATAATACATGTGTGAATACATAGACAAACAGAGTGTCACTAGTATGCCTCTACTTGACTAGCTCGTTAATCGAAGATGGTTATGTTTCCTAAACATAGACACGTGTTGTCATTTGATTAACGGGATCACATCATTAGGAGAATGATGTGATTGACATGACCCATTCCATTAGCTTAGCACCCGATCGTTTAGTATGTTGCTATTGCTTTCTTCATGACTTATACATGTTCCTGTGACTATGAGATTATGCAACTCCCGTTTGCCGGAGGAACACTTTGTGTGCTACCAAACGTCACAATGTAAATGGGTGATTATAAAGGTGCTCTATAGGTGTCTCCAAAGGTACATGTTAGGTTGGCGTATTTCGAGATTAGGATTTGTCACTCTGATTGTCGGAGAGGTATCTCTGGGCCCTCTCGATAATGCACATCACTTAAGCCTTGCAAGCATTGCAACTAATGAGTTAGTTGCAGGATGATGTATTACAGAACGAGTAAAGAGACTTGCCGGTAACGAGATTGAACTAGGTATTTAGATACCGACGATCGAATCTCGAGCAAGTAACATACCGATGACAAAGGGAACAACATATGTTGTTATGCGGTCTGACCGATAAAGATCTTCGTAGAACATGTGGGAGCCAATATGAGCATCCAGGTTCCGCTATTGGTTATTGACCGGAGACGTGTCTCGGTCATGTCTACATTGTTCTCGAACCCGTAGGGTCCGCACGCTTAAGGTTTTGATGACAGTTATATTATGAGTTTATGAGTTTTGATGTACCAAAGGAGTTCAGAGTCCCGGATGAGATCGGGGACATGACGAGGAGTCTCTAAATGGTCAAGACGTAAAGATCGATATATTGGACGACTATATTCGGACATCAGAAAGGTTCCGAGTGATTCGGGTATTTTTCGGAGTACCGGAGAGTTACGGGAATACGTATTGGGCCTTATTGGGCCATACGGGAAAGAAGGAAAAGGGCCTCAAGGGTGGTCGCCCCCCTCCCCTTGGTCTGGTCCGAATTGGACTAGGGAAGGGGGGCGCCCCTTCCTTCCTTCTCCTTTTCCCTTCCTCTTTTCCTATTCCATATGGGAGGTGGAATCCTACTAGGACTAGGGAGTCCTAGTAGGACTCCACACTTGGCGCGCCCCCTCATAGGGCCGGCCTCCTCCTCCCTTGCTCCTTTATATACGGGTGTAGGGGGGCACCCCAAAGACACAACAATTGATCCTTGAGATCTATTAGCCGTGTGCGGTGCCCTCCTCCACCATAATCCTCGATAATATTGAAGCAGTGCTTAGGTGAAGCCCTGCGACGGTAGAACATCAAGATTGTCACCACGCCGTCGTGCTGACGGAACTCTTCCCCGACATTCTGCTGGATCGGAGTCCGGGAATCGTCATCGAGCTAAACATGTGCTAGAACTCGGAGGTGTCGTAGTTTTGGTGCTTGATCGGTCGGGCCGTGAAGACGTACGACTACATCAACCGCGTTGTGCTAATGCTTCCGCTTCCGGTCTACGAGGGTATGTAGACAACACTCTCCCCTCTCGTTGCTATGCATCACCATTATCTTGCGTGTGCGTAGGATTTTTTTTGAAATTACTACGTTCCCCAACACCTGCCCCCCTGGGCGCGCCCCCTACCTCGTGGGCCCCCTGGAGCTCCTCCAACCTCAACTCCAACTCTATGTATTCACTTCCGGGGAGAGAAAAATAGGGTAGAAGGATTCATCGCATTTTACGATACAGAGCCGCCGCCAAGTCCTAAAACCTCTCGGGAGGGTTGATCTAGAGTCCGTTCTGGGCTTCGGAGAGGGGAATCCGTCGCCATCGTCATCATCAACCATCCTCCATCACCAATTTCATGATGCTCACCGCCGTTCATGAGTAATTCCATCGTAGGCTTGCGGGACGGTGATGGGTTGGATGAGATTTATCATGTAATCAAGTTAGTTTTGTTAGGGTTTGATCCCTAGTATCCACTATGTTCTGAGATTGATGTTGCTATGACTTTGCTATGCTTAATGCTTGTCACTAGGGCCCGAGTGCCATGATTTCAGATCTGAACCTATTATGTTTTCATTAATATATGAGAGTTCTTGATTCTATCTTGCAAGTCTATAGTCACCTACTATGTGTTATGATCCGGCAACCCCGAAGTGACAATAATCGGGACCACTCCCGGTGATGACCCTAGTTTGAGGATTTCATGTATTCACTATGTGTTAATGCTTTGGTCCGGTACTCTATTAAAAGGAGGCCTTAATATCCCTTAGTTTCCGCTAGGACCCCACTACCATGGGAGGGTAGGACAAAAGATGTCATGCAAGTTCTTTTCCATAAGCACGTATGACTATATTCGGAATACATGCCTACATTACATTGATGAATTGGAGCTAGTTCTGTATCACCATAGGTTATGACTGTTATATGATGAACCGCATCCGGCATAATTTTCTATCACCGATCCATTGCCTACGAGCTTTCCATATATTGTTCTCCACTTATTTACTTTTCCTTGCTATTGTTACAATCACTACAAAATACCAAAAACATTACTTTTGCTACCGTTACCTTTTGCTATTGTTACCACTACTATCATATTACTTTGCTACTAAATACTTTGCTGCAGATATTAAGTTTCCAGGTGTGGTTGAATTGACAACTCAGCTGCTAATACTTGAGAATATTCTTTGGCTCCCCTTGTGTCGAATCAATAAATTTGGGTTGAATACTCTACCCTCGAAAACTGTTGCGATCCCCTATACTTGTGGGTTATCAAGACTATTTTCTGGCGCCGTTGCCAGGGAGCATAGCTCTATTCTTTGAGTCACTTGGGATTTATATCTGCTTATCATTATGAAGAACTTGAGAGATCCAAAAACCAAGATTTATCCCTCAACTACGAGGGGAGGTTAGGAACTGCCATCTAGCTCTGCACTTGATTCACCTTCTGTTTTGAGTAAGCTTGCGACACCTAAACATGCTTCTGCTATTGATTCTGATATGTCGCATGTTATTGATGATGCCACTTCTGCTATGCATGATACTTACGATGAAACTACTTCTATGCTTGATACTACTATGCCACTTGGTGAATTTCTTGATGAACAACTTGCTAGGGCTAGAGAGAATGAAATTATTGAAACTGATAATATTGAAGAAAGTGATGATGAAGACTCTCCCCCTAATAAATATGAATTGCCTGTTGTTCCTGAGGGTTATGTTATGGATGAAGAAGCTCCTAGAGCTATTTTAGCTTGCAATGATAGATATGATCTAAAGAGGTTATTAGCTAAATGGAAGCAACAATCCCTTAATGCTAGAATGAAACCTGACCCTGCTTTTGCTACTTCACATATCTGTGTTACTGATAAGGATTATGAATTCTCTATTGATCCTGATATAATTACTTTGGTTGAATCTGATCCTTTTTATGGCTATGAATCTGAAACTGTTGTGGCACATCTTACTAAATTAAATGATATAGCCACCCTGTTCACTAATGAGAGAGAACTCGCTACTTTTATATCCTTAAAATATTTCCATTCTCATTAAAGGGTGATGCTAAGATATGGTTTAATTCTCTTGATCCTGGTTGTGTGCTTAGTCCCCAGGATATGATTTATTACGTCTCTGCTAAATATTTCCCTGCTCATAAGAAATAGGCTTCTTCAAGGGATATATATAATTTTGTGCAACTTGAAGAAGAGAGTCTCCCACAAGTTTGGGGGAGGCTTCTCCAATTACTTAATGCTTTGCCTGATTATCCTCTTAAGAAAAATGAAATACTTGATATCTTTTATAATGGACCAACTGATGCTTCCAGAGATTACCTGGATAGTCGTGTTGGTTCTGGTTTCAGGGAAAGAACACCGGATGAAGCTGAAATTCTATTAAATAATATGTTGACTAATGAAAATAATTGGACACTTCTTGAGCCTATTCCTAAACCAACTCTGAAGAAGAGAGGTGTTCTATTTCTCAGTCCTGAAGATATGCAAGAGGCAAAGAAATCCATGAAAGAAAAGGGTATTAAAGCTGAAGATGTTAAGAATTTACCTCCTATTGAAGAAATACATGGTCTTAATTTACCGCATGTTGAAGAAATATATGGTTTTAATACATCACCTATTGAAGAAAAACATGGTCTTGATAACCCGACAAAGGTAGTAAAGGTAAATTCTCTCTATAGATATGATAAAGCTGAAATCCCATTTACTAAGTTTGCTAGCCCATCTTAGATGAGTTTCATAAATTTATGGTTAAGCAAGAAGACTTTAATGCTTATTTTGGTAGAGAATTAAAACGCAGTGCTGATATGCTTGAACACTTGGGTGATTATATGGCTAATGTCAAAGGTGAACTTAAACTTATTAGTAAACATGCTTCTATGGTTACCACTCAAGTAGAACAAGTACTTAAATCTCAAAATGATTTGCTGAATGAATTGAATAGTAAGAATAATGATTTTGCTGTTAGAGTGGCTACTAGAACTGGTAAGATGACTCAGGAACCTTTGTATCCTGAAGGCCACCCTAAGAGAATTGAGCAAGATTCTCAGAGAAATAATATAGATGCACCTAGTCCTTCTAAAAGGAAGAAAAAGAAAAATGGTAGGACTTTGCATGCTTCTAGTGAACCTATTACTGAAACACCTGAGAATCCAAATGATATTTCTATTTCTGATGCTGAAACACAATCTGGTAATGAACATGAAACTAGTGATAATGTTAATGATAATGTCCATGTTGATGCTCAACCTAGTAATGATAATGATATAGAAATTGAACCTGATGTTGATCTTGATAACCCACAATCAAAGAATCAACATTATGATAAGAGAGACTTTGTTGCTAGGAAACATGGTAAAGAAAGAGAACCATGGGTTCAGAAACCCATGCCTTTTCCTCCCAAACCATTCAAGAAAAAGGATGATGAGGATTTTGAGCGCTTTGCTGAAATGATTAGACCTATCTTTTTGCGCATGCGATTAACTGATATGCTTAAAATGAATCCTTATGCTAAGTACATGAAAGAAATTGTTACTAATAAAAGAAAGATACCGGAAGCTGAAATTTCCACCATGCTTGCTAATTATACTTTTAAGGGTGGAATACCAAAGAAACTTGGAGATCCAGGAGTACCCACTATACCTTGCTCCATTAAAAGAAACTATGTTAAAACTGCTTTATGTGATCTTGGAGCCGGTGTTAGTGTTGTGCCTCTCTCTTTATATAATAGACTTGATTTGAATAAGTTGACACCTACTGAAATATCTTTGCAAATGGCTGATAAATCAACTGCTATACCTGTCGGTATTTGTGAGGATGTGCCTGTTCTGGTTGCAAACGTTACTATTTTAACGGACTTTGTTATTCTAGATATTCCCGAGGACGATAGTATGTCTATTATTCTTGGAAGACCCTTTTTGAATACTGCGGGGGGCTGTTATTGATTGCAACAAAGGCGATCTCACTTTTCATGTTAATGGTAATGAGCATACGGTACACTTTCCGAGGAAACAACCTCATGTCCACAGTACTAATTCTACTGAAAAAATTCCATCAATTATTTTTGGAGGTTTTGAATTTCCTCTTCCTACTGTCAAGAAGAAATATGATATTGTTATTGTTGGGGATGTGCATATCCCCGCTGAGGTAACCTAGTGTTATTCAAAAATTCTCCGGTTCCATGTTATTCGGAATGAGTTTGTTAACAAGACTTGATCAACCTTGTTAATGGATTCCTTTTGATGATCATGAGATGGATGAATTTAGAAAACACAACTCTCTATACCCTCCGTTTACTTTCTATTATTTATATTAAATAAAATAAAATAGTATTTTCTGTCTGATATCTCAATTATCCGTGCAATATAACAATACCCCGAAAATAAAAGTTCTCCAAATGCCCTGAAATTTAAATATGATTTTTCTGGAATATTTGAGAATATTTGGCACTGAGAACACAGCAGGGGGCATCCACCTGGCCACGAGGGTGGAGGGCGCGCCCTACCCCCTGGGCGCGCCCCCATGGCTCGTGGGCCCACGGTGGCCCTCCTCCACTTATTCCTGCACCCACACACTCCTTCTTCCTCCCACAAACACCATTATCCAGCTCAAACCCGAGTCCAAGCTCATTTTGCTGCCATTTTCGATCTCCTTGCTCAAAGCACCTCTCACAAAACTACTTGGGGGATTGATCCTTGGTATGTGACTCCTCCATTGGTCCAATTAGTTTTTGTTCTAGTGCTTTATTCATTGCAAATTTGTGCTGCATAGGGGACCCTGTTCTTGAGCTTGCATGTCAAATTTATGTGGTTCCAAGTAGTTTTGATGCATGATATAGGCTCTAGGCACTTGTACGGGTAGTTGCTATCAATTTTATTGAGTTTGGTTTACTTTATTTGAAGTTACTAAAAATTTCAGAAATTTTTCAGAGGAAGAAATATGTTTAGAAAAATGTACCAAGGTGGTACTTCAAGGAAGCAAGGACCCAGGGTTGCAATGCGTGATGCTGATGATGAACCACCAAGGGACGCCCCAGTGCGGCCTTGTGAATGGCCTTCAGAGGACTTCATGGATTGAGCGGGAATTAAGGAAGAATTTAACGCATATTTGTGTAATGCTGATCTTGTGAGCTTCGAGGAAGAAAAATGCCGTCAATACCACTATCTCATTAGCTCCTTTGTGAGGAGGTTTGAATTTTCATCTTCACATAATTCTCAAACTGTCATGTTTGATCTTTATGAAAATTCTTACACTATGGACTTAGAGGACTTTACCACTGCTTGCAAACTTCCACAATGGGGTAGTACTAGTGAACCTCGCAAAACTGAATTTAGAGATTTTCTTGCTAGTATAACTGTGGGGGAATCTAGAGATATAGCACAAGCTACCATAGGGAGCATTCATTTTCTGGCTATACATTATTTTGCTCTCTTCATAGGTAGATGCATTAACGGTAAAGATGAAGCATGTCACATGTGTGTCCCTGACCTCAGTATTCTTAGGAGTGCTATGTTAGGAGATAAATCTTATAATTTGGGAGCCATTGTTGCACGAAGGTTGCATCTTAATAGATTTAATGGGATTTCTTTGGTGGAATTTATGCAACCCGCATAGCAAATTTTCTTGGTATAACCATATGTGAGGATGATATTGAGTTGCCTCCTGCTTATTTGGATTATGAGGCTATGGTTCGTCATCAGTTTGTTGAGAGGAACGATCAGTTCCTCCAGTACCAACTAATCTTTGACAGACGACGCACCTATCACGTCGCTCTCCCGGCTTCTACTTTCTTTGACTTTCAGGCAAAAGGGAGATATTCTATAACCAGAGAGGAGGCGGAAGAGTATAAGAGGAGAGCTGAGATAGCTCGCCTCCAGGCTGCAGCCCACGATGCAATGACTGCTGCATCTTAGTACGACCCCAACTACAACTTTGGATATCCGCCAGGCCATCCGTGGCATTAGACCAACTTAGGCCAAAAGCCTAAGCTTGGGGGAGTATGTATTTCTCACCGACATTATATTCATGTTCACACACTCATTGCTAGATGTCGGTGCTCATACTTTTTCATTGTATCATCCATGCTAGTTTATTTTCTCTTTTTATGCTTTCTTCTTGTGTGATTAATAAACCTTAAGAAAAACCAAAAAATAGTTGTAGCTTTTAGCTAGTTTTAATTACCATGCTTGTAGTAGTAATTAAAAAGAAAACCCAAAAAGATTTCCTATTCTTCTTTTGCTTGTTGGGAGCTTTCCCGTGTAAATAGTTTTATTTCTTTTATTTTCTTTGGGGGTCGATAGGAGAAGACCATAATTAAATTGTTGAAGTGGCTCTTATATGCATTATTGTTGATCTGACAAAAGAGCCCATATTGCCTTGTCTTCTCCTGTTTATCGAATGCTTGCAGATTCCAGCTTAGTCCAATGCACGTGCACTATTATTATTATCCACATCGTTCGGTCGTGCAAGTGAAAGGCAATTATGACGATATACGATGGGCTGACTGAGATGAGAAAAGCTGGTATGAACTCGGCCTCTCTTGTTTTTGTAAATATGATTAGTTCATCATTCCTGAGACAGCCTATTATGAATAAACATGTTTGCAATGACAACTAGAGATCATAGTTTCTTGTGCCATGCTTAATTAGCTAGGAGCTTATAATGGTTTACCTTGCATGCCAACATGCTATTAAAATGGTTGTGATGTGGTATGACAGGGTGGTATCCTCTTTTGAACGATTCGAGTGGCTTGACTTGGCACATGTTCACGCATGTAGTTGAAACAAAATCAACATAGCCTCTACGATATTTATGTTCATGGTGCATTATATCCTACGCATGCTTGCATTCGGTGTTGATTAATTTTAATGCATGTTCATGACTGTTGTCGCTCTCTAGCTAGCTGGTCACTTCCCAGTCTTTTTCTAGCCTTCACCTGTACTAAGCAGGAATATTGCTTGTGCATCCAATCCCATAAACCCCAAAGTTATTCCATGTGAGTCCACCATACCTACCTATATACGGTATCTACCTGCCGTTCCAAGTAAACTTGTATGTGCCAAACTCTAAACCTTCAAATAAACATTCTGTTTTGTATGCTCGAATAGCTCATGTATCAACTAGGGCTGTCTGTATCTTCCATGTTAGGCAGGTTATTCTTAAGAGGAGTGGACTCCGCTCCTCACTCACAAGAAAATGGCTGGTCACCGGGATGCC
This sequence comes from Triticum monococcum, assembly GCA_034509565.1. Taxonomy (NCBI): domain Eukaryota; kingdom Viridiplantae; phylum Streptophyta; class Magnoliopsida; order Poales; family Poaceae; genus Triticum; species Triticum monococcum. The sequence goes on from CM067843.1 coordinate 87,128,566, forward strand.
CAGTCCCATGCTTTATGCAGATCAAATCAAAATAATTACAAACAAAACTCCCCGTGGGACTCTTGTTAGTTGGAGGCACTCGTTGTTTCGAGCAAGTCATGGATTGATGCTTGTTGGTGGAGGGGGAGTATAAACTTTACCATTCTGTTTGGGAACCGCCTATAATGTGTGTGGCATGGAAGATATCGCCATCTCTTGGTTGTTATGCTGACAATGAAAGCATACCGCTCAAAATATTATTCATCTCTATTCTGAAACCGAGCTCTGGCACCTCTACAAATCCCTGCTTCCCTCTGCGAAGGGCCTATCTATTTACTTCCATGTTGAGTCATCATCCTCTTATTAAAAAGCACCAGTTGGAGAGCACCGCTGTCATTTGCATTCATTACTGTTAGTTTACATTGAGTATGACTTGACTGGATCTCTTTTACCATGAATTACAATGTCTAGTCAGTCCTTGATCTTTAAAGGTGCTCTGCATTTATGTTTTGCGGTCTCGGAAAGGGCTAGCGAGATACCATCTTGTTATATCATATTATGATTGTTTTGAGAAAGTGTTGTCATCCGAGATTCATTATTATTGCTCGCTAGTTGATTATGCCATTGATATGAGTAAACATGAGACCTAAGCGTTATTGTGAGTATGGTTAGTTTATAATCTTTGCTGAAAACTTGAATGCTGGCTTTACATATTTACAACACCAAGAGCAAACAGAGTTTGTAAAAGTTTTTCTTTATCACTTTCAGTTTGTCAACTGAATTGCTTGAGGACAAGCAAAGGTTTAAGCTTGGGGGAGTTGATACGTCTCAGTCATATCTACTTTTCCAAACACTTTTGCCCTTGTTTTGGACTCTAACTTGCATGATTTGAATGGAACTAACCCGGACTGACGCCGTTTTCAGCTGAATTGCCATGGTGTTATTTATGTGCAGAAACAAAAGTTCTCGGAATGACCTGAAACTCCACGGAGCGTCTTTTTGGAAATAATAAAAAATACTGGCAAAAGATCAAGACCAGGGTACCCACACCCTAGCCACGAGGGTGGGGGCGCGCCCCCTACCTCGTGGGCCCCTCGAGCTCCTTCAACCTCAACTCCAACTCTATATATTCACTTTCTGGGAGAAAAAAATAGGGGAGAAGGATTCATCGTGTTTTATGATATGGAGCCGCCGCCAAGCCCTAAAACCTCTCGGGAGGGCTGATCTGGAGTCCGTTCGGGGCTCCGGAGAGGGGAATCCGTCACCATCGTCATCATCAACCATCCTCCATCACCACTTTCATGATGCTCACCACCGTGCGTGAGTAATTCCATCATAGGCTTGCTGGACGGTGATGGGTTGGGTGAGATTTATCATGTAATCGAGTTAGTTTTGTTAGGGTTTGATCCCTAGTATCCACTATGTTCTGAGATTGATGTTGCTATGACTTTGCTATGCTTAATGCTTGTCACTAGGGCCCGAGTGCCATGATTTCAGATCTGAACCTATTATGTTTTCATCAATATATGAGAGTTCTTGATCCTATCTTGCAAGTCTATAGTCACCTACTATGTGTTATGATTCGGCAACCCCGAAGTGACAATAATCGGGACCACTCCCGGTGATGACCGTAGTTTGAGGAGTTCATGTATTCACTATGTGTTAATGCTTTGGTCCGGTACTCTATTAAAAGGAGGCCTTAATATCCTTAGTTTCCGCTAGGACCCCGCTGCCACGGGAGGGTAGGACAAAAGATGTCATGCAAGTTCTTTTCCATAAGCACGTATGACTATATTCGGAATACATGCCTACATTACATTGATGAATTGGAGCTAGTTCTGTGTCACCCTAGGTTATGACTGTTATATGATGAACCGCATCCGACATAATTCTCTATCACCGATCCATTGCCTACGAGCTTTCCATATATTGTTCTCCGCTTATTTAATTTTCCTTGCTATGGTTACAATCACTACAAAATACCAAAAACATTACTTTTGCTACCGTTACCTTTTGCTATCGTTACCACTACTATCATATTACTTTGCTACTAAATACTTTGCTGCAGATATTAAGTTTCAAGGTGTGGTTGAATTGACAACTCAGCTACTAATACTTGAGAATATTCTTTGGCTCCCCTTGTGTCAAATCAATAAATTTGGGTTGAATACTCTACCCTCAAAAATTGTTGTGATCCCCTATACTTGTGGGTTATCAGAGGGCGCGCCCCCTACCCCGTGGCCTCCTGGTTGATGTCTTGACATAGGGCCCAAGTCCTCTGGATCACGTTCGTTTCGAAGATCACGTTCCCAAATGTTTCATTCCGTTTGGACTCCGTTTGACATTCTTTTTCTGCGAAACTCTGAAATAGGCAAAAAAACAGCAATTCTGGGTTGGGCCTCCGGTTAATAGGTTAGTCCCAAAAATAATATAAAAGTGTATAATAAAGCCTAATAATGTCTAAAACAGAATATAATATAGCATGGAACAATCAAAAATTATAGATACATCGGAGACGTATCACTACCCTTTGAGGTAGTACCGCTACCCCTAGCTGTAGTACCGTGAGGACGAGTGGTAGTACCGCTTTGTGCGGGCTGTGAGCATAATTGAGAGAGTGTTAGTACCCTGGTGGCAGAAAACAATCAAGATGCAAACTGCAAACATAGTACGGATCTGACGTCCGAACACGATGACACCAAGGATAAGCCTCATCAAACCCCGTCTGGGGAAGAAAGCAGTCTGGACGAAGATGCACACATCATCCCGGAAACGCACCTGGAGCAAGAGAACCTCCGCAGAAGGCTTATTGCCACAGCGACGAGCCTGAAGAAACAGAAGCAAAGGCTTAAGGCCGCACAAGATACGCTCAACAGCAGGTGGAACAAAGTAACAAAGTATGGTGGAAGTTACCACACAAATAGCTATCCAAAGCGCAAGCTATTACCACAATTCGACGATGAGGCCTTAGAGCCCATACAGCCGAAGAGTGATACGGCCAACCGACCGGATCCACCACCTTGTGAACGCGATAGAACAGCTAACAAAGTCGCGCATAAGTCAACACACGATCTACGTGAGAACTTGCGTCAAAAACCCGGCGCGACCAGATCCATCTATGGATCTAGGAAGCGCGCTATGGTACAAAACCAACAACGAATACTAAAACCGTCCAAACACCATGGCGCATCCCAATACAGGGGTGCCGCACACCCCTTATGTTTCACTGATGAGGTGCTGGATCACGAATTCCCGGAGGGATTCAAACCGGTGAACATAGAGGCGTACGACGGAACCACAAATCCTGGAGTCTGGATAGAGGACTTCATCCTCCATATTCATATGGCTCGTGGAGACGATATCCATGCCATTAAATACTTGCCCCTCAAGCTTAAAGGGCCAGCTCGGCACTGGCTGAAAAGCCTCCCCGAAAACTCAATTGGAAGTTGGGAGGAGCTCGAGGACGCTTTTCGGGCCAATTTTCAAGGGACTTATGTCCGACCTCCGGATGCAGACGATTTAAGTCATATAATCCAACAGTCCGGAGAGTCTGCCCGAAAGCTTTGGAACAGGTTCCTCACCAAGAAGAACCAAATCGTCGACTGTCCGGATGCCGAAGCCTTAGCAGTTTTCAAACACAGCGTCCGAGACGAATGGATCGCCAGACACCTCGGTCAAGAAAAATTGAGAACAATGGCAGCCCTAACAAAGCCTCATGGCCCGCTTTTGTGCGTGTGAGGACAGCTGGTTGGCCCGTAGCAGCACCAGCGACCCAAGCACATCCGAAGTCAGGGATGGCAATGGTAAACCACGACGCAACAAAAACAAGCGTCGAAATAAAGAAGGTAGCCCAGATAACACGGCGGTAAACGCCGGTTCAGGGGCTCCCGACCAGGTCAGCAGAAAAAGCCTTTCAAAAGCAGCAGAGAAGGATAATCTGGCCTAAACAAAATTCTTGACAAACTCTGTCAGATTCACGGTACCCCAAACAAACCTGTAAATCATACCCACAAAGAATGTTGGGTCTTCAAGCAGGCCAGTAAGCTAAACGCCAAACACAAAGGGGAAGAGACACCAAGTGAAGACGAGGATGAGCCTCGCCAGCAAAGTGTCGGAGGACAAAAAAAGTTCCCACCAGAGGTTAAAACAGTAAACATGATCCATATGACAAAGAGGAGAAGCAAGCATGCACTCCGAGGCACACGCGCCATATAGCCCGTCACCCCTAGGTTCAACCCCTGGTTGGCTTGCCCGATCACTCTTGATCATAGGGATCACGAGACAAATATCTGGCATGAAGGACTGACGGCCTTGGTGTTAGACCCAATAATAAATGGGTACCATTTCACACGAGTCCTCATGGACGGCGGCAGTGATCTATATCTGATATATCAGGACATAGTCCGCAAAATGGGGATATACCCGACACAAATAAGCCACATTAATACTACCTTCAAGGGAGTAATACCAGGCCAAGAGGCGCGTTGTACGGCCTCTCTACTACTAGAGGTGGTATTCAGTTCTCCCGATAACTTCCGAAGCGAAAGGTTAACTTTTCACATTGCCCCATTCTGAAGTGGCTATCAAGCACTACTCGGAATGGCTTTTGCTCGTTTTAACACAATACCGCATTATGCTTTTCTCAAGCTCAAGATGCCCGGTCCACGTGGCATCATCTCAGTTAGCGGAAATACCGAACGTTTCCCACGTACGGAAGAGGATGCGGCGGCTCTAGCAGCTGCAAACTAGACGGCCTCACCAACCAAAAAAATGGCAGGTCGTCAAGACCATGGACACGGTCAGACGAGTCCGGCATTCCATCACATATACATGAGATGGGTTTGATGATCAAACCCTCATAAACGATACCAAGGGCTCCCCCGTGTAATCAGGGCCAGCCCGGCTCAACTAGACTTCTCCTGAATTTTGATAGTTCATTGATAATAACCAATTCTTTTTTTGGCACGGCAATTTTCAGCTAAGTTCTTCCCTTTTACAGATGACAATCGTGCTACACCCGTCCAGGACACGGCACAATGGAGACACAGGTGCAAACCTGCAGTAGGGACCCGCCCAAAGGTTTCTTTTTAGATTAAGACCCTGCATAAACCTTTTTTACTGTCTCTTGTTGCTCACATCCTCCGGATACTCCACACAACCAGAAGGATGCTGACGTTATTGGCATGTGGCCACGTTAGGATAGTGCACGTACCTGGACACATGGGGTTTCTTATTAAGGGCATTGTTTCGCCCGGTATATGTTATAAAGACCGAACACTGCTACCTCTTGAGCACTACGTTGGATTTTCCCGAGGAGGAAGGGATGATGCAGCAAAGTAGCATAAGTATTTCCCTCAGTTTTTGAGAACCAAGGTATCAATCCAGTAGGAGGCTACGCTCGAGTCCCTCGTGCCTACACAAAAACAATAGCTCAACGCAATCAACACGCTTAGGGGTTGTCAATCCCTTCATGGTCACTTACGAAAGTGAGATCTGATACAGATGATAAATAATATTTTTGGTATTTTTGGTATAGAGATGCAAAGTAAAAAGTAAAAGCAAAGCAATAATAAAGTGATGGAGATTGATATGATGAGAAAGAGACCCGGGGGCCATAGGTGTCACTAGTGGCTTCTCTCAAGAGCATAAGTATTCTACGGTGGGTGAACAAATTATTGTTGAGCGATTGACCGAATTGAGCATAGTTATGAGAATATCTAGGTATGATCATGTATATAGGCATCACATTCGAGACAAGTAGACCAAAACGATTCTACATCTACTACTATTACTCCACTCATCGACCGCTATCCAGCATGCATCTAGAGTATTAAGTTAAAAACAGAGTAACGCCTTAAGCAAGATGACATGATGTAGAGGGATAGTTTCATGCAATATGATAAAAACCCCATCTTGTTATCCTCGATGGCAACAATACAATACGTGCCTTGCTGCCCCTTCTGTCACTGGGAAAGGACACCGCAAGATTGAACCCAAAGCTAAGCACTTCTCCCATGGCAAGAAAAACCAATCTAGTAGGCCAAACCAAACTGATAATTCGAAGAGACTTGCAAAGATAACCAATCATACATAAAAGAATTCAGAGAAGATTCGAATATTATTCATAGATAGACTTGATCATAAACCCACAATTCATCGGTCTCAAGAAACACACCGCAAAAATAAGATTACATCGAATAGATCTCCACGAGAGAGGGGGAGAACATTGTATTGAGATCCAAAAAGAGAGAACAAGCCATCTAGCTACTAGCTATGGACCCGTAGGTCTGAAGTAAACTACTCACACTTCATCGGAGGGGCTTGGATGATGATGTAGAAGCCCTCCGTGATCGATGCCCCCTCCGGCGGAGCTCCAGAACAGGCCCCAAGATGGGATCTCGTGGATACAGAAAGTTGCGGCGATGGAATTAGGTTTTTGGCTCCATCCCCGATCGTTTGGGGGTACGTGGATATATATAGGAGGAAGAAGTACGTCGGTGGAGCTTCGAGGGGCCCACGAGGCAGGGGGCGTGCCCTCCACCCTCGTGACTACCTCGTGGCTTTCTTGACGGAGGGTCCAAGTCTCCTGGATCTTATCTGATGAGAAAATCACGTTTCCGAAGATTTCATTCCGTTTGGACTCCGTTTGATATTCCTTTTCTTCGAAACCCTAAAACAGGCAAAAAAACAGCAATTCTGGGCTGGGCCTCCGGTTAATAGGTTAGTCCCAAAAATAATATAAAAGTGGAAAATAAAGCTCAATAATGTCTAAAATAGTAGATAATATAGCATGGAGCAATCAAAAATTATAGATACGTTGGAGACGTATCAAGCGTCCCCAAGCTTAATTCCTGCTCGTCCTCGAGTAGGTAAATGATAAAAATAGAATTTTTGATGCGGAGTGCTACTTGGCATAATTTTAATGTAATTCTTCTTAATTGTGGTATGAATATTCAGATCCGAAAGATTCAAGACAAAAGTTCATATTGACATAAAAAATGATAATACTTCAAGCATACTAACTAAGCAATTATGTCTTCTCAAAATAACATGGCCAAAGAAAGTTCATCCCTACAAAATCATATAGTTTAGTCATGTTTCATTTTTGTCACACAAGAATGCTCTCATCATGCACAACCCCGATGACAAGCCAAGCAATTGTTTCATACTTTAGTAATCTCAAACCTATAAACTTTCACGCAATATATGAGCGCGAGCCATGGACATAGCACTATGGGTGGAATATAATATAATGAGGGGGTTATGTGGAGAAGACAAAAAAGGAGAAAGTCTCACATCAACGAGGCTAATCAATGGGCTATGGAGATGCCCACCGATTGATGTTAATGCAAGGAGTAGGGATTGCCACGCAATGGATGCACTAGAGCTATAAATGTATGAAAGCTCAACAAAAGAAACTAGTGGGTGTGCATCCAACTTGCTTGCTCACGAAGACCTAGGGCACTTGAGGAGGCCCGTTGTTGGAATATACAAGCCAAGTTCTATAATGAAAAATTCCCACTAGTATATGAAAGTGATAATATGAGAGACTCTCTACTATGAAGATCATGGTGCTACTTTGAAGCACAAGTGTGGTAAAAGGATAGTAACATTGTCCCTTCTCTCTTTTTCTCTCTTTTTTTGGGCCTTCTCTTTTTTATGGCCTTTCTTTTTTTTGGGGGGCCTTCTCTTTTTTTATGGCCTTTTTTTATACCTCACTTGGTACAATGCTCTAATAATGATGATCATCACACTTCTATTTATTTACAACTCAATGATTACAACTTGATACTATAACAAAGATGACTCTATATGAATGCCTCCGACGGTGTACCGAGATATGCAATGAACCAAGAGTGACATGTATGAAAGAATTATGAACGGTGGCTTTGCCACAAATACTATGTCAACTACATGATCATGCTAAGCAATATGACAATGATGAATGTGTCATGATAAACGGAATGATGGAAAGTTGCATGGCAATATATCTCGGAATGGCTATGGAAATGCCATAATAGGTAGGTATGGTGGCTGTTTTGAGGAAGATATAAGGAGGTTTATGTGTGAAAGAATGTATCATATCACGGGGTTTGGATGCACCGGCGAAGTTTGCGCCAACTCTTAATGTGAGAAAGGGCAATGCACGGTACCGAAGAGGCTAGCAAGGATGGAAGGGTGAGAGTGCGTATAATCCATGGACTCAACATTAGTCATAAAGAACTCACGTACTTATTGCAAAAATCTACAAGTCATCAAAAACCTCGGTACTACGCGCATGCTCCTAGGGGGATAGATTGGTAGGAAAGGACCATCGCTCGTCCCCGACCGCCACTCATAAGGAAGACAATCAAATAACACCTCATGCTTCAAATTTGTTGCATAACGTTTACCATACGTGCATGCTACGGGACTTGCAAACTTCAACACAAGTATTTCTCAATTTCACAACTACTCAACTAGCATGACTTTGATATTATTACCTCCATATCTCAAAACAATCATCGAGCATCAAACTTTTCTTAGTATTCAACACACTCATACGAAAGTTTTATTATTAATCTTGCATACCAAGCATATTAGGATTTTAAGAAAATTACCGTGCTATTAAGACTCTCAAAATAATCTAAGTGAAGCATGAGAGATCAATAGTTTCTATAAAACAAATCCACCACCATGCTCTAAAAGATATAAGTGAAGCACTAGAGCAAAACTCTAAGCTCAAAAGATATAAGTGAAGCACATAGAGTATTCTATCAAATTCCAAATCATGTATGGCTCTCCCAAAAGGTGTGTATAGAAAGGATGATTGTGGTAAACTAATAAGCAAAGACTCAAATCATAAAAGACGCTCCAAGCAAAACACATAATCATGTGGTGAATAAAAATATAGCTCCATGTAAAGTTACCGATAGAAGTAGACGAAAGAGGGGATGCCTTCCAGGGCATCCCCAAGCTTTGGCTTTTAGGTGTCCTTAGATTATCTTGGGGGTGCCATGGGCATCCCCAAGCTTAGGCTCTTGCCATTTCTTGTTCCATAATCCATCAAATCTTTACCCAAAACATGAAAACTTCGCAACACAAAACTTAAAGTAGAAAATCTCGTGAGCTCCGTTAGCGAAAGAAAACAAAAGACCACTTAAAGGTACTATAATGAACTCATTATTTATTTATATTGGTGTTATACCTACTGTATTCCAACTTCTCTATGGATTATAAACTATTTTACTAGCCATAGATTCATCAAAATAAGCAAACACACGAAAAACAGAATCTGTCAAAAACAGAACAGTCTGTAGTAATCTGTAGCTAGCGCAAGATCTGGAACCCCAAAAATTCTAAAATAAATTTCTGGACGTGAGGAATTTATCTATTAATCATCTGCAAAAATAATTAACTAAATAGCACTTTCCAAATAAAAATTACAGCAGTTCTCGTGAGCGCTAAAGTTTCTGTTTTTTACAGCAAGTTCAACAAGACTTTCCCCAAGTCTTCCCAACGGTTCTACTTGGCACAAACACTAATTAAACACAAAGAAACACAACCAAAACATAGGCTAAATAATTTATTTATTACTAAACAGGAGCAAAAAGTAAGGAATAAAAATAAAATTGGGCTGCCTCCCAACAAGCGCTATCATTTAACGCCCCTAGCTAGGCATAACAAGCAAGAATAGATCTAGGTATTGCCATCTTTGGTAGGCAATCCATAAGTGTCTCTCATGATAGATTCATATGGTAATTTTATTTTCTTTCTAGGGATGTGTTCCATGCCCTTTTTTAATGGAAATTGAAATCTAATATTCCCTTCCTTCATATCAATAATTGCACCAACCGTTCTAAGGAAAGGTCTACCAAGAATAATAGGGCAACAAGGATTGCAATCTATATCAAGAACGATAAAATCTATGGGCACATAATTCCTATTAGCAACAATAAGAACATCATTAATTCTTCCCATAAGTTTCCTAATAGTGGAATCCGCAAGATGCAAGTCTAGAGAGCAATCATCAAAATCACGGAAATCTAGCAAATCACACAAAGTTTTGGGAATAGTAGAGACACTAGCACCCAAATCACACAAAGCATAAAACTCATAATTTTTAATTTTAATTTTAATAGTAGGTTCCCACTCATCATAAAGTTTTCTAGGGATAGAAACTTCCAATTCAAGTTTTTCTTCATAAGATTGCATCAAGGCATCAACGATATGTTTAGTGAACGCTTTATTTTGACTATAAGCGTGAGAAGACTTTAGCACAGATTGCAACAAGGAAATACAATCAATCAAGGAGCAATTTTCATAGTTAAATTCCTTGAAATCCATAATAGTGGGTTTAGCAACATCTAGGGTTTTAATTTCTTCAATCCCACTTTTATCAAACTTAGCATCAAGATCAACAAATTCCGAATTCTTAGAACGCCTTCTAGGTAAAGGTGGATTATATTTAGTACCATCATTATCAAGATTCATATTGCAAAACAAGGATTTAATATGGGACACATCAATAACTTTTAGATCTTCATCATTATTTTCATAGGAACTAGAAGAACACGCTTTTATAAAGGCATCTTTCTTAGCACGCATCATAGCGGTTCTTTCTTTGCACTCATCAATGGAAATTCTCATGGCTTTGAGAGACTCATTGATATCATGCTTAGGTGGAATAGATCGAAGTTTCAAAGAATCAACATCAAGAGCAATTCTATCAACGTTCCTAGCCAAATCATCAATCTTAAGCATTTTTTCTTCAATCATAGCATTAAAATTCTTTTGCGAAGAAATAAATTCTTTAATATTAGATTCAAAATCAGAGGGCATCTTATTATAATTTCCATAAGAATTGTTGTAGGAATTACCATAATTATTAGAGGGATTACTAGGATAAGGCCTAGGATTGAAATTTTTTCTATACGCGTTGTTACCAAAATTGTTCCTACCAACAAAATTCACATCCATAGATTCATTATTATTCTCAATAAAAGTAGACAAGGGCACATCATTAGGATCAGAAGAAACACTCTTATTAGCAAATAATTTCATAAGTTCATCCATCTTTCCACTCAAAACATTAATTTCTTCTATCGCATGCACCTTTTTAGTAGTAGATCTTTCAGTATGCCATTGAGAATAATTAACCATAATATTATCTACGAGTTTAGTAGCTTCTCCTAAAGTGATTTCCATAAAAGTGCCTCCCGCGGCCGAATCTAAAATATTTCTAGAAGCAAAATTCAATCTGGCATAAAAAATTTGTGTAATCATCCACAAATTTAAACCATGAGTAGGGCAATTACGTATCATTAATTTCATTCTCTCCCAAGCTTGTACAACATGTTCATGATCAAATTGTTTAAAATTCATAATATCGTTTCTAATAGAGATGATCTTAGCGGGAGGAAAATACTTAGAGATAAAAGCATCTTTGCACTTGTTCCATGAATCAATACTATTTTTAGGCAAAGATGAAAACCAAACTTTAGCATGATCTCTAAGAGAAAAAAAAGGAAATAGATTCAATTTAACAATATCATTATCGACATCTTTTTTCTTTTGCATGTCACACAAATCAACGAAGCTATTAAGATGTGTAGCAGCATCTTCACTAGGAAGTCCGGAGAACGGATCTTTCATGACAAGATTCAATAAAGCAGTATTAATTTCACAAGATTCAGCATCGGTAAGAGGAGCAATCGGAGTGCTAAGGAAATCATTATTGTTGGTATTGGTGAAGTCACACAATTTAGTATTATCTTGAGCCATCGCGACAAACAAGCAATCCAACACATGAGCAAACAAAAAGCAAACGGGCAAAAGAGGCAAATTGAGAGAGAGAGGGAGGATAGAGAGAGAGAGGGTGAATAAAACGACAAGGGTGAAGTGGGGGAGAGGAAAACGAGAGGCAAATGGCAAATAATGTAATGCGGGACATAGGGATTGTGATGGGTACTTGGTATGTTGACTTTTGCGCAGACTCCCCGGCAACGGCGCCAGAAATTCTTCTTGCTACCTCTTGAGCACTGCGTTGGATTTCCCCGAAGAGGAAGGGATGATGCAACAAAGTAGCGTAAGTATTTCCCTCAGTTTTTGAGAACCAAGGTATCAATCCAGTAGGAGGCTACGCTCGAGTCCCTCGTACCTACACAAAAACAATAGCTCAACGCAACCAACGCGCTTAGGGGTTGTCAATCCCTTCACGGTCACTTACGAAAGTGAGATCTGATAGAGATGATAAATAATATTTTTGGTATAGAGATGCAAAGTAAAAAGTAGAAGCAAAGTAAAAGCAAAGCAACAATAAAGTGATGGAGATTGATATGATGAGAAAGAGACCCGGGGGCCATAGGTTTCACTAGTGGCTTCTCTCAAGAGCATAAGTATTCTACGGTGGGTGAACAAATTACTGTTGAGCAATTGACAGAATTGAGCATAGTTATGAGAATATCTAGGTATGATCATGTATATAGGCATCACGTCCGAGACAAGTAGACCGAAACGATTCTGCATCTACTACTATTACTCCACTCATCGACCGCTATCCAGCATGCATCTAGAGTATTAAGTTAAAAACAGATAATTAAGCAAGATGACATGATGTAGAGGGATAGTTTCATGCAATATGATAAAAAAACCATCTTGTTATCCTCGATGGCAACAATACAATACGTGCCTTGCTGCCCCTTCTGTCACTGGGAAAGGACACCACAAGATTGAAGCCAAAGCTAAGCACTTCTCCCATGGCAAGAAAAACCAATCTAGTAGGCCAAACCAAACTGATAATTTGAAGAGACTTGCAAAGATAACCAATCATACATAAAAGAATTCAGAGAATATTCAAATATTATTCATAGATAGACTTGATCATAAACCCACAATTCATCGATCTCAACAAACACACCGCAAAAAGAAGATTACATCGAATAGATCTCCACGAGAGAGGGGGAGAACATTGTATTGAGATCCAAAAAGAGAGAAGAAGCCATCTAGCTACTAGCTATGGACCCGTAGGTCTGAAGTAAACTACTCACACTTCATCGGAGGGGCTTGGATGATGATGTAGAAGCCCTCCGTGATCGATGCCCCCTCCGGCGGAGCTCCGGAATAGGCCCCAAGATGGGATCTCGTGGATACAGAAAGTTGCAGCGATGGAATTAGGTTTTTGGCTCCGTCCCCGATCGTTTGGGGGTACGTGGATATATATAGGAGGAAGAAGTACATCGGTGGAGCTTCGAGGGGCCCACGAGGCAGGGGGCGCGCCCTAGGGGGGCGCCCTCCACCCTCGTGACCACCTCGTAGCTTTCTTGACGGAGGGTCCAAGTCTCCTGGATCTTATCTGATGAGAAAATCACGTTTCCGAAGGTTTCATTCCGTTTGGACTCCGTTTGATATTCCTTTTCTTCGAAACCCTAAAACAAGCAAAAAACAGCAATTCTAGGCTGGGCCTCCGGTTAATAGGTTAGTCCCAAAAATAATATAAAAGTGGAAAATAAAGCTCAATAATGTCTAAAACAGTAGATAATATAGCATGGAGCAATCAAAAATTATAGATACATTGGAGACGTATCAAACACCTTAGGGAGTGTTCGGCGTCACGAGTTTGGCCCTATATGCATCAACTTCGAATCATGTCTTTGGTCAAATGTTGGGTTTCCCCGGCTCCCACATTTTGGTACCTTACGTCCTGTTATATCGGCTAAGGTAGCACTGGGAGAACTACTGCGATTGTGCCCTGGTTCATCCGGACGATCACCTCAGTAGAGAAAGCTAAAAACTGACTGTCATGATATAGCGAGAGACTGGTCAACCACTCGATGACTCAGCGGAATCTTCGGGATTCCTCCGCATTAACAAAGGGCCGTTTCCCGGTCATGTATGTACGTGCCCCGTATTCGGACGAGCGCAGAAGTACCAGGGGCTATATAGTAGCCCCACCGTCAAACTCCTATGGCTAAGTGAAAGTGTTAAAGCAATATAGTCCGATTGCCTTGTTCGCTGCGCTACCACCTCCTTAACGGACCAAGACATTGGATCAAGTGTGGATATGCATTTTTTTGCGAACACCCCCACATTGTATGCGTGGGGGCAGAAGCCGACGACTGCAAACTTTCAGGTTATATACATATATACATAAACGGCCGCACAGGAGGCATCATAGTACTTTCGGGCAAAAGTATAAATACAGCCTTGATAATTCAATAAAACATTGTTTTTACAATGGGAATACATGTCACTAGAACATTATATTCTTCGAGCACTGAGCCTCTATCGAACGAGCGCCTTCAAGAACTTCTTCAAAGTAGTGCTCAGCAGCCACTCGGCCTACGGCCGAACCCTGTGTCGCAACAGTGGTGGCCTCCATCTCCGCCCAGTATGTCTTGCCACGGGCAAAGGCCATCCGCGCACCCTCTATGCACGCAGATCTCTTTACAGCATTGATGCGTGGCACAACACCAAGGAATTGTTGCACTAAACTAAAGTAGTTATTCGGCCCTGGCCCTCCCGGCCACAGGTGATCCACAACGGACCTCATGGCAAGTCCGGACAACCTATGGAGCTCGGCCCACTCGGCCATTCACTCATTCAATAGTAGCAGACGGAGTGGAGCATGAAACTGTGACCAGAACAGTTTTTCCACTTCATGATCTTTCTGATCCTTGAAGTACTCTGTCGCATCAGCAGCACTTGCAGCCAAATCCACGTAGGCATCCACAGAACTCCATAGCCGGTCCAGAGGTGCATACTTCGGATCTCCGAACCTAGTCCACAGCAAGAAGGGTTTCCCAGACAACACGATATCTGTAGCTTGATTCAGCTCCTCCTTCGTCGCTCTAATTTTGGAGCGGGCTTCCTTGGCAGCCACCAGGGCCTTCTCTAGGTCCATCGCCTTCACCCGGTTTTCTTCTTCAAGAAGCTGGTAACGGTCAGCGGCATCTTTTAACTCTACAGCCATCTTGGCTATTTTTTCCTTGCTCTCGCAATGCGCGGCCTGTTCGGCCCTTAACTCTTCAGCCGCCTTTAGAGCGGCCGCATTGATCCTCCTTGCTTGCTCCTTGGCTCGGGCAAGCTCTGCCCGAAGGGTCTCCATGGTGGCAGCTCCATCTGTAGTCACAACATATTAAAGATACGGGCATCATGCTCCTCTTACTATGTGTTGGTCACCGGAAAAATCACTTACCCTATGCCTCGTCAAGCCGCTTGTTGACAAGCACGATGTCGGCATCTGCCGCATCCAGTTGCCGCTTTAGCTCGGCAAACCCATCAGTTCGGCTAGCCACCGGAGCTTCAGCCACCTGCAAATCGAGGCGGTCTGGTTATTACCTGGGACTATGATCCTCTGTTTGCCACCGTTTTCAACGACAACCAGAGTCTCATGGGCTACTATCTGCATAGGGCACACCTAACGTATGCGGTACTATCAAAAACATACACTATTTCATGTACCTCGAAGCCTTTCAGCAGACTCATAAAGGCTTCATGCAAACCGCTTTCAGCGGATGAAATCCTTTCAATTACCGTACCCATTAGCGTACGATGCGCTTCCGAGACGGCCGCTTGCCCCAGAAGATCCTTCAGCGCGTTCGACTGCACACTGTACGGACCCTTGCTGTTGCTCTCCTTAGGAGCCAGAAACTGGGGATCCTGGGTAGCCATAGGGTTATCCTCTGGTCTTAGTGGATCCGGAGATGCCCTTCGCGATGACACTTCAAGGTCGCCCGCTTCATGAGGCGGGGTGTCGGGGGGAGGCGTTTCGCTCTCCATCATCTCCGGAAGAAGATCCCCCGAAGACGAACTCTGTCAAGACGGGCTACGATCTGGACTACAATTTATAAGCATTGGTTATTGTCTTCGGAAGTAAGGTAGGATGTTTCCACTATTAAGTACTTTTCGACTACTTATAGCTCGGTAGAGGGCTGATCCCCGCGCGGATATTGTGCGGCAAGAATACCCTCCAAGGCAGGACCCTCTGATGAAGATTTCTTCTTCCATTTGGAAACTTTAGTTTCCGGATCTTCAGAGGTAGTCCTCTTCCTTCCCCGGGGAGCGAGAATGTCAGATTCTTCCCTTTGGTTGTCCTCCCTCGCGGAGGCGCTCATTCCCCTGGCTGGAATAAATAGCGAGTGAGGCCCGCTTTCGCCCACTCTATTCCCCCCATCATCTTCCTTTGAGGGCACTGGGTACGGCGTCGGCTCGAGCATCTTGTCTAGTACCAGATTGTCCAAGCCCTCAGGAAGGGGGGCCGAACACCTGATCATCATCGCCTTTGTTATCCAGTCCTAGTCAAAGAGCGACTCTTTACAATGATGCCATGATAAATAAAAGGACAGCAGGTTCGGCATGGGATTACTTACTTGGGCAGTGGTGCGGTTGCAGCTCAGGCCCACGTCCTCGGTGGTGTCCGGACACTCTATTTGGGGTCCGAAGAACAATTTGTACATCTCTTCATGCGTCATGCCGAGGAAATGTTGAATAGCTCACGGCCCTTCCGGGTCGAATTCCCACATGCGGAGGGGCCGGCGCTTGCAAGGCTAGACTCGACGAACTAGCATAACTTGCATTACCATAACCAGACTGAAATCTCTCTCGAAGAGATCTCGGATACGGCTTTGCAGTATTGGCACATCCTTGGCTGGACCCCAGCTCAGCCCCCTGCTGATCCATGACATCAGTTGTGGTGAGGGCCCGAGCAAAAGGTGGGGGCAGCTACCCACTTGGCACTTCGAGGAGCTGTGATGTAAAACCACTCCCGCTGCCACAATTCGGACACCTCTCGGAAGGAACCCTCAGGCCATGGAGCGTCAGCGATTTTGCTTATTAAAGCACCTCCGCATGCTGCGTGCCGCCCCTCGATCATCTTCGGCTTCACATCGAAGTTCTTGAGCCATAGGCCGAAGTGAGGGGTAATGTGGAGGAAGGCCTCACATAGACAATAAATAACGAGATGTGAAGAAGGGAATCCGGGGCTAGATCGTGAAAATCTAGCCCATAATAGAACATAAGACCCCTAACAAAGGGATCCAAAGCGAGGCCTAGTCCTCGGAGGAAGTGGGAGATGAACACGACGCTCTCGTTGGGTTCGGGAGTAGGGACGACCTGCCCTCGGGCGGGCAGCCTATGCGAAATTTTGGCGGCCAGATATTTGGCCTCTCTCAACTTCTTGATGTCCTCCTCTGTGACGGAGGAAGGCATCCACTGACCTTGAAGGTTGGATCCGGACATAGTTGAAGGTCCGAAGCACCTGACCTGAGCTTTGGGTGTTAGAACTCGAGGCGGGGGAAGGATTCGATTAAGCACGAGAGGGAAAAAAACCTCGTCCCCTTTATAAAGAGGGTGAATATCAAGCGTCCTCCTCGTGGCCATTTGGGACTTGCCTAAGATCTAGGAGTCATACCAACAGGCACGGTTGGGTTACCCACGTCCGTATTGATGAGAATCTTGTGATAAGGGGAACACGATCTCTGCTTTGACAAGACGTGTCAAGAAAACCGCCTCGCGATATGTGCGGAGCTGGTTGAGAAAAGCGGTTCGAATAATAACCGGGCCATGGCGTAATGTCGTGCTGTCAAAACATGTCAGCAGATTAGATTTGTGGAAATATTATTCTCTCTACGGTGGTATGTGGAACTTATTTTGCAGGGCCGGACACTATCCTTGTATTCATAACTCTTCCATGATGTATGCGGAGGAGGAACCCGCCTTGCAACGCCGAACGCAGCACTGCGCACCGGACTCATCGTCATTGAAGCCTGGTTCAGGGGCTACTAAGGGAGTCCTGGATTAGGGGGTCTCCGGACAGCCGGATTATATCCTTTAGCCGGACTGTTGGACTATGAAGATACAAGATTGAAGACTTCGTCCCGTGTCCGGATGCGACTCTACTTGGCGTGGAAGGCAAGCTAGGCAATACGGATATGTATATCTCCTCCTTTGTAACTGACCTTGTGTAACCCTAGCCCCCTCCGGTGTCTATATAAACCGGAGGGTTTTAGTCCGTAGAACAACATACAATCATACCGTAGGCTAGCTTCTAGGGTTTAGCCTCTTTGATCTCGTGGTAGATCAACTCTTGTACTACTCATATTATCAAGAACAATCAAGCAGGACATAGGGTATTACCTCCATCAAGAGGGCCCGAACCTGGGTAAACATCATGTCCCCTGCCTCCTGTTACCATCCGCCTTAGACGCACAGTTCAGGACCCCCTACCCGAGATCCGCCGGTTTTGACACCGACAATAATGGTTGGATTTTTCCCCACCTATAAAAGGGGGTCTTCTTCCCCAATGAACCTTATCCATTGAGCTCGTGTTCTTCCCCCATTGTTGACACTCTTCGAGCTTCTTTCTCTCAATCCCTCAAATGATTCTTGCTAGTTCTTGAGGGAAAAGAGAGAGGAGATCTAGATCTACGTTTCCACCAATCACTTTCTCCTCTATGTGAGGGGAACCCATTGGATCTAGATCTTGGAGTTCTTTGTGTTCTCTTCTTCGTTCTTCCTCTCATTTTCCTCCCTAGAATTAGTTGCTTTGATGGGATTTTGGAGAGCAGTACTTGGGCGCTCCGTGTGCCCTTGCCATTACATTTGGTGCATCGGTTTGAGTTCTCCACGGTGATACGTGGAAGTTACAAGTTGAGAAGCTTGTTACTCTTGGGTGCTTGGTGATAACCCACAAGTATAGGGGATCGCAACAGTTTTCGAGAGTAGAGTATTCAACCCAAATTTATTGATTCGACACAAGGGGAGCCAAAGAATATTCTCAAGTATTAGTAGCTGAGTTGTCAATTCAACCACACCTGGAAACTTAATATCTGTAGCAAGGTATTTAGTAGCAAAGTAATATGATAGTAGTGGTAATGGTAGCAAAAGTAATATTTTGGTTT
Source organism: Triticum monococcum (assembly GCA_034509565.1). NCBI lineage: Eukaryota > Viridiplantae > Streptophyta > Magnoliopsida > Poales > Poaceae > Triticum > Triticum monococcum. Next base: position 87,147,423 of record CM067843.1, read on the forward strand.
TATAGTAATTGAAATAGTAGTAGCAGAAAAGTAAATAAGCAAAGAACAATATAGGAAAAGCTCATAGGCGTTGGATCGGTGATGGAGAATTATGTCGGATGTGATCGATCATGCAACAGTTATAACATAGGGTGACACAGAACTAGCTCCAGTTCATCAATATAATGTAGGCATGTATTCCGAATATAGTCATACGTGCTTATGGAAAAGAACTTGCATGACATCTTTTGTCCTACCCTCCCGTGGCAACGGGGTCCTATTGGAAACTAAGGGATATTAAGGCCTCCTTTTAATAGAGTACCGGACCAAAGCATTAACACATAGTGAATACATGAACTCCTCAAACTATGGTCATCACCGGTAATGGTCCCGATTATTGTCACTTCGGGGTTAACGAATCATAACACATAATAGGTGACTATAGACTTGCAAGATAGGATCAAGAACTCACATATATTCATGAAAACATAATAGATTCAGATCTGAAATCATGGCACTCGGGCCCTAGTGACAAGCATTAAGCATAGCAAAGTCATAGCAACATCAATCTCAGAACATAGTGGATACTAGGGATCAAACCCTAACAAAACTAACTCGATTACATGATAAATCTCATCCAACCCATCACCGTCCAGCAAGTCTATGATGGAATTACTCACGCACAGCGGTGAGCATCATGAAATTGGTGATGGTGGATGGTTGATGATGACGATGGCAATGGATTCCCCTCTACGGAGCCCCGAACGGACCCAGATCAGCCCTCCCAAGAGAGTTTAGGGCTTGGCGGCGGCTCTGTATCGTAAAACATGATATGAGGGAATAATTATCCCTAAGGTGTTTTGGTGATTGATGACAATGCTTTTACGGACTAATCGTGTGCCTTGAGTATTTCAGACATTTCATTACTAGGCACAAGATGGTTTGGTGCCCCTCGAAGATTATTGAAGACGACATTTTTCTACGTTCCTTTTTCGGTGGATTTGAGTCATAGGAAAGCCATACTATTAAGAGGGGGTCCACTTTGGAAAGGTTTGGGTGGAATCATCACGTACATGTTTACTCCTTTTTGCACCGCCTTTCCCTTAGCACTATGTATCATCCTCCGTTTCTTCGTGTTTATGCAAAAAGAAGGATTCCTAGTGTTGTTGTTCTTGGGCATGCGGTAGTACTACTCTTCGGAGCGGTAGTACCGCAGGCTCCTGCGGTAGTACCGCAGGTGGTCACGGTAGTACCGCTCCTTGGGAGCCGTAGTACCACGAGTCCTGGCCTGGCATAGCAACATGAGAGGAAGTAGGGGCGGATGTAATTTTTTACATCCGCTCCCTGCGCGGTAGTACCGCGTGCCTTGTGCGGTAGTACCGTGTCGGATTTTTGCACAGTTTGAAACTCAGATGAAGTTGCCACGGATGTTTTTTTATCTGTCCGCATCCTTCCCAGGCTAGTCCAATCCTGCCTTGCGGTAGTACCGCAAGGGGCTGCGGTAGTACCGCGCGAGCAACGGTACCGCCCCCAACTTCTTTGCTACAGGCCTGGACTAGCTCCTACCGTGGCCACGGTAGTACCGCGGCTCGCCGTGGTAGTACCGTGAGCCCTTGTGGTAGTACCGCAGCTCGCGGGCTGGTTAAGTGGATAACGGTTGGATTTGTCTCTCCACGATATAAGGGGTGTCTTCTTCTCAAAGTTGACCACCTCTTCCAACCCTAAGCTCCATTTTCGCCTGATCTCTCTCCCTAGCCAATCAAACTTTTTGATTTTCTAGGGATTGGTTGAGAAGGCTTTGATCTACTCTTCCACCAAGAGAAATTCGTTTTCCCCCACTAATCCCTTGCAGATCTTGTTACTCTTGGGTGTTTGAGCACCCTAGACGGTTGAGGTCACCGCGGAGCCATATTCCATTGTGGTGAAGCTTCGTGGTGTTGTTGGGAGCCTCCAATTAAGTTGTGGAGATTGCCCCAACCTTGTTTGTAAAGGTCCAGCCACCACCTCCAAGGGCACCAATAGTGGAATCACGACAGCTCGCATTGTGTGAGGGCGTGAGGAGAATATGGTGGCCCTGGTGGCTTCTTGGGGAGCATTGTGCCTCCACACCGCTCCAACGGAGACGTAATTCCCCTCAAAAGGAAGGAACTTCGGTAACACATCCTCGTCTTCACCGGCTCCACTCTTGGTTATCTCGTGCCTTTACTTGTGGAAGCTTATTTGTGTTATTTCCCTTGCTTGCTTGTGTGATTGTTGTTGTTGCATCATATAGGTTGCTCACCTAGTTGCATATCTAGACAACCTACTTTGATGCAAAGTTTAATTTGGTAAAAAAAGCTAAAAGTTGTTAGTTGCCTATTCACCCCCCCCCTCTAGTTAACTATATCGATCCTTTCAATTGGTATCAGAGCCTCATCTCTTTACTTAGGACTTTGTCATCCGAAGAGTATGGTTGACACCGTAGATGGTGTGGAGGAGCACTCCGGTGTGAATCCGATCTCGTCTACGGGCGATGAGGGAACCGCGGTCTCTCATGAGGAATTCAATGTGGCTTTGGACACATTGAAAACCTCCATGATGACCGAGGTTGAAAGCATGTTTAATAAATTACTAGAAGGGCTTAAACTATCCACGGCACCATTGAAAGTGGGTGATCCCACTAACAAGGTGACGGATGCTAACTCCAACAAGGGGGGAGCTACTAGTGAAAAGGCTCCTTCTTCTAGTGGTAAAAATGGCACCGACATCTTTGCCCATGTGGAACCTCCACTTGTTTATGGTGGACTGATTCCTTCCACTCATTTGAATCATGTCGGTCCTCCCCCTAAGATTGTGAAAAATGAGGACTTTGATTCTTGGGTCTATCATTTTAAGCGTCATTTAAATCATGTGAATACTAATCTTTGGAGAATCATTGAAGAAGGTTTCTATCCACATGACCGAAGCAACTTCACTCCTAGAGAAGCCACGGATAATCAATTCAATGAGAATGCTCTCTTCATCATCCAAGATGCAATTCCACCCGAAGATCTTCCTCACCTCCAGCCCTTCACCATGGACAAAGATGCATGGCACCAAGTTGTTTCTCTCTACAGGGGAAGCGCAAGCATTCAACGCTCCAACTATGAAGTGGTGCAAGATGAAGCCGATGAGTTTGCAATGAAAGAAGATGAAGAACCTCGTGAGCTTTATCGAAGGGTAACCAAACTCGCGGTCTCACTCCGAGATCATGGGAGCAAGGACATGGATGAGAATTGGATCAAACGCAAATACCTCAAGGCAATGATGCCTTACCATAAGGCCATGTCCTCTGTCATTCGTCAAAGGCCGGACTTCCACACCTTGTCCTCAAGTGAAGTGTTGGATGAGTTTGTGGCTATTAGCATCTTAGACAAGACCGCCGACAATGCGGTGCTACGTTCTCAAAGAGCAAAAAGGCCCAACCTTGCATTAAAAGCCAAGGTTAGTGTGGAAGAAGAGGATGAAGAGGAAGAAGAGGAGAGCAACCCCGAAGATACAAAGTATGCCTATCATGAACACATTGTTCTTGCTTCAAGGCAATTTTGGAGCAAGAAGAACTCAAGGCCCAACTTCAACAAGAACAACTCAAGTGGCACGAAGGTCAAGCAACGTGTGAGGACTTGCTATAATTGTGACAATGTGAGTCATTTTGTTGCGGAATGCCCTTATGAGAAGAGGGAAGACAATGGTGGCAAGCTCATCCGAAAGGACAAAGCCAAGTCTTTCCCCAACAAGAGCAACTTCACCAAGAAGACTCCTCCCAAGGCGTTGGTGGTACACGAAGAGTACAATGATGATGATGATGATGAAGATGGTGAGTCGGTTGCCATGGCCTCCGTTGCCATTGCGACAACACCACGGGTGTCACTCTTTGACTCACCCAATGAGAGCATCACCGCCAAGTGCCTCATGGCTAAAGCCACCAACAAGGTAACCCCCAACATCAAAAATACCATCATTAATAATCCTTCTTTGATGGATTGCATTGATGAATATGAGGGATCTAATGTGGAGGAGAATGAGTTTGAGTCCTTTATGGATAAACTCAAGGGTAAATCCAAGAAGCACTTCATTGCTCTCTTGGAACAACTTGGTGAAGCCAATGACATGATCGAGGCTCACGAAGATACTATCTCTAAGATGGAGGGGCATAGTCGTGACTATGCCGATGAGATTTCAGATCTTTCCAATGCTCTTGAGGAAGAGTGTGGTCTTTGTTTGGCTCTTGAGGAGTCACACAACGTTGATCACACTAAGTTAAAGAAAGATTTTGATCATGCTCTTGCTGTTTCTTGTGTGCTAAACTCCGAGAAGGCCAAGCTTGGGGTTGATCTTGCTAGACTCAAAGAGGAGTTTGACTTACTTGACAAGGCTCCCAAGGTCTTGAAGGGTGCTCATGCTAGCCTCAAAGAGTCTCATGATCAACTTCAAGTAAAGCTAACCAAGGAGAAAGCCACTTTTCCTCATGTTAATTGATAATGCAAATGCTACTAACCCGTGTTCTGAGCATGTGCATCTTGTTGAGGATAATGCTAAGTTCAAGGAGCAACTTGAGAAAGGTCTTGTGTCTTGCATACAAGGCGAGAAGAACCTCAATGACCTTTTGAGCAACCAAAAGGAAGTTGTGGCCAAGGAAGAGATTGTGTACGCGCCCAAGTCCAAGAACAAGAAGAAGAATGACAAGGCCACACGACCTCCCCCTCTCAAGCAAACCTTTGTGAAGGAGGGAGAGGGTGCTACTAAGGAGAAGAAGAAGAACACCGTGAAGGGTAGTAATGCCAAGAAGGGCAACACTTCCCTTCCCAACAAAGCCGACGACTTTAACCCTTCTTATGTGTTGTGTCGTGCTAGTGATGGGCATGTTTATGCCAAATTTGTTGGTTCTCCTTATGAGTACATTGAATGGTCTATTTGGGTTCCTAAGACCCTTGTTACTAACATCAAAGGACCCATTACAAAATGGGTACCTAAAACCAATAATTGATCTCTTGTAGGTGTTTGCTTCCGGTGGGGGATCATGGTTGCTCGATAGTGGAGCTACTAATCATATGACCGGAAGCAAGGACTTGGTGGTGGACGTGCAAAACATTCCATCCATGCCCACCAACGTCGAGTGAGGTGACGCCTCGTCCTCTAAGGTATTGGGATTCGGCAAGGTTGTCATTTCTCATGATCTCACGATCGAGAAGGTCATGCTTGTTGAGTCCCTTGCATACAATTTACTTTCCGTTCGTCAACTTGCACTCATGGGTTTTGCCACCTTCTTTGATGTTGATACCGTGGCCCTCTTGTGGAGCAAGACTCTTAAAGTAGCCTTTGTTGGGCATGTCGAGAATAGTCTCTATGTGATTAACTTTTCGGAGCAACCCACTAAGACCGCGACATGCCTAATGGCTAAAGTTGACGTGGGATGGCTTTGGCATCTCCGTTTAGCCCATGTCAATATGAGATCTTTGCAAAGTCTTCTCAAGGGGGACCATGTCCGTGGACTAACAAATGTTAGTTTTGCCAAAGATCATGCTTGCAATGCTTGTATCGAAGGAAAGCTACATGAAAAGGCTCACCCTCCCATGACTATCATTTACTCGAAGAGGCCTTTGGAGCTCCTTCACATGGATCTCTTTGGGCCTCCATCTTTTGATAGTCTTGGGGGTAGGAAGTATTGCTTGGTGATTGTGGACGATTATTCAAGATACACATGGGTATATTTCTTCAAGAGGAAGAGTGAGACCCAACAAACCGTCATTGACTTTGCAAATGAAGCTCAATGTCAACACAATGCAAAGATCTTGACAATAAGAAGTGACAACTGCACCGAGTTCAAGAACTACACCTTGGATGAGTTTCTTAGTGATGAGGGGATCAATCATCAATATTCCGCACCTTACACCCCTCAACAAAATGGTGTAGCGGAGAGGAAGAACCGGACGTTGATGGATGCGGCAAGGACCATGATGGCGGAGTTCAAGTATCCATACAACTTTGGGCCGAAGCCATCAACACCGCGTGTCATGCATCCAATCGGCTCTACCTCCGCAAAGTCTTGAACAAGACTCCATTTGAGATACTCACCGGTAACAAGCCCAACCTCAAGTACTTCCGGGTGTTCGGGTGTAAGTGTTTCATTCTCAATAAAGGTGTTCGTTTGTCTAAATTTGAGGCTAGAGCTCATGAGGGCATATTTGTTGGTTATGCTACAAACTCCCATGCTTACTGTGTCCTTAATAAGTCCACGGGACTTATTGAGGAGACATGTAACGTGGAGTTTGATGAGAATAATGGCTCCCAAGTGGAGCAAAGTGGCACTTGTGATGTAGGTGATGAAATTCCTCCCCAAGCCATAAGAAGAATGGGTGTTGGTTTTATCCTACCCATTAAGGATCCCCTTGTGGCTGAAGGAGAAGGACAATGTTCCACTCACGTGGAGCCATCACCAACTCAAGGCCCACACGCTTCCGAAGAACAAAGTGAAGGCCCTCAACCTCATGAACAAGACCAAGGGCAAGATCAACCTCAAGATGGTGTTGAATCACCAAGCGATGCCCAAGGTCAAGTTTTATCATCCAAGCAAGTTCAAGATCAAGAGCAATCTTAAGATCAAGAATGAGCTCAAGACGACGCTCAATATGATCAAGTGACCGCTCCTCAACTCTCTCCAGAGGAGGAATCAGAGCGTCATGCCGCCAAGATTGCATCCAAGCTATCCACCAAAGACCATCTCATGACAAATGTGCTTGGAAGCTTAAGAAAGGGGGTAAGCACTCTTAGACAATTAGCAAACTATTGTGAACATCACGCGTTTGTCTCTTGTGTTGAACTCGAAAAGGTCTATGAGGCGCTCGAGGATCCGGATTGGCTCAATGCCATGCATGAAGAACTCAACAACTTCGAGCACAACAAGGTGTGGAGATTGGTGCCAAGGCCAACGGGGAACCATAATGTCATTGGAACCAAGTGGATATTCAAGAACAAGAAAGATGCTCATGGGATTATCATTCGCAACAAGGCTCGTTTGGTAGCCCAAGGCTACTCTCAAGTCGAGGGTATCGACTACGGTGAAACCTTTGCTCCCGTTGCTCGCCTTGAACACATTCGCATGTTGATTGCATATGCTTCTCATCATAACTTTAAGTTACAACAAATGGATGTGAAGAGTGCTTTTTTTAGTGGTCCTATTAATGAGTTGGTATATGTCAAGCAACCCCCCGGGTTCGAGTCCCTATTTTCCCGATCATGTGTACCAACTCGATAAGGCACTCTATGGCCTTAAGCAAGCCCCACGTGCGTGGTATGACCACCTTACCAAGTTGTTGTAAGATCGTGGTTTTGAAATTGGGAAAATCGACCCACTCTTTTTACTAAAAAGGTCAAAGGGGAGTTGTTTGTGTGCCAACTATATGTTGATGATATTATCTTTGGTTCCCCTAACAAAGCTTTCAATGAGGAATTTTCCGCACTCATGACCTCCAAGTTCAAGATGTCCATGATGGGAGAGTTGAAGTTCTTTCTCGGGTTCGAAGTCAAGCAACGAAGAGAAGGAACCTTCATCAACCAAGCCAAATACACTCAAGACATGCTTAAGAGATTCAAGCTAAGTGATGTCAAGCCGGCATCCACTCCTATGCCCGTCAAATGCCAACTTGACATAGATCCCAATGGTAAAGCGGTGGATCAAAAGGTATATCGCTCCATGATTGGCTCCTTGCTTTACCTTTGTGCATCTAGACCGGATATCATGTTGAGTGTGGGAATTTGTGCACGGTTTCAAGCCGCCCCTAAGGAAAGCCACTATGTGGCGGTCAAGCGAATCTTTCGATATTTGGCTCATACCCCAAACTTTGGCTTATGGTATCCAAGAGGATCTAACTTCAATCTTGTGGGATATTCAGACTCGGATTGGGCAGGAGACAAAGTGGATAGGAAGTCAACTTCCGGAGGGTGCCAATTTCTTGGTTGCTCTTTGGTGAGTTGGTCTTCCAAGAAGCAAAGTTGCGTGTCTCTCTCATCCATAGAAGCGGAGTATGTGGCTGCCGGTAGTTGTTGTGCACAACTTTTATGGATGAGGCAAACTTTAAAGGATTACGGTGTCATTTGTGACAAAGTGCCTCTTTGGTGTGACAATGAAAGTGCCATCAAGATCTCTCTCAACCCGGTGCAACACTTCAAGACGAAGCATATTGAGATTCGGTATCACTTCATCCGGGATCATATTAGGCGAGGAGAGATTGAGCTTAACTATGTCAACACTCTTGATAACCTTGTAGATATCTTCACGCAGCCCCTGGATGAAGCAAGATTTCGTGAGTTAAGGCATGAGCTAAATATCATTGATTCGAGCAATGTTGCTTGAACCCGTGCACATCCCACCATACTCAACTTGTTATCTCGTTTAGGTGTGGGCATGGACATATGGGGAGTGTTGTTCTCTCAATGAAATCTCCCTCCCCCATTATGCATAAATTAATCAACTCTTTCACAATATCCATTTTTGATGGTACTTGTGCTTCAAAGACGAGTTTTGGTCATGGGCCCAAGGATAATTCTTCGTGGTGCCATACCAATTGACTCAAACATAGGTGGCTCCGGCCACCGCCCTCTCCTTAGAGAGGTTGTGGTGAGTGTCTTAGTCCTTGTTGTCTCTTGCCTTTCTTTCGTCGTGTCGAACTTGTTTGAGTTGTCTCGTGTGTTAGCTTTTTGGTGTGTCCGTTCGCTTGAAGGTTGCCTTGCAAAGGCTTCGTTTCCCCCTTCTTGAAACTTGCATCTTCTTGAGCACATGGTACTACCGCGGCATGCCACGGTACTACCGCATGAGGAGCGCACGATACTTCCGCACCCAGCGCGGCAGTAATTTTTTACTGTCGCCTGGGGGAGCAGTACTACCGTCCTCAGTGCGGTACTTTCGCCCAGGCGGTACTACCGCGATTACGTGTGGTACTACCGCGCTGCCGAGGGAGCGTGGGGGTTAAGAGCGGCCAGGGGGAGTTCCAACTCCCCCATACCCATTCGTCCTTTTCTCTCCCTGGGGTCTCTCTCTCTCTCTTTCCCAAGAACGGCGCCGGAGACCCTCGCCGGATCTCCGTCTTCGGCTGCTCTCCTTGGATTCTGACCGGTGGGATCGTTCCCCACCACTTCCTCTTGCCATGGAACAAGGTTTATCCCCAAATCCCTCTCTCCTTTGTTCGTCTTTTCGCTTCTAGGTTTTTGGGGAGATGCATGTTGTTCTTGAGATTTTAGGCCAAATCTTTGCAAGAGTAAGATGTAGGAGAGTAGTGATGCGTAGAAATTGTACTTGATATGTTGTCCTGTGGTAGATTTGATCAATCGTAGTATTGCCTCGTTGTCACGGTTGTTCTCAGATTCAGTTGGTTCGGATCTAATGTCGTGCGGTACTACCGCATATCAGGTGCGGTACTACCGCTCGTACGGTACTACCGCTCCTCAGGCGCGGTACTACCACGCGAGCCGCGGTACTAAAGTTCTACCGCCGCTCTGAGCCCCGGTACTACCGTGCCGCCACGCGGTACTACCACGACTAGGAGCGGCACTAAAATTTTAGTACCGCACGAACAAGCAGTACTACCGCTGCTGTCAAATCTTCTTCATGGCAATTACCAAGTGTGCATTCTACTTGTTTCACCTGTTTTGTTGTGGTCTTTGCATTGATCCTTCTCGCTTCTCGTGTGTGCTTGTGTTTTGTGTGTGTCTTAGGTGGTGACTCTGGTGTCCCTGCTCGTCGTTCCAACCCAAGCCGTGACACGGGCTCCAAACGTCTACGCAACCAAGATGAAGTTCCAAAGGGCTCCAATGCCCCCAAGCGCAATGTCAAGACCACTGCTAGCAAGTACAAGGAACCCTCAAAGGGCATGGATGAGATACCTCTTGTTGAGTTTGTTTCTCGAAGGAAGATCAAGCCCTATGTGAATCCTCGTGCGAACTTCAGAGGGAATGACCTGTTGTGGACCAAGCAGCAGAATCTTATTTACCTGGATGTGATCAAGGCCAAACAGAACATGTATGTGGATGTGCACTAGATTGACATGAATCACATGAGGGATGCTAAGCATCGTGCCTGCTTTGGTGAGACCTTGGATCTCGTGGAGCAGTTTGCCATTGAGGATGTGATCTCTTTCCACCTGGACTTTGACCCCAAGCTTGTAGCCCAGTTCTTTGCTTCAGTCCACTTCCATACCGATGAGGCTCGGAGGATGACCTGGATGACCAATGGACGTCAGTTGACTGCTACTTGGAAGGAGTCCATGGATTTGCTCAGAGTACCTAATGAGGGGCTCCACACGCCTATTGGTGTTCGCCCTCATGCCAATGCCGAGTCAGCTAGCAAGGACAAGCTTCAGCCATACTATGTTGAGAAGAAACTGGCCAATGACAATACAACGTGGGTGCTCAACCCGTTCCTTGATATCATGCACCGGCTCTTCCGCCACTCCCTCTTTCCACGCATTGGGGACAAGGACAAGGTGCATGCCTATCTTGTGGACATGTTGCTCATTTGTGAGGAGGCGCGCATTTCTCAGACACAACCACTTGATGTCTCACATATCATGTGGTGTGAGCTTTGGTTCGCGGTGTTCACCCGCAAGGTACCCATCTATGGTCCATATCTATTCCTCCTAATATCGAAGACTTGGGAGAAGCTCTATCCCACTGAGGAGTTTTTGTCCCCTGACTGGATCTGTCATGACCCCATCAGACTCCGCATCAAGCCCAGTGGGCTAACACTACTACTCGTGCCGAGGCTGAGGCTGCTAAGATGGCTGTTGATGAGGAGGAGATTGAGGAGGATGTTGGGGAACGCAGTAATTTCGAAAATTTTCCTACGCACACGCAAGATCATGGTGATGCACAGCAACGAGAGGGGAGAGTGTTGTCTACGTACCAACGCAGACCGACTGCGGAAGCGATCACACAACGTAGAGGAAGTAGTCGTACGTCTTCTTCCCGATCCGACCGATCCAAGCACCGTTACTCCGGCACCTCCGAGTTCTTAGCACACGTTCAGCTCGATGACGATCCTCGGGCTCCGATCCAGCAAAGCGTCGAGGAAGAGTTCCGTCAGCACGACGACGTGGTGACGATCTTGATGTACTACCGACGCAGGGCTTCGCCTAAGCTCTACAACGATATGACCGAGGTGGAATTTGGTGGCAGGGGGCACCGCACACGGCTAAGGAACGATCTCAAGGATCAACTTGTGTGTCTTGGGGTGTCCCCTGCCCCCGTATATAAAGGATGGAGGAGGAGGAGCCGGCCGGCCAAGGTGGGAGGCGCAGGAGGAGTCCTACTCCTACCGGGAGTAGGACTCCCCCCTCCAATCCTAGTCCAACTAGGTTTCCTCAAGAGGGAGGAGAAAGAGAGAGGTGGCCGGCCCCTCTCCTAGTCCTAATAGGACTAGGGAGAGGGGGGGAGGCGCAGCCCTATGTGGGCTGCCCTCTCACCTTTCCACTAAGGCCCATGTTGGCCCATTTGGCTCCCGGGGGGTTCCGGTAACCCTCCCGGTAATCCGGTAAAATCCCGATTTCACCCGGAACACTTCCGATGTCCAAACATAGGCTTCCAATATATCAATCTTTACGTCTCGACCATTTCGAGACTCCTCGTCATGTCCGTGATCACATCCGGGACTCCGAACAACCTTCGGTACATCAAAATGCATAAACTCATAATAACTGTCATCGTAACGTTAAGCGTGCGGACCCTACGGTTCGAGAACGATGTAGACATGACCGAGACACGTCTCAGGTAAATAACCAATAGCGGGACCTGGATGCCCATATTGGCTCCTACATATTCTACGAAGATCTTTATCGGTCAGACCGCATAACAACATACGTTGTTCCCTTTGTCATCGGTATGTTACTTGCCCGAGATTCGATCGTCGGTATCCAATACCTAGTTCAATCTCGTTACCGGCAAGTCTCTTTACTCATTCCGTAATACATCATCTCACAACTAACATATTAGTTGCAGTGCTTGCAAGGCTTATGTGATGTGCATTACCGAGAGGGCCCAGAGATACCTCTCCGACAATCGGAGTGACAAACCCTAATCTCGAAATACGCCAACCCAACATCTACCATTGGAGACACCTGTAGTACTCCTTTATAATCACCCAGTTACGTTGTGACGTTTGGTAGTACCCAAAGTGTTCCTCCGGTAAACGGGAGTTGCATAATCTCATAGTTATAGGAACATGTATAAGTCATGAAGAAAGCAATAGCAACATACTAAACGATCGGGTGCTAAGCTAATGGAATGGGTCATGTCAATCAGATCATTCAACTAATGATGTGACCTCGTTAATCAAATAACAACTCTTTGTTCATGGTTAGGAAACATAACCATCTTTGATTAACGAGCTAGTCAAGTAGAGGCATACTAGTGACACTCTGTTGGTTTATGTATTCACACATGTATTATGTTTCCGGTTAATACAATTCTAGCATGAATAATAAACATTTATCATGATATAAGGAAATAAATAATAACTTTATTATTTCCTCTAGGGCATATTTCCTTCAGTCTCCCACTTGCACTAGAGTCAATAATCTAGATTACACAGTAATGATTCTAACACCCATGGAGCCTTGGTGCTGATCATGTTTTGCTCGTGGAAGAGGCTTAGTCAACGGGTCTGCAACATTCAGATCCGTATGTATCTTGGAAATCTCTATGTCTCCCACCTGGACTAAATCCCGGATGGAGTTGAAGCGTCTCTTGATGTGTTTGGTTCTTTTGTGAAATCTGGATTCCTTTGCCAAGGCAATTGCACCAGTATTGTCACAGAAGATTTTCATTGGACCCGATGCACTAGGTATGACACCTAGATTGGATATGAACTCCTTCATCCAGACTCCTTCGTTTGCTGCTTCTGAAGCAGCTATGTACTCCGCTTCACATGTAGATCCCGCTACGACGCTTTGTTTAGAACTGCACCAACTGACAGCTCCACCGTTTAAAGTAAACACGTATCCGGTTTGCGATTTAGAATCGTCCGGATCAGTGTCAAAGCTTGCATCAACGTAACCTCTTACGGTGAGCTCTTTGTCACCTCCATATACGAGAAACATATCCCTAGTCCTTTTCAGGTATTTCAGGATGTTCTTGACCGTTGTCCAGTGATCCACTCATGGATTACTTTGGTACCTCCCTGCTAAACTTATAGCAAGGCACACATCAGGTCTGGTACACAGCATTGCATACATGATAGAGCCTATGGCTAAAGCATAGGGAACATCTTTCATTTTCTCTCTATCTTCTGCATTGGTCGGGCATTGAGTCTGACTCAACTTCACACCTTGTAACACAGGCAAGAACCCTTTCTTTGCTTGATCCATTTTGAACTTCTTCAAAATCTTGTCAAGGTATGTGATTTGTGAAAGTCCAATTAAGCGCCTTGATCTATCTCTATAGATCTTTATGCCTAATATGTAAGGAGCTTCCCCGAGGTCTTTCATCGAAAAACTTTTATTCAAGTATCCCTTTATGCTATCCAGAAATTCTATATCATTTCCAATCAGCAATATGTCATCCACATATAATATCAGAAATGCTACAGAGCTCCCACTCACTTTCTTGTAAATACAGGCTTCTCCAAAAGTCTGTATAAAGCCAAATGCTTTGATCACACTATCAAAGCGTTTATTCCAACTCCGAGATGCTTGCACCAGTCCATAAATGGATCGCTGGATTTTGCACACTTTGTTAGCTCCCTTCGGATCGACAAAACCTTCTGGTTGCATCATATACAACTCTTCTTCCAGAAATCCATTCAGGAATGCAGTTTTGACATCCATTTGCCATATTTCATAATCATAAAACGCAGCAATTGCTAACATAATTCTGACGGACTTAAGCATCGCTACGGGTGAGAAGGTCTCATCGTAGTCAACCCCTTGAACTTGTCGAAAACCTTTTGCGACAAGTCGAGCTTTATAGACAGTAATATTACCGTCGGCGTCAGTCTTTTTCTTGAAGATCCATTTATTCTCAATTGCTTGCCGATCATCGGGCAAGTCAACCAAAGTCCATACTTTGTTCTCATACATGGATCCCATCTCAGATTTCATGGCCTCAAGCCACTTTGCGGAATCTGGGCTCACCATCGCTTCTTCATAGTTCGTAGGTTCATCATGATCTAGTAGCATGACTTCCAGAACTGGATTACCGTACCACTCTGGTGCGGATCTCACTCTGGTTGATCTACGTGGTTCAATAGTATCTTGTCCTGAAGCTTCATGATCATCATCATTAGCTTCCTCACTAATTGGTATAGGTGTCGCAGAAACAGTTTTCTGTGATGCACTATTTTCCAATAAGGGAGCAGGTACAGTTACCTCGTCAAGTTCTACTTTCCTCCCACTCACTTCTTTCAAGAGAAACTCCTTCTCTAGAAATGATCCATTCTTAGCAACGAATGTCTTGCCTTCGGATCTGTGATAGAAGGTATACCCAACAGTTTCCTTTGGGTATCCTATGAAGACATATTTCTCCGCTTTGGGTTCGAGCTTATCAGGTTGAAGCTTTTTCACATAAGCATCGCAGCCCCAAACTTTAAGAAACGACAACTTTGGTTTCTTGCCAAACCATAGTTCATAAGGCGTCGTCTCAACGAATTTTGATGGTGCCCTATTTAACGTGAATGCGGCCGTCTCTAAAGCATAACCCCAAAACGATAGCGGTAAATCAGTAAGAGACATCATAGATCGCACCATATCTAGTAAAGTACGATTACGACGTTCAGACACACCATTACGCTGTGGTGTTCCGGGTGGCGTGAGTTGTGAAACTATTCCACAATTTTTCAAATGTATACCAAACTCGTAACTCAAATATTCTCCTCCACGATCAGATCGTAGAAACTTTATTTTCTTGTTACGATGATTTTCAACTTCACTCTGAAATTCCTTGAACTTTTCAAATGTTTCAGACTTATGTTTCATTAAGTAGATATACCCATATCTGCTTAAATCATCTGTGAAGGTGAGAAAATAACGATATCCGCCACGAGCCTCAATATTCATCGGACCACATACATCGGTATGTATGATTTCCAATAAATTTGTTGCTCTCTCCATAGTACCGGAGAACGGTGTTTTAGTCATCTTGCCTATGAGGCACGGTTCGCAAGTACCAAGTGATTCATAATCAAGTGGTTCCAAAAGCCCATCAGTATGGAGTTTCTTCATGCGCTTTACACCGATATGACCTAAACGGCAGTGCCACAAATAAGTTGCACTATCATTATCAACTCTGCATCTTTTGGCTTCTACATTATGAATATGTGTATCACTACTATCGAGATTCAATAAGAATAGACCACTTTTCAAGGGTGCATGACCATAAAAGATATTACTCATATAAATAGAACAACCATTATTCTCTGATTTAAATGAATAACCGTCTCGCATTAAACAAGATCCAGATATAATGTTCATGCTCAACGCTGGCACCAAATAACAATTATTTAGGTCTAATATTAATCCCGAAGGTAGATGTAGAGGTAGCGTGCCGACCGCGATCACATCGACTTTGGAACCGTTTCCCACGCGCATCGTCACCTCGTCCTTTGCTAGTGTCCGCTTATTCTGTAGTCCCTGTTTCGAGTTGCAAATATTAGCAACAGAACCAGTATCAAATACCCAGGTGCTACTGCGAGCTCTAGTAAGGTACACATCAATAACATGTATATCACATATACCTTTGTTCACCTTGCCATCCTTCTTATCCGCCAAATACTTGGGGCAGTTCCGCTTCCAGTGACCAGTCTGCTTGCAGTAGAAGCACTCAGTTTCAGGCTTAGGTCCAGACTTGGGTTTCTTCTCCTGAGCAGCAACTTGCTTGCTGTTCTTCTTGAAGTTTCCCTTCTTCTTCCCTTTGCCCTTTTTCTTGAAACTAGTGGTTTTGCTAACCATCAACACTTGATGCTCCTTCTTGATTTCTACCTCCGCAGCTTTCAGCATTGCGAAGAGCTCGAGAATAGTCTTGTTCATCCCTTGCATATTATAGTTCATCACGAAGCTCTTGTAGCTTGGTGGCAGTGATTGGAGAATTCTGTCAATGACGCAATCATCTGGAAGATTAACTCCCATCTGAATCAAGTGATTATTATACCCAGACATTTTGAGTATATGCTCACTGACAGAACTGTTCTCCTCCATCTTGCAGCTATAGAACTTATTGGAGACTTCATATCTCTCAATTCGGGCATTTGCTTGAAATATTAACTTCAACTCCTGGAACATCTCATATGCTCCATGACGTTCAAAACGTCGTTGAAGTCCCGATTCTAAGCCGTAAAGCATGGCACACTGAACTATCGAGTAGTCATCAGCTTTGCTCTGCCAGACGTTCATAACATCTGGTGTTGCTCCAGCAGCAGGCCTGGCACCCAGCGGTGCTTCCAGGACGTAATTCTTCTGTGCAGCAATGAGGATAATCCTCAGGTTACGGACCCAGTCCGTGTAATTGCTACCATCATCTTTCAACTTTGCTTTCTCAAGGAACGCATTAAAATTCAACGGAACAACAGCACGAGCCATCTATCTACAATCAACATAAACAAGCAAGATACTATCAGGTACTAAGTTCATGATAAGTTTAAGTTCAGTTAATCAAATTACTTAGGAACTCCCACTTAGATAGACATCCCTCTAATCTTCTAAGTGATCACGTGATCCAAATCAACTAAACCATAACCGATCATCACGTGAGATGGAGTAGTTTTCAATGGTGAACATCGTCATGTTGATCATATCTACTATATGATTCACGCTCGACCTTTCGGTCTCTGTGTTCCGAGGCCATATCTGCATATGCTAGGCTCGTCAAGTTTAACCTGAGTATTCTGCGTGTGCAAAACTGGCTTGCACCCGTTGTAGATGGACGTAGAGCTTATCACACCTGATCATCACGTGGTGTCTGGGCACGACGAACTTTGGCAACGGCGCATACTCAGTGAGAACACTTCTTGATAATTTAGTGAGAGATCATCTTATAATGCTACCGTCAATCAAAGCAAGATAAGATGCATAAAAGGATAAACATCACATGCAATCAATATAAGTGATATGATATGGCCATCATCATCTTGTGCTTGTGATCTCCATCTCCGAAGCACCGTCATGATCACCATTGTCACCGGCGCGCCACCTTGATCTCC
This sequence comes from Triticum monococcum, assembly GCA_034509565.1. Classification (NCBI taxonomy): domain Eukaryota; kingdom Viridiplantae; phylum Streptophyta; class Magnoliopsida; order Poales; family Poaceae; genus Triticum; species Triticum monococcum. Next base: position 87,164,599 of record CM067843.1, read on the forward strand.
ATCGTAGCATTGTTGTCGTCTCGCCAATCTTATGCTTCCACGACTATCACTACCGCTTAGTAATAAAGTAAAGCATTACATCGCGATTGCATTGCATACAATAAAGCGGCAACCATATGGCTCCTGCCAGTTGCCGATAACTCGGTTACAAAACATGATCATCTCATATAATAAAATCAGCATCATGCCTTGACCATATCACATCACAACATGCCCTGCAAAAACAAGTTAGACGTCCTCTACTTTGTTGTTGCAAGTTTTACGTGGCTGCTACGGGCTTAAGTAAGAACTCATCTCACCTACGCATCAAAACCACAACGATAGTTCGTCAAATAGACTCCGTTTTAACCTTCTCAAGGACCGGGCGTAGTCACACTTGGTTCAACTAAAGTTGGAGAGACAGTCTTCCGCAAGCCATCTATGTGCAAAGCACGTCGAGGGAACCGGTCTCGCGTAAGAGTACGCGTAAGGTTGATCCGGATCGTCTCACCCAACAATACCGCCGAACCAAAGTATGACATGCTGGTAGGCAGTATGACTTGTATCGCCCACAACTCACTTGTGTTCTACTCGTGCAAATAACATCAAACCATAAAACCTAGGCTCGGATGTCGTTGTTGGGGAACGCAGTAATTTCGAAAATTTTCCTACGCACACGCAAGATCATGGTGATGCACAACAACGAGAGGGGAGAGTGTTGTCTACGTACCAACGCAGACCGACTGCGGAAGCGATCACACAACGTAGAGGAAGTAGTCGTACGTCTTCTTCCCGATCCGACCGATCCAAGCACCGTTACTTCGGCACCTCCGAGTTCTTAGCACACGTTCAGCTCGATGACGATCCTCGGGCTCCGATCCAGCAAAGCGTCAAGGAAGAGTTCCGTCAGCACGACGGCGTGGTGACGATCTTGATGTACTACCGACGCAGGGCTTCGCCTAAGCTCTACAACGATATGACCGAGGTGGAATTTGGTGGCAGGGGGCACCGCACACGGCTAAGGAACGATCTCAAGGATCAACTTGTGTGTCTTGGGGTGTCCCCTGCCCCCGTATATAAAGGATGGAGGAGGAGGAGCCGGCCGGCCAAGGTGGGAGGCGCAGGAGGAGTCCTACTCCTACCGGGAGTAGGACTCCCCCCTCCAATCCTAGTCCAACTAGGTTTCCTCAAGAGAGAGGAGAAAGAGAGAGGTGGCCGGCCCCTCTCCTAGTCCTAATAGGACTAGGGAGAGGAGGGGAGGCGCAGCCCTATGTGGGCTGCCCTCTCACCTTTCCACTAAGGCCCATGTTGGCCCATTTGGCTCCCGGGGGGTTCCGGTAACCCTCCCGGTAATCCGGTAAAATCCCGATTTCACCCGGAACACTTCCGATGTCCAAACATAGGCTTCCAATATATCAATCTTTACGTCTCGACCATTTCGAGACTCCTCGTCATGTCCGTGATCACATCCGGGACTCCGAACAACCTTCGGTACATCAAAATGCATAAACTCATAATAACTGTCATCGTAACGTTAAGCGTGCGGACCCTATGGTTCGAGAACAATGTAGACATGACCGAGACACGTCTCAGGTCAATAACCAATAGCGGGACCTGGATGCCCATATTGGCTCCTACATATTCTACGAAGATCTTTATCGGTCAGACCGCATAACAACATACGTTGTTCCCTTTGTCATCGGTATGTTACTTGCCCGAGATTCGATCGTCGGTATCCAATACCTAGTTCAATCTCGTTACCGGCAAGTCTCTTTACTCGTTCCGTAATACATCATCTCACAACTAACATATTAGTTGCAGTGCTTGCAAGGCTTATGTGATGTGCATTACCGAGAGGGCCCAGAGATACCTCTCCGACAATCGGAGTGACAAACCCTAATCTCGAAATACGCCAACCCAACATCTACCATTGGAGACACCTGTAGTACTCCTTTATAATCACCCAGTTACGTTGTGACGTTTGGTAGTACCCAAAGTGTTCCTCCGGTAAACGGGAGTTGCATAATCTCATAGTTATAGGAACATGTATAAGTCATGAAGAAAGCAATAGCAACATACTAAACGATCGGGTGCTAAGCTAATGGAATGGGTCATGTCAATCAGATCATTCAACTAATGATGTGACCTCATTAATCAAATAACAACTCTTTGTTCATGGTTAGGAAACATAACCATCTTTGATTAACGAGCTAGTCAAGTAGAGGCATACTAGTGACACTCTGTTGGTTTATGTATTCACACATGTATTATGTTTCCGGTTAATACAATTCTAGCATGAATAATAAACATTTATCATGATATAAGGAAATAAATAATAACTTTATTATTGCCTCTAGGGCATATTTCCTTCAGAGGAGAATGTCGATGAGGACAGCTCTGCTGGATATGCACCTCCCTCCACTGAGCCCTCATGGGCTAAGAAGCTGAAGGCCAAGATGAAGGCTTTGTTCTGCATGCAGGCCAAGGGGCAGTACCGGACTCGTGTTGCCTCCAAGGAGAGTCGCCGCCGCGACAAGAAGATCATGAGGGTTTTTGGAGAGGACGTTTCTGGAGGCTCCAAAGAGCACGTCACTCCAGAGGCCGGATGGATGGCAAAACAAGGTTACAGGTGGACTGATTCTGAAGAGGATCCCATCCCCGCTGCCGAGTCCGAAGAAGAGCGTGTGAGTGACTACTCCGCTTGAGCCACCCCTTGTGTTGTAGGTGTCCCCTCTACCTTTTTGGCATCTCGATGCCAAAGGGGGAGAGAGTGTAGGGATTTGCGAGTCGTGTGTCGTGTTTGTGTTTTGCTTTGCTTGCGTTTGGTCCGTTGAACCTTGTTTGCTTTGGTTTGGTTTGAGCTTGTGAGACTTATCTATCATATGGTGTAAGACATATGCACTCTATCTATCGCACCTTATTGAGCTTATGATATCTTGTGCTACTTATATTATGCTCATATTTACTATCTTGCATAGTGTTAGCATTGTTATTGCAAGATATGTCATGTCTATAAAACATAGGGGGAGTGTTGATCCTAGTATGTGTGTCGTGCAGTCCAAAGCACTTATCTAGATAGCACACATCTAGGGGGAGCCCGTCTATATTTTAGAGATGTGTCGTTTGCTCATTTTCTATATTTTTTCCCTTGTGCAAATCCCGTATTGTCATCAATCCACCAAAAAGGGGGAGATTGTAAGGGCATAATTATCCCTAAGGTGTTTTGGTGATTGATGACAATGCTTTTGCGGACTAATCGTGTGCCTTGAGTATTTCAAACATTTCATTACTAGGCACAAGACGGTTTTGGTGCCCCTCGAAGATTATTGAAGACGGTGTTTTTCTATGTTCCTTTTTCGGTGGATTTGAGTCGTAGGAAAGTCGTACTATTAAGAGGGGCTCCGCTTTGGAAAGGTTTGGGTGGAATCATCACGTACACGTTTACTCCTTTTTGCACCGCCTTTCCCTTGCACTATGGAGCATCCTCCGTTTCTTCGTGTTTATGCAAAAAGAAGGATTCCTAGTGTTGTTGTTCTGGGGCATGCGGTAGTACTGCTCTTCGGAGCGGTAGTACCACAGGCCCCTGCGGTAGTACCGCAGGTGGTCACGGTAGTACCGCTCCTTGGGAGTCGTAGTACCGTGAGTCCTGGCCTGGCACAACAACATGAGAGGAAGTAGGGGTGGATGTAATCTTTTACATCCGCTCCCTGCGTGGTAGTACCGCGTGCCTTGTGCGGTAGTGCCGTGTCGGATTTTTGCATTGTTTGAAACTCAGCGGAAGTTGCCATGGATGTTTTTTTATCTATCCGCGCCCTTCCCAGGCTAGTCCAATCCTGCCTTGCGGTAGTACCGCGCGAGCGGCAGTACCACCCCAACTTCTTTGCTACAGGACTGGGCTAGCTCCTGTCGTGGCCGCGGTAGTACCGCTGGTTTGGTGCGGTAGTACCGTAGCTCGCGGGCTGGTTAAGTGGATAACGGTTGGATTTGTCTCTCCATGATATAAGGGGTGTCTTCTTCTCCGAGTTGACCACCTCTTCCAACCCTAAGCTCCATTGTTGCTCCAAGCTCCATTTTCGCCCAATCTCTCTCCCTGGACAATCAAACTTGTTGATTTCCTAGGGATTGGTTGAGAAGGCCTCGATCTACTCTTCCACTAAGAGAAATTCGATTCCCCCCACTAATCCCTTGTGGATCTTGTTACTCTTGGGTGTTTGAGCACCTTAGACGGTTGAGGTCACCGTGGAGCCATATTCCATTGTGGTGAAGCTTCGTGGTGTTGTTGGGAGCCTTCAATTAAGTTGTGGAGATTGCCCCAACCTTGTTTGTAAAGGTCCGGACGCCGCCTCCAAGGGCACCAATAGTGGAATCACGACATCTCACATTGTGTGAGGGCGTGAGGAGAATACGGTGGCCCTAGTGGCTTCTTGGGAAGCATTGTGCCTCCACACCGCTCCAACGAAGACGTACTTCCCCTCAAAAGGAAGGAACTTCGGTAACACATCCTCGTCTTCACCCGCTCCACTCTTGGTTATCTCGTGCCTTTACTTGTGCAAGCTTATTTGTGTTATTTCCCTTGCTTGCTTACTTGTGTGCTTGTTTGTTGCATCATATAGGTTGCTCACCTAGTTGCATATCTAGACAACCTACTTTGATGCAAAGTTTAGTTTGGTAAAGAAAAGCTAAAAATTGTTAGTTGCCTATTCACCCCCCTCCCCTCTAGTCAACTATATCGATCCTTTCACGCAATGAATCCTTCTCTCTGAATTTTTTCTCCCCGAACACGAATATATGGAGTTGGAGTTGAGGTCGGTGGAGCGTCAGGTGGCCCACGAGGCAGGGGCGCGCCCCCACCCTCGTGGACAGGGTGTGGCCCCCTGACGTGGATTCTTCTTCCAGTATTTTTATATATTCCAAAAATAATCTCCGTTGATTTTCAGGTCATTCCGAGAACTTTTATTTCTGCACAAAAATAATACCATGGCAATTCTGCTGAAAACAGCATCAGTTCTAGTTACTTTCATTCAAATCATGCAAGTTAGAGTCCAAAACAAGGGCAACAATGTTTGGAAAAGTAGATACGACGGAGACGTATCACTTGGTACCCTTGAGCTTGTTCCTCTTTGGTGCTTGGGCGCCCTAGACGGTTGGTGGTGTTCGGAGCTCAATCATTGTGGTGTAAAGCTTCGGGCAAGCGTCGGGGTCTCCAATTAGGTTGTGGAGATCGCCCCGAGCAATTTGACGGTACCAGTGACCGCCCTCAAGGGTTGCCAAAGTGTACGGATTCGGTGACCGCCCCCAAGGGTTTCCATTTTGTACGGGTTCGGTGACCACCTTCAAGGGTCCCTTAGTGGAATCACGGCATCTTGCATTGTGCGAGGGCGTGAGGAGATTACGGTGGCCCTAGTGGCTTCTTGGGGAGCATTGTGCCTTCACACCACTCCAAATGGAGATTAGCATCCACAAGGGTGTGAACTTCGGGATACATCGTCGTCTCCGCGTGCCTCAGTTATCTCTTACCCGAGACCTTTATTTAATGCACTTTACTTTGTGATAGCCATATTGTTCTTTGTCATATATCTTGCTATCACATAGTTGCTTTTGCTTAGTATAAGTTGTTGGTGCACATAGGTGAGCCTAATTGTTTTAGGTTTTGTGCTTGACAAATTAACCGCTAGGTTTATTCCGCATTTGTTAGCCTAAACCGTAATTATTTTAAAGCGTCTATTCACCCCCCTCTAGGCGACATCCACGATCTTTCAACCTTCAAAAGCCATAGTGATTTCCAAATCTCCTCCCCTTGGGAGGAACTGCCAACCTGGTTCAGATCGTTCTCGTGAGAGTCCATAAGCATTTTGTACGCAGATCGAACCGTGAAAATCCCAGACCTCTCATAGCCCCATGCCCAAAAATCGGGTATAGCGACCCGCGGCCTTGGCATATTGAGAATGGCCAGCACATCCGGGGCAATGAAAGTTCTCTCAATAACTTCCTCATTCCAGTCACCATCATCCGTCATCAAATCAGACACAAGGTGGATGGGATCACTTCCAATATTACATACTGGTTTGAAAGTTTTGCTCCCTTGTATCCAGTTATCATGCCATACCTTCGTAGTCATTCCATCACCAACTCTGAGGATTAAACCCTTCTTAAGCACCTCTCTGCCGGTGATTATGGCTTTCCATGTAATGGAGGCGCTAGCAGGGCATCCTGCCTGCAAAAAGTCTCCATCTGGGTAATACCGTCCCTTTAGAATGCGTGCGCATAGACTGGTTGGCTTATCCAATAGCCGCCACGCCTGTTTGGCGAGCATTGCATCATTGAACAGCTCCACATCCCGAAATCCCAAACCTCCCTTGGATTTTGAAATAGCCATCTTCTCCCACGATTGCCAGTGCATTCTTCTCTTATCGAGAGATTCATCCCACCAAAACTTTTACATCTCTGCCGTGACTTTCTGACATAAGCCTTTAGTGAGCTTAAAACAGCTCATAGCATAGGCCGGTAGGGCCTGAATCACCGCTTTAAGAAGAACCATCCTCGCCGCAATTGACATTAGTCTTTCTCAATATCCTTGTACCCTGGACCTTGCTTGCTCTTTCACATGTACAAAACTTTCTTTTGTGATCCGGCCCGCCGCCGTGGGCAAGCCCAGGTACTTCTCTGCAAGAGCTTCTCTGTAGATCTGCAAGTTACTTCTTACCCCTGCGTTCGTCGACGCCCTTGTATTTGGGCTGAAAAAAGCCGAGCTCTTCGCCTTGTTTACACACTGCCCCGAGACCAGGTGATATGCTTGAAGAATTTCATTCAACCTTTGTGCACTCCTTGAGTCAGCCTTCATGAAGACTAGAAAATCATCCATAAATAAGAGATGCGAGATCCAAGGGGCTCTCAAACCAGGCGTATACCTCTATCAACCCATCCAACATCATAATTCTTCAACAAACAAGAGAGCCCTTCCCCGCAAAGTAGAAACAAGTACGGGGAGACGGGGTCACCTTGCCGTATGCCTTTGGAGGGGCGAAAAGATGGCAACAGTTCTCCATTCATCTTCACCTGAAATGTAACGAAGCTGACACAACTCATAACCAGGGATACCCATTCCTCGGAAAAACCCAGCTGCAACATGATTCCTTGGTCGTTGATGGCCGTCTGTCCACCCTGTTGCACGTTTCCTTTTAGCACATCCGTGACGGGTGCTCCTGTTTGGCGCGCTACGTCCATTTCAGCCGACCCATGCGCGGGGCTGGACGCCACATGATTTTCTCATTTCGTTTTTTGTTTTTGCCTTTTTTTTTCGTTCTTTTGTACTGTATAATGTGCCGGATTTTGAATAAATGTTTTTGGATTCAAAAAAATGGAATCAAATTATGAAAAATATTCGCCAATTCAAAAATGTTAATGAATTTAAAATATTGTTTTCAAATTATGAAATTTTTTTGCTGATTCAAAAAAACTATTCGTAGGTTCCATTTTGTTCAATTGTTCAAGAATTTAAAAATGTTTATGATTATAACAAATGTTCAATTTTAAAAAATGATAATGCATTTTAAAAATATTGACAATTTCACAACATTGTTCATGAATTCAAAAAATATATTCATGATTTCAGAAAAAGTTCCCACATTTGAAAAGATCTTCACAAAATAGAAAATAGAAAGAAGAATGAAAAAAAGAGAAACCAATAGGAAAGAGAAAACCCGGTCCATTTTGTTCTTCTTTTTATTTTTCTTCGTCTTTTTCATTTTTTGTTTGGTTTTCTTTTTCCTTCTCCATCTTTTGTTTGGTTTTCTCTTGGCTTTTACTATATTTCTATACACATTTTTGGTGGATATATAATACATTTTTCTAATACATGTTTACCCCCTATGTCCCATAATATAAGACGTTTTTGACACTATACACTAATATCGAATAAACGTCTTACATTATAGGACGGAGGAAGTATCTTTTTTTGAATAAAAGTTTAACATGCGTATCATAAAAATGTATTTATAACATTTTTCAAATTTAGTTAACATGTATAACAAAAATGTATTTATAACATTTTTAAAATTAAGTTTAATACTTTTCTAATATATGATCAACATTTCTTCTATACACATTGTTTTTTCATTCCTTTCTTGTTTCTTTTTTTCTTTTTTGAGTTTCTTTGTGTTATTTTGGTTTTCACTCTACATTTTTTGTATGGGTGAACAACATTTTTGTAATACATGTCTAAAATTGTTTATACTAGAAAATGTATTTATAACATTATCAAATAAAAGTTTAACATGTATTACAAAAATTTATTCATAACATTTTTCAAAAAAAAGTTTAACATGTATTAAAAATATATTTATAATTATTTTCAAACAAAAGTTGAACATTTTTTTAATGCATGATCAACACTTTTTTTTGAGAAAATCAACACTTCTTCTATACACATTGTTTTTTCATTTGTTTCTTTATTCTTTTCCTTTTTCTTTTTCAGCATTCTTTGTGTTATTTTGCTTTTCATTCTACTTTTTTGGATAGGTGAAAAACATTTTTAATACACGTTTAACATTTTTTGTATTAAAAATGTATTTATAATATTTTTGCGTGGTAAAACGTGTTTCGTTTATATTATAAGGATCATAGTACAAGCCATGTACATACCAACTTGGTAAAACTGAAAAAATAGCAGAACGTCAGTCTTTGGTTCTACTTTTTTGGATAGGTGAAAAACATTTTTAATACACGTTTAACATTTTTTGTATTAAAAATGTATTTATAACATTTTTTGCATGGTAATACGTGTTTCGTTTATATTATAAGGATCATAATACAAGCCATGTACATACCAACTTGGCAAAACTGAAAAGACAGCAGAACGCCAGTCTTTGCACACAGTAACAACAACCAAGAAGTAAATTACAAACAGGACCGAAGAATCCTCTGAGATTGACACCAACGCCTGTCACCTGCCTCTAGCACCACCATAGCAGCCACCAAAGGAGAAAATGACGGATCACCTCCACACCCGAACTCGACACGGCTCCATCGCTGATATGTAGCTTTGCGGACCTGCAAGGTGGCTCGTCAATAAAGACGAAGCCATTGTCGTTGAACGAATCAGACCGGGGCAACACCCCGGACACGCATCGAACTCCAGATCTAGCACCACCACCCAACTAAGATGTTGTAGGAGGAAACCATACCTGCTTGCCACGACCATGAACCCAGCACACGATCCACCATCTTTCAGATGCCGCCAATGCAGACCTCAGTCTGCATCCGCTCCTGGACTACCTCCCAAGCTTTGCGCCGGCGCTGGAGCAAACACCATCGCAACGACGGAGCCCGAGGACACAGATCCACCATGAGAATGCCGACGCCGCCACACCATTCTTATCTGAACAGACTGGTTTGTAAATCCACCCCAAAAGTGGATCGCCTCGTTGAGGAAGTATCTGAAGATTTATTAGTCGGCGTCGCCATCACCACCGCCGAAGCCAAGCCGATGAACAACCCAAAACCATAAGAAACTAATGCCTAAAATTTTCCACACGCGTGGATCTGGCGACCCGCCTCACCAGCGACGACCGAGATCGTCAGCGGAGGGGAGCCGCCGGAGGATGACGGTGGAGGAAGGCGCCCTAGCAGCTGAAGGCGAGATCGCCTTTCTTTCTTCTCCTGAAAGAAAGCGATACTTCACGTCTAACATGTTTTCAATACAAATTTAACATTTTTAATATATGATCAACATTCTTGTGTTATGAAATTTAATATTTTGAAATGATTGATTATTATTTTTTGAATATATGGAAAATATTTTTTCTATAAGTTGTCATCATTTTTTAATACATGATCAACATTTTTTATATACACATTTAACATTTATCAAATGCTTGATTAATATTATTTCAAATAATTGTTCAACATATTTTGACATATTCAAAAATGTTTCCAAAATTTCGTAACAAAAAATGTTTGTAAAATTAATAATATACAAGCATATTAAAAAAACCATAACAAATTCAATGATATACAAAATTTCTAAAATTATTCTCATCTCAAACAAACCCCATACAATTTCTAAAATTCGAATTAAAAAATATTCGGGAAATGTAAAAAATGTCCATATTTTTTCAAAATAAAATTTAGCCCTATTTCACAAAATTAAAAGAAAAAGTACAAAAGGCGGGCTCTACATGATCCAAGCCGCTACATGCTAAAGAAGAATGAGAAGAAGCCCAAAAAAGCAAAAAAAGGAACATAACCTTCGAGTGGTTGAAATCATTAATTAAGGAGTACTTGTTGCAAAAAATACTCCACTTTTTCAGGTCGCGACAAGTGGCGCACATGCAGCGTGCCACTTGTTGCAACCTGGAAGTTTTCCCTTTTTTCGTAGTTCCGTTTATTTAAAACGTTTTATCTTTTAAACCGTGCGTCCAAATCTCGAACCGTTTTCACCATTGGATTCCTCGCGTCGAGATCTTCAAAATTAGATACCATGTTGATAGGTTTTGACGATTTTTTTACATGAAAAAAACCGGAAGAAAAAACCGGGCGAAAAAACCGAACCGGGAGCACGGTTTTTTCCCTTTCCGAAAGAGGCACGCTCGTGCCTCTCGCAAAATCACAACCGTGCCTCTTGTGGAAGCAAAACCATGACTCTCGTGTAAGAAAAAAAAACATAAAACACGTTTTTTTCCGTTTCCGAGAGGCACGGCCGTGACTTTCGCGAAAGAAAAAAAACAGAAAACACGTATTTTTTCCCTTTCCAAGAGGCACGGCCGTCACTTTCGCGTAAGCACAACCGTGCCTCTCGCGGAAGCAAAACCGTGACTCTCACAAATGAAAAAAAAACAGAAAACGCGTTTTGTTTTTCCCTTTTCGAGAGGCACGGCCGTGACTCTCGCGAAAGCACAACCGTGCCTCTCGCGAAAAAAAAAGAAAACGTGTTTTTTTCGTTTCCGAGAGGCACGGCCGTGACTCTCGCTAAAGCACAACTGTGCCTCTCGCGAAAGAAAAACCGTGACTTTCACGAAAGAAAAAAAAGAAAACCCATCTTTTCGTGAATTTTTTTTCGATTTTTTATCGAAAAGCTAAGAAAGACCGAGGGAAACCCAAAACGTCGAAAAAAAAAACGTTTAAAAAGCTGAAAACGCGTGCGAAAAAATAAAAAAAAATCGAAGAGAGCGTAAAGCGCAACACGTGGCGAATGGCTGAGAGCGCGTCAAGTGGCACTGATTGTTGCGAGGCTCCCGAAGGAGCACTCGTTAACTAGTTGCTTCCCCGAGTGGTCGGCTTGTTGCAATCCATGGGACGCCACTGGGCTGGCCCAGTCGTGGCCTCCTATGTGCGTCAGGTCCCTATTTGACGCAAAAGGCGACTCCATAAAAATGGGCACTCGAACGAATATATTGTTGTAAAAAACCACCAGTTGTGCACAAAAATGTTGAAAATATTGTCAAAGTATTCTTCTAAAAAATGGCCAAAATATTTTCTGGGCGAAGATATACTAATAGTGCAATAGGTGCACCCAACCTTTTTATATAACCACAAACCTAGTAAGTAGTCTATACTCATACTGGCCCCAAATATGTAAATCTCTAAAAGAGTTCCTCTCATATGTATTTGCAAGGGAAATGGAAATAACTGAAAGGAATGGGGGTGGTACGAATATGTGTGTCTATATGCTTTTCCTAAAAAATGCCGATGCTTTGAAAACTGCTTTCTTAAATGTCCCCCAAGTAGAAATCCGGACCCAACTTATTTGCCAAACTTGCCTATATTTTGTCATAGTACCCTACTACCTCTATCCTGGTTTGTAAATTGGACACAAATTTACACAAATGTTGTCATTGGACCTAATAAGACTTACAAACCCGATGGAGGAAGTAATCGTGCTAAAAGCAATTGTTTTCTTCCCGCAAAGAAAATGTTTTCTTTTAGTTGGGAAGCAAATGTTGTTATTGGACCTAAGATTCACGCACATGATGCTGACGTTCGAGGTGTTTATCCGGCCGTGGGAAAGTGATAGCCGTGACACGTCTTAAAACAAAACGATGCTCGAGAACCAGTCTGGCTGTATCCAATATCCAATCGGCAGAGAACAAGTTCCGTGGCACCCAAGCCGCATTCCGAGGCCACGGGCCACGCACAAATATACCGTGGTTGCCACGCACATCGCCTCACACAATCCACGCGCGTGGGCCGGAGGGTTTATGTGTGGGCTTGCGTCAGAAACCCCCCAACGCCACGCACACTTTCCCCCAATCCCCCACACCTCTCTCGCCCGCAGCCCTTCCCGGAGCCCCAGCTGCGGCGCGCGCACGCGTACGGACACACACTCGACCCCGGAGGAGCCGGAGCGGGAGGCGCCGGCGGCGGAGATGGTCGACGGGGAGAAGGCCCCGTCCCCGGCCCCGGCCCTGCTGCGGCTGGAGACGCTGCTGGCGCTCGGCCTCGACCAGCGCACGGCCGAGAACGCGCTGGTCAATAGCAAGGTCACCGCCAACCTAGCCGCCGTCGTAGCCGAGGTAAACAGCGCCTCCTCTCCTTACCGCCTACAGTCTCTTGACCTCAGTGAGCGCTGGTTCGCGTGGCCCCTGCGGCTAGGGTTTGATTTCTGCTAGTCGACGATGCAAGTGGCGTCGGTTTACCTGACCAAATCAGTGCCGCTTACCTGTTCGATCCGAATCCCTACCATGTTTTTGCCCCTTTTAACTGTAGATTTGCTCATGAACAGGCTCGTATAACTGGATGCGACAAGTCCGTTGGGAATCTTCTGTATGCAGTAAGCACCCGCACCAATTTCCCCTGCTACATTTAAGAAATTTTTATGCGTGTGACTTATGGGGGTGCACTTGTTCGTGAATGAAACAGGTTGCCACGAAATACCCAAATAATGCACTTGTCCATCGTCCTGCTCTCATTAACTACATCGTTTCGATCAAGGTATATATATATATCTGCGGCCGCCTATTCATGTTTCAATCCACTTCCAACACAGAGTTTTCATTATCTGTTCTTTTCCGGGAGCTCAAGCGAAGAATTAGTTCTGTTTCAGTGCTTGTTTCTCCTTATGCCGTGGATCTGATGTATTTCTTGCTTTGCCACTTCAGATTAAGAACCCTGCACAGCTAGATGCTGCCCTGTCGTTTCTTACTAACACTGGTCCTGAATCTTTGGATATTGGGAAGTTTGAAGAAGCCTGTGGTGTAGGTATGTTTTCGTAATCAGAATATAGTTGTATGCTTCTGCAAATTATAAATCATGCCTGCACATTCACTGACTGTACACCAAAAATTTCTACCAGTGTGAACTTAGAATATGGTTGTTAGGATGATAAAAGAATATTGAATTGTTGCACATATTTTGTTATGACACATGGAAGGGGCACCTTTTCTCGGCCAATCCTTCCAATTTATTGTAACACAATCTGTGACTGCAGGTGTGGTTGTTTCTATTGAAGAGATTCAGTCAACTGTCGCTGAGGTTCTAAAGGAAAACATGGAAGCTATATTGGAGCAGCGGTATCACATAAATGGTTTGGCTTCCAGTTCACTTTTATATTACTGAATTTTCTGATTTATTACTAGACTAGAACTAGAGGGAAGCAAACTGGTCCTTGATCCTGCATTTCCTTCTCCCAGTTGGTGGCCTATGCGGACAGGTCAGGAAGCGGCACCCCTGGGGCGATGCTAAGGCAACAAAGGTGCAAAATGATCCTGATTAAATACTTGTGTGTCTGGTTGTATTACCTCGCCTTTATGTTGAACCACTTATTTTTTTGTTCTTACAGGAGGAGATTGAGAAGAAGCTTGCTGAGATACTAGGTCCGAAGACAGAAGCCGACAATGTAAAACCAGTGAAAAAGAAGAAGGAAAAACCAGCAAAAGTTGAGGTTGGTGAGCTGAAGTGGATCCTTTGGGTTTAAAATATGATGATTTGATTACCGAATTACTTAGTTATGGTATATCTGTGAACTGCAGGAGAAAAAGGTTGCAGTAGCCACTGCTGCCCCACCATCTGAGGAGGAACTGAATCCTTATACAATATTTCCCCAGCCAGCGGAAAACAATAAGGTACCATAGATTGTGAGATAAATTGTTTAAATTTCTGTTGGTGTTATGCATCTCAGTTGTGCACTTCCCAAGTAGTTATCCTTCTCATAAGCACCTTGATTGACTATCTGTTGGAGCTTTGGGTGTTGTGAGAAGTTAACTTAAGTCTTGATTTCTTTTCACGAGCTAGGTTCATACAGAAATATTCTTCAGCGATGGGAACATATGGAGGGCACACAACACGAAGGAGATATTAGAGAAACATCTTAAGGCAACTGGTGGAAAAGTGATGACCCGTTTCCCGCCAGAACCTAATGGATATCTTCATATCGGTCATGCTAAGGTTTAATGAAAAACATTCTCATATATGCTACTTCCCTGAAACATGAAGATAATAAGATTGTGCTTACATGCTTCATCTCATTCAGGCTATGTTTATTGATTTTGGATTGGCTAAAGAGCGAAATGGTCACTGTTATCTCAGGTAATAATATATGAATTTCCATTTGGAACAGTTTTCTCCCGCTTGTCATTTTTATATACTTTTTTGGCCTGTTAATGTTGCTCTAAGGTCAATTTTGTGCCAACTATTTGTTTTATGTTCTCATTTTTCCCTTGACCATGCCATTGAATAAATACAGGAAATGGTCTTTGAATTTATGCTTATTCTCTTATTATACTCTCATTTTTCACTTATTTTGGGACAGAGGGAGTACTACATTTGATTAATTGTATCTGTTTTCGATCCTGAGTTCTAATTAGTTTTGCTTGGTACATAAATGCTTACAAAGAATTCTTGCTCCTTTATTTTTTGCATTCTCATTCATGTCAAAATGGGGACTGCTGTCTCTTTGAATTACAGGTTTGATGACACAAATCCAGAAGCTGAAAAGAAAGAATATATAGACCACATTCAGGAGATAGTCAAGTGGATGGGATGGGAGCCCTATAAAGTTACATATACAAGTGATTATTTCCAAGATTTATATGAGCATGCAGTTGAGTTAATACGGAAAGGGCTAGCCTATGTGGATCACCAGGTTTGTTTGCTCTGATCCGTTCTTTATCATGGTGCAATAGTTAATTAGAAAGGAGAGTGTGTAGATACTGACTAGTGTATGCTTGCCAGACTGCAGAACAAATCAAGGAATACAGGGAAAAGAAGATGGATAGTCCATGGAGGGATAGGCCCATTGAAGAGTCTCTTCAGTTATTTGAAGACATGCGACGTGGGTTGATCGCTGAGGGTGCAGCAACTCTCCGAATGAAGCAGGACATGCAGAATGATAACAAAAACATGTCTGATTTAATAGCATATAGAATAAAAGTAAGCCATGCAACATTGCAACTCACTTGATGAATTTGAATGCCCATCTCATTCATACAAAACTCAATCTTTGATGCCCATACAGTTCACTCCTCATCCGCATGCTGGCGACAAATGGTGTATCTATCCAAGCTATGACTATGCTCATTGCATGGTGGATTCACTTGAAAACATTACACATTCTGTAAGTTCCTTTCTTGAAATAGCTTTGCCTCGGTTGAACTGTAACTTGACTGATTGTGTTTTTTTGTTAGTTGTGCACGCTCGAGTTCGACATTCGTCGCCCGTCATACTACTGGCTACTTGTTGCCTTGGGCTTGTACCAGCCATATGTTTGGGAGTATTCGAGGCTAAACATATCACATACTATGATGTCCAAAAGAAAGGTATGTTAAAAAAAAGAGAAGATAATTGTATTTGATATGCACTTATTGATATCCATTTCCTTGTTCTGTTGCAGTTGAATCGGCTTGTGACAGAGAAGTGGGTAGATGGGTGGGATGACCCTCGTTTGTTGACTTTGGCAGGACTGAGGCGACGGGGAGTATCAGCAACTGCGATCAATTCATTTATCCGTGGAATTGGGATAACGAGAAGGTAAATGCATGAATTATTGTTAACAAAGGCTCACATGAACCATGCTTTGGTCTATATATGCTCAACCATTAAATCTCTGTTTCTGCTACTGATTTGCACTTCTTCTTTCTATATGCAGTGACAATAGCTTAATCCGTGTTGACCGTCTTGAATATCATATCAGAGAAGAACTGAATAAAACAGCTTCTCGGACCATGGTTGTTTTGCATCCTCTGAAGGTTTGGCACTCGGTTCCTGCTGCAATTCACCTCATGTCTTCAGCCTTTAGAAGTTCCTAACACACTCACCCTTTACTAAATTATTAGGTTGTAATAACTAATTTGGAAGATGGAAAAGTCATAGACCTTGATGGAAAAAAGTGGCCTGATGCTCCTGCTGATGAAGCTTCGTCCTACTACAAGGTGCCTCTCATGTTCAGTATATGACGAGAAGAATAGTTTTTGTTGCTACGTAAATGATATAGGTTTACCGCGTCTTGCTTTACATTGTCCATGCTAAATAATTTCTTATATGCTACCTTTATACAGGTTCCTTTCTCAAAAACCGTCTACATTGAAAAAACTGATTTTCGCGTGAAGGACTCCAAAGATTACTATGGATTGGCTCCTGGTAAATCTGCCCTGCTGAGGTAATTGATTTGGAACTACTTTTCTTTTGTTAAGAAAGTTGAGCTGAAATTACTTGACTATTGTAGTTCACCTACTCCATATCTGCATAGTGATACATGTCTATTTGATTACTAGGTATGCATTCCCGATAAAATGCACAGAGGTTATTTATGGTGATAATCCAGATGATATTGTTGAAATTCGAGCCGAGTATGACCCTTCAAAGACCTCTAAACCTAAGGTAGCTGGTGGTTGAATCTTTCCAAATCTTACACATGTAATTAGGCAGTCGACACACACGAAAAAAAAACATTCCAGATGTTTACTTGGTTTCCAATTTGTTCAGGGTGTTTTGCACTGGGTTGCCGAGCCAGCACCTGGAGTTGAGCCGTTAAAGGTTGAAATAAGATTATTTGAGAAATTATTCCTCTCGGAGGTATAGTTTTGCTGGCTGTTCTTGCTGTCATTACTGATGTGTGTAGGACTGGAAAGTCACTTTCTTATGAATGTATTTCTTGCTCTCTTAGAATCCCGCCGAATTGGAAGACTGGCTGGGTGATATTAACCCGCACTCAAAGGAGGTAGTAAAGGGCGCCTACGCTGTACCGTCACTCGCCACCGCGGTTCTGGGCGACAAGTTCCAGTTTGAGCGGCTTGGTAATCTCCGAACCTCTGTATACTGTTGGCATTCCTCTCTGTATCGCTTGTTGCAACTGACCGCTCTTCTTGAATGTAATTCCAGGCTACTTTGCTGTGGACACGGACTCGACGCCCGAGAAGCTTGTGTTCAACAGGACTGTGACCCTGCGCGACTCTTATGGGAAGGCTGGACCCAAGTGACTGCAAATTTAGTGAAGAAGCTCCGTTTTTCTTGGTCAGAGAGACGCTAATGGGAGAAAACATAGTCATGACATACAACATGAAATGGCCAAGAGGCCCTTTTTGTTTTTGTTTTGCATACTGGGCTTGTGATGACTATTATAGTATGTTTTGTTTCAGTCGATCAAAATTTGGATGATCATATGCTCAAATAGTTACTCAGATTACCTGCTCGTACTGGTGTGGTAATATACCTTCAGCCGGAGCTTTCTGTTTCTTCATGGATCAGCCCTCCCCCTTCCAAAAGAACCAGCTTTTTCCTTGGTTTTCTCCTTGGGCTTCGTGTTTTCTTCGGTATTCATTTTTTGTCTCTATTGCCCCACCACAACCACATGGTATTACACCAAGAGTACGCTTGCCTAAGGCTGGTCATAGTGGGGAGTAACTTAGACTAGTGTCATATGCATGACACTAGTCTAAGTTACTACTCCCTCCGTTCCGAATTACTTGTCTTAAATTTGTCTAGATACGAATGTATCTAGCACTAAAATGAGTCTAGACACATCTGTATCTAGACAAATCCAAGACAAGTAATTTAGAACGGAGGGAGTACTTCCATAGTGTAAAGTAACATAAAAGTAGTGTCATAGATGGGTTTATTTAGTAGCTTGTAGACTCATCCTTTTTCAGGAAACATTATGTTACAGTAACATATTATGTTACTCTAAACACCTTTCTCTTCATTAAATACATGCCACATAAGTATTTTTTTTGAAATGCGTTATGTTACTACCTAAGTTACTCTTATTATGACTAGCTAATATTCATACATTTATTCAGCGTGTTCTTTGAGATACAACTGCTGCTTGCCGGTTTCCTCATGGGACATGGGCATATATTTCTAGGGTGTGTGAACTAGTTGATATATTTAAGAGCCCGTAGATTCCATTCAACTGATAAAAAGTCCACCATTCTTGAATCAGCTGCCACGTGACCTTTGTGCTTGGATTTGGCACTCCTCTTTAGCATGCTTGGATCTCACAATGGCATCAATGTGCTACTACAACGTTTTCCTTTGTTTGCAAGCTTGTGTGAGGGCAAGCTTGTGTGAGGCTGGTCATAGTGGGGAGTAACTTAGACTAGTGTCATGCATATGACACTAGTCTAAGTTACTACCTTCATAATGCAAAGTAACATACTAGTAGTATCGTAGATGGCTTCATTTATTAGCTCGTACACTCATCTTGTCTTGGAAAGCGTTATGTTACAGTAACATATTATGTTACCATCTCTCATTAATTAGTTGCCACATAAATAGAATTTTCTCGAAGTGCGTTATGTTAGTAGCTAAGCTACTCCCACTATGACTAGCCTAAGTGCAACTATACCATCAGTGGTCTACAGCATGTGGTACTTTGTGATGGTATCTATCTTCCATTACTGACTTTCGTCAAGACCATCTCCGAATTTAGGCTAGTCATAATAGGAGTAACTTAGCAAGTAACATAACACATTTCAAGACAAATTTGCTTATGTGGCATAGAGTTAATGAGGAGAGAGGTGTTTGGAGTAACATAATATGTTACTGTAACATAGCGCAACCCAAAGCAAAATGAGTCTATGATGTAATAAATGCAATCATCTATGATACTATTTCTATGTTACTTTACACTATGAAGGTAGTAACAAAGACTAGTGTCATATGCATGACACTAGTCTAAGTTACTCCCCACTATGACTAGCCTAAGGGGTAACAAGAAAGTCACTTTGGCCAAGATAAAAAGCTGCTAGAAAGGATGTCGAGGGGGCATTCGATGCTCCAAGCCCGTTTTGCAGCTGTTTGCGGACATGCTAAACTATGGGATCCAAAGACAGTATGGAAGGTGATGACACTTGTGATCATGCACAACATGATTGTGGAGGAAGAGGGTGATGGAGTTTAACATGCTTTGAATTTTTAAAATGTGGATGATTCTATCCAAATCCAACTACATTTGATGATCTTACCCAAATGCATCATCAAATTCAACATCGAGGAACTGATGAGTAGGTGCAAAATGATCTTGTTGAGGGCATTTCATATGGACGATTAGAACACGTGTTTGACTAAGTTAGAACTATTTTATTTCAAAACTTTATATTTGGATTGTAAGATTTTATTTGAATTACCGTTGCATTGTTTTGAGTAGTACATGTATAGGAAAAAAACTAGGAGCAGACATTTGGAATGTCGCCTGTGGTTGAATGACCTCCTCCCTATCTCTATCGCGGACACGTCCAAACGTACACGTGAACATTTGATGAGGTCTTTTTGGTGATTTGCGTTGCAGTTGCCTTCGCTTCAAAAAGAAAATCTTCACACCTCTTCCCACAAACGCTCATGTTTGTGTAGTTGAGTCAGTGGAGTGATTCGTTAACTAGTTGACATTGACCACGACAATGTACTGTAGGAATTAGATCGATTGAGTAGGTTAACTACAACTAGTTCTTTGTTTAGCATCATGTCTCGGGATGAAGTCCGTCATTAATACTCACAGTTGACACAATCAACTTAGATTGCGAACGTGCGCGTAGTGAGGAGACAAAGATCAAGTCAACTCACAGGTCAACCACATGATTGTGAAAGGTGATGAAGCTTGTGTGATCATAACCACATGATTGTGGAGGATGAGGGTGATGGAGTTTACCATGGTCTAGATTTTCAATACGTGCGTGATCCTATCAGGCTTCCAGAGCAGAATTCGACGACATTTGAGGATTTTATCTAAATGCATCATCAAATTCAACATCAAGGAACTCATGAGCAGTTATAAAATGATTTGGTTGTGAATCTTTGGGCGTTTGATATTGACAATTAGAACATGTGTCTGACTAAGATGAATTAATCAATTTCAAAACTTTTTATTTGGATCATAATATTTTTATTGAAATAATTGTTGCATTGGAATATGTACCTTTTTGGTTGCTTAAAGATTGTGTTTTTTATATCTTTGATTGTTTTGAGTAGTCCTTGTATAGAAAAAACTGGGAGCGGACATTTAGTGCTTGCGGCTCAATGAACTTCCTCCTACCCTGTCTGCGGACATGTTTGCATGTATTCGTAGACATTTGATGAGGTCCACTTTAGTGATTCGGGTTGGAGTTGCCCTCAGCAGCTTAAAAAGAAAGTCTTCCCTCTTGTGCACACAAAGCGATCATGTTTAGTGTGTCTAGTTGAAACAGTGGAGTGATTCGTTAGAGCATCTTCGATATATGATGTATATTTTGGTACTTCAAACCGATGATGGTCTAAATTTGAAGCACCATGTAACGCCCTCGATGCGACTATATCTCCTACATGTCGAAGCACGACTTAGAGGCATAACCGCATTGAAAGCAATGTCGCAAGTGAGGTAATTTTCACAACAACCCATGTAAATAAATAAAGGGGGAAAGTACATAGTTGGCTTACACTCGCCACGTCACACAAATGCATAAATAAGTCATTACATTCAACCAATACACTCAGGGTCCGACTATGGTACCAAAATAAAGATCAACCCCCAAATGCGACAAAGTCCCCGATCGCCCCAACTGGGCACCACTACTGATCATCTGGGAAAGACACGTAGTAATGGCGAGAGTCTTTATCGAACTCCCACTTGAGCTCGGTCATATCATCTGGAACGGTATCATCGGTCCCTGCATCTGGTTTGGAAGGAATCTGTGAGTCACGGGGACTCAGCAATCTCACACCCTCGCGATCAAGACTATTTAAGCTTATATGTAATATAAAGATATGAGGTGGAGCTGCAGCAAGCGACTAGCATATATGGTGGCTAACATACACAAATGAGAGCGAGAAGAGAAGGCAAAAGCACGGTCGGACAACTATGATCGAGAAGTGATCCTAGAACAACCTACGTCAAGCATTACTCCAACACCGTGTTCACTTTCCGGACTCCGCCGAGAAGATACCATCACGGTTACACACGCGGTTGGTGCATTTTAATTAAGTTAAGTTTCATGTTATCTACAACCGGACATTAACAAATTCCCATCTGCCATAACCGCGGGCATGACTTTCAAAAGTTCAAATCCCTGCAGGGGAGTCCCAACTTAGCCCATCACAAGCTCTCACGGTCAACGAAGGATATTCCTTCTCCCAAGACAATTCAATCAGACTCGGCATCCCGTTTACAAGACATCCTTGACAATGGTAAAACAAGTCCAGCAACACCGCCCGAATGTGCCGACAAATCCCGATAGGAGCTGCACATATCTCGTTCTCAGGGCACACTCAGATAGGTCAAGCTACGAGTAAAACCAACCCTCGAGTTTCCCTGAGGTGGCCCTGCAGGCTGCCCAGTTCGGACCAACACTCAGAGGAGCACTGGCCCAGGGGGGTTTAAATAAAGATGACCCTCGGGCTTCGGAAACCCAAGGGAGAAGAGGCTAGGTGGCGAATGGTAAAACCAAGGTTGGGCATTGCTGGAGGAGTTTTATTCAAGGCGAATTGTCAAGGGGTTCCAATTATAATCCAACCGTGTAAGGAACGCAAAATCCGGGAACATAACACCGATATGACGGAAACTAGGGCGGCAAGAGTGGGACAAAACACCAGGCATAAGGCCGAGCCTTCCACCCTTTACCAAGTATATAGGTGCATTAAGATAAACAAGATAATATTGTGATATCCCAACAATAAATAAGTTCCAACAAGGAACGATCTCCAAACTTCACCTGCAACTATCAACGCTATAAGAGGGGCTGAGCAAAGCGGTAACATAGCCAAACAATGGTTTGCTAGGAAATGGTGGATTAGAGGTTTGACATGGCAATTTGGGAGGCATGATAAGCAAGTGGTAGGTATCATAGCATAGGCATAGCAAAAGAGCGAGCATCTAGCAAGCAAAGATAGAAGTGATTTCGAGGGTATGGTCATCTTGCCTGCAAAGTTGTCAGAGTTGCCTTGATCCTCATAAGCGAACTCAACAGGCTCCTCGTTCACGAACTCGTCTCCCGGCTCTACCCAAACAAGAACAACAAGCAAAAAGAGCACAATCAACCACGTGCAATGCTCAAACAACATGATGCAAACATGGTATGATATGCGGGATGCGATATGTGATGCATATGCAAGATTTGTAAAGGAATGATTGAACCTGGCCTAAACTTGGAAATCCAAGACTGCCACTGGAAAGGTGAGGTGATTTTGGTCGAAATCGATATAAAGATCACCGGAATCGGATGCACGGTTTGGAAATGGCAAGCAAAACAAATATGACACCGGTCTGCGATAATCAGCAAGTAGCCATCTAAATGCATCAAGAACAACATGCTACAACACTCAAACATGACACCAAAATACATGGCAAGGATCCACTCATGATGCTTGACAAAAGATGAACACTGAGCTACGGCTAATTCATCCATTAACAGGTTCAAAGAAGCATGGAAAAAGTGCAAATGATAACAGGTTTCTGACTTAGTGAAATTAACACAAGTCTGGAATTTATCAGCAGGAAGCAATCTTTAGAGCATGAAAACTACATTCTACAAAAACATATCATGGCAAAGAAAGGCATGGCATGAAGCTAATCAAAGCACTTAACAAAAGTCCCTTAGTGACCTTGAGTCAAAAGGGATCGGAAAATACAATTGCAAGCATGTGAACATGGCAAAAACATAAACAGATTCAGACTTAGTGAAAAACTGGAGCATGCAAAACAGTTAACGAGTAGGCATGTTTACGAGCTCGATGCACTCGCTACAGAGCATGGCATGACAAACTAAGCATACACCCATGAAGAGGTCATGGCCTAGAAGCTAGACATGGCAAGAACAACAACATAGCATGCACGGATCAATAGCAACATCCTCGGCAAAATCGCTAAACATGTCAACAATCTGCCAGGATCATTTTACAGCAAAAGTAGAGCTCGATTGACTCAAGCTAGGGTGCTCCATAAATGCAAACAAGGACATGGATGGATAGAGCACCACAATATTAACAAAACATCCTTACTGATCATCCTCAAAAGAGGCACAAATCACTAGGAAACAACATGAACATATGGCATAAAAACAATATCAGGACAAGGACTTGGTGAAATTCTAAGTCCCTGAAATCAGCATCAACGATTACGCTACTTTGCACGCTTGTTCTAGTCACCACAAATATCACAAAAATACATGGCATACACCCCTGTAAAGATGGCATGGCATATAACAAAACATATGTAGAGCTCAGGATAATAGCATGCACACATTAATCATGGCAAAAATGACAAAAGGCCATTTGCTGAAACAGATCTGACAAATTCATCACATAGCCCTCTTCCAACATCATTTTGGGCATCAAGATGAGTTCAAATGAAAATGGTGCAATGATATGAAATGATGTACTCGTCGAGACGAACATTTTGATATGCTACACGCACGGATCAGAGCTACGGATGCAGAGATATGGCATGCGGAAAAATGCTAAAAGTTAGGGTTTCAGGATGAAAAAGTCAACCGAGAAGATGTCCCAGATCTTGATCTGGTCGGGCGGTACTGTAGCAGCGGCGCGCGAACCGAGGTCAGCGGCGGGCTCGCCGGAGAAGTCATGGAGGAGGAAGAAGAGGACGCCGGCGACGAGGGGGAGGCCCGAGACGTGGCGGCGTGGCGGTGCGGAGACCGGAGCGGGGTGGCGCCGGCCCGTGGCGGCGAGATGGTGAGGGCGAGGCGGTCGGCGAGCTCTCCGGCGAAGTCGCGGTGGCCTGCGGCGGCGGCGGCGACGACCGGGCGAGAGGAGGAAGATGGGGCACGGGCGGCGCGAGGAGGAGTTGGGCGGCGGCGAGCTCGGGCTCGCGGGGGCCCTACGCGGGCCGGGCGGGCCGCGCGCGGTGGAGAGGATGGAGGGACACGTGGCGCGGTGCCACTGGTGTGGGGCGGCGGCGCGGTGCAGTCGGACACGTCCAGCGCCGGCGGACGTTGTCCGGCGCGCGGAGGACGAAGGAGGCTAGGGTTTCGGGGGAAGGGATCCGAAAATTTCAGGGGGAGACCTAGTTTTATAGGTAGGAGGAGCTAGGAGGCTCCAAATTGAGCACGGTTTGCGGCCACGCGATCGTGATCGAACGCTCTAGACGATGGGAGAGGTTTTGGTCGGTTTTGGGCCACTTTGGAAGGGTGTTGGGCTGCAACACACACGGGGCCTTTTCGGTCCCTCGGTTAACCGTTGGAGTATCAAACGAAGTCTAAATGGCACGAAACTTGACAGGCGGTCTACCGGTAGTAAACCAAGGCCGCATGACAAGTATCAGTCCAATCCGAAAATTTTTAACACCCGCACACGAAAAGAGGTAGAAAGGACCACTGGAGGACATATGAGCGCCGGAATGCAAAACGGACAACGGGGAAAATGCTCGGATGCATGAGACAAGCATGTATGCAAATGCAATGCACATGATGACATGATATGAGATGCATGACAAAGACAAAACACACAGAGAAAAAAACCCGACAACGATGAAATAAAATAACTTAGGCCGGAAACGGCAAGAGTTGTGATACATATAAGGTAAATTACATCCGGGGTGTTACAACACTCCACCACTACGAAAGGATCTCGTCCCGAGATCTAGGACTGGAAAAACTCCGGGTACTTAGAACGGAGGTGATCCTCGCGTTCCCAGGTCGCTTCACGGTCGGAATGATGTGACCACTTGACTTTGAGGAATTTGATTGACTTGTAGCGAGTCTTGCGCTCAGTTTCTTCAAGAATAGCAACTGGGTGCTCATGATAAGATATGTCTTCTTGGAGATTAATGTCTTCGAAGTTGACGGTGCGGTCAGGGGTCTTGAAGCACTTGCGGAGTTGAGAGACATGAAACATGTCGTGCACGTTTGCAAAGTTGGAGGGAAGCTCAAGTTGATAGGCGAGATCGCCTCTCTTGCTGATGATCTTGAAAGGACCCACGTATCTAGGGGAAAGCTTCCCTTTGATACCGAAGCGACGAGTACCTTTCACTGGAGAGACGCGGAGGTAAACATGGTCTCCGATCTCGAAAGCCAAATCACGATGCTTACTATCATAGTAGCTCTTCTGGCGTGATTGCGCTGCTTTGAGGTTATCATGAATGAATTTGCACATCTCTTCTGCCTCTGTGATCAAGCCATTGCCAAGAAGTTGACGTTCACCAGTCTCTGACCATTTAAGAGGAGTACGACACTTCCTGCCATAGAGAATTTCAAATGGGGCCTTGCCCGAACTCGCTTGAAAGCTGTTGTTGTAGGAGAACTCGGCATATGGAAGACAATCTTCCCACTTCATACCGAAAGAGATAACGCAAGCCCTGAGCATATCTTCGAGAATCTGATTAACACGCTCGACTTGGCCGCTAGTTTGAGGATGGAAAGCTGTGCTGAAACGGATGTTGGTGCCCATGGCCTTCTGAAAAGAATCCCAAAACTTCGAGGTGAAGATGCTGCCACGATATGAAGATATCAACTGTGGAATGCCGTGCAGAGAGATAATCCGAGAGGTATATAGCTCTGCCAATTGAGCTGTTGTGATGGATTCTTTGATAGGAAGTAAATGAGCCACTTTAGTGAGTTTGTTGATGACAACGAATATAGCATCATTGCCACGCTTGGACTTTGGAAATCTAGTCACGAAGTCCATCTCAATGTGGTCAAACTTCCATTCTGGAATGGCAAGAGGTTGGAGGAGACAAGCTGGTCGTTGGTGTTCTGCCTTCGCTCTTCTGCAGACATCACATTCATTCACGAACTGAGCAATCTCGCACTTCATTCGAGTCCACCAATACGACTGCTTGAGGTCATGGTACATCTTTGTACTCCCAGGATGGATGGAGAGGAGTGAATTGTGAGCCTCGTTCATAATGACTTTACGAAGGTCACCTTTAGGCACAGCAATGCGATCCTCAAAGAAGAGAGTATCCTTGTCATCAAGGCGATAACACTTGTACTTAGGTTGACTCTTGTCAATCCCAATATTCACCTTCTTCACCATAGCATCAAGAAGTTGAGCCTCACAAATCCGATCTTCCAAAGTAGGAGAGACTTGGAGGTTGGCCAGAAATCCTTGAGGAACAACTTGAAGGTTGAGTTTGCGGAAAGCTTCACAAAGCTCGGGTTGGTAAGGCTTGAGAATCAAACTGTTGCAGTAAGCCTTCCTGCTCAATGTGTCAGCAATTACATTGGCCTTGCCTGGAGTATATTCGATACTCGGATTATACTCTTGAATCATTTCAACCCAACGAGTCTGCCTGAGGTTAAGATTAGGCTGAGTGAAGATGTACTTGAGACTCTTGTGGTCAGTGAAGATGTCCACTTTTCTTCCCAATAAGAGATGTCTCCAAGTTAAAAGAGCATGCACAACTGCCGCCAACTCGAGGTCATGAGTGGGGTAGTTCTTTTCATTGGGCTTCAACTAGCGAGAAGTATAAGCCACAACTTTCTTTTCTTGCATCAACACTACACCAAGACCTTGAAGAGAGGCATCACAGAAGACCTCGAACGGTTTGGATTCATCAGGAGGAGTTAGAACTAGAGCAGTGACTAATTTCTCTTTCAGGGTGTTGAAAGCGATGTCACATTCAGGAGACCTGACGTACTTGATGTGCTTCTGGAGAAGGTTGGAAAGAGGCTTCGCGATCTTTGAGAAGTTCTAAACGAACCTTCGACAATAGCTTGCGAGACCAAGGAAGCTGCGGAGTTGCTTCACGTTCTGAGGTGGTTCCCAATTCATAATTGCAGACACCTTCTCAGGATTAACCGCTATGCCCTTGGCAGAGATGATATGTCTAAGATAGAGAACCTCATCGAGCCAAAACTCACACTTTGAAAACTTGGCATAGAATTGATGTTCTCGGAGCTTATCCAACACCAAACGCAAGTGCTTGGCATGATGTTCCTTGTTCTTGGAAAAGACCAAAATGTCATCGAGGTAGACCAAGACGAAGTCATTTGTGTAGGGGTTGAAGATGAAGTTCATCATGCGAGAGAAAGTCAGAGGAGCGTTGACGAGGCCGAAAGACATGACAGTGTATTCATATGAACCATAGCTTGTTCTGAATGCTGTCTTGGGGATATCTTGCTCACGAATTCGAATCTGGTGATAGCCCATATGGAGATCAAGCTTGGAGAATACTTGAGCACCTTTGAGTTGTTCAAACAGCTCGTTGATGTTGGGAAGTGGGTACTTGTTCTTTATGGTCTTCTTGTTCAATGGACGGTAGTCAACACAGAGCCGGTCCGTTCCATCCTTCTTCTTCACAAAAAGAACACCACAACCCCACGGAGAAGAACTAGGTCGGATGAGACCCATACACTCTTGTTCATCGAGTTGCTTCTTCAGCTCCTTCAACTCTTTGGGTCCCAGCTTGTAAGGACGTTTGCAAACAGGTTCCGTGCCAGGCTCAAGATCGATGACGAATTCAACTGGCCGGTGCAGAGGCATTCCTGGAAGCTCTTCTGGAAAGACGTCTTGATATTCGCAAATGACTAGAATTTGAGAGATGGCATCCAGTTCACCCTTCTCATTGAGAGAAAACAGACGGATGGTATCATCCCTTACGGCAAAGACAATTACATCCTCAGACGAATGAGTCAATTGAATCTGCCTGACAGCACAATCAAGATGAGCCTTGTGCTTTGAAAGCCAATTCATTCCAAGAATAAGATCAATATCCGAGTTACCAAGGACCATTGGGGAAGAAAGAAACTTATAGTCGCCCAACGTGATAGTCACATCTGGAACCTCCAAACTGGCACTCAAACGTTGGCCAGGAGAAATGATATCCATTTGTTTGCCCAAATGAGAAGAAACGAATTCATTCTTGGCAAAAAATGGCTTTGACATGAAACAATGCGATGCACCCGTATCAAAAAGTACTTTTGCAGGAACATCATTAACATGAAGGTTACCCATGATGACATCTGACGAGTCCTCTGCCTGAGCTGCATTCATCAAGTTGACCTTGGCGTGCTTGGGGTTATGCTTGACCACAGCTGTACTTGCCGATCTCACAGGAGGAGGAGGAGGGAGACGCCTCTGATTGAAGCATTTGTTGGCATAGTGACTCTTCTGTTGGCACTTGTTGCACATGACCTCTGAAAGCGGACGGTGATACAGAGCACTTGACCTTGGAGCTTGAGACGAAGTCTTGTTCTGAAAGCCAGGGTTGGGTGGGTGGGAAGATCCATTGCCACCTTTGCTCGTCTGCTGATAAGGCTGACAGAACGAAGGAGGAGGAAGCCAATACTTTTGCTGCTTAGCCACTTGAGTAGAGGAAGAAGGAGTTGCATCTCTGACTCGCTTCTTGGAAGCATCGCACTTCAGTTGGGCAGCCTCTTGCTTCATTGCCATGTTGTAAAACTCATCGTACTTCTTGGGCTCAAAAAGGATGAGAGCTAGCTGGAGTTCTTCTCTGAGACCACCCCTGAACTGGTATATCATGCTCTTCTCGTCAGGGACGTCTTGCTTAGCAAAACGGGCGAGCTTCTGAAACATGATGTTGTACTGGTAAACAGACATAGTGCCTTGCTTCAGGTTGCGGAATTCCTCACGCTTGCTCTCAACCACACTCCGAGGAATATGATGAGCTCTGAAGTCTTGACGGAATTCATCCCAGGTAATCACACGGCCTCCTCTGGAATCTTTGTATTGCTGAAACCATTCTGCAGCTTGGTCTTTGAGTTGGAAGGAGGCAAACTTGACAAAGTCCTTAGGCCTGACGTTACTGCACTCGAAATGCTTGCATATGTCCACGAGCCAATCATCAGCGTCTGTTGCCTCAACACAATTGCTGAAGGTCTTTGGCTCGTTAGCGAGGAACTGGTTGAGTGTAGCAAACTGATTCTGATTGTTGCCATGACCCTGGTTGCGCTCTTGAAGAATTTGCATGATCAGCTGCGTGTTTGCATTGGTAGCGGCCATCACAGCTTTCCATGCCTCCGGAGGTGGAGGTGGTGGTGGTGGATCAGGATTTGGAGTCGTGCGCATTGGAGGAGCCATCCTGAAGAGGGTGACATCCGTTAGCATATTGGCAGGCAAATATGAAGCTGAATCAAAAGGTTTGAAATTGCAACATAAACTCTTCACAACCGAACAAAATGAATGAATGCATTCCAATCGAAATGGTCACATATCCATAAATTGAGAAGCCACTAGATAGAGGTGGAAGAAAAACAACAAGGTACGGACAAGAACAAATGCTTGGTGAGGATTACCCAATACCAAACCAAATATCCGCAGAAGAAGAACTAGAGCTACAAGAATTCCCACCTATGAAACTCCCGAACCTTTCCGGTTATGCAATCAGGTGTAGGGTATACAGGGGAAGCATAATATCTCACCCAAATCTAGCAAATCCTACATCCAGCTATATCCATCCTTCAACACATAACCGAGAAACCTTCGGAAATCATTTACCTCAACCTTCGAAAAGCATCTGTTATACGAGTTATGGCAATACTCTTGAACTCCCGCCCCAGTACTGGGTGGCGTCGAGGTTATCTAACCAACAGCTGCATAAAAGAGATTTTCGATGTCGGTGAAACTCAGGTATTCCAGAATCTCAACGATAAAATTGTGACGACCATCGGAACGATTCCAAGATACCCGCGTGATCCTAAATTTTTTTTAGTGAAATTTGAGAACAGAAGAGTCAAAACTCTACGTCAGGATGCCTCACCAGAGCGACGAAGGGACTGAGGAGTAAAAAGAATTCCTAACTCTCCGATATATATATAATCCTAAATGACTCAAAACATTTTCCTAGACTCAAGAACGCCAGCGATTCGATCAAGCAGGGGGCTCCTAAAGTCGGGGAAGGCTCTGATTACCAACTTGTAACGCCCTCGATGCGGCTATATCTCCTACGTGTCGAAGCATGACTTAGAGGCATAACCGCATTGAAAGCAATGTCGCAAGTGAGGTAATCTTCACAACAACCCATGTAAATAAATAAAGGGGGAAAGTACATAGTTGGCTTACACTCGCCACATCACACAAATACATAAATAAGTCATTACATTCAACCAATACACTCAGGGTCCGACTACGGTACCAAAATAAAGATCAACCCCCAAATGCGACAAAGTCCCCGATCGCCCCAACTGGGCACCACTACTGATCATCTGGGAAAGACACGTAGTAACGGCGAGAGTCTTCATCGAACTCCCACTTGAGCTCGGTCATATCATCTGGAACGGTATCATCGGTCCCTGCATCTGGTTTGGAAGGAATCTGTGAGTCACGGGGACTCAACAATCTCATACCCTCGCGATGAAGACTATTTAAGCTTATAGGTAAGAGAAAGGTATGAGGTGGAGCTGCAACAAGCGACTAGCATATATGGTGGCTAACATACGCAAATGAGAGCGAGAAGAGAAGGCAAAAGCACGGTCGGACAACTATGATCGAGAAGTGATCCTAGAACAACCTACGTCAAGCATTACTCCAACACCGTGTTCACTTCCCGAACTCCGTCGAGAAGAGACCATCATGGTTACACACGCGGTTGGTGCATTTTAATTAAGTTAAGTTTCATGTTATCTACAACCGGACATTAAAAAATTCCCATCTGCCCATAACCGCGGGCACGGCTTTCGAAAGTTCAAATCCCTGCAGGGGAGTCCCAACTTAGCCCATCACAAGCTCTCACGGTCAACGAAGGATATTCCTTCTCCCAAGACAATCCGATCAGACTCGGCATCCCGGTTACAAGACATCCTCGACAATGGTAAAACAAGTCCAGCAACACCGCCCGAATGTGCCGACAAATCCCGATAGGAGCTGCACATATCTCGTTCTCAGGGCACACTCAGATAGGTCAAGCTACGAGTAAAACCAACCCTCGAGTTTCCCCGAGGTGGCCCTGCAGGCTGCCCAGTTCGGACCAACACTCAGAGGAGCACTGGCCCAGGGGGGTTTAAATAAAGATGACCCTCGGGCTCCGGAAACCCAAGGGAGAAGAGGCTAGGTGGCGAATGGTAAAACCAAGGTTGGGCATTGCTGGAGGAGTTTTATTCAAGGCGAACTTGTTGGGGAACATAGTAATTTCAAAAAATTTCCTACGCACACGCAAGATCATGGTGATGCATAGCAACGAGAGGGGAGAGTGTTGTCTACGTACCCTCGTAGACCGTACGCGAAAGCGTTATATCAATGCGGTTGATGTAGTCGTACGTCTTCACGTCCGATTGATCCAAGTACCGAAAGCACGGCACCTCCGAGTTCTGCACACGTTTGGCTCGGTGACGTCCTCGCCTTCTCGATCCAGCAAGAGGGGTGAAGTAGTAGATGAGTTCCGGCAGCACGACAGCGTGGTGACGGTGTTGGTGAAGAACAATCTCCGCAGGACTTTGCCTAAGCACTACAAAAACTATGATGGAGGATAAACTATTGGGGACGGGGTTGCCGGCACACGACTTGGTGTTTCTTGATATGTCTTTGGTGCTAGCCCTACCCCTCTATTTATATGTTGAGCCCTGGGATCGAAACTTGGAGTAAAAGCCTCCTCAAAGTCGGTTCTACCCGAGAGGCAAGAGTCCTTCTCGGACTCCAGGGCTAGACGCCAGGGTTCCCGGCGTCTACCCCCTAGACGCCAGGGTTCCTTGCGTCTAGCCTCTGGTCTCCGTAAAACTTCCTTTTGCACTTTCCAAAAGCCTTGTGGGCTTTCCCCTTTGGCCCAGATAAAGTGTTCTCGTGCCTAAACATTTCGGGAAACATCCGGAACCCCTTCCGGTGAATTCAGGAACCATTCCGGAGATCAAACACTACTTTCCCATATATCAAACTTTATCTCCGGACCATTCCGAAGTTCCTCGTCATGTCCGTGATCTCATCCCAGACTCCGAACAACATTCGGTCATCAACATACATAACTCATATAGTACTATATCGTCAATGAACGTTAAGCGTGCGGACCCTACGGGTTCGAGCACTATGTAGACATGACCGAGACACCTCTCTGGTCAATAACCAATAGCGGGACCTGGATGCCCATATTGGCTCCTACATATTCTACGAAGATATTTATCGGTCAGACCGCATAACAACATACGTTGTTCCCTTTGTCATCGGTATGTTACTTGCCCGAGATTCGATCGTCGGTATCTCAATACCTAGTTCAATCTCGTTACCGGCAAGTCTCTTTACTCGTTCCGTAATACATCATCCCACAACTAACTCATTAGTTGCAATGCTTGCAAGGCTTATAGTGATGTGCATTACCGAGTGGGCCGAGAGATACCTCTCTGACAATCAGAGTGACAAATCCTAATCTCGAAATACGCCAACCCAACAAGTACCTTTGGAGACACCTGTAGAGCACCTTTATAATCACCCAGTTATGTTGTGACATTTGGTAGCACACAAAGTGTTCCTCCGGTAAATGGAAGTTGCATAATCTCATAGTTTATAGGAACATGTATAAGTCATGAAGAAAGCAATAGCAACAAACTAAACGATCAAGTGCTATGCTAACGGAATGGGTCAAGTCAATCACATCATTCTCATAATGATGTGATCCCGTTAATCAAATGACAACTCATGTCTATGGCTAGGAAACATAACCATCTTTGATCAACAAGCTAGTCAAGTAGAGGCATACTGGTGACACTTTGTTTGTCTATGTATTCACACATGTATTCTGTTTCCGGTTAATACAATTCTAGCATGAATAATAAACATTTATCATGAAATAAGGAAATAAATAATAACTTTATTATTGCCTCTAGGGCATATTTACTTCAGTCTCCCACTTGCACTAGAGTTAATAATCTAGTTCACATCGCCATGTGATTTAACATCAATAGTTCACATCACCATGTGATTAACACACATAGTTCACATCGTCATGTGACCAACACTCAAAGGGTTTACTAGAGTCAATAATCTAGTTCACATCGCTATGTGATTAATACCCAAAGAGTACTAAGGTGTGATCATGTTTTGCTTGTGAGGAAAGTTTAGTCAACGGGTCTGTCATATTCAGATCCGTAAGTATTTTGCAAATTTCTATGTCAATAATGCTCTGCACGGAGCTACTCTAGCTAATTGCTCCCACTTTAAATATGTATCCATATTGAGACTTTGAGTCATCTGGATCAGTGTCAAAACTTGCATCGACGTAACCCTTTACGACGAACCTTTTGTCACCTCCATAATCAAGAAACATATCCTTATTCCACTAAGGATAATTTTGACTAATGTCCAGTGATCTACTCCTAGATCACTATTGTACTCCCTTGCCAAACTCAGGGCAGGGTATACAATAGGTCTGGTACACAACATGGCATACTTTATAGAACCTATGGCTAAGGCATAGGGAATGACTTTCATTCTCTCTCTATCTTCTGCCGTGGTCGGGTTTTGAGTCTTACTCAACTTCACACCTTGTAACACAGGCAAAAACTCCTTCTTTGACTGTTCCATTTTGAACTACTTCAAAATCTTGTCAAGGTATGTACTCATTGAAAAACTTATCAAGCATCTTGATCTATCTCTATAGATCTTGATGCTCAATATGTAAGCAGCTTCACCGAGGTCTTTCTTTGAAAAACTCCTTTCAAACATTCCTTTATGCTTTGCAGAATAATTCTACATTATCTCCGATCAACAATATGTCATTCACATATACTTATCAAAAATGCTGTAGTGCTCCCACTCACTTTCTTGTAAATACAGGCTTCACCGCAAGTCTGTATAAAACTCTATGCTTTGATCAACTTATCAAAGCGTATATTCCAACTCTGAGATGCTTGCACCAGTCCATAGATGGATCGCTGGAGCTTGCATATTTTGTTAGTACCTTTAGGATTGACAAAACCTTCTGGTTGCATCATATACAACTCTTCTTTAATAAATCCATTAAGGAATGCAGTTTTGTTTATCCATTTGCCAGATTTCATAAAATGCGGCAATTGCTAACATGATTCGGACAGACTTAAGCATCGCTACGGGTGAGAAGGTCTCATCGTAGTCAATCCCTTGAACTTGTCGAAAACCTTTTGCAACAAGTCGAGCTTTGTAGACAGTAACATTACCATCAGCGTCGGTCTTCTTCTTGAAGATCCATTTATTCTCAATTGCTTGCTAATCAATGGGCAAGTCAACCAAAGTCCACACTTTGTTCTCATACATGGATCCCATCTCAGATTTCATGGCTTCTAGCCATTTTGCGGAATCTGGGCTCACCATCGCTTCTTCGTAGTTCGTAGATTCATCATGATCTAGTAGCATGACTTCCAGAACAGGATTACCGTACCACTCTGGTGCGGATCTTACTTTGGTTGATCTACGAGGTTCAGTAATAACTTGATCTGAAGTTCCATGATCATCATCATTAACTTCCTCACTAACTGGTGTAGGTGTCACAGAAACCGGTTTCTGTGATGAACTACTTTCCAATAAGGGAGCATGTATAGTTACCTCATCAAGTTCTACTTTCCTCCCACTCACTTCTTTTGAGAGAAACTCCTTCTCTAGAAAGGATCCATTCTTGGCAACGAATGTCTTGCCTTCGGATCTGTGATAGAAGGTGTACCCAACAGTCTCCTTTGGGTATCCTATGAAGACACATTTCTCCGATTTGGGTTCGAGCTTATCAGGTTGAAGCTTTTTCACATAAGCATCGCAGCCCCAAACTTTAAGAAACGACAACTTTGGTTTCTTGCCAAACCACAGTTCATAAGGCATCGTCTCAACGGATTTCGATGGTGCCCTATTTAACGTGAATGCGGCCGTCTCTAAAGCATAACCCCAAAACGATAGCGGTAAATCAGTAAGAGACATCATAGATCGCACCATATCTAGTAAGGTACGATTACGATGTTCGGACACACCATTACGCTGTGGTGTTCCGGGTGGCGTGAGTTGCGAAACTATTCCGCTTTGTTTCAAATGTAGACCAAACTCGTAACTCAAATATTCTCCTCCATGATCAGATCATAGAAATTTTATTTTCTTGTTACGATGATTTTCAACTTCACTCTGAAATTCTTTGAACTTTTCAAATGTTTCAGATTTATGTTTCATTAAGTAGATATACTCATATCTGCTCAAATCATCTGTGAAGATCAGAAAATAATGATACCTGCCGTGAGCCTTAATATTCATCGGACCACATACATCAGTATGTATGATTTCCAAAAAATCTATTGCTCGCTCCATTGTTCCAGAGAACGGAGTCTTAGTCATCTTGCCCATGAGGCATGGTTCGCAAGCATCAACTGATTCATAATCAAGTGATTCCAAAAGCCCATCAGCATGGATTTTCTTCATGCGCTTTACACCAATATGACCTAAACGGCAGTGCCATAAATAAG
Source organism: Triticum monococcum (assembly GCA_034509565.1). Lineage (NCBI taxonomy): Eukaryota > Viridiplantae > Streptophyta > Magnoliopsida > Poales > Poaceae > Triticum > Triticum monococcum. Next base: position 87,200,286 of record CM067843.1, read on the forward strand.
TTGCACTATCATTATTAACTTTGCATCTTTTGTCTTCAATATTATGAAAATGTGTATCACTACGATTGAGATTCAACAAACCATTTTTATTGGGTGTATGACCATAGAAGGTTTTATTCATGTAAACAGAACAACAATTATTCTCTAACTTACATGAATAACCGTATTGCAATAAACATGATCCAATCATATTTATGCTCAACGCAAACACTAAATAACATTTATTTTAGGTTTAACACTAATCCCAAAAGTATAGGGAGTGTGCGATGATGATCATATCAAACTTGGAACCATTTCCAATATATATCGTCACTTCACCCTTAACTAGTCTCTGTTCATTCTGCAACTCCCATTTCGAGTTACTATTCTTAGCAACTGAACCAGTATCAAATACCGAGGGGTTGCTATAAACACTAGTAAAGTACACATCAATTACATGTATATCAAATATAGCATTGTTCAGTTTGCCATCCTTCTTATTCGCTAAATACTTGGGGCAGTTCCGCTTGCAGTGACCAGTCCCTTTGCAGTAGAAGCACTTAGTCTTAGGCTTAGGTACAGACTTGGGCTTCTTCAATTGAGTAGCAACTTGCTTGCTGTTCTTCTTAAAGTTCCCCTTCTTCCCTTTGCCCTTTTCTTGAAACTAGTGGTCTTGTCAACCATCAACACTTGATGCTTTTCTTGATTTCTACCTTCATCAATTTCATCATCATGAAAAGCTCGGGAATCATTTTCGTCATCCCTTGCATACTATAGTTCATCACAAAGTTCTACTAACTTGGTGATGGTGACTAGAGAATTCTATCAATCACTATTTTATCTGGAAGATTAACTCCCACTTGATTCAAGCGATTGTAGTACCCAGACAATCTGAGCACATGCTCACTGCTTGAGCTATTCTCCTCCATCTTTTAGCTATAGAACTTTTGTTGGAGACTTCATATCTCTCAACTCGGGTATTTGCTTGAAATATTAACTTCAACTCCTGGAACATCTCATATGTTCCATGACGTTCAAAACATCTTTGAAGTCCCGATTCTAAGCCATTAAGCATGGTGCACTAAACTATCAAGTAGTCATCATATTGAGCTAGCCAAACGTTCAGAACGTCTGCATCTGCTCCTGTAATAGGTGTGTCACCTAGCGGTGCATCAAGGACATAATTCTTCTGTGCAGCAATGAGGATAATCCTCAGATCACGGATCCAATCCGCATCATTGCTACTAACATTTTTCAACTTAGTTTTCTCTAGGAACATATAAAAATTAAATGGGGAGCAACATCGCGAGCTATTGATCTACAACATAGATATGCTAATACTACCAGGACTAAGTTCATGATAAATTAAAGTTCAATTAATCATATTACTTAAGAACTCCCACTTAGAAAGACATCCCTCTAATCTTCTAAGTGATCAGGTGATCCAAATCAACTAAACCATAACCGATCATCACGTGAAATGGAGTAGCTTTCAATGGTGAACATCAATATGTTGATCATATCTACTATATGATTCACGCTCGACCTTTCGGTCTCAGTGTTCTGAGGCCATATCTGCATATGCTAGGCTCGTCAAGTTTAACCTGAGTATTTTGCGTGTGCAAAAACTGGCTTGCACCCGTTGTAGATGGACGTAGAGCTTATCACACCCGATCATCACGTGGTGTCTGGGCACGACGAACTTTGGCAACGGTGCATACTCAGGGAGAACACTTTTATCTTGAAATTTAGTGAGAGATCATCTTATAATGCTACCGTCAATCAAAGCAAGATAAGATGCATAAAAGATAAACATCACATGCAATCAATATAAGTGATATGATATGGCCATCATCATCTTGTGCTTGTGATCTCCATCTCTGAAGCATCATCATGATCTCCATCGTCACCGGCATGACACCATGATCTCCATCATCTTGATCTATATCAATGTGTCGTCACATGGTCGTCTCGCCAACAATTGCTCTTGCAACTATTGCTATCGCATAGCGATAAAGTAAAGCAATTATTTGGCGCTTGCATCTTATGCAATAAAGAGACAACCATAAGGCTTCTGCCAGTTGCCGATAATTTCAACAAAACATGATCATCTCATACAACAACTTATATCTCATCACGTCTTGACCATATCACACCACAACATGCCCTGCAAAAACAAGTTAGACGTCCTCTACTTTGTTGTTGCAAGTTTTACGTGGCTGCTACGGGCTTAAGCAAGAACCGTTCTTACTTATGCATCAAAACCACAATGATAGTTTGTCAAGTTGGTGTTGTTTTAACCTTCACAAGGACCGGGCGTAGCCACACTTGGTTCAACTAAAGTTGGAGAAACTGACACCCACCAGCCACCTATGTGCAAAGCACGTCGGTAGAACCAGTCTCGCGTAAGCGTACGCGTAATGTCGGTCCGGGTCGCTTCATCCAACAATACCGCCGAACCAAAGTATGAAATGCTGGTAAGCAGTATGACTTATATCGCCCACAACTATCTTGTGTTCTACTCGTGCACAACATCAACGCATAAAACCTAGGCTCGGATGCCACTGTTGGGGAACGTAGTAATTTCAAAAAAAAATCCTATGCACACGCAAGATCATGGTGATGCATAGCAACGAGAGGGGAGAGTGTTGTCTACGTACCCTCGTAGACCGTACGTGAAAGCGTTATATCAACGCGGTTGATGTAGTCGTACGTCTTCACGTCTGACCGATCCAAGTACCGAAAGCACGACACCTCCGAGTTCTGCACACGTTCGGCTCGGTGACGTCCTCGCCTTCTCGATCCAGCAAGAGGGGCGAAGTAGTAGATGAGTTCCGGCAGCACGACGGCGTGGTGATGGTGTTGGTGAAGAACAATCTCCGCAGGGCTTCGCCTAAGCACTACGAAAACTATGACGGAGGATAAACTAGAGGGGACGGGGTTGCCGGCACATGACTGGGTGTTTCTTGATATGTCTTTGGTGCTAGCCCTACCCCTCTATTTATATGTTGATCCTTGGGGTCGAAACTTGGAGTAAAAGCCCCCTCAAAGTCGGTTTTACCCGAAAGGCAAGAGTCCTCCTCAAACTAGGATGCAAACATGGTATGATATGCGGGATGCGATATGTGATGCATATGCAAGATTTGCAAAGGAATGATTGAACCTGGCCTAAACTTGGAAATCCAAGAGTGCCACTGGAAAGGTGAGGTGATTTCGGTCGAAATCGATATAAAGATCACCGGAATCGGATGCACGATTTGGAAATGGAAAGCAAAACAAATATGGCACCGGTCTGCGATAATCAGCAAGTAGCCATTTAAATGCATCAAGAACAACATGCTACAGCACTCAAACATGACATCAAAATACATGGCAAGGATCCACTCATGATGCTTGACAAAAGATGAACATTGAGCTACGGCTAATTCATCCATTAACAGGTTCAAACAAGCATGGAAAAAGTGCAAATGATAACAGATTTCAGACTTAGTGAAATTAACACAAGTCTGGAATTTATCAGCAGGAAGCAATCTTTAGAGCATGAAAACTACATGCTATAGACACATATCATGGAAAAGCAAGGCATGGCATGAAGCTACTCAAAGCACTTAACAAAAGTCCCTTAGTGACCTTGAGTCAAAAGGGATCGGAAAACACAATTGCAAGCATGTGAACATGGCAAAAACATAAACAGATTCAGACTTAGTGAAAAACTGGAGCATGCAAAACAGTTAACGAGTAGGCATGTTTACGAGCTCGATGCACTCGCTACAGAGCATGGCATGACAAACTAAGCATACACCCATGAATAGGTCATGGCCTAGAAGCTAGACATGGCAAAAACAACAACATAGCATGCACGGATCAACATGAACATCCTCGGCAAAATCGCTAAACATGTCAACAATCTGCCAGGATCATTTTATAGCAAAAGTAGAGCTCGATTGACTCAAGCTAGGGTGCTCCATAAACGCAAACAAGGACATGGATGGATAGAGCACCACAATATTAACAAAACATCCTTACTGATCATCCTCAAAATAGGCATGGATCACTACGAAACAACATGAACATATGGCATAAAAACAATATCAGGATAATGACTTAGTGAAATTCTAAGTCCCTGAAATCAGCATTAACGATTACGCTACTTTGCATGTTTGTGATAGTCACCACAAATATCACAAAAATACATGGTATACACCCCTGTAAAGATGGCATGGCATATAACAAAACACATGTAGAGCTCAGGATCATAGCATGCACACATTAATCATGGCAAAAATGACAAAAGGCCATTTGCTGAAACAGATCTGACAAATTCATCACATAGCCCTCTTCCAACATCATTTCGGGCATCAAGATGAGTTCAAATGGAAATGGTACAATGAGATGAAATGGTGTACTCGTCGAGGCGAACATTTTGGTATGCTACACGCACGAATCGGAGCTACGGATGCAGAGATATGGCATGCAGAAAAATGCTAAAAGTTAGGGTTTTGGGATGAAAAACTCAACCGAGGAGATGTCCCAGATCTGGATCTGGCCGGGCGGTACTGTAGCAGCGGCGCGCGAACCGAGGTCGGCGGCGGGCTCGCCGGAGAAGTCGTGGAGGAGGAAGAAGAGGACGCCGGCGACGAGGGGGAAGCCGGAGACGTGGCGGCGTGGCGGTGCGGAGACCGGAGCGGGGCGGCGCCGGCCCGTGGCGGCGAGATGGTGAGGGCGAGGCGGCCGGCGAGCTCTCCGGCGAAGTCGCGGTGGCCTGCGGCAGCTGCGACGATGACCGGACGAGAGGAGGAATACGGGGCACGGGCGGCACGAGGATGAGTTGGGCGGCGGCGAGCTCGGGCTCGCGGGGGCCCTACGCGGGCCGGGCGGGCCGCGCGCGGTGGAGAGGACGGAGGGACACGTGGCGCGGTGCCACTGGTGCGGGGCGGCGGCGCGGTGCAGTCGGACACGTCCAGCGCCGGCGGACGTTGTCCGGCGCGCGGAGGACGAAGGAGGCTAGGGTTTCGGGGGAAGGGATTCGAAAATTTCGAGGGAAGACCTAGTTTTATAGATAGGAGGAGCTAGGAGGCTCCAAATTGAGGACGGTTTGCGGCCACGCGATCATGATCGAACACTCTAGACAATGGGAGAGGTTTTGGTCGGTTTTGGGCCACTTTGGAAGGGTGTTGGGCTGCAACACACACGAGGCCTTTTCGGTCCCTCGGTTAACCGTTGGAATATCAAACGAAGTCCAAATGACACGAAACTTGACAGGCGGTCTACCGGTAGTAAACCAAGGCCGCATGACAAGTATTGGTCTAATCTGAAAACATTTAACACCCGCACACGAAAAGAGGTAGAAAGGACCACCGGAGGACATAGGAGCGCCGGAATGCAAAACGGACAACGGGGGAAATGCTCGGATGCATGAGACGAACACGTATGCAAATGCAATGCACTTGATGACATGATATGAGATGCATGACAAAGACAAAACACACGGAGACAAAAACCCGACAACGATGAAATAAAATAACTTAGGCTGAAAACAGCAAGAGTGGGATACATATAAGGTAAATTACATCCGGGGTGTTACACACCAAAAAATGCCTTTTACGTCTCCGAAAAAGGCTCAACTCTAATAGATAGTCCAAAACGAAGATGTAAATAAAAGAGCAACTTGTACAGATGGTCCAAAACGAAGATGTAAAATTCTGAAAACAACCAACTACTACGTCATCTCAACATAGTTCAAACATCAAATTCAACATAGTTCAAACATAGATGACATAAATTTAAACTAGCAGAACTACTCGTCGTCCGAGGGCATCCAGTACGACTCTTCGGAGTCATCCGAGAGCCCCCAGAACTCCTCGTCCTCCTCCAGAGCCGTCAGTGTTGTGTTGGAACTCCGCCGAAGTTGCACTGGAGCTTCACCGGAGCCGTCGATGTTGCGTTGGAGCTTTGCCGGAGTTGCATTGGAGCTTCGCCGGATCTGTCGAAGCTCTGCCGGAGTTGCATTGAAGCTTCACCGGAGCCGTCAGTGCTGCGTTGGAGCTTCACCGGACCTGGGCGGTGCACCATGAGAGCTGCGGTGCAGCAGCGCTGTGTCGAAGCAGTCGCGTGCATACTGCTGCCGTGGCGTTCTGTGATCCAACGACCATAGTTTGCCGATCGGATGGCTGCATAGCCGGATGATTTTTCTAAGAAATCATTCGGCTGATTGGTAGCACTCGACTTTTTTTATATGTGAACAACATTTTTCTAATACATGTTTAACATTTTTACATTACAAATTTAACATTTGTTAATATATGGTCTGCATTTTTTGTATTCGAAATTTTAAATATTTTTGAAATGCTTGATTAAAGTTTTTTGAATACATGATCATCATTTTTTCTATATATTTTCATAATTTTTTAGTATATAGTCAACAATTGAGGATTTTATCCAAATACATCATCAAATTCAACATCGAGGAATTCATGAGCAGCTGCAGAATGATCTGGTTGAGCATTTTTGGGCGTTTAATATTGATAATTAGAACATGTGTCTAACTAAGATGAATTAATTAATTTCATTTTTTTATTTCGATCAGAATATTTTTATCGAAATAATTGTTGCATTGAAATATTATGTACCTTTTCGGTTGCTTAAAAATTGTGTTTCTTTTAATCTTTGATTGTTTTGAGTAGTCCTAGTATAGAAAAAACTGGGAGCAGACATTTAGTGCTTGCGGTTCAATGAACTTCCCTTACCCTGTCTGCGGACAAGTTTGCATGTATTTGTACACATTTAATGAGGTCCGTTTTAGTGATTCGGGTTGGAGTTCCCCTTAGTATAGCTTAAAAAGAAAGTCTTCCCTCCTGTTCGCACAAAACGCTCATGTTTAAATCCAACAACAGCCACAACCCAGTAGATATATCTATCTCCTTCTCCTCCTCCTACAAGAAAGAAAGTTAGGGTTCGTGCCCCTCGCCGGCGCCAGTGCAGGTCCGCCTCGTCTCTGATACAGGGTCATGGAGGCGCGGTGGATCCGGGCAAGGACTGGCGGGAGGGCTCCATTTTTAATCGTCATTTTCAATTTTGTTAGGGTTTGTGTCCTGTTCAGGAAGGCGAGATGGTGGCAGCTCCCTGAAGATGGAATAAAGCTCTCCCCGCCCAGTCCCCGTTCCAGCGGCGCGTCTAGTATCGTTGGTGGGCGTGTGGAGGTGTGTCTCCGGCGGATCTATCTTTGGTTTGGATCCTTCCAATTTACGTTATTCTTCATAGGCGGCGGTTGCTGTTCTGGGGTGGTGGTCCTATGGGGTCTTAGCACGGCGACTTCCCGACTGTCTACTACAACAAGTTATGCCCGACTCCAGTGATGGAGGGGCGATGATAGTTGCGCGCCTTCGGCTCGCTTCAGTGCTTGTAGTCGTCGCTAGGTGGTCTATGAATCTGAATGTAATTTTTATTTCTGGTGTTCGTTGTACTGTCATGATTGAAGATGAATAGATCGGAAGTTTTCCCAGAAAAACATGTTTAGTGTGTCTAGTTGAAACAGTGGAGTGATTCGTTAACTAGTTGACATTCACCACAAAATGTACTGTAGGAATCAAATCGGTCGAGTAGCTTAAGTACAACTAGTTCTTCGTTTAGCATCCTCCACGTCTCGGGATGAAGGCCGTCATTAATGCTCACAGTTGACATGATCAACTTACATTGCGAACGTGCGCGCGGCGAGGAGACGAAGATCAAGCGAACTCCACAGGTCAACCATAGCAAGCATCATTAGCAAAGTCAAATCATCATCAAACTCATTATAAGCAGCATTAGCCGGCTTCACAACCATAATAAGCTTGGCTGCCATTCGCAGTCTCCAGTGCACCACACCGAGCAAATTATCCATGGCTGTCTCGACGACAGTGCTGTCACTGGTGCTCGTCGTGTGCTTCTGCTGCCATGTCGTCCTCCCTTCGCTAGCCTCCTCCTCCGAGGAGAACTTCCTTCAATGCCTGTCGGAGAAGATACCTGGCGAGCTCCTGTTCACGCAGAGCTCGAGCGGCTTCATGTCCGTGCTGACGTCCTCCGTCCAGAACGCCAGGTTCGCGACCAACGCCACGGTGCGGCCGGCGTGCATCGTCACGGCGTCCGACGTCGCCCATGTCCAGGACGCCGTGCGGTGCGGCCGCCGGCACGGAGTGCGCCTCCGCGTGCGCAGCGGCGGGCACGACTACGAGGGCCTGTCGTACCGGTCCGTGCGCGCCGAGGTGTTCGCGGTGCTGGACCTCGCGAGGCTGCGCGCCGTGCGCGTCCGTCCGGGGGAGAAGGACGAGGAGGCCTCCGCGTGGGTGGACTCCGGCGCGACGCTGGGCGAGCTCTACTACGCCGTGGGCATGGCCAGCCCCACGCTGGCGTTCCCGGGCGGCGCGTGCCCGACGGTCGGCGTCGGAGGGTTCCTGAGCGGAGGCGGCATCGGCCTGATGATGCGCAAGTTCGGCACCGGCGCGGACAACGTCCTCGACGCCAGGATCGTCAACGCCGACGGCGACGTTCTCGACAAGGCGGCCATGGGGGAGGATCTCTTCTGGGCCATCCGGGGCGGAGGCGGCGAGAGCTTCGGCGTGGTGGTGTCGTGGAAGCTGAAGCTCTCCGTCGTCCCTCGGACGGTGACGGTGGTGAACACCGTCAGGGCCTTCGACGAGACCACCGCCGCCGTGCTCGCCAAATGGGAGACGTTCGCGGTGAGGCCGTTCCTCCCGGACCTCACCATCCGCGCCGTGGTGCAGGGCAACAACACCGTCTTCCAGACCTTCTTCCTCGGCAGCTGCTCGCGGCTGGTGGGCAAGATGGACGCCTTCTTCCCGGAGCTGGGCACGAGGGAGGGCGACTGCAGGGAGATGAGCTGGGTTCGCGCCATGGCGTTCATCACCCTGAGCAGCTCCGACGTCAACGTGCCCCTGGAGGGGATGCTGAAGCGGACCAACAACCTGGGCACGTACGTGAAGAACAAGTCGGACTACGTGCGGTGCGCCGTGGGCAAGGCAGGATGGGAAAGAATCTACCGGGAGCACCTGTCGCGGAACGGCGCCCTAATGATGATCATGGAGCCGCATGGCGGCGTGGTCGGCAGCGTCATCCCGGACTCCTTCACGCCGTACCCGCACCGCAACGGCGTGCTCTACAACATCCAATACGTGGCCTTCTGGTGGGCGGACGGCGGCGCCGCGGAGGCGGCCAACGAGTGGATCAACGGGCTGTACGGGTTCATGGAGCCGCTGGTGAGCAGCAACCCGAGGGAGGCCTTTGTCAACTACCGCGACCTGGACATCGGGCAGAACACGGTGGGCAACGACGGCGTGACGACGTACGAGAGCGGGAAGGTGTGGGGTGAGAAGTACTTCATGGGGAACTTCCACCGGCTGGCGACGGTGAAGGGGCAGGTGGATCCCGGCGACTACTTCAGAAACGAGCAGAGCATCCCGCCGTTCCGAGCCGCCTAGGCTACAACGAGTGAAGAAAAAAAAATAATGAAGTGATAACGAGTGAAGGCCGAAGAGTGAAGAGTGCGGATTGATGTGTACGCCAGCCAACATGCATGCATGCATGCGTGCATGGGCGTCACATTGTGTTTGTCTTGAATAAGGAATAAAGATTGGGACCGATTACACCCTGCTATCTTCGGTCCATACGCAAAAAAAGTTTTTTCCCCTAGGTCCCGCGACTAGGGTTCGATAGTCCTCCGGTGGCGCCGCCACCGTGAGTTCCCTTTGTTCACGGGTAGATTTGTGATACACCGGCGAGTTCCTCTCCTCCGCTACCTTCCTGCTGCTTCCCCCTGGCTGCCTCCTCGGCCGCTAGTCCAAGGGAGTAACTGGAGCGAGGGCAGGGCTCTGGGAGTTCTGCAACGTCATGGCGGAAGATCAGATTGGAGGAGGATCAAGAGTTGAGTTGGAGGAAACGGATAAGTTGCTAGAGAGATTGACCCTCTTGGATGAGGAGATGGATGATGTGGTCTGGGAAGAGGAGATTGATGCTGATGAAATGAAGCCAAAGTGGCTTGCCCTAGGGCGCGTGCTTACAAACAAGAACTTTAGTCAGAGCGCGTTGATCGCGGACATGAGAGCGGCCTGGAATCCAGCTCAAGCTGTGGTATGGAGGAGAATAAACGCAAATTTATTTTCAATTCAATTCAGTTGCCTTGGAGATTGGAACAAGGCAATGCATCAAGGACCATGGGACTTCCAAGGGAAGGCACTTCTTATGACTGAATATGATGATTTCTCAAAGCCAGAGAAGGTGAAGCTTGATACTTTGGAAACCTGGTGCCAAATACATAGATTGCCGGATGGTGTGCTGAAAAGCAAATCTGCGTTGGAAAATCTTGCAAAAAGGATCGGTGAAGTTCAGGAGGTGCAAGTAACACTCCCGAATGGTTTTATAGGGGAGTTCATACGGGTCAGAGTGAGGCTGAATGTTCACAAAAAGTTAACAAGAGCAGTGGGGATCACGAAGGCAGGAGAAACAGAGAAATACTTAGTAAAGTTTGAGAAATTGCCGACGTTCTGTCATGCTTGTGGGATGTTGGGTCATTGGCACGAGGAGTGCGGGACAGGTGAGCATGATAAGTCCAAGTTCGAGTGGGGAAACTTCATACTGGCCTCGCGGAGAGGAAGAGGGGGTGGCCGTGGAGGCCGCGGTAATGATGGACGACAGAGAGATCCGGAGGATGAGTCTGATGGTGCTGGTAGAGGCAATGGACGAGATTTTGGGATAGGACATGGAGGAAATAAGCAGGCACCACCGCCAGTTGCTATGAGAGATAGCTGGCGCTTTAATGCGCTATATCAATCTGGGGTAAACAGTGAGAGTGATGGAGCTGGCACCGAACCAAAAATCAGCACTGATGGATCGCCCCAGGACGTGAGGATGGCTGATGCAACAACTGTTCTCGGCAAAAGAATAGCGGCCAACAGCTCAACTGGAGTCGAGTTGGGTAATGTAGGTGCTTCGGCCCCCCAGAGTACACAGATGATACCCTATATTAGTAAGGAGATGGAAAAGGCTGCTGGAACATCCCTTGTGGCTGCGACAGTGAATTTGTTTGAGGGAGAAAATGATGCGGAGGACAGGAATAAGGCCCTGGCTAGTACACCACAGAAGGGGTCGAATAGAAAGAAACCAAGAGGAATTGATGGAGACACTGAAAGCGGAATAACTGCATCTGAAACCCAAATTTCTGAGATATCGGCGTCCTCCCGAGTGGGGGATGTCCGGACGCAATGAATATATTATCTTGGAATTGCCGGGGGCTAGGGAACGCCCCGGCAATTCGAGCTTTGCTGGATGTCCAGCGAAGGAACAACCCCGATGTGATGTTTTTGTCGGAAACTCACCTCGACAATTTTCCGGCAGAATGTTTGCGTAGAAGAGTGAAAATGGACCAGAAATTAGTATGTCCAGGAAATGGGAAGAAAGGAGGTCTTATTTTATTTTGGAACAATACTGTAAAGGTTCATAGATTGGCCCTTGATGTCATGTTTATTGATGTAAAGATTGAGGACAAGAATAATAATTTTTGGCGCATGACAGGAATGTATGGGGAGTTCAAGTGGGAGAATAAACATTTGACATGGAGTAGAATGAGGCAGCTCCATCAAAATCACAACCTCCATTGGCTGTTATTAGGTGATCTTAACGAAATTCAATTCCTTCATGAAAAGGAGGGAGGGAACCTGAGACCTAGTCAATATATGAGAGCTTTCCAGGAAGCAATAGAAGATTGCCAACTCCATGACTTAGGCTTTCTTGGTGACAGGTTCACTTGGTACAGAGGGAGGATACGAGAAAGGCTAGACAGAGGGCTGGTGAATGACTCATGGTCAACGATGTTTCCCCAAGCAGCCCTAGAAAATCTAGAGTATAATCATTCTGATCACAGGCCGCTTCTAGTGGATCTGGAGTACTATGGGAAATCAAATGTGGCGTCTACGGTGCAACCGAAACGATTTGAGGCTCGGTGGCTCAGAGAGAATAATTTTAATGCTCTGGTAGAAGAGGCTTGGGCGAAGGTAGGAGCTGATCCGGAAACAAGTAATATAATGAAGAAACTAAACAAAATGCATTCAGAATTCCATGACTGGGACCAACGTGTGCTGAAAAAACCAAGGAAGAGGTTACGGAGAGCACAACGAGAGTTAGAGAAAGTTATGGAGGGCCCGATGAATGATGTTAACGATGCCAAAAAGAAGGAACTTGCTGAGTTGATTGAATATCTGCTCGAGCTAGAAGAGATTCAGGTAATGCAGCGATCTCGGATTAACTGGCTGAAATATGGAGACCGTAATACGGGCTTTTTCCAAGCTTTTGCCTCGGCCTGACGGAAGAAGAACTTTGTCAAAAAACTGAAGGATGATGTAGGGAACTGGCTTGAAGGTATGCAAGATCTGAATCCCCATATTTTGAATTACTTCTCGCACCTTTTTTCCACGGAAGTTCAGCACACAGATCCTGAGATTCTGCAAAAAGTTCAACGCAAAGTTACAGATCAAATGAATGTTTTTCTGCTGGCCCCTTTTACAAATGAAGATGTGAAGAAGGCAGTTGATAGTATTGGTGATCTGAAGGCGCCCGGGCCAGATGGATTACATGCTCTATTCTTTAAAAAGTACTGGCACATTATTGGGTCTGAAATTTCGCAAGAGGTTCTGTTAGCTATCAACTCAAGGCAAATACCGAATGAGTGGAATGATACTACTATTGTTATGATCCCAAAAACCGAATCACCAGAGGTAGTCACTCAATTTCGGCCAATAAGTCTTTGCAATGTTCTTTATAAAATCATCTCTAAGATGTTGGCAGGTCGTCTAAAGAGCATTTTGCCAGAGATTATTTCACCAACTCAGAGTGCATTCGTTCCAGGAAGGATGATAACTGATAACATTTTGATTGCATATGAATGTGTCCACAAGATAAAGAATAAGAGAGCTGGTCAGACCGGACTTTGTGCCATGAAACTAGATATGCATAAGGCCTATGATAGGGTGGAATGGTCTTTCCTGCGTGACATGATGATCACCCTAGGCTTCCATGAACATTGGGTGGAGTTGATGATGGCATGTGTAAGCTCTGTCAGATATAAAGTAAGGTTTAACTCTCAAGAAACAGATTCATTTGTACCTACCAGAGGTATCCGTCAGGGAGATCCACTCTCTCCCTATTTATTCCTTCTTTGTGCGGAAGGTCTTTCTAGTCTATTGCAGTTTGAAGAAGAAGCTGGTGGCATAGAGGGAATCAAAGTGTGTAGAAATGCACCGTCGGTATCACACCTTTTATTCGCTGATGACTCTTTGGTTCTTATGAAAGCAGATGTTTTAAATGCAGCTTCCTTACAGCATGTTCTAGAGACCTACTGCCAAAGTTCAGGACAAATGGTGAGTTTAGCAAAATCAAGTGTGTTCTTTAGTCCTAACACCACTGCCACGTCCAGGACTGAGATATGCCAGGAACTCAATATTGACACTGAAGCTTTGTCCGATAAATACCTAGGACTACCTGCTTTGGTAGGAGCGGATAGAAGTGACTGCTTCAAGCACTTTTATGAGAGAATTAAGGAAAGATTAAAAGGATGGATGGAGAAGCAACTATCTTCTGGTGGGAAAGAAATTCTTCTGAAGTCCGTAGCACAGGCTATTCCAGTCTTTGCTATGTCGGTATTCAGTTTACCAAAGGGACTTTGCAAGGACATAACAGATTTAATAGCCCAATTTTGGTGGGGAGATGATGAGGAACACAAGAGAATGCATTGGTACACTTGGTGGAAGTTATTTACCCAAAGAATGAGGGTGGTATGGGATTCCGAGACCTTCACTCCTTTAACCTAGCAATGCTTTCGAAGCAATGTTGGCGGCTTGTCACTGACCCACATTCTTTATGTGCCCGGGTGCTGAAGGCGAAGTACTTCCCAAACTGCAGCATTCTCGAAGCCACTTTGAAAAATGGCGCATCTTTTACCTGGCAAAGCATCATGAAGGGAGTTGCTACGTTCAAACTAGGATATATATGGAGGATTGGGAATGGGGAGAGCATCAATATTTGGAATGACCCCTGGGTACCAGCAAGTCCAGATAGGAAAATTATCTCTGCACGTGGGCAGATTGTGTTGTCAAGAGTTAGCGATCTAATAGACCCAAATACTGGGATGTGGGACGAAGATCTTCTTCTATCTATCCTGAACCCAGTGGACGTTCGGAGAGTGCTGCAAATCCCACTTAGTTACAACTCATTTGAGGATTTCATCGCTTGGCATCCAGACCGAAGGGGAATTTTTTCAGTAAGGTCTGCATACAAACTGCAATGGAGTCATACCTACCAGGTGCAGCAAAACTTAAGGGAGAGACCGGGGGGTTCAGACTCACCTGAAATATGGACGAGGCTATGGAAGCTAAAAGTTCCACGAAAGGTTTCAATTTTCTGTTGGCGTTCGCTGCATGGAATAATACCCTTAAAATCCATACTTACCAATAGGCATGTTGGTTCAGATAGTGCATGTCCAATATGCCACCAGGGACCCGAGGATGTGCGTCACTTGCTGTTTGATTGCTCTCATGCATTATCTCTATGGGATCAGCTGGGTATTCTATATATAATTGAAGAGGCTAAAAAGATTGACCGGTCAGGCTCAGTCATTCTGGAACATCTACTAATAGCTGATGACTGTCCTGCTCCGCTCAAACCAAACTTAGATATAAAGCAGATTATTGTGGTGGGAATATGGTACCTTTGGTGGATTCGACGACAAGTTACACATGATGGTAAACGCCTGGACCCAGCAAAATGGCCTATTTCTCTCCTTGGAATCACAAATAACTACCACGAAACCTTTTCAAAGAAGCACACCGATCTGGTGAATACTTGGTGCAGACCTGAACCGAAGTTTGTGAAACTGAATGTCGATGCAGCGTTTCATGCTGATGTTGAAGGAAATATGCCCTAGAGGCAATAATAAAGTTATTATTTATTTCCTTATATCATGATAAATGTTTATTATTCATGCTAGAATTGTATTAACCGGAAACATAATACATGTGTGAATACATAGACAAACAGAGTGTCATTAGTATGCCTCTACTTGACTAGCTCGTTAATCAAAGATGGTTATGTTTCCTAACCATGGACAAAAGAGTTGTTATTTTATTAACAAGGTCACATCATTAGTTGAATGATCTGATTGACATGACCCATTCCATTAGCTTAGCACCCGATCGTTTAGTATGTTGCTATTGCTTTCTTCATGACTTATACATGTTCCTATGACTATGAGATTATGCAACTCCCATTTGCCGGAGGAACACTTTGGGTGCTACCAAACGTCACAACGTAAATGGGTGATTATAAAGGAGCATTACAGGTGTCTCCAAAGGTAGATGTTGGGTTGGCGTATTTCGAGATTAGGATTTGTCACTCCGATTGTCGGAGAGGTATCTCTGGGCCCTCTCAGTAATGCACATCACATAAGCCTTGCAAGCATTGCAACTAATATGTTAGTTGTGAGATGATGTATTACGGAACAAGTAAAGAGACTTGCCGGTAACGAGATTGAACTAGGTATTGGGATACCGACGATCGAATCTCGGGCAAGTAACATACCGATGACAAAGGGAACAACGTGTGTTGTTATGCAGTCTGACCGATAAAGATCTTCGTAGAATATGTAGGAGCCAATATGGGCATCCAGGTCCCGCTATTGTTTATTGACTGGAGACGTGTCTCGGTCATGTCTACATTGTTCTCGAACCGTAGGGTCCGCACGCTTAAGGTTTCGATGACAGTTATATTATGAGTTTATGAGTTTTGATGTACCGAAGGAGTTCGGAGTCTCGGATGAGATCGGGGACATGACGAGGAGTCTCTAAATGGTCGAGACGTAAAGATCGATATATTGGACGACTATATTCGGACATCGGAAAGGTTCCGAGTGATTCGGGTATTTTTCGGAGTACCGGGTAGTTATGGGAGAAGTAATGGGCCTTGATGGGCTTTAGTGGGAAGAGGAAAAAGGCTGCTGCGCCCCCTCCCCTCTAGTCCGAATTGGACTAGGGAAAAGGGGGCCGGCTACCTTTCCTACTCCTCCACTTCCTTCTCCCTTCCTCCCCTCTTGTTGGACTCCTACTAGGACTTGGAGTCCTAGTAGGACTCCCATCCTGGCCGCACCAATAGCCTTGGCCGGCCTCCTCCTCCTCCATCCTTTATATACTGAGGCAGGGGGCACCCCATAGACACACAAGTTGATCCACGTGATCGTTCCTTAGCCGTGTGCGGTGCCCCCTGCCACCATATTCCACCTCGGTCATATTGTAGCGGTGCTTAGGCGAAGCCCCGCAACAGTAGAACATCAAGATCGTCACCACGCCGTCGTGCTGACGGAACTCCTCCCTGAAGCTTTGCTGGATCGGAGCCCGGGGAGTATCATCGAGCTGTATGTGTGCGAAGAACTCGGAGGTGCCGGAGTAACGGTGCTTGGATCGGTCGGATCGTGAAGACGTATGACTACATCAACCGCGTTGTGCTAACGCTTCCGCTGTCGGTCTACAAGGGTACGTAGATCACACTCTCCCCTCTCGTTGCTGTGCATCACCATGATCTTGCGTGTGCGTAGGAAATTTTTGAAATTACTACGTTCCCCAACAGTGGCATCCGAGCCTAGGTTTTATGGTTTGATGTTATATACACGAGTAGAACACAACTGAGTTGTGGGCGATATAAGTCATACTGCCTACCAGCATGTCATACTTTGGTTCGGCGGTATTGTTGGATGAAGCGGCCCGGACCGACATTATGCGTATGCTTACGCGAGACCGGTTCTCCCGACGTGCTTTGCACAAAGGTGGCTTGCGGGTGACTGTTTCTCCAACTTTAGTTGAACGAAGTGTGGCTACGCCCGGTCCTTGCGAAGGTTAAAACGGAGTCTATTTGACAAACTATCATTGTGGTTTTGATGCGTAGGTGAGATTGGTTCTTGCTTAAGCCCGTAGCAGCCACGTAAAATTTGCAACAACAAAGTAGAGGACGTCTAACTTGTTTTTGCAGGGCATGTTGTGATGTGATATGGTCAAAACGTGATGAGTTATAAGTTGTTGTATAAGATGATCATGTTTTGTTGAACTTATCGGCAACTGGCAAAAGCCTTATGGTTGTCTGTCTATTGCATAAGATGCAAGCGCCCAATAATTGCTTTACTTTATCGCTATGCGATAGCAATAGTTGCAAGAGCAAGTGTTGGCGAGACGACCACGTGACGACACATTGATATAGATCAAGATGATGGAGATCATGGTGTCATGCCGGTGACGATATAGAGCATGACAGTACTTTGGAGATGGAGATCAAAGAAGCAAGATGATGATGGCCATATCATGTCACATATTTTGATTGCATATGATGTTTATCTTTTATACATCTTATTTTGCTTAGTTTGACGGTAGCATTTTAAGATGATCTCTCACTAATTATCAAGAAGTGTTCTCCCTGAGTATGCACCATTGCGAAAGTTCTTCGTGCTGAGACACCACGTGATGATCGGGTGTGATAGGCTCTACGTTCAAATACAATGGGTGCAAAACAGTTGCACACGCGGAATACTCAGGTTATACTTGACGAGCCAAGCATATGCAGATATGGCCTCGGAACACGGAGACCGAAAGGTCGAGCGTGAATCAGATAGTAGATATGATCAACATAGTGATGTTCACCAATGAAACTACTCCATCTCACGTGATGATCGGACATGGTTTAGTTGATTTGGATCACGTGATCACTTAGAGGATTAGAGGGATGTCCATCTAAGTGGGAGTTCTTAAGTAATATGATTAATTGAACTTAAATTTATCATGAACTTAGTCCTGGTAGTATTTTGTAAATCATGTTGTAGATCAATAGCTCGCGTTGTTGCTTCCCTGTGTTTACTTTGATATGTTCCTAGAGAAAATTGTATTGAAAGATGTTAGTATCAATGATGCGGATTGGATCCGTGATCTGAGGTTTATCCTCATTGCTTCACAGAAGAATTATGTCCTTGATGCACCGCTAGGTGACAGACCTATTGCAGGAGCAGATGCGGACGTTATGAACGTTTGGCTAGCTCAATATGATGGCTACTTGATAGTTTAGTGCACCATGCTTAATGGCTTAGAATCGGGACTTCAAAGACGTTTTGAACGTCATGTACCATATGAGATGTTCCAGGAGTTGAAGTTAATATTTCAAGCAAATACCCGAGTTGAGAGATATGAAGTCTCCAACAAGTTCTATAGCTAAAAGATGGAGGAGAATCGCTCAACTAGTGAGCATGTACTCAGATTGTCTGGGTACTACAATCGCTTGAATCAAGTGGGAGTTAATCTTCCAGATAAGATAGTGATTGACAGAATTCTCTAGTCACCATCACCAAGTTAGTAGAACTTCGTGATGAACTATAATATGCAAGGGATAACGGAAACAACTCCCAAGCTCTTCGTGATGCTGAAATCAACGAAGGTAGAAATCAAGAAAAACATCAAGTGTTGATGGTTGACAAGACCACTAGTTTCAAGAAAAGGGCAAAGGGAAGAAGGGGAACTTCAAGAAGAACGGCAAGCAAGTTGCTGCTCAAGTGAAGAAGCCCAAGTCTGATCCTAAGCCTGAGACTAAGTGCTTCTACTGCAAAGGGACTGGTCACTGGAAGCGGAACTACCCCAAGTGATTGGCGGATAAGTAGGATGGCAAATTGAACATAAATATATTTGATATACATGTTATTGATGTGTACTTTACTAGTGTTTATAGCAACCCCTTAGTATTTGATGCTAGTTCAGTTGCTAAGAGTAGTAACTCGAAACGGGAGTTGCAGAATGAACAGACACTAGTTAAGGGTGAAGTGACGATGTGTGTTGGAAGTGGTTCCAAGATTGATATGATCATCATCGCACACTCCCTATACTTTCGGGATTAGTGTTGAACCTAAATAAGTGTTATTTGGTGTTTGCGTTGAGCATGAATATGATTTGATCATGTTTATTGTAATACGGTTATTCATTTAAGTAAAAGAATAAATTGTTGTTCTGTTTACATGAATAAAACCTTATATGGTTACACACCCAATGAAAATAGTTCATTGGATCTCGATCTTAGTGATACACATATTCATAATATTGAAACCAAAAGATGCGAAGTTAATAATGATAGTGCAACTTATTTGTGGCACTGCCGTTTAGGTCATATTGGTGTAAAGCGCATGAAGAAACTCCATGCTGATGGGATTTTGGAATCACTTGATTATGAATCACTTGATGCTTGCGAACCATGCCTTATGGGCAAGATGACTAAAACGCCGTTCTCCAGAACAATGAAGCAAGCAACAGATTTGTTGGAAATCATACATACTGATGTATGTGGTCCGATGAATATTAAGGCTTACAACAGGTATCATTATTTTCTGACCTTCACAAGATGTTTTGAGCAGATATGGGGATATCTACTTGATGAAACATAAGTCTGAAACATTTGAACAGTTCAAAGAATTTCACAGTGAAGTGGAAAATCATTGTGACAAGAAAATAAAAGTTTCTACGATATGATCGCAGAGGTAAAATATTTGAGTTACGAGTTTGGTCTTCAGTTAAAACAATGTGAAATAGTTTCACTACGCACGCCACCTGGAACACCACAACATAATGGTGTGTCCGAACGTCATAACCGTACTTTATTGGATATAGTACAATCTATGATGTATCTTACCGATCTACCACTATCGTTTTGGGGTTATGCATTAGAGACAGCTGCATTCACGTTAAATAGAGCACCATCTAAATCCGTTGAGACGACACCGTGTGAACTATGGTTTGGCAAGAAACCTAAGCTGTCGTTTCTTAAAGTTTGGAGTTGCGATGCTTATGTGAAAAAGTTTCATCTCGATAAGCTCAAACTCAAATCGGAGAAATATGTCTTCATAGGATACCCGAAGGAGACAGTTGGGTACACCTTCTATCACAGATCCGAAGGCAAGACATTCATTGCTAAGAATGGATCCTTTCTAGAGAAGGAGTTTCTCTCGAAAGAAGTGAGTGGGAGGAAAGTAGAAAACTTGATAAGGTAATTGTACCTTCTCCCTTATTGGAAAATAGTTCATCACAGAAATCTGTTCCTGTGACTACTACACCAATTAGTGAGGAAGCTAATGATGATGATCATGTAACTTCAGATCAAGTTACTACCGAATCTCGTAGGTAAACCAGAGTGAGATCCGCACCAGAGTGGTACGGTAATCCTGTTCTGGAGGTCATGTTACTTGACCATGACGAACCTACGAACTATGAGGAAGCGATGATGAGCCCAAATTCCGAGAAATGGCTTGAGGCCATGAAATCTGAGATGGGATCCATGTATGAGAACAAAGTGTGGACTTTGGGTGACTTGCCCGATGATCGGCAAGACATAGAAAATAAATGGATCTTCAAGAGGAAGACGGACGCTGATAGTAGTGTTACTATCTACAAAGCTAGAATTGTCGCAAAAGGTTTTCGACAAGTTCAAGGTGTTGACTACGATGAGAGCTTCTCACTCGTATCTATGCTTGAGTCTGTCCGAATCATGTTAGTAATTGCCGCATTTTATGAAATCTGGCAAACGGATAAACAAAACTGCATTCCTTAATGGATTTATTAAAGAAGAGTTGTATATGATGCAACCAGAAGGTTTTGTCAATCCGAAAGGTGCTAACAAAATGTGCAAGCTCCAGCGATCCATCTGTGGACTGGTGCAAGCATCTCGGAGTTGGAATATACGCTTTGATGAGTTGATCAAAGCATATAGTTTTATACAGACTTGCGGTGAAGCCTGTATTTACGAGAAAGTGAGTGGGAGCACTACAACATTTCTAATAAGTATATGTGAATGACATATTGTTGATCGGAAATAATGTAGAATTGTTCTGTAAAGCATAAAGGAGTGTTTGAAAGGAGTTTTTTAAAGAAAGACTTCGGTGAAGCTGCTTACATATTGAGCTTCAAGATCTATAGAGATAGATCAAGACGCTTGATAAGTTTTTTCAATGAGTACATACCTTGACAAGATTTTGAAGTAGTTCAAAATGGAGCAGTCAAAGAAAGAGTTCTTGCCTGTATTACAAGGTGTGAAGTTGAGTAAGACTCAAAGCCCGACCACGGCAGAAGATAGAAAGAGAATGAAAGTCATTCCCTATGCCTTGGCCATAGGTTCTATAAAGTATGTCATGCTGTATACCAGATCTATTGTATACCCTGCATTGATTTGGCAAGGGAGTACAATAGTGATCTAGGAGTAGATCACTGGACAGCGGTCAGAATTATCCTTAGTGAAATAAGGATATGTTTCTCGATTATGGACGTGACAAAAAGGTTCGTCGTAAAGGGTTACGTCGATGCAAGTTTTTGACACTGATCCAGATGAATCTAAAGTCTCAATCTGGATACATATTGAAAGTGGGAGCAATTAGCTAGAGTAGCTCCGTGTAGAGCATTGTAGACATAGAACTTGCAAAATACTTACGGATCTGAATGTGACAGACCTGTTGACTAAAATTATCTCACAAGCAAAACATGATCACACCTTAGTACTCTTTGGGTGTTAATCACATAGATATGTGAACTAGATTAATGACTCTAGTAAACCCTCTGAGTGTTGGTCACATGACGATGTGGACTATGGGTGTTAATCACATGGTGATGTGAACTATTGCTGTTAAATCACATGGCGATGTGAACTAGATTATTGACTCTAGTGCAAGTGGGAGACTGAAGGAAATATGCCCTAGAGGCAATAATAAAGTTATTATTTATTTCCTTATATCATGATAAATGTTTATTATTCATGCTAGAATTGTATTAACCGGAAACATAATACATGTGTGAATACATAGACAAACAGAGTGTCACTAGTATGCCTCTACTTGACTAGCTCGTTAATCAAAGATGGTTATGTTTCCTAACCATGGACAAAAGAGTTGTTATTTTACTAACGAGGTCACATCATTAGTTGAATGATCTGATTGACATGACCCATTCCATTAGCTTAGCACCCGATCGTTTAGTATGTTGCTATTGCTTTCTTCATGACTTATACATGTTCCTATGACTATGAGATTATGCAACTCCCGTTTGCCGGAGGAACACTTTGGGTGCTACCAAACGTCACAACGTAAATGGGCTATTATAAAGGAGCATTACAGGTGTCTCCAAAGGTAGATGTTGGGTTGGCGTATTTCGAGATTAGGATTTGTCACTCCGATTGTCGGAGAGGTATCTCTGGGCCCTCTCGGTAATGCACATCACCTAAGCCTTGCAAGCATTGCAACTAATATGTTAGTTGTGAGATGATGTATTACGGAACGAGTAAAGAGACTTGCCGGTAACGAGATTGAACTAGGTATTGGGATACCGACGATCGAATCTCGGGCAAGTAACATACCGATGACAAAGGGAACAACGTATGTTGTTATGCGGTCTGACCGATAAAGATCTTCGTAGAATATGTAGGAGCCAATATGGGCATCCAGGTCCCGCTATTGGTTATTGACTGGAGACGTGTCTCGGTCATGTCTACATTGTTCTCGAACCGTAGGGTCCGCACGCTTAAGGTTTCGATGACAGTTATATTATGAGTTTATGAGTTTTGATGTACCGAAGGAGTTCGGAGTCCCGGATGAGATCGGGGACATGACGAGGAGTCTCGAAATGGTTGAGACGTAAATATCGATATATTGGACGACTATATTCGGACATCGGAAAGGTTCCGAGTGATTCGGGTATTTTTCGGAGTACCGGGTAGTTACGGGAGAAGTAATGGGCCTTGATGGGCTTTAGTGGGAAGAGGAAAAAGGCTACTGCGCCCCCCTCCCCTCTAGTCCGAATTGGACTAGGGAAAAGGGGGCCGGCCACCTTTCCTACTCCTCCACTTCCTTCTCCCTTCCTCCCCTCTTGATGGACTCCTACTAGGACTTGGAGTCCTAGTAGGACTCCCATCCTGGCCGCACCAATAGCCTTGGCCGGCCTCCTCCTCCTCCATTCTTTATATACTGAGGCAGGGGGCACCCCATAGACACACAAGTTGATCCACGTGATCGTTCCTTAGCCGTGTGCGGTGCCCCCTGCCACCATATTCCACCTCGGTCATATTGTAGCGGTGCTTAGGCGAAGCCCTGCGACAGTAGAACATCAAGATCGTCACCGCGCCGTCGTGCTGACGGAACTCCTCCCCGAAGCTTTGCTGGATCGGAGCCCGGGGAGTATCATCGAGCTGTACGTGTGCGAAGAACTCGGAGGTGCCGGAGTAACGGTGCTTGGATCGGCCGGATCGTGAAGACGTACGACTACATCAACCGCGTTGTGCTAATGCTTCTGCCGTCGGTCTACAAGGGTACGTAGATCACACTCTCCCCTCTCGTTGCTGTGCATCACCATGATCTTGCGTGTGCGTAGGAAATTTTTGAAATTACTACGTTCCCCAACAGATGTAGGGGCTGGAGCAGTAGCCGCAGTTCTAAGAGATAGCAAGGGGAATTTTTTGGCTGCTCAATGCAAATACTTTCCTCATGCCTATGATGCTGTTACTTTGGAGGCAATGGCGATGAGGGAAGGGCTTATATTTGCAAACTCACTGGGATTTCCAAGGGTGGAAGCTGAATCGGACTCGCTAGTGGTGATACAATATTGCACAGGTGAAAGCAGATGGTGGGACGCAGCTGCTGCGGTGTTCGCGGGTTGCGTGGATGCGGCGTCACTTATCGGGAAGGTCAAGTTTAAACATTGCCTTAGATCTTGTAATCAGGCAGCGCATGAGCTAGCCAGCTTTTGTTTTTGTAATAAGATCTCGAACTCCTGGAATGATGAGGCCCCGGACTGTATTATTTCCAGTTTGGTGGATGATGTAACTTCTGTTGATTATTAATAAAGCTAGCCATGAAGGCCTTCCCTCAAAAAAAAAAGATTGGGACCGATTACATGTCAGAGGATGAAGTAGATTTTAGTATAATTTGATTTTGTCCAGCCGTTGGATTGAAAACCAAAGGGCGGCACCCCTCTCTTCGTCCAGCCCCGTCCCTTCTTCGTTCTTGACATCTTCCTCCCTCCCTAAGGGCATCTCCCGCTGTTGGCCTTCCAGGAGGGGTAAAAAATCGCCCCCTGGAGCGCACCGGCGCTAAACCGCGCACTGGGGGCGTAATGCCCCCCAGTCGCGGCCCCCCACAGGTTTTTAAAATGTTTAAATTCGGCGCAAACACAACGCAAACACGTTCGAGTTCGTTCAAATTTAAACATATTTTACAAAAAAAGGAAAAACTACCGCGGACTACCCCCGCTATCTCCCTCGCCGCCCGCCTCGCCGCCCGCCCACGCAGTTCTACATGCCGAGGAGGCTGTACAACCGCGTGTAGTCACCGCCGCCGTCGTCGTCGTCGTCGCCCCCGCCGACGCCTCCACCGTCCCTGCTGCATCCCTCCCCTGGTTGGCGCGGCGGGTTGGACGGTCCGGGGGCGTCGTCGTCGTCGCTGTCGAGGACCACGATGCCGTGCTCGTCCTCGTGCCCACGCTTGCGGGCGGCGATCTCCTCCAAGGCCCGGCGCTGCCGGACCATCTCGTCGCGGAGGTAGTCGTCCCGCGCCCACCGCAGGGCGTCCTTGTCGGAGAAGCCACGTCGGGCTACCTCCTCGTACTCCGCGGGGAGGCCGGGCTCCGGCTTGGGCTCGACGAGGACGAAGCGGCCGGTGGGGGAGGCGTTGTCGCTGATGCGGACGCCGGAGCTGCGGGTGCGCGCGCTGACAGGCGTGCCCTGGGGCTCCGGCTTGACGGGGCGGAGGTGGAGGCAGGGGGAGCCGCCGGACGAGGAGGAGGACCCCCCGGTCTCCATGCGCGTCGGGGTCCAGGAGTTTCCCCGGCGGTGTGGGAAGGACGGGGGAGCGGGGTACTCGAGGCGTGGCGTGTTGCCGCCCTCGATGTACTCGAGGACGGCCTCCAACATGCGCCCGGGCACGCCCCACCACCGACGCCGGTCGACGGCGTTGAGCCTGCCGGAGGGCTCGACGCCGTTGGTGGTCTCGAGCTGCTCGGCGTGACGGCGGCGGAAATAAGGCTCCCAGAGCGGGCTGTCGGGGACGTACCGTGGCCCCTCCCTCGCTGCACGCGGCAGGGACGAGCGGATGCGTGCGATCTCCGCACGCCGCGCCGCGCCGGTGGGTATCGGGGGCATCGGCACGCCGCCGGCGCTGATCCTTCACGCCCCGGGCACCCGCATGTCCGGCGGGACCAGGTACTCGGCCTCGAAAAGGAGGCGAGCCTCGTTCTCGTGAATATGGCGGCGGCCGAAGCCGTTCGCCGCCGCACCGTCGCCTGGGAAGCGCTCGGCCATGGGTGTGATGAACTGGAGACGGAGAGAAAGAGAAGAGGGAGGAACGACGACGACGAGAGAGTGCGAGTCACCGAGTGCACTGGGGCGCGTCTTATATAGGCCGAGGCGCCGCCCGTGCGCGAGCCGCCGTGAGTACGCGTGGCGGGCGATGGAGGGCGAGGGACGCGCGTCATCCGGTCTTCACTGTGCCGCCCGTGAGGCATCAATGGCGCAGGCTGACCGGCGCGGCAGCGCGGCAGCTTTGGCATTGATTCGCCGCGGGAAACGAGGCGATGAGGACGACGAAAGGGCAAGAAGAGGGTAGAGTCGCTGACGCGGCGGGCCCGCGGATGTTTCGCGCCAAAACAGTTCGCCCCGGCGCCCCTGGGCGCCCTCCAGCACGCCGGATTTGGCTTGGGTCCGCCGGCGCTATTTTCGGCCCAAGCCGGCGAAAATCGGGCTCCTGGTGGCGCGACTGGGCCGATTTTTCGACGCCGGCGCAAAAAAAACGCCTGGAAAGGCCTTCTTGGGGGCACGGTTGAAGATGCCCTAACCACCTACCTGCAAAGACCAAATAGAATTACTGCCGTTACTGAAGGCCAGCGGATGGTGCCGTGCGCTGCCTTCGCCGTGCCATTGCCGTCCAGGCCACCCCTCTAAACCCCCAATCTCATGCACCGGCGAATGGCGATCACCTGCATGGCCGCACGCGAACCAATAAAGGCCGCCTCACATAAAGTAGGACTTGTTGATCACATAAAGGAGGACTTGTTTATCACATATATGATCAATTTGTCCTTGTTTTCCCATATCCATTTGCTTTAGAACATGCCAGTGAACATATAATCAATTTGTCCTTGTTTTTACAAGATCTAGTAAAAACGCTAGCTAGCACACACTTGTTATATATTCTTGTGAAATAAGAGAAAAGGGACGGTCCATGCCAATGATCATCAAAGAAGGACGGCTTGAATGAAGATTAGAAAAATAAATTTGAAACTCTAAAACAACTGATTTTTGACATCGTCGAAGAAAGCAGAATAGAATGGCTCCATGAACTTGAAAGTTAGTTTGCTAAAAGCAATAGAGACCATCATAAAAGCAAGTGATCTTCTTTTCAAGTCATTGAAAAAACAAGATAATTCAAGTTCCTAGAAGGAAATGGCAAGAATGTATCATGCGGTTTGGCTTGTGCCACCTCATCGATCCGTAGCATGGTCTGCCACATCACTGATCCATGGCACGACCTTCTCACTGGCCATGGACCATGCCCTCCTCCCAAAAGTCCAAACCAACCTTCTAAGACCATCTCTATCTCTTTATATATACATAGCGATCCATCCGCGTGTAGGGTTCGTGTGCGACTTGAACTTGGGACTTGGGCGAATGGCAACGGTGACAGCAAGAAGACATGTGGCTGCTCCGGTATGCTCCTGCTGATGAAGCTTCGTCCTACTACAAGATGCCTTTCATGTTCGGTACATTTCTACCAGTGTTATTTGATAATGTGTTTGTTCGGATGATAAAAGAATATTGAATTAGTGCACATTTTTTATGATCAGACATTTTCTCGGCCAATCCTTCCAATTTACCACCTTATTTATTGTAACACAATCTGTGACTGCAGGCGTGGTTGTTTCTATTGAAGAGATTCAGTCAACTGTCGCTGAGGTTCTAAAGGAAAACCTGGAAGCTATATTGGAGCAGCGCTATCACATACTTCCTCGGTTTTTACTTACTCCGCGTATTAATTTTGGTCAAAGTTAAGCTTTGTAAATTTTAACAAAGTTTAGAGAAAAATATTAACATATACAATAACAAATCAATACTTAGATTCATTATTGAATGTACTTTTCACAACATATAGATTTGTTATGATAAATGTTTATGTTATTTTATCTAAACTTGATCAAATTTTGTAAGCTTTGACTTTAGTTAAATCTAATATGTAGACTAAATAGAAACGGAGGGAGTAAATGGTTTGGCTTCCGGTTCACTTTTATATTACTGAATTTTCTGATTTATTACTAGAGGAAAGCGAACTGGTCCTTTTATCCTGCGTATCCTTCTCGCACTTGGTGGCCTATCGGGCAGGTCAGGAAGCGGCACCCTGGGGCGATGCTAAGAGCAACTCTAGCAGATCCTGTATCCTGTCGACCCAAAAAATGTGTTTGTAATTTGTGCAAAACCGCTTTTGCGGGCCGATGCAGACGGCCGCAGATGCAGACCCTGCATTGATGAAGCTATGTATTCAGGGTAGGGGCACGGACCTGTCCAAAAGAGCCCTACCCAAGGACATCCCTAGAAGAAGTCATCTTTCAATCGACTTGAAAGTATCTCACTCGACCAAGAAGCTATCACTCGACCATGAAGCCAACCACTCGACTGGTCAGGAGACCTAAAGTCACTCCGCAGGCAAACGGTCGGCTGTTAAGTAGTTTTTATAGTCATTATAGCATTTTATTACCAGCGTTACCAGTAACGCCTCGCATTAATGTACATTGAACCCTTGGTAATGTGGGTTGGCCGCGGTCTTGGCGAACTCTATATAAGCCACCCCCACCTCGGTATCAAGGGTTCGCACCCCTGTTATTCACACGCCTATAATCCAATCGACCGCCTCCGGGCACCGAGACGTAGGGCTGTTACTTCCTCCGCGAAGGGCATGAACTCGTACATCTTTGTGTGCTTACAATTTTCCAATAGCTGAGATCTAGCCTCTCCATACACACCTCCCTACATCACTGTCAGAGTTAGAACCACGACAGTTGGCGCCCACCGTGGGGCAGGAATATTAGCGCTTAATTGGAGAAGTTGCGGTTCTTCCGATCCCTTTGATCATGGTTTCGTGCGGAGTTTTGGTGGAGGGCCGCGAGATCCGTCTCGGCGTGCTCACATTCATCGCAGACGACTCCGCTTGGCTTCAGGAGGCGCCACTCGACATCGACGCGCTCCCCGTCCGCGGCGTGACGCATTTCCGCGCATGCGTTCGTGGCATCCTCCTGCGGCAGCCGTCGACCCAGTATGGGTCGGCCCCCGTGTCGCCTCCTCGCTCTGTCTCCCACCGGCGCAAGCGATCCGGTAGGTCGAGACTTCAGAGGTGGGTGAGGCATGCCTTGCCCTGCCAGTCGGCCGCCCCGCAAGTCACGGCAATCGAACCCGACGAATCCCTCTACGGCCTGTTCGACCTGTCGACCAGCTCCGCGGAGACCGCATCCGAGTGTGACAGCAGCGACCCAGCGGCTGAGGTCCTGGCGGTTGATGGAGCACACAGTCCTCTAGGTTTCCCTCGCGCTGAGGGTGGCGCGGGTGGGGGCGATCCGTCGCATCCCCACGACGAGTATCTCCCCGAACCTCTCACGACATTGCAGCGAGAAGAGCTTCACCGCCGGAACATAGACGCACTCCACACTCCTATCGTCGGAGAAACCCCCGAGGCCCGGGCCTTGGAGGACGCGCGCTTGGCTAACTTGGCCGAGCGCACTCGACTGGAAAATCTCCAGCGAATGCTCGATGAGCAAGCGCGTCAGCGAGCTCCTGAGTCCAGTCGATGTCAGCTTTTCCCGCCAACGCAGGTATGTCGAACCCCAGTCCAGAATTTGGCCGCCGCGACCCGTATAGCAGAGTCAATTCAGCCCTCCCAGTCAGAGGCTGGCAGGGGCTTGTTGCAGATCAAAGCGCTGCTCCGAGCGGCAGGGAATCAAAATTCCGCTGTTTCTCAGTCGCGGAATAGGATCCATAGTCGATCCGTTGCAACAGATACAGTCCAGTCGGCTCACAGCCCGAGATCGCCCCCGAGGCGTGAGGGACATGGAGACCGGCACGATCAGTACAGAAGAAATGAGCAGTATGATCACCGATTCAATCGTGAGGATCGACGTTGAGTGCCAACTCCTCTCCCGAGGAGTGGGTCATATGCGCCTCGACAGCGAGATGACAGACGCCCTCATAGTGTTGGGCAGAGGATTCCAGTCGACCCCAGGGACCCAGGCTTTGATGCGAGATCCATCCTCGTTCAGGGTCTGGTCGACTGGAACAGAGCTCACCGAGAAGGCCATGACAGAGATGCGCCTGCCAGCAGTAGAGTGCATGTTTCAGGGCCAGAGTGTTTCAGTCGAGCCATCAGGGCCGCAGTAATACCCCCCAACTTCAGGTTGGCGACTGGAGTCAGCAAGTTCACCGGTGAATCTAAGCCTGACACTTGGCTCGAAGATTACTGAGTGGCTGTACAGATTGGCGGTGGCAATGATGAGGTGGCCATGAAGCATTTGCCTCTCATGTTAGAGGGCTCAGCCAGGGCGTGGCTAAATCAGTTAGCGCCCAGCAGCATCTACACCTGGGAAGACCTCTCCTGAGTGTTTGTCACAACCTTTGAGGGAACATGCAAACGGCCTGCAGGCCTTACAGAGTTGCGGTCCTGTGTGCAGAAACCGAATAAAACGCTGAGGGATTAAATCTAGAGGTGGATCACATTGCATCACACGGTTGAGAATGTTCCAGACCATCAAGCAGTTTGCGCCTTCAAAGAAGGCGTTAAGTACAGAGAATTGAATCTGAAGTTCGGTCGAACTGGAGAGATGTCTCTGAATCGGATGATGGAGATTGCCACCAAATACGCCAATGACGAGGATGAAGATTGCCTCCGGAGTGGCAAGCAAAAGGCAGTTGCCCAAGAAACCGGAGGAAACTCCAGTCGGAAACAGAAGCGGAAGGCCGAGCCAGCCGCCCCTGGGGAGGCCCTGGCCGTAGCCCAGGGAAATTTCAAGGGAAAGGCCAAGGGCACCTGGAAGCCCAAGAAAGTCAAGGATCAAGATGGAAATGATGTTTTGGATCTGCCATGTCACATCCACACCAAGAAAGATGAAGAGGGTAATTTTATTTTCCCAAAGCATACCACTCGACAGTGCCGGCTCCTGATCCAGCAGTTTCAGGGCAAGCAGCCCAAAGATAAGGAAAAAGAGCCAGACAGAGTTGAGGACAAGGATGATAGTGACGATGGATACCCCCAAGTCAATTCCACCTTGATGATTTTTGCTGATGTCAAAAGCAAAAGTCAACTGAAAGTCATTAATCGTGACGTCAATATGGTTGCTTCGGCAACACCCAGCTATCTGAAGTGGTCTCAGACTGCCATAACATTCGACCAGTCTGATCACCCCACGCACATTGCCACCCCTGGGAGGCAAGCTTTGGTGGTCGACCCAGTTGTCAAAGGCACTCGACTGACCAAAGTCCTGATGGATGGAGGCAGTGGCCTGAACATACTATATGCTGAGACATTGAAAGGGATGGGCATTCCGATGTCCAGGCTCAGTACCAGCAACATGAGCTTCCACGGAGTCATTCCTGGGAAGAAAGCCGAATCACTCGGCCAGATCGCTCTTGATGTGGTTTTTGGTGATTCAAAGAATTACCGCAAGGAAAAGTTGACATTTGAGGTTGTGGACTTCCAAAGTGCTTATCATGCCATTTTGGGCAGGCCCGCCTATGCACGCTTCATGGCCCGACCATGTTATGTGTATCTCAAATTGAAGATGCCTGGTCCCAAAGGTGTGATCACTATTACAGGCAATCAGAAGAAAGCAGAAGAGTGCTTTTAGAAAGGCTCAAAGATTGCTGACGCTCAGATGGCAGTAGTTGAGCTGCAAGAGTATCAGAAGATTGCAGATCCGAGCGAGTTGCTACGAGCTAAGAAGCCCGCTTTAGAGTCAGCTTTTCAGTCGACCGGTGAAACAAAGGCAGTTCACATCCACCCGACCAACCCCGAGGCTGCCCCGACTCACATCTCAAAGACGCTCGACTCCAAATAGGAAGAAGCGCTCATCCAGTTCCTCCGTGAGAACTGGGACATCTTTGCATGGAAGCCCTCTGACATGCCTGGAATTTCCAGGGGGCTAGCTGAGCACCGTCTACGAGTCGACCCAAAGTTCAAGCCTGTGAAAGAGCATCTTCGATGGTCCGCCGTCCATAAGAGGAAAGCTATTGGCGAGGAGGTGGCTTGGCTCTTAGCAGCGGAGTTCATCCGAGAGATTTACCATTCCGAGTGGCTCGCCAATGTTGTCATGGTCCCCAAGAAGGACAAGTCGCTTCGCATGTGCATCGACTCTACACATATCAATCGGGCCTGCCCGAAAGATCATTTTACTCTCCCTCACATCGACCAAATAGTCGACTCGACCGCGGGGTGTGAGCGATTGTCTTTTCTAGACGCCTATTCCGGGTACCATCAGATCCGTCTGTATGGACCCGATAAGATCAAAACAGTTTTCATCACTCCATTCGGGTGCTTCTGTTATGTCACCATGCCCTTCGGCCTCAAGAACGCTGGAGCCAGGTTCATGAGGATGATTCAGAAGTGTTTGCTCACTCAGATCAATCGGAACGTGGAAGCATACATGGATGATATCGTGGTCAAGTCACGGAAAGGTTCCGACCTGCTGACTGACCTTGCTGAAACCTTTGCCAACCTCAGGGGGTATGATATCAAGCTTAATCCATCAAAGTGCACATTCGGAGTTCCGGGTGGAAAGTTACTTGGTTTTCTCGTTTCCGAACGAGGAATCGACCCGAGAAAATTGGCACCATACTCCGGATGAAGCGCCCTGTGCGTGTGCACGATGTCCAGAAGCTTACAGGTTGCTTGGCCGCTCTAAGTCGATTCATTTCTCGTCTCGGTGAAAAGGCGTTGCCTCTTTACCGACTGATGAAAAAGTCTGACAAGTTCGAGTGGACTCCAGAAGCTAATGCAGTGTTTGCAGACCTGAAAGCTCTGCTCTCCACCCAGCCGGTGATTGCTGCCCCAATCAGTAAAGAGCCTTTGCTGCTTTACATTGCAGCCACAGGACAAGTTGTCAGTACAGTACTTACGGTCGAGCGGGAAGAAGAAGGAAAGGCCTTCAGAGTTCAGCGCCCAGTATATTATGTGTCTGAAGTCTTGACACCTTCAAAGCAAAGATATCCTCATTATCAGAAGCTTGTATACGGGATTTATATGACCACGAAGAAGGTTGCACACTACTTCTCTGACCACTCCATTACAGTCGTCAGCGACGCCCCATTGCCAGAGATTCTGCATAATAGAGATGCAACTGGTCGAGTGGCGAAGTGGGCGATTGAACTCCTTCCCCTAGATATCAAGTTTGAAGCAAAGAAGGCTATCAAGTCCCAAGCAATTGCAGATTTCGTCGCTGAGTGGATCGAACAGCAGCTTCCGACTCAAGTTCACTCGGAGCACTGGACCATGTTCTTCGATGGATCTAAGATGCTGAATGGTTCCGGTGCTGGGGTAGTGTTGGTCTCCCCCCAAGGAGATAAGCTCAAATATGTTCTCCAGATTCACTTCGATTCCTCCAGTAATGAAGCAGAATATGAAGCACTTTTGTACGGGTTGCGCATGGCCATTTCACTCGGCGTCCGTCGCCTCATGGTCTATGGCGACTTGGATTTGGTGGTTAATCAGGTGATGAAGGAGTGGGACGTCAGAAGTCCGGCAATGACTGGTTATTGCAATGCAGTGAGAAAGCTAGAAAAGAAATTCGAGGGGTTAGAGCTTCATCACATCCCCTG
Organism: Triticum monococcum; assembly: GCA_034509565.1. Taxonomy (NCBI): domain Eukaryota; kingdom Viridiplantae; phylum Streptophyta; class Magnoliopsida; order Poales; family Poaceae; genus Triticum; species Triticum monococcum. The sequence continues at coordinate 87,233,193 of CM067843.1, forward strand.
ACTGAAAAATCAAGCAGTTGATGATCTGGCAAAGATAGGCTCCAAGAGGGAAGCCATTCCCAGCAATGTGTTTTTGGAGCACATCCGCTCGCCGTCAGTTCAGGAGGATCCTTTTACAGAAGAAGCCCCGCAACCGAAAAGTGCCACAGATCCGACTGAAGTCGAAGTCCCTGCTGTGGTCGACCTAATCATGGAAGTCCTGGCAATCACCCCCCACTGGACGATACCGTACATCGCGTATATCCTAAGGAAAGAACTCCCGGAAGACGAAGAAGAGGCTCGACAGATCGTCCGCCGATCCAAAGCCTTCACAGTCATAAGGGGACAGTTGTATAGAGAAAGCGCGGCTGGAATCGGTCAGAAGTGCATAACACGAGAAGAGGGTCGGATAATCCTTGATGATATCCACTCGGGGACCTGTGGTCACCATGCGTCCTCTCGGACCATTGTGGCTAAAGCATACCGAGCGGGATTTTACTGGCCAAGAGCAAATGAGATGGCAAAAGAGATAGTCGACAAGTGTGGAGGGTGCCAGTTCTACTCCAACATGTCACATAAGCCTGCATCAGCCCTGAAGACCATTCCGCTCGTCTGGCCCTTTGCTGTCTGGGGACTGGACATGGTTGGTCCACTGAGAACAGGCAGGAGCGGTTTCACTCATGTGCTTGTGGCAGTCGACAAGTTTACCAAGTGGATCGAAGCTAAGCCCATCAAGAATCTTGATGCTTGCACTGCTATCAGTTTCGTCAGAGGGCTAACATTCAGATATGGAGTCCCGCATAGCATCATCACTAACAATGGGTCAAACTTTGATTCAGACAAGTTCAGAGCTTTCTGCGCCTCTCAAGGCACACGAGTCGACTATGCATCGGTCGCACATCCCCAGTCGAATGGACAGGCAGAGAGGGCAAATGGTCTGATTCTCAAAGGACTAAAGCCTCGATTGATGCGTGATCTCAAGCACGCGGCAGGTGCTTGGGTCGACGAGCTTCCGTCAGTTCTGTGGGGATTGAGGACCACCCCAAACCGGTCGACCGGAAGAACTCCATTCTTTCTGGTTTATGGAGCCGAGGCAGTTCTGCCGAGTGATCTTCTTCACAACGCACCCCGAGTCGAGCTTTATACCGAAGACGAAGCAGAACAAGCCCGGCAAGACGCAGTCGACCTCCTAGAAGAAGAGAGGGAGATGGCCATGATCAGATCGACCATTTATCAGCAGGACTTGCGTCGATTCCACGCCAGGAATGTAAAGAGTCGAGCCTTCCAAGAAGGAGATTTGGTCCTCCGAGTGGATCAGCAGAAACTACACAAGCTTGCCCCTACTTGGGAAGGCCCCTTCATCGTCACCAGAGTCCTCCACAATGGAGCGTATCACCTCTACAATGTTGATCGCCAGATCGACGAGCCGCGAGCTTGGAATGCGGAACTACACCGCCCCTTTTACACTTGAGTCCTCCCTTAGACGAGATGTAATAAGAAAAAAAATTTGCAGTTCATTTTTATCAAAGGCAAGATTGTTCCAATAATTGCTGTCACTTTTGTTTGCACACGAAATCCCCCAGTGGGTGACTTAGCCGCGAATCCGTTTCGCCTAAGTTTGAAAAATCCTACCGAGTGGAAAGCCAGACTTCCACTTGGAGGCTTAGCTGCAGCCCAGTGCTTGCCTAAGTGTTCAAAAATCCTACCGAGTGAGAGCAATCCTCCCACTCGGGGGCTTAGCTGCAGTCCAGTACTCGCCTAAGTTCTCCCACTTAGAGACTTAGCTGCAGTCAGGCACTCGCCTAAGTTTGAAAAAATCCTACCGAGTGGAGAGCAATCCTCCCACTCGGGGGCTTAGCTGCAGTCCAGTACTCGCCTAAGTTCTCCCACTTAGAGACTTAGCTGCAGTCAGGCACTCGCCTAAGTTTGAAAAAATCCTACCGAGTGGAGAGCAATCCTCCCACTCGGGGGCTTAGCTGCAGTCCAGTACTCGCCTAAGTTCTCCCACTTAGAGACTTAGCTGTAGTCAGGCACTCGCCTAAGTTTGAAAAAATCCTACCGAGTGGAGAGCAATCCTCCCACTCGGGGGCTTAGCTGCAGTCCAGTACTCGCCTAAGTTCTCCCACTTAGAGACTTAGCTGCAGTCAGGCACTCGCCTAAGTTTGAAAAAATCCTACCGAGTGGAGAGCAATCCTCCCACTCGGGGGCTTAGCTGCAGTCCAGTACTCGCCTAAGTTCTCCCACTTAGAGACTTAGCTGCAGTCAGGCACTCACCTAAGTTTGAAAAAATCCTACCGAGTGGAGAGCAAGCCTCCCACTCGGGGGCTTAGCTGCAGTCCAGTACTCGCCTAAGTTCTCCCACTTAGAGACTTAGCTGCAGTCAGGCGCTCGCCTAAGTTTGAAAAAATCCTACCGAGTGGAGAGCAATCCTCCCACTCAGGGGCTTAGCTGTAGCCCAGTGCTCGCCTAAGTGTTTAAAAAATCCTACCAAGTGGAGAGCAATCCTCCCACTCGGGGGCTTAGCTGCAGCCCAGTGCTCGCCTAAGTGTTTAAAAATCCTACCGAGTGGAGAGCCAGCCTCTCACTCGGGGGCTTAGTTGCAGCCCTGCGCTCGCCTAAGTGTTTAAAAATCCTACCGGGTGGAGAGCCAGACTCCCACTCGGGGGAGCTTAGCTGCAGCCCAGTGCTCACCTAAGTACAGGACACAACTCAATCCGCAAAAGAGTTACGCCACAAATACGAGGTTATTCCGAGTGAAGATCAAGTTCCACTCGACAGATCAAACCATGAAAATATCCAACGAAGAAATCAAGTTCGGATAAAACCTAAAGGTCCCAGACCTCAGATCAAAGGTACTCAAGCCCTCGGCTCGGCAGAGTTTAATGGTTACAAATCACTCGGCATCCTGAGGCAAATTTAAAGTGGAGCATGAAAGTTTTTCATTCCTCAGGAGGAGGACTGGAAGGGGCGACGAACTCGTCCAAGTCGATCCCGTCTGCAATACGGGTGGCAGCAGCGATGAAAGTCTCCATGAAGTCTTGAAAATTGTGCTTCCTGGTGTTGGCAACTTGGATGGCAGCCAACTTCTCTTCTCGCGCCTCCTTGCAATGGACACGGACCAGAGACAGAGCGACATCAGCACCACATCTGGCAGCAGATTTTTTCCATTCCGCCACTCGACCTGGGACTTCGTTCAGTCGAGTCATCAGAGACTCGAGGTCGTTTTGAAGCATCGTCCCGGGCCAGAGTGACGTGTCGACCCACGACATCACGACCTTCAGTCGAGCAAGATAATCAACAGCGCTGGTAACACGAGACTCCAGTTGGAGCACATTCATGGCAGCCTCATCCTTCACAAGAGAATTGGCGGGGTCCAAGCCTGGCTCCACTCGACTGGTTTCCTCTTCGAAGTTCTGGCAGAATTCTGCAAATGCGATTCAAGAGTCAGACAGTGGCTCTACACAGGCTTGGCAACTGCAAGATAGTCAGGGCAGAGTAATTAACTTCGAGCATGACGAACAGCTTCTTGGCGAGTTCACCGAGATAAGCTTCTAGATCGTTCTTCTTCCCCACCAGATCGCCTGCCTTGTCGCGCAGAGCCGCGTTGTCATTCTTCAGTCGGGTGACCTCTTGATTGGCTACCCCGAGAGCAGTTTTTAGCCAAGAGTTCTCCTGCTCAAGAGCTTCGACCGAAGCCATTTTCTCTTCAGCAAGCTTCGTCCTGCTCAGGGCCTCCTTCTGTGCTTCTACAAGATCTTGGTCCTTCTTCTTCAGAGCTTCCTCCAGTTTATCTGCGGCGTGTCGAGTGAAATCAACATCAAGAATGGACAAGGTAGAAAAATCACTCGTCAAGAATAGAGAACCCCACCAGCCATACCTTTTGCTTCTTCTTGCGCCTTCTTCAAGTTCTCTTGAGCAAGCTTCAAGTTTAGGTTGAGCTGGATCTGCTGGTTCTCCAACTCAGTATAGCGAGCTACAAGTTCACAGGATTTCTGCGAAAAGAAAAATCAATGAACAGACGTCCAAGATAAGTTGCTTCCGAGTAACTTAGAGACAATGATGGCGTTTCTAAGACTACAGCCGAATCAAAAACATTCGACAGTAGTCTCGGGGACTACACCCAGTGGGTGCACTCAGCGTGCCCCCACTGTAAAAAAAAGAGAAGAGAAAAAGTCGACTGCCTGCATTTGACCAGATACAGTTCCATTCGACATGGCCTGACCAGACCGAGTGAAGAAATACAGCTACAACAACACAATATAAAGACTACAGTCGACTGCCAGCAGTCCACCGTAGTCTCGGGGACTACACCTAGTGGGTGCACTTAGCGTGCCCCCACTTGTCCAAGAATTGGCAAACACACCCAGTGGGTGTACAGATATAAAGATCTTTGGAAAAAGGTTCTTCAAATAGCACATCGTAACAAGACCAAGAGATGAGTCGACTGACCTGGACATTACTCTGAAGAGCCGAGCTTGCGTCATAAGCTGCTTGGCTGGCCTCCCGAGCCACCTTCACTTACTCCATCATGATCCCCGCTTGGCATATAGCCTCTCTTGTAGCAGCCGCTTGGTCCTCAGGGGCAGGGTACGCGGCAAAAAGTGAAGACGGATCCGCAGTCGACGTCGAGGGCCGCACACTCGTCAGAGGAATGGCGAAAGTCACAGAAGCCCGAGTGGTGTCGCCACCATCCCAAGCTACGGCCTCAGACGCCGGAGCAGATTGGGGGGCCTTGTCAACCAACGCCCTCCTGTTCCTCCTCACTCTCAGCGGTTCATTGTCGTCGTCATCCGGGAGGTTGATAACATGAGGAGGAGCTACAAGGAAAACATTCAATCGACCAGAGTTGCCATAAATGTTCAGTCGACTCAAAACAGAACGTCAGTGATCGTACCAGGGTTGGAGGTGACAGCATCCTCCATCTCTTGGTCGTCGTCCTTGGCGGAGACCTCAGAAGTAGCAGCGCTGCAAGCCTCAAAGTCAGTCAGTTGGCTCAATGAATCGACCAAGGACCCGTCCACGGTCGACAAAGGAAAGCAAGTTTTGTTATTACCCAAAAATGGTAGGGACAGCCATCTTCATCTTGGGCAGAGCCTTGCGCGGCTTGGACGGCGTCACGCGTGGGTGCTTGGGAGCCTTCCCAGTCGGCGTCGGAGAAGAGGTCCGAGGGCGTTTCGACGACTGCCCAACAGGAGCAGTCGCCTTGCCACGTTCCCGTGCTGGATCATGCGTAAGTTTGGATTGCCTCTCCGGGCGGGGGGGGGGGGGGGGGGGGGGGGGTTCAGCCTCCTCTTCCTCCTCTTCGCTGGAGTCGACGTCGTCGCCTCCCTCTCCTTCACCGTTGGACTCCCACTCGCCTTGATCGTCTCCGCTCTCGCCTCCGCTCGCCTCCCCTTCCTTAGTTAGCTCCTGTGCCCCGTTGGGCGTCGAGTACATCTCGGTGGTCGCCTGGAAAACAACAAGACAAAAAGTCAATTGACTAGCTCAAAGAAGACCAATGAAGAAAATAAGATCTCAGTCGGAAGCATAAAGACTAACCTGGTCCACGTCGTATGAGTTGTCGAGTGGAATTACCCTCCTGGCTCCTCGGGGGTTGTCTTTGTTCCCCGTGATGCTCGACAGCCACCCCTCCAGCATCTCATCAGTGACCTCCTCCGGGTGGATCCGAGTGGTGTCGTCGAGACCCGAGTACAGCCACATCGGATGGTCACGAGCCTGGAGCGGTTGGATGCGCCTCCGGAGGAAGACCTCCAGCAGGTCCATACCAGTCACGCCCTCGCGGACGAGCTCAACCACTCGACCGGCTAGCACTTTGACTTGGGCTTTTTCTTCCGGCGTCACTTTCAGAGAAGCGGGTTTTTCAGCTTGGTCAAGAGAGAAAGGGGGAAGATCAGTCGACTGTCCTGGGGTCGCCTGGTCTCGACAGTAAAACCAGGTCGACTGCCAACCGCGGACCGACTCCGGGAAAGTGATGGAAGGAAAACAACTCTTTCCCCTCGTCTGGATCGTCAGGCCCCCACATAGCTGGACCACCTGCGTCCTCTCGTCACTCGACTTGGCCTTCTTAACCGACTGAGAGCGGCAGGTAAAGATATGCTTGAAGAGTCCCCAATGGGGGCGGCAACCCAAGAAACCCTCACACATGGAAATGAAAGCAGCGAGGTATACGATGGAGTTTGGAGTGAAGTGGTGGAGCTGCGCTCCGAAGAAGTTCAAGAAGCTCCGGAAAAAAGGATGCGGTGGCAGAGAAAACCCACGGTCGATATGGGTGGCTAGAAGCACGCTCTCACCGTCGCGGGGCTGCGGCTCGATCTCTCTCCCCGGGAGACGCGCAGCTTCGTGGGGAATGACTCCCCCCTCGACCATGTCATCGAGATCCTCTTGCCGGATCACCGACGGCATCCAATCCCCTTGGATCCAGCCCCGGGGCAGAGCAGACCTTGAGGAGGATCCGCCCCGAGCAGATCTCTTCCCTTTCCCCTGCACCACCGCCTTCTTCGCGCGCTCGAGAGCAGAGGTCTTGTCCTTCGCCATCGTCGCCGGCAAGTCTCGCACGGGCCTGTGGCGCTAGGGGGAGAGCAGAGGTGGCGGAGGGACTTGCGAAGGCAGAGAGGAAGAAGAAAGCGCACTGGTTAGAAACCCCGAGCCGGCGATTTATTAGAAGTCGCTCCCGAGTGGCTGACTGGTAGGCCCAGGCGATCCAGCCAAATCCCGCAGCAGACGCGCGCACGGTACGTGGCGAAAAAGGTGGTGCGGAAATCGAGGAGCTTCCGCTTTATCGCTTCCGATTACTGCGGCCGCTCCCGTCCCACGCGCTTCCCAAAATCCAAATCCCGCGACATCCGCGGGCTGCAGAACAACTTGCCAAAACAGAAGACCCTGCTCGCGCTGGCACTCGGTATGTCACAGGTAAAGAAATTCACTCGACGAAAGGCCTGGAATGGATCAAGGAGACTGAAAGAGGTTGATGATGTCGTTCGTAACGGTCGACCCAAAACGAGGCACTCAGGTAACCCAAAGAACCAGTCGGAAAGATCACCAACTCTTTCCCCACTCTAACCTCGATCCATTCGGGGGCTAATGATGAAGGTATGTACCTAGGGTAGGGGCACGGACCTGTCCAAAAGAGCCCTACCCAAGGACATCCCTAGAAGAAGTCATCTTTCAATCGACTTGAAAGTATCTCACTCGACCAAGAAGCTATCACTCGACCATGAAGCCAACCACTCGAATGGCCAGGAGACCTAAAATCACTCCGCAGGCAAACGGTCGGCTATTAAGTAGTCTTTATAGTCATTATAGCATTTTATTACCAGCGTTACCAGTAACGCCCCGCATTAATGTACATTGAACCCTTGGTAATGTGGGCTGGCCGCGGTCTTGGCGAACTCTATATAAGCCACCCCCACCTCGGTATCAAGGGTTCGCACCCCTGTTATTCACACGCCTATAATCCAATCGACCGCCTCCGGGCACCGAGACATAGGGTTGTTACTTCCTCCGCGAAGGGCCTGGACTCATACATCTTTGTGTGCTTACAACTTCCCAATAGCTGAGATCTAGCCTCTCCATACACACCCCCCTACATCACTGTCAGAGTTAGAACCACGACACGCATAACGAATCCGTCAAAAAGCATATTCGCGGAATATTTTTTTACGGGTCGGTTTTGCGGGGTCTGATCTGGCGCAGCTCGTTCCAACCCGGAAAATCTAAATTTGCACCTTAATTTGACCCATTATAATGCATTTCTTTGCTTTTTCAACAACATTGAATAGATAAGACATCACCAAATCTTTGCTAGAACAGCAAGACCAAAGAAAACAAGAACCACAAGTATACATTTTAGAAGATTTCCAACTTCCATAACTGCTCCCACTAGTTGGACTAATATCTTCTCCATGCATTCATTGTTAATCTACGGATTCTTGATTTTGCATTCTTCTTTCTTCATCTTTGGTTCGAAAGAAGTAGACGTTGCTTCCTCTCTAGTTGCACATGCAGCCGCATCATTGCCTTCGGTTCTTCTAAGGAGTGCGTCAACGTCTATTATGTTTCTTTCTATCAACAAATCAATGTATTCTCCTTCCCAAAATCAAAATGAGCATTCATCTTCCTACACACATGAGTGAGCATGTTCAAAATGAGCTACCACAATTGAACCAAATAATGAGCTATCAAAATGAGCTACCACAAGTGCACGTACCCCGTCGTTTTCGCATTTGAAGAACACCCATCTGGGGTGCTTCAGCGTGCCCGAAGTGAGCCGCACTTTCCGCGTGCAGTCGTCGCACTCTATGAGCGGCATCGGCAAGCCACAAAGACGCTGCGCAAGCGCCGAGCCCGGTGGACGGCCGGACGAATCCATGCCCGCAAACCTCCGGCGGTGGCGGGCGAGCAGTACCTGCATGCGGCGATGCGCCTTTGCCTGGGCTGCGGGAGAGGCTCCCCGACCACTCCATCGCTTGGGGCAGCAAACTGCGGCCGGAAAAGCCAAATCCCGCGGCCCGCGATGAAGTGCCGCAGATCTGCAAAATCCGGCGGGCCGCCAACACGGGGGGGGGGGGGGGGGGGGAAGGGAGGGGAGGCCTCGTGCGCGTGGCGGCCTTCCGGCGTGCTCCTGCCGGCTGCTTTCGCCGGAATCTTGGGCGGCGGCCGCCGGCGGTGCGAGGGAGGAGAGGAGGGGTGGTTGGTGGAAAAAAGCGCGGGATGAAATGTCCCTCCCCCCATCAACCGCTTCCGTTTATATGCAGGGCACCGCAGTCGCGAGGGGAAAACCCGCGTTTTCTCGGGTTGGGCTCGGTATTTTGCCGCGCCCCCTAAAATTTTTTGCGGGCCGAGGCAGGATGCGGTGTATGATCGGGTTGGTTTTTCCGCCCCGACCCGCATTTTGGCGGTTATTTTATGGGTCAGGGCGGGATGCGGGGTTTGCTAGAGTTGCTCTAAGGCAACAAAGGTGCAAAATAATCCTGATTAAATACTCAAGTGTCTGGTTGTATTGCCTTGCCTTTACGTCGAACCACTTCTTTTTTTGCTCTTACAGGAGGAGATTGAGAAGAAGCTTGCTGACAATGTTCATTGCATGGTGGATTCACTTGAAAACATTGAAAACATTACACATTCTGTAAGTTCCTTTCTTGAAATAGCTTTGCCTTGGTTGAAATGTGACTTTGCACCGGGGTGGACAACGTCCTCGACGCCAGGATCGTCAACGCCGACGGTGACCTCCTCGACAAGGTGGCCATGGGGCCGGAACCGTTCCGGGCCATCCAGGGTGGAGGCGGTTAGAGCTTCGGCGTCGTGGCGTCGTGGAAGCTGAAACTCTCCATTGTACCTCCGACGGTGACGGTGGTCAACACCGCCAGGGCCTTCGACAAGACCACCGCCGCCGTCCTCGCCAAATGGGAGGCGCTAACTCTCATGCCGTTCTTCCCGGACCTCACCATCCGTGCCGTGGTGCAGGGCAACAACACTGTCTTCCAAACCCTCTTCCTCGGCAGCTGCTCGCGGCTCGTGGGCAAGATGGACACGTTCTTCCCGGAGCTGGGTACGACGGCGGGCGACTGCAGGGAGATGAGCTGGGTGCGCGCCATGGCATTTATCAGCTTGAGAAGCACTGACATCAACATCCCCTCGGAGGGGATGCTGAACCGGACCAACAACCTGGGCACCTACGTCAAGAACAAGTCGGACTACACACGGTGCGCCATTGGCAGGGCGGGGTGTGAGAGCATCTACCAGGAGCACCTGTTGCAAAACGGCGTCCTAATGATGATCATGGAGCCACACGGCGGCGTGGTTGGCAGCGTCATCCCAGACTCCGTGACGCCGTACCCGTACCGCAGGGACATGCTCTACAACATCCAGTACGTCGCCTACTGGTGCTGCGTGGCCGACGGCAACGCGGTGGAGGCGGCCACCGGGTGGATCAACGGGTTGTACGGGTTCATGGAGCCGCTGGTGAGCAGCAACCCGAGGGAGGCCTTCATCAACTACTGTGACCTGGATATTGGGCAGAACGCGGTCGGTGACTACGACGTGACGACGTATGAGAGCGGGAGGGTTTGGTGGGTGAAATACTTCACGGGGAGCTTCCGGTGGCTGGCGACGGTGAAGGGGAAGGTGGATCCCGGCAACTACTTCAGGAACGAATAGAGCATCCTGCCGCTCCTAGCCATCTAGGCTTTCCTGCAACGAGTGAACTTCTCAAAAGAAAAAAATAAATAAAATGGTAAGGGGTGAAGGCTCAAGAGTGTGGATTGATGTGTACACCAGCGAACATGCATGAATGCGTGCATGGGCGTCACATTGTCTTTGTCAAGGAATAAAGATTTGGAACTATTATGGATGAAAAAGATGTATAAGTCGATTTTGTCCTAGGCGTTGGATTGAAAATCAAAGGCCAGGCACCCTTCCCCTCGAACCCAACCCCTTCGTCATGTTCATCATATCTTCTTCCACCCTGAACCTCCTACCTGCAAAGACTGAATAGCCCGCTACCATCACCGGAGGCTATTGGGCACCGTCTTGCGCTACCTTCACCCTACCGTCGTCGCTCGGGCCGCTCCTCTAACTCCCCAACTCTTGCATTGGCAATCACCCCATCCCCCCGACCCACACTCGAACATGTAAAGCCTCCGCCTCATCTCCCCTTGTGATACTGCAGCAAGCGGTGTCATCTCATGGTCGTTCCTTACGAGGCCTTGTCGGGGACACCGCACCAGGCAACATTGCCCATGGGTCGGCCTCGGGGCTCCGCGAGCGCCTTCGCTTCTCCACAAAATCAATTTCTGATTACCTTTGATCTGGTTTCAGATTGTAAATTGTCCCCACCTATTTCCCCCAGGGTTACCCTGGGTATCAAACCCATGGCAAATTCTGCTAATAGGTAGGAATTCAAGCAAGCTATCATTGTCGCTAAGAGTTCTCAATTTTTTGGACCGACTATCACAAGTTGTATGGAGATATCAATATAATGGAAATAGGCATGGATATGAGGACTTTACTTACAACCTTATACTTGCACTTTGGATCTTGTCATGATTTCCAACATAGTCCTGGTAGACACCGTTATGATGCGTTCTCAATGTGTAGATGTGGGGTATGCGTCCAAATAACGTCACGATCGATCAACAACCCACATCATGAGTTTATTGTCCAACCAAGACCCTTACCGTTGTCAATGCTAAATCTGACATATCTCGAGGTAGGGGTCCTAAGCTAGGCAGCTTGGAGCGATGATAACATAGACATAGGATTTCACCCAGGTCTGGGCTCTCTCGAAGAGATAATACCCTATGTCTTGCTTTTCATTGTATTGATATGAGAGATAGTACAGAGTACATGTATCTATCACGAGATTGTTGATCTAAGTTGTAATGTCATGCAAGTTCTATTGACTAGCCTGGCCTCGGTTTATATAATATACCGGAGGCCTAGGATAACATGAGTCCTTGTCTTGTGCGCCAAGTCTTGTGGAGTCTTCCTTATACACATTATGGGCTGCCCGAAGTGGCCCATTAGTGAGCCGCCATGGGGTTCCTCGACCCGACCCACTTGGACAGGAGACGACGTGGTGAGTACCCCCTAGAACAGGAAACCAACAGCAGCCCCATGAACCGGTCTTCAAGTTGCGGAAGCTCCTCGTTTCTTCCGAAATGTTCTTCATCTTCGGTCATCGGTCTCGAAAGCTGGTTCAACAAATATTACCATCTCCGATCTTGAGGATCGCCGAGGTGTATCGTAAGAGTTCACACGTCGGGTATCTGAGGAGTTCACACGCCGGGCATCCGAGGAGTCCCTTTAAGTTCCCAACCTTTATAAATGCCTTATTATTTTTATGCCACACCTCGGGGTTTGAAGTTTTTCATGTGCCGCGGTGTCCTCTTGCAGCTGAGCTCCAATGACGGGCTGCATCCGAGGTGTCTTTTGCATCCGAGCTCCCAACGCCGGTCGGCATTCAAGGTGTCATAGATTACCTTGGTCAGGAAAAGGCTGATTTAATTTCTTGCATTGAATCGTCAATGCAGGATCCCCCGAATCACTGGTCCTGATCAGGATCGATGTACCCCTTGAATGACTTTTAAATCAGAAGCGCGAAACCCAGTAGCCCCCGAGCCTTAATTTGGGCACGGGTGGCCGAATTAAGGATCGACATGTGTTTGACACAAAATTTTGTTACATTTGAGACGGACTTCTCGACAAGAGAATAAAGATCTCTTAAATAAGCTGGAGCTATTGAAAGCCAAGCTTGCCGAGTCGCAGGAAGAAGTGGGCAAAATCAAGAAAATCGCTTGCGAGGCATATGGTAAGTTTAATACTTGACCCATGCCGAGCGCTGCTACCTCTTGAGCACTGCGTTGGATTTCCCCGAAGAGGAATGGATGATGCAGCAAAGTAGCGTAAGTATTTCCCTCAGTTTTTGAGAACCAAGGTATCAATACAGTTGGAGGCTACGCGTGAGTCCCTTGTACCTACACAAAAACAATAGCTCAACGCAACCAACGCGCTTAGGGGTTGTCAATCCCTTCACGGTCACTTACGAAAGTGAGACCTGATAGAGATGATAAATAATATTTTTGGTATTTCTGGTATAAAGATGCAAAGTAAAAAGTAAAAGCAATAATAAAGTGATGGAGATTGATATGATGAGAAAGAGACCCGGGGGCCATAGGTTTCACTAGTGGATTCTCTCAAGAGCATAAGTATTCTACGGTGGGTGAACAAATTACTGTTGAGCAATTGACAGAATTGAGCATAGTTATGAGAATATCTAGGTATGATCATGTATATAGGCATCACATCCGAGACAAGTAGACCGACTCCTGCCTGCATCTACTACTATTACTCCACTCATCGACCGCTATCCAGCATGCATCTAGAGTATGAAGTTAAAAACAGAGTAACGCCTTAAGCAAGATGACATGATGTAGAGGGATAGTTTCATGCAATATGATAAAAACCCCATCTTGTTATCCTCGATGGCAACGATACAATACGTGCCTTGCTGCCCCTTCTGTCACTGGGAAAGGACACCGCAAGATTGAACCCAAAGCTAAGCACTTCTCCCATGGCAAGAACAACCAATCTAGTAGGCCAAACCAAACTGATAATTCGAAGAGACTTGCAAAGATAACCAATCATACATAAAAGAATTCAGAGAAGATTCAAATATTATTCATAGATAGACTTGATCATAAACCCACAATTCATCGGTCTCAACAAACACACCACAAAAAGAAGATTACATAGAATAGATCTCCACGAGAGGGGGAGAACATTGTATTGAGATCCAAAAAGAGAGAAGAAGCCATCTAGCTACTAACTATGGGCCCGTAGGTCTGAAGTAAACTACTCACACTTCATCGGAGAGGCTTGGATGATGATGTAGAAGCCCTCCGTGATCGATGCCCCCTCCGGCGGAGCTCTGGAACAGGCCCCAAGATGGGATCTCGTGGATACAAAAAGTTGCGGCGGTGGAATTAGGTTTTTGGTTCCGTATCTGATCATTTGGGGGTACGTGGATATATATATATATATATATATATATATATATATATATATATATATATATATATATATATAGGAGGAAGAAGTACTTCGGTGGAGCTTCGAGGGGCCCACGAGGCAGGGGCGCGCCCTCCACCCTCGTGATCGCCTCGTGGCTTTCTTGACGGAGGGTCCAAGTCTCCCGGATCTTATCTGATGAGAAAATCACGTTTCCAAAGGTTTCATTCCGTTTGGACTCCGTTTGACACTCCTTTTCTTCGAAACCCTAAAACAATAAAAAAACAGCAATTCTGGGCTGGGCCTCCGGTTAGTAGGTTAGTCCCAAAAATAATATAAAAGTAGATAATAAAGCCCAATAATGTCTAAAACAGTAGATAATATAGCATGGAGCAATCAAAAATTATAGATACGTTGAAGACGTATCAAGCGCCCAGGTGTTCGCGGTGCTGGACCTTGCGAGGTCGCGCGCCGTGCGCGTCCATCCCGGGGAGGCCTCCACGTGGGTGGACTAGGGGGTGACGTTAGGCGAGCTCTACTACGTCGTTGGCACGACCAGCCCCATGCTTGCATTCCTGTGCGGCGTTTGCCCGACGGTCAGCGTCGAAGGGTACCTCAACGGATGAGGCATCGGCCTAATGATGCGCAAGTTTGGCACTGGGGCGAACAATGTTCTCGATGCCAGGACCATCAACGCTAACGGTGACCTCCTCGACAAGGCAGCCATGGGGCCGGATGGAGGCGTTGAGAGCCTCGGCGTGGTGGTGTCGTGGAAGCTGAAGCTCTCCGTTGTGCGTCAGACGGTGACGGTGGTCAACATCACCAGGACCTTCAATAGGACCACCGTCATCGTCCTTGCTAAATGGGTGACGTTCACGCTCAGGCCGTTCCTCCCGGGCCTCACCATCCATGCCATGGTGTTGGGCAACAACACGTTCTTCCAGACCCTCTTCCTCGGCAGCTGCTCGCGGCTCATGGGCAAGATGGATGCGTTCTTCCCGGAGCTCGGCATGACGGCGGCCGACTGCAGGGAGATGAGCTGGGTGTGCACCATGGCGTTCATCGGCCTGAGGAGCATCGACATCAACATCCCCCCGGATGGGATGCTGAACCGGACCAACAACCTGAGCGCCAACGTGAAGAACAAGTCAGACTACATGCGGTGTGCCGTGGGCAAGGCGGGTTGGGAGAGCATCTACCGGGATCACCTTATGCGGAACAGCGCCCTGATGATGATCATGGAGCCGCACGACGGCATGGTTGGCTACGTTATCTCGAACTCCGCCACGCCATACCCGCACCGCAACAATGTGTTGGAAATATGCCCTAGAGGCAATAATAAATTGGTTATTATTATTATATTTCCTTGTTCATGATAATCGTTTATTATCCATGCTATAATTGTATTGATAGGAAACTCAGATACATGTGTGGATACATAGACAACACCATGTCCCTAGTAAGCCTCTAGTTGACTAGCTCGTTGATCAATAGATGGTTACGGTTTCCTGACCATGGACATTGGATGTCGTTGATAACGGGATCACATCATTAGGAGAATGATGTGATGGACAAGACCCAATCCTAAGCATAGCACTAGATCGTGTAGTTCGTATGCTAAAGCTTTTCTAATGTCAAGTATCATTTCCTTAGACCATGAGATTGTGCAACTCCCGGATACCGTAGGAATGCTTTGGGTGTGCCAAACGTCACAACGTAACTGGGTGACTATAAAGGTGCACTACAGGTATCTCCGAAAGTGTCTGTTGGGTTGGCACGAATCGAGACTGGGATTTGTCACTCCGTGTAAGCAGAGAGGTATCTCTGGGCCCACTCGGTAGGACATCATCATAATGTGCACAATGTGATCAAGGAGTTGATCACGGGATGATGTGTTACGGAACGAGTAAAGAGACTTGCCTGTAACGAGATTGAACAAGGTATCGGGATACCGACGATCGAATCTCGGGCAAGTGCAATACCTCTAGACAAAGGGAATTGCATACGGGATTGATTAAGTCCTTGACATCGTGGTTCATCTGATGAGATCATCGTGGAACATGTGGGAGCCAACATGGGTATCCAGATCCCGCTGTTGGTTATTGATCGGAGAACGTCTTGGTCATGTCTGCATGTCTCCCGAACCCGTAGGGTCTACACACTTAAGGTTCGATGACGCTAGGGTTATAAAGGAAGTTTGTATGTGGTTACCGAATGTTGTTCGGAGTCCCGGATGAGATCCTGGACGTCACGAGGAGTTCCGGAATGGTCCGGAGGTAAAGATTTATATATGGGAAGTCCTGTTTTGGACACCGGAAAAGTTTCGGGGTTTATCGGTAATGTACCGGGACTACCGGGAGGGTCCCGGGGGTCCACCAAGCGGGGCCACCAACCCCGGAGGCTTGCATGGGCCAAGAGTGGTGAGGGACCAGCCCCTTAGTGGGCTGGTGCGCCTCCCATAAGGGCCCATGGCGCCTAAGAGGTGGAAAGGGGGCAAACCCTAGGGGATATGGGCCTTAGGGCCCATATTGGTGCGCCTCCCTCTCCTCTTCCCCTCTTGGCCGCCACCTTTGATCCCCATCTAGGGCTGCCCCCCCTAGGGGTGGGAACCCTAGAGGGGGCGCAGCCCCTCCCCTTCCCTATATATATGAGGCCTAGGGCTGCCCATAAGACACGCGATTCAATCTCTCTTGGTGCAGCCCTGCGTCTCTTCTTCCTCCTCTTCTGTGGTGCTTGGCGAAGCCCTGCAGGATTGCCACGCTCCTCCACCACCACCACGCCGTTGTGCTGCTGCTGGATGGAGTCTTCCTCAACCTCTCCCTCTCTCCTTGCTGGATCAAGGCGTGGGAGACGTCACCGGGCTGTACGTGTGTTGAACGCGGAGGTGCCGTGCGTTCGGCACTTGGTCATCGGTGATTTGAATCACGACGAGTACGACTCCATCAACCCCATTCACTTGAATGCTTCCGCTTAGCGATCTACAAGGGTATGTAGATGCACTCTCCTTCCCCTCGTTGCTAGTCTCTCCATAGATAGATCTTGGTGACACGTAGGAAAATTTTGAATTTCGGCTACGTTCCCCAACAGTGGCATCATGAGCTAGGTCTATTGCGTAGATTCTATGCACGAGTAGAACACAAAGTAGTTGTGGGCGTTGATTTTGTTCAATATGCTTGCCGTTACTAGTCTTATCTTGATTCGGCAGCATCGTGGAATGAAGCGGCCCGGACCAACCTTACACGTACTCTTACGTGAGACCGGTTCCACCGACTGACATGCACTAGTTGCATAAGGTGGCTGGCGGGTGTCTGTCTCTCCCACTTTAGTCGGATCGGATTCGATGAAAAGGGTCCTTATGAAGGGTAAATAGAAATTGGCATATCACGTTGTGGTCTTTGCGTAGGTAAGAAACGTTCTTGCTAGAAACCCATAGCAGCCACGTAAAACATGCAAACAACAATTAGAGGACGTCTAACTTGTTTTTGTAGGGTATGTTATGTGATGTGATATGGCCAAAGGATGTGATGAATGATATATGTGATGTATGAGATGATCATGTTCTTGTAATAGGAATCACGACTTGCATGTCGATGAGTATGACAACCGGCAGGAGCCATAGGAGTTGTCTTAATTTATTTATGACCTGCGTGTCAACATAAACGTCATGTAATTACTTTACTTTATTGCTAAATGTTAGCTGTAGTAGTAGAAGTAATAGTTGGCGAGACAACTTAATGAAGACACGATGATGGAGATCATGATGATGGAGATCATGGTGTCATGCCGGTGACGATGATGATCATGGAGCCCCGAAGATGGAGATCAAAAGGAGCAAAGTGATGATGGCCATATCATGTCACTATTTGATTGCATGTGATGTTTATCATGTTTATACATCTTATTTGCTTAGAACGACGGTAATAAATAAGATGATCCCTTACAACAATTTCAAGAAGTGTTCTCCCCTAACTATGCACCGTTGCGACAGTTCGTGTTTCGAAGCACCACGTGATGATCGGGTGTTAGATTCTAACGTTCACATACAACGAGTGTAAGACAGATTTACACACGCGAAACACTTAGGGTTAACTTGACGAGCCTAGCATGTACAGACATGGCCTCGGAACACAGAAGACCGAAAGGTCGAGCATGAGTCGTATAGAAGATACGATCAACATGAAGATGTTCACCGACGTTGACTAGTCCGTCTCACGTGATGATCGGACACGGGCTAGTTGACTCGGATCATGTAATCACTTAGATGACTAGAGGGATGTCTATCTGAGTGGGAGTTCATAAGATGAACTTAATTATCCTGAACATAGTCAAAAGGATTTTACAAATTATGTCGTAGCTCGCGCTTTAGTTCTACTGTTTAGATATGTTCCTAGAGAAAAAATTAGTTGAAAGTTGATAGTAGCAATTATGCGGACTAGGTCCGTAAACTGAGGATTGTCCTCATTGCTTCATAGAAGGCTTATGTCCTTAATGCACCGCTCAGTGTGCTGAACCTCGAATGTCGTCTGTAGATGTTGCGAACATCTGACATACACGTTTTGATAACTACGTGATAGTTCAGTTAAATGGTTTAGAGTTGAGGCACCGAAGACGTTTTTTGAAACGTCGTGAAACATATGAGATGTTTCGAGGGCTGAAATTGGGATTTCAGGCTCGTGCCCACGTCAAGAGGTATAGGACCTCCGACGATTTTCTTAGCCTACATACTAAGGGAGAAAAGCTCAATTGTTGAGCTTGTGCTCAGATTGTCTGAGTACAACGATCATTTGAATCGAGTGGGAGTTGATCTTCCAGATGAGATAGTGATGTTTCTCCGAAGTCATTACCACCAAGCTGCTAGAGCTTCGTGATGAACTATAATATATCAGGGACATATATGATGATCCTTGAGATATTCGCGATGTTTGACACCACAAAGTAGAAATCAAGAAGGAGCATCAATTGTTGATGGTTGGTGAAACCACTAGTTTCAAGAAGGGCAAGGGCAAGAAGGGATACTTCATGAAACGGCAATTCAGCTGCTGCTCTAGTGAAGAAACCCAAGGTTGAACCCAAACCCGAGACTAAGTGCTTCTGTAATAAGGGGAACAGCCACTAGAGCGGAATTACCCTAGATACTTGGTAGATTAGAAGGCTGGCAAGGTCGATAGCAGTATATTAGATATACATTGTGTTGATGTGTACTTTACTCGTACTCCTAGTAGCACCAGGGTATTAGATACCGGTTCGGTTGCTAAGTGTTAGTAACTCGAAATAAAAGCTACGGAATAAACGGAGACTAGCTAAAGGTGAGCTAACGACATGTGTTGGAAGTGTTTCCAATGTTGATATGGTCAAGCATCGTACGCTCCCTCTACCATCGAGATTGGTGTTTGCGTTGAGCATATACATGATTGGATTATGTCTATTGCAATACGGTTATTCATTTAAGGAGAATAATAGTTACTCTGTTTATTTGAATAATACCTTCAATGGTCTTACACCTAAAATGAATGGTTTATTGAATCTCGATCGTAGTGATACACATGTTCATGCCAAAAGATAGTAATGACAGTACCACCTACTTGTGGCACTGCCACGTAAGTCATATCGGTATAAAACGCATGAAGAAGCTCCATGTTGATGGATCTTTGGACTCACTCATTTTTGAAAAGTTTGAGACATGCAAACCGTGTCTATTGGTGTATATGCATGAAGAAACTCCATGCAGATGGATCGTTTGGACTCACTTGATTTTGAATCACTTGAGACATGCAAATCATACCACATGGGCAAGATGACTAAAAGCCTTGGTTTCAGTAAAATGGAACTAGAAAGCAACTTGCTGGAAGTAATACATTTTGATGTGTGCAGTCCAATAAGTGCTGAGGCGTGTAGTGGATATCGTTATGGTTTTACTTCACAGATGATTTGAGTAGATGTTGAGAATATTTACTTGATGAATCACGAGTCTGAATTATTGAAAGGTTCAAGTAATTTCAGGGTGAAGTTGAAAGATCGTCGTGACAAGAGGATAAAATATCTATGATATGATCATAGAGATGAATATCTGAATTACGAGTTTGGCACAGAATTAAGACATTGTGGAAATTGTTTCACAACCGATACAGCCTGGAACACCATAGTGTGATGGTGTGTCCGAACATCATAACTGCACCCTATTGGATATGATGCATACCATGATGTCTCTTATCGAATTACCACAATAGTTTATGGGTTAGGCATTGGAGACAACCACATTCACTTTAAATAGGGCACCACGTAATTCCGATGAGATGACACCGTATGAACTATGGTTTAGAGAAACCTAAGCTGTCATTTCTTAAAGGTTTGGGGCTGCGATGCTTATGTGAAAAAGTTTCAGGCTGATAAGCTCGAACCCAAAGCGGATAAATGCATCTTCATAGGACACCCAAAACAGTTGGGTATACCTTCTGTCTCAGATCCGAAAGCAATAAGGGATTGTTTCTAGAATCGGCTCCTTTCTCGAGGAAAAGTTTCTCTCGAAACAATTGAGTGGGAGGATGGTGGAGACTTGATGATCGGATCAAGTCACTCCCAAACCTCGTCGGATGACAAGGATGCGTACTACTTCAGAGTGGTACATAATCCTGTCTTGGAAGTCATGTTGCTAGACAACAATGAACCTACGAGCTATGGAGAAGCGATGGTGGGCCCGGATTCCGATAAATGGCTCGAGGCCATAAAATCCGAGAGAGGATCCATGTATGGAAACAAAGTGTAGACTTTGACAGAACAGCTCGATGGTCGTGAGGCTGTTGAGTATAGATGGATTTTAAAGGAAGACGGACAATGATGGTAAATGTCATCATTAAGAAAGCTCGACTTGTCGTTAGAAGTTTCCCGACAAGTTCAAGGAGTTGACTACGATGAGACTTTCTCACTCGTAGTGATGCTAAGAGTCTGTTGGAATTATATTAGCGATTACTGCATAATTTATGAAATCTTGCAGATAGGATGTCAAAAACCATTGTTTCCTCGACGATTTTCTTGAGGAAAAGTTGTATGTGATACAACCGGAAGTTTTTGTCAATCCTGAAATATGCTAATAAGTATGCAAAGCTCCAGCAATCCTTCTAAGGACTGGAGTAAGCATCTCGGAGTTGGAATGTGTGCTTTGATGAGATGATCAAAGATTTTGGTGTATACAAAGTCTATGAGAAACTTGTATTTCCAAAGAAGTGAGTGGGAGCACTATAGAATTTCTGATGAGTATTTGTTGTTGACATATTGTTGATCAGAAATGACGTAGAATTTCTGGAAAGCACATAGGGTTATTTGGAAAGTGTTTTTCGATGGAAAGCTTGGATTAAGCTACTTGAACATTGAGCATCAAGATCTATAAGGATAGATCAAAACGCTTAATGGTACTTTCAAATGAGCACATACCTTGACATGATCTTGAAGGTGTTCAAGATGGATCAGTCAAAGAAGGAGTTCTTGCCTGAGTTGTAAGGTATGAAGTTAAGACTTAAAGCTCGACCACGGCAGAATAGAGAGAAAGGACGAAGGTCGTCCCCTATGCTTAAGACGTAGGCTCTACAGTATGCTGTGTACCGCACCTGAAGTGTGCCTTGCCATGAGGGGTACAAGAGTGATCCAAGGACAGCGGTCAAAGTTATCCTTAGTAACTAGTGGACTAAGGAATTTTTCTCGATTATGGAGGTGGTAAAAGAGTTCGTCGTAAAGGGTTACGTCGATGCAAGCTTAACACCTATCCGGATAGCTCTGAGTAGAGATACTGGATACGTATAATGGAGCAACAATTTAGAATAGCTCCAAGTAGAACAGTTATTTGGAATAGCTCCAAATAGAACGTGGTAGCTACATCCAGGAGATGACATAGAGATTTGTAAAGCACACACGGATCTAAAAGGTTCAGACCCATTGACTAAAACCTCTCTCACAAGCAGCATGATCAAACCTAGAACTCATTGAGTGTTAATCACATAGTGATGTGAACTAGACTACTGACTCTAGTAAACTCTTGGGTGTTAGTCACATGGCGATGTGACCTGTGAGTGTTAATCACATGGCGATGTGAACTAGATTATTGACTCTAGTACAAGTGGGAGACTGTTGGAAATATGCCCTAGAGGCAATAATAAATTGGTTATTATTATTATATTTCCTTGTTCATGATAATCGTTTATTATCCATGCTATAATTGTATTGATAGGAAACTCAGATACATGTGTGGATACATAGACAACACCATGTCCCTAGTAAGCCTCTAGTTGACTAGCTCGTTGATCAATAGATGGTTACGGTTTCCTGACCATGGACATTGGATGTCGTTGATAACGGGATCACATCATTAGGAGAATGATGTGATGGACAAGACCCAATCCTAAGCATAGCACTAGATCGTGTAGTTCGTATGCTAAAGCTTTTCTAATGTCAAGTATCATTTCCTTAGACCATGAGATTGTGCAACTCCTGGATACCGTAGGAATGCTTTGGGTGTGCCAAACGTCACAACGTAACTGGGTGACTATAAAGGTGCACTACAGGTATCTCCGAAAGTGTCTGTTGGGTTGGCACGAATCGAGACTGGGATTTTTCACTCCGTGTAAGCGGAGAGGTATCTCTGGGCCCACTCGGTAGGACATCATCATAATGTGCACAATGTGATCAAGGAGTTGATCACGGGATGATGTGTTACGGAACGAGTAAAGAGACTTGCCGGTAACGAAATTGAACAAGGTATCGGGATACCGACGATCGAATCTCGGGCAAGTGCAATACCGCTAGACAAAGGGAATTGCATACGGGATTGATTAAGTCCTTGACATCATGGTTCATCCGATGAGATCATCGTGGAACATGTGGGAGCCAACATGGGTATCCAGATCCCGCTGTTGGTTATTGACCGGAGAACGTCTCGGTCATGTCTGCATGTCTCCCGAACCCGTAGGGTCTACACACTTAAGGTTCGATGACGCTAGGGTTATAAAGGAAGTTTGTATGTGGTTACCAAATGTTGTTCGGAGTCCCGGATGAGATCCCGGACGTCACGAGGAGTTCCAGAATGGTCCGGAGGTAAAGATTTATATATGGGAAGTCCTGTTTTGGACACCGAAAAAGTTTCGGGGTTTATCGGTAATGTACCGGGACCACCGGGAGGGTCCCGGGGGTCCACCAAGTGGGGCCACCAACCCCGGAGGCTTGCATGGGCCAAGAGTGGTGAGGGACCAGCCCCTTAGTGGGCTGGTGCACCTCCCATAAGGGCCCATGGCGCCTAAGAGGTGGAAAGGGGGCAAACCCTAGGGGATATGGGCCTTAGGGCCCATATTGGTGCGCCTCCCTCTCCTCTTCCCCTCTTGGCTGCCACCTTTGATCCCCATCTAGGGCTGCCGCCCCCCTAGGGGTGGGAACCCTAGAGGGGGCGCAGCCCCTCACCTTCCCTATATATATGAGGCCTAGGGCTGCCCATAAGACACGCGATTCAATCTCTCTTGGTGCAGCCCTGCGTCTCTTCTTCCTCCTCTTCTGTGGTGCTTGGCGAAGCCCTGTAGGATTGCCATGCTCCTCCACCACCACCACGCCGTTGTGCTGCTGCTGGATGGAGTCTTCCTCAACCTCTCCCTCTCTCCTTGCTGGATCAAGGCGTGGGAGACGTCACCGGGCTGTACGTGTGTTGAACACGGAGGTGCCGTGCGTTCGGCACTTGGTCATCGGTGATTTGAATCACGACGAGTACGACTCCATCAACCCCGTTCACTTGAACGCTTCCGCTTAGCGATCTACAAGGGTATGTAGATGCACTCTCCTTCCCCTCGTTGCTAGTCTCTCCATAGATAGATCTTGGTGACACGTAGGAAAATTTTGAATTTCTGCTACGTTCCCCAACACAATGTTCTCTACAACATATAGTACGTGTCCTTCTGGTGCTGCGCGTCGACGACGGTGCGGCGGAGGCGGCCACCGGGTGGATCAATGACCTATACGGGTTCATGGAGCCGCTGGTGAGCAGCAACCCGAGGGAGGCCTTCGTCAATTACCACGACCTGGACATCGGGCAGAGCGCGATGGGCGACGACGGCGTGATGACATATCAGAGAGGGAGGGTTTGGGGGCGGAGTACTTCATGGGGAACTGTTAGACTAATTACCGAGATTATTCAACTGCTAATCGGATCGTATCTAATATACATGAACACAATTTAATCTGATGCGAAAATTAAGAGCAGTAGATTGATTATAGCTCCGTTTGGTGATGCCATCTTAGGTCTAGAGAGGACGAAGAACTCGGCAACGTCTCCAGCACCTCGCCGGAGTAATGGAAAGTCTTCACGTCAAAGAGCCGTGCTCTCCTGATTGGAAAAGGAGTGATTTTCGGAGTAGACGATGGCTAATGTGATGGACTTATTCGTACGTGCAAATCTGCTCCTTATATATAATGCATTGGCTTTGACCGTGGGACCTGAACCATATTAGCGTTAATTCAGCCCCCCAATCACGGGCATGAT
The DNA here is from genome assembly GCA_034509565.1 of Triticum monococcum. NCBI lineage: Eukaryota > Viridiplantae > Streptophyta > Magnoliopsida > Poales > Poaceae > Triticum > Triticum monococcum. The sequence continues at coordinate 87,257,188 of CM067843.1, forward strand.
TTGTTAATTGCCATTTAATTGATATTAATCCTAAAATTAATTAATGGGTCAACAGTAATTTATGGTAATTAACCTTTTTGACCATTTGATCACATAATAATTCCAACATTCTCCCACTTGATCGAATGGTTAACATCATCAGTCCATACTTCGACAAAAGAATCATACCAAGGTAATGTATTCACAGTAATCAAAGAGTTATTACTGAAACCCCATTATCTATAGCATAATACTCCGTCTCAACACGGATAATTATTCATGGTTGGGAGTTTGTATGTGCATGCAGGCATACTCCCTACTTATGGTCCTAGTAGTTTGTTTCTTTATTAATCATCATGTGCACTTATTTAGCGAAACAAACTTTCTTATTGTCCAAATAAAATTTGAGATCTCATTTATACAATTATCCCAACAATTAGAGGCCTTGAGTTATACTTATGCTAGCAAAATTAATGGTAAGCCTTTAGTTTGGGGATCAGCTATCATGCACTTAGTACATATATGCTGAGTTTAATATTTGTTCTTGGACAATATCTTTCACAACATGATACTCACTTAATTGTTGTTACTCATGAACTAATGTGCAGATTTCTTATCGCACAAAAATATTAGTTATGTAGTGTACCAATCTAAGTCCGGATAAAATTATTCAGCCACAAGGCTTGCCTGGTTGTATTGCAACATAGCTAAAATTCAAAGTTGCTTTGTTGTCACCTTAGACAGTAGGCTTAGTAGTGGAAAACTAATTTTATATGTATTGTACAATAAAGTACGAACGTGATATACTAGGTTCCACTCATCTTAGCGTACATGCAATTTCCCTTCTTATTTCCTATATGAACCCATCAATTTTAATTTTCCATTGCCCTTTTGTATATAGCTCCCACTGATGCAAACATTCTATAAAGAATTAGAGTGTTTAACACCGGTGAATATTGGGCAACATTAACAAACAAACAAAAAAAACATTGTTCTTCTGGAAAAAGGGTCAATGCGAATACTTATGTGTGAAGGTAATGAAAGAGTAAAACACTTATAAGTGCTAGGAACTGGACCGCATTTTTTTATGCGTACTAATTCCATATCCCGAGTACTATGGAAAACTCCTGTATCAGTTGTCTTTGCTTATTTCCCTCAATGTAACTAATAGTATAACCTAAATCAGATAAGCCAAGAAGATGAAAGGAATGTGTCTCTTACTTAATGAGAGTGTTCATTTCTCCCCTTCGAAATATGTCTTAAATGACAGTATCATCATTTCGATGAGCACTCGTAATACACATTCAAGGATTCACAAGAGACATCACAACGAGAACTATCATGACAACTCCTAATAACACTTTTTTTAAATCCATCATCTAATAGAGGAACAAAATAAGGTCCCTCTTTATGCTAGGAACATAACAATATTATTAGGATGGAGGATGAACAAATCTTCAACGCTTAAGCATAAATCCAAATGCTTGAACATCAGCCCAACTGGAAAAATCTAAGACTTGGATCCATCCTTTTGGAGTGTCCTCACAGAATGGAATCCCTGAAATGAGTTTGAAGTGTGCAAGTGGCACCTGAGTCAACTCACAATTATTTATGGGAAGATAAGTAAACCAATGATTCAGGAATTTAAGGAATTTTCATTACCCTTATTAGCAAGCCTTTGAGCCAAATCTTTCATAACATGCCCATGAGATGTTCTTCTTCTTGAACACACATATGTATGAGCTCACTCATGGTCCACTTCTCCGTACGTGTGTTATAATTGATCCTAAATGGACCATACTCCACAGGAAGGGAATTCATAATGAAGTCTACCAAAAGGCCCTCAGAAATCTCAATGCACATGCCCTCTAATTTCGCGGCCATATCATTCATAGTTATGATATGCCTTCTAATGCCGCTTACACCATCATACTTAGTGGTGAGAATTTCCATGATCAGCGTGCTAGCATGTGCTTTTGAGGAGTTTTTGAATTGCTCCTCCACTAATGCCAGGTAAGTTTCAGCACACACAAAGTCAGGAATTGCTCCCCTGATCCCATGATTTATTGTGCTTTTCATGAGCTTGATAGCCATGCGGTTGGAGCGCTCCCATTTCTCCATATTAGCCTCATAAACCTTACTTTTCTCAAGAAGGCTTTCATCATCAGAAGGCGGAGGAATAGGAGCCTTTTCTCTAAGTGCACAGTCAAGGTCCATGATCACAAGGGCATTCAGAATATGCTCCTTCCAGGAAGGAAAATTAGTTTCATTGAGATGTTCAATTCCACTGATGTGCCCGGAAATAACTGATGGGTCCAAAGCTGAATAAAACATAAATAACATGGATATTAAACATTATGAAAATATCCATATATAAGGAAACTTAATGCATGATATTAATCCTACGTTGGTCTGATTAATAACATGGCAAATTTAATTAAATCCTTATTCGCAACACCGTTGGGCAGTAACGAAAAGGAACAAAATGTAATATCTTTATTGGAAAATTAATTATAGTAATCATGATAATAATCAACTTTGGTCAGAATATAATCATGCGTCATAAAAATTAATCATTGTAATTATCCCAAGATATATAGTAGCCTTAGATAAAAGGTCCAAAAAATCATAATAATCATGATCACATACAATGTTGGTCAGTATGTAACCATGCAGTACTAAAAGTAATCATCACAATTATTGTGAGAATACATAGCAGTGTTAAACCAAAATTTCTCGTTGGTTCCATTCTAATTCAACACTTAATGTTCGTGAATAACGACTTAAATGCACGTGATAATAATAAATCAACCGTGCAATTTAATTAGCAGAATTAAATAATAATGCACATTGTGTGATTAACTTGTGCACACGAGACGGCAGTGCAAGAATCATGCGCTGCTGCCTAACTAAAACACCAGCAGCTAATTAATGACCGGCAGCAATCAAAACTAATGCACGTGTAACCTATGAAATGTACAGCAGGTGCATAAGGTAAGGCTCTAATTTGTATGATGCAACACCCGGAAGAGAGAAAAAAAATGCTCATGGAATATACTGATCATACAAATGTTTAACCAGCCATCTAATGTTTTTTTAATAATAATGTACAGAATTCAAAGTCTCTGCATGTACTGATCCTGAAAGTACTGAGGTACCTGAGGAGTTAAAACTAAATAAGCTGCACGTGCTAGTACAGTAGTGGTACTCGGCTACTAGCCAACTCTATCATTATGCTGCCTGGTGCCATCGCTAAGCCTAAGTCGTTCGTTAATAGAAAAGTGCCCGTGCGGCCCATTTATATGCAAGGCCCATTTGATGCCCAGTCAAATTAGTTAGTGGCAGACTACTCACTTACGAGGACCGCAAAGCCAAAGCCCTAATCGAGCGCAGCCAGCTCCCTGCTCCGCCGCCGCTACCATCGGGGAAAAACGGATCGAGCGGCGCGGCTGTTACGGAAATGAGCCAGCTGTCCGAGGAAACTGCTGATGTCGCCTCTGGTGATGCGCATGGCAACTGATGCCGACGGCGGCGGCGGCGACGTGCGGCACTCGCGTGGCTCCTGATGCGCGAGGTGGCGGCAGCACGGCGCGATGCACTCACCTGACGCCTGATGTGCGCAGCGGAAGAAGCACCACCATGAGGCGAGTTGCGTGAGCGAGAACGCGAAGAGCCGAAGACGGCGGCGCTCGGACCTAATGAGCGGCGGTCGGCGCTAAGACATCGTGCACGGCGATGGAGGGAGCGCCAACCTGAGGCGCGGTGCAGTGGGAAGAAACACGGGTCTGTGGCGCACAGCAGCGGGAGTACAGCCCAAGGCTGCAGCGGCTCCTGATGCGCACGGCGGCGCGAGCACGACCTGCGGCACTCGGGGACACGTCTGCAGGAACAACACGCTAATGTGCGCGGGGGATGGCTAAATGCGTGATTTTCAGGCAAGCTCTACCAGATTTGCAATTTCTTGCTCAGTATGATGCTATGATTAATCTACTACAGATTATCAAATCGATTCATGTAAATCAGATCCAACCATGCTACTGATATTAAATGTTAGACTAATTACTGAGATTATTCAACTGCTAATCGAATCGTATCTAATATACATGAACACAATTTGATCTGATGCGGAAATTAGGAGCAGTAGATTGATTATACCTCCGTTGGTGATGCCATCTTGGGTCTAGAGAGGACGAAGAACTCGACAACGTCTCCAGCACCTCGCCGGAGTAATGGAAAGTCTTCACGTCAAAGAGCCGTGCTCTCCTGATTGGAAAAGGAGTGATTTTCGGAGTAGACGATGGCTAATGTGATAGACTTATTCGTACGTGCAAATCTGCTCCTTATATATAATGCATTGGCTTTGACCGTGGGACCTGAACCATATTAGCGTTAATTCAGCCCCCCAATCACGGGCATGATTTGTTAATTGCCATTTAATTGATATTAATCCTGAAATTAATTAATGGGTCTAACAGTAATTTATGGTAATTAATTTTTTTGACCATTTGATCACATAATAATTCCAACAGGAACTTCTGGCGGCTGGCGACGGTGATGGGGCAGCTGGATCCCCGCGACTACTTTAGGAACGAGCTGAGCATCCCGTCGCTCCTACGTGTCTAGCTAGCCTGCAACGACCATGGTTGGCTATGCCCATTGCATGGTGGATTCACTCGACAAGGCCGTCATGGGGGAGGATCTCTTCTGGGCCATCCCGGGTGGATGCGGTGAGAGCTTCGACATCGAGGTGTCGTGGAAGCTAAAGTTGTTCGTTGTCCCTCCGGCGGTGATGGTGGTGAACATCGCGAGGACCTTCGACGAGACCACTGCCGCCGTCATTGCCAAATAGGAGACGTTCACGCTCAGGCCGTTCCTCCGGGTCCTCACCATCTGCGCCGTTGCTGCGGGGCAACAACACTGTCTTCCAGACCCTCTTCCTCGGCATCTGCTCGCGGCTCATGGGCAAGATGGAAGCGTTCTTCCCGGAGCTGGGCATGACAGCCGCTGACTGCGGGGAGATGAGCTGGGTGCACGCCATGGCATTCCTTGGTCTGAGCAGCACCGACATCAACATCCCCCGGAGGGGATGCTCAACCAGACCAACAACCTGGGCACCTACATCAAGAACAAGTCGGACTACGTACGGTGCGCCGTCGACAAGGCGGGGAGGGAGAGCATCTACCGGGAGCACCTGTTGCAGATCGGCATCCTGATGATGATCATGGAGCCGCACGGTGGCGTGGTTGGCAGCGTCATCCCGGACTCCCTGACGTCATACCCACACCGCAGGGGCATGCTCTACAACATCCAGTACGTTGGCTTCTGGTGTTGCGCGATCCACGACATCGCGGCAGAGGCGGCCACCAGGTGGATCAATGGGCTGTACGGGTTCATGGAGCCACTGGTGAGAAGCAACCCGAGGGAGGACTTCATCAACTATCGTAACCTGGATATCGGGCAGAACGCGGTCGGCGACGACGGCGTGACGACATACGAGAGCGGGAGGGTTTGGGGGGAGAAATACTTCATGGGGAACTTCTGGCGCCTGGCGACGGTGAAGGGGGAGGTGGATCCTTGCGACTACTTCAGGAACGAACAGAGCATCACGCCGCTCCTAGCCGTCTAGGCTTTCCTGCAACAAGTGAACTTCTTAAAAGGAAAAACAAATGAAGTGGTAAGGAGTGATGGCTGAAGAGTGCAGATTGATGTGTACGCCAGCCAACATGCATGAATGCGTGCATGGGCGTCAGATTGTCTTTGTCTTGAACAAGGAATAAAGATTTGGAACGATTATGGATGAAAAAGATGTATATGTCAGATTTTGCCCCAACCATCGGATTGAAAATCAATGGCCGGGTACCCTTTTCCCTCCAACCCAACCCCTTCATCCTCTTCATCATATCTTCTTCCAGCCTGAACCACCTACCTGAAAAGACCGAATAGCTTGTTGGTGTCACCGGAGGCTAGTGGGCACCGTCGTGTGCTACCTTCGCCCTGCCGTCATCCCCCAGGCTGCTCCTCTAACCCCCCAATTCTTGCATCGGCGATCACCCCATCCCCCTGACCCACACTCGAACACGTAAAGCCTCTGCATCATCTCCCCCCGTGACACTGCAACAAGCGGTGTCGTCTCATGCTTGTTCCTTATGAGGCCTTGTCGGGGACACCGCATCAGGCAGCATTGCCCATGGGTCGGCCTCGGGGCTCCGCGAGCGCCTTCGCTTCTCCACAAAATCAATTTCTAATTACATTTGATCTGGTTTCAGATTGTAAATAGTCCCCAGCTATTTCCCCAAGGGTTACCCTAGGTATCGAACCCATGGTAAATTCTACTAATAGGTAGGAATTCAAGCAAGCTATTATTGCCATTAAGAGTTCAATTTTCTCGACTGAATATGGTAAGTTCGGCACCGAGGGAGGGTACCTTAGTGGAGGCGGCATCGGCCTGATGATGCGCATGTTCGGCACCGGGGCAGACAACATTCTCGACGCCAGGATCGTCAAAGCTGACGGTGACCTCCTCGACAAGGCGACCATGGGGCCGGATCTATTCTGGGCCATCCGGGGTGGAGGCAGTAAGAGCTTCAGCGTGGTGGTGTCGTGGAAGCTGAAGCTCTCCGTTGTGCCTCCAACAGTGACGGTGGTCAACATCGCCAGGTCCTTCAACGAGACCACTGCCGCCATCCTCGCCAAATAGGAGACGTTCACACTCAGTCCGTTCCTCCCAGACCTCACCATCCGTGCCGTGGTGTCGGGCAACAACACGTTCTTACATACCCTCTTTCTCGGTAGCTGCCCGTGGCTCGTGGGCAAGATGGATGCGTTCTTCCTGGAGCTCGACACGACGGTGGCCTACTATAGGGATATGAGATGGGTGCGCGCCATGGCATTCATCGACCTGAGCAGCACCGACATCAACATCCCCCCGGAGGGGATGCTGAACCGGACTAAGAACCTGAGCACCTACACGAAGAACAAGTTGGACTACGTGCGGTGTGTCGTGGGCAAGGCGGGGTGGGAGAGCATTAACGAGTAGCACCTGTCGTGGAACGACACCCTGATGATGGTCATGGAGCCGCACGGTGGCGTGCTCAGCATCGTCATCCCGGACTCTGCCATGTTGTACCCGCACAGCAGGGGTGTGCTATACAACATCCAGTACGTGGCCTTCTGGGGCTGCACGGGCGACGGCCGCGCGGCGGATGTGGCCACCGGGTGGATCAACGGCCTATACGGGTTCATGGAGCCGCGGGTGAGCAACAAACCTAGGGAGGCCTTCATCAACTACCACTATCTGGACATTGAGCATAACATGGTGGGCGACGACGACGTGACGACGTACAAGAGCGGGTGGGTTTGTGGGGGAGGGGGGGGGGGGGGAGTACTTCATGGGGAACTTCCAGCGGCTGGCGGCGGTATGCGGAGCTCCAGCGTAGATTCCTATCATATCTTTGGAATGGTGATATTAGGGTTTCTCGTCGTACGTGCATGCCAACGAGATTTGATGTTAGGAAATTCAGATTAATTCAAGGGTTCAACAACAACAAATGCGACTCCAGGGCACTCTTCCTTAGGGGCACATACATAAAGACTTTCAGGTTGTAATTGACAAGGTCATGCCATCTTCGGTATGTGAGCGGCGACATCATCGCGTTGTCGATAGTGGTTGTTCGGTGCTCTAGGTACCTCAATGTAATTTTTATTATATTTTCAAGGAACTTTTAATACATTAGTATCTATTCGAAAAATAGAACCAACTATCGAATCCAAGGATATGTTCTCCCCCATTGCTTGTAGAGCATCATTAAAATGTTCCGGTTTGCCACTACTAGCAAAACATTTTGTTAATAAGGCTTTCTAATCGACTGATAATATAGCATCAAAGAGATACAACACATAATGTACACACATCTACCCTCTGCATGATTAGGATGTACACAACCAACACAATACACACACAAAGATCATACACGGTTGATGCTATATCCTAGGTGGATTAAAAAGAAAAGAGAAAAAAGGACAAATGATGATCCACACCAAAGCAGTTGTTGAGCCAACGAAGATGATGCAAGCGCACACAATCTGGACATGGACACGTGGGCACAACCACACAAAATGGAAAGCGTGCACATAATAGGCAAGCAACCCAACTATTAGGAGCCATACAGTGAGTCAAGAACATAAGTCGGGCGCAACGGCCCAGCCATGACATGCGCTACCAGAAGATGGTTACCACACCTGCCATGCCAGAGGCCACAACAAGGATGATGCGTCGGGTGGAAATGTGGATGCAGGGAAGAGAGCCTTGCCGCCGCTTGTCGTAGCCCAAATCCACCACACAAATGATATATATCGCTCTCTACGAGTGTTAAACGCTTCGATCGCCTAAAGCGATGGCACGTATGGGCCAACCCATTAATGCAAGCGCACACAATCTGGACATGGACACGTGGGCACAACCACACAAAATGGAAAGCGTGCACATAGTAGGCAAGCAACCCAACTATTAGGAGCCATACAGTGAGTCAAGAACATAAGTCGGGCGCAACGGCCCAGCCATGACATGCGCTACCAGAAGATGGTTACCACACCTGCCATGCCAGAGGCCACAACAAGGATGATGCGTCGGGTGGAAATGTGGATGCAGGGGAGAGAGCCTTGCCGCCGCTTGTCGTAGCCCAAATCCACCACACAAATGATATATATCGCTCTCTACGAGTGTTAAACGCTTCGATCGCCTAAAGCGATGGCACGTATGGGCCAACCCATTAATGCACACCTAAAAAGGGGGGGCATCTAGCGGTCGATCCTGAGTTGGCTGGGTAGTGGGGTAGTGCTGCTAGACACTGAGGCACAGTTGGGTTCGTGCATAATTGGGTGGCGTGACCAAATTGAGGGAAACTGTCCGACCTTTACTGGAACCTTCTAGGGACGAAAACTGTTTTCTTCCCTACCTTTTCTAGGTTTCTATCGTTTTTTAGCATTTTCCTTTCATTCCTTTATGTTCCTTTTCTTTTTTTACTTCTCCATTTCTACTTTTTAACTCGTGATTTTTTTAATTTATGAACTTTTCATATTAGCGAATAATTTTCAAATTCACTATTTTTTTTTCAAATCTATGAGCTATTTTTTATGAATTCACGACCATTTTTTGGACTCACGAACAATTTTTGAATTCATGAACTTCTTTTGGTTCCTGCACAATTTTTGAACACTTAAATGTTTTGAATTCATGAACATTTTTTGATTGCGAGCAATATTTTTATTCATGTTTTTTTATTCAGGAACAACTTATGAATTCATGAGCAGTTTTTGTATTTATAAACATTTTTTGAATTAACAACATTTTTCAAATTCATGAATATTTTTTCATTTTAAAAGATTTTTTGAATTCACAAACATTTTTTCATATTCATGAACAATTTTTGAATTCATTACTTTTGCAGAAAAAATCCCGAAAATCATACCTACACTACTGTAACATTAAGCGAGAAAAGGCGAGCCGCGGTATTGGGCCGACCCACACCACACTTGTAATCGAGCAAGGCAAAATGTCTTGACATGAGCGATCACCCCCTTCCGCCACCAAGTGATTCACTGCCCTTAGAAAGAGGATGAACCCCGCCATCACCGTCCTTTGGCACCTAAGTGGGGCTTCTCAAGATTTCAAAACAAAAGGTGCTAATTTGGAATCACATTCTAAGGATTCTTATGGTTTCATGGAATCTAGTTATAGGAGAAACGGTAATGGGGAGCTTTCACTTTTTTCCGCCTGACTCTTTGATCTTAAGCTTAAGTAAGAATGCTGGTTTTAAGAATGAATGATTGCCCTTCTCCAACCCTTACCGCCCAACCGGAGAGCGGATGACTAATGTGTTTCACTTATTGAATAGGGTCTATGATCAGGGGCGGATCCGGAGCTAATCTTACCCTAATGCACCACTTAACCATGGTGTAAAAATTTCAAACAATGATGTATTAAATAAAGGTGTGTTTCCTAGCTTGCAACATGGATTACCAAACATAATATAAGTGGATTTATAAACAGAATGCAACAGTCAAACTCCTTAATATAATGCTAAAACAAATGACAAATTACTTGAAAAGATCTTGCATTCTCAAATTCCAAAACAAATCATTAGACATTAAAGGTTCAATAACGTACAATGTAAAAACTAGAACTAAATTTTCAAGTAGAACATAATATAATGCACAAATCAAAGTACTTAAATTTGCTGAAATTTAAAAAATTACCTTCGTTATATTCTCTACCTTCGAGCCATGAAATACTCAACCAATTGATCATTGGGTGACCTTTTCCATTTCTTCTTTCTTCACATAACAAATAACATCATCACTCAAGCTGTCATCGTTGAGGTGATTGTGCAAGTAAGTTTTGACCAATTTCACTGCTGAAAAGCACCTCTCACATAGCACTAGCAATAGGCAATACAATTACTTGCCTGGATCATATTGAATCTCCTCCTCCCAATTCATGTCCTCTAGAGTATCTTGTGGTGGTGCCTTTCTTTTGAGAAGAAAATTGTCCATATTATCTGCACTTAACAAATAAAATTACAGATGAGATATCGGAAATTGTGAAGCCAATGAAGTATACCTCACATAATAACAAGTTAAAACAATAGCTAATGCCCCATGTTTTGCCTAAACACATAGATTTAAATATTTTTAAATAAGATTTAGCCCAATAGCCATAATTTCATACATACAATTGTTACAACTTACAAAATATTTAGGACAAACAACACAGAAAAGGGTTATATTCGAACCAAGAGGTGACTGTAATCTCTACTACTTAAAAAGAATGTAAGGTCTCATTTCACCTTTCTTTTCACCACCCTTCGTCCAACCTTTTCATGTAGATAATAATCAATCATCTTAATTTACTTACCTTCTGAACCACTTCCACTTTAATTTACTTACCAAACTTCTAATCAAAATATAAGATCATGATCAGAATTTGATGAACATTTATTTATATAATAACATTATTATTACTAGCAAAAGTGCCCGTGCGTTGCAACGGGAGAAAAAATAAATCTTAATCTTCAATAGGCATGACCATATTTTGCTGCATCATCGAGACACACTATCACCCTCAACTTAGTAAAAAAAGTAACAATTTTTGAAATCATGAATATTTTTTTAAACTCATGCACATATTTCAAATCATAAACATTTTTCCAATTTATGAACATTTATACAAATTTTCAAATATTTTCTGAAATCAATAACATTTTTTGAATTTATCAACATTTTATACTATTTGCAATCATTTTTTAAAATTGTGAGCATTTTTTGAACAATTTTTGAGGAACATTTCTAGAATCGATGAACATTTTATTGAAAATTGATGGGATAATTTTTTAAATTCACAATTTTCTTTATTTAATGAACTTTTTTTTAATTGAACGAACATTTTTTGAAATGCATGATCATTTTTTTAAACAGCAAACATTTTGTGAATGAATAAACTTTTTTGTAAGTCGCGGTCAGTTTTTGAATTTTTAGGATATTTTACCATTCATGAACATTTTTTGAATTGGTGAAATTTTGTTCAATTTCATAAAAACATTTTTATACACGAACTTATTAAAAAATCATGAACTTTTGATTTCCCGAACATTTGTTTTCAATACTTCGGACATTTGTTTAAATAGGCAATTTCTGCAAGTGCACGCCCATGTGTTGTAAGTGCGTGCGGGAGAAACAAACATGACCATATGTTGCAACGGGAGAAACAAATATCACACACATCTAGTATAACCCATGTAAGTGCACGTCCTTCGTTTCAACATTGCGTCTCACCTCTGTTGGTCATTGCTACAGAACACCAAATGTTTTTCATGCCAGAGCGGCTACCCAACTGATCAAGCAACATGACGAGAATGAAGCAAACATTTACTCATTTTAATGTTCTTTTAAACCCAAGAAACGATTTTTTATTTTATATACAGAAGGAACAAAAAAAGAATAGTAAGAAGAGATCTCACATGGTGATTGGCCAGCATGAAGTAGTAGATGCCATGGACAGAGACCTTGATTATGCCCTCGGCTCACTCGATTGACCAGCATCCACTGTCGCCTTCACCCTCTGTGATAACCACGCATGCCAATTCCCTTTTGCTGTTGTGACCCTCCCATATGGCGCTTCGTCTAGCGGCTCATCCGCTGTTCTTCGCCTCCTCCACGGTGGTGCATTTATGGGAGGGATTAGGGAAGATTCGACACCGAGCAAGAGTCCTAATTGTGAGAGAGAATGTATGGAAGGATTGGTTTCCTAGAATACGACTTGGACATAGATATGAATGTCGGGCGATGAATGTGATTATGTAATTTAGTGGAAGGGTAAATCCATCTTTTGCACATGACGAAAGAGAAGAATATCACCTCCCATTATCAGTAGGTATAGCAAAACGGTCCGTGCATCCCAACGGATACAAAATCAATAAATACGTGCTTAGAATTGTTTAAAAAACCACCAAACTACTTTGCAAGCAGCAAAACAGTATTAGGAGTACTCAAAAATATGTTTTCTATGCCATATTTAAGGACCAATCTCATAACTAACAAAATATGTTATTTCTAATTATTAGCTCATGCTGAAACACATAACAAAATCTGTTAATTTTCTACATAAAACAAAAGGCAGTGTGGCTACAAAGTTGCAGGTTGAGGATCAGCATCATATTCTGAAGTTGTTGATGGAGCATCATGTGTCGGGATGTCCCTGAGGGAGAGTATCACTATGTCAGCCATAATATTTCTAGGTTCATATAGAGGCAAGGATAAGAGCAGTAGTATGATTAGAGAGGAAAGAAAAGGCTTCCATGAAAATACAATGTAATGCATATTCACCAAGAAGTAACATAATTAAAATCACTACATTAGATCATAGTATGATGAACCATTTATGCCGAGATACACGCGGAGCAACACATAGATTAAAGTCAAATCTAACAATATAGGAATAATCAGATCTCCACTCTCAAAGCAGGATTTGGTACATTTGGTCCCGAAGGAAATCCCAGATTAACCAGTGTGGACTGTGTGGTGTGGTAGATAGTTGTTTACATGAACTGACAGAAGTATACCAAGTAACAAAGTTAGTTATTTACAGCCAAAGTTCAATGCCTCCAAACCAAAGCTTAACTCCTAACAGGAAATGTCTCCAAATATTGTGGCCAAACCTTGGAACCTGAAAAAATGGAGAGAAAAACGAAATCAGGAAATGCAACAGAGAGGAAGTCACATAGGATAAAACTATCTCATTGGACCTGACATATACAGTACTGCTAAGAAATTTCATTATCAGTTATTTTGTAGATTTTTTTATAGAATTAGCTCACTGATGAGAGCCAACCGAAACTTTGCTGAAATACAATTTGATGTGATAAACATTTTTACAATAGTTAAAGTTGAATGTGCATATATACTTAAGCATGTACTGTGTCAAATATATATCTTCGGAACAGGAGAATCAGCATGCATATCATCTGCTATTTTTCTAATAAAAATGTTTCCGTACCATCCATCGTCTCAACCTTCTGAATCCAACTAATCCAAGCTCGCCATCGCCATCAATGGCACCTCCAGCTCATCAAAGGATAAATAGCAATAAAACATTTATGCACTACTCGTGTGTGTGTGTGTGTGTGTGTGTGTGTGTGTGTGTGTGTGTGTGTGTGTGCGTGCGCATAACAATGGAATAGAAAACAATGAAAATGTCTCATTCATCTGCTTCCTACTGAACCAAAGTGTGCTACCTCCGAGAAACAATCACCAAAATAACATTTAAAATTAGTAAATGATAATGCTACAATTTTCAGATTGTCGGCACAGAGGTTAGAGCTATCATCATGACAATCTATTGCCAGATAAATCAACTACTTAAGTGTAATTATATAACTTCTATTGCATTACCCCCAAAAAATAGTATAGCAAAAAGGCATGGATTCAAAAACTTCTCCAAAATCATCTACTGGAAAAATAAATCAGAAAGACAATGTCTGTCATATATACACACACAGGGGGTCTAGAAGAAGAAAAATCGGATCATCTGTAGGTGATATACCTTTGCAGAAGGACAACCTTAGAGGTACACTAAGTAGACTTCAAAGTGTGTAAACTGATCTAATAGGTGAAAGTTTAATTCAACAAATATGGCAATCACTAACTGCCCTATAGTCAAGAGATTGTATCACTAAGCTGCCCCTTCTAAGCAATAATGGTAGCAGTTGCTTGCAGGGTGAGAAAGGTTAACTTTCCGATAAGCAGACATGCTTGATTATGATCAAAACAATAGCCTTGTTATATTACCTGACGATATTGGGTGACTGAAACTTAAAGTCCACTAAGAAGTAAACGTCACAGGTTGTAGAACAGGACCAGACTTGAATTTCCAAACGTTTATCAAATGATCGAAAAGTCCACTTTGAGACGCTATCGTCTGCAGCAGAGCAGTATAGTCAGAAGCAAAAAAAACGCAACTAAGCAATCATGGAGGGGAAAAGACCAGAGTACTACAGAGATCTGCCAATATCACTAATTAATACTGAAGCCAAAGAAGCACCCTCTAGATTGACTATAGTCAGATTAACCAAGTTGATAAGTAGACTTTCATCGACTAACAATATACGGTATTTGTTAGAAGAAAGATAAAGAAGTTACCACACTTGTTATAGAAGGATAGAAGTTCTCACATTACTTGAAAACAAAGAGGCAGATCTACACTGCTTATTATGGTGGTGCAGAAGTGCCAGTTAATCAGATAAAAAAATATGTATCAGAACTGTTGTAGCTTTATAAGACGAAATTGGATGACACTTCCTTCAGTATTTACTGTGCCAAAATATTTACTCTGACCTCAAATGGCACTCACGGAGAAATCTTGAACTATGAAACCATGTGAGCACGGTCTATGTTACCGTAAAGGACAAAGAATAAAAAAATATACAAAAAGGAGATGACCTTTGTACAATAAGGAAAACTAACCATGAATAGATGAACCTTAAGGTACACAATGGGAATAAAACAGGAGTTTGTTCAGTAGATTTACCATTGGGCAAAAATGTTATTAGTAGGCTTAAGACACACACATGAGGCATAACAGAGAATGAATGCCAGAACATGGCATCATAAAAAATGCATAGAATAGGCCGAACCCTGACTTAGGTAACAAAGAACATGGGATATATTATTCTCTCTCTTTATGCCAGATTGGTATTCCAGCATCCAGTACTGCTGCTAGCTTTGGAAAAGTGAACTCAAGAAAACTTTCTGAGTACAAAGCAGAAGATCTTGCAGCAGCTCCAGTCAACTCTTTCACGTACAATACTGGATAGGTACTTTCTCCAGACATTCGAACTACCATGCACCACTATGAAGTACTCTCTAGTGTGCATATATTTCTTCTCAAGATAGCCTACTTTGTGGCTAATTTATCAGGCCTAAATAGTGCAGACTGGCAGTATATCAGCAAGGTGATGATGATAACAGTTGTGGTTGCAGACACACATGAAAGATTGTCTTTTTCAAAATGACAGAACCGAATTTAGATGTGCATGAGATCAGGCATACCTCACATGGAGCATGGGTGGTCCATTGATGTTGGTAGAACGGCGAGATTGTACGACGGCTTATGGAGTACGGGCAGCCTGCGGAGTTGGTAGAACGGTGAGACTGTATAGAGCTATGTTCGAAACTTGCGGCACGACGATGAGCCAAATAACTACAGATTATCCCAGAGAGTTAGAGCACACACAAAATTATTTAACCTTGCAATTAGAATCCAAAGGGTTCAGTGATGTCTTTTCCCTTGATGACAGATTCAAAATATCTGGATATAAATTGGGTATTATTTATTATTAGATATAGATTGATTGATGAGATTGTAGCAATAACAACAACAAGCAGTAGCAACCTACATCTCTGTTCTTTATCTAAATGTGCGTCAATTAGTAGCATCATACATCATACAAGAAGCACCATACATCTATCTAAATGTGCAGCAATCAGTGTCCCTCCCTCCCTCTCTATCATCTCTCTGCTTTCTCTCTCTTCCTCATCTATCTCTCTTATTTTTCTCCACAAGAGCAGATCAGCATCGAACTCTGTCTCTCCTCTGTTCTCTATATATATCAGCAGCGGCCAGCAGCAGATCCAACAAGCCCTCAATATAAGGGCATCTCCACCCGTTGGCCCCCCCAGGACGCATAAAAATCGCCCTCTGAGGGCGAGCCGGCGATACAATCGGCGCTGGGGCAGTTTTGCGCCCAGTCGTCGCCCCCAGGCGCCGAAATTGGCCCACTTTGCAGCCCAATTTCGGCGAATAAAGGGCCCATATTGGCGAGAATAGGCCCATATTCGGCGTGGTTTCGCCGTGTCTCGGCGTTCAATTATCAACACAATTATTTCTTATCACATATTTCATCACAGAAAAATCAAATACTTCAACAAAATAGTACAACAACAAATAGTTCAATACAAATTATATAGTTCAACAAATAAAAACTCGTATTTCATCACACGGCGTCCCCCTTGAGCCTCCATAGGTGCTCAATCAGATCTTTCTGCAGTTGATGATGCACCTGTGGGTCTCGGATCTCCTGACGCATACTGAGATAGGCAGTCCAAGTTGCTGGTAGATGGTGATCAACTTCGGTTAGAGGACCCTGCCTGTAGTATGGTCCAGTGTCAAACACTGGGTCTTCTTGCTCGCTCTCGATGATCATGTTGTGCAAGATGACACAGCAAGTCATAATCTCCCACATTTGATCTTTAGACCAGGTCTGAGCGGGGTACCGAACAACAGGGAATCGAGATTGGAGCACACCAAATGCCCGCTCGACATCCTTCCTGCAAGCCTCCTGAACTTTCGCAAACCAGGCGTTCTTGCCTCCTGCCGCAGGGTTTGAGATCGTCTTCACAAATGTCGACCATCTCGGATAGATGCCATCTGCTAGGTAGTGCCCCTTGTTGTATTGGTGCCCATTGATCTCGAAGTTCACCGGAGGAGAATGGACCTCAACGAGCTTGGCAAAAACAGGAGAGCACTGCAGCACATTGATGTCATTGTGAGTTCCTGGCATACCAAAGGAGTGCCAAATTCAGAGGTCATGTGTGGCTACCGCCTCAAGCACCACACTGCAACCGCCTTTGGCGCCTTTGTACATCCCCTGCCAACCAAATGGTCAATTCTTCCATTTCCAATGCATGCAGTCAATGCTTCCAAGCATCCTAGGAAATCCTCTTGCTGCATTCTGGGCTAGGATCCGAGCAGTGTCTTCCGCATTGGGTGTTCTCAAGTATTGTGGCCCAAACACTGCCACCACTGCCCGACAGAACTTGTAGAAACACTCTATGCTGGTGGACTCGGCCATGCGCCCATAGTCGTCGAGTGAATCACTGGGAGCTCCATATGCAAGCATCCTCATCGCTGTCGTGCACTTCTGGATGGAGGTGAATCCAAGAGCGCCAGTGCAATCCATCTTGCACTTGAAGTAGTTGTCGAACTCCCGGATGGAATTCACAATCCTGAGGAAGAGCTTTCGGCTCATCCGATAACGGCGCCGAAATGTTTTCTCGCCATGAAGTGGAGCATCGGCGAAGTAGTCGGAGTAGAGCATGCAGTAGCCTTCGAGACAATGCCGGTTCTTTGCTTTCACCCGCCCCGGTGCCGAGCCACCTCGCTGCGGCTTTTCATTGCTCGCCAGCAGCTGGGCGAGGGCGGCGAGCACCATGAGATGCTCTTCTTCCTTGACGTCGGTCGCGGCTTCCTCCTCCAGCAGCGCGGCGAGCTCTTCCTCGTCACCTGAGTCCATCGCCGAGACAGGCAAAACGCCGAACACCTTGCGCTCGGTGGGCGTGTACCCGCCGCTAAACCGCGCCTCCTCGGCCGGAAACGGCGGCCGGAAACGCCCAGCTGTTGTGGGAGGGGCTGCCGCGGTGAAGCGCTGCTATTTTCTGGCGGGGAATAGCTATCTAGCGGAGTAGGGCGGCGGCCGTCGCCGGGATATAGCTAGTGGTGGCCGAGGGCGCGCGGGGGGGGGGGGGGGTGCGAGGCGAGTCGGGGGAAGAAAACCTTGACTTTTCCCCTGTCGGTGTGGGTCAAGCATGCTTTTCCCTAGCGCCGGAGCCCCCAACTGCTCCCCAGCGCGCCGGGTTCGGCCTGTGACCGCCGGGCGGAAAAAAGGTCTGAACCGGCGATTTTCGGCGTCCTGGGGACGCGACTGGGCCGTTTTTTCGGCGCCGGCACCGAAAAAGTGGCCTGGGGGTCCTGTTGGGGGCGGCTGGAGATGCCCTAAATATGTGGCAATTAGTGTCTCTCTCTGCTCTTTATCTCTCATCTCTCTGCTCTCTCTCTCTTCCTCACCTATCTCTATCTCTCAAGCAGCAGCGCCCAGCATGCCCTCTGCTCTCTCCCTAAAGCAGAAGCTCATCCCTTCAAGTGCCTCCCCACCTTCAGCCATGGCGTCGCTGCCACCGCCCCTGTATCCACTCATCGACGGCGCCATCTCTCCCTCCCCTAGATTCTCAAATTGCTTGGATGTGAAAGAAAATGGAGGGAGGGATGGACCTGCGCTGGTCGTTGATGCCAGGACAGCACCTCCTTCGCGTCGCCCGTCAAACCACTGCCCCGGCCCCGGCACCACAGGCAACGGCCCGACGCCGTGCTGCCGCGCCCGTGCCCCGGCGAGGCAGCCTCCATCCTCCCAAGCAAGTACGCCGACCGCCATGTCGTCCTCCGTCGCGACGCCTTGCCCAAAGCGAGCACGCCGGCCGCTTTATCGTCCTCCGTCGTAATGCCTCGCCCCGTTCCCCATTCCTGGGCTCCAGCATAGGCACGGACGGAGGCGAGCACGCGGGCGTGCGCGGACAGCGGCGACGGCGACAGCTATCGTCCTCTACTCCGGCGTCCTCCATCCTCCCCCACGACGCCACTGCCCCGCCTCGCCACGCGCCATCTCCGCAGCACCTGCCCCGCCTTGCCCCACCTCGCCGCGCCGTCTCCGCAGCACCTGCCCCTCCTCGCCACGCCGTCCCCGCAACCCTCAAGCCTTCCCCGTCGCCAGAGAAACCCGTCGCCATCGCCAGAGAAACCCGTCGCCGTCACCATCGCCATCGCCATCGCCATCGCCAGAGAAATGGATAAGACTACGAGGACAGCGGATGCAAATCTAATGAATACAGGGGGTTTTATGCAAAATGTAACGTTATATAAAGACTTACTAAAACAGGGACTGCGGATTAATTTCATATAAAGCGAGGGGCTTTTATGCAAAATCAAGCGCGACGACGTACGGGCAGAAACTCAATTCTCTTTATTATTATGTAAAGACGTAAAGAAAGATAAAGAATAGGTAAATCACAAGTTAACATACTAAAGTATTTATATCCTGTTGCAACGCACTGGCATTATTCTAATTCTAGTCTAGAAAAAATAAAAACGCATTTCTATTTTGCTAACAGAGAGGAAGAGAAAATTACGACGCGCTGTATCATCGCGAGGGAGGCGGACGCGTGGTCATTGCAGCCTGCAGCGTTAGGTGCGGCCGATCGGCAGTGTGCCGGCCGCCGCCATTGCGTGTATGTTTGGATCAATGAGGAACAGATCTGTGCTGTCGGCTTCTAATCGTCAGGAACAGATGCTGCTGCGCGTATGTTCGGATTGATCGAATCCGTGCTGCCGGCTGCTTCAAATCTTTAGGAACGGATCGATTTGAATCAGACGATCGATCGCCGCTGCGCACATTCGCTGTGTGACTGCTCGGCCTCGGCCCTTGGGACAGAACAAGAGACGAGGAGGCGGGATTGTTTTTCTTTCGAGTGGGAGAGGGATATAGTTGGCTTCGTGTGTGCGTTCTCTTTTTTTAGAAAACAAAATGCTTCGTGCGTGCATGAAGGTAAGGGCGTGTTTGATTACCTGCATCGTTTTCTCCATTTGCATACTTATCCCAGTTGGGTTTGGTTATGCATATGCAGGCAAAAAATTAACATTTGCATGTTGATTGGTTGTCTGCATGTCCTCTTACTGCATCGTAGCGACGTCTCTACGCATCGCGTTTGGTTGCTTGCATTGTATGTGCTCACACGGGTGCACACTTTTTGCTTACATACGAGCATAGAGTTGTGCTCACCTTGTACCCTACTTGACGAGCTTACCAATACTACTACACCTTACACACGATCACACCGAGCACACCAACGCCACAACACCGATGAACTGGACGAAGATGATGAAGTTCTTCAGCCCTAACGGTCGATCCACCTCGCCAACCTCAACCTTGCTGCATGAATGCTCTCGCACATACTTGGAGTAAGCACCTTCTGCCGCCTGCCTAGTCTTAAACTCTTCTGTGGTTGCTGTCGTTGTACCCTGAAACTTGTCTCTTGAACTGTAACCCCCTGGAACCCTGCCTTCAAACACCACATACCACTTGCCCTGGCAATGCAAACGAGCAATAAATTCAAGCAACAAGCATTGGAACACATAAACAACCAGCATTGAAGAACTCTAGGAGCAAGCAATGGAGCAGAAGAGCATTAGTAAGCATGCATGATCATAACAAGTTCAACCTAGCACTACTTTGGTGTCATCCTACCACCACATCCAAAAGAGGGTGTCATCCTATCACCGCAAGTTCGTGATCACCGTGAGGGGTTAGTATATACCACCTCACCAAAATATACAGACCATAAGATTGTTTTCAAGCCCTAACTACACAAAATAAACATCGTCATCGTCATCGTCGTCCTTGTCGCCATCGCCGTCAAGGATCATGCACGCTATCACCACCAGCAGAAGCATCGCTACTAGTAGTGCTTGCCTAGCCAGGTCCTCAGCCAGAGCACCCTGTAAGCTGCTCCCATGGCAACAAACCCAACACCCTGGGCTTTGTTGTCCAGCAGGTGGCTGAGAGCCACCATGAGAGCCTCTGGCTGAAGCCAATCTGCTCCATGACGGCGCTGTAGAGCTGAGGGTGGATGTCCACACTCTTGCTCTCCCTGATGGCGGTGCCCACCTCCTTCACTTCTTCAGTCATGCTGCTGAAAACGCTCAGCTCCTCCTACTCCATGAAGCCTGCTCGCTCCTCTTCCTATCAAGCACAGGAACATGCTCACCATCCTTCTCAGGAGCATCAACATTGATGGTGTTTGACTCCTGGGTGTCTGGATACTCCGACATTGGCGAGCCCAGCGGCTGACCAGAGCCCATGGCATGCTTGCCAGTTGCCAGCCCGAAGGAGAAGATCTGCTGCATCCGGTGGTAGTTCTAGATAGGGGTGTTGAGGAACTCTGCGTCCTTGGGGTGAGCCTAAGAAGAAACAGGGCAGAGAGGTTAGTTAGTATGGTAATGGTTCATAGGCTTGAACTGCTGGTTTGTTAGAATGACATGGTTTGTGAGCTAACCACGACGTGGCCTTGGTAGTGCTCTACCTCCAGAAGGATCGAGCAGGTGTCCTCATCCCATGAAGCCCCGCTGAGGTCTCTGAGCTTGGACGCGGTGATGCACCTCGCTCTCCACTTCCTCAGGTGGTTGTACACCTGGGTTGAGGTGACCTCCTGTCCACAGAAGCCGAACACCTGCTTTGCAACAAGGTTCAAGTGCACCTCCTTGAAGCTCTTGTCGGTCCTCACCCCACTAGCTATGATCTCAGACATCTTGTTAAGCACAAAAATGGAGAGGAACGTCTGCCATTTCATGTTGTTCCCCCTGCCATCCTTCTTCTCCTTTATGGCTGCTTTTTGAGCAGCACCATGAGCAACAACATTGGGCTAAGCCAGCACAAATGGAGGAACCGTAGGCGGCACCTCGAAAACCTCTGAATCAAGAGGCATCTGTTCCATAGGAGGCTGGGAGTCCTCGACGTACGACGGCGGGAACTGGATCTCGGACAGCACGAGGGCCTGACTAAACTCTTGCGTTTGCGTGGTCATGTCCTACAAACGTAAGCGTCATCAACACCACAAGACACTACACATGGATAGTATGAACTAGCAGTACATCATGGATAGACCGAACTAGCAGTAACACATGCACACATGGCTGGTCTAGTTGAAGACATCACAAGCATACCACGGCTCAACACTGCATAACAGAGCACTAATTATGGACAATAGAGCACTAATCATGGACACATGGATGGTCTTGTTCAACACTTGCACACTAACATAACACCGATCCATCCATGACCACTAGCTACCAACACTTGCCCACATGGAAACAACCCCTAGCATGCACCAAATCCATCACAACTAGCTACTACAACATCAGAGTCAAACAGATCGGACGACCTAACCCTAGCACATGGACATATCTAGCTAGAACTAGTAGAGAGGAGGTGGTGATTGAACTTACAGACGCCATCAAAACGACCACGGAGGAGGTGCCTGGCACGTCGGAGAGGAGGAGTCGACCCGCTACCGTATTCAACCGGTCGCTGGAGTAGTTGCGTCTCTTACCTCGTCGTCACTACAAAAAAAAGACACATCCGTGACATTTTGGGCCGAACGAATTTTTTTTCTGTCATACATATGACACTCCTATGACGATAATTGTGAAAAAACCCGGTATCATCATAGATGTGGTGGGCTCCTACTTCCATGACAAAAAATCATGACAGAAAATGGGTTTTTCGTCCTGGGCGGGCCGGAGACGCAGCTGCATGACATTCTTTGGCCGTCCATGACGGAAAAAACCGTGGTAGAAGCGAGGGGGAGGAAAATTTCGAGGAGTTCCCGGTTACGGTGGGAGGTCGGGGGCCGAGCGATGCGCGTTTCTCTTGTACACGTACACGCGTGTGTGTGAGGCGTTGGCTCTAACTGAACCCGAGCGAGGCATTGGCTCTAACTGAACCCGAGCGAGGCGTTGGGCTCTAACTGAACCCGAGCGATTGCACTGCATGCTACGTGTTACTGAACCCGAGCGATCGATTGATGGCTGTTAACTGAACTCGATCGAGTGATTCCTTGGCTACTGCTGCTAACTGAAGCCGATCGATGGGATGAACAGTGAGCGTTGTGGGGGGAGGGGGGTTTGGATGAACAGTGAGCGGTGGCGTTGCCTCTGGATGAACAGGACCCCGTGGTGTGGTGGAGGGCTGGATAAACAGTAGACGGTGGAGGGGTGCTCGTGGAGGGGTGCATGAACAGGACCCCGTGGTGTGGAGGGCAAGATGAACAGTAGACGGTGGAGGGGTGCCCGTGGAGGGGTGGTTGAACAGGACCCCATGGTGTGGAGGGCTGGATGAACAGTAGACGGTGGAGGGGTGGTTGAACAGTAGCCGGTGGAGTAGCGCGCGGTGGAGGCTGGATGAACAGGAACCCGTGGAGGCTGGAGGAGGTCGACGGTGGATGAACAGTAGCTCGTGGAGGCTGGAGGGGATCGACGGTGGAGATGAACAGTATCCCGTGGAGTCCCATTTTGCGGTACGCCACACCCCTCCCGATGAACAGGACCCCCGTTTCGACCGTAGCGCTCCAACACAAGTCTGTTTCCTCCGTTTTGCGGTACGCCACACCCCTCCCGATCAACAGGACCCCCGTTTCGACCGTAGGAGGTCCGTTTCCTCCGTTTTGCGGTACGTCACACCCCTCCCGATCAACAGGACCCCCCCTTCGACCGTAGGAGGTCCGTTTGCTCTGTTTTGCGGTACGCCACACCCCTCCCGATCAACAGGACCCCCGTTTCGACCGTAGGAGGTCCGTTTCCTCCGTTGTGCGGCACACCAGGCCTCTTTTCCATCGCCTCTTTCGTCCAAGCCCTCCCGATGAACACGACCACGCATTCCGTTCCGACCCATGAACACGACGACGACACTGTTTCTCCGTTTCGACCCAGCCATGTACACGAGCCCTCGCCGTACGTATGTGCGAGTAGGCGTTCGAGACCCCGCCCGTATGTACACATACGTGGCCGTATTTTCTTTCTTGCACCCTGGCCGCTGTACGTATGTGTACATGCTACGTGCGCGCCTCTACTACGACACGTGCACGCCTCTACTACGACACGTGCGCGCCTCTACATCAACCAGTATGTACGTACACGTTCGCGACCAGAATGTCAACGCTACGTATGCTTCGACCAGGTGGGTCCCGACTGTCAGGCACTTCCTTGCCTGCGAAGATGTAGCTGGTGGGTCCCAGCAGTCAGGGGGCGAATCGTTTTTTTTGCCCGGACGCACTTCCTTGCGTGCGAAGATGTAGCTGGTGGGTCCCAGAAGTCGGGGGGCTGGTGGGTCCTAGCAGTCACGGGGGCGAATCATTTTGGTTTTTTTGCCCGGACGCACTTCCTTGCGTGCGAAGATGTAGCTGGTGGGTCCCAGCAGTCAGGGGGCGAATCATTTTTTTTTGCCCGGACGCACTTCCTTGCGTGCGAAGGTGTAGCTGGTGGGTCCTAGCAGTCAGGGGGGAAATATTTTTTTCATGAAATACGGTGGCCCGTCCGGTGGGTCCCTGCTGTCAGGTGGAGGAATCATTATTTTCCGCGTAATAAGGAGGCACTTCCTTGCTGCCGCCGTGGACCCAGCTGTCAGCCTCTCCACGTACAGTCCACGTCCGATGGAAGTCGTTCCTTGACCACGTTGACCACGCCGCGCCGAGAGCACCAGGGCGGTGGACGACGGCGAGGCCAAGGAAGGGGATAACGGGGAGCCGGGGAAGACGCGGCAGTGGAAGCCCGCGCGCGTGGAGAGGAGTACGAGGGTTCACTGGTTCGGCTGCGGTGTGAGGCTGCCGGCGCCGTAGGGCCTGGCCAGCGGTGGGAATAGTAGGGGGCGGTGAGGCCTCCGCGGCAGCACAGCCGGCCACGGGAGGCAGAAGCTTGCGGCACGACCGGCGCTGCTTTGGGCGGCTGGAGCAAGAAGACCAGAGGTTGAAGAAGCACTACGGCCGTTGGATGGACATCGTACGGTCAATGGAGCTAGAATCGTTCATATTGACTAAGTTGACAAAGCCCTTCGTCCTCGTCAACTTAGTAGGCGCACAAGTCAGCCTCCCACCAAGGTGGGTCCCAGCTAGCCGGGGGAGTATTCATTTTTTTGTGCGTAATAAGGAGGCACTTCCGGTGGGTCCGAGCTGACAGCGGGGGGAACGTTTTTTTGCGAAATACGGTGGCCCGTCCGGTGGGTCCCAGCAGTCAGGGGGAAACGATTTTTTTCGCAAAATACTGGTGGCTCGTCCGGTGGGTCCCTGCTGTCAGGTGGAGGAATAATTATTTTGCACGTAATAAGGAGGCACTTCCTTGCTGCTGCCGTGGACCTAGCTGTCAGCCTCTCCACGTACAGTCCACGTCCGATGGAAGCCGTTCCTTGACCACGTTGACCACGCCGCGCCGAGCGCACCAGGGCTATATATAATAATTTATATATAGCTCATGGAAACTTCTTATGCAATTTATTGCAGTCATTTTTTGGTTGGCCAGGGCCAATTTCGCATATTTCTGTGGGTTCCAAACTATTTTTAATACCGAAATGTCCAGCCAGATTTAAAGTACTTTGAAGATATATTTAAATTAGGTTAATGCCCAGTGAAATAGGAATCTGAAAAATGTGATAAAATTCAGAAATTATAAAGTAATTGCCAATTTGTCATCTGTTTTTATATTTACAACCCATTTCATATTACTTTCAAGATTTGCAGGCGTCTTGAAAGAGTTGCAGCCCATCAGGGCGTAGAAAAATAAGTAGGCCTGGATTGGTTATTCTTCAGAAAAAATAAACTGGGCTCATTTTCATAAAGAAAAAATAGCTGGGCTGGTCACATGGTGAACATAAAATATAAGCCTGGGCTAGACGGGCCACAGCCCAGTTCAAACCCTGCTCCGTCTCAACAATACCAAACAAAAAAATACTGCTCGAGTAGCTACGTCCCAGGTGTCAGCCGATCTTGTGTTGTTCTCTTGTCTATTGACTATATACACTCACAATGTCGTGGGTCTCAGATGTCAGGAAAACACTAGGAGGAAGCATTTTATTTTTCCATACGCTGATGTGGTGGGTCCCTACTGTCATCCTCTCCACGTACTTTTGCCGATTCCTGTTGTTTGTTGACCATGTTGACAATGCGAGAGGGCGGCGCCGCGGTGAGCGCGCCAAAGCGCGCGGAGGACGTCGGTGTTAATGATTTAGGAGACAGTGGGGTGGCGATGCATGCGCTGAGGCGCAGCCAGCCATGGGAGACGGAAGCAGGCGGCCCTGGCGGCACTGGTTTGGTTTTGGCGGCTGGATGAAGACAGGACTGAAGAAACACGACAGACTGTAAAAGCAGCAGGAGTACTTAACAACCTTAACTGAAACCAGTAGGGGCACTTAACAACCAAAGCTGAAAGCAGTATGAGTACTTATATAGGTTCAACTGTACAAAGCACGCCTCGAACAGTGCTGCTTTGCCTACAGTTAACCAAGGGTGAGGCCGCCAAGCCCCAGGCGCCACCCCGCGCATCCACAACCTTCTGAAAGCGGCTTCATCTCGCAATGTGGTCAATAAATAGGATATTTTCTTTAGAGCCATGGAAAAGCATGAACATAATCTTCTGTCCTATTCTCCAAGATGGACGGGCCTTCATTATTTGAGACCACCCATGAATAAGTATCTTTTCAGCTCCAAGGGGAATTGAGTAGGTCGACATATACATCATGTTGTGACCAAGCGCAAGTCTGACCCGACCATGGTCAGGCATCTGTATAGGAACAATAGAACTCGGCAGTTCCTGTTTCAAGAAGATCACAACTGTAAAACTGTGTATAAGCAATAGTTTATGAACAACATATATAACAGAAAACAGCTCGTACCATAAGTTTCTCAACACAGTTGGACCTGTTCAACGAGTGGAGCAGTGGCACACATATCCCACGTGGCCTTCCACCATTGAAACGCCCCACAAGGACGTCAAGACGATCAATAAAGTGTAGGAACTTGTGGATGTCGATCCAGTCAACTTCAGTGCCATTAGTAACAGTCGAGTTATTACAGAGTAACAAACGAGCAGACTGCTTAACTCTGAAAAAACCTACACATGCCAGCAATTATAAGAAAATATTAGTTAGAAGTAGCACCTTCGTGAGAGATTTGTTGCTACTTCTAAAGTTAAATTGTGATTAGTTAGACAGAATAGGTGGATTAAGAAGTAATCGAGGCAATAAGCAAGAACCAGATACAAAAATAACATGGATGAACAATTGGAATGACGTCGGGGTGGAAGATCACAGTGAAGATGAGACCAGGTTCTGCTATTTCCATCAACATTCATGCGCCAACTTTCAGTCCGTAACACTTGAGAAAGTTTATCCAAGTTTGGCCATAAAAAGCAGCGATCTTCTTGGTTCATGAACCCAACTCGGAACTTATATCCATGGCTTGTCTTCACTGTGACCATTAAACTAGTGTATTCAGTTATGGCAAGGCCGAGCATCTTGAGTACATGTGTTCTGGCAGAGCAAATAAACACTGCAGGAAAAATAATATGAGAACACAGCATGTTCAAAAACCCCCACCCTCCTAGATAGAAAAGAGGATTCTAGGAGCATACTGTGCGCGTTTCAAAATGCTGTGTTAGGATGAGAAGGAACAAGTGTGGCGTCTCGCCGAGGGCGCAGAAACCTATAGGGTACTCGCACTTTGGGCACTGCAAATGAAACACACTAGATTCAGTAGGAAGAAAAATGCATCAACGGCGGCGGCTGCCATCCTAGGATTACCTGCGACCAAGGGACTTGGGTTTATCGGGGATGGATGAAGAATTCGTACCTGGTTCTCCATGAGAAAACCCTATGCAATCGCCGAGAGGGGGTTTTCTCTGAACAAGCAGACGAGGGAGAAGGGGATTCAGGCCCAGTGAAATATTGCCGCTTCGTCCGTCCAGCTTACTGCTAAAGCTGGAAAGGGGGGTTGTGATTTGACGGCTCATTGGGCATTACTGCGGCGCTACGACCGGGGTGTGTCTACCGTGAAGTTGTGCACTCTAATTTGTGCATATGGCATGTGGACCCCGTTGACGGTTGCCCCACATATCATCGAAAGGAAGTAGAAAGATAGGAGTAACTAGTTACACATAAATATATTTTTTGACAGAGAGATACTCCCTCTGTAAAGAAATATACAAATCTTTTATATCACAGGCTCACCTTGCCGAGAAATATACTCCCTCTGCAACGCACGGGCATTATGGGGGTTCATCTAAGAATATAATACTCAAATAGGCTCACGGTTCTGGACTTTGGGCTGCAGGCCGACCCTGCATGTTTGGGGGCCCATGTGTTCTACCTCAGCGCTTTTCATATTGCAAGCGATCTGTACGACGCTGGTTTTAGATGTTGTCGCAAGACGAATACACGAAATTGAATAAAGCACGACAGCTGTTGGAATGAAATCGAACGACAGTTCCTAACCAGCAATCAGAGTTGCAACTCTATCAACGATATACCATGTGATAAATAATACTGTCGTACTACTTATACACACAGGACACTTGTTTCACCATGCCATATTATTACATCAAAATCTCTCAGAGGATAGATCAGTTCGGCAGTTGCGTGCTGCTAATTTCAAAGTTGATTTGGACCAGCTCTCCCTGCCGAGAAAGTTTGATTTTGACATCATCCCCTACCGCAAGATATGATTTAGATTTGAACCTTGACCATCCTTTAGCATCAATCATCATGCGACCATACTTTGTACTTACGATATATTGAGCAGGTTCATTCACACCAAGGCTGCGCATGGTAAGAGAAACTTGGCCGCGGTCGCCCGAATTGTTGAAAGACTCCCTCGTTGCTCCAGTAATTCTCTGTTTGCAAACAAGAAGACATACACAAACAGTTAGATCAACACAGTGAATCATGTGAAACAACATGGAAAGAAAAAAGAACGAAGCACTTGGGCGGCCAATGCTTACCAAGAAGGTGGACATGTCGGTTTTTGTAAGGACTTTGGTATATGAAGTGCGAACTGCAGCCCAGTCTGTTGCCGGTGCAACTGCACGGGCCGGAGCAGATGCAAGTGCAAGTGTTGGTGCAGGTGCCGAAGCTGCTGCTGCTGCCGGAGATGGTGTTCCTTGTAGAGCTGGTGCCGGTGTCAGAGCAGGTGCTGGTGTCGATGCCCGATCCTTCGGTAGATCAGACTGATCCGCTGACGTGGTCGGTGCCCAATCCTCAGCTGGATCAGACTGAGCTGCTGCCGCTGTCAGTGCTAGAGCAACTGCCGGTGCTCGATCTGTGCGAGACAGCGACGATCATGTCTGGTCTGCTATGATCAGCTTTCTAACTTGACTAGGATCTGTGACCGTGATCCAGTTTTTTTCTTCATTTCTTTTAAACGCGAGAAGGACTAATTGTGGCATTTTTGTTAAACCAAACTGCAGTTCATCATAGGGATTCAGCTTGTAATATAAGTGATGGACAGTGCCTTCGTTACTGACATGACATAAGAAGTGAAACCTGCAAAAATAGCCATCATAGAGCAAACCAAACGGTTTATTCTGTGATGAATGTCACATGGCAAAACCTGCATCATAAAATTGCAGGAAAAGAAAGAAAACATGACATTAAATCAATAAGATTTAGACAGTAAATGAATAAGATTTACTTGATGTGACACGAGTGAATCCTTACCAGGAAATCAATATGTTGAAGTACTAAACAGAAGATTGATCGCCCAACTACGCGTGGCATGCAGGGGCCCTGCCTACTCCCACAAGCTGGATAGTCCAAAGGTCGTGACAAATCGTTTGGACCGAACATCCATGGGACTGGAAATCCTGGTGGGTGCGATAAACCCTGCAATGCATACAGATATTGGAGTGTAACCATAATTGATAAACCGTCCTCACGAAAAATATGATGTGGATACTTCAAAATATACAGACTTAATTGAGTGGACAGACATTAACATAGAACATTCTCAGGACTGACCACACACCAAAAGCGGCAGCACTAATAAACAATACAGGGTTCACAAACACAAATCAAGTACTGAACAATAGTACTTACTACAGACAAGAAAAGTTGCACTAACTAAACTCTGCAGACTATTTCTTGCCACCGACCTACGGGATGAACCCCGCATAACTGACTAGGCCATGGACTTCGTGTGAGATGTCTACACGCACCATCACCATCTTGTCAACCTTGGAGAACCTAACAGAGTGGTCTTTCCACTCATAAACATGATGATGAAGACATGCCGCATCAGATTTGTTGGGAAGCTTTACAAGAACCACACCCTTCGTAATCGAAGGCACAGCCAGGAAATTGTTGTGGTCAAGTACAGCCTCGAGAACACGCCCGACAACAATGCTACAGGAAAACAGTAGTTCAGGACACGTGGCGACAAGGACACAGCAGCTGGATAGTTCAGCAGTAGAACTCATCATCAGGTCTTCCAGTTCACACGGCATGACTTTGAGAACTTTATCTCCACCGCGGACCTCGTTCTAATTCAAACAGAAACCATATTTTATTACTACCTCTGTTCAGAAATATAAGATGATTTTCGATATTATACTCCATATATGACTACATATACGCACAGAAATGAGTGAACAAAGACACTAGAACATGTCTTCAAAGGCATGAGAGCAGAGGGATTACATGCAAAATCCATAACACAAGTTACTGAGGCAAATATACCCTCTTAAAAGGTAGCATTGATGTTCATAAAGTACTCCCTCCGTCCCAAAATTCTTGTCTTAGATTTGTCTAGATACGGATGTATCTTGATACATCCGTATCTAGACAAATCTAAGACAAGAAATTTGGGACAGAGGGAGTAGTTGAAAGTAATCTATAAGAAATCAGTGTCAACCTCTCGCATGTTTTGGTCAAAAGAGGAATTTAGAACCATCATTTGGCACACAAAAATCACATGCAAGATCACCCAGAAAGTTGTACTACTAGTACTAGTACTGCGTGTTAGATGAAAAAACATGATCAAGATCGAGAAAAAGATCGTCAAGAAGAGATATTACCTGGACTTGCTTAATGAGGGATCCCGGAGAGGGGGGCTTGGACAGGGCAATGGCTTTGAGCTTGTTTGTGGTAGTCTCAGCGGGGTGCTTGCGCTTCTTCGTACCATGAGCCTCGACGGTTTTGGCCGGAGCCATAGACATCACTTCGGCCGGTGCTCCAGCGTCCATCAAGAAACTGTCAAATAGAAATAAAAGAAAATAAACCATAATCACAAAGCCAAAAGAAGAAAAGAGAGGGAGTTATAGGATCAGTCTCGGGGTTGCAAGACCGGGCCTTGGCCCGAATCAACACCATTGATGTGCTCACCTTTCCTTCTTTGGGAGAGAAGAACAATGGCAGAAGCAGGTCGGGGTTTTCTTGAAGAAATGAGGAACAAGATGAGGCATAAGCGAGGGTTGGGTAGAGAGGAAGTTGAGAGAGAAGAGTGAAATGATGGTTGCTTCGTCCGTCCAACTTACTGCTGGAAAGGAGGGGGTTTTGTGATTTGACGGCTCATTGGGCATTACTGCGGCGCTTCAATCGGGGTAGTCTACCGTCACTCTACGACTGAGTAATTTAGTGCATGGCTGGTGGACCCCGATGCTGGTTGTCCCACACGTCGGCGAAAGTGAGTAATTTAGTGCATGGCTAGAGGAGGATCCGCACGGTAGAGCGTGTCCACTGTTTTTCAAAAGAAAAAATGATTGTAGCAAGCGTTTCCACTCTTACGACGGAGGAGTGCGAAACACGACAGCCACTTGAACATACACAGTGCTCCTACTACTAGGCATGTGCAGTGGTTCATACGTCAGTACTACACAATCTTGTTGCTAGTGTAGTAAGATATGACGATAACAAATGATGTTGTGCGCATGTCAACTACTCCTATATGTAACAAATACACAAAGAGGAAACAACTATATTGAGATGAGAATGCAACCAAACACACCCACACGCTTTGTGCTACAGTGACTGATCTGCACCGTCTGAGTTTGATCCAACGGTCATGTTGCGCCGAGACATGGACATGCCCATGCAGAGGGCGCCTAAACACCACCGAAGTCCCTCTGCTTCTCGAGGCGCATGACATTGGTGATGCAGGGTGCAACCGCCCGCAGAGCCCGCTCCCGGTCGACGGGAGCCAGCTCGTCAAAGACGGCGTCCAATGGCACGAATGGATTCCGGTGACGGAGCGATTCGCCCGACAACGGCGGCGGCAGCCCGCAACCCCTCCTTGTCCAGCTCAGCCCCCACCATCACGTGGAGACGACTCAGCTCCTCAGAGATATAGGTGAAGAAGGAGACCAGGTCAGGAAGCCGCAACTCGTTGAAGTCGAACGGGTCTAGCCCGACGGCAGGCATCATCGCGCTGGCACGACGGTAGGCATCGCGCAGCCGCAACATGTGTGTGGCAACTTGGTTCACCAAGTGGCTGAGGCGATCCTGGACCTCGTCACGATCGGCCCACTCGCGCTCCAGCCGGCTCCCCTGACGGCCTATCGTATCTCCCGCTTTCTGCAGCAACGCCGCCAATGCCTCGAACATCTTTGTGGTGGACGCCTGCCGCTTTTGAAGCTCCATGAACATCTTTATGGCACTCCTCTCCTCCTTGAGCTCACGGAGCTCCACGTCCTTGGCCCTGAGCTCCGCATCCTTGGCATGGAGCTCCTGTGTCAGGAGCCTCACCTCGGACTCCATGATCTGCTGCGCCACCATGGCACCAGGTAGAAGCAATGGGGAGAGGAAGCAAAGGGGGCGAAACGACTGAAAGGCAATGCAATCTACGGGAAGGCGGAGGGAGCGGGGAATCTTTTGGTTTTCACCACGGTAAAACACCAGTCGACGAGTTCTCACATCAGGGAGCGGTGGGTTTTTACAGGCGGAGTCATCGTGACTAATTTCTGCCGCGCCTGCTCCTGTCAATCAAAAAATTAAAAATCCTGCCGCGCCTACTCCCGTCAATCAAAAAAATAAAAATCCCGCCGCACCCAAACACCAGAGCAACGCTGCGGTGGATATTTATATTTACCTGCCGGCAAGTAGATAAAAAAAGGGGTGAAAAGATAAATGTGGCGGCGGCCTAGCTAATCGGTCGAACTAGCCCAACTAGCTAGCCACCATGCTTCACTGATGTACTCGGCAGGAAAGGTGGTCTTTCGTGATTTGACGACTCATATACTTGCTTCGGCGCTACGACCGAGGAGGACCCAGAAAACACACGGTAGGGCATCCCACGTCAGGAAGAATATATGCGTGCACCACCCGGGAGGACCCCAAAACCGCACGGTAGGGTGTGCCACGTCTCGGCACGGACGAAAAATGTGCGTGTAAAAATATACTGTATCAGACGTAGTACCTATGGTTCGACCTCGGGACCCAGCCAGTCGGTCGAAAACACCCCACTAGCCACACAACTTCATCATGCAAACGTGGCATGGAGTATAGATGTGGTTAGCTCCGTCTCGACCAGCCACAACGTCTCTTGTTCTAAGAGATTCTTCTATTTTCCAAGCTTTTTTTAGTTGTAATAAAACCACGGCAAGTTAGCGCCGCTCTTCGTGTGTGCCCGTGCAAAGGTTAGACGATGGAGAGAAGAGAGATTGAGATCGCAGACCTGGGACCCACCAGTAAGTGAGACAATGGTCATGCACGTGTTGATGAGGCACTCCCTCTACTCTACTCAACGAAAGTACTGTATAAATAAAATCAATTTATGGGACAAAGCCAACAACCGTTCGTTTTTTCAGGCTATCGACTTATGCTTTGTAGTCCAGGTTGCCAGTTCGAATCTCGTCTTTCAGATTTGTTAGTTTTAGGTCCAAATTTGATTAATGACAAGTGGGACCCCCGTGTGTTGTTCCGATATTTCAGTGTAGGATGGTTTTTTTGAACAAACACTTTGCGCGGTTAGACAAGTAACGGCACGAGTTACACATATTTTGCAAGTTTATGAACAAAAATGACAGCGGCATAGAATATCACATCCACCCCGCAGCTTAGATACTATGGTGATACGAGTTTTTACACCGTTGGAAGTGAGATCCAATGGCTTGGGAGTAGTCTTTGTAATTATGCGCAATTTCCAAACTCTTCAAAGGTTTTTTTGCAAATAAAACATTCAGGCCTCGTGTGTGCCGCTGCATCTTCTATCCAACAGCTCCCCGGTGCTCATATTAGGTGCTCCCCATAGCTTAATTACCCGCTACGGTGATATGAGCATCTAGGTCGTATGATCAGTGATCAGATGGCACATGCGTAGTACTTGTACTTTCTGCGCATTTCCCAAACTCTATTAGCCATATATTGCAAAAACATTCAAACCTCCTATTGTGGGCCGTTAGATCTCAGTGAACTCATATCACCATAGAATCTATGGTGCGGGAGCACCTCATACTCTCCCGTGCGAGAAAACATAAGGTGCTATCGCAGCTTGGATGCTACGGTGATATGAGCTTGGAGGTCGTTTGATCTGAGATCCAATGGCATCTGAGCAGTCTTTGTGCTTGTAAGCAGTGGCCGAACTCTTTTGGGGCTTTTCTGCAAAAAACCATTCGAACCACCGAGGAGGTGTTGGGTCACAAATCCAACGCCTCCGAAGAGCTTGTATCACCAAAGCATCTAAGGTGTGGTAGCACATGATATTCTTACATACATGAGAATATGATGTCCTCCTTCATCATAGATGCTACGGTGATACAAGCTTCGAGGTTTTTGGATATGGGATCAAAGGGCTCCTAAGTAGTTTTTGTACAAATTGTGTGCAATTCTCAAACTCATCAAGGTTTCCTGCAGAAATATTAAGACACATCATGTGAGCTGCTATATCTCAGATCTACAAGCTCCAAACAACTCGTATCGGCATATAGCATCTAAGGTATGGGGGCACATGATATTCTCCCGGGGAGGAGGGGTGGGGGTGCACAACCAATCGGTGGCTGGGAGGATGGGGACAAATATAATCTAAACAACCCTAAACAGAGCTCCACAATTTTATCTAAGGTCGAGGGGTTGACCCCCGACAATCATAGCTCCGCCTAAAGAGAACATTTGCATGTACTGTAGTAATAGACTTCATATTCATGTTTCAGTTTCATGTTCATTTTAAATATTGAACTGAGGACCATGGATGTCTTACATTTTACTCCCTTCGTTCCCAAATATTAGTCTTTTTAGAGGCTTCAAATGGACTGGCACATAGGGATGTATATAGACATATTTTAGAGTCTAGATTCACTCATTTTGCTCCGTATGTAGTCACTTGTTCAACTCTCTAAAAGACTAATATTTAGGAATAGAAGGAGTATTTTTGAATTCGTGTCATACATGCATGGTTTGGAAATATAGATGCACTATACTTATTGGATTGTTGTTGTGTTCGTGCGTGTGTGCCTCTGTGTGTGTGTCTGTGGTCATATGCTTGATGAAGGAAATATGCCCTAGAGGCAATACTAAAGTTATTATTTATTTCCTTATTTCATGATAAATGTTTATTATTCATGCTAGAATTGTATTAACCGGAAACATAATACATGTGTGAATACATAGACAAACAGAGTGTCACTAGTATGCCTCTACTTGACTAGCTCGTTAATCAAAGATGGTTATGTTTCCTAACCATGGACAAAGAGTTGTTATTTGATTAATGGGATCACATCATTAGATGAATGATCTGATTGACATGACCCATTCCATTAGCTTAGCACCCGATCGTTTAGTATGTTGCTATTGCTTTCTTCATGACTTCTACATGTTCCTATGACTATGAGATTATGCAACTCCCGTTTGCCGGAGGAACACTTTGTGTGCTACCAAACTTCACAATGTAACTGGGTGATTATAAAGGAGCTCTACAGGTGTCTCCAAAGGTACATGTTGGGCTGGCATATTTAGAGATTAGGATTTGTCACTCCGATTGTCGGAGAGGTATCTCTGGGCCCTCTCGGTAATGCACATCACTTAAGCCTTGCAAGCAATGCAACTAATGAGTTAGTTGTGAGATGATGTATTACAGAACGAGTAAAGAGACTTCCCCGGTAACGAGATTGAACTAGGTATTGGATACCGATGATCGAATCTCGGGCAAGTAACATACCGATGACAAAGGGAACAACGTATGTTGTTATGCGGTCTGACCGATAAAGATCTTCATAGAATATGTAGGAGCCAATATGGGCATCCAGGTCCCGCTATTGGTTATTGACTGGAGACATGTCTCGGTCATGTCTACATTGTTCTCGAACCCGTAGGGTCCGCACGCTTAAGGTTTCGATGACAGTTATATTATGAGTTTATGAGTTTTGATGTACCGAAGGAGTTCGGAGTCCCGGATGAGATCGGTGACATGACGAGGAGTCTCGAAATGGTCGAGACGTAAAGATCAATATATTGGACAACTATATTCGGACATCGGAAAGGTTCCGAGTGATTCGGGTATTTTTCGGAGTACCGGGTAGTTACGGGAGAAGCAATGGGCCTTGATGGGCTTTAGTGGGAAGAGGAGAAAGGGCCAAGGGGCTGCTGCGCCCCCCTCCCCTCTGGTCCGAATTGGACTAGGGAAAAGGGGGCCGGCCACCTTTCCTTCTCCTCCACTTCCTTCTCCCTTCCTCCCCTCTTGGTGGACTCCTACTAGGACTTGGAGTCCTAGTAGGACTCCACATCCTGGCCGCACCAATTGCCTTGGCCGGCCTCCTCCTCCTCCATCCTTTATATACTGAGGCAAGGGGCACCCCAGGAATAGAAGTTGATCCACGTGATCTTATTCTTAGCCGTGTGCGGCGCCCCCTGCCACCATAGTACTCGATAATATTGTAGCGGTGCTTAGGCGAAGCCCTGTAACAATAGTACATCAAGATCGTCACCACGCCGTCGTGCTGACGGAACTCTTCCCCGACACTTTGCTGGATCGGAGTCCGGGGATCGTCATTGAGCTGAACGTGTGCTAAAACTCGGAGGTGCCGTAGTTTCGGTGCTTGATCGGTCGGGCCGTGAAGACGTACGATTACATCAACCAAACGCTTCCGTTGTCGATCTACTAGGGTATGTAGATCACACTCTCCCCTCGTTGCTATGCATCACCATGATCTTGCGTGTGCGTAGGAAATTTTTTGAAATTACTACGTTCCCCAACAGTGGCATCCGAGCCTAGGTTTTATGGTTTGATGTTATATGCACGAGTAGAACACAAGTGAGTTGTGGTCGATATAAGTCATACTGCCTACCAGCGTGTCATACTTTGGTTCGGCGGTATTGTTGGATGAAGCGGCCCGGACCGACATTACGCGTACGCTTACGCGAGACCGGTTCTCCCGACGTGCTTTGCACATAGGTGGCTTGCGGGTGACTGTTTCTCCAACTTTAGTTGAACTGAGTGTGGCTATGCCCGGTCCTTGAGAAGGTTAAAACAGCATCAACTTGACAAACTATCGTTGTGTTTTTGATGCGTAGGTAAGATTGGTTCTTGCTTGAGCCCGTAGCAGCCACGTAAAACTTGCAACAAACAAAGTAGAGGACGTCTAACTTGTTTTTGCAGGGCATGTTGTGATGTGATATGGTCAAGACATGATGCTAATTTTATTGTATGAGATGATCATGTTTTGTAACCGAGTTATCGGCAACTGGCAGGAGCCATATGGTTGTCGCTTTATTGTATGCAATGCAATCGCGCTGTAATGCTTTACTTTATCACTAAGTGGTAGCGATAGTCGTGGAAGCATAAGATTGGCGAGACGACAACGATGCTACGATGGAGATCAAGGTGTCGCGCCGGTGACGATGGTGATCATGACGGTGCTTCGGAGATGGAGATCACAGGCACAAGATGATGATGGCCATATCATATCACTTATATTGATTGCATGTGATGTTTATCTTTTATGCATCTTATCTTGCTTTGATTGACGGTAGCATTATAAGATGATCTCTCACTAAATTATCAAGAAGTGTTCTCCCTGAGTATGCACCGTTGCGAAAGTTCTTCGTGCTGAGACACCACGTGATGATCGGGTGTGATAGGCTCTACGTTCAAATACAACGGGTGCAAAACAGTTGCACACGCGGAATACTCAGGTTATACTTGACGATCCAAGCATATACAGATATGGCCTCGGAACACGGAGACCGAAAGGTCGAGCGTGAATCATATAGTAGATATGATCAACATAGTGATGTTCACCAATGAAACTACTCCATCTCACGTGATGATCGGACATGGTTTAGTTGATTTGGATCACGTGATCACTTAGAGGATTAGAGGGATGTCTATCTAAGTGGGAGTTCTTAAGTAATATGATTAAATTGAACTTAAATTTATCATGAACTTAGTCCTGGTAGTATTTTGCAAATTATGTTGTAGATCAATAGCTCGCGTTGTTGCTTCCCTTTGTTTATTTTGATATGTTCCTAGAGAAAATTGTGTAGAAAGATGTTAGTAGCAATGATGCGGATTGGATCCGTGATCTGAGGTTTATCCTCATTGCTACACAGAAAAATTATGTCCTTGATGCACCGCTAGGTGACAGACCTATTGCAGGAGCAGATGCAGACGTTATGAACGTTTGGCTAGCTCAATATGATGACTACTTGATAGTTTAGTGCACCATGCTTAATGGCTTAGAATCGGGACTTCAAAGACGTTTTGAACGTCATGGACCATATGAGATGTTCCAGGAGTTGAATTTAATATTTCAAGCAAATACCCGAGTTGAGAGATATGAAGTCTCCAACAAGTTCTATAGCTAAAAGATGGAGGAGAATCGCTCAACTAGTGAGCATGTGCTCAGATTGTCTGGGTACTACAATCGCTTGAATCAAGTGGGAGTTAATCTTCCAGATAAGATAGTGATTGACAGAATTCTCTAGTCACCATCACCAAGTTAGTAGAACTTCGTGATGAACTATAATATGCAAGGGATAACGGAAACAACTCCCAAGCTCTTCGTGATGCCAAAATCAACGAAGGTAGAAATCAAGAAAAACATCAAGTGTTGATGGTTGACAAGAACACTAGTTTCAAGAAAAGGGCAAAGGGAAGAAGGGGAACTTCAAGAAGAACGGCAAGCAAGTTGCTGCTCAAGTGAAGAAGCCCAAGTCTGATCCTAAGCCTGAGACTAAGTGCTTCTACTGCAAAGGGACTGGTCACTGGAAGCAGAACTACCCCAAGTGACTGGCGGATAAAAAGGATGGCAAAGTGAACATAAGTACATTTGATATACATGTTATTGATGTGTACTTTACTAGTGTTTATAGCAACCCCTCAGTATTTGATACTAGTTCAGTTGCTAAGATTAGTAACTCGAAACGGGAGTTGCAGAATAAACAGAGACTAGTTAAGGGTGAAGTAACGATGTGTGTTGGAATTGGTTCCAAAATTGATATGATCATCATCGCACACTCCCTATACTTTCGGGATTAGTGTTGAACCTAAATAAGTGTTATTTGGTGTTTGTGTTGAGCATGAATATGATTTGATCATGTTTATTGTAATATGGTTATTCATTTAAGTAAAAGAATAAATTGTTGTTCTGTTTACATGAATAAAACCTTATATGGTTACACACCCAATGAAAATGGTTCATTGGATCTCGATCGTAGTGATACACATATTCATAATATTGAAACCAAAAGATGCAAAGTTAATAATGATAGTGCAACTTATTTGTGGCACTGCCGTTTAGGTCATATTGGTGTAAAGCGCATGAAGAAACTCCATGCTGATGGGCTTTTGGAATCACTTGATTATGAATCACTTGATGCTTGTGAACCATGCCTCATGGGCAGGATGACTAAGACTCCGTTCTCCGGAACAATAGAGCAAGCAACTAACTTATTGGAAATAATACATACTGATGTATGCGATCCGATGAGTGTTGAGGCTCGCGGCAAGTATCATTATTTTCTGACCTCCACAGATGATTTGAGCAGATATGGGTATATCTACTTGATGAAACACAAGTCTGAAACATTTGAAAAGTTCAAAGAATTTCAGAGTGAAGTGGAGAATCATCGTAACAAGAAAATAAAAGTTTCTACGATATGATCGCAGAGGTAAAATATTTGAGTTACGAGTTTGGCCTTCAGTTAAAACAATGTGAAATAGTTTCACTACTCACGCCACCTGGAACACCACAGTGTAATGGTGTGTCCGAACATTGTAACCGTACTTTATTAGATATGGTGCAATCTATGATGTCTCTTGCCGATTTACCACTATCATTTTGGGGTTATGCATTAGAGACAGCTGCATTCACGTTAAATAGGGCACCATCCAAATCCGTTGAGACGACACTATATGAACTATGGTTTAGCAAGAAACCAAAGTTGTCGTTTCTTAAAAGTTTGGGGTTGTGATGCTTATGTAAAAAAGTTTTGTCCTGATAAGCTCAAACCCAAATCGGAAAAGTGTGTCTTCATAGGATACCCAAAAGTTACCATTGGGTACACCTTCTATCACAGATCCAAAGGCAAGACTTTTCTTGCTAAATTCGGAAACTTTCTGGAGAAGGAGTTTCTCTCGAAAGAAGTGAGTGGGAGGAAAGTAGAACTTGATGAGGTAACTATACCTCCTCCCTTATTGGAAAGAAGTACATCACAGAAACCGGTTTCTGTGACACCTACACCAATTAGTGAGGAAGCTAATGATGATGATCATGAAACATCAGATCAAGTTACTACCGAATCTCGTAGGTAAACTAGAGTGAGATCCGCACCAGAGTGGTACGGTAATCCTGTTCTGGAAGTCATGTTACTAGACCATGACGAACTTGCGAACTATGAGGAAGCGATGATGAGCCCAGATTCCGCAAAATGGTTTGAGGCCATGA
This sequence comes from Triticum monococcum, assembly GCA_034509565.1. Taxonomy (NCBI): domain Eukaryota; kingdom Viridiplantae; phylum Streptophyta; class Magnoliopsida; order Poales; family Poaceae; genus Triticum; species Triticum monococcum. The sequence goes on from CM067843.1 coordinate 87,297,950, forward strand.
AATATGAGATATGATCCATGTATGAGAACAAAGTATGGACTTCGATGGATTTGCCCGATGATCGGCAAGCCATAGAAAATAAATGGATCTTCAAGAGGAAGACGGACGCTGATAGTAGTGTTACTATCTACAAAGCTAGAATTGTCGCAAAAGGTTTTCGACAAGTTCAAGGTGTTGACTACGATGAGAGTTTCTCACTCGTATCTATGCTTAAGTCTGTTCGAATCATGTTAGCAATTGCCACATTTTATGAAATCTAGCAAATGGATAAACAAAAATGCATTCCTTAATGGATTTATTAAAGAAGAGTTGTATATGATGCAACTAGAAGGTTTTGTCGCTCCTAAAGGTGTTAACAAAATATGCAAGCTCCAGCAATCCATCTATGTGTTGGAAATATGCCCTAGAGGCAATAATAAAAGCATTATTATTATATTTCCTTGTTCATGATAATTGTCTTTATTCATGCTATAATTGTGTTATCCGGAAATCGTAATACATGTGTGAATAACACACACCAACATGTCCCTAGTAAGCCTCTAGTTGACTAGCTCGTTGATCGACAGATAGTCATGGTTTCCTGACTATGGACATTGGATGTCATTGATAACGAGATCACATCATTAGGAGAATGATGTGATGGACAAGACCCAATGCTAAACATAGCATAAAGATCGTATAGTTCGTTTGCTAGAGTTTTTCCAATGTCAAGTATCTTTTCCTTAGACCATGAGATCGTGTAACTCCTGGATACCGTAGGAGTGCTTTGGGTATACCAAACGTCACAACATAACTGGGTGACAATAAAGGTAGACTACGGGTATCTCCGAAAGTATATGTTGGGTTGACACGGATCAAGACTGGGATTTGTCACTCCGTATGACGGAGAGGTATCACTGGGCCCACTCGGTAATGCATCATCATAATGAGCTCAAAGTGACCAAGTGTCTGGTCACGGGATCATGCATTACGGTACGAGTAAAGTGACTTGCCGATAACGAGATTGAACGAGGTATTGGGATACCGACGATCGAATCTTGGGCAAGTAACATACCGATTGACAAAGGGAATTGTATACGGGGTTGCTTGAATCCTCGACTTCGTGGTTCATCCGATGAGATCATCGTGGAGCATGTGGGAGCCAAGATGGGTATCTAGATCCCGCTGTTGGTTATTGACTGGAGAGTCGTCTCGGTCATGTCTACATGTCTCCCGAACCCGTAGTGTCTACACACTTAAGGTTCGGTGACGCTAGGGTTGTAGGGATATGTATATGCAGTAACCCGAATGTTGTTCGGAGCCCCGGATGAGATACCGGACGTCACGAGGAGTTCCGGAATGGTCCGGAGGTAAAGAATTATATATAGGAAGTGCTGTTTCGGCCATCGGGACAAGTTTCGGGGTCACCGGTATTGTACTGGGACCACCGGAAGGGTCCCGGGGGTCCACCGGGTGGGCCACCTGCCCCGGGGGGGCACATGGGCTGTAGGGGGTGCGCCTTGGCCTACATGGGCCAAGGGCACCAGCCCCAATAGGCCCATGCGCCTAGGGTTTCAAAGGGGAAGAGTCCCACAAGGGGAAGGCACCCCCTAGGTGCCTTGGGGGGGAGGGAATCCTCCCTTGGCCGCCGCCCCCCTAGGAGATTGGATCTCCTAGGGACGGTGCCCCCCCTAGGCCCCCTATATATAATGAGGGAAGGAGGGCCTCTTAAACCACGCCTTTGGTTGCCTCCTTCTCCCTCTCCAACACCTCCTCCTCCTCCATAGTGCTTGGCGAAGCCCTGACGGAGTATTGCAGCTCCATCACCACCACGCCGTCGTGCTGCTGCTGGAGCCATCTTCCTCAACCTCTCCTTTCCCCTTGCTGGATCAAGAAGAAGGAGACGTTACGCTGACCATACGTGTGTTGAACGCGGAGGTGCCGTCCATTCGGCGCTAGGATCTCCGGTGATTTGGATCACGTCGTGTACGACTACCTCATCCCCGTTCTTTGAACGCTTCCGCTCGCAATCTACAAAGGTATGTAGATGCATCCGATCACTCATTGCTAGATGAACTCATAGATGGATCTTGGTGAAACCGTAGGAAATTTTTTGTTTTCTGCAACGTTCCCCAACAGTGGTATCAGAGCTAGGTCTATGCGTAGTTCTTCTTGCGCGAGTAGAACACAATTTGTTGTGGGCATAGATGTTGTCAACTTTCTTGCCGCTACTAGTATTATCTTGCTTCAGCAGTATTGTGGGATGAAGCAGCCCGGACCAACCTTACACGTATGCTGACGTGAGACCGGTTCCACCGACTAACATGCACTAGTTGCATAAGGTGGCTGGCGGGTGACTGTCTCTCCTACTTTAGTTGGAGCGGATTCGATGAAAAGGGTCCTTATGAAGGGTAAATAGAAGTTGACAAATCACGTTGTGGCTTTCACATAGGTAAGAAAACGTTCTTGCTAGAACCCTATTTCAGCCACGTAAAACTTGCAACAACAATTAGAGGACGTCTAACTTGTTTTTGCAGCAAGTGCTTTGTGATATGATATGGCCAAAGTTGTGATGAATGATGAATGACATATATGTGATGTATGAGATGTTCATGCTATTGTAATAGGAATCACGACTTACATGTCGATGAGTATGACAACCGGCAGGAGCCATAGGAGTTGTCTTTATTTTTGTATGACCTACGTGTCATTGAGAAACGCCATGTAAATTACTTTACTTTATAGCTAAACGCGTTAGCCATAGTAGTAGAAGTAATAGTTGGCGAGCAACTTCATGGAGACACGATGATGGAGATCATGATGATGGAGATCATGGTGTCAAGCCGGTGACAAGATGATCATGGAGCCCCAAGATAGAGATCAAAGGAGCTATGTGATATTGGCCATATCATGTCACTATTATTATTTGATTGCATGTGATGTTTATCATGTTTAGCATCTTGTTTACTTAGAACGACGGTAGTAAATAAGATGATCCCTCATAATAATTTCAAGAAAGTGTTCCCCCTAACTGTGCACCGTTGCGACAGTTCGTTGTTTCGAAGCACCACGTGATGATCGGGTGTGATAGATTCTAACGTTCAAATACAACGGGTGTAAGACAGATTTACACATGCAAACACTTAGGTTGACTTGACGAGCCTAGCATGTGTATAGACATGGCCTCGGAACACAGAAGACCGAAAGGTCGAGCATGAGTCGTATAGAAGATACGATCAACATGAAGATGTTCACCGACGTTGACTAGTCAGTCTCACATGATGATCAGACATGGCCTAGTTGACTCGAATCATGTTATACTTAGATGACTAGAAGAGGGATGTCTATCTAAGTGGGAGTTCATTGAATAATTTGATTAGATGAACTTAATTATCATGAACTTAGTCTAAAATCTTTACAATATGTCTTGTAGATCAAATGGCCAACGTTGTCCTCAACTTCCAACGCGTTCCTAGAGAAAACCAAGCTGAAAGACGATGGCAGCAACTATACGGACTGGGTCCAAAACCTGAGGATCATCCTCATAGCTGGCAAGAAAGATTATGTCCTACAAGCACCGCTAGGTGATCCACCCGTCCCACAGAACCAAGACGTTATGAATGCTTGGCAGACACGTGCTGATGACTACTCCCTTGTTCAGTGCGGCATGCTTTACAGCTTAGAGCCGGGGCTCCAAAAGCGTTTTGAGAGACATGGAGAATATGAGATATTCGAAGAGCTGAAAATGGTTTTTCAAGCTCATGCCCGGATCGAGAGATATGAAGTCTCCGACAAGTTCTTCAGCTGTAAGATGGAGGAAAATAGTTCTGTTAGTGAGCACATACTCACTATGTCTGGGTTACATAACCGCTTGACTCAGCTGGGAGTTAATCTCCCGGATGACGCGGTCATTAACAGAATCCTCCAGTCGCTTCCACCAAGCTACAAGAGCTTTGTGATGAACTTCAATATGCAAGGGATGGAAAAGACCATTCCTGAGGTATTTGCAATGCTGAAATCAGCAGAGGTAGAAGTCAAGAAGGAACATCAAGTGTTGATGGTAAATAAAACCACTAAGTTCAAGAAGGGCAAGGGTAAAAAGAACTTCAAGAAGGACGGCAAGGAAGTTGCCGCGCCTGGCAAGAAAGCTGCCGGGAAGAAGCCAAAGAATGGACCCCAAGCCCGAGACTGAGTGCTTTTATTGCAAGGGAAGTGGTCACTGGAAGCGGAACTGCCCCAAATACTTAGCGGACAAGAAGGCCGGCAAAACGAAAGGTATATGTGATATACATGTAATTGATGTGTACCTTACCAGTACTCGTAGTAGCTCTTGGGTATTTGATACCGGTGCAGTTGCTCATATTTGTAACTCAAAGCAGGAGCTGCGGAATAAGCGGAGACTGGCGAAGGACGAGGTGACGATGCGCGTCGAGAATGGTTCCAAGGTCGATGTGGTCGCCGTCGGCACGCTGCCTCTACATTTACCTACGGGATTAGTTTTAAACCTCAATAATTGTTATTTAGTGCCAGCTTTGAGCATGAACATTGTATCAGGATCTCGTTTAATTCGAGATGGCTACTCATTTAAATCCGAGAATAATGGTTGTTCTATTTATATGAGAGATATGTTTTATGGTCATGCTCCTATGGTGAATGGTTTATTCTTAATGAATCTCGAGCGTAATACTAGACATATTCATAGTGTGAGTACCAAAAGATGTAAGGTTGATAATGATGGTCCCACATACTTGTGGCACTGCCGCCTTGGTCACATAGGTGTCAAACGCATGAAGAAGCTCCATGCAGATGGACTTTTAGAGTCTCTTGATTACGAATCATTTGACACGTGCGAACCATGCATCATGGGAAAAATGACCAAGACTCCGTTCTCAGGAACAATGGAGCGAGTAACCAACTTATTGGAAATCATACATACTGATGTGTGCGGTCCAATGAGTGTTGAAGCTCGCGGTGGCTATCGTTATGTTCTCACCCTCACTGATGACTTGAGTAGATATGGGTATGTCTACTTAATGAAACACAAGTCTGAAACCTTTGAAAAGTTCAAGGAATTTCAGAGTGAGGTTGAGAATCAACGTGACAGGAAAATCAAGTTTCTACGATCAGATCGTGGAGGAGAATACTTGAGTCACGAATTTGGCACGCACTTAAGAAAATGTGGAATAGTTTCACAACTCACGCCGCCTGGAACACCTCAGCGTAATGGTGTGTCCGAACGTCGTAATCGCACTCCATTAGATATGGTACGATCTATGATGTCTCTTACCGATTTACCGCTATCTTTTTGGGGCTATGCTTTAGAGACTGCCGCATTCACTTTAAATAGGGCTCCGTCAAAATCCGTTGAGACGACACCGTATGAATTATGGTTTGGGACGAAACCTAAGTTGTCGTTTCTAAAAGTTTGGGGATGCGATGCTTATGTAGAGAAACTTCAACCTGAAAAGCTCGAACCCAAGTCGGAAAAATGCGTCTTCATAGGATACCCTAAAGAAACTGTTGGGTATACCTTCTACCTCAGATCCGAAGGCAAGATCTTTTTTGCCAAGAATGGATCCTTTCTAGAGAAGGAGTTTCTCTCGAAAGAAGTAAGTGGGAGGAAAGTAGAACTTGATGAAGTATTACCTCTTGAACCGGAAAATGGCGCAACTCAAGAAAATGTTCCTGAGGTGCCTGCACCGACTAGAGAGGAAGTTATCGATGATGATCAAGATATTTCTGATCAAGCTCCTACTGAAATTCGAAGGTCCACAAGGACACGTTCCGCACCAGAGTGGTACGGCAACCCTGTCTTGGAAATCATGTTATTAGACAACGGTGAACCTTCGAACTATGAAGAAGCGATGGCGGGCCCGGATTCCGACAAATGGCTAGAAGCCATGAAATCCGAGATAGGATCCATGTATGAAAACGAAGTATGGACTTTGACTGACTTGCTCGTTGAACGGCGAGCCATAGAAAATAAATGGATCTTTAAGAAGAAGACATACGCGGATGGTAATGTGACCATCTATAAAGCTCGGCTTGTCGCTAAGGGTTATCGACAAGTTCAAGGGGTTGACTACGATGAGACTTTCTCACCGGTAGAGAAGCTAAAGTCCATCCGAATCATGTTAGCAATTGCCGCATTCTACGATTATGAGATATGGCAAATGGACGTCAAAACGGCATTCCTTAATGGTTTCCTTAAGGAAGAATTGTATATGATGCAGCCGGAAGGTTTTGTCGATCCTAAGAATGCTGACAAGGTGTGCAAGCTCCAACGCTCGATTTATGGGCTGGTGCAAGCATCTCGGAGTTGGAACATTCGCTTAGATGAGATGATCAAAGCGTTTGGGTTTACGCAGACTTATGGAGAAGCCTGCGTTTACAAGAAAGTGAGTGGGAGCTCTGTAGCATTTCTTATATTATATGTAGATGACATACTTTTGATGGGAAATGATATAGAACTCTTGGACAGCATCAAGGCCTACTTGAATAAGAGTTTTTCAATGAAGGACCTTGGAGAAGCTGCTTATATATTAGGCATCAAGATCTATAGAGATAGATCAAGACGCCTCATAGGTCTTTCACAAAGCACATACCTTGATAAGATATTGAAGAAGTTCAATATGGATCAATCTAAGAAGGGGTTCTTGCCTGTGTTACAAGGTATGAAATTGAACTCAGCTCAATGTCTGACCACAACAGAAGATATAGAAGAGATGAGTGTCATCCCCTATGCCTCAGCCATAGGTTCTATTATGTATGCCATGTTGTGTACCAGACCTGATGTAAACCTTGCCGTAAGTTTGGTAGGAAGGTACCAAAGTTATCCTGGCAAGGAACACTGGACAGCGGTCAAGAATATCCTGAAGTACCTGAAAAGGACTAAGGAAATGTTTCTCATTCATGGAGGTGATGAAGAGCTCGTCATAAAGGGTTACGTCGACGCTAGCATCGACACAGATCTGGATGACTCTAAGTCACAGACCGGATACGTGTATATTTTGAATGGTGGGGCATTAAGCTGGTGCAGTTGCAAGCAGAGCGTCGTGGCGGGATCTACATGTGAAGCGGAGTACATGGCAGCCTCGGAGGCAGCACATGAAGCAATCTGGGTGAAGGAGTTCATCACCGACCTAGGAGTCATACCCAATGCGTCGGGGCTGATCAAGCTCTTCTGTGACAACACTTGAGCTATTGCACTTGCAAAGGAGCCCAGATTTCACAAGAAGACAAGGCACATCAAGCGTCGCTTCAACTCCATTCGTGAAAATGTTCAAGATGGAGACATAGATATTTGTAAAGTACATACGTACCTGAATGTAGCAGATCCATTGACTAAACCTCTCCCTAGGGCTAAACATGATCAACACCAAAATTCCATGGGTGTTCGATTCATCACAATGTAACTAGATTATTGACTCTAGTGCAAGTGGGAGACTGTTGGAAATATGCCCTAGAGGCAATAATAAAAGCATTATTATTATATTTCCTTGTTCATGATAATTGTCTTTATTCCTGCTATAATTGTGTTATCCAGAAATCGTAATACATGTGTGAATAACAAACACCAACATGTCCCTAGTAAGCCTCTAGTTGACTAGCTCGTTGATCGACAGATAGTCATGGTTTCGTGACTATGGACATTGGATGTCATTGATAACGAGATCACATCATTAGGAGAATGATGTGATGGACAAAACCCAATCCTAAACATAGCATAAAGATCGTATAGTTCGTTTGCTAGAGTTTTTCCAATGTCAAGTATCTTTTCCTTAGACCATGAGATCATGTAACTCCCGGATACCGTAGGAGTGCTTTGGGTATACCAAACGTCACAACGTAACTGGGTGACAATAAAGGTAGACTACGGGTATCTCCGAAAGTATCTGTTGGGTTGACACGGATCAAGAGTAGGATTTGTCACTCCGTATGACGAAGAGGTATCACTGGGCCCACTCGGTAATGCATCATCATAATGAGCTCAAAGTGACCAAGTGTCTGGTCACGGGATCATGCATTACGGTAGGAGTAAAGTGACTTGCCGGTAACGAGATTGAATGAGGTATTGGGATACCGACGATCGAATCTCGGGCAAGTAACATACCGATTGACAAAGGGAATTGTATACGGGGTTGCTTGAATCCTCGACTTCGTGGTTCATCCGATGAGATCATCGTGGAGCATGTGGGAGCCAACATGGGTATCCAGATCCCGCTGTTGGTTATTGACCGGAGAGTCGTCTCGGTCATGTCTACATGTCTCCCGAACCTGTAGGGTCTACACACTTAAGGTTCGGTGACGCTAGGGTTGTAGGGATATGTATATGCAGTAACCCGAATGTTGTTCGGAGTCCCGGATGAGATCCCGGACGTCACGAGGAGTTCCGGAATGGTCCTGAGGTAAAGAATTATATATAGGAAGTGCTGTTTCGGCCATCGGGACAAGTTTCGGGGTCACCGGTATTGTACCGGGACCACCGGAAGGGTCCCGGGGGTCCACCGGGTGGGGCCATCTGCCCCGGGGGGGCACATGGGCTGTAGGGGGTGCGCCTTGGCCTACATGGGCCAAGGGCACCAGCCCCAATAGGCCCATGCGCCTAGGGTTTCAAAGGGGAAGAGTCCCACAAGGGGAAGGCACCCCCTAGGTGCCTTGGGGGGGAGGGAATCCTCCCTTGGCCGCCCCCCCCCCCTAGGAGATTGGATCTCCTAGGGCCGGCGCCCCCCCCAGGCCCCCTATATATAGTGAGGGAAGGAGGGCCTCTTAAACCACGCCTTTGGTTGCCTCCTTCTCCCTCTCCAACACCTCCTCCTCCTCCATAGTGCTTGGCGAAGCCCTGACGGAGTATTGCAGCTCCATCACCACCACGCCGTCGTGCTGCTGCTGGAGCCATCTTCCTCAACCTCTCATTTCCCCTTGCTGGATCAAGAAGAAGGAGACGTTACGCTAACCATACGTGTGTTGAACGCGGAGGTGCCGTCCGTTCGGCGCTAGGATCTCCGGTGATTTGGATCACGTCGTGTATGACTACCTCATCCCCGTTATTTGAACGCTTCCGCTCGCGATCTACAAAGGTATGTAGATGCATCCGATCACTCGTTCCTAGATGAACTCATAGATGGATCTTGGTGAAACCGTAGGAAAATTTTTGTTTTCTGCAACGTTCCACAACACTATGGACTGGTACAAGCATCTCGAAGTTGGAATATACGCTTTGATGAGTTGATCAAAGCATATAGTTTTATACGGACTTGCTGTGAAGCCTGTATTTACAAGAAAGTGAGTGGGAGCACTATAGCATTTCTGATAAGTATATGTGAATGACATATTGTTGATCGGAAATAATGTATAATTATTCTGTAAAGCATAAAGGAGTGTTTGAAAGGAGTTTTTTCAAAGAAAGACTTCGGTGAAGCTGCTTACATATTGAGCTTGAAGATCTATAGAAATAGATCAAGACGCTTGATAAGTTTTTTCAATGAGTACATACCTTGACAAGATTTTGAAGTAGTTCAAAATGGAGCAGTCAAAGAAAGAGTTCTTGCCTGTATTACAAGGTGTGAAGTTGAGTAAGACTCAAAGCCCGACCACGGCAGAAGATAGAAAGAGAATGAAAGTCATTCCCTATGCCTTGGCCATAGGTTCTATAAAGTATGTCATGCTGTATACCAGATCTATTGTATACCCTGCACTGATTTGGCAAGGGAGTACAATAGTGATCTAGGAGTAGATCACCGGACAGCGGTCAGAATTATCCTTAGTGAAATAAGGATATGTTTCTCGAATATGGACGTGACAAAAAGGTTCATCGTAAAGGGTTACGTTGATGCAAGTTTTTGACACTGATCCAGATGATTCTAAGTCTCAATCTGGATACATATTGAAAGTGGGAGCAATTAGCTAGAGTAGCTCCGTGCAGAGCCTTGTAGACATAGAATTTTGCAAAATACATACGGATCTGAATTTGGCAGGCCCGTTGACTAAATTTCTCTCACAAGCAAAACATGATCACTCTTTGGGTGTTAATCACATAGCGATGTGAACTAGATTATTGAATCTAGTAAACCCTTTGGGTGTTAGTCACATGGAGATGTGAACCAATCACATAAAGATGTGAACTATTGGTGTTAATCACATAGCGATGTGAACTAGATTATTGACTCTAGTGCAAGTGGGAGACTGAAGGAAATATGCCCTAGAGGCAATAATAAAGTTATTATTTATTTCCTTATTTCATGATAAATGTTTATTATTCATGCTAGAATTGTATTAACCAGAAACATAATACATGTGTGAATACATAGACAAACAGAGTGTCACTAGTATGCCTCTACTTGACTAGCTCGTTAATCAAAGATGGTTATGTTTCCTAACCATGGACAAAGAGTTGTTATTTGATTAACGGGATCACATCATTAGATGAATGATCTGATTGACATGACCCATTCCATTAGCTTAGCACCCGATCGTTTAGTATGTTGCTATTGCTTTCTTCATGACTTATACATGTTCCTATGACTATGAGATTATGCAACTCCCGTTTGCCGGAGGAACACTTTGTGTGCTACCAAACGTCACAACGTAACTGGGTGATTATAAAGGAGCTCTATAGGTGTCTCCAAAGGTACATGTTGGGTTGGCGTATTTTGAGATTAGGATTTGTCACTCCGATTGTCGAAGAGGTATCTCTGGGCCCTCTCGATAATGCACATCACTTAAGCCTTGAAAGCAATGCAACTAATGAGTTAGTTGTGAGATGATGTATTACAGAACGAGTAAAGAGACTTGCCGGTAACGAGATTGAACTAGGTATTGGATACCGACGATCGAATCTCGGGCAAGTAACATACCGATGACAAAGGGAACAACATATGTTGTTATGCGGTCTGACCGATAAAGATCTTCATAGAATATGTAGGAGCCAATATGGGCATCCAGGTCCCGCTATTAGTTATTGACCGGAGACATGTCTAGGTCATGTCTACATTGTTCTCGAACCCGTAGGGTCCGCACGCTTAAGGTTTCAATGACAGTTATATTATGAGTTTATGAGTTTTGATGTACCGAAGGAGTTCGGAGTCCCGGATGAGATCGGGGACATGATGAGGAGTCTCGAAATGGTCGAGACATAAAGATCGATATTTTGGACTACTATATTCGGACATCGGAAAGGTTCCGAGTGATTCGGGTATTTTTCGGAGTACCGGGTAGTTACGGGAGAAGCAATGGGCCTTGATGGGCTTTAGTGGGAAGAGGAGAAAGACCGAGGGGGCTGTTGCGCCCCCCCCCCCTCCCCTCTGGTCCGAATTGGACTAGGGAAAAGGGGGCCGGCCACCTTTCCTTCTCCTCCACTTCCTTCTCCCTTCCTCCCCTCTTGGTGGACTCCTACTAGGACTTGGAGTCCTAGTAGGACTCCACATCCTGGCCGCACCAATTGCCTTGGCCGGCCTCCTCCTCCTCCATCCTTTATATACTGAGGCAAGGGGCACCCCAGGAATAGAAGTTGATCCACGTGATCTTATTCTTAGCCGTGTGCGGCGCCCCCTGCCACCATAGTACTCGATAATATTGTAGCGGTGCTTAGGCGAAGCCCTGCGACAGTAGTAGATCAAGATCGTCACCACGCCGTCGTGCTGACGGAACTCTTCCCCAACACTTTGCTGGATCGGAGTCCGGGGATCGTCATCGAGCTGAACGTGTGCTAAAACTCGGAGGTGCCGTAGTTTCGGTGCTTGATCGGTCGGGCCGTGAAGACGTACGATTACATCAACCAAACGCTTCCGTTGTCGATCTACTAGGGTACGTAGATCACACTCTCCCTTTGTTGCTATGCATCACCATGATCTTGCGTGTGCGTAGGAAATTTTTTGAAATTACTACGTTCCCCAACGCTTGATACATACAAAGTTTTCTCACCTCCATGTTGTTCATCTTTTAAATTTGAATCTGCATTGGAAAACTTACTAGGGATACCATGAAATGTGAAATCCATGTTTGAGATCACTATATCACAAACTCACTCTAATTCAAGAACTCGTCATAAATCAATTACCACGTTGACATTAGTATTTGCAAGGAAAATACAGGTATTGTAATACACATAGATTCGTTCGGAAATTTAAAAGGTTCCTTTCGTATTCTCGAATGGTAGGACCCAACGGCGTACCAGCCAGACCTTGGCTCGTGTTGATCCTAAAAAAAGCAGGCTCGTGTCCTTCGGTGGCGTGCATGGTACGCACATTAGGCAACCCCATTACCCCAACCAGTCAAGCCTCAGCGTTTCAAGTCAAAATATCTGGCGGCCAGAATTCCAGCCCTAGGAAATTTCCCTCATGTCCCCGGTCCATAATGACTACCGATGAACAACGGAGGGATGCTTTAGTAACTAGACAATGTTACCTACCGTGCCGAGCACGGTTCAATTCCCTCGGTCGCCGCTTGTCAAGGTCACGCGTCAACTGCATTGCCTAGTAGTAGTACTACTACTACACCAGGATGAGCATAGAATTGAGCCCGTTTGTTCGTGCCTAGTACTTGAGTTAATATATCAGGCAATGCACTGGTACGGAGGGATTATCCTTTTACTCTGCATATATAACTTGTCTGAAGTTTAACTAAGCAAAATGTTTGACCAAATCCTTTCTTAAGAAATACAACAGGACAGATGTACGGCTTGAAAATTTACTGCATGACGCAGGTTATGATATTGTTTCGAATCCTGGATCTTAAATTTCTAAAAATCCAAAAGTGAGCATAAATTCTTGAAACTAAGCATGGTCACGTGATATGGCACAAATATTACTTCGTAAGTTTTTTCTTCAATTTGAGACAAGCTGCTTATGACAAGTTGCACAAATGAAGAGCCAAGGTATTTTGGAAGAAAGACCTGTCATGTTAAGGCGAACGCTTTCACTATTGAAACTGTGGGCGTTTACATGCCGCCACGACTCCCCGCTTCTCATCGGCAATCGACAGGTGTCGTCCGAGCAAGCGTGTGAGTCGACGGGAGGCGTGCGAGCAGACCGCTGCACCGGCTGTCAGGGAGGCGTGCGAGCAGACCGCTGTGCAGGCTCACCGGGAGGCGAGCCCTTTGACCAGGCTCCGCCGCCCATCGTCGTCCCAACTGCTCCCACTTTTAATGTCATCTGCGCCGCAGTTTAAAATCAACCCCACACTACCCGGTACTCCCTCCTTTCCGGTTTATAGGGCTTATCTCAAAATATTAGTTTTTCCATTTTATAAGGCTCAATTTGTTGTTTCCCATCACGTGTTCAGATTCCAAGGTAAATTAAATCATTGCATGCAAGTATTAAGAGAAAATTGACCAATGCATGTAATTTGTGCATGCATGCATTGCAATTAATGCATTGGTAAACATATTTTTTTGAGAAAAACAAGAGCATTAATTGGGTGCTTTTGCAAACTACAAAAAGTATTCCACCACTCACCATCTACCTTGGTTGGTGAGATTTTTGAATTGAGCCTTATAAACCGAAAAGGAGGGAGTATCGCTACAATCCTCTCTCTTCCTCTCCGATTCTCCTGTCGTCTACCTCCAACTAGCCTGACCTAAACGTACGCCATGCCGCATCACGATGGTCTGCCCTTGGTGTTCCAGTTTCCTGGGGAAGACACCTAGCCGGAGTCTCAAGAACATAAGGCGCTTTGGGACGAGCTTGAACTGGCCTTGCGGGAAGACGTCGCGCCTGTCCCCGCTCCCGTTCCGGCTCCCGTCGCCCCGACTGCGCCAGTGCCCATCCGCATGGCATTGATGGGCTGGGAGCCGCACATTGTCGCTGAGCTTGATCCCACGGGGTTCCACGAGGTGCCCGCCGACTTTCACGCGCCCATGCACCTGCCAGCGCATGCCCGTGCCGGTGCCCGTGCACCTGCCAGTGCCTGCGCCTGTGCGTGCACTGACGTGCGCGCCCGTGCCGGTGCCCGTGCACATGAATGTCTCCGTCGCGCCATTGACAGCGCCTGTCCCCGCGCGGGTGCCAGTGCCCCCCTCAGCGGCATGGATGGCCGCCGTCGACCGCTTTCTTGCACCAACGCCAGTCGCCTCCTCCCGCCAGTCGACTCGCTCCGAAGTCTAGAACATTTTGGCCTTCCTTGAAGCTAGGCCAACATCCAGGAGTACGCCAACAACAGTGCAAGACGCCGCCGTCGCCGTCGGTTAGTGGCCCGATGACACACAGAGCACGGCAGAGGAGCCGCTTCCCACCGCGAGACGCCCCTGCCGCCGCCGCGTAATCTAAATTTGCCATGAAAAACATTCGGATTGCCATGCTTAAAATCCGAACGTTTATCATTTCCGTTTATTTTATATCGATCGTCGTATAATTTAAAGTCGGAGTCAGACTGAACGAAATGTATGGTTTGATCGATTGAATGTTCTGCTAGAGCCGTATCAAATTAAATATAAAACGTCATCAAGCCACATGTATTCCTTGTCATCCAACGACCTAGACTGCTTCAATGTCGAGCGCTCAACACGTTTAGCGTGCAGTTAATTTCATGCCAAAAATAGTGCTAATCACATGACAACACGCAAATAATATCCTAGTAGTTAATATCCGCATGCACTTAATATACATCCAAATTAACGTGCATTGCATGTACACGCTGACTAGTTCTGCTAGTACGTGAAACTGGTACCGTGACTTGTGAACGCGTCCAGATATGGTCAATGGCAACATCGCCCGCGAGTTCTTCCTGTTTACCCGTGCGTCTAAACGCAGAAGGGGAGGAGAGAGAGAGCACACATGGAACCCACCAGTAAGTGAAGACGTGTAGATATATTTTGTGCGTGGGAGGAAGCAAGGTCAACCGATCACATAGGGTCGTCGTGCGATCGAAAGAGTGAGACGGGTTGGAGAGAGTGACCTAGATAGACGATGTGCGTGAGAGAGTATACAATGTGAATAGGTCGAATTGGGCTCAAACATGGTGATATATCGTTTTTGTCAGAGAAAGAGCGAGGTCAATCGAGACATGCGGAGAGAGAGAGAGAGAGAGAGATTGAGTGAGCGTGGCCCACCATGAGGTCGAAAGAGTGGTGCCGGCTTGGATGGACTGACCTAGATAGACAATCTGCGTGAGAGAGTATAGAGTGTGTCGACCGAGGCCCGAACAGGGAGATATATCATTTGTGTGTGTGTGAAAGAAAACGAGGTTAAACGAGACTCGGATAAAGAGAGCGAGATTGAGCGAGTGTGGCCCGCCGTGCGGAAAAAAGAGTGAGATAGTCTCGAGGTAGTGGCCTAGATATACAACGTGCGTGCGTGCGCATGCACGAGAGGTTGGGGGGCTAGATAGGCAATGCATGTATTTAGCGCGAGAGGGTGAGAGGGAGAGGGGGGAGAGCTCGGCATGGGGTGCAATGGCGGGTGTGTGAGGTAAATACATTTGGTAACAGAGTGGAAAAATGGGTTGTGTAGTTGAGAGACTTAGAGATCAAAACATGGAGAGAATGAATGAACGTGTGTTGGAAACCGATAGCTTCCTAAGGTGGTTAGGAGAGGAAGATTGACCGATACAGGAAGTATGTAGCGTTTGTGCGGGGGGGGGGGGGCTAAAGACAACATTTGAATGTACATAGTACGAGACTAAATATCGATGTTTCAATTCGGTGTACATTGTAAGATTTGAACCGAGGAGCAGGCATACGGGTAATTATTTTGAATTCGTGCCATACTAAGTTTCGAAAAGTTGACATTGACTCAGTTTGTTGTGCTATTTTGTAGGTCATATGTTTGAATCCATCCAAAAGTTTTCTCACTACCATGGTGTTCATCATATACATATACATTTGTATTAAAAAGTAGCGTGGATACAGTGAAAGGCGAAATCCACGTTAGAATTGGAGATCGCTACGTGACACACACTCTAATTCAAATAACTAACTACGCGACACACACTCTAATTCAAATAACTAATTATGTGAGACACACTCTAATCCATGTTAGCGTGGGTACCGTTTTGATTTTTTTTCAAATAACTCCTCATTAATTAATTTATAGTACTCCCTCTGTTCACTTTTATAAGACCTTGAAGACATTTCAGACAATGTGCAAAACAGTTCATTTTAAGTTGTTTGAAACGACTTACAAAAGTGAACGGATGGAGTATCTCATTTCGAATGACTAATTATTGCAAGGAAAACACAGGCATGGTAATACATACAGATTTGTTTGCAAATGAAAGAAGATTCGTTTGCATTCTCAAATGTAGGCGCACTAGGCAAACCAGGGTCGTGTCGTTGTGGACGCTGCTTCGGTGCCTTAAAGGCAACTGCCTTTGCGTCACTGACATGTGGGCCAGCCGCCTGTTGGGCCCATATGTCATGGACACAAAGGCAGGTTCCTTAAGGCACCGAAGCATAGTCCTGTCGGGGTGGTCGCGTGTGTCGGACGGACGCATAGCACCTAGCCACCCACCCCCTCCCCCCCCCCCAAAAAAGGACGACGACAATATAAGTTCGCGCTTCCATGTTTCGGATTGAAATATCTGGCGGCCCCAATTCCAGCCCTGCAAAATCTCTCTTCTCCACCGTCCCCTTCCCCGCCCAGATTGCTCAAATCCCTAATTCGTCGCCAACCCTCGAATCGCCCCTCATCTCGTCTCTTTCCCCACCGTTCCTCACCTCTGTGCCGGATGACGACGACGAAGACGACGGTCGCGCTTCACCACCGCGCCGGAGCTACCTCATCTACACCCTCGCCCACCGCACCGGGTGGTCCACCGACAACGTCGGCCGCCGCAACCAACGTGCCTCACAGACACCGAGTTCCACCACATCAGGTGCGCTTCACCGACGCCGTCTCCCAGCTCACCAGGGCGGGGCTACTTCACCGAGCACATCGTCGCACCTCCGCGCCCCGAGGCCGTTGGGGCTTCACCAACGGTCTTGTCCACCGCATCGTAGCGCTCCGCTGCCACTCAAGATATGCATCCGTGCGCGGCCAGCCAACGCCAGCACATCACCCTCAACGGCTCTGAAGTGACCCGCACTCTAGCTAGGCGAGCATGCCCAAACACCGACCCGAACTAGGTATCCACACATCACTCCCTTGTGCATTGTTCCGACGATGTTTGGATATCCTTTCACTGCTCTCTTAGCTTACACGCCTATGCAACTCTGACCTTAACTCTTATTTCTTCTGGAGATATCATCTGAAACAAGCAAATCCATATTTTAGCGAAGCATGACGGTGCTATGGGATCTGGTACACATCTTGCACACCCGTATAACCTTGTAAGTATCTGTCCTCCGGTACAACATCAAGGTCGATTCCTCTTATTTGATCAACCATTCGCCGTGTCAAAAATGCAGAGGGGGATGCAAGGAGCACAAGGCCTGCACATCCAAGCAAGTGGTAACATGGACTTGTACATGGAACATCCCAAGCGCAAGCAGAGCTGCAGTGAGCCTGTACAACGAGCTAGCGTAAGTCCCTGCATTTCATTTAATTCGTACTGGCATTCGTGTATGATTTGTGTGAAGTGGCTGATCCACGAATTCAAGTTACCAGGGGCGAACATTTAACTTAAAAAATACGAAGGTACTTGCACTCCGGAAATCAACATAACTTGAGAAATGTGAAGCTACATGCACTTTGAAAACCAGCTAATGATCCAAAGTAGTTCAGATTATAAACACTAAATGATGCAAGCACCAAAAAACACAAAATGCAACATGGTGTACAAGGACTACAAACATGGTCTGTACCTGCTTGAATTATTCGTTCTCTGGCTGAAAATATCGAAGTGTAATTGCACGTATAACCAGTGCGCAAACTGCATATCAATATATCTATCCTGCACAAGTATGCCAATAGTTTCAAACGACAGATTAGAAAAGTATTTATGCTATGTTGTCATGATACGGGGACTTTCTGGTAGATGGCCTCGACGTTTCCTCAAGCTATGAAAATGCACTATAATTTGCTTGTCATCAATGCCTGCAAATCTCTGTCTCTCTCAACATAGTAGATCATCATTAGACACTAAATCCTTCAATGAGCTTGCAAAATGCTTGCATTAGATCCCTCATTAGACACTATATGTTCATCACCAGGAGCATGTAAAATGTTTGCATCAAATCCTTCATTAGCAGTCTGTTCATTAGACACTTCAGGCTCAAGGACAACATGAGCTTGTATGTTTGCACCGAAAACTTGATTAGACACATCCGATTCAGTCAGTTCAGTATTGATTGGGGGAGTTATAAAATAAGTAGAAATTGGTTTCATTTTCTCATAGATTCCCTACATACAAGCAGTTTTACAACACCGTCAGGTTTAACTATTGGCCAGAAATTGAAGAGTTGAATTAGATATAATCAGGGATGTGATGTACCTGCTCGTTGTGCATGCTCTCTTGCAATTAGCGATTGTCCATTTGCGCAAGCTAGATGCCATGCTCGTGCTGCCGCCGCTGCCTCCCACGCAGGCTACACCCAGGGTTGGATCTTCATCTTCTTATCCTTCCGTTCGCTTGAAGCCCGGCGACCGCCCTCCAACGAGGGCGCAAGAAAGTGATGTGTCGGTCTGTCCAGCGGCGGCTAGGTTAGGAGCGAACCAGACTGGAGGCTGGAGCGAATGAATTGAGATTTTTCCTGCTGTCGATCGATATGGAAGGCGCTCGTTTGGGCCACGAGCCTGCTATAGGGCCTGCCTTGCACTTATGTTATTGGCCCATCCAAATTGAAACATTTTTCTTCATTTTTTACATTGCCTACTCATGCGTTGGGACGAACAAAACTAGCGTGGGTCAACCTGGACGACTCAAACTAGGTGCACACTTTCCAGCCACCTGAGGCGGCCGCCCATACCAGCCCCTATGGTGGTGTCGCCCCTTTTTGCGTGTATGATTGGATAGTGAAAAATATTCCAGTGGTGCTTTTGATTTACCCACAGAATGGTTGAATTGCTTGTTTCTATGAACTGAGTTCGCCAATAATGTGAAGGATGCCAGTCTTTTCATCCTATTGTAGATTGCTTAGATCTCGATATGCCAAAAGTAATCGCATGAAATATACAGTAAAAGCCAGTGTGATGTGTTTGGCTACAACTAGTCCGACTACACGTCCTCATATAACATATCAAGGATGCACCATCTTACCAGATTAACCATTCGACTTACCCATGCAGTGTGGGAAGAAAGAAGTATTGGGACTGCGTATCCAAGCAATTGATGTCATGGACTCCTTTGTACAACCATGTAAGCGAAAAAGAAGTTGCAGTGTGCCTGTACAAAGAACTAGCGTAAGTTCAGTTACCTGCTTCTCGGAATTTTAGTTAGCCACTTATTGCAAAATTGTTCAATTACGTTGTTTGGCTTAATTTAATTTGCTACTGATTACATAATGGCACAACCTGTTAATCATATTGTAGACTGCGCCTATCTATGTGTTTGATACTTACTGTTAAGAATTACCTGTTTGCCTTAACTTAAATATCTACTTGTTTGTTTAACTGCTTTGTTGCTGCAACAGCGGGTTACAATGATGTTAATAACTACTTTTCAGCATCCAATTGAAACTCTTTAATTCCTTGTTTGTTTAACTGGTTTGCTGTTATAACTCCCAGTTGAGATGTTTTGCTAACTTCAACTTTTCTGAATCCAATCGGAACTTTAATGGCAAAACAGGTTAGCCCAAGATCAAAGAGCGAGGTCCCCATGGACGTTGCATCATCCCACAGCAGTGGCACCAGCCCAATCGTGCATTATGAATTGCCAACTGCTGATGCTCTAGAGGCTAAACTAGTGGTAGAAAGAGATTCTGCTTCTACACTTAGAGATGAAGTTGACATGTTGAGGAAGCAAACAACACAATCACAAGCAGTACTCAAGACAACCATTAAATATTTGGTGGATTTCAAAACAAAGCAAGCTGAGACTGACCAGATTGTTAAGGTCCTGAAGGAAAAAAAGGAAATTAAATTCCTACTTGGTAAATCATAGGTGAAATGTTCTTTCCATAGTTGAATAACCTTTGTGTTGTCTGTTCATGTAATCAATCAAACCATTTGTTTTAGAGATCATGTAATAAATTTTTTGTTTTTTTGTTTGTAATTTTATTTGAGCACAAGTCTGTATTAATTGATAAGACCCGGAGACATTTCATTTGGATTGCTGTGCCAGACCTACAAATATGCCAATCGGGCTGAATGTGCATTCAGCAATACTAGTATAGATGGACCATAAGTGGCACGCATCAAAAATGCCCAAGATGCTGGCTAAAAAAAGGATGCTGCTGTAGGCAAAAAAAAAGTACAGCGACCTGGCTTATGTATGTTAGTTGATATTATTGATCCATATACTCTATAAGTGTTTATATGTCTGTTAGTTCCGTACATTCTTGGTTGATTGACTCGGTATTTGAATCTTGATACATCGCTTCTGTACATATCTAAATGGGAGTACACATTATGCTGCGTGTGACATTTGAGTTGGACATGAAGTGTTCCAAATATTCGAATTCACCTTAAACTGGATTCTAGTTTCTGAATTTGAGTATCGGCATTTGTAAACCATATTCATATATGACAATGAAATACATCTTTGTCGTCCTTTTGAAGATATATAAAAACACATAGAATGATTTATAAAGATTCATATAGGAATACAAAATGGATTCGAATTTAGTTGCCAGGGTAAACGTGGATGCTTATTGTCCCAAAATTTGAAAGAAACAGCAAAATGTCCACTCCCACATCGGCTGCCCGAAGCCAAGTGTTTGAGAGATGGAAATTACTGTCTACCCATTACACGGACAATCCATCGACCCGATTTCCACTGCTCTAAATAGGGGTAGGTTAGTAACTTCAATTAGACGTGACACGACCGCCTCTAAGCCCATTCCGACACGGTGGGCGTCAAACATGGGCGGCAAAACTCATTTGATTCAAGCTTGTCCGAAAGACCTATGTTTCTCCCTCCTCCCCATTCATACACGGTGGGCGGCAAAACAAACTCTCCTCGTTCGAAATAGATGTAGGCTAATATTTTAAATAGGGGCAGATGTGTAACTTCCATCAGACGTGACACAACCGCCCTACCTGTCAGCCCCGTTCATACACCGTGGGCGCCAACCGTGGGCGGCAAAACACCCTCTCCTCGCTCGAAATAGTTACCGGCAAATATTTGGGAGGTGCGAGATTACCGTCCTATCCCCAACCGATGAGACGTCCAAATTTGAAATGGGGGATAAGTTCGTAACTTTCCCATATTTCAGACAGGCGCGTCCCAAAAACATGGTTCCCTGTACGTCTCCCTCCATTTTCCCATTCATACACCGTCCGCGCTAGAACACCCCATTCCCACACCAGCCTCCGTCCGCCACCCCATCCATCGCCGCCGTCCTCCACCACATCCATCGCCACCGTCCTCCACCATGCCGGAGCGCCTACCAAGACCGCGTCGTCCACTGCTAGAGATGGACGTTTCTCATCCACGGTGATGGACCAATAGCCTTGCATCGCGTCCTCTCGCTTCATCGGCACCGTCGTCCTCTTTGCCGGGGCCGCTCACATGACCTTCTCTTCCACCGCAACGGGACTTATCCCCCGATGCACCCATCTACCGTCGCAGATCTGCTTCAACGTCACCGACAGCCATCGCACCCCAATGCCTACACAGCACCGCAAGAGAGTTGGTACTTCATATCTCCTCAACTTTTTGATCTCAACCAGAAAATAGATCTTAACTTGGTTACTCTACTTTCTTTTCAGCTCTTAGAATTTAGTTCTTAGTTTGAAGCAAACAATGGATGCTAAATATCATTTCTCCGGTTTGCAGCTTCAAATCTGCCATGGCACAGCCATAATACGGTTTAATTGATCATGCTTAGGGTTTAATTGATCATGTTGGTTCCGTGGTGGTTTCTTTAATAGAAATCAGAGGGGAAACCCTCTTTTGCTAAAAAATATATGCTTAGAGTTTCCCCCTTTTATGATCACTATACGATCAGAATACGTGCTTCGTTTCATAATAACACTGCTCCACCCATCAAGCTAAACAAGCTTAGTTGTTCAAATACGAATTTGATATTATTAAAATAGAGTTGTTTAATTGGTCAGCTAAATGTTCCTAAATTAGTTTCGAAAATGCATGTTCGCCGCTCGGGTGTGTATCTCTGTGTGTGGTCTGGTCAGCACGGTTGGGGAGGTGAACTTTGCATATGCATGGGTTTATAGGGAGACACTCTCCGAGTTGAAACCGCAATGCATTCCATAGATAATCTGACTACTTTTTATGTTTTCATGAATCTCAGATTCTGAACAGCATCATAATGATTATGAGCTTGCGCGCATGAAAAGAATAAAGCAGAACAATGCCATGGCTGTCAAACTTGGCATTAAGGGACTGAAATCAAGTCTGGATGCAATGCAATGCAAACACTCTCCACCTACAGATTCATGCTCAGAATATGATCCTAACAGTGATTCTGAGCTAGAGGGAGACCTAAGTCAATGTAGCTCCCTAGTGGAGGAGTCAGAGGAAGATGCCCTATCTTATTCACCCATCAAGGTACTTGCTCTAACTTTCCAAGGTTACATTGCTCGCACATATCTTGCAACTGATGCTTTGCATTGCTTCTACTTTGTTAAACTGTCATTAGCTTAGTTTACGCATCGTGTATGTGAATACGCCCTGCCTATCCATTTTCAGTACATATTCCATCTGTCATCATACCATATTTATCCATTCAAATGTTGTTCTTATGTATCAGACGTTCAAAAGGAAGAGGGCGATTGCTGATCGTGGAGGAGCACAAGCAAAGTATTTGGAAAAGGTAGTGGCACCTGATAAATCAAATAGCCCATTAGGTGTAGTTGCAATATCACCTGACCCACAAAATACCCCAACTCTAGCAGACTCTAGCCCTACTACACTGGTCATTTCTGATGCCCCAACTCAGCAGACCCCGACTGCAGCAAATAGTATGATTATGCCAGTTGACATAGCACCAGCTGTACGATGCAAAACCCCAATTCCAGCAAAGAGTACACCAAATCCAGTTGCCAAACCCCTTTTCGAACCAGAAAGAGCCCCAATTGCAGCAAATAGGACCCCTGTTCCATTTCTTCCCAGTTTAGAAGACGAAGCTTATGTTGTTGTCAGGAACTTTGTGCGCACCTTTCCTTCATGGAAAGATTATACCGCAGACACAGAACAATTTCCAGTCTTCCTCCGCAACTTACGCGTAAGTAATGTACTAATGTTATTCATGGTCATTACTGCATATGTTTCTGCTGACAGAAGACACAAGATTTCATTCTTTTAAATAGGCGAGGCGCAAACTGGATTATGATGACGAGCAAGGGTTGGTTGCGCTTTTCAAGCACTCGTTGATGAAGTATCGTTCCTACCTGAGGCAAGCGCACTTTGATGGCAAGCCTCTGAACGAAATTTCTATAAAGTCTCCGGTGCTACATTTATCCGACGGTGACTGGAATAATCTTGTTACACATTGGTCTCTGCTGCAACGTAAGGTACTGTCTATGATATCACATCACAATTTGAACTACATTTCTGCATTTGCCTTAATGTCTCACTTGTACGAAAACTGTTAGCAGAAGAACATTCGTTCTCAAGGGACCACAAAATCTCGCAACTATACTGGACACTACATTGCTCTTGTGAGTACCTCTTGCCCTGTATGACCATATTTACTTTCATAGCTGTTTGATTATGTAGCATCACTGCACATGTTAGCCTCGTAATCGTCCATTTGGTGGACATTATAAGATCCGTATGGACTCTTACATAAATTTAGAATCAACCCAATGCTTTTGAAGAGGTTTAGCTCTGCAGTCCTCTTGTAAGGACTGAACGTGGTCTATCATTGTACTTACATTAACAGCTACTCCCTCCGTCCCATAATATAAGAACGTTTTGTACAGTACACCAGTGTTCAAAACACTCTTGTATTATGGGAAGAGGGATTGGTTCATTTTGTAGCATTCTACATCTTATCTCCCTCGCCCACCATTTACTAAAAAAGATCAGATCTATATTTAATCTTACCAACAAGTAGAATACACAGACAATGCCAGTGCAGAAGTGTAGCCCATTGCTCTTGTCAGTACATTTTGTCCTGTAACGCTTGTACTTCCAGGGATTGGTAGTTGATTATGTAGCATCAATCTGTATCTTATCTTCATTATCCTCTACCCCTTCCAGTATTATCATATCTATAATTACTCTCTACAAAATGTAGAGTACATGCAATGCTTATGAAGAAGATTCTGTGCTGAAATTCTTGAGTTATCCTTCCCTTGACATGGAGAAGGGCATTATAAAGCCGGTGTTAACTGTTAATGTAAGTCAGTCCTTCTAAAGCCTTTATCCTCAGCTGCTGTTTAATTTGCTCATACTCCATATCGTTTACTGCTGTTTAGTTTGCTGTTTCTACCAAAATGCATGTTCGTAAGAACCGTAAGTTCTAAGTTTTACTTGTAAAACCAAATTCCTTATTCATACCATGCACATTACTTAATACTCCCTATATGTATGCTTGTTTTGTGGATCTATAATCCAGTGTGTGGTGAAGCAGCCCATGTTTGCACCTTGTCATCTCCTGTTTTATCTTACTGATGTGGCTGATGATATGAACAACATGCCATGCACATTATCCAAAATAGATACAATGATTTTCTTTGCCCTTCATCTATGCTTGTTATGTTGACATGGTAATCCAGTAGTGTGGTGAAGCTCCCCGCATTATGAACAATGCCAAATTATGCTATTGATATTTTGAACATACTCTTTATTTTCTAATTTGAAATTGGATAGAATTGACAAAACGGTTATCATCTTTGTTTATACACGTGGAAAACCTGTCATCTCTCTGCTTTGCTTCAAGGTGATATGCCTGATGGCATGCACAATTCTGCTCAAGGCTGTGAGACAAACCCAACATATATTGCAACAAAGAAGGCAAAACATCTTGAAGATAGCGAGACAACCCCAAAGTCTTGTCTTGATGCAGTGTTCAAGTTACTTGACACTAACAGTCAGACAAGCTCACAGAATTCGTTGTCTGAATCAGTTCGACTTCTTCAGTCCCAAGTTCTAGCAGAAAGGCATTCTGCAACTCAACTTCGACTTGAAGTCCTATCTCTAAGAAAGATTGCGGAGAACACCAATGAGAACCTCATCGCTAAACAGCTACACCTGGAAGCTATGACAGACATGCTAGGCCGGTCTCACAGCCTTGCTCAGCAGCTTGCGCAGCAGTTCCCCCGCAAGGCTAACCTTTCTTGAACTATCTTGCAAGTGGTCTCGGTCCAGTATTATTTTGTTACGCTGCAATGGTGCCCAGTTTTTGTAATCTGCTTCTACGTTGCGCTTTATGATCACTGATGGCGAACTTCGATGCCCAGTGGATGTAATATACCTTAAACCCTTTATTGTATAGTGTAGGTTTATTCTAAGTTACTATGTCGTAATTTCTTTATTGTATAGAGTAGCTTTGTTCTTAATTCATACTAGTTACGCAGTAGCATGAAATGAACCCCGGCCCATGATTGTGCGAATCAAATCACGGGCTTTTAACAGGCCAAAATTGTCTCGGTCCTTGTTTGGCCCAATCAGATATCGGCTACGAGCAGGCCGGATGCAAACAGGGCCGTAGTTAGGCCCAACTATATAACTGGCTTTTAACAGGCCGAAATTAATATAGGGACAAAATGTTAAACGGGCCCTTATCAGGCCAAAATTAATATCAGGCCGAATTACTAAGTGGGCCTTTAGCAAGTGGGCCCAAAAGCATAGTGTCCAGTTGACGTGCCGAATCTGATATGGGCCATAATTGAGCCCAAAGCCTCTTAAAGGGTCGGACCTGATCTGGGCCGTAGTTTGGCCCAGAACGTGGTAGGCTTTTAATGGGCCGGATCTCATATGGGCCACTATTAGGCCCGGAGCGTGGCAGGCCATTAATGGACCGGATCAAATATGGGCCGGCATTTGGCCCAAAACATGGCAGCCAGTTAATGGGCCGGCCTACTAGGGTCCTCAAAATCTTGTGGGCCTACAGCTGGGTCGGCCCATTAATGTCGGTGAAATCTCATGGGCCTTTAGCTGGGCCGGCCCATTATGACCCGCAAGAATCTTGTGGGCTTTACCTGGGCCGACCCATTATGGCACACAAAAATCTTGTGGGCCTTTACCTGGGTCGGCCCATTATGGCCCACAAAATCTTGTGGGCCTTTAGCTGGGCCAGCCCATTACGGTCCGCAAAATCTCGTGGCCCTTTAGCTGGGCCGGCCCATTATGGTCCGCAAAATCTTGTGGGCCTTTAGTTGGGCCGGCCCATTTAAACTTGTTGGGCTGTGCCACGTGTCGACATATCATAGGTGCCTCTCTGACCCACTAACGAGCTAACACGTGTTTCGTCCGGCCAATAAGAATTTTACACGTGGAAATTTCCCATTGGTCGGGGCTGTTAACGGGTTATCGGATCCAAAACCCGACCCGATAGCTTAACGGCGTTCTGTTACGGTGGATGCCACGTGTCGGTCACCCGTGACGGAAGCACTTCTGTGACGCGTGATTTATCGTCATGGAAGTGGACACTTCCGTGATGATAATTTTGGTAATGTCATGGAACACTTCTACGACAGCACAGGTATGACTATCATGATTCTGTCATAAATTTGTCATGGATGTACATGCATGACAAAAAAAAGCGACCTACTGTGACAAACACGTATCATCTCGGAAGTGTATTTTTTTGTAGTGCGTTGAAGTGGATCCGTGCCAGAGGGAAAGCTCGAGAGAGGGGAAATGGTGGCGGGAGTTTTGCTGCGGCGGTCACCCTCGATATATAGGGCAACCAAATCGGCGGCGGTGACTCGAATTCGTCCCGCCGCCTTTTCAGAGATGCGCCATCGCTCCCGCCATCTCCCTCCCATACGCGACGTGGCGCGACGTTCCCCTCCCCTGCATCGCTCGAGCCTGGCTCACTGGAAACGGCCGATTCGGCCGTTCCTGAAGGAAATATGCCCTAGAGGCAATAATAAAGTTATTATTTATTTCCTTATATCATGATAAATGTTTATTATTCATGCTAGAATTGTATTAACCGTAAACATAACACATGTGTGAATACATAGACAAGCAGAGTGTCACTAGTATGCCTCTACTTGACTAGCTCGCTGATCGAAGATGGTTATGTTTCCTAGCCATAGACATGATTTGTCATTTGATTAACGGGATCACATCATTAGGAGAATGATGTGATTGACTTGACCCATTCCATAAGCTTAGCACTTGATTGTTTAGTTTGTTGCTATTGCTTTCTTCATAACTTATACATGTTCCTATGACTATGAGATTATGCAACTCCCGTTTACCGGAGGAACACTTTGTGTGCTACCAAACGTCACAACGTAACTGGGTGATTATAAAGGTGCACTACAGGTGTCTCCGAAGGTACTTGTTGGGTTGGCGTATTTCGAGATTAGGATTTGTCACTCCGACTGTCGGAGAGGTATCTCTGGGCCCTCTCGGTAATGCACAGCACTTAAGCCTTGCAAGCATCAGAAGTGTTCCGGGTGAAATCGGCATTTTACCGGAGTACCGGGAGGTTACCGGAACCCCCCGGTAACCTAATGGGCCTTAATGGGCCTAGTGGAGGAAGTGGAGAGGAGGCCAAGGGGCAGCCACGCGCCCCTCCCCCCCCCCCAGTCCGAATTGGACAAGGAGGGGGTCGGCGCCCCCCCCCCTTTCCTTTTCCCTCTCTCTCCTTCCCCCCAAGTCCTAGTCCAACATGAAAAGGAGGGGAGTCCTACTCCCAGGAGGAGTAGGACTCCTCCTGGCGCGCCCCTTGCCTGGCCGCACCTCCTCCCCCTTGCTCCTTTATATACAGGGGCAGGGGGCACCCCAGACACAACAGTTGATCATTGATCTCTTAGCCGTGTGCGGTGCCCCCCTCCACCATAGTCCTCGATAATATTGTAGTGGTGCTTAGGCGAAGCCCTGCAACAGTAGAACATCAAGATCATCACCACACTGTCGTGCTGACAGAACTCTTCCCTGACATTCTGCTGGATCGGAGTCCGGGGATCGTCATCGAGCTGAACGTGTGCTAAAACTCGGAGGTGCCGTAGTTTCCGTGCTTGCTCGGTCGGGCCGTGAAGACATACGACTACATCAACCACGTTGTGCTAATGCTTCCGCTTTCGGTCTATGAGGGTACGTGGACAACAGTCTCCCCTCTCGTTGCTATACATCACCATGATCTTGCGTGTGCGTAGGAAATTTTTTGAAATTACTACGTTCCCCAGCAGTGGCATCCGAGCCTAGGTTTTATGCGTTGATGTTGTGCACGAGTAGAACACAAGTGAGTTGTGGGCGATATAAGTCATACTGCTTACCAGCATGTCATACTTTGGTTCGGCGGTATTGTTGGATGAAGCGACCCGGACCGACATTACACGTACGCTTACACGAGACTGGTTCTACCGACGTCCTTTGCACACAGGTGACTGGCGGGTGTCAGTTTCTCCAACTTTAGTTGAACCAAGTGTGGCTATGCCTGGTCCTTGCGAAGGTTAAAACAGCACCAACTTGACAAACTATCGCTGTGGTTTTGATGCGTAGGTAAGAACAGTTCTTGCTTAAGCCCGTAGCAGCCACGTAAAACTTGCAACAACAAAGTAGAGGACGTCTAACTTGTTTTTGCAGGGCATGTTGTGATGTGATATGGTCAAGACATGATGCTAAATTTTATTGTATGAGATGATCATGTTTTGTAACTGAGTTATCGGCAACTGGCAGGAGCCATATGGTTGTCGCTTTATTGTATGCAATGCAATTGCACTGTAATGCTTTACTTTATCACTAAGCGGTAGCGATAGTCGTGGAAGCATAAGATTGGCGAGACGACAACGATGCTACGATGGTGATCAAGGTGTCGCGCCGGTGACGATGGTGATCATGACGGTGCTTCAGAGATGGAGATCACAAGCACAAGATGATGATGGCCATATCATATCACTTATATTGATTGCATGTGATGTTTATATTTTATGCATCTTATCTTGCTTTGATTGATGGTAGCATTATAAGATGATCTCTCACTAAATTTCAAGATAAAAGTGTTCTCCCTGAGTATGCACCGTTGCCAAAGTTCGTCGTGCCCAGACACCACGTGATGATCGGGTGTGATAAGCTCTACGTCCATCTACAACGGGTGCAAGCCAGTTTTGCACACGCAGAATACTCAGGTTAAACTTGACGAGCCTAGCATATGCAGATATGGCCTCGGAACACTGAGATCGAAAGGTCGAGCGTGAATCATATAGTAGATATGATTAACATATTGATGTTCACCATTGAAAGCTACTCCATTTCACGTGATGATCGGTTATGGTTTAGTTGATTTGGATCACGTGATCACTTAGAATATTAGAGGGATGTCTTTCTAAGTGGGAGTTCTTAAGTAATATGATTAATTGAACTTAAATTTATCATGAACTTAGTACCTGATAGTATCTTGCTTGTCTATGTTTGGTTGTAGATAGATGGCCCGTGTTGTTGTTCCGTTGAATTTTAATGCGTTCCTTGAGAAACCAAAGTTGAAAGATGATGGTAGGAATTACACGGACTGGGTCCGTAACTTGTGGATTATCCTCATTGCTGCATAGAAGAATTATGTCCTGGAAGCACCGCTAGGTGCCAGGCCTGCTGCTGGAGCAACACCAGATGTTATGAACATCTGGCAGAGCAAAGCTGATGACTACTCGATAGTTCAGTGTGCCATGCTTTACGGCTTAGAATCGGGACTTCAATGACGTTTTGAACGTCATGGAGCATATGAGATGTTCCAGGAGTTGAAGTTAATATTTCAAGCAAATGCCTGGATTGAGAGATATGAAGTCTCCAATAAATTCTATAGCTACAAGATGGAGGAGAATAGTTCTGTCAGTGAACATATACTCAAAATGTCTGGGTATCATAATCACTTGACTCAATTGGGAGTTAATCTTCCTGTTGATAGTGTCATTGACAGAGTTCTTCAATCACTGCCACCAAGATACAAAAGCTTCATGATGAACTATAACATGCAAGGGATGGATAAGACAATTCTCGAGCTCTTCGCAATGCTAAAGGCTGCGGAGATAGAAATCAAGAAGGAGCATCAAGTGTTGATGGTCAACAAGACCGCCAGTTTCAAGAAAAAGGGCAAAGGGAAGAAGAAGGGGGACTTCAAGAAGAACAGTAAGCAAGTTACTGCTCAGGAGAAGAAACCCAAATCTGGACCTAAGCCTGAAACTGAGTGCTTCTACTGCAAGCAGACTGGAGCGGAACTGCCCCAAGTATTTGGCGGATAAGAAGGATGGCAAGGTGAACAAAGGTATATGTGATATACATGTTATTGATGTGTACCTTACTAGAGCTCGCAGTAGCTCCTGGGTATTTGATACTGGTTCTGTTGCTAACATTTGCAACTCGAAACAGGGACTACGGATTAAGCGAACACTGGCAAAGGACGAGGTGACGATGCGCGTGGGAAATGGTTCCAAAGTCGATGTGATCGCGGTCGGCACACTACCTCTACATCTACCTTTGGGATTAGTTTTAGACCTAAATAATTGTTATTTGGTGCAAGTGTTGAGCATGAACATTATATCTGGATCTTGTTTGATGCGAGACGGTTATTCATTTAAATCAGAGAATAATGGTTGTTCTATTTATATGAGTAATATCTTTTATGGTCATGCACCCTTGAAGAGTGGTCTATTTTTGATGAATCTCGATAGTAGTGATACACATATTCATAATGTTGAAGCCAAAAGATGCAGAGTTGATAATGATAGTGCAACTTATTTGTGGCACTGCCGTTTAGGTCATATCAGTGTAAAGCGCATGAAGAAACTCCATACTGATGGACTTTTGGAATCACTTGATTATGAATCACTTGGTACTTGCGAACCGTGCCTCATGGGCAAGATGACCAAAACGCCGTTCTCCGGTACTATGGAGAGAGCAACGGATTTGTTGGAAATCATACATACAGATGTATGTGGTCCGATGAATATTGAGGCTCGTGGCGGATATCATTATTTTCTCACCTTCACAGATGATTTAAGTAGATATGGGTATATCTAATTAATGAAACATAAGTCTGAAACATTTGAAAAGTTAAAAGAATTTCAGAGTGGAGTTGAAAATCATCGTAACAAGAAAATAAAGTTTCTACGATCTGATCATGGAGGAGAATATTTGAGTTATGAGTTTGGTCTACATTTGAAACAATGCGGGATAGTTTTACAACTCACGCCACCCGGAACACCACAGCGTAATGGTGTGTCCGAACATCGTAATCGTACTTTACTAGATATGGTGCGATCTATGATGTCTCTTACAGATTTACCGCTATCATTTTGGGGTTATGCTTTAGAGACGGCTGCATTCACGTTAAATAAGGCACCATCGAAATCCGTTGAGACGACGCCTTATGAACTGTGGTTTGGCAAGAAACCAAAGTTGTCATTTCTGAAAGTTTGGGGCTGCGATGCTTATGTGAAAAAGCTTCAACCTGATAAGCTCGAACCCAAATCGGAGAAATGTGCCTTCATAGGACACCCAAAGGAAACTGTTGGGTACACCTTCTATCACAGATCCGAAGGCAAGACTTTTGTTGCTAAGAATGGATCCTTTCTAGAGAAGGAGTTTCTCTCGAAAGAAGTGAGTGGGAGGAAAGTAGAACTTGATGAGGTAACTGTACCTGCTCCCTTGTTGGAAAGTAGTACATCACAGAAACCGGTTTCTGTGACACCTACACCAATTAGTGAGGAAGCTAATGATAATGATCATGAAACTTCAGATCAAGTTACTACCGAACCTCGTAGATCAACTAGAATAAGATCCGCACCAGAGTGGTACGGTAATCCTGTTCTGGAAGTCATGCTACTAGATCATGATGAACCTACGAACTATGAAGAAGCGATGGTGAGCCCAGATTCTGCAAAATGGCTAGAAGCCATGAAATCTGAGATGGGATCCATGTATGAGAACAAAGTATGGACTTTGGTTGACTTGCCCGTTGATCGGCGAGCAATTGAGAATAAATGGATCTTCAAGAAGAAGACTGACACTGACGGTAATGTTACTGTCTACAAAGCTCGACTTGTTGCAAAAGGTTTTCGACAAGTTCAAGGGATTGACTACGATGAGACCTTCTCACCCGTAGTGATGCTTAAGTCTGTCCGAATCATGTTAGCAATTGCCGCATTTTATGATTATGAAATTTGGCAAATGGATGTTAAAACTGCATTCCTGAATGGATTTCTGGAAGAAGAGTTGTATATGATGCAGCCAGAAGGTTTTGTCGATCCAAAGGGAGCTAACAAAGTGTGCAAGCTCCAGCGATCCATTTATGGACTGGTGCAAGCCTCTCAGAGTTGGAATAAATGCTTTGATAGTGTGATCAAAGCATTTGGTTTTGTATAGACTTTTGGAGAAGCCTGTATTTACAAGAAAGTGAGTGGGAGCTCTGTAGCATTTCTGATATTATATGTGGATGACATATTATTGATTGGAAATGATATAGAATTTCTGGATAGCATAAAGGGATATTTGAATAAGAGTTTTTCAATGAAAGACCTCGGTGAAGCTGCTTACATATTGGGCATTAAGATCTATAGAGATAGATCAAGACGCTTAATTGGACTTTCACAAAGCACATACCTTGACAAAGTTTTGAAGAAGTTCAAAATGGATCATGCAAAGAAAGGGTTCTTGCCTGTGTTACAAGGTGTGAAGTTGAGTAAGACTCAATGTCCGACCACCGCAGAAGATAGAGAGAAAATGAAAGATGTTCCCTATGCTTCAGCCATAGGCTCTATCATGTATGCAATGTTGTGTACCAGACCTGATGTGTGCCTTGCTATAAGTCTAGCAGGGAGGTACCAAAGTAATCCTGGAGTGGATCACTGGACAGCGGTCAAGAACATCCTAAAGTACCTGAAAAGGACTAAGGATATGTTTCTCGTATATGGAGGTGACAAAGAGCTCATCGTAAATGGTTACGTTGATGCAAGCTTTGACACTGATCCAGACGATTCTAAATCGCAAACCGGATACGTGTTTATATTGAACGGTGGAGCTGTCAGTTGGTGCAGTTCTAAACAAAGCGTCGTGGCGGGATCTACATGTGAAGCGGAGTACATAGCTGCTTCGGAAGCAACAAATGAAGGAGTCTGGATGAACGAGTTCATACCCGATCTAGGTGTCATACCTAGTGCATCGAGTCCAATGAAAATCTTTTGTGACAATACTAGTGCAATTGCCTTGGCGAAGGAATCCAGATTTCACAAGAGAACCAAGCACATCAAGAGACGCTTCAATTCCATTCGGGATTTAGTCCAAGTGGGAGACGTAGAAATTTGCAAGATACATACGGATCTGAATAATGCAGACCCGCTGACTAAGACTCTTCCACGAGCAAAACATGATCAGCACCAAGGCTCCATGGGTGTTAGGATCATTACTGTGTAATCTAGATTATTGACTCTAGTGCAAGTGGGAGACTGAAGGAAATATGCCCTAGAGGCAATAATAAAGTTATTATTTATTTCCTTATATCATGATAAATGTTTATTATTCATGCTAGAATTGTATTAACCGGAAACATAATACATGTGTGAATACATAGACAAACAGAGTGTCACTAGTATGCCTCTACTTGAATAGCTCGTTGATCGAAGATGGTTATGTTTCCTAGCCATAGACATGAGTTGTCATTTGATTAACGGGATCACATCATTAGGAGAATGATGTGATTGACTTGACCCATTCCATAAGCTTAGCACTTGATCGTTTAGTTTGTTGCTATTGCTTTTTTCATAACTTATACATGTTCCTATGACTATGAGATTATGCAACTCCCGTTTACCGGAGGAACACTTTGTGTGCTACCAAACGTCACAACGTAACTGGGTGATTATAAAGGTGCACTACAGGTGTCTCCGAAGGTACTTGTTGGGTTGGCGTATTTCGAGATTAGGATTTGTCACTCCGACTGTCGGAGAGGTATCTCTGGGCCCTCTCGGTAATGCACATCATTTAAGCCTTGCAAGCATTGCAACTAATGAGTTAGTTGCGGGATGATGTATTACGGAACGAGTAAAGAGACTTGCCGGTAACGAGATTGAACTAGGTATTGAGATACCGACGATCGAATCTCGGGCAAGTAACATACCGAAGACAAAGGGAACAACGTATGTTGTTATGCGGTCTGACCGATAAAGATCTTCGTAGAAAATGTAGGAGCCAATATGAGCATCCAGGTTCCACTATTGGTTATTGACCAGATACATGACTCGGTCATGTCTACATTGTTCTCGAACCCGTA
This sequence comes from Triticum monococcum, assembly GCA_034509565.1. Taxonomy (NCBI): domain Eukaryota; kingdom Viridiplantae; phylum Streptophyta; class Magnoliopsida; order Poales; family Poaceae; genus Triticum; species Triticum monococcum. The sequence continues at coordinate 87,332,307 of CM067843.1, forward strand.
GGGTCTGCACGCTTAATGTTACGATGACAGTTTCATTATGAGTTTATATATTTTGATGTACCGAAGGTTGTTCGGAGTCCCGGATATGATCACGGACATGACGAGGAGTCTCGAAATGGTCGAGACATGAAGATTGATATATTGGAAGCCTATGTTTGGACATCAGAAGTGTTCCGGGTGAAATCGGCATTTTACCGGAGTACCGGGAGGTTACCGGAACCCCCCGGTAACCTAATGGGCCTTAATGGGCCTAGTGGAGGAAGTGGAGAGGAGGCCAAGGGGCAGCCACGCGCCCCTCCCCCCCCCCCCAGTCCGAATTGGACAAGGAGGGGGTCGGCGCCCCCCCCCCCCCTTTCCTTTTCCCTCTCTCTCCTTCCCCCCAAGTCCTAGTCCAACATGAAAAGGAGGGGAGTCCTACTCCCAGGAGGAGTAGGACTCCTCCTGGCGCGCCCCTTGCCTGGCCGCACCTCCTCCCCCTTGCTCCTTTATATACAGGGGCAGGGGGCACCCCAGACACAACAGTTGATCATTGATCTCTTAGCCGTGTGCGGTGCCCCCCTCCACCATAGTCCTCGATAATATTGTAGTGGTGCTTAGGCGAAGCCCTGCAACAGTAGAACATCAAGATCATCACCACACTGTCGTGCTGACAGAACTCTTCCCTGACATTCTGCTGGATCGGAGTCCGGGGATCGTCATCGAGCTGAACGTGTGCTAAAACTCGGAGGTGCCGTAGTTTCCGTGCTTGCTCGGTCGGGCCGTGAAGACATACGACTACATCAACCACGTTGTGCTAATGCTTCCGCTTTCGGTCTATGAGGGTACGTGGACAACAGTCTCCCCTCTCGTTGCTATACATCACCATGATCTTGCGTGTGCGTAGGAAATTTTTTGAAATTACTACGTTCCCCAGCAGTGGCATCCGAGCCTAGGTTTTATGCGTTGATGTTGTGCACGAGTAGAACACAAGTGAGTTGTGGGCGATATAAGTCATACTGCTTACCAGCATGTCATACTTTGGTTCGGCGGTATTGTTGGATGAAGCGACCCGGACCGACATTACACGTACGCTTACACGAGACTGGTTCTACCGACGTCCTTTGCACACAGGTGACTGGCGGGTGTCAGTTTCTCCAACTTTAGTTGAACCAAGTGTGGCTATGCCTGGTCCTTGCGAAGGTTAAAACAGCACCAACTTGACAAACTATCGCTGTGGTTTTGATGCGTAGGTAAGAACAGTTCTTGCTTAAGCCCGTAGCAGCCACGTAAAACTTGCAACAACAAAGTAGAGGACGTCTAACTTGTTTTTGCAGGGCATGTTGTGATGTGATATGGTCAAGACATGATGCTAAATTTTATTGTATGAGATGATCATGTTTTGTAACTGAGTTATCGGCAACTGGCAGGAGCCATATGGTTGTCGCTTTATTGTATGCAATGCAATTGCACTGTAATGCTTTACTTTATCACTAAGCGGTAGCGATAGTCGTGGAAGCATAAGATTGGCGAGACGACAACGATGCTACGATGGTGATCAAGGTGTCGCGCCGGTGACGATGGTGATCATGACGGTGCTTCAGAGATGGAGATCACAAGCACAAGATAATGATGGCCATATCATATCACTTATATTGATTGCATGTGATGTTTATATTTTATGCATCTTATCTTGCTTTGATTGATGGTAGCATTATAAGATGATCTCTCACTAAATTTCAAGATAAAAGTGTTCTCCCTGAGTATGCACCGTTGCCAAAGTTCGTCGTGCCCAGACACCACGTGATGATCGGGTGTGATAAGCTCTACGTCCATCTACAACGGGTGCAAGCCAGTTTTGCACACGCAGAATACTCAGGTTAAACTTGACGAGCCTAGCATATGCAGATATGGCCTCGGAACACTGAGATCGAAAGGTCGAGCGTGAATCATATAGTAGATATGATTAACATATTGATGTTCACCATTGAAAGCTACTCCATTTCACGTGATGATCGGTTATGGTTTAGTTGATTTGGATCACGTGATCACTTAGAATATTAGAGGGATGTCTTTCTAAGTGGGAGTTCTTAAGTAATATGATTAATTGAACTTAAATTTATCATGAACTTAGTACCTGATAGTATCTTGCTTGTCTATGTTTGGTTGTAGATAGATGGCCCGTGTTGTTGTTCCGTTGAATTTTAATGCGTTCCTTGAGAAACCAAAGTTGAAAGATGATGGTAGGAATTACACGGACTGGGTCCGTAACTTGTGGATTATCCTCATTGCTGCATAGAAGAATTATGTCCTGGAAGCACCGCTAGGTGCCAGGCCTGCTGCTGGAGCAACACCAGATGTTATGAACATCTGGCAGAGCAAAGCTGATGACTACTCGATAGTTCAGTGTGCCATGCTTTACGGCTTAGAATCGGGACTTCAATGACGTTTTGAACGTCATGGAGCATATGAGATGTTCCAGGAGTTGAAGTTAATATTTCAAGCAAATGCCTGGATTGAGAGATATGAAGTCTCCAATAAATTCTATAGCTACAAGATGGAGGAGAATAGTTCTGTCAGTGAACATATACTCAAAATGTCTGGGTATCATAATCACTTGACTCAATTGGGAGTTAATCTTCCTGTTGATAGTGTCATTGACAGAGTTCTTCAATCACTGCCACCAAGATACAAAAGCTTCATGATGAACTATAACATGCAAGGGATGGATAAGACAATTCTCGAGCTCTTCGCAATGCTAAAGGCTGCGGAGATAGAAATCAAGAAGGAGCATCAAGTGTTGATGGTCAACAAGACCGCCAGTTTCAAGAAAAAGGGCAAAGGGAAGAAGAAGGGGGACTTCAAGAAGAACAGTAAGCAAGTTACTGCTCAGGAGAAGAAACCCAAATCTGGACCTAAGCCTGAAACTGAGTGCTTCTACTGCAAGCAGACTGGAGCGGAACTGCCCCAAGTATTTGGCGGATAAGAAGGATGGCAAGGTGAACAAAGGTATATGTGATATACATGTTATTGATGTGTACCTTACTAGAGCTCGCAGTAGCTCCTGGGTATTTGATACTGGTTCTGTTGCTAACATTTGCAACTCGAAACAGGGACTACGGATTAAGCGAACACTGGCAAAGGACGAGGTGACGATGCGCGTGGGAAATGGTTCCAAAGTCGATGTGATCGCGGTCGGCACACTACCTCTACATCTACCTTTGGGATTAGTTTTAGACCTAAATAATTGTTATTTGGTGCAAGTGTTGAGCATGAACATTATATCTGGATCTTGTTTGATGCGAGACGGTTATTCATTTAAATCAGAGAATAATGGTTGTTCTATTTATATGAGTAATATCTTTTATGGTCATGCACCCTTGAAGAGTGGTCTATTTTTGATGAATCTCGATAGTAGTGATACACATATTCATAATGTTGAAGCCAAAAGATGCAGAGTTGATAATGATAGTGCAACTTATTTGTGGCACTGCCGTTTAGGTCATATCAGTGTAAAGCGCATGAAGAAACTCCATACTGATGGACTTTTGGAATCACTTGATTATGAATCACTTGGTACTTGCGAACCGTGCCTCATGGGCAAGATGACCAAAACGCCGTTCTCCGGTACTATGGAGAGAGCAACGGATTTGTTGGAAATCATACATACAGATGTATGTGGTCCGATGAATATTGAGGCTCGTGGCGGATATCATTATTTTCTCACCTTCACAGATGATTTAAGTAGATATGGGTATATCTAATTAATGAAACATAAGTCTGAAACATTTGAAAAGTTAAAAGAATTTCAGAGTGGAGTTGAAAATCATCGTAACAAGAAAATAAAGTTTCTACGATCTGATCATGGAGGAGAATATTTGAGTTATGAGTTTGGTCTACATTTGAAACAATGCGGGATAGTTTTACAACTCACGCCACCCGGAACACCACAGCGTAATGGTGTGTCCGAACATCGTAATCGTACTTTACTAGATATGGTGCGATCTATGATGTCTCTTACAGATTTACCGCTATCATTTTGGGGTTATGCTTTAGAGACGGCTGCATTCACGTTAAATAAGGCACCATCGAAATCCGTTGAGACGACGCCTTATGAACTGTGGTTTGGCAAGAAACCAAAGTTGTCATTTCTGAAAGTTTGGGGCTGCGATGCTTATGTGAAAAAGCTTCAACCTGATAAGCTCGAACCCAAATCGGAGAAATGTGCCTTCATAGGACACCCAAAGGAAACTGTTGGGTACACCTTCTATCACAGATCCGAAGGCAAGACTTTTGTTGCTAAGAATGGATCCTTTCTAGAGAAGGAGTTTCTCTCGAAAGAAGTGAGTGGGAGGAAAGTAGAACTTGATGAGGTAACTGTACCTGCTCCCTTGTTGGAAAGTAGTACATCACAGAAACCGGTTTCTGTGACACCTACACCAATTAGTGAGGAAGCTAATGATAATGATCATGAAACTTCAGATCAAGTTACTACCGAACCTCGTAGATCAACTAGAATAAGATCCGCACCAGAGTGGTACGGTAATCCTGTTCTGGAAGTCATGCTACTAGATCATGATGAACCTACGAACTATGAAGAAGCGATGGTGAGCCCAGATTCTGCAAAATGGCTAGAAGCCATGAAATCTGAGATGGGATCCATGTATGAGAACAAAGTATGGACTTTGGTTGACTTGCCCGTTGATCGGCGAGCAATTGAGAATAAATGGATCTTCAAGAAGAAGACTGACACTGACGGTAATGTTACTGTCTACAAAGCTCGACTTGTTGCAAAAGGTTTTCGACAAGTTCAAGGGATTGACTACGATGAGACCTTCTCACCCGTAGTGATGCTTAAGTCTGTCCGAATCATGTTAGCAATTGCCGCATTTTATGATTATGAAATTTGGCAAATGGATGTTAAAACTGCATTCCTGAATGGATTTCTGGAAGAAGAGTTGTATATGATGCAGCCAGAAGGTTTTGTCGATCCAAAGGGAGCTAACAAAGTGTGCAAGCTCCAGCGATCCATTTATGGACTGGTGCAAGCCTCTCAGAGTTGGAATAAATGCTTTGATAGTGTGATCAAAGCATTTGGTTTTGTATAGACTTTTGGAGAAGCCTGTATTTACAAGAAAGTGAGTGGGAGCTCTGTAGCATTTCTGATATTATATGTGGATGACATATTATTGATTGGAAATGATATAGAATTTCTGGATAGCATAAAGGGATATTTGAATAAGAGTTTTTCAATGAAAGACCTCGGTGAAGCTGCTTACATATTGGGCATTAAGATCTATAGAGATAGATCAAGACGCTTAATTGGACTTTCACAAAGCACATACCTTGACAAAGTTTTGAAGAAGTTCAAAATGGATCATGCAAAGAAAGGGTTCTTGCCTGTGTTACAAGGTGTGAAGTTGAGTAAGACTCAATGTCCGACCACCGCAGAAGATAGAGAGAAAATGAAAGATGTTCCCTATGCTTCAGCCATAGGCTCTATCATGTATGCAATGTTGTGTACCAGACCTGATGTGTGCCTTGCTATAAGTCTAGCAGGGAGGTACCAAAGTAATCCTGGAGTGGATCACTGGACAGCGGTCAAGAACATCCTAAAGTACCTGAAAAGGACTAAGGATATGTTTCTCGTATATGGAGGTGACAAAGAGCTCATCGTAAATGGTTACGTTGATGCAAGCTTTGACACTGATCCAGACGATTCTAAATCGCAAACCGGATACGTGTTTATATTGAACGGTGGAGCTGTCAGTTGGTGCAGTTCTAAACAAAGCGTCGTGGCGGGATCTACATGTGAAGCGGAGTACATAGCTGCTTCGGAAGCAACAAATGAAGGAGTCTGGATGAACGAGTTCATACCCGATCTAGGTGTCATACCTAGTGCATCGAGTCCAATGAAAATCTTTTGTGACAATACTAGTGCAATTGCCTTGGCGAAGGAATCCAGATTTCACAAGAGAACCAAGCACATCAAGAGACGCTTCAATTCCATTCGGGATTTAGTCCAAGTGGGAGACGTAGAAATTTGCAAGATACATACGGATCTGAATAATGCAGACCCGCTGACTAAGACTCTTCCACGAGCAAAACATGATCAGCACCAAGGCTCCATGGGTGTTAGGATCATTACTGTGTAATCTAGATTATTGACTCTAGTGCAAGTGGGAGACTGAAGGAAATATGCCCTAGAGGCAATAATAAAGTTATTATTTATTTCCTTATATCATGATAAATGTTTATTATTCATGCTAGAATTGTATTAACCGGAAACATAATACATGTGTGAATACATAGACAAACAGAGTGTCACTAGTATGCCTCTACTTGAATAGCTCGTTGATCGAAGATGGTTATGTTTCCTAGCCATAGACATGAGTTGTCATTTGATTAACGGGATCACATCATTAGGAGAATGATGTGATTGACTTGACCCATTCCATAAGCTTAGCACTTGATCGTTTAGTTTGTTGCTATTGCTTTTTTCATAACTTATACATGTTCCTATGACTATGAGATTATGCAACTCCCGTTTACCGGAGGAACACTTTGTGTGCTACCAAACGTCACAACGTAACTGGGTGATTATAAAGGTGCACTACAGGTGTCTCCGAAGGTACTTGTTGGGTTGGCGTATTTCGAGATTAGGATTTGTCACTCCGACTGTCGGAGAGGTATCTCTGGGCCCTCTCGGTAATGCACATCATTTAAGCCTTGCAAGCATTGCAACTAATGAGTTAGTTGCGGGATGATGTATTACGGAACGAGTAAAGAGACTTGCCGGTAACGAGATTGAACTAGGTATTGAGATACCGACGATCGAATCTCGGGCAAGTAACATACCGAAGACAAAGGGAACAACGTATGTTGTTATGCGGTCTGACCGATAAAGATCTTCGTAGAAAATGTAGGAGCCAATATGAGCATCCAGGTTCCGCTATTGGTTATTGACCAGAGACATGACTCGGTCATGTCTACATTGTTCTCGAACCCGTAGGGTCCGCACGCTTAACGTTACGATGACAGTTTCATTATGAGTTTATATATTTTGATGTACCGAAGGTTGTTCGGAGTCCCGGATATGATCACGGACATGACGAGGAGTCTCGAAATGGTCGAGACATGAAGATTGATATATTGGAAGCCTATGTTTGGACATCGGAAGTGTTCCGGGTGAAATCGGCATTTTACCGGAGTACCGGGAGGTTACCGGAACCCCCGGTAACCTAATGGGCCTTAATGGGCCTAGTGGAGAGGAGGCCAAGGGGCAGCCACGCGCCCCTCCCCCCCCCCCCCCCCCCCCAGTCCGAATTGGACAAGGAGGGGGTCGGCGCCCCCCCTTTCCTTTTCCCTCTCTCTCCTTCCCCCCAAGTCCTAGTCCAACATGAAAAGGAGGGGAGTCCTACTCCCAGGAGGAGTAGGACTCCTCGTGGCGCACCCCTTGCCTGGCCGCACCTCCTCCCCCTTGCTCCTTTATATACAGGGGCAGGGGGCACCCCAGACACAACAGTTGATCATTGATCTCTTAGCCGTGTGCGGTGTCTCCCTCCACCATAGTCCTCGATAATATTGTAGTGGTGCTTAGGCGAAGCCCTGCAACAGTAGAACATCAAGATCGTCACCACGCCGTCGTGCTGACGGAACTCTTCCCCGACATTCTGCTAGATCGGAGTCCGGGGATCGTCATCGAGCTGAACGTGTGCTAAAACTCGGAGGTGTCGTAGTTTCGGTGCTTGATCGGTCGGGCCGTGAAGACGTACGACTACATCAACCGTGTTGTGCTAACGCTTTCGCTTTCGGTCTACGAGGGTACGTGAACAACACTCTCCCCTCTCGTTGCTATGCATCACCATGATCTTGCATGTGTGTAGGAATTTTTTTAAAATTACTACGTTTCCCAACAGTTTCTAGCGAGCCTGGCTGAGGGATGTTTTGAGATTCGTGCTATGCGGGCCAAACAATCTATTTCATCCCACGCAGGCCTGACCCGACCTAATGCAGGCTACTCCTACCAAACGCGTCCTAAGGGCTGCAAGCGTGTATATGGTTTTTTTAACTGGCGAGCGTGTATACGTGAGAGGCCTGCTGCAGGAAGCAGATCAAAGGGAGCCTGGTGCGGCTGGTTCAATGGGCCATGTAGCACTCTTCCTGACCCACCGTGATGCACTGGGCTAAATACGTGATATTTAGCACTAAAAAGAAAATCGGACCCTGTAGCCTGTGCCACAGGGTCAGCCCATTGGGCTTCGCCCCTGTCTATGATTGGTCTGTGACCCCTGGCCGTTGAAGGTGTCCTTGGGGTGATCTCCTAGTTCCTATGGGATGGAGACATGGAGACAAATGGGGTTGGTCTGGATTTTCATTTTGCAACAATACGGGTTGAAGTTGATCGTCTTCTCCTGAGATCCCGGACGAGGAAAGCGTAGGAGAGCTGCCGACTCCAACTATCGATCATATTCTATCTCGTCTACCTTTCCAACTATCGACCATATCCTATCTCCTCTACCTTTTTGATAGCTCATCTTTTTGTGTCAATAGTCTTTCAGTGGCAGCATCTTTCCCATCTGGTAGTGGCGAGACATGAGTGAGGGAGGAGAGGGTTGTGATGGTGGCGGCTGGGATTCCTCCGAGTCGTTGGATGTGGGCGAGGATCGATACCCTAAAAAACATCACAACTATGGGCGATTAACAACAGACATTTAAAAAAATGGCAGCGCGACAACCGCCAATATAACATTGATATCATTGGTGCGGTTTTTTAAAAAAGGCCATCATGGCTAGTTTTATTGATCTAACAAAAGCATTACATCATCCACAAGTGCCGAGGCACCCGGGAGGCTCCTCAGTCCAACTAAGAGAGGATTGGAAAGAAATAGCAGGATCTTCCAAAGAGCTTGCCGGCTGGCGGCCTGTACTAGGCTACCCCATCCTAATCCCATTGGAAAGGCAGATAAAACGCATAGTAAGCAAACAATTTGTCAACCCTAAAAAAAAAGCAAACAATTTTGTCAATTGACGCGTAAAACTGTGAGAGCACCGAGCAAAGCTTCCACATAGTTCACCAAGCCCGAACCAAGGAAACAAATAGCAACTGTAAAGGTTAGGACTCCCCGAAACTATTGTTAACCAGTAATATAACACGGCCTAGTTCGTCTAAAATGACCAGTAAAAACACTACCCTACCCACATGTCGTGTATTTCTTCAGCGTAACTCCCAGACGTTACGAATTCCCTGTCTGTACAACCTGGGATTTATAAACTCGTCGGGGCCTCCACCACGACTGACAACGTAAGTAGAAGTAGAAGTATCAGCACGCAGATTTGACGGGCGGCAGGGCCAGCCCTGGTCCTTTCGCAGATTGTTCCAGCGCCAGCAGCCGCAGCCCGAACTCCAGCCCCTGAAGGCAAGAGGTTCCGATCAGACAAAGATATACTAATAACAGTGCCTAACCATGGAAAAAGTTGTGTATGGGAGATGGGAACTAACCGGGAGCTCTCCTTGCTTCATGGATCTCGTAACCACCGGCCGCTGCAAGCCTTCCTGCAGCAAATGAACATGACGATGTTAGATCAGAGTGATCTTTTTGCAGACGAAGGCTATGTGGTACAATTCAGCTACCCAAAAATCTACTCCCATGATGATTCAGAGGTTTTTCTAAACAAGTGAGATGCTGTAACAAGTTATTGAGAGGCCCTGTGGTAGCAAGGGTGGTAATTTCTCGTTAGGTTCTTACCAGGCGGTTCGGCAGCATCGCAACATTTGGTTCTATGAATTGGAGGAGATACGACACGCCAGCCAATTGGCAATCCTGTTGATACAATATCGTTAGTCACCACAGCGAGAAATGTTATATGCTGGACTCACTCCTGATATCAAGAACTTCGTAAGGGAATCCCTTTGCTAGAAATCACAGCATATAGTTTTTTCCTTTTTCAGTGACAAGTGATAGCAGTGTAGAGCAAATTTCCCACGGTTAAGAAGATCGATGCAATGAAGTGAACATTTATATGTGGAGGAGCCTACCTGCTTGTCTTGAATTGAATCTAACTTTCCATCCTGCAGAAGCAACGCAGTAGTTTACGTTAGCTCAGCTGAAAGACTGGCAATCAATACTGTCCAAATGATTGATCCAATAGAAGCTTACCATATTAAAAGCCAACTTTTTGAGATTTTCCATTTCCGCACCAATGTCCTTGAGTTTCATTCGTGCGCCGGCAACCTGGAAGAAGAAAATGTGATATTTGCGATTATACACAACACACCGAGGTCTTTTTATGCACCAAGTAACTTAAACTGTTTACTTTGTTACAAATCAACCATTACTAAAATAAAGGAACAATTGAAAAAAGTACTTAACACTGCATGGATGACCAAGTCCACTATCAAATTAAGCTGTGCCATGTGCAGTTACCATTACAACAGAAATTTAGGAAGTACCTCCTCTCTTATTTGTCCAGACATCTCCTTTTGCTTATCCAATTTATCATCCAACCTTTGTATACGCTGTGTCAAGTGCCTTTTAGCAGCCTTCAGATTGAAAGAAAAATGTCAGTACTTGAGAATTAAACAGCCTGCTTAAAATAAAAAGGGAACAATAAAAAAATCGATATTCCACATTTCTCGCATGAAAAGAGAGGCAAATTAGGTACACATTTAAATTGATTAGCCTTTTTAGAATCATATCAACCAGTTTGCAACCCAGATTACCAATGCATTTGATTTGAACAAAACAAATCTTACTATAAATAATAGTCACATAGTTTGAGGAAATACAAGCTCAAGCTCCAAGTTAAATCCAACAAACATATTATGGCAATTTTCTTTGTAAGAAAACACTTCTTTCAAGCTCTTTGCCCTTGCGGACTTCTTTTCTGTTGGAAACAGGTCAGCAGTAGCACAACAATGACTAGTGACTTCTAAGTCAAATATATCTGAGAGCAAATGGGTACATGTATGTATGGTGAGCACCAAAACTGGTATCACATCCATAGTTATAACAAGCACGAGTGATGCAATATGCTTTCGAGGCACAAGATAAATGGTAGTGCTCTGCCTCACGAATGTATTAAGCCAAGAAGATTACAACATAACAAATTTGCACAATACAAAGAAGGTATCATTACATAGAAGCACTTCGAAGCACAGAGGACTAATATAGGAATAAAGAAGATGGTGACCGTTTTTCCAATCAAATATAACTGGGAAAAGTATTTTATACTTACCGCAAGAGAGTTCTGCACTTGTTCCAAATGCTTTGTCATGCTTGAAACTGCATTAGCCATATTTTGCTTCGTGACGTACATTATGCTAGAAAATGAGATGCCCTGAAAGCGTGCAGATACAAGTAAATATATATGATAAATAAATCAATGTAATATGATTTGATCAGGACGTAAAAGCTTGAATCAAACCAAGCACTACTAGGCAGATAACCAAGACAGCACAAGACAAAAAAAATATCAAATGTATAAACAAGAAAATGACGCTTTTTATGCATATGTGTGCTGATTGAGAAGGGTAACAAGGTTTAGAAGTTTTTCTTTGCAGGGTAAAAGGGAGTTTATTCCATAGTAACAAGGTTACAATCTGCTAATACAAGATCATGAACAAAGGGGCGTGGCCATTGCAACCAACAAGCGGTGTTACGAGTTGTACAGGCATAATTAGCTAGACAATGTGATACCAACAAGGTTTAGAAGTTAAAACCATATAAAATTTATTAATAAGACAATGAAGAACTCCAGGCACGATTTTGGATAATTGCGAACAATGCGGCAGAACCACCATTTTTAGTTTTTACTAAAAGAACTAAATGACAATGAATAATTATAGAACTATGAGTTGGTGTGGTGTACTTGGAATTTACCTTGTAATTGCAGAGTTATGGCACAACTAGTACCCTAATCAAGCCCTACTAATTATCTCTTCACTGTAGACTTGCTCAAGATTTAAAGATATTCAATGTCCATCCTTTTCCTTCGAGCGATTTGAGATGCATAAATTAAATGACGACTAAAATTATAGTTCAAATTTTAGTTTTCACATATACGATGTATTTTCCATGCAGGATTTGTTAAGGAAAATTGTGCATTGCACATGACGGTTGCTAGTGTTTCTCGAGTTGTCGGAAATATTGTTGAAGATTGAAGGCTAACATAAAGTAGATAACACGTACTTTCCACCACATATAGGCATAGCCTGCCGCCCCAGCAGCTGCAGCAGGTGCTATGAAAGCTGACAGAACTGCAAACAGATGAAAAACAAGGGGTTATAAACCATGTAGATGTAAAATGACCAAAACACGAACTAAAAAAAGAATGAACAAAATACAACAGCCAGACTTTAGGCATCAATGAAACATATTAGGTATTCTACACACTTCTCAATTGCAGTTTTTTAGACTGCTTGTCCCCTGTAATGTTTTTATTTCTGCAATCAAACTGTCATGAACATCAAATATATATTTGTACAATCTGAGAAAAGATGTGTCTGGACTCTGGAATGCAGCATAAGTCAACTGCACTCCACTTCTATTTTGGAAGACATTACTAGTAGACCCTTAATGTTAGCAGCAGTATGGGAACGAGGATATGCCAAGTAATGTTAACCAAGACATGGTTGGATAGTCACAACAGGGAAATTTCAGGGCAGCAGATGAACGCACCTTTGTTGCCAGGGTCGATATGAACAATAGTCTGAGCCATTGACAAATGTCGGACCTCCCTAGCAAGCATTTGCAGCTAAAATTGGTAGAAAACATGATTAATCCACTGATATAAACATACTCTGTACGCTAATTTATTTTCAGTGCATCCGGTTACAGTCACCACAACGGCATTATAATACAGAGAGCACACACCTGAAGGCTGAGCGCGGCATTTTCTTCGGCGGCGCTGCCGTCTACTCCTTTCTCTCGCAGAAACTCCTGCCGAACCACCGCCGCAGCACATAAAGTCAGAATAGGAATTAGACAAAGCACTCTCGCCGCCGGCCGATCGACACCGCGAATCGATGTGACCGGTCGAAGCGAAGCAGCGATGAATAAATTAAGCCAGTGATCGATCGATCGATCGCGCGCGCGCGCACGCACCTGGAAGTCCTTGAGGATGTCGGAGAAGCGGGCGGCGCGGCCGTTGCCGAGGACGATGGGGGCGGCGAAACCTGCGCGCGCGATCGACAGATCCGTTAGGAAAAACAAGCACGGGAAGCTGAGCTCGCGATCGAGATGAAAATAAGACAAGGCGGAAGGGTACGCACCGACGCCGGCGAGGAGGACGTAGCGTCCGAGGTGCACCGTCGCCGTCGCCATTGCTTCGCGGTGCGGGCGACGAGGCTGGGGAGGGGAGAGCGTCCGCGAGTTTGGCTTGGAGGAGAGGAAACGGTTGTCCAAAGCGGGTCGGTTCGTTTATGTAGGGCGCGCGCGTCGTTTGGCCGCCTGACTCAGGTTACGGTCCAGTCATTTTTTTTTTGTGTGTGTGTGTGTTTTTTTATCCAGAACCAATTAATTCCATTACTAAACCTGCACAGCAAGATCACTGGCGACCATAGCCGAAACAAAGTCTGGGACCTGCTCCATCCATAACGAGACTGGAACACCTGCCCTGAAGTCAAAATCGGCTAGTTTATGAGCAACCTTATTACAGTCACGCTTACAAATCCCCGCAAAAAAAAAGTCACGCTTACAAAAACTGAAGTCAAAAGAGTCAAAATTTGCCAAGCATAAACTACAGGTCTCCTGAAGGAGGACCCCAATTAGCGATCGGTCGTGGTCACCCGATTTGAGCGCTTCACCGGTACCAGAGAATCGGACTCGCACCCTGTAAAACCCCATGTCAGCATTACCCTCGACAGTCTCGATGCGCGCCATAGCCTCAGCACGTAGTGGTCCTGTCAAGTGATCCAACTTCCTGCACTGGCTCCCTTCAAAAAAAAAAACTTCCTGCACTGGCTGCCATAAACTTGCCTTGATCAGAACGGACAACCCGTCCAATGCTCTCGAGCCATCTCATCTTCCCAGTGTTCACTACCACCCTAGTCTGCGCTTTAGGAACATCAAAAAACTCCTGGACGTGTTGACGAACTGTGAAACTAGAGTTATTTACCGAAAACCACCACAGTTGGGGCTAAGGTAACAACTTGATACCACATTTAAGGCAGGGCACAAAAGACCACCAACTTTGCGCCTAACGACTAACGGAGAGCACTGATTGTGTGATAAGCTTCCGAAAACAGCAAAACTGACAAGTTGGACCCACCTGTCAGGCCTATATGGCATGTCTACGTGTTCAAATAGCTGAGGTGGATGTCGGGTCCCGCTGTCAGCCCCCCAACTACTTCTTCTGGATGTATTATTCTAAAAGAAAAACTACTTGTGGAGGAGCGAATCAGGTAGGGGCTCTCTGGTTTGTACGGGATTACTAGCTTCGCAGTGACCGGACTCGAGGAAGACGACCACCAGGCATCAATCTCTTTCTGTGATGCGTCCCTACCTCCTCCATTCTTTCCATGAGGTCCCTCCCTCAGTCCCCAATCCCCCCCTTGCTAAGAAATCAGCAGGAAAGTACCCGGAATCGCCGGCACGGGCTCTTTCTTCACCGTCTCCGGTGACGAGCGCCGCTGCACTATCTTCCACTCTGGCGTATCCCAGCCTCCACCTACCTTCCTCGGATCCTCCGCTTCCTCACGAAGCTCTATATGGCATCCAATCGAATCCACACTTCCTTTAGCATGGCTGTCCGCGAGAAACCGCCCCGCCGTCCGCCATTGATGGTGAAGTCACGATTTGCGACGTCTCTAAGTCTTGCTGTCCGCACCGCCGAGCGCACCGTGGCTAGCGTGCGTGTCCCCGAGTCCCCGTAGTCTCGCGCAAGGTTCAGCTGCCGCACCCTGAGCTCCGACGAGATCCACTACAATTTGGGCGATGGGGTGGATCCTCGCCGGATCCAGGCGAAACAAAGGGCTGGGGGTGTGTCTGGGGTTGGATCCACGCGGGCCAGTGGCTGGGGCAGCGAGGAGGCTCGTCGGGGTAAGTCTCCAGCGGCGGCGGCGGATTTGGCTGGCTGTGTCGTGTTGGTGGAGAAGAAGGTGCCTGGGGAAAGGGGGGAATCAGAGAGAGGCTGACAGATGGGGCCTTCGGCCACCTCAGCAAATTTATCCATGTAAGCATGCCACATCGGCCTGACAGATTGGCCCCACTGGTCCGATCCGCTATTTTTGCGACCAAATCTGAGCATCAATGCTCCGCGTTACAGATTAGGCGTAATTTCGATGGTTTTTTGTGCCCTGGCACAAATGTAGTACTAAGTTGTTAGCCTAGCCTCAACTGTGGTGGCTTTGGGTAAATAACTCGTGAAACTAATATCATCAGTAGTCCTGGGCCGGCCACCAACATTGATCGTATTTCTATTCGACCACCACTCCCACAACAAGACCAGTGCCACATCTCTCTTAGCATTCTCAAGAATCCAAAGACTCGGACACTCTGACAGAACCAGTCTGGTCTCTTCCAGGTCCATGGTCCTCCACACGTGCATCACGTATTTACATTTGAAAAACAAATGGCCGCCATCCTCGTCGAGTCGGCTGCAAATTGGGTACCGCATATCAAGATCGACTCTCTTCCTCTTGATATTCATGCGTAGCTGGAGACTGTTGTGAGCAAAACTCCATAAGGAGATGCAGACCTTTGTAGGCATAGACATGTTCCACAACTTGTTCTAGTGCTCGTTACTTTGTTCATTGACATTAGAAGAGCTAGCATCTCATCCCATCCTTTCATCACGCAACTCCACATCCCTATGATATGCAGCTTTAACTGAAAACTTGCCTTTTGGATCAAAGTACCAGGAAATTTGGTCCTCCATCTCTGCTCTCACAAGAATTGGACAGAGCGTCCTTCACATCCACTTCACAAAACAGGTGACATAACAGTTCCTCGTCCCAACTCCCAGTTACCGGGTCGATCAGATCAGACACACGGGTGATCACTGCATTTCCTCACTGCGAAATTGGTCGTCTTGTTGCTCCTCTTGGGATCCACGAATCTTCCTAAATCTTTATGTGTTCACCTGAACCCACATGCCAAATAATTCCCTCTTCCAGCAATGCAATGCGTTTCAAAATGCTCCTCCATGTATAAGAAATCCCATCTTTTTCGGTGGCCTCTAGAATTGAGCAATTCGGGTAATAATGTGCCTTAAGGGCTTGGGCACACAAGGTATCCAGCGCTTCGATTAGTCTCCATCCCTGCTGTGACAACATGGCAAGGTTAAAAATATAAAGATCTTAGAACCCAAGTCCACCATTCTTCTTCAATCTTGTCATTGTCCCCGCTAATCCAGGGACATTTATTCGTTTTATTCCATTGACTCCACCGGTAACACGCAATGAGTGCACTGATCTCTTCACAAAGCTGCTTTGTGAGATCGAAGCACGGCATCGCATACGTCGAGATTGCTTCTAGTAGTTTGTCATTACTTTTTTGAAGTCTATACCTTATAATAAAGGAACTATTGCTTCTCGCCGTCCGTCATAAGATTGCCCCGAAGTTGCCAATAATTATCCTCATGCCACCGGTAAGTAGGAAAATGATTCGTTTTTCCCATCACAAGTCATTGTTGGCTTTACATTATTTAAAGCGAGCCCTTTGTGTGTCACATGCATCCAAATAGTACAGTGGCTTGAGCCTCGCCTCCCCACACTGAGAGCATCTCCAGCCGTTCGGCCCCCCAGGACGCATAAAAAGCGCCCCCTGGGGGCGAGCCGGCGATGCAATCGGCGCTGGGGACGGTTTCGCGCCCAGTCGTCGCCCCTAGCTCGCCCCCAGGCGCCGAAATTGGCCTACTTTTCAGCCCCATTTCGGCGAATAAAGGGCCCATATGGGCGACAATAGGCCCATATTCGGCGTGGTTTGCCGTTGTTCGGCGTCCAATTATGCACATAAAATTTTTTATCACATATTTCATCACAAAAGTATCAAATACTTCAACAAAATAGTACAACAACAAATAGTTCAATACGAATTATATAGTTCAACAAATAAGAACTCATATTTCATCACACGCCGCGCCCGACGTCGCCCTTCAGCCTCCATAGATGCTCTATCAGATCTTGCTGCAGTTGATGATGCACCTGTGGGTCTCGGATCTCCTGACGCATACTGAGATAGGCAGTTCAGATTGCCGGTAGCTGGTGATCAACTTCGGCTAGAGGACCCTGCCTGTAGTATGGTTCAGTGTCAAACACTGGGTCTTCTTGCTCGCTCTCGATGATCATGTTGTGCAAGATGACACAGCAAATCATAATCTCCCACATTTGATCTTTCGACCAGGTCTGAGCGGGGTACCGGACAACAGCAAATCGAGATTGGAGCACACCAAATGCCCGCTCGACATCCTTCCTGCAAGCCTCCTGAACCTTCGCAAACCAGGCGTTCTTGCCTCCTGGCACAGGGTTTGAGATCGTCTTCACAAATGTCGACCATCTCGGATAGATGCCATCATCTAGATAGTACCCCTTGTTGTAGTGCCGCCCATTGATCTCGAAGTTCACCGAAGGAGAATGACCTTCAACAAGCTTGGCAAAGACAGGAGAGCACTGCAGCACGTTGATGTCATTGTGAGTTCCTGGCATACCAAAGAAGGAGTGCCAAATCCAGAGGTCCTGTGTGGCCACCGCCTCAAGCACCACACTGCAACCGCCTTTGGCGCCTTTGTACATCCCCTGCCAAGCAAATGGGCAATTCTTCCATTTCCAATGCATGCAGTCGATGCTTCCAAGCATCCCAGGAAATCCTCTTGCTGCATTCTGTGCTAGGATCCGAGCAGTGTCTTCCGCATTGGGTGTTCTCAAGTATTGTGGTCCAAACACTGCCACCACTGCCCGATAGAACTTGTAGAAACACTCTATGCTGGTGGACTCGGCCATGCGCCAATAGTCGTCGAGTGAATCACTGGGAGCTCCATATGCAAGCATCCTCATCGCTGTCGTGCACTTCTGGATGGAGGTGAATCCAAGAGTGTCGGTGCAATCCATCTTGCACTTGAAGTAGTTGTCGAACTCCTGGATGGAATTCACAATCCCGAGGAAGAGCTTTCGGCTCATCCGATAACGGCGCCGAAATGTTTTCTCGCCGTGAAGTGGAGCATCGGCGAAGTAGTCGGAGTAGAGCATGCAGTAGCCTTCGAGACGATGCCGGTTCTTTGCTTTCACCCGCCCAGGCGCCGAGCCACCTCGCGCGCGGCTTTTCATTGCTCGCCAGCAGCTGGGCGAGGGCGGCGAGCACCATGAGATGCTCTTCTTCCTGGATGTCGGCCTCGGCTTCCTCCTCCAGCAACGCGGCGAGCGCTTCCTCGTCATCCGAGTCCATCGCCGAGGCAGGCAAATCGCCGAACACCTTGCGCTCGGTGGGCGTGTACCCGCCGCTAAACCGCGCCTCCGTGGTCGAAAACGCCCAGCTATTGTTGGAGGGGCTGCCGCGGCGAAGCGTTGCTATTTTTCCGGTGGGGAATGGCTATCTAGTGGTGTAGGGCAGCGGGCGGCACCGGGATATAGCTACTGGTGGCCGAGGGCGAGAGGGGTGGGAGGCGAGTCGGGGAAGAAAACCTTGACTTTTCCCCTGACAGTGTGGGCCAGCCACGCTTTTCCCTTGCGCCGGAGCCCCCAACTGCTTCCCAGTGCGCCGGGTTCGGCCTGTGACCGCCGGGCGGAAAAAAGGGCCGAACCAACGATTTTCGGTGTCCTGAAGGCGCGACTGGGCCGTTTTTTGGGTGCCGGCGCCGAAAAAGTGGCCTGGGGAGGCCTGTTGGGGGCGCGGCTGGAGATGCTCTGAAGACCCCGGTTTGAATCCCACTTCCGCCCCTTCTGTGCATTTTTTCTCTAATATCCATTGGTGTAGGATAAATTTGTCTCACCCAAGCAAGGTCTTCGGCGGCGGCTTGAGCTCGAGCTGGTGCGGCAGTGGCCTTAGAGCACGAATGCGAGAGAGTTGGCGCGCTAGAAGGGAACTACGGGTCCGCTCGAGACTGTTGTACACTCCGGCGTGACCAAATGGTCACTGGAGCGTGGCTGACGACGAGCTCGTGCAGCGGAAGCTCTTGGGTATGGTGGCGACGCTAGCTAGGGCATGCAATCGACGATGGCAAAGAGGGGGAAAAGCTCGACGGCTCATATTGGTTCTGAAGAGCGGCACGGGAGGCTCGGGGACGGCCTGGTTGCAGCGAATCGGCGATGAGGAGCTCCGGGCACCGAGGTTGAATTGTGGTGCTCCCAGGCTCATGATCTTCCGCGTAGAGGTTCGCGACGTTTATATGGGGCTCTTCAACAAGTCGGCACGGTGAGGGGGGCGGTGGTTGCAGTGTGGCGAGCGGCGCTCTCCGGCTCTCTCGGGCGAGCTCAAAGGAGGAAAGGGAGTGCGCTGAGAGGGGGTAGGGAATCCGGGGGGGGGGGGGGGGGGGGGTCTGGGCGTCGTGCTGGTGAGAAGAGAAGGGTTGAGGCGCCTCTGGGGAAGCAGGGGTGTCAAGCGCGTGCGTGCGTGTGTCGGGCACACACCCTCATTTTTTTAGGGAAGGACACACGCCTTTGTGCCTTCTAGCACGAGGTCGAAGACGCCCTTGCTCGTGGTGGGTTGGGCCGGCTATTGGGCTCCTAGGTAAGTCTCTATCTCTCTATCTCTCTATCTCTCTCTGTGTGTGTGTGTGTTTTCTATTTTTTTCGTCTGTTTTCTAATTTTGCAATCTGTTTTGAATTTGGTTTTCAAACCAAATCAATTTAGTTGCTTCTGAAAATTATTATGTGAGCGTAATGGATTAAATCAGTGCCACATATGATTCAAAATTATTGAAACTATAAAAATATTTGTAGTCATTTATAGCTCCAATTGAAATACTTAGTGGGTTGATTCATAGCCCAATTATGTCCTGGAAAAATGTGCACCATTTTTCATAGATGTTTTCACCTTGTTTAATAAATCATGAACATTTTTAAGGGCATTTTGGGTTCATTGAAAAGATTTGACTTGAACCCAGTTGAATTAATTATCTGCTAGGGTTTGATCATCCCAATTTTAAATTTAATTGAAATTTAAACATGATGCATGTTTAAGGGCTTCTAAATGCAACTATTTACAAACAAATATTCTAGGGATGTGACAATATTACTGCCATGATCGTCTCTGATTCTCACTGCTCTCTCTCTCTCGGGGAATGGATAGGGGAACGAGAGGAAACGATCAGGGTGAGGGGTGGTGGGTATTAGAGACATGTTCATGTGGTTCGTATAGGGAGCAAACGGTTTCCTACGTCTCGTCATGATTCATGCCCGTCATTCGACTGTCTGGAGAGCGTCGCACCGAAAACGGGCCTAGCGAACGTGAGATAGATAACATGTTGGTAGTGTTTTTTCACTTTTTGGCAGTTGCATATGTTTTTGGGATATTTGTTTTATTTCATTTCATTCTATAATACTTGGCCCAAGGTTTACCCAACGAGTGGACAAATCCCCGAGCCCATGACCAAAGGTAGGTTATCACCGAACGCGTTCACTTGTCTCCCAAAAAAAAAAACGAACGCATACACGAAGACCCATAAGTACAGCCTCCCTTTACCTCTCAAAAGAAAAGACCCATAAGTAGCCCCCTCACGGTATGCAGGTTCATGTTAGCATGTGTGTTCTTGTTCAAACTGCACTATGGCGATCTACAGATGCTCGGTCATCTTGTTCAAACTGCCCTACGGTGATTTACAGATTCATCGATCGTGTCGACTGCTGAGTGCACAAGTGTGAGATTCTTCTAGTCAGAGCCATTGCCGGACCCGGCGTCCACGTCCACTGGGGCAGCAGCGCGGTAGGCAGCAGATTCCTTCTCGTACCGCTTCTTGTCGGCTTGAGACTGCAGAATGTAAGGTTGCTTGTCTTCGGCTGGTCATGACAGGGAGAGCAAGGAAATCATGAGCACGAGGATTTTCTTGTGTTTGTGAACGCAACTGATATATGTTACACGTGCGGGAGGAAAATGCATTAGGGCACATAACGGAGAATAGATATATACTGTAGTTTAGAATATTACTTGACATCTTTTGCCAAATCTCGCCAAGCTTCTTTGCAATATCGGTTGGAGCCAAATCTGGATTGCTGCCCTTCACACCCTGAGCCAAGGAAACAGCAGATAAGCCTTTGTTCAAGATCTCATACTAGCAGGTATATATGCTCCAGAAAGGATTCAGTTACCCATCAAGGAATAATGCTTAACCAAAAAGGAGGAAGCTATATATACTGCCTCATAACTGAGAAAGTGCGGTTAAACATTAAACTGTTTGTGTACATGGTTCATTTGTCCCCCCCCCCCCCCCCTAGTGCCATAATTTATTGTGACAATAAGCTTTAGTTCTTCTATGTCACTGAAGGACAACCTCTTTTCTTCAATACTTCGAAAATTCATGACCAATGATATGCGTTTCTTTACTAAATAGTCTTTTGTGCTACCGAATTACTCCCTCCATAAAGAAATATAAGAGCGTTTAGATCACTACTTTAGTTATCTATAAACACTCTAATATTTCTTTACAGAGGGAGTACTACAAAAAAATCTCCGATCCCGAGAAGTTCAGGATTCTTTACGCGAAATAACTCTAGATTTATTCAGGTATACTTATTAACTTATGAATTACTCCCTCCGTCCCATAATATAAGAACATTTTTCAAGCTAAACATAGCTTGAAAAGTGTTCTTATATTATGGGACGGAGGTAGTGCTAGAGTAGCTAGTTAGCAGCTATGTTTCGGATAACTGGTCATAGTAACTTACTGCCCGCTCAGCCATTGAGAAATACATGAATGGCATCATTGGTCTTTTGGGGGCGTTAGGATCTTTCTTCTTCTTTGGTTTCCTCTTCTCTGAACCTTCGCCATCCATGCCCTTAGGCTTCCTTTTCCCTGAACCTTCGCCATCCTTGCCCTTAGGCTTCCTTTTCACAGGTGGCTTTGAACTACGGGCTTCCATTTTGGATGACTTCTGGAGATTAGGAAAAATAAATAAACACCAAGAGATCATTAGCAGAGTTGACTTCACACTTCAGACTTGCTACAGAAAATAAGAAATCTAACAACCTGTTTTCCGCCACCACTTTCACTAGCATCTGATTCCTCACCACCAGAATCATCAGTAGGAGATCCGCCATCATCCTTATGCAGAACAAAATCTTCATCCTGGCATGAAATGGTAAAGGACAAGTATATACAATGGCTTAGTAATAAGATTCACAAGTCAGCACCAAGGAACAAGCCAACAAAAGGCAACGTACCTCTTCATCACTGTCCTCACTACTCGCGGCCTGATTTTTTATTCTCTCTAGGTGTGGATCAGGAGCAACATCATCAGTGTCCTGTAGAACATCTGTGACACCACTTGTACCTTGACCATCTCCAAGGTTCATTAGTTTCAAGCCCTTTCCACTTGAAATTTACCAGAAGAAAGTGAAAAACACCCATAAGTCTTATGTATAAATTTAGCAAGAGGGGTGATGAAGCCAACAGAAAGGCACGTACTTGATAAAGTTGAAGAGGTTACGGTATTCACTCCTCTGAATATTTCTGAAGAGATGCTCTTGGTCATTTTTTAGCTTGACCAGGAGGTCAAAATACTGAGATGACATACTGGCGCCACCAGCACCATGCCGTTCAAATTCAACAAACTCAATCTACAATAAATAGTATAGTAGTAAATGGGCATTGTGATTAAAATTCCAACGGTTGGACTATGATACACTGTTTCAGTAATGCATGAACGGATGAAAATTAGTTTATAGTCTATGGAAAAAGTAACACCTCTTCATCTAAAATGAGTGTAGGGGGCTTTGGCAGAAAGAAGAAACCCTTTTCAAGTGGATACAACAGTCCATCTTCAGCTTTGAGTGATGATTTAACTGCATATCCATTTTTGTAATTTCTGAAAGAACCCGGCCTTGTGACTTTAGCACCAGAAAGACCGCGGAGGACTTTGACGAATACCTCATGTACTAGACCCTATGGATAGATTGAACACTCCGTGTAAGTTAATTTGTCATGACAGGTAATTAACAGAACAACATAACTACTAATAAAGGAGAATATGTCATAACTGCTAATAAAGGAGAATACGTGAAGTAAGAACTGCAAATTAGTTTTGAAAATCAAACATCACTCTATAACAGAACCTTCTATAAAATGTACAGGTTGAATTGAAAGTAATGCAATTATGTGCAAATAACCCTCCCACTGAGACCTAATATTGTGTGACATCCATGCCCACCAAATTTGTCTCTACATCTAACTTGGTAGTTGGTGGGAGCACCATTAGGAAGATATGACCATATGATCTGTCCGAAAACCATGTAGTGTTAATTTTATACTCCCTCCGTCCGAAAATACTTGTCATCAAAATGGATAAAAAGGGATGTATCTAGAACTAACATATGTCTAGATACATCCCCTTTTATTCATCTTGATGACAAGTATTTCCGGGCGGAGGGAGTATATAATTTGTTACTCAAATGACATTCTTTTCAAAACAAAAGAGTTGCCTGCTTGGACTAATTTAAGCCTCAGCTTCAATTCAAGGTCGGATTATTGAAGCAGCTCTTTCTATCTCAGCATACATCTAGGTGGAGTTTTTAGTACTAAAACAACATACTTGCCATGAGCAGTTCTCATGCATAGTTTATGATTTCATCTTAGAAGACAGATTAGCGATTCCATTTTAACTGAACAAACAAAAGCAAAAGAGTATATTTTATCAAAGTAACAAAACTTTCACCTGATAAGATTCCACTAGCCTATCCTTGTATTTTTCATCAAGCAACTCTCTGCTTAATTTCATGTTTTTTTGAACTACTGTATCCGTCTCAAACTGTCAGAGAATAAGAGAAACAGTCAAACAATCAAGTAGCCAAAACATAACATAGCATAACATCCAAACATCACAAACAAAATTTGCAGCACATCACCTGAATGACAATGTGAGGATATAGCGTTTGTCCTTTACGGATTGGCGGATCAAGAGTGACAATCACAATTGTATGAGGGTTGTTTGACTGCAAATCACAATTGCACGAGACAACTATTTTCATGTCTAGCATCAACAATATGAACAACATCAAAGCTGTGCACGCCATAAAATAGAGAACAAACATAACCTTTGGCAAAACAAAGAGGCGAAGAATGCTGCTATATTGGATTTTAAAATCATTAGCTTGTCCTTGAAGGCGCAGAAATGGAAGATGAAGCTCGACGGCGTATCGTCCTCTGCATTGCCAAAGATCTGTTAGTTTTGGGAGGTAAACATAGAGAAGATAATCATAAAGAGGTCAGCTTGAGTTTCCAATACGATCAATTATCCATATATCCCACCTTGGTGTAAGAATAGCTATTCCTTCAAAGGTGACAACTGCCTCTCCAGAAGAGCCGGAACCATTATCAGCCCTAGCAAGTATTGCCTCCCACAGTATCTACAAAAAGGAAAATCAAAATAAGAAGATTCCACAATAGTCAGCATTTCACATTTCAACGTGCTTCATGTTGCATATCGCGTCACCTGAGCCGAAGTACGATTCTCGTTTCCAGGAAATTGAGTATTTGACGTGGGTACATGAAAACTCATATCCATGAGCGAGTCTTTCTACAACCACAGGAGATTATAATTCAAAATCAAATTCCAACTTGCGCATGAGGAATAAGTGCTAACTAATACCATAAACAACACATGATAGAAAGAGTGAGTGGATACGCTACAAACCTCATTAGCACCAGTAGTATCATCAACATGGAACTCCAAGAGAACATCTGTTTTGCCTTGTATCTGGGTCTGTGAGACGTCTGCTAGAGAAACTTCAAATGCTTGCTTCGATTCAACCATAAAGGTAAGCATGCTTCCTATAATAGAAAGTGTGGCACAAAATATAATTAAAACTGAATATTATTTACAGAAATTAAAGGTCAAGGAGCTTACCAACTATGCCAATCCCTCCCCAGTTGTGACCACCAACAGATAACTGCTTTTCATCTGGTGAGATGCCCAAATTCTTTTGCATGAAATTGATCAGGCTGCTTACATCCTATGAAAGGAAGTTCATGATGAACATTGCATCAGCAGAATACACTGACCTCAGCACTCATTGTTGCTAGCAAGTTCATACTCATAGAGTTGACTGCCAATATTCTGGGGGGAAAATCCCGCTTGTCTAAGGCAAACTGGATGGTTAGTCTAATGTTGAGACACATCTTATGGTAATTCCACCAGAGAACAATAACAACGTGCGAATCCACTATAGAATAGTAGTGAAAAACTGGAAGGCTCGAGTGAGATACATCTCAATAGAGTATCCAGACACTTTTCATGGTGATAGCATGATTAAGACAGCGTCTTGCATAGATTACACAAGTGCTATTGCGTAAACTGTTCCTTCAATATTTCCTGAAGGTTCACATACACATAATGTATCCTTCACACAGAAGATAATCAATTCTGCGAGACAAATTCAGTTACACCATATATGATACAAAGGAACATAGCAACCAGTTTGCAACTTCATCCTGATTCAAATACAGATCACATGATACAGACTAGGATGTCTCAACCGCAGGTCTGGTAAGAAACATATGGCGAGTTCATACAATAAACATATCAAATAGCAGAATATAGATTACTAATGTTACATATACCTGGTTTGGGAAAACCAACATGTTCATCATGAACATAATTTTCAGCCATACAAACATATACAATGTATGTTACAATAACATGACTGCAATACAGCAAATCAAGAAGGGAAAATCCATGTCTTCATGAGTGTTGATGGTGCTACAAATGTTAGTTCTACTTTTAATCTTGTAGGTTTAGCAAAGTAGTGAGCATCAGGATCCAAAATTCTGCTAAAACAATTCCTAATATTGTGCTCAGATAGTCATAGATCATACCGCAAACATTTATCACGTTTCAAGCAGCCTCTTCACATCAGATCTAGCATGTCATTACTCAATTATTAAAAAAGGGAGAAAGAGTGATGCGGCAATTAATAACCTGTTCGCGGAAGCCAATAAATGTGTAGGACAGGCCATCTTTGATTCTGACTCCAAGCTGATATGCCCTGGGGACTTTCATCCATGTCACAGAAGTTAAATCAGCTTTATCGATCTCAATTGTCTTTCCTCCACCTTGTCTCTTCCATGAGAGCCCTCCAGAGTGCACTTTAAACTGACCAAGATTCTGTACAGGAGCAAGAGTAATGAAACATGACAAGATTCTCAATGTACTGAAACAATAATTAATCAAATAATAGTCATAAACACCAGTGAACATCTTCAAAGAGTAAAAGAAGGAAGTCATAACTTGCAGCCTCAAAGTCATTAAGTACTAAAGGTGGTACGACATAACTCTGCATGAAGATTATCAAAGACGCATTGAAGAGTGATGACTGGTGCAAGCATTGAAAGTCAAGGGTCAGAGAAAGCTTAAGTGTACATAGTTCAGATAAGTACGCTGTACATCAGAAGAAACATTTGCAGCCATGGCAAACATCGACTCTGAAAGTCTGAAGCATGAAAAAAGTGAAACACACTTTCTAATTTGCAGTAAGTACACGACATGCTAAATCATTTGCAGATCAGAAGCTCATGCCTAATTCGACAAATCCCACAACAGGGTCTCAGGTTTGGGAGCAATCCTGCCAACTCCCGATGGTACTAAAAGTCCCAATTCGCTGCAGCAGCAGCAGCGCCGACAGAAACCTGAGATTTCCCTAAAACCCTCGACAGGGACCGGGCAGGATCAGGAAACCAACCAATTCAGAGGAGAAAGCGTCTCCTACCAAGCACTCGCCTCAACAACCCAACTTAGCAGCGCAACAAAACAGAGCGCAAGTGCATCCTCGTACGGCGCGAAAACCCTAGAATCCGCACAATGCGCGGCCGCGATCGATCACCGCAGCAGAACGAACAAGCTACAAGGCCGTCCGCTCGGCCGCAACCCACGGCTCCTCAGAACTCTGCCAGCGGCGACGGAATCGCGCGAAACCCTAGGGCATGGAAGCAGGGGCGCGCGGGAGGACGAGGGAAGGGGGGACGGAGGGAGGCGCTCACCGTGCCGGTGCGGCCCCCGAGGAGAATGTTGTTGAAGAGGTGGCCGTCCGCCATCTCCGCCCCCGCCGCCGCGCGCGCGCCCCTCCGGCCCGCCCGCCTCTCCCGCTCCGCCCTTCCTCGGCGAAGCGAACACGGGTGCCTCGCTCGCTTGCTTCGATCGGCTCTACGGACGGAGAGGTGATTGATCTTAAGCGCGCGGCCGCGGCGCAGTGGCACTCGCTCTATTGGGAGATCATCGCTCACAATCGGCCTGCGGGCCCTGGATGTCAGTGCAGTTGTGCCGTGCACCCGTCTGCCGAAAATGAGCATAATAAAGACTAAAATTGAGCTTACTCGCTAGATTGGGTGTTTTTTTTTTTTGAGGCAGTCGCAAGATTGATGAGTTGATGATTATCACCGAGGGAGAAAAAAGCACATCCGTTAACGGTTTCCAATTACGTACTTTTTTAGATGAAAACATCTTTTTTTGTAATCGAGCGAGTTGGGGGAAGATTCGATCGGCTCGCCAGCCGTATGATGTGCTGCATCCAATTATCCAAACCATCGAAATGCGCTTCACTGCGCATTACACGCCTCCCTCGCATCCTCTCCCCACATGCATTGTGGCTGCTGCAGAGAAGCTTGTTTTCAAATTTTGGCTTCCGCGTTTATAATCGCCTACAATATTTGGTAAATATGTTTTAATTCGTTTTTTTAATCATGCATTTGAAAAAATATGCTGTTTTCAAAATTTCAGAAATTATTTTAAATTTGGAAATATTTTTTAATTCAGAAAAAAATCAAAATGGGTTAGTCCATGATCACACATGCTCACATAGGCATGGACGTAGGCACCTGCACTAGTTTTTGTTCATTTTTTATTTATTTTATATATTCCCAAAACCTGATTAAATTAAAAAATTGTAATTTCCACCATAAATTTGGACATGCTCTTAAAAATATTGCATAATTGTCAAAAAAATGTTGATTGCATTAAGAAAACTGCTCATGACAATTGAAATATGTTCACGAGTTCAAGAAAATGTATGTGGCATCTTTGAAAAAAAAATATACGATGTAAAAACAGTATAATTAAAAAATGTATGATATTTAAATAAAAAAGGTTGTGGAATTTTCGAAACATGTTACACAATGTAAATAAAATGCTGAAGTAATTCAAAAAAATATCCTAACATTCAGGAAAATTACCATGATATTTTAAAAAAACTTCACCCGTTCCCAAAAAAGAGTTTGTGAAGTTTTCTAAAATGTTAATACAATGTACAAAAAAGTTCACGTTGATTAAAAAAATGTTGTGTGACATTAATAAAAGTTCAATGTATATTTAAAAAAAATAACTTGTATTCATAAAAAAAATCTAAAGCATGTATTTGAGAAAAGTTTAACGTGTATACAAAAAATGCTACGTGTGTTTAAGAAAATTGTACAACGTGTACTGAAAAATAGACATATGTTGAAAAAGATGAAAATAAAAAGGAAAACTAAAAAAGAAAAAGAAAAGGATAAAACGAAGAAAACTTCTAAAGAAACACAAAAAAAATTGGCAAGAAAAAAAAACCAAGACAGGAAACACACATAAAAAGAAAACGGCTCCCGCGGAACCCGAATTGCTCCTAGGGTGAGACGGAAGCAGGAAATAAACTCCCATGACGCTTGCAGCCGCCTGCTCGTGGGCCGGCCCATGTGGCGAGGGCTCGATCGCTTCACCCTTCGCCCCGCCTGGTCGCTCGCTCAAGCTGTTTGATCCAGAAATCACTAATTGAGGTGTACTCATTGCAAAGAACACTTCAATTTCCTATTAACACATGTGAGGATAGTTGGGAGGATAGTTGGATACCAAACAGCCCAACAAGAAAGGTATTGACACGACGAGGTAATTGCCTATTAACACATGTGAGTGACCTGATAGACCCTATATCAGGTGAGTGGGACGAGCAGATTATCAGGGACAACTTATGGAGAATAGATGCAGATCGTATATTACAGATTCCCCTATCCATCATGTCTTGGATGACGCTGTTGCATGGCATTTCACAAAAATTGTGTTAGAGTTGTGTCGAATATTATTGTACAAGTTAGGTTACAGTTGGACTTGGAATCGTACGGTGTGTAGACAGAGTAGGAGTCGTGTCCAAGTAGGACACTTGTATCCTAGGCCTCTCTTATATAGCGGGGGTAGACACACGATGTAACCTATGCCAACATAATAGCACGGGCACGCAGGGGAGCCGGCGGCGTGTGCGGCGCCCGGTCGGCCAGGGTGCGGTATTGTGACGGTGTCATGGGGAGGAGCGCCCGTAGTCATGCCCCGGGGATGTAGCCATATCGGTGAACCTCGTTAACAAATCTCGGTGTCGTGCCTCGTGTGATTGCTTGGTCCTCGGTAGATCGACGGTGGCCTTGGATTTATTCTAACAAGTGGTATCATGAGCAAGGTTCGATTTAAGGTCGTGGAAGATTGATCTAGAGGTGGATGAGTCATGAAGCTTCGGTGACGACATGCGAAAGAATTAATGGTTGAAGCCTAGGCTGATCGACGGGAGAAAATTCCTTCGGCGGAAGTCGTGGAGCACGGAAGCTATCGACGAGATCGAAAAAATAAGCAATCAGAATCATGCAAGTGGCAGGCGGGACTAGCGGGGATCGATCGGTGGATCTACGGGCGAGCATACAACCGAGGCGCATGCGCATGTGGCAGCGCGAGGCGTTGGTGCAAGTCCAGATCGATCGGAATCAGCGGTGGCGGAGCGTCCAGGCAGTGGAGTCTTGGCGAGATCATCGATCAAGTCGATCGAGATCGGTTTCGGTACGAGCTGTGCAGACGTGAGCGCAGGTGGGCTGAAGCCCAGGCGGGGCCAGCGTGGTCAAGACGTGGACTGGACCATATGAGTCAGCGCTGGCAGGCCAAGGTGGAGCTGGCCGAACGATGCAAGTTGAAACGTGGAGGCGCTTGCGTATAGGTGCGTTGCACAAAGAGGATCATGCAAACGCGGGGCGTCAAGGCAATGCACAGTTGTGCGAGGCGGACACGACGCAGGGTGAAGCATGATTACAGTCGGATATTTTCGGCTGGGTCGGACTGGACTGTCTGACGGATCGACGGAGATGTCGGTCAAAGCAGAAGACGGTGGTGATTTCAGCGACGACGACATAGGAGCGTGATGCTAATGGTGGTCGACTTCTGGGGCGTGGAAACACGTGGTGCAGGCCTGAGGGCTTGTGTGGCTTCGACAGACTATGGCGCGGGGTTGATTCAGGACGGTGCACATGAGAGCTTGGAGTCGACAGTGCGCGGGAGGGTGGCACGTACAACCACCATGGAGTCATGTTGAAGGTGAAGTTGGAGTCTGATGGAGGACTACACTCTGTGCTGATGGAGGGGCTACGGCGTAAATGCATGGAGAGTCGAAGCCTATTTCAGCGGGTAAAGCAAGAGACACGTGGATCGGACTGGGCGCCAGTGGTCTGATGGAGGCGTGATACTCGGCATCGGTCGGTGATGATCGATGGTTCTCTGCAGTGGGAGTTGAGTTGAGACAGTGGGGCTAGCTACCCGGGAGACTCGACCAGGATAGCAGAGGCTCGACGCGGTGATAGCGGCGAGGCGTGCAGTAAGCACAGGACACAGCGACAGGCCAGGGCACCGGTGGTTAGATATGTTGTTAGACAAAGTGTGCAGGGGGTGCTGAAGCAGTGTTGACGAGTACCGGATTCAAGTTGGTGACTGGGTCTATTGGTGCCGGTTGATGGACAGGAGTTGACCATGGAGAATCTGAGAAAGTGGCGAAAAGTCTGAAATTGTCAAAAGCTGAGAGAGTACATGGCCGTATATTCTGTGGTGTTCAGTGCACATGGCAAAGTGCGGATGACAAGGGAGAAGGAAGCGGAGTGCTATAGCGGTGGGACATGTCAGAGACTATCCGGAAGAAGGGTGAGACAACTGCAAATTTGGCTCAGGGTGACACAGGGCGACGGTGAAATTCCTTCAAGTTTCAGACAGACGGTCATGAAAAAGCAGTGATATTGAGTTCAGGTAACTCTTATATGTGGCATTCAATATGTGAGTTGTTCACTTTCACGCAGACAGTGATTGGTGTGTGATGGCATTGAACGGATTCTCCGGAGGTTGGAAGCACAAGGTAGAGTAATGAGGAATTTAATTTTGCTCGAGTATTGACTGTGAAGAAGACAAGAAGGGACTACAGTTTCAGGTGGAGTCACGTGGAGTCTGGGAGTAGCAGCAGTGCTCATGACGTATTTTAAGTCCAATATACATGGAGATTTGACGCACGGACGAATTCAAGGTGGTGGAGAATATTCGCCAAGGTGGAGTTTGTTAGAGTTGTGTCGAATATTATTGTACAAGTTAGGTTACAGTTGGACTTGGAATCGTACGGTGTGTAGACAGAGTAGGAGTCGTGTCCAAGTAGGACACTTGTATCCTAGGCCTCTCTTATATAGCGGGGGTAGACACACGATGTAACCTATGCCAACATAATAGCACGGGCACGCAGGGGAGCCGGCGGCGTGTGCCGGCGCCCGGTCGGCCAGGGTGCGGTATTGTGACGGTGTCATGGGGAGGAGCGCCCGTAGTCATGCCTCGGGGATGTAGCCATATCGGTGAACCTCGTTAACAAATCTCGGTGTCGTGCCTCGTGTGATTGCTTGGTCCTCGGTAGATCGACGGTGGCCTTGGATTTATTCTAACAAAATGGAATATACAGCATCGTTCTGGCTATTACAGAGAATGGGAAGATCAATTTGGTATGAAAGTTGGTGGCGAGGTAGACAGTCGAGCACACCTCACACCTGATCATCCGGTTTGAAAGAGGCTGTGGAATTTAAAGCTACCAGGGAAAGTTAAAATCTTCGTCTGACGCTGTCTGCACAACACCATTCCCTTTAAGTGTACACTAGCTAACAGACACATACCTACAAGTGGGAATTGTCCTATTTACCAGCAAGGGGCGAAGGACATAAAACATGCGCTTTTCACTTGCCCCCAGGCTAGATCGATATGGTCTGAGTTGGGCCTGAAAACTTTTATAAATGAGGTGATCCCAATTGACAGATCAGGTGCGAGAGTATTGGAGTCTCTCTTATGCGATGACAGGTTTCAACGAAAGTATCTGGAGGTAATTGATATACCCGAAGTAATAGCTTCTACCAGCTAGTACCTTTGGTGGCAGCGAAGGGAGCTGGTAAGAGGAACAAGTTCAGAACCCAGTCCGCACGGCTATGGCCATCCAGGCTTTATCTCTGAATTTCGTCCGAGCGGCTGGAAAACCGAACAAATTGCCTCGTCAGAATGCTTGGAAGAAGCCACTGTCAGGGATGCAGGTACTGAACATAGATGCTTCGTTTATGGAAGATGATTACTCGGGATCTTGCGGAATGGTGGTGAGAGACCATAACGGTGGCTTTATAGCATCTGCAGTAACTCAAATGGCTCATGTTGCGAATGTAGTGGCAGCTAAGGCCGAGGCTATGCGCCAGGGAATCATGTTCATACGCGGCCTTGGGTGTGACAGCATTGTGATTCAATCTGATAGCTTGATCGCCGTGGATGCATTGAGGCTGAATGAAGGGTATACTTTGGTGGCAGCGCCAATTCTTGAGGAGTGTCGTAATTTACTTGCAGATTTCGGGAAGGTCATTATCGAACATTGTAGTAGAGAGTCGAATATGGTTGCTCATGAGCTAGCTAGCTATGGGAGGGGTAATCCACCGACGGTGTGGTCGGACACTCCCCCTTTTTCATTCTGAATGCTTTAGCAAACGATGTAAGCTTATTATAAGTTAATAAAGCAGCCATGAAGGCCTTCCCCTCAAAAAAAAGAACACTTCAATTTCCCGGGTTGCGACAAGTGGCACACTGCGCCACTTGTCGCAACCTGGAAGTTTTTTCTTTTTTCGTCATTCGTTTATTTAAAACATTTTATTTTTCAAACCGTGCGTTCAAATCTCGAACCGCTTTTACCGTTGGATTTCTCGCGTTGAGATCTTCAAAACTAGATCCCATGTTGATAAGTTTTTACGAACTTTTTTTCACGAAAAAAAACGGACGAAAAAACCAAACCGGGAGCATGGGTTTTTTCCCTTTCCGAAAGAGACACGCCCGTGCCTCTCACAAAATCACAACCGTGCCTCCCGCGGAAGCAAAACTATGACTTTTGCGAAAGGAAAAAAAAAGAGAAAACGCGTTTTTTTTTCCGTTTCCGAGGAGGCACGGCCGTGACTCTCGTGAAAGCACAACCGTGCCTTTTGCGGAAGCAAAACCGTGACTCTCGCGAAAGGAAAAAACAGAAAACGTGTTTTCTCTCTTTCCGAGAGGCACGACCGTGACTCTCGCGAAAGCACAAACGCACCTCCCGCGGAAGTAAAACTGTGACTCTCGTGAAAGAAAAAAACCGTGTTTTTTACGTTTCCGAGAGGCACGGCCGTGACTCTCGCGAAAGCACCCCCGTGCCTCTCGCCGGAGCAAAACTGTGACTCTCGCGAAAAAAAAACAGAAAACGTGTTTTTTTTCGTTTTCGAGATGCACGGCCGTGACTCTCGCGAAAGCAAAACCGTGGCTCTCGCGGAAGTAAAATCGTGACTCTCGTGAAAGGGGAAAAACACGTTTTTCGCATAAAAAGATTTTAATTTTTTTGATTAAAAAGCTAAGGAAAACCGGTGGAAAACCAAAACGTAAAAAAAACCATTTTAAAGGCCAAAAACGCATGCGAAAAAATAAAAAAATAAAATCCATAAAAAACGCCCAGAGCGCGACACATGGCGAATGGCTGAGAGCGCGCCAAGTGGCGCTGATCGTTGCGAGGCTCCTGAAGGAGCGCTCGTTAACTAGTTGCTCCCGTTTGATTCTGTCACAGCGTTGAGCTGACGCTCACAGTCGCCTGCTCGTGGGCCGGCCCATGCGGCGAGCGCTCGACCGCTTCACCGTTCGCCCTGCATGGTTCCTTGCTCAAGCGTTGTTTGACCGGTCACGGCGTTGATTTTTAAAAAGATAAAGACTTGCAGAAAATTGAAAAAAAATGAATTCCAAAAGTGTATGGATTTTTAAAAAGAGTTCATCAAATTTTTAAAAAGGTCCATCAATTTTGAAAAAGTTCATTGAAATAAAAAAATTCATCAAATTTAAGAAAAAAATCATCAAATTTAAAAAACATGCATTTTGAAAAAAAAAGATCATCTAATCTTAAAAATCATCAATTTAGAAAAATCAGTAATTTAAAAAAGAACATGCATTAAAGTAAACAAGAAAAGGACAAGAAATAAAGAAAAAGAACAAACCAAACTGAAGGAAAAAATAAGGTACATGTTCGTAAGAGGGTGAGTGGCCTTGTGGTTGCTGCACTTCCCTTCGAACATGTGGTCGGTAGTTCGATCCCATCTCCAGCCAGCACTTTTTTGGGAGTTTAAACGGAAAAAATAATATAACAAAAATGGGTCAGCCCAGAGCGAAGCGGGGACATCTTATACAGTTAATAGAGCACCTATGTTGCATAGATTAGGCATACAGATCCTTCAACCCATTTTAGTAGAGGGGCGTACAATTTCTTTACACCCATTAGGGCAATATAACAAAAATGGGTCAGCCCAGAGCGAAGCGGGGGTTATGCGCTGCGGGGACATCTTGTACAGTTAATAGAGCACCTACATTGCATAGATTAGGCATACAGATCCTTCAACCCACTTTAGTAGAGGGGCGTATAATTTCTTTACACCCATTAGGGCATGTACAAAGGTACAGACAGCCGGCTATCTATAGTGATTGTCCACGTCCCCTATAGACAGTCTTCCATACATCTTCTACAACAGGTCGTCTTTTGTGGTGTCTGTAGAAACCCACGTTCAGGTTTAAAAAAATCAATGGATCAAGTTGAGCCCAAGGCGGCGGCTGGGTGCAGGTGCCGATCGTGCGGTGAAAACTGTCAATTCTAGACACCCCCTGCGTATAACAGGAAAACAGCCGTCGTTAAGAAGCGATTTTTAGGGAATTAGACTGTCTTTAATTCTGCAAACGGACTGCCTCTTTGACGTTGTTCTCTTTCCTCCAGCTAGACTAAAATCCTAGTTGGCGTGAGTTAGAGACGGCTGACTCATCGCCGTTGTACATGCCCTTGGTGTGTAAGGGTTTCAGTGCGACTTTGATGGAGATTAAATAGTTGTTCACCTTTATCTTGAAAGCTCTAGCAAAAGGCGTTTATTTATGTTTTCTCATATGAATCTTTTATCTCCCGCTATCGGGATCTTGTTTGTGTACCAACCCAAGATATGCTTGGATTATTCTACTATTGATCAATAATCATAGTGGAATCAAGGGTACAGAATCAAAAAGGGATTCCGCCCTAAGGCCATGGATCAATCAATTCAAGGAATTTACTCCTAACAAATTCTTATAGGATCGGGCTTTATGTATTAACAATTGGAGGCTCACGCTGCTAACAACGTGTGTGTTACCTCACTTTTTCGGGGCGTTGAGCGTGGAACATGAGCATTTTTGTTGGACGGGAGAGCTAATCCATTTTGCTAAGGCTCAGCAACCCATCGTCCCAAAAGAAAGATAAAAGTTCACATTTCAACCTCAAACTAATCACTCGGTTCATATATAATCCTCAACTTCGAAACCGGATAAAATACACCCTCAGCTTACCACAAGGTTTTCAAAAACACAACCCAGGCCTCGGTTTGGACCAAGTAAACTGGATTTGATTAGAGTCAATGCTAACTGGGCGCTGACTGGGCATGCCAAGTAGGGGTTGAATTGGTATTGTTGTTGTAATTTTTAGTTGGGTTGTCAATAAAAGTGAAACTTTCCCAGACTGATCATCATATTGGTGTTCATTTTAGAGAGATTTTTTAATTTTTTTCTAGACACTTTTGTTTGGTTCCAAATTTTGGTTGAAAATGAAAATTCGATGAATCTCTCAATCCTCTCAATCTAAAGCCAAATTTTCATTTTAGCCAAAAAATTGTCCCAAAAAAAGTGTCGAGAAATTTATGATTTTTTTACACAACGGCAACCGTATTGTTTCTAGTAATCTCGTACATTGTCATCTAATTTGGAGTAGAGATTTATTGATTTTTTAATTTTTAGTTAAATTTTGGCCAAAATTGTTTAAAAATCTCAAAAATAAAAACTAATATGACTATCATTCAGGGAAATTTCAATTGCTTTTGACAAACCGATTAGTGTAGTGTGTGCTTGCATGATCGAATATCAGCATGCGTTTATTTCTGTCAATGCCATGCTATTGATTTATTCTTTGGTTAAAATAATCAAAAGTTGCCTATTTACTCAACATCATATAGACATTTCCAATTATTCCATAACAAAAGAAAGGTTAACTAAGGTGTAAGCCATACCATTTTAGTCGATGCAAACATGCATGAATACGACAAAGTAATGATCTATGCATTGATCTAACTAAGATGGCATGTTTAAGCACTTAACTATGAGCTAGGATTACTTAGTTATTTTTTCTTAGTTGTTAGTTAGGCATGTTAATTAATGGTGAAAATTTGATGAAAATGACACTAAGTAGTTAACTAAAAATATGTGTTTACTTGCAGTGTGGGTTATTTTTGTCAAGTGCCATAGCAAAAATGAGGCATTTTAGCAATTGCAATGTAGATGGGGC
This sequence comes from Triticum monococcum, assembly GCA_034509565.1. NCBI lineage: Eukaryota > Viridiplantae > Streptophyta > Magnoliopsida > Poales > Poaceae > Triticum > Triticum monococcum. The sequence continues at coordinate 87,369,050 of CM067843.1, forward strand.
ATATTGGCCGAGGCAGAGCAAAATGTGGGGCAAATGATCAATTGACTCCTCCATGTACATCATTTTCGCCAAGTGTAGCTCCACAGGAAACAGAGTCAAACCATCTCTCGCGTTCAATCAGTCTGCCTCTGAGGCAAAAGGCTCTTTCGGTCTCTTCCACAGCAGGTTCTGAATATTCAACACTTTACCCCCTGAAGATCCTTGAACTGTATTGTTCAATCTCTCAGATAACACGAGATTAGGCCTAACACCAAAGAAATCCAGGTACATCTATTAAACACCACCGAATTCCTAAGTACCAGACCCCCATAAAATTGCAGATGTAATCACACTCAAATGCAGGAATCTTTTTTTCACAAAGCCATAGCTTCGCAACAGACTCAAAATTATGGATGGAAATATCAAACATATTTTTTAACCCGACCCAAATATTTTCTACAGCAATATTTCTCGCGTATTTCAGCCTGAATGTTAGGTTGCTTCGCTCCGTATGCTAGACCGAGACAGAGGGCGAGTATGAGGCCTTGTACAATGCAAGGTGCTTACGATAGGTGCTTAGAAAAATAAACCGGATTTTTCTTAAGCACCGATGCTTATTTGTATAGGGTAGACGCTTAATTAGGCGTCTCTTCTCTAGAAATAGGCACCGTCGCTTTAGAAAAACCCGGTTCATTCATCTAAACGTCTCCCTAAGCGCCTTGCATTATACAAGACCTGAGCGCGCAATCATATTTGCACCATGTTACACTCTCAAAAAAAAAAACTCGCTCGGAAAGGATCCAACTGAGCAACGGGATTTCGCGCGAACTTACCAAGGCAAATTTGCGCCCTAGCCACTGGATGTTACGGATCGTCATGAGGACATGAGAACACGGGCAGCAAAAAAAATTGGGATCGGCGCAGGAGACGAGAGTTTGGTAGGGATTCAGAGGGGAGAGGAGGAGAGGTTAGGCGAGAGCAGAGAGAACAGGGGGAGGTTCAAATCACTTCCCATTCCATTATTCGGAGAGTTATTACACACGCACTCATATATAGCCACTCCTGTACGGGCCACACACACACGGCACCATGCCACAGACACTCTACCCGATCGATAAACTAAGACAGGGCGGCCATGTCGTAGTTCCTGTGGGCTGTGGATGTGGATCGTAGCACAGGACAAGCTTCTCCATGAAGAGCACGGCGTGGAGCTGGGCAGCCCGCCGGGTAGGCCTTCTGGCAGTACGCTGGCACACCTTGATTGCCGGGCGTCGAACAGGTGGCCATGCTCGTCTCCCACTCTACCAACGGCCACGCCATGGTCGCGGGCGAGGCGTGGCTGCTGGTAGAGTGGAAGAGAAGCGAGGCCGCCTTTGGTGGAGAGTACCGTGCAGGCGCAGCTGCTCGGCCACTCCGACCGGAAGCCAGTGCTCCGACGAAAGCACCTGGCCACACCGCCGCTCCTCGAAGCGTGGCACGCCACGACCACTGTGGCGGCCATGACTATACCCGGAGCCCTTACTCCTCGCTGTGCAGTTCGAGAATGGAGATGCTGAGATGAGAGTGCGAGTGGAACAGGGCACGCATATATAGGCGGTTCAATCATTGGTCTCGTCGGACACAGGGGGAAAAATGATTAATCATAGCGATTTCTCACTTAGAGCAACTTCAATGGGCCGACTCAAATGGACGGTGCATTTGTTTGTTTTTTGTTTGTTTGGGTCGACCGCTCTCCCGGCGTCCGTCCAGTTTTGTATTTGGGTCGGCAGTGCGTCCAACACGTCGACCCATATGTGCAAGCCGCGTCCAATTGTACATTGATTTGCATTCAACATATTATTAAATAAAAATGTTTATGCCTGACAGCCCAAATAAATAGTATAGTTTTACAGGCCAAATACAAATAAAAATGTTTCACATAGTTTTATAAACGAATAAAAGAAGATACATCTATTGGTTGTCAATATGAGTCCACGTATGCTCAACCAAATCATTTTGCAGTTGCACGTGAGTTTCTCAATCACACATGTCTTCATGAAATTGAGTGAACTGCTCAAATGTTGACGCTACTTCATGCTCAGACACAACGTTCTCACCCTGAAACTGAAAGCCTTGATCGTACAGACGTTCCGGGCGCTCGTCTTCTACGATCATATTGTGCGTGATCACACAAGCAGTCATCACCTCCCACAGTTTCTGCGTGCTCCAAGTATTAGCAGGATACCGAACGATGCCCCATCGAGATTGCAAAACACCAAAGGCACGCTCGACATCCTTTCTAGCACTTTCTTGCTCTTGGGCAAATCTTTCCTTTTTCTCTCCGACAGGGTTGGGTATTGTCTTGACAATAGTGATCCACTGAGGATAGATACCGTCACCCTAATAGTATCCTTTGTCGTAGTTGTGGCCGTTGACAGTAAAGTTCACCGGTGGGATGTTGACTTCGGCAAGCCTAGCAAACACCGGCGAGCGTTGAAGCACGTCGATATCATTGTTTGATCCAGCCATACCAAAGAAAGAGTGACAGATCCAGAGCTCTTGAGACGTCGCGGCCTCTAGTATGACAGTGTAAGCCCTGACATGTCCCTTATACTGCCCTTGCCAAGTAGAAGGACAGTTCTTCCACTCCCACTGCATGCAGTCTATGCTGCCAAGCATCCCCGGGAAGCCTCTGCTGGCATTCATCGCAAACAAACGGGCTGTATCTTCAGTTGTCGGCTCTCTCAAGTACCCAAGGCCAAACACAGCAATAACAGCCTTGCAGAACTTATACAGGGACTCTAGGCATGTAGACTCGCTCATACGGACGTACTCGTCAATGAGATCACCGGGCACTCCGTATGCAAGCATTCAGATGGCGGCAGTGCATTTCTGATAAGAGGAGAAACCAATCTTGCCGACGGCATCCTCTTTGCACTCGAATTAGTCATCATACCCGACCACTCCCTCTCTAATACGGTTGAAAACATGCCTACTCATACGGAACCGGCGGCGAAATTTGTGACATTTGAACAAACTGGTTTGTTGTATCAAAGTAGTCCTTCCAGAGAAGGAAATGCCCGCTCTCTCTGTTGCGATTCAACGCCGGAAGGTGGTCCGGAATGGAGCCACAAAACAACGGCCGCTGGCCGTTGAGGTGGTGATGAACCAACACGACAACCAATATCTCCTCCTCGTCATCGGATGACGAATCGTCGGAGTCGCAAAGGAAATTGTGGAAAAACAACTCGTCGGCAGAGTCCATTTCGTACCTTGGCAAACTGTCGAACAGCTTGCGGGCGTCCACGAAGAAGATGGCCGGCGAGGGGAGTCGCCGCGCCCACAAACCAGCTAGCTGCCCTGCCGGCGTCCGACGAGTGTGATGGGGTCCGACCAGCGTGCCGGTCGAGTGTGGCAGGGGCGGCGAGGCGGCTTCTTGGTCGCGGGCGGCTGCGCTGTGGGGAAGCGGCGGTGTGAAACAGTTTGCTCCCCGGCGGCAAAACGGCGGCGGAGGGCGACAGGGGGAGGGGTGGCATTGCTGGGCGGATGTGGAGGCGGCGGCAGCTGGAAGAGTCGCCGGGAAAAAATGGGCGGCGACGTCGGTGATGGAGAAGACAGGAGGGTTGCTTGTTGCCCGCAGGATGAGACGGGAGGCCAATATGCCACAGACCAGCAGGCCCGGGGACAGGAATAGTTGAGCGCGCACGTCTGTCGCGTACTCGCGTGTCCACGCCGAAGTAAATTCGGCTCAAAAATAAGCCGGGAATGGGTCGCCCGCGGACAAAAAACGGACGCGCATCCGTTTGGATCGGCGCGTTGGGCCGTCTTTTGTGTCCGCGCCGACTCAAACGGACGGCTGCGGACGAAATGAATCGCCCCATTGGAGTTGCTTTTACTCTCTTAGGCGTAAGCTTAACTGTGGCGCTCTCGCAAGGAAGGAATGCGGTGCGTCGCGGGCGAGATATGGAAGAACTGGTCCTTTCAAATCGTAGGCTACGCCCACGCAAAGAAGGAAGGGCATCAATAGGCGCCGTTGCGCCGGCCCAATCGTTTGGCCGGTCGAGCCCCAGCCGTTGAATGTGAGTCACGCGGCCTTTGGATCTGGTAAAAAAATGCCCCAACAGCGCTTCCTCGCGTGGTCAGGCTAGATCCGCATCTCTAGCTCGAGGGAGCGCGGCGCGGCACCTCCTGCCCCTTTCGGTGGCCATCCTCGTCGTCGGGCCCCACTCCTCGCCGGCCTTCCTCATCGCCGGTCCCCGCCCTCGCTAGCCGTCCTCGTCGCCGGTCCCCACCATCCCGACCGGCCTTGTCGTCGCCTCGACCCATGCAACAGCTCTACCTACGGTCGCAGCTCTCGACAGCGATGGTTGTACACTACAAGAAATATGTCAACTTGTGACCACCACTATTGGTCACTAAATGGTCACAAATTTCCATTTGTGACCTTTTTGTGACAAAAAACATAAGGTCAAAAGCTGGCCGTCATAAACTGACTATAGCGACCTTTCTTCTGAAATGGTCGCAAACGTTTATGACCAAAATATGTCCACTGTGGCGTTTTGGTCACTAGCAACCTCCGCGGGCCACGTAGGCATCTAGCGTGGCAAGCTGATGTGGCACAAGATTCAGCCCGGTCCAATTCGGTTTTCTACATGGGCCTAGCCCAACAATTCGGCCTTTTTACTATATATTTTCTCTATCTACATGGGTCTGGCCCAACAATTTAGCCTTTTTATTTTCTAGGCATGGCCTTTTGCGGTCCATTTCATTTTTATTTTTGAGGGTTTTTTGTGGTCCAGTTTTTAGATGGGTCCCAATTGTCAGATTTTTCCTGGCAGTGGATCCACATCGCTTTTTAAGCAGTATATATCAAACAGAAAGAAGGAAAGAATATGAAAATCTTCAAATAACAACAAAAATATGTTTATTACAATATATTCTGTACAGAACAGAACATGTGAAACTCCATACACTCGTTCACATCACAACAACCAGTTTAACCTACAAATATTGCATGCCCAGGAACTTAAAACTTCACGTACATAACCATACAATATTCCACACAATCACAAATATTGCGATTGAAAAATAAAACGCTTTGCCAAGTTAAAGCTAGCTACTCTTGGATTGGTGTAGCATCCGTCTTCTCTGCTTCTGTTGTAGTCTCCTGTTAAACAGAATAACAACAAATCGAGTTAATAAACAAGCTTGAAGCACTGTAGGAAACATAAGCATAAAAACAAACTAATGTCTCAGGTATAATCATAGGATAAATCTGTGTTGAAGCACTGTGTTTAGATGTATTTTAATTAATTTCAAATGTGTAATGTAAGGTGTTGTGGATCAGTGTATAAGAACATCAGTTTGTAAATAACAGGAACAACTTGGTATTACACACAGAGCACTATATAAATTTTAGCTTTTCTATCCAAGTACAAATAGCAAAATGGAACATAGGCAGGTTGATTATATTTGACAGAGCTAGCACATAGATACAAAATAATAATGTTTGATACAGAAATTAGTAATATGGGAATCAGTAAGGTCCTCTCTTAGTGCTATGGGGATTAAGAGCATGCACATGGAAAGCTAATTGGCAAAAAAACTTGCTGGTCTTATACAGCTCAGTTATATATGCACGACTCACAGCTCATGACATGATACTAAGAGAGAACATCATAGAGACTCAAGCAGATTCTAATATAAAGCTATTCAGACCATAACTTTCACATCATAGGGACACAATAGTGTATTACAACACTGTCCAGATATAAAAACTGAGTAACCAGCAAGCAATCAGATTGAGAACAAATCAGTTGGGGTTCTTAACTTTCAGTATGCAGTATATCTAAGAAGTCACACTATCTAAATGCCTAGAGGAAACAGATTCACAGTACTAAGCAGGGGAGAAGCAACACAAGATACCTTGTCAACAGTCTTGTTCTGCCGACAACGGTCTGTGCGAGCTGGAGCGGCCTCTCGATTGCCGACGTACACGTCTAGGTGACCCGTCTGGAGTAGCACGTAGTAGAGCACCTGCACCCTGCGAATCATTCAACGAGTCATCAACAAGAAAGGGGATCGAGAATTCAAAGTGGGGAGGAAGCAGATAACCGTCCAAAGAAGATGGACCAGTTATAGATGGAGAGGTAGGCATGCTCGAGTGTCAACACCATCGCTGCTGCCGCTGTCCAAATCGGGGTGTCAAGGAGGAAGCGATCCAAAGCAACAAAAACTGAGCAAAATTAAAAGCATCAGTTGCCAGAAGCATGTAGGCAGCAGTACTGTATACAGCTGTTACTGAATATAAATACTGAACTACAACGTCATACAAGTTTGAATACTGCACTGTATAAATACTACACTACATATTACGACAGCATGATAGAAATGTACTCCAATATATTCACGCAAGCACACAGAAAATATACACCTTCAAAAGTTGGTGTAAGAATAAAATGGCTGGCACTTGGGTGTCAAATGTACAACTGCAAAGGACACGACAGCTACAGCTATGTGAGCCCGCCTGATAGGTAGGTCAGGCAACTTGACTCGATGAACTGGGAACGATCTAAGACGGACAATAAGAATGGATAGCAAGTAATACAGACCAACAACAATTTTGATATAACCTTTGCGCAGAAATCCAACATCGTGCAAGTAATACAGACCAACAACGACTGGTAGTAACTATCCTTTTTTCTAAAGAATGGATGGCCATTGTCATACTCTTTGCTGACATGGTTCTAGTGTTCACTTAACCATGTTTTCTTAATTTGGCTGATTCAGCCAACAACCAGTAAGAAGACGTCTTTTTCAGGACATGAATCCTACATCTAGTAGTAATCAACGATGGTCAATTCAGATTTCAGAATCACATTTCTCTTTAAAAAAAGGAGGATAAAACCCAGTCAGATTTCTAAGTCAGCTGAGACCTGATAGCTGCTTCTACATACATACATATATTCAGACCACAAATTAAACTGAACCTAACATGTCTAGAAATTTACACGACAGGTGTTTGTGTTGCAAATAATCTGCAGCAATGCAAACAGTGCAACAGGCAACCAACTCAACATGAAGCCAAGAAGAGAAATCTCCTGGAGTTGCCCATTTGTCCATGTTTCAGACACATGCTACAGCAACATAATTGTCAGTACTGATTTCTTCCTAGTTCGGCCACCTGATTTGCAACATAAGCATGAGAGAGCAAATGATAGTTGGGTGCAACTGGAGCATCCAGAGACCATATAGAATGAGCCATTCGACCCTAAACAACGCCCAATCGAGCCAGCCGACGAATCAGTTGGTAAATCATCGTGTCCAATCAATTAAGCCTACAACTACAGTTAAACTGCATGGGCTGGGCTCGATGAATCAATTAGTAAATCATCGTGAACAATCAATTAAACTGATGATGACAGTATGTAGAACAGCAACAGTAAACCCTAGAAATTTGGGATTTTAGGAAAATTAAGCTTAAGCAGGCAATTGGGTGAAACTAAGGCATTCAGCGACCATATAGAATGAGTCTTTTGACCCAAAACAACACCCAATCGAGCCAATAGACCGGAAAAGTTGCTAAATCCTAACCGAACATAGTGATGGCAGAAGACCACAAACACGAAGCAGGTGGATGTGAGTAATAGAGAAGGAGAGGGAGAGGGAGAGGGAGAGGGGACCTTGAAGAAGCTCCATGGCGTCGTCAAGATCGGAGTTGCCCCCCAACCGAGCCGCACCCAGCCCTGTCCTGTCCTCGTGCGGAGGAGCGGCGTCCGACCGCACGGCCGCAAGGAGGTGGCTGGGCTCACGGCCAACGGCCAGATCTAGCCACTCCATGGCGTCAGGGCAGGGGAGGAAGAGGCCATCCTGCCCATGGTGTCCCGGTGCTCGAGCGAGGACGGCATCTTGGATCTGGGAGGGAGAGAACATGAGGTGAGGAAGTGATGGACGGATGTGAAGCGGAGGAGATGGAGTGGAGGGACGCACCTGAGTCGCCGGACCACGCCGGGCGGAACCCTAGCGACGGGAGACAGTCGCGGATGGCGCTGGAGGACGCGTACACCCCGCCCATGCCGCCGGCTAGCCACTGGTCCAGCTGGTGGTGCTGCTGCATGATGGCGGCGCCCTGGACCGGATGCGATGCTACACCTCTAGCCCGCGGATCGACAGCTCGGTCGCCATGGCTGCGCCACAGGCTAGGGTTTCGGGTGCTTGGGAGGCGTGGGGATTCGGGCTCCTCGCCGTCGACGGCCATGGTGCGGGGGCGGCGGCGGCTAGGGTTTGGCCAGCGGGAGCGGGTGCGGGTGCGGGAGAGAAAGGTTGGAACGGTGGGGAGTGGGGGCGTGGGGACTGCGTGGGTGAGGGGGTGAGAGGGCTACGTGGGTGAGAGGGTGAGGGGATGAGGTCCGCCGTTGGATCCGGGAGCATCTGACGGTTTCTGATGCATGATCCGCGTGATATGCCTATAGACCAATCAGAACGCAACAAACAATTTGAAGACTTTATGACCTTCTAAATAGGTCACGGAAAAACAATTTCCATTTTTTAGTGCTCAAAATGAGTTCTTTTTTGTAAAAGACCTACCAAATATTTGTTCAAATGATATCATACTCTGCAAAAGTTTAATTCTTGGAATAGTAAACAGTATCGACAAAGGGATTTTTTATATTCTTTGCACAAAAAATCATTTTCCATTTTTTGAGTGCCCCAAATGAGGTTTTTTGTGAAGGACCTACCAAATAATTATTGCAAAATTGGACCAAATCAATTTTATAAAATACTAGGACATATTTAATGCACAATTGACAAAATGGTTGGGTGTAAAAAGTTTTGATCCACCTCTCGTGAAAAAGACAAATTTCCGCCGATTCAGCTAGAAGCGGGTCAAATTTGAACTGTAGGTGCCTTGTAATTTGCTATTTATTTTTTCCAAAAATCATTTTTAGGTACATAAGTATCTATTTAATCAGAGAAACACTAAAAAAATTTCAAGATTCAACCACTAGCTAGGAACGGTCATTCCCGCCGTTTTGACCGCATTTTGAAACGGGCATAAAAATTCAAAAAAAATCAAAAAATTGGGAAACCTTCGCATTGTGTCATTATATGTGGCCAAGTTACCAGGAAAAATAACAAACTTGTAATACGGCAATTATTTTAAAAAAAGTGTTCTAAAAAACGAGCTATCACGTGTGGAGATCAATGGCTTTCAAACCAAATGATCAATCTTATGGCCACATTCATGGCATAGTTTGTTCAAATGATCTCATATTGTACACAAGGGTGCATATTGGAATGGCAAACAATGTTGCCTAAGGAAGTTTTCATTTTCTTTGGACAAAAAAACCATTTTCCATTTTTCGAGTGCCTAAAAGGAGGTTTTTTTATGAAGGACCTCCCAAATAATTGTTGCAAAATTGGACCAAATCAATTTTATAAAATACGAGGACATATTTAATGCACAATTGACAAAATGGTTGGGTGGAAAAAGTTTTGATCCACCTCTCATGAAAAAGACAAATTTCCGCCGATTCAGCTAGAAGTGGGTCAAATTTGAACTGTAGCTGCCTTGTAGTTTGCTATTTATTTTTTTAAAAACCATTTTTAGGTACATAAGTATCTATTTAATCAGAGAAACACCAAAAAATTTTAAGATTCAACCACTAGCTAGGAACGGTCATTCCCGCCGTTTTGACCGCATTTTGAAACGGGCATAAAAATTCAAAAAAATCAAAAAAAATTGGGAAACCTTCGCACTATGTCATTATATGTGGCCAAGTTCCCAGGAAAAATAACAAACTTGTAATACGGCAATTATTTTGAAAAAGTGTTCTCAGAAACGAGCTATCACGTGTGGAGATCAATGGCTTTCAAGCCAAATGATCAATCTTATGGCCACATTCATGGCATAGTTTGTTCAAATGATCTCATATTGTGCACAAGAGTGCATATTGGAATGGCAAACAATGTTGCCTAAGGAAGTTTTCATTTTCTTTGGACGAAAAAACCATTTTCCATTTTTCGAGTGCCCAAAAGGAGGTTTTTTTGTGAAGGACCTCCCAAATAATTGTTGCAAAATTGAACCAAATCAATTTTATAAAATATTAGGACATATTTAATGCACAATTGACAAAATGGTTTGGTGTAAAAACTTTTGATCCACCTCTCGTGAAAAACGACAAATTTCCGCCGATTCATTGGAAGCGGGTCAAATTTAAACTGTAGCTGCCTTGTAGTTTGCTATTTATTTTTTCCAAAAATCATTTTTAGGTACATAAGTATCTATTTAATCAGAGAAACACCAAAAAAAATTCAAGATTCAACCACTAGCTAGGAACGGTCATTCCCGCCATTTTGACCGCATTTTGAAACAGGCATAAAAAATTCAAAAAAATCAAAAAATTAGGAAACCTTCGCATTGTGTCATTATATGTGGCCAAGTTTCTAGGAAAAATAACAAACTTGTAATACGGCAATTATTTTTAAAAAGTGTTCTCAAAAATGAGCTATCATGCGTGAAGATTCATGCTTTCAAGCCAAATGATCAATCTTATGGCCACATTCCTGGCATAGTTTGTTCAAATGATCTCATATTGTGCACAAGGGTGCATTCTTGGAATTCCAAACAATGTTGCCTAAGGAAGTTTTCATTTTATTTGCACGGAAAATACATTTTCCATTTTTTTGAGTGCCCAAAATGAGTTTTTTTGTGAAGGACCTATCATATATTTGTTGCAAAATTGGACCTAATCAATTTTATAAAATACTAGGCCATATATAATGCACAATTGACAAAATGGTTGGGTGTCAAAAGTTTTGATCCACCTCTGGTGAAAAAGACAAATTCCCGCCGATTTAGTAGGAAGTGGGTCAAATTTGAACTGCAGCTGCCTCATAGTTTGCTATTTATTTTGTCCAAAAATCATTTCTAGTTACATAAGTACCTATTTAATCATAAATACATGGTTTGGTGGCGATACGTCGAGGTTTGGGCGGTGGCCGAGGCCCCCAACTCTAGAGCACGTAAACTCGCATGCCCGCCTCGTGGTCACCGCGTGACCGTGGCGTTGCCATGTGTTCTGGGCAGCCTAGGCATGTCTAGTGGGTTGGGCACTCCCCAGGTAGGTGATAGGAAGAAAATCACAACATAAGATTCTCACGAGGAGACCGATCGATGCTCAAACATGAATAAGCAGCCAAGTGTTTGATTAGCGGTACGTGAAATGCACATGGCCAATGGGCGTGAGTTTTGGCTGAGAATGATCATCTACTAAGGAGAATGTCTTCACAAATTTTTAGCTCAAAAGGAGCATCCTAGGTGGTACTTGCTTTGCAAAGTACCACACTGGACAAAAATATGAATGTTGAAGCTGGGCTCAGAATAATGAATGGATTGAGCTGAAATTTAGTGGAGGATGGTTATTTTGGCATAGGAAAGCATTGTAGAAAATTGATACCATTTGGACATGCCAAAGTAGTACTTCCTTCACAATGCTCTTCTATGGACAAAAATTTGGGAAAACTAGTGAGAGAGATTGGATGAATTAAATGAGCTAAAAATTGGTGTAGGTAAGTTACATAGGTATGGTCATGCGCTGGTAAATTTTCAGATCATTTGGGTAAGCCTAGCTAGTACTTACTTCACAAAGCTTCTCTCGAGGTAGAAACTTTGGAAATTTCCTGAGAAAGATTTACTAGGAAAATTGAGCTGAATATTATCATGTGGCAATGATTTGGGTATGGAAGAGTGCCCGAAAAGTTTGAGGGTAATAGGAGGGGTTTATATAACACTTGCTTTGCAACGTGCCAATTTGGCCATAAAATATAAATTGAACCTGGGCTCACATAGATGATTTTACTGAGCTGCAATTTGGAGGAGGGTGATAATTTGGGCATATGAAGGAACTGTATAAATTTCATGTCATTTCGAGATATAAAAAAGGTACTTTCTTCACAATGCTTCTAGGTGGACAAAAACTTTGGAAATTTGCCGAGGAATATTTGCTAGGAAAATGGAGCTGAATTTTTTCATGTGGTAATGATTTGGATAGAAAAGAGTGCCCAAAAATTCCTAGAGCAATCAAGAATATATAAATAGCACTTCCTTCATAAAGTGTTGTTGTGAACAGAATAGGAAAATGAATATTGTTGAATTAGTTTTGAACTAGGCAAGGAAGGACTTTTACATATTTGATGAAGATATGACCCAAAGAATTCATGAGATTTTTTTGGAAATTTTGGGAATGACAGAAATATAGGTTGCTTCACAACCTAGGGCAAAAACTGCCACATGGACATGACACATAGGCAAAACTGATGAGGTGGCGCCTAGTCGTAGCAACCCACCACAATTTACAAGGTTATGACCATCTATATTGGTCATGATCAGCTAGAAATAAGGCATCGGACTAGTGTTGTCTGCTTTATGACCATTTCGTGTAAGGAAATTACGACCTTTCTGACCAAAATGGTCGCAATGGTTTAGGGTTTGGAGCCCCCCGAACAACTTTTAACCAATTGGTCTAAAATGGTCATAGAGTTATGACCAATTCTTCCAGGGTCACTGACAGAAGGTCATAAGTTGACATATTTCTTGTAGTGATAGCTTCGCCGCCGCCCTCGCTGTTGATGCTGGCTGCAGGGGATTGCATCGACGACGGCCGCCAGTTAATCAGCATCGTTTGAACGGATGTAGCAAATAACTTCACCGATAGTAGTAAAAGAACAACTACGGTTGCAGCAAAAAACGCCGTCGCCATCGTCGCAGGGTCACAGCAGTTGTAGCAAAAACCTTCGACGACAGTAACAAAAACCTATCATGGTTGTAGCAAAATCGCCATTGCCGCCGTCGCGAGGTCGTAGCTCCGCCTTGATCGATGTAGCAAAAAACTTCGTCGGTAGTAGCAAAATTTAACTACGGTTGCAGCTTTTCCTTGTTGTGCAGTGCCATTGAAGTTTTTCTTATATATGGCTGAAGCTTTTTTCAACAGTTGTTGAAGCTATCCTAGGTAACGGTTGCAACACTTGTAGCAAAAAGGCGATGCTGGCTGTGTGTTGTAGCAAAATGTGACGTGGTTGTAGCAAAATGCTATGCCAGTTGTAGCAAAATGTTATGCCGGTGAAGCATGTAGCAAAAAACCATGACGTTAGATTTGCTAGGACCAGCGCCGCCCCATCCTCGCCGTCCAGCGTGTGCTCGTGATTGCAGGCTTGCAGCTCTGGTTGCTGCGCCCTGATAGTTTCCATAGCTTCGCCGGCGGTGACTCAGAGCCGTAGTTGGGCGGAGGCCATGGCTGAGATCCGAAAGTTGCGGACGGCCATGGCCGTAGGAAGCTAGCGGGGAGCCGGGGATACGAATTGGGGAGGAGGATAGGAGAGGGACTCACCGACCATGAAGGAGAGGCGGCGTTGGGCGTCGTCGCATGCGAGCACTCGCCGCCGGGGAGAGAGTTTCTGGAGGATGCGACCAGCGTGGGGCGGGTGCGAAGGGCGAGGCCGTGATGGGCTGGAGGTAGAAGAAAAGGAGGAAAAGCCATGCGGGACCCACCGTATACATGTGTTTCGCACGAGGTGGTTTGTTTTCGTGTCGCGTGAGCCAGCGTGGCGCGCGAGTCCGGCGGAAAGTTCGACCGGTGCACCGGATCGAAACGTTTCCCAAGACGGAAAGAGATCGCGGCGTATCGCGGGCATGCACACGCATGTGGAACCATTGAGGTAAGGTAAGTACCTCTGAAGAACGGATCCAGGGCTGGACAATAGTAATGATGTTCTGTTCCATAGTTGAAATCACGAAATGGGCATGGCATATGTCATAAATCATAACCCAATCTCACTCAGATATACCATGCTTACATACAAAGCTACCAATCTTATGTTCCGTAGTAATTGTTCTGCCTACATGGTGTTTCGAGCATGTGATACTGAATTTCCCTCCTCTTCTCAAATCTCAACTGCTCTTGGTTTCTTTCTTTTGACAAAAAAAGCATATCGGAAAATCAATGATCAGCTCCGGTGCAAGCTGGGATGCATGAATTCAAAGGCCAAACTGCGTCAGTAACCAACAGACAGACACCTCCATCGTGCCCAGAGCAGTAGAGCCTAGTGTGACTCGTCATCGGACACGGAACCCTCGCCAGCTCATCCTGTGCCAACGGTACGTCGCGTGTTTCTTCTTCCACTTCCTTTTCTTTGAACCTTTGCCGCCCCTACTGGCTTCCTTCTCGGGTGATTTATGCTAGAAAGGAAAAGAAAAACAATGAGCAAGAGATCATTGTCATATGGTAGTAGCTTCACACTTAAGGCTTGCGAGAGCAAGCAATAAATATAATTACCTCCTTTTCACCCCCACTTTCACTAGATTCTGATTCGTCCCCGCTAGAATAATCATCAGTAGAAGATCCTCCGCCACCCATAAAGAAACCAAAATCTTCATCCTGGCGTGAAGCAATAAACAACACAAGTATATGGAGGGACTTAATAACAAGATTAAAATGTCAGCATCAAGCAAACATGCCAACACGAGGCAATCTACCTCATCACTTTGCTCGTCCCCAAGGTTCATTGTTTTCAACTGCTTTCCACTGCAAATTTCCCATATAAAAATGAAGATACTCATAGCGCTTAAGTATCTATACCACTATATAGTGTGCGACTAACTTTGAATAACAACCATTGGATGAAGCCGATCTAATGGTGGAGACGTGGCAAATCCGAGTGTTATTGACCGTTGGATCTTCTCATTACTTCACTGGATTCTTCCACGTGTACTATCTAGAAGACTCTATGGTTGGGCTAAAGCCATATGGACATTTTGCACAAAATTTAAAGCACACTTCTACTTTATTCTAGACTCTTCCATACTCAGACTCTCCTAACTTTTTTTTCTATCGAAACTATCATTCATTTTACTTCGTATTCAAGTCTATGTACCTTCATAAATCATATTTATCTTTACAGATACTGTAGAACATTAGCTTTGAGATAGCCAAAAAAGATACCTAGATAAAACACGCTCAGTATATTTTACGTGATTTTTGTATGTTATACTTCATGCATATGCCTCACAATTTCATTTGCCGGCATAACTAGCCAAAAAAGATACCTAGATAAAACAGGCACAATATATTTTACAGTAACAATATGTCTATCTTTGGTTGTAGTTTGACTATATGAGCTCTCACGTGCTATGCACGTATAACTTACTAGTATATATAGAAAGAAGGATGTTGAAGCCAACAGACGGGCACATACTTGATGAAGTTGAAAAGGCTAAAGTATTCATTCCTTTGAATATTTCTCAAGATATGCTCTTGGCCATTTTTTCGCTTGACAAGGAAGTCCAAATAGCAATCTGATTTACTGGCGCCCTCACGGCGGTAACTTCCAAACCCAACAAACTCAACCTACATCAAATAGTAGTAAATGATATATCATTTCAGCAATGCACGGAGGGACGGTATCAATTTCTAGCATAAGGAAAAACTAATACCTCTTCATAAAGGATGAGCATAGGGGGCTCTGGCAGAAAGAAGAAACCTTTTTCAAGTGGATACAGCAGTCCATGTTCAGATTTCAGAGATGTTTTAACTGCATATACACCTTGGCAAGTTCTGTAAGAACCCGGCCTTGTGACTTTGGCACCAGATAGGCCACAAAGGACTTTGGTGAATACCTCATGTATTGGACCCTAAGGATGAATCGAACCCTTGTGTAAGTTAGTTGATTTAACACAATAGGATTTACCAGACCAAAGGAACTGTCAGTAGAGAGGAATAAGTTAAGTAAGAATTACAAACTAGTTCAAAAGGGCAAGCGCCAGTTTTATAACAGAACCTCGTACAGTGTACAGGTTCAGACTTGAGAGTAACAGAATTATTTGGTTATAAGCCTTCCCATAAATATCCACCAAATTTACCCTTTCCTGTAATGGGGTAGTCGGTAGAGGCATACTACCTCCTTTCCGGTTTAAAAGGCCCACGTGTATCCCTCGATGGATAATCTCACCAACGTAAGATGGGTTATAGATCACAAAAATTCCACCATTAGAAACTTCAAATGTTATATTTTATAGAGAAAAGTATACATTTCGTCCCTCAATTTTTGACGGAGTCTAGATTTGGTCCCTCAACTCCAAAACCGGACAACTTGCACCCTTAACTTCTGAAACCGGACAAGATTCATCCCTGGTCACGGTTTTGGTGCCGTCCCACCCTGGTTTTGACCGTTCCGACTCAAATTTGCCTACCTTTTCCAAGTACGTGAACCTTTTTAAAATTTGGTTACTTTTTTCAAATACGTGAACCTTTTTAAAATTCGGTTACTTTTTTCAAATACATGAACCTTTTTAAAATTTGTGTACTTTTTTAAAATCTGCGTAGTTTTTCCAAGTTCATGTACTTTTTTAATTATGCGTATTTTTTTAAAGTTCATCTAGTTTTTTTAAGTTCATTTTTTAAATTGATGTACCTTTTCATATTCGAGTACATTTTTTTGGAAAGAGTTCATGAATTCGAAAAGTTTATGCGAACCGGAAAAAAGTACGGGGATATGGACCTTTTTTACGCAAAAATATGTGGATTTCAAAAATTATTTCAGCTTGAAACAAGTACGTGAATTTCAAACAAAGTTCATGGATTATCATAAAAGGAACACATATTATAAAAGTATGCAAATTTCAAAATAGTTCGCTGATTTGAAAAAAAGTATGTTTATTTTTGAAAAAATACGCGAGCTTGATAAAATTACGTAGAGTTGAAAAGTGTATGTGAATTTCAAAAAGTTCAAGGACATAAAAAAATTACACAAATATGAGTGAGCACCGGTCAAAACCGGGGTGAGTCAGCACCAAAACCGGTCAAAACCGAGTCCAAGGATGAACCTTGTTCGGTTTCGGTAGTTGGGGGTGCAAGTTGTCCGATTTTGAAGATGAGGGACCAAATCTAGACTTCACCAAGAGTTGAGGGACGAAAAGTATGCTTTTCTCTATTTTCTAATGGTATAACTTTTGTGACAAACAATTTAAATTACAGTGCTTGAATTGTCAATCTTGGGAACACGTAGGCCTTCTGAAATAGGAAAGGAGGGAGTATTTGGGAATAAATGAGTATTATCCATCTCAAAAACCATGTGGTGTTCTTTTGAAAACGAATGAAATTGTTTGGCCTAACTTAAGCTTCTTGTTCAAATCCAATTCAAGTTTGATGAAAGGTTGAATGTGATTATTAACAAACCACAAAAGGGGGATTCAATTTTCTAACAGAAAGAAGTCATTGGTGGCTCGAAGAATCTCTTTGTATCTCGACCAGACAGAACACTGCTGGTGGAGTTTTCTGTACTAACAAACTTGTCTCTGCACATTGCCATGTATTCCCTCGGTTTCAAATTATAAGATGTTCTAACTTTTTTCTGATTCAGATGTATACAGACGCATTTTAGTGTGTTTGTTCACGCATCTCAGTCCGTATGCAGTCCCTATTGAAATATCTA
Source organism: Triticum monococcum (assembly GCA_034509565.1). Taxonomy (NCBI): domain Eukaryota; kingdom Viridiplantae; phylum Streptophyta; class Magnoliopsida; order Poales; family Poaceae; genus Triticum; species Triticum monococcum. Next base: position 87,386,495 of record CM067843.1, read on the forward strand.
AAACATCATATAATAGATAACAGAGGGAATATATTTTATGATTTCAACATGATATTCGGTTCCATTTTGAGCACATCAACATAAGTACTAACAAATAATGTCTCGAAGTAGCAAAATGTTCACCATATAAGATTCCTCCAACTTATCTTTGTATTTTCCGGCCAGAAGATCTCTGCTTAAATTCAAATCTGTTTCAACTATTACCTCTGTCATAAACTGTCAAGGAATAAGGGAAAGAGTCAAACAATTGCTATATTGTCCAGCAAAACAAACACTGTAACCAAGTTTCCAAACCAAACATTACATATAACACCTAAACATTACGAGCAAATTTTGCGGCACATAACCTGAATGACAATGTGAGGGTACAATGTTCTGCCTTTACGGATTGGCGGATCAAGAGTGACAACCGCAAAGGTATGGGGACTGTTTGGCTGCAAAGCACAACCATGCAATCGAATTATTTACATATGTTGCATCAACCAACACAATATCACAATAATTACAGTACACACATAACCTTTGGTAAAACAAAAAGGCGAATGATGCTGCTATATTGGATTTTAATATCATCAGCTTGTCCATGGAGTCGCAGAAATGAAAGATGAAGCTCAACAGTACGTCGTCCTCTGCATAGCCAAAGACTTGTTAATTTTGGGGGGAGGGGTAAATAAAAAGAAGATGGTATAACATGAATGGTCCATATTTCCAACCTTGGTATGATAATAGCTATTTCTTCATAGGTGTCAACTGCGGCTTCAGAAGAATATTTCAATATTGTCTCCCACTACAAAAAGGGAAAATAAAAATTTAGAAGACATCACCGTAGTTAGAATAAATTCAATGCGCTGCATGTTTCATGGCATGTCACCTGGGCTGAAGAGAGAATCTCATCTCCAACAAACGGATAACTACCTTAGCCATGAAGATGACAAGAATGTTTAATGTTGTTCCGAGGTGACCCTCTCAGAGTAGTTACATACTTACAGTAGTATTGTTATTACTATCATGCTTGTTGGCACTGTCAGAGTAGTTTGGTCTAGTCAATATATCAGTCTCTAATGACTGTTCAACTTTATTCCCCTTCCGAATTTGTCCAGGAGAATTGCTATTACTCCCTGTCCGCCACAACCAGAACGCAAAGGGAGGAGTACCTGCGTACAACATCCCCTCCTTCCATGGTCGGGGCGGCCGGCTCAGGGCTGGGAGGAGGTTGCAACAGGCGATGGCGCGGCTTCGCTAGATCCGTTACTCTAAAAAATTCATTCTCAATATTCCATCCAATCTGATCTTGAACAATCATGTGCAAGCCATCTTTTAGTCAGGGTATTTTTCTAGAATACGCACAAGCGCGCATATCATATACTCTCTCTGTAACTAAATATAAGACGTTTTTGCAGTTTAATTTGAACTGCAAAAATGTCTTATATTACCTTGATGAACCATAGAAAATCAGTCTTTACTCGTTTCATTGATTACAGTCATGGTGTATTTCCTAACAGTTATATACAGTTAGTGTCACACTTTTTCTCCACAACCAAACACTACCCCACTACATTTCCTCCCAGTCCGTCCGCTGCGGCAGCCGCGCCGCGAAGAACCCTAACCTCCAACCCCACACACATTGACACGTCACACATTGCATCGAGCAAATCGGAGGAGGAGGAGCTCACCGTGCCGTCGTGGCCTCCGAGGACGGCGTCGTTGGCGAGATGGCCGACCGTCAGCTCCGCCGCCCCGAAGACGATCTCGCCGCTCCTCCTCAGTTTTGGTTTCGCGATCAGAGAGCCGGCCGCGCCGCAGTGACACTCGATATGTCTCGTCCAGCGAAAAGCCTCTGTCTGAATGACCAGCGGGCCCAGCCTGCCAGGGGCACGCGGGTCCGTCCGCTCCGATCCCACGCGCGACGGCGTCCATCGCGAGTGCGTGGGGCCCACCTGTCAGCCGAGCCCTCCCATTCTCCCCGTTCCCCTTCCGCTTCTCCTCCTGTCCCGATCTCTCTCTCGCTCGCTCGCTCCTTCGAGGCTCGGCCATGGCGGACTACCACTTCGTGTACAAGGACGTGGAGGGGGCGACGACGCAGTGGGACGACATCCAGCGCAAGCTCGGGAACCTGCCCGAGAAGCCGGCGCCCTTCAAGCCGGCGCCCTTCGCCCCCAGGGCCGACGCCGACGAGCAGCCCAGGTCCAAGGAGTGGCTCGACGCGCGCGACCCCGACGAGCTCGAGGAGCTCGACGACGACCTCGACGACGACCGCTTCCTCGAGCAGTACAGGTAACGCCCGCTCTCTGTTCCCCTCGGCCTCGATCTGGTCTCCCGCGCGTCTGGCGATCCATGAGATGTGTCCCACTAGTGCTTTTCGTGATTGATTTGACCCGAATTGCACGGTAGGATGGGGGTAATTCGTGTGATTTCCGTAGAAATCTGGTATGTTTCAGTTGTTTTTGATCCACTTGGGAGAAGTCTCATTCTGATCCATGCAGCCAAAAATACATGTCCACGAATTTTTTGATGTTGTGGTGTGCTTACAGGAGGATGAGGCTTGCAGAGCTCAAGGAGGCAGCAAAAACTGCGAGATTCGGCACAATACAGACCATCACAGGCTCTGATTTTGTGCGTGAGGTTTCGCAGGCTCCACCAGACGTCTGGGTTGTGGTCTTCCTCTACAAGGATGCGTAAGGCGAAATCCATCCTGTTTACAATATGATGATCTTCTTGTGTCAGAAACTACACCAAGAAACAGCTAATTTTTTTATGGGCGTGTAGAACTTTATTCGTGACTATCTAACTATACATATTTGGTCGTGTTGATTAGAAGTAGGAAAAATAACTATGGCAGCTTGAAAATGAGTACTGTCCACTATGGTTCTTGGAATCTTTTTATCCAGAGATTCAATTGTGTTGAAACAGTGTTCTGGCACACAAAAAAATCCACTACCATGTCAAACCAGATAAACAAGATAACTTAGCTTAGCAAACCATACCACACCACACCACACCACGATATTTTTCCACTTCTTTTCTACTTCGATTTACTCCACATGCTCTCCACTTTTCATAATTCCTTTACTCGTATTTTGAGTTATACTCATTTTGACTGGAAATTGTAGGATTTTAGGCCATTATGCCCTGTGCTTCTATAAAACATTTGCAGTGCTTCTGTTTTATATACTGTTTAACTGCTTCCTAAAGGTGCTCATAATACATAAATGACTTTAGGAAGAAATTCTATCTCGAGCTGTTCATTGTCTGAGACTTCTATGGATCTTATTGCAGGATACCAGAATGTGGGCTGCTTGAGACTTGCCTGGAGGAACTGGCGACAAAATATGCAGAAACCAAGTTTGTTAAAATTATTTCCACGGACTGTATTCCCAACTACCCAGACAAGAATGTTCCTACAATACTGGTGTACAACAACAGTGCTGTCAAAGGGACTTATGTTGGTCTACAGAAGTTCGGTGGAAAGAAATGCACACCTGAATGTAAGAAATACCACACAATCAGTTTTCATTATCTTAGTTCAAGTTCTCTTTTTGTGAGGTTAGTTCAAGTTACTCTTCTTTATTTAGTTGGTTGGACAAAAACATTGTTAGTATACACTAGTGAACAGTTTGTGTGTATGGCTGCTTAAAGTTGCAATTAGCCAGTCGCAGGATACAATACACAAGTTCTGTGGATATTACAATCTAGATGCCTTAACATGACTCACTGACTATAATCTTTGACCTTAGGATGAGGTCTTTTTCTTTTCGTACTAAGAGGAAAACATGTTCATTACGACAGGCATGTCTACAGTGGATATATGGTCCTAATGTATGGCAAAAGAGAGAAAAAAAAATGAGGGAACAAATTTTTAGATGAGTGCCTAACACAGTGACATACCTAGTTCACAGTTATGCTGCTGTTACCACTAAACTGAGTGTGTCGTGTGAATAAGAAACGACAAAGGGTTTTTCTTCATCATTTAAATTGCACCGACCGATGTGAGCACACGGAATCTTTAAGTGTCACAGACGGTCTTCCACTCTTTATGCTAAACTTTTATTCTGTTTATTTCAGCGGTTGCATTGGCGCTTTGCCACTCAGACCCAGTACTGAATGATGGACAAGGTGGTAACAATGTCATGGAAGGCGTTCGCAGGAAATTCATAGAAAAGGTTGTCTCCCAGCTTGAAACGCGAGAAGGCGAAGATGATAGCGACTAAAACTTACTCCTTTCTGCTAGTTTTGGTTTGGTTCAGTGATAACATTTGGATCCACGGATAGTCTTGGCTTTCCTGATCTTATTTGGTTGTCTGTGTATGAAAAATCTGAAAGCTGTTTTGAGGAGGTTCTGTATAAACTTTGTTTCAGTAACTTATGTGATACACGTGGTGGTAATGTATCTTTGTGTTCTGGTTCTGAGAGATGATTTTGGAATATGGAACTTGCATACTCAAATGGAAAATTTCTTCAGCGGAGATGATTATTTGCGTTGAAGCAAACTGCACACACATTTATTCTGGAATTTTGTCTCCATTGCACATAATTTCTGAAGAGAAAAGAGATAACAGGAGCTTCTTCTTGATAGTACAAAGGAGGGCTATTACATTACAGTAGCTCGGCTCCATGGAGGAGCTTGTGGCCGCATCCTGAGACGGACGAAGACGATGACCGCGCTGGCGAGGATCCACGGCGAGAAGAGGGCGTTGACTACGCTCGACGACAGTAGCGACTCAGGCACCCCGTTGAAAGCCACCACCGCCATCACCGCCGGCACCAGCAGGCCGGCGGCGATCATCAACACAGGCTTGGTCCACGACACCTGCACCTGCGCGACGAGGAAAATCCAGTCCGTCAAGCCCTTCTGCGAAATCCCCACACCGCGGGGTGCGAAACGCAAAACGGGCAGGGATCAGCTCCTTTACCTTGGGCTCGCCGTCGAGGGCGATGGCGGCGTCGTCGCGGAAGGGCACGGCGGAGTGGCCGGTCGCCGGGTCTGGCCGGATCCGGAGGCCGCGGCGGGAGACCCCGGGCTTGAAGGCGAAGAGGGCGCGGAGCCCGTGCTCTGCCTGGATGCCGCGCACGTCGAGGCGGTCGCGGCGAGGACCCCTCAGGCCCGACCGGAAGACCTTGGGCGGGCCGGCGCCCCGCCGGTACAGACTCACCTCCACCGACGGGTCGCCGGGGCTCGCGGCTGGCTCGAGTAGCGGAGTGGTCAGCGACTCCTCCGCGGACGCGGCGACCACCTCGTCGTCGGCCATGGGCGTCTGCCTCGGATCCCGGTGCTTGGTTTGGCGTCGGTGCACAGTGAACTGGTGATGCTACAGTGTCTATGGCTACTCTACACTAGTACAGTAGTACTCCCGGTGCTGGAGGAGCACTACCTGTGTAGTTAACTTTGCAAAAATTTAAGCAATTTGATACGGAGAGAGTAAACCACGTGAAAGCGTAGACAAATTTTGAAAGCGTGAAATGTAAGCTCACATTAATAATCAGCCAAAATTAAAACACGCTGCAGTCACTCTAGATAGAAACTCTGCTTGCTCTTGTCTTAGAGTAAGTCCAGCAGCACGCCGAAACCATCCCTCAACGCTATTTTAGGGGAAAAGAGCAAAAAAAAACTGCTTCCAACAGTTCCCCGATCCTCTCCCCGTTTTTCTGGCCTCCCTGGCATCGCCCTCTCTCTCCCCTCTATCTAAGGAACGGCGACCTCCCCGATCCCCTCCCCGACTCGGTGGCCGATGCAACCGCTGCCTTTGAAAAGCTCCTTCCCGCCACAACGCCTTCGCCTCTTTAAAAACTAGTTGTTGGTAGTTATGAAATATTCTTAAAGTATAGAATAAGGGAGAAGTTTAGGGGAACTGCTAGAGCTGAGCAATTTTTAGGGGGGAATCTTTTTAAGGAAATCCCCTATTTTGAGATATAGGGGAAAAAATTAGGAGAACCGCTGGACTTGCTCTTATGTGCCTCTTCCATCGCCAGTCCATAAACCCTGCCTGAATCCCATCTCGTCCTTCCCCGCTTCCCTACTCCCCATACGCGAGATCCCTTTAATTCGGCGCTAATCCAACCTGGACCGGCGAATCCCCCTCCAGATTCTTGGCTCACCGTCATCCTGACTGTTGCCACCATGTTCACCATGCCCACGGTGAGTACCTGTGAGGCATGAACTTTGTTTCCTTGGAATCGAGAACTGGTGTGTTGCAACTTATGACTGGTCTCTGGACTTCACAAATGGTAGAGTGCATTTTCGATGAGCTGTCTTCAGCCATAGTAGCAAATCAGCGATCCCTTTCCCCACTCCAGTAGTCTTGTTCATTCGTGTGGCCCCAACTGTTGGGGAACGTAGCAGAATTTTAAAATTTTCTACGCATCACCAAGATCAATCTATGGAGTCATCTAGCAACGAGGGAGAGGGGAGTGCATCTACATACCCTTGTAGATCGCGAGCGGAAGCGTTCAAGAGAACGGGGTAGATGGAGTCGTACTCGTCGTGATCCAAATCACCGACGACCGAGCGCCGAACGGACGGCACCTCCGCGTTCAACACACGTACGGTTGGGAAGACGTCTCCTCCTTCTTGATCCAGCAAGGGGAAGGAGAGGTCGATGGAGATCCAATAGCACGACGACGTGGTGGTGGAAGCAGCGGTTATCTCGACAGGGCTTCGCCAAGCTCCAACGAGAGAGAGAGGTGTTACGAGGGGAGAGGGAGGCACCAGGGACTTGGGTACGACTGCCCTCCCTCCCCCCACTATATATAGGGCCCCTAGGGGGCACCGGCCCTAGGAGATGGGATCTCCAAGGGGGGGGGGGGGGGGGGGGGGCGGCGGCCAAGGGGACTTGCCCCCCAAGCCAAGTGGGGCGCCCCCCACCCCTAGGGTTTTCAATCCTAGGCGCGGGGGGAGGCCCATGGGGGGCGCACCAGCCCATCAGGGGCTGGTTACCCTCCCACTTCAGCCCATGGGGCCCTCCGGGATAGGTGGCCTCACCCGGTGTACCCCCGGACCCTTCCGGTGGTCCCGGTACAATACCGATTACCCCCGAAACTTTCCCGATGGCCGAAACTAGACTTCCTATATATAAATCTTCACCTCCGGACCATTCTGGAACTCCTCGTGACGTCCGGGATCTCATCCGGGACTCCGAATAACTTTCGGGTTACCGCATACTAATATCTCTACAACCCTAGCGTCACCGAACCTTAAGTGTGTAGACCCTACGGGTTCGGGAGACATGCAGACATGACCGAGACGACTCTCCGGTCAATAACCAACAGCGGGATCTGGATACCCATGTTGGCTCCCACATGTTCCACGATGATCTCATCGGATGAACCACGATGTCGAGGATTCAATCAATCTCGTATTCAATTCCCTTTGTCAATCGGTACGTTACTTGCTCGAGATTCGATCGTCGGTATCCCAATACCTCGTTCAATCTCGTTACCGGCAAGTCACTTTACTCGTACCGTAATGCATGATCCCGTGACCAAACACTTGGTCACATTGAGCTCATTATGATGATGCATTACCGAGTGGGCCCAGAGATACCTCTCCATCATATGGAGTGACAAATCCCAGTCTTGATCCGTGTCAACCCAACAGATACTTTCGGGGATACCTGTAGTATACCTTTATAGTCACCCAGTTACGTTGTGACGTTTGGTACACCCAAAGCACTCCTACGGCATCCGGGGGTTACACGATGTAACACCCTCGATGCGACTATATCTCCCACGTGTCGAGGCACGACTTAGAGGCATAATCGCATTGAAGGCATACGTCACAAGTCAGGTAATCATCACAAACATCCCATGTAATATAGATAATCAAAAGGGATAACTTAGTTGGCTTACACTCGCCACGTCAATCAAGTACATAAATAACATACATCATCCAAACACTCATGGCCCGACTACGGCGCCAAAATGAAAGATAACCCAACAAGCGACATGGTCCCGATCACCCCCAACTGGGCACCACTACTGATCATCAGGAAAGGAAACATAGTAACGCTGAGAGTCCTCGTCGAACTCCCACTTGAGCTCGAGCGCGTCACCTGGAGCAGAATCATCTGGACCTGCATCTGGTGTAATACTAATCTGTGAGCCACAGGGACTCAGCAATCTCGCACCCTCGCGATCAAAACTATATAAGCTTAATAGGAAGGGTAAGGTGAAAACATATGTGGAGCTGCAGCAAGCGACTAGCATATATGGTGGCTAACTTATTCGCAAAAGAGAGCGAGAAGAGGAGGCAAAGCGCGAGCGAGAAACTAGAGGACAACCTACGCAAACATTACTCCAACACCGTGTCCACTTCCCGGACTCCGCCGAGAAGAGGCCATCACGGTAACACACACGGTTGATTCATTTTAATTAAGTTAAGGTTCAAGTTATCTACAACCGGACATTAACAAATTCCCATCCGCCCATAACCGCGAGCACGGCTTTCGAAAGTTCAAATCCCTGCAGGGGAGTCCCAACTTAGCCCATGACAAGCTCTCACGGTCAACGAAGGAATAGACCTCCTCCCAAGACGTTTCGATCAGACTCGGTATCTCGGTTCTTCAAGACATTTCGACAGGTTAAAACAAGACCAGCCACACCGCCCGAATGTGCCGACAAATCCCGATAGGAGCTGCACATATCTCGTTCTCAGGGCACACTCAGATAGGTCAAGCTACGAGTAAAACTAACCCTCGAGTTTCCCTGAGGTGGCCCCGCAGGCTGCCTGGTTCGAACCAACACTCAGAGGAGCACTGGCCCGGGGGGGCTAAAATAAGATGACCCTCGGGCTCCGGAAACCCAAGGGAAAAAGAGGCTAGGTGGAAAATGGTAAAACCAAGGTTGGGCATTGCTGGAAAAGCTTTAATCAAGGCAAACTATCAAGGGGTTCCCATTATAACCCAACCGCATGAGGAACGCAAAATCCGGGAACATAACACCGATATGATGGAAACTAGGGCGGCAAGAGTGGAACAAAACACCAGGCGAGAGGCCGAGCCTTCCACCCTTTACCAAGTATATAGATGCATTAAGATAACATAGCAATATAATGATATCCCAACAAGTAAATAAATGTTCCAACAAGGAACGCCTTCAATCTTCACCTGCAACTAGCAACGCTATAAGAGGGGATGAGCAAAGCAGTAACATAGCCAATCAACGGTTTGCTAGGACATGGTGGGTTAGAGGTTTGACATGGCAATTGGGAGGCTGGCAAGCAAATGGTAGGCATCGTAGCATTGGCATAGCAAAAGAGCGAGCAATCTAGCATAGCAAAGATAGTAGTGATTTCGAGGGTATGATCATCTTGCCTGCAAAGCTGTCAGAGTTGACTGGATCCTTGAAAGCAAACTCAACGGGCTCCTCGTTAGCGAACTCGTCTCCCGGCTCTACCCAAACAAGACAAACAAGCAACAAGGACACAATCAACCACGTGCAAGGATCAAACAATATGATGCAAAGATGACATGCTATGCGGGATGCGATGCGGGAGGCATATGCGAGATGTGACAGGAAATGCATGAACCTGGCCTCACCTTGGGAATCCAAGTGTTCCACTGAAAAGATGAGATGAAATCGCTTGAAAACTATATAAAGAATGCCGGAATCGGAGTTACGGTTTGGAAATGGCAAGCGATTCAAAATTGGCACCGGTCTGCGATTTACAGCAAGTAGGCATCTAAATGCAACGAGATGAACATGCTACAGCACTCAAACACGGCATCAAAATACATGGCAGGGAAGCATTCAAGATGCTTAACAAAAGTCTAGCACTGAGCTACGACCAATTCATCCATTAACAGGTTCAAACAAGCATGGCAAAAACGCAAATGGTAAACAGATCTCAGACTTAGTGAAATTAACACTTGTCTGGAATTTTAGACCAAGTAGCTCTCTTCAGAGCAACAAAACAACATGTTACAGGACCTGAACATGGCAAAGTAAAATATGGCATGGAGCTACTCAAATAATTTAACAAAAGTCCTTTAGTGACCTTGAGCCAAAAGGGATCAGAAAATATACTAACAAGCACATGAACATAGCAAAAACATAATCAGTTTTCAGACTTAGTGAAAACTGGCACATGCTGAAACATAACCCAAGTAGGCATGTTTACGAGCTCGATGCACTCACCATGGTGCAAGTCATGGCAAGACAAGCATACATCCATGAAGAAGGCACAAAATGCAAGCTAGACATGGCAAGAACAATGGCATAGCATGCACGGATCAACTACAACAACATCGGCAAAATCGCAAACAAGTTGACGATCTGCCCAGATTCACAAAGTAGCAAAAGTAGAGCTCGATTGACTCAAGCTAGGGTGCTCCATAATTGCAAACAAAGACATGTATGGATAGAGCACTACAATATTAACAAAACTCCTTTACTGATCATCCTCAAAAGAGGCATGGATCACTAGGAAACAACATGAACATATGGCATCATGAGATAAACAGATCCAGGACTTAGTGAAATTACTAAGTCCCCGAAAACAGAGTTACCGGGTGCCTCACTTTGCAAGCTTGCACTAGTCACCACACACATCACAAAAATACATGGGTTGCACCTCTGGAAAGAGGACAGAACCCTTAACAAAAGATATGTAGAACATCAGGGCATATCATGCACACAATAATCATGGCAAAAATGACAAATGTCTAAGATGGAGTAGCAGATCTGACAAGTAACTCAAGTAGCCCTCTTCTAACAGTATTTCGGGCATCAAGATGACCTCAAATGAAAATGATGCAATGGAATGAAATGATGTACTCTCTGAGACGAACATTTCGATAGGCTATATGCATGAATCGGAGCTACGGATGCAAAGTTATGGCATGTCAAAGATGGCAACATGAATCTGAGAGAGGGGGAGAAACTCAACCCTCGGGCTAGGGTTTACTATAGCAACCCGGACCGGATCTGGATCGGGCGCGGTGGCCGAGGTTCGTCGGAGAGGCTCCGCCGGAGTTGGGACGCCGGCGACGAGGCGCGGTCCGGGGAAGCGCGGCCGGGCGCGGAACGGAGGGGCGGCGAGCGGCGCGTCGGCGGCGAGGTCCCGCGGTGGTGCGGCGGCTTGGACGACGCCGGGGCGGTGGCGGTGGACGGCGGCGGCCGTTGGCGGCGGCGGCGGGGCGCCGGGCGCGAAGGAGACGGCGGCGCGGCCGAGCGGGCGAGTCGGCCCAGATGGCGCGGGAGAGGGCCCGCCTCGGGCCTGGGCGGGCCGGCTGGAGTGGCGGCGGCGGCGATGACGTGTCAAGCGTCCATTGGCTGCAGGCGGCGGCGCAAAGATGTCCGGCAGACGGCGGACATGTCCGGAGGCGGCGAGAGCGATTTTTTTTAGGGTTTCGGGGGGAGAGGAAGATCCGAAAACGGAGGGGTCTTTATATAGGCATAGGAGGAGCTAGGAGAGTCCAAATGAGGTGCGGTTTTCAGCCACGCGATCGTGATCGAACACTCTAGATGATGGAGCAGGTTTAGGTGGGTTTTGGGCCAAAATGGAGGATTGTTGGGCTGCAACACACACGAGGCCTTTTCGGTCCCTCGGTTAACCGTTGGAGTATCAAACGAAGTCCAAATGATACGAAACTTGACAAGCGGTCTACCGGTAGTAAACCAAGGCCGCTTGGCAAGTCTCGGTCCAATCCGGAAATGTTTAATCCCCACACACGAAAGAAAAGTAGAAATGACCACCGGAGAAGAACGAAGCGCCGGAATGCAAAACGGACAACGGGGGAAATGCTCGAATGCATGAGACGAACACGTATGCAAATGCAATGCACATGATGACATGATATGAGATGCATGACAACGATAACAACACACGGAGACAAAAACCCGAACCCGAGAAAATAAAATAACTTAACGCCGGAAATGGCAAGAGTTGGAGTACAAATTGGGTAAGTTATATCCGGGGTGTTACAACACTCCACCACTACGAAAGGATCTCGTCCCGAGATCTAGGACTGAAAGAACGCTGGGTACTCAGAACGGAGGTGATCCTCGCGTTCCCAGGTAGCTTCACGGTCGGAATGGTGTGACCACTTGACTTTGAGGAATTTGATTGACTTGTTGCGAGTCTTGCTTTCAGTCTCTTCGAGAATAGCAACTGGGTGCTCACGATAAGAGAGATCTTCTTGGAGCTCAATGTCCTCGAAGTTAACTGTGCGGTCAGGAGTCTTGAAGCACTTTCGAAGCTGAGAGACATGGAACACGTCATGAACATTTGCAAAGTTTGAAGGAAGCTCGAGTTGATAGGCGAGGTCGCCTCTCTTGCTGACAATCTTGAAAGGTCCCACGTACCTAGGGGCAAGCTTCCCTTTGATACCGAAGCGACGAGTACCTTTCATAGGAGAGACGCGGAGGTAAACATGATCTGCGATCTCGAAAGCCAAATCACGGTGCTTACTATCATAGTAGCTCTTCTGACGGGATTGGGCTGCTTAGAGGTTATCACGAATGACTTTGCACATTTCTTCTGCCTCTGTGATTAAGTCATTTTCGAGAAGCTGACATTCACCAGTTTTAGACCGATTGAGAGGGGTACGGCACTTCCTGCCATACAGAATTTCAAATGGGGCCTCGCCCGAACTTGCTTGAAAACTGTTGTTGTAGGAGAATTCGGCATAAGGAAGACAATCCTCCCACTTCATTCCGAGGGAGATCACACAAGCCCTGAGCATATCTTCAAGAATCTGGTTGACACGCTCGACTTGACCACTTGTTTGAGGGTGGAAAGCTGTGCTGAAGCGGATGTTGGTGCCCATGGCCTTCTGAAAAGAATCCCAAAACTTGGAGGTGAAGATGCTGCCACGGTCTGAAGAGATCACTTGAGGGATACCGTGCAGAGAGACAATTCAAGAGGTATAGAGTTTCGCCAATTGAGCAGCAGTGATCGACTCTTTGATAGGCAGAAAGTGAGCCACTTTGGTGAGTTTTGTCGATGACAACGAATATAGCATCATTGCCACGCTTGGACTTTGGAAACCCAGTCACGAAGTCCATTTCAATGTGATCAAACTTCCATTCTGGAATGGCAAGAGGTTGGAGGAGACCAGCTGGCCTTTGGTGTTCTGCCTTCACTCTTCTGCAGACATCACATTCATTCACGAATTGAGCAATCTCGCGCTTCATTCAAGTCCACCAGTAAGCTTGCTTAAGGTCCTGATACATCTTCGTGCTCCCAGGGTGGATGGAGAGGAGAGAATTGTGAGCCTCGTTCATGATCACTTTACGAAGTTCACCTTTGGGTACAACAATTCGATCCTCAAATAAGAGAGTATCCTTGTCATCAAGGCGGTAGCACTTGTACTTGGGTTGACTCTTGGCAATCCCAATCTTCACCTTTTTCACCATAGCATCAAGAAGCTGGGCTTGGCGAATCTGGTCTTCCAAGGTAGGAGAGACCTGAAGGTTGGCGAGGAAACCTTGAGGAACAACTTGCAGATTAAGTTTGCGGAAAGCTTCACAAAGCTCGGGTTGATAAGGCTTGAGAATCAGACTGTTGCAATACGCTTTTCTGCTCAATGCGTCAGCAATCACATTGGCCTTGCCTGGAGTATACTCGATACTCGGATTATACTCTTGAATCATTTCGACCCATCGAGTTTGCCTGAGGTTGAGATTAGGCTGAGTGAAGATGTACTTGAGACTCTTGTGATCAGTGAAAATGTCCACTTTTCTTCCCAATAGAAGATGTCTCCAAGTCAAAAGAGCATGCACAACTGCCGCCAACTCAAGATCATGAGTGGGGTAGTTCTTCTCATTAGGCTTCAACTGGCGAGAGGTATAAGCAACAACTTTCTTCTCTTGCATCAATACTGCACCAAGACCTTGGAGAGAGGCATCACAAAAGACCTCGTACGGTTTGGATTCATCCGGCGGAGTCAGAACTGGAGCAGTGATCAATTTCTCTTTCAAAGTGTTGAAAGCAATATCACACTCCGGAGACCAAACATACTTGACGTGCTTCTAGAGAAGATTTGAGAGAGGCTTCGCGATCTTAGACAAGTTTTCAACGAATCTTCGGCAATAGCTTGCGAGACCGAGAAAGCTACGGAGTTGCTTCACGTTCTGAGGAGGTTCCCAATTCACAATTGCAGACACCTTCTCAGGATTCACAACAATGCCCTTGGCAGAGATGATATGGCCAAGATAAAGAACATCATCGAGCCAAAATTCACACTTGGAGAACTTGGCGTAGAACTGATGTTCCCTGAGCTTATCAAGCACCAAACGCAAGTGTTTGGCATGATCTTCCTTGTTCTTCGAGAAAACCAGAATGTCGTCGAGATAGACCAAAACGAATTCATTGGTGTAGGTGTTGAAGATGAAGTTCATCATGCGAGAGAACGTCGGAGGAGCATTGACGAGGCCAAAAGACATGACAGTGTATTCATATGAACCAAAGCTTGTTCTGAAAGCCGTCTTGGGAATATCTTGCTCACAGATTCGAATCTGATGATAACCCATACAGAGATCAAGCTTGGAGAATACTTGGGCACCTTTGAGTTGTTCGAACAGCTCATTGATGTTGGGAAGTGGGTATTTGTTCTTGATGGTCTTCTTGTTCAATGGACGGTAATCAACACAAAGTCGGTCCGTTCCATCCTTCTTCTTCACAAAAAGAACACCACAACCCCATGGAGAAGAACTAGGCCGGATGAGGCCCATTCTTTCTGTTGGAAATATGCCCTAGAGGCAATAATAAAATGATTATTATTATATTTCCTTGTTCATGATAATCGTTTATTATCCATGCTAGAATTGTATTGATAGGAAACTCAGATACATGTGTGGATACATAGACAACACCATGTCCCTAGTAAGCCTCTAGTTGACTAGCTCGTTGATCAATAGATGGTTACAGTTTCCTGACCATGGACATTGGATGTCATTGATAACGGGATCACATCATTAGGAGAATGATGTGATGGACAAGACCCAATCCTAAGCATAGCACTAGATCGTGTAGTTCGTATGCTAAAGCTTTTCTAATGTCAAGTATCATTTCCTTAGACCATGAGATTGTGCAACTCCCGGATACCGTAGGAGTGCTTTGGGTGTGCCAAACGTCACAACGTAACTGGGTGGCTATAAAGGTACATTACAGGTATCTCCGAAAGTGTCTGTTGGATTGGCACAAATCGAGACTGGGATTTGTCACTCCGTGTAAGCGGAGAGGTATCTCTGGGCCCACTCGGTAGGACATCATCATAATGTGCACAATGTGATCAAGGAGTTGATCACGGGATGATGTGTTACGGAACGAGTAAAGAGACTTGCCGGTAACGAGATTGAACAAGGTATCAGGATACCGACGATCGAATCTCGGGCAAGTGCAATACCGCTAGACAAAGGGAATTGCATACGGGATTGATTAAGTCCTTGACATCGTGGTTCATCCGATGAGATCATCGTGGAACATGTGGGAGCCAACATGGGTATCCAAATCCCGCTGTTGGTTATTGACCGGAGAACGTCTCGGTCATGTCTGCATGTCTCCCGAACCCGTAGGGTCTACACACTTAAGGTTTGATGACGCTAGGGTTATAAAGGAAGTTTGTATGTGGTTACCGAATGTTGTTCGGAGTCCCAGATGAGATCCCGGACGTCACGAGGACTTCCGGAATGGTCCGGAGGTAAAGATTTATATATGGGAAGTCCTGTTTTGGTCACCGGAAAAGTTTCGGGGTTTATCGGTAACGTACCGGGACCACCGGGAGGGTCCCGGGGGTCCACCAAGTGGGGCCACCTGCCCCGGGGGGCCACATGGGCTGTAGGGAGTGCTCCTTGGCCTACATGGGCCAAGGGCACCAGCCCCACTAAGGCCCATGCGCCTAGAAGGGGAGAGGGGGCAAACCCTAAGGGCATATGGGCCCTAAGGCCCATACACCCTGCGCCTCCCTCTCCTCCCCCCTCTTGGCCGCCACCCCTTGGCCATCTAGGGCTGCCGCCCCCCCTAGGGGTGGGAACCCTAGAGTGGGCGCAGCCCCTCCCCTTCCCCTATATATATGAGGCCTAGGGGGCTGCCCACAACACACGTGATTCAATCTCTCTTGGTGCAGCCCTGCGTCTCTTCTTCCTCCTCTTCTGTGGTGCTTGGCGAAGCCCTGCAGGATTGCCACGCTCCTCCACCACCACCACGCCGTTGTGCTGCTGCTGGATGGAGTCTTCCTCAATCTCTCCCTCTCTCCTTGCTGGATCAAGGCGTGGGAGACGTCACCGGGCTGTACGTGGGTTGAACGCGGAGGTGCCATCCGTTCGGCACTAGGATCATCGGTGATTTGAATCACGACGAGTACGACTCCATCAACCCCGTTCACTTGAACGCTTCCGCTTAGCGATCTACAAGGGTATGTAGATGCAACTCTCCTTCCCCTCGTTGCTGGTCTCTCCATAGATAGATCTTGGTGACACGTAGGAAAATTTTGAATTTCTGCTACGTTCCCCAACAGTGGCATCATGAGCTAGGTCTATTGCGTAGATTCTATGCACGAGTAGAACACAAAGTAGTTGTGGGCGTTGATTTTGTTAAATATGCTTACCATTACTAGTCCAATCTTGATTCGGCGGCATTGTGGGATGAAGCGGCCCGGACCAACCTTACACGTACTCTTACGTGAGACCGGTTCCACCGACAAACATGCACTAGCTGCATAAGGTGGCTGGCGGGTGTTTGTCTCTCCCACTTTAGTCGGATCGGATTCGATGAAAAGGGTCCTTATGAAGGGTAAATAGCAATTGGCATATCACGTTGTGGTTTTTGCGTAGGTAAGAAAAGTTCTTGCTAGAAACCCATAGCAGCCACGTAAAACATGCAAACAACAATTAGAGGACGTCTAACTTGTTTTTGCAGGGTATGCTATGTGATGTGATATGGCCAAAGGATGTGATGAATGATATATGTGATGTATGAGATTGATCATGTTCTTGTAATAGGAATCACGACTTGCATGTCGATGAGTATGACAACCGGCAGGAGCCATAGGAGTTGTCTTAATTTATTTATGACCTGCGTGTCAACATAAACGTCATGTAATTACTTTACTTTATTGCTAACCGTTAGCTGTAGTAGTAGAAGTAATAGATGACGTGACAACTTCAAGAAGACACGATGATGGAGATCATGATGATGGAGATCATGGTGTCATGCCGGTGACGATGATGATCATGGAGCCCCGAAGATGGAGATCAAAAGGAGCAAAGTGATATTGGCCATATCATGTCACTATTTGATTGCATGTGATGTTTATCATGTTTATACATCTTATTTTCTTAGAACGACGGTAGTAAATAAGATGATCCCTCATAAAAATTTCAAGAAGTGTTCTCCCCTAACTGTGCACCGTTGCTACAGTTCGTCGTTTCGAAGCACCACGTGATGATCGGGTGTGATAGATCCTTACGTTCACATACAACGGGTGTAAGACAGTTTTACACATGCAAAACACTTAGGGTTAACTTGACGAGCCTAGCATGTGTATAGACATGGCCTCGGAACACAGAAGACCGAAAGGTCGAGCATGAGTCGTATAGAAGATACGATCAACATGAAGATGTTCACCGACGTTGACTAGTCCGTCTCACGTGATGATCAGACATGGCCTAGTTGACTCGGATCATGTAATCACTTAGATGACTAGAGGGATGTCTATCTGAGTGGGAGTCATAAGATGAACTTAATTATCCTGAACATAGTCAAAAGGATTTTGCAAATTATGTCGTAGCTCACGCTATAGTTCTACTGTTTAGATATGTTCCTAGAGAAAATTTAGTTGAAAGTTGATAGTAGCAATTATGCGGACTAGGTCCGTAAATTGAGGATTGTCCTCATTGCTTCATAGAAGGCTTATGTCCTTAATGCACTGTTCAGTGTGCTGAACCTCGAACGTGGTCTGTGGATGTTGCGAACATCTGACATACACGTTTTGAATGACTACATGATAGTTCGGTAATGTTAAATGGTTTAGAGTTGAGGCACCAAAGATGGGTTTTTGAAACGTCACGAAACATATGAGATGTTTCGAGGGCTGAAATTGGGATTTCAGGCTCGTGCCCACGTCAAGAGGTATAAGACCTTCGACGGTTCTTCTAGCCTACATACTAAGGGAGAAAAGCTCAATTGTTGAGCTTGTGCTCAGATTGTCTGAGTACAACAATCGCTTGAATCAAGTGGGAGTTGATCTCCCAGATGAGATCGTGATGTTTCTCCGAAGTCATTACCACCAAGCTGCTAGAGCTTCGTGATGAACTATAATATATCAGGGACATATATGATGATCCTTGAGATATTCGCGATGTTAGACACCACAAAAGTAGAAATCAAGAAGGAGCATCAATTGTTGATGGTTGGTGAAACCACTAGTTTCAAGAAGGGTAAGGGCAAGAAGGGATACTTCATGAAACGGCAATTCAGCTGCTGCTCTAGTGAAGAAACCCAAGGTTGAACCCAAACCCGAGACTAAGTGCTTCTGTAATAAGAGGAACAGCCACTGGAGCAGAATTACCCTAGATACTTGGTAGATTAGAAGGCTGGAAAGGTCGATAGAAGTATATTGGATGTACATTGTGTTAATGTGTACTTTACTAGTACTCCTAGTAGCACCAGGGTATTAGATACCGGTTCGGTTGCAAGTGTTAGTAACTCAAAATAAAAGCTACGGAATAAACGGAGACTAGCTAAAGGTGAGCTGACGACATGTGTTGGAAGTGTTTCCAATGTTGATATGATCAAGCATCGTACGCTCCCTCTACCATCGAGATTGGTGTTTGCGTTGAGCATAGACATGATTGGATTATGTCTATTGCAATACGGTTATTCATTTAAGGAGAATAATAGTTACTCTGTTTATTTGAATAATACCTTCAATGGTCTTACACCTAAAATGAATGGTTTATTGAATCTCGATCGTAGTGATACACATGTTCATGCCAAAAGATAGTAATGATAGTACCACCTACTTGTGGCACTGACACGTAAGTCATATCGGTATAAAACGCATGAAGAAGCTCCATGTTGATGGATCTTTGGACTCACTCATTTTTGAAAAGTTTGAGACATGCAAACCGTGTCTATTGGTGTATATGCATGAAGAAACTCCATGCAGATGGATCGTTTGGACTCACTTGATTTTGAATCAGTTGAGACATGCAAATCATACCACATGGGCAAGATGACTGAAAGCCTCGTTTTCAGTAAAATGGAACTAGAAAGCAACTTGTTGGAAGTAATACATTTTGATGTGTGCAGTCCAATGAGTGCTGAGGCGTGTAGTGGATATCGTTATGTTCTTACTTCACAGATGATTTGAGTAGATGTTGAGTATATTTACTTGATGAATCACGAGTCTGAATTATTGAAAGGTTCAAGTAATTTCAGGGTGAAGTTGAAAGATCATTGTGACAAGAGGATAAAAGATCTATGATATGATCATAGAGATGAATATCTGAATTACGAGTTTGGCACAGAATTAAGACATTGTGGAAATTGTTTCACAACTGATACAGCCTGGAACACCATAGTGTGATGGTGTGTCCGAACATCATAACTGCACCCTATTGGATATGATGCATACCATGATGTCTCTTATCGCATTACCACGATAGTTTATGGGTTAGGCATTAGAGACAACCGCATTCACTTTAAATAAGGGCACCACGTAATTCCGATGAGATGACACCGTATGAACTATGGTTTAGAGAAACCTAAGCTGTCATTTCTTAAAAGTTTGGGGCCGCGACGCTTATGTAAAAAAAGTTTCAGGCTGATAAGCTCGAACCCAAAGCGGATAAATGCATCTTCATAGGACACCCAAAACAGTTGGGTATACCTCCTGTCTCAGATTCGAAAGCAATAAGGGATTGTTTCTAGAATTGGGTCCTTTCTCGAGGAAAAGTTTCTCTCGAAAGAATTGAGTGGGAGGATGGTGGAGACTTGATGAGGTTATTAAACCGTCTCTTCAACTAGTGTGTGACAGGGCACAGGGAGATGTTCCTGTGGCACCTACACCAATTGAAGTTGAATCTTATGATAGTGATCATGAAACTTCAGATCAAGTCACTACCAAACCTCGTGGGATGACAAGAATGCGTACTACTTTAGAGTGGTATGTAATCCTGTCTTGGAAGTCATGTTGCTAGACAACAATGAACCTACGAGCTATGGAGAAGCGGTGGTGGGCCTGGATTCCGATAAATGGCTCAAGGCCATATAATCCGAGAGAGGATCCATATATGAAAACAAAGTGTAGACTTTGGAAGAACTACTTGATGGTCGTAAGGCTGTTGGGTACATATGGATTTTAAAAGGAAGACGGACAATGGTGGTAAATGTCACCATTAAGAAAGCTCGACTTGTCGTTAAGATGTTTTCCGACAAGTTCAAGGAGTTGACTATGATGAGACTTTCTCACTCGTAGCGATGCTAAGAGTTTGTTGGAATTATGTTAGCGTTGCAGATAGGATGTCAAAACATTGTTTCCTCGACAATTTATGAGGAAAGGTTGTATGTGATACAACCGGAAGGTTTTGTCAATCCTGAAATATGCTAATAAGTATGCAAAGCTCCAGCAATCCTTCTGAGGACTGGAGTAAGCATCTCGGAGTTGGAATGTATGCTTTGATGAGATGATCAAAGATTTTGGTGTATACAAAGTTTATGAGAAACTTGTATTTCCAAAGAAGTGAGTGGGAGCACTATAGAATTTCTGATGAGTGTATGTTGTTGACATATTGTGAATCAGAAATGACATAGAATTTCTGGAAAGCATATAGGGTTATTTGAAAGTGTTTTTCAATGGAAAGCCTGGATTAACCTACTTGAACATTGAGCATCGAGATCTATAAGGATAGATCAAAACGCTTAATGGTATTTTCAAATGAGCACATACCTTGACATGATCTTGAAGGTGTTCAAGATGGATCAGTCAAAGAAGGAGTTCTTGCCTGAGTTGTAAGGTATGAAGTTAAGACTTAAAGCTTGACCACGGCAGAAGAAAGAGGAAGGACGAAGGTCGTCCCCTATGCTTTTGTCATAGGCTCTCTACAGTATGCTATGCTGTGTATCGCACCTGTAGTGTGCCTTGCCATGAGTCAGTCAAGGGGTACAAGAGTGATCCAAGAATGGATCACATGACAGCGGTCAAAGTTATCCTTAGTAACTAGAGGACTAAGGAATTTTCTCGATTATGGAGGTGGTAAAAGAGTTCGTCGTAAAGGGTTACGCCGATGCAATCTTTGACACTAATCCAGATTATTCGGTTAGTAAACTGGATTGGTATAGTAGAACAGTTATTTGGAATAGCTCCAAATAGAACGTGGTAGTTACATCTAGGAGATGACATAGAGATTTGTAAAGCACACACGGATCTGAAAGGTTCAGACCCGTTGACTAAAACCTCTCTCACAAGCAACATGATCAAACCTAGAACTCATTGAGTGTTAATCACATAAGTGATGTGAACTAGACTACTGACTCTAGTAAACTCTTGGGTGTTAGTCACATGGCGATGTGACCTGTGAGTGTTAATCACATGGCGATGTGAACTAGATTATTGACTCTAGTGCAAGTGGGAGACCGTTGGAAATATGCCCTAGAGGCACTAATAAATTGATTATTATTATATTTCCTTGTTCATGATAATCGTTTATTATCCATGCTAGAATTGTATTGATAGGAAACTCAGATACATGTGTGGATACATAGACAACACCATGTCCCTAGTAAGCCTCTAGTTGACTAGCTCGTTGATCAATAGATGGTTACAGTTTCCTGACCATGGACATTGGATGTCATTGATAACGGGATCACATCATTAGGAGAATGATGTGATGGACAAGACCCAATCCTAAGCATAGCACTAGATCGTGTAGTTCATATGCTAAAGCTTTTCTAATGTCAAGTATCATTTCCTTAGACCATGAGATTGTGCAACTCCCGGATACCGTAGGAGTGCTTTGGGTGTGCCAAACGTCACAACGTAACTGGGTGGCTATAAAGGTACATTACAGGTATCCCCGAAAGTGTCTGTTGGGTTGGCACGAATCGAGACTGGGATTTGTCACTCCGTGTAAGTGGAGAGGTATCTCTGGGCCCACTCGGTAGGACATCATCATAATGTGCACAATGTGATCAAGGAGTTGATCACGGGATGATGTGTTACGGAACGAGTAAAGAGACTTGGCGGTAACGAGATTGAACAAGGTATCGGGATACCGACGATCGAATCTCGGGCAAGTGCAATACCGCTAGACAAAGGGAATTGCATACGGGATTGATTAAGTCCTTGACATCGTGGTTCATCCGATGAGATCATCGTGGAACATGTGGGAGCCAACATGGGTATCCAGATCCCGCTGTTGGTTATTGACCGGAGAACGTCTCGGTCATGTCTGCATGTCTCCCGAACCCGTAGGGTCTACACACTTAAGGTTCGATGACGCTAGGGTTATAAAGGAAGTTTGTATGTGGTTACTGAATGTTGTTCGGAGTCCCGGATGAGATCCCGGACGTCATGAGGAGTTCCGGAATGGTCCGGAGGTAAAGATTTATATATGGGAAGTCCTGTTTTGGTCACCGGAAAAGTTTCGGGGTTTATCGGTAACGTACCGGGACCACCGGGAGGGTCCCGGGGGTCCACCAAGTGGGGCCACCTGCCCCGGGGGGCCACATGGGCTGTAGGGAGTGCTCCTTGGCCTACATGGGCCAAGGGCACCAGCCCCACTAAGGCCCATGCGCCTAGAAGGGGAGAGGGGGCAAACCCTAAGGGCATATGGGCCCTAAGGCCCATACGCCCTGCGCCTCCCTCTCCTCCCCCCTCTTGGCCGCCACCCCTTGGCCATCTAGGGCTGCCGCCCCCCTAGGGGTGGGAACCCTAGAGGGGGCGCAGCCCCTCCCCTTCCCCTATATATATGAGGCCTAGGGGGCTGCCCACAACACACGTGATTCAATCTCTCTTGGTGCAGCCCTGCGTCTCTTCTTCCTCCTCTTCTGTGGTGCTTGGCAAAGCCCTGCAGGATTGCCACGCTCCTCCACCACCACCACGCCGTTGTGCTGCTTCTGGATGGAGTCTTCCTCAATCTCTCCCTCTCTCGTTGCTGGATCAAGGCGTGGGAGACGTCACCGGGCTGTACGTGTGTTGAACGCGGAGGTGCCGTTGTTGGGGAACGTAGTAATTTCAAAAGTTTTCCTACGCACACGCAAGATCGTTGTGATGCATAGCAACGAGAGGGGAGAGTGTTGTCTACGTACCAACGTAGACCGACTACGGAAGCGATCACACAACGTAGAGGAAGTAGTCGTACGTCTTTTTCCCGATCCGACCGATCCAAGCACCGTTACTCCGGCACCTCCGAGTTCTTAGCACACGTTCAGCTCGATGACGATCCTCGGGCTCCGATCTAGCAAAGCGTCGAGGAAGAGTTCCATCAGCACGACGGCGTGGTGACGATCTTGATTTACTACCGACGCAGGGCTTCGCCTAAGCACTACAACGGTATGATCGAGGTGGAATTTGGTGGCAGGGGGCACCGCACACGGCTAAGGAACGATCTCAAGGATCAACTTGTGTGTCTTGGGGTGTCTCCTGCCCCCGTATATAAAGGAGCAAGGGAGGAGGGCTGGCCGGCCAAGGAGGGAGGCGCAGGAGAGTCCTACTCCCAGGATTCCCCCTCCAATCCTAGTCCAACTAGGATTCCTTGGAGGGGAAAAGAGGAGGAGGTGGCCGGCCACCCTTTCCTAGTCCTAATAGGACTAGGGGAAGGGGGAGGCGTGCAGCCCATCTAGGGCAGCCCCTTCTTCTTTCCACTAAGGCCCATTATGGCCCATCTAGCTCCCGGGGGGTTCCGGTAACCCTCCCGGTATTCCGGTAAAATCCCGATTTCACCCGGAACACTTCCGATGTCCAAACATAGGCTTCCAATATATCAATCTTTATGTCTCGACCATTTCGAGACTCCTCGTCATGTCCGTGATCATATCCGGGACTCCGAACAACCTTCGGTACATCAAAATGCATAAACTCATAATAACTGTCATCGTAACGTTAAGCGTGCGGACCCTACGGTTCAAGAACAATGTAGACATGACCGAGACATGTCTCCGGTCAATAACCAATAGCGGGACCTGGATGCCCATATTGGCTCCTACATATTCTATGAAGATCTTTATCGGTCAGACCGCATAACAACATACGTTGTTCCTTTTTGTCATCGGTATGTTACTTGCCCGAGATTCGATCGTCGGTATCCAATACCTAGTTCAATCTCGTTACTAGCAAGTCTCTTTACTCGTTCCGTAATACATCATCTCATAACTAACATCTTAGTTATAATGCTTGCAAGGCTTATGTGATGTGTATTACCGAGAGGGCCCAGAGATACCTCTCCGACAATCGGAGTGACAAAACCCTAATCTCGAAATACGCCAACCCAACATCTACCATTGGAGACACCTGTAGTACTCCTTTATAATCACCCAGTTACGTTGTGACGTTTGGTAGTACCCAAAGTGTTCCTCCGGTAAACGGGAGTTGCATAATCTCATAGTTATAGGAACATGTATAAGTCATGAAGAAAGCAATAGCAACATACTAAACGATCGGGTGCTAAGCTAATGGAATGGGTCATGTCAATCAGATCATTCAACTAATGATGTGACCTCGTTAATCAAATAACAACTCTTTGTTCATGGTTAGGAAACATAACCATCTTTGATTAACGAGCTAGTCAAGTAGAGGCATACTAGTGACACTCTGTTTGTCTATGTATTCACACATGTATTATGTTTCCGGTTAATACAATTCTAGCATGAATAATAAACATTTATCATGATATAAGGAAATAAATAATAACTTTATTATTGCCTCTAGGGCATATTTCCTTCAGTCTCCCACTTGCACTAGAGTCAATAATCTAGATTACACAGTAATGATTCTAACACCCATGGAGCCTTGGTGCTGATCATGTTTTGCTCGTGGAAGAGGCTTAGTCAACGGGTCTGCAACATTCAGATCCGTATGTATCTTGCAAATCTCTATGTCTCCCACCTGGACTAAATCCCGGATGGAGTTGAAGCGTCTCTTGATGTGTTTGGTCCTTTTGTGAAATCTGGATTCCTTTGCCAAAGCAATTGCACCAGTATTGTCACAAAAGATTTTCATTGGACCCGATGCACTAGGTATGACACCTAGATCGGATATGAACTCCTTCATCCAGACTCCTTCGTTCGCTGCTTCCGAAGCAGCTATGTACTCCGCTTCACAAGTAGATCCTGCTACGACGCTTTGTTTAGAACTGCACCAACTGACAGCTCCACCGTTTAAAGTAAACACGTATCCGGTTTGCGATTTAGAATCGTCCGGATCAGTGTCAAAGCTTGCATCAACATAACCTCTTACGGTGAGCTCTTTGTCACCTCCATATACGAGAAACATATCCCTAGTCCTTTTCAGGTATTTCAGGATGTTCTTGACCGCTGTCCAGTGATCCACTCGTGGATTACTTTGGTACCTCCCTGCTAAACTTATAGCAAGGCACACATCAGGTCTGGTACACAGCATTGCATACATGATAGAGCCTATGGCTGAAGCATAGGGAACATCTTTCATTTTCTCTCTATCTTCTGCAGTGGTCGGGCATTGAGTCTGACTCAACTTCACACCTTGTAACACAGGCAAGAACCCTTTCTTTGCTTGATCCATTTTGAACTTCTTCAAAATCTTGTCAAGGTATGTGCTTTGTGAAAGTCCAATTAAGCGTCTTGATCTATCTCTATAGATCTTTATGCCTAATATGTAAGCAACTTCCCCGAGGTCTTTCATCGAAAAACTTTTATTCAAGTATCCCTTTATGCTATCCAGAAATTCTATATCATTTCCAATCAGCAATATGTCATCCACATATAATATCAGAAATGCTACAGAGCTCCCACTCACTTTCTTGTAAATACAGGCTTCTCCAAAAGTCTGTATAAAGCCAAATGCTTTGATCACACTATCAAAGCGTTTATTCCAACTCCGAGATGCTTGCACCAGTCCATAAATGGATCGCTGGAGTTTGCACACTTTGTTAGCTCCCTTTGGATCGACAAAACCTTCTGGTTGCATCATATACAACTCTTCTTCCAGAAATCCATTCAGGAATGCAGTTTTGACATCCATCTGCCATATTTCATAATCATAAAATGCGGCAATTGCTAACATGATTCTGACGGACTTAAGCATCGCTACGGGTGAGAAGGTCTCATCGTAGTCAACCCCTTGAACTTGTCGAAAACCTTTTGCGACAAGTCGAGCTTTATAGACAGTAATATTACCGTCAGCGTCAGTCTTTTTCTTGAAGATCCATTTATTCTCAATTGCTTGCCGATCATCGGGCAGGTCAACCAAAGTCCATACTTTGTTCTCATACATGGATCCCATCTCAGATTTCATGGCCTCAAGCCACTTTGCGGAATCTGGGCTCACCATCGCTTCTTCATAGTTTGTAGGTTCATCATGATCTAGTAGCATGACTTCCAGAATTGGATTACCGTACCACTCTGGTGCGGATCTCACTCTGGTTGATCTACGTGGTTCATTAGTATCTTGTCCTGAAGTTTCATGATCATCATCATTAGCTTCCTCACTAATTGGTATAGGTGTCGCAGAAACAGTTTTCTGTGATGTACTATTTTCCAATAAGGGAGCAGGTACAGTTACCTCGTCAAGTTCTACTTTCCTCCCACTCACTTCTTTCGAGAGAAACTCCTTCTCTAGAAATGATCCATTCTTAGCAACGAATGTCTTGCCTTCGGATCTGTGATAGAAGGTATACCCAACAGTTTCCTTTGGGTATCCTATGAAGACACATTTCTCCGCTTTGGTTCGAGCTTATCAGGTTGAAGCTTTTTCACATAAGCATCGCAGCCCCAAACTTTAAGAAACGACAACTTTGGTTTCTTGCCAAACCATAGTTCATAAGGCGTCGTCTCAACGGATTTTGATGGTGCCCTATTTAACGTGAATGCGGCCGTCTCTAAAGCATAACCCCAAAACGATAGCGGTAAATCAGTAAGAGACATCATAGATCGCACCATATCTAGTAAAGTACGATTACGACGTTCGGACACACCATTACGTTGTGGTGTTCCGGGTGGCGTGAGTTGCGAAACTATTCCACAATTTTTCAAATGTACACCAAACTCGTAACTCAAATATTCTCCTCCACGATCAGATCGTAGAAACTTTATTTTCTTGTTATGATGATTTTCAACTTCACTCTGAAATTCCTTGAACTTTTCAAATGTTTCAGACTTGTGTTTCATTAAGTATATATACCCATATCTGCTTAAATCATCTGTGAAGGTGAGAAAATAACGATATCCGCCACGAGCCTCAATATTCATCGGACCACATACATCGGTATGTATGATTTCCAATAAATCTGTTGCTCTCTCCATAGTACCAGAGAACGGTGTTTTAGTCATCTTGCCTATGAGGCATGGTTCGCAAGTACCAAGTGATTCATAATCAAGTGGTTCCAAAAGCCCATCAGTATGGAGTTTCTTCATGCACTTTACACCGATATGACCTAAACGGCAGTGCCACAAATAAGTTGCACTATCATTATCAACTCTGCATCTTTTGGCTTCCACATTATGAATATGTGTATTACTACTATCGAGATTCAACAAGAATAGACCACTCTTCAAAGGTGCATGACCATAAAAGATATTACTCATATAAATAGAACAACCATTATTCTCTGATTTAAATGAATAACCGTCTCGCATTAAACAAGATCCAGATATAATGTTCATGCTCAACGCTGGCACCAAATAACAATTATTTAGGTCTAATATTAATCCCGAAGGTAGATGTAGAGGTAGCGTGCCGACCGCGATCACATCGACTTTGGAACCGTTTCCCACGCGCATCGTCACCTCGTCCTTTGCTAGCGTCCGCTTATTCCGTAGTCCCTGTTTCGAGTTGCAAATATTAGCAGCAGAACCAGTATCAAATACCCAGGTGCTACTGCGAGCTCTAGTAAGGTACACATCAATAACATGTATATCACATATACCTTTGTTCACCTTGCCATCCTTCTTATCCGCCAAATACTTGGGGCAGTTCCGCTTCCAGTGACCAGTCTGCTTGCAGTAGAAGCACTCAGTTTCAGGCTTAGGTCCAGACTTGGGTTTCTTCTCCTGAGCAGCAACTTGCTTGCTGTTCTTCTTGAAGTTCCCCTTCTTCTTCCCTTTGCCCTTTTTCTTGAAACTAGTGGTTTTGTTAACCATCAGCACTTGATGCTCCTTCTTGATTTCTACCTCCGCAGCTTTCAGCATTGCGAAGAGCTCGGGAATAGTCTTGTTCATCCCTTGCATATTATAGTTCATCACGAAGCTCTTGTAGCTTGGTGGCAGTGATTGGAGAATTCTGTCAATGACGCAATCATCTGGAAGATTAACTCCCATCTGAATCAAGTGATTATTATACCCAGACATTTTGAGTATATGCTCACTGACAGAACTGTTCTCCTCCATCTTGCAGCTATAGAACTTATTGGAGACTTCATATCTCTCAATTCAGGCATTTGCTTGAAATATTAACTTCAACTCCTGGAACATCTCATATGCTCCATGACGTTCAAAACGTCGTTGAAGTCCCGATTCTAAGCCGTAAAGCATGGCACACTGAACTATCGAGTAGTCATCAGCTTTGCTCTGCCAGACGTTCATAACATCTAGTGTTGCTCCAGCAGCAGGCCTGGCACCCAGCGGTGCTTCCAGGACGTAATTCTTCTGTGCAGCAATGAGGATAATCCTCAGGTTACGGACCCAGTCCGTGTAATTGCTACCATCATCTTTCAACTTTGCTTTCTCAAGGAACGCATTAAAATTCAACGGAACAATAGCACGAGCCATCTATCTACAATCAACATAAACAAGCAAGATACTATCAGGTACTAAGTTCATGATAAGTTTAAGTTCAGTTAATCAAATTACTTAGGAACTCCCACTTAGATAGACATCCCTCTAATCCTCTAAGTGATCACGTGATCCAAATCAACTAAACCATAACCGATCATCACGTGAGATGGAGTAGTTTTCGATGGTGAACATCGTTATGTTGATCATATCTACTATATGATTCACGCTCGACCTTTCGGGCTCTGTGTTCCGAGGCTATATCTGCATATGCTAGGCTCGTCAAGTTTAACCTGAGTATTCTGCGTGTGCAAAAACTGGCTTGCACCCGTTGTAGATGGACGTAGGGCTTATCACACCCGATCATCACGTGGTGTCTGGGCACGACGAACTTTGGCAACAGTGCATACTCAGGGAGAACACTTCTTGATAATTTAGTGAGAGATCATCTTATAATGCTATCGTCAATCAAAGCAAGATAAGATGCATAAAAGGATAAACATCACATGCAATCAATATAAGTGATATGATATGGCCATCATCATCTTGTGCTTGTGATCTCCATCTCCGAAGCACCGTCATGATCACCATCGTCACCGGCGCGACACCTTGATCTCCATCGTAGCATCGTTGTCGTCTCACCAATCTTATGCTTCTACGACTATCACTACTGCTTAGTAATAAAGTAAAGCATTACATCGCGATTGCATTGCATACAATAAAGCGACAACCATATGGCTCCTGCCAGTTGCCGATAACTTGGTTACAAAACATGATCATCTCATACAATAAAATCAGCATCATGCCTTGACCAAATCACATCACAACATGCCCTGCAAAAACAAGTTAGACGTCCTCTACTTTGTTGTTGCAAGTTTTACGTGGCTGCTACGGGCTTAAGTAAGAACTCATCTCACCTACGCATCAAAACCACAACGATAGTTCGTCAAATAGACTCCGTTTTAACCTTCTCAAGGACCGGGCGTAGTCACACTTGGTTCAACTAAAGTTGGAGAGGCAGTCTTCCGCAAGCCATCTGTGTGCAAAGCACGTCGAGGGAACCGGTCTCGCGTAAGAGTACGCGTAAGGTTGGTCCGGATCGTCTCACCCAACAATACCGCTGAACCAAAGTATGACATGCTGGTAGGCAGTATGACTTGTATCGCCCACAACTCACTTGTGTTCTACTCGTGCATATAACATCAAACCATAAAACCTAGGCTCGGATGCCACTGTTGGGGAACGCAGTAATTTCAAAAAATTTCCTACGCACACGCAAGATCATGGTGATGCACAGCAACGAGAGGGGAGAGTGTTGTCTACGTACCAACGCAGACCGACTGCGGAAGCGATCACACAACGTAGAGGAAGTAGTCGTACGTCTTCTTCCCGATCCGACCGATCCAAGCACCGTTACTCCGGCACCTCCGAGTTCTTAGCACACGTTCAACTCGATGACGTTCCTCGGGCTCCGATCCAGCAAAGCGTCAAGGAAGAGTTTCGTCAGCACGACGGCGTGATGACGATCTTGATGTACTACCGACGCAGGGCTTCGCCTAAGCACTACAACGGTATGATCGAGGTGGAATTTGGTGGCAGGGGGCACCGCACACGGCTAAGGAACGATCTCAAGGATCAACTTGTGTGTCTTGGGGTGTCTCCTACCCCCGTATATAAAGGAGCAAGGGAGGAGGGGCTGGCCGGCCAAGGAGGGAGGCGCAGGAGAGTCCTACTCCCACTGGGAGTAGGATTCCCACTCCAATCCTAGTCCAACTAGGATTCCTTGGAGGGGAAAAGAGGAGGAGGTGGCCGGCCACCTTTTCCTAGTCCTAATAGGACTAGGGGAAGGGGGAGGCGTGCAGCCCATCTAGGGCAGCCCCTTCTTCTTTCCACTAAGGCCCATTATGGCCCATCTAGCTCCCGGGGGGTTCCGGTAACCCTCCCGGTATTCCGGTAAAATCCCGATTTCACCCGGAACACTTCCGATGTCCAAACATAGGCTTCCAATATATCAATCTTTATGTCTCGACCATTTCGAGACTCCTCGTCATGTCCGTGATCATATCCGGGACTCCGAACAACCTTCGGTACATCAAAATGCATAAACTCATAATAACTGTCGTCGTAACGTTAAGCGTGCGGACCCTACGGTTCAAGAACAATGTAGACATGACCGAGACATGTCTCCGGTCAATAACCAATAGCGGGACCTGGATGCCCATATTGGCTCCTACATATTCTAGGAAGATCTTTATCGGTCAGACCGCATAACAACATACGTTGTTCCTTTTTGTCATCGGTATGTTACTTGCCCGAGATTCGATCGTCGGTATCCAATACCTAGTTCAATCTCGTTACTGGCAAGTCTCTTTACTCGTTCTGTAATACATCATCTCATAACTAACATCTTAGTTATAATGCTTGCAAGGCTTATGTGATGTGTATTACCGAGAGGGCCCAGAGATACCTCTCCGACAATCGGAGTGACAAAACCCTAATCTCGAAATACGCCAACCCAACATCTACCATTGGAGACACCTGTAGTACTCCTTTATAATCACCCAGTTACGTTGTGACGTTTGGTAGTACCCAAAGTGTTCCTCCGGTAAACGGGAGTTGCATAATCTCATAGTTATAGGAACATGTATAAGTCATGAAGAAAGCAATAGCAACATACTAAACGATCGGGTGCTAAGCTAATGGAATGGGTCATGTCAATCAGATCATTCAACTAATGATGTGACCTCGTTAATCAAATAACAACTCTTTGTTCATGGTTAGGAAACATAACCATCTTTTATTAACGAGCTAGTCAAGTAGAGGCATACTAGTGACACTCTGTTTGTCTATGTATTCACACATGTATTATGTTTCCGGTTAATACAATTCTAGCATGAATAATAAACATTTATCATGATATAAGGAAATAAATAATAAATTTATTATTGCCTCTAGGGCATATTTCCTTCAGCCGTCCGTTCGGCACTAGGATCATCGGTGATTTGAATCACGACGAGTACGACTCCATCAACCCCGTTCACTTGAACGCTTCCGCTTAGCGATCTACAAGGGTATGTAGATGCAACTCTCCTTTCCCTTGTTGCTGGTCTCTCCATAGATAGATCTTGGTGACACGTAGGAAAATTTTGAATTTCTGCTACGTTCCCCAACACTTTCTTGCTCATCAAGTTGTTTCTTCAGCTCCTTCAACTCTTCAGGACCGAGCTTGTAAGGATGTTTGCACACAGGTTCTGTACCGGGCTCAAGATCAATAACGAATTCAACTGGCCGGTGCGGAGGCATTCCTGGGAGCTCTTCTGGAAAGACGTCTTGATATTCACAAACGACTGGAATTTGAGAGATGGCATCCAATTCACCCTTCTCATTGAGAGAAAACATACGGATGGTATCATCACGAGCGGCAAAGACAATTACATCCTCAGACGAATGAGTCAATTGAATCTACCTTGCTGCACAATCAAGATGCGCCTTGTGCTTTGAAAGCCAATCCATTCCGAGAATAAGATCAATATCCGAGTCACCAAGAACCATTGGAGAAGATAGAAATTCGTAGTCGCCCAAGGTGATAGTAACATCTGGCACCTCCAGACTTGCACTCAAACGTTTGCCAGGAGAAACGATATCCATTTGTTTACCCCAAATGAGAAGAAACGAACTCATGCTTGGTAAAAAATGGCTTTGACATGAAACAATGTGATGCACCAGTGTCAAAAAGAACTCTTGCAGGAATATCGTTAACAGGAAGGTTACCCATGATGACATCTGACGAGTCCTCTGCCTGAGCTGCATTCATCAAGTTGACCTTGGCATGCTTGGGGTTATGCTTGACCACAGCTATACTTGCTGATCTCACAGGAGGAGGAGGAGGAAGACGCCTCTGGTTGAGACACTTGTTGGCATAGTGACCCTTCTGTTGGCACTTGTTGCACGTGACCTCTGAAAGCGGACGGTGGTACGGAGCACTCGATCTTGGAGGTTGAGACGGAGTTTTGATCTGAAAGCCAGGGTTGGGTGGGTGGGAAGAACCACTGCCACCTTTGCTCTTCTACTGATATGGCTGACGGAACGGAGGAGGAGGAAGCCAATACTTTTGCTGCTTGGCCACTTGAGTAGAGGAAGAAGGAGTAGCATCTCTGACTCGCTTCTTGGAAGAATCACACCTCAACTGAGCGTCCTCTTGCTTCAGTGCCATGTCGTAGAACTCATCGTACCTCAAGGGCTCAAAGAGAACAAGAGTGAGCTGAATTTCTTCTCTGAGACCACCCCTGAACTGGTATATCATGCTCTTCTCATCAGGCACATCCTGCTTGGCAAAGCGGGCGAGCTTCTGAAACAACTTGTTGTAGTCATAGACAGACAAAGAGCCTTGCTTCAAGTTGCGGGATTCCTCACGCTTACTTTCAACCACGCTCTGAGGGATGTGATGAGCTCGGAAATCTTGACGGAAATCATCCCAAGTGATCAGACGTCCACCTCTGGAATCCTTGTACTGCTGAAACCATTCTGCAGCTTGATCTTTGAGTTGGAAAGAAGCGAACTTGATGAAATCTTCAGGCCTGACGTTGCTGCACTCAAAATGCTTACACAGATCCACAAGCCAATCGTCAGCATCGGTTGCCTCAACACAATTGCTGAACGTCTTTGGCCCATTAGCAAGGAACTGGTTCAGTGTAGCAAAGTGATTCTGATTGTTGCCTTGATTCCCTTGGCTGCCTTGATTGCGCTCTTGGAGGATTTGCATGATCAACTGTGTGTTTGCATTGGTTACGGCCATCACAGCTTGCCATGCCTCCGGAGGAGGTGGAGGTGGTGGCGGATCAGGATTCGGAGTCGTGCGCGTTGGAGGAGCCATCCTGAAGAGGTTGACATCCATTAGCACATTGATAGACAAATATTGAAGCTGAATCCAACGGAATGAAAATTGCAACATAAAGTCTTCACATCCGAACAAAATGAATGAATGCATTCCTCTTGAAATGGTCACATATCCATAAATTGCGAAGCCACATTGAATTAAGGTAGATAAATAAATCAACAAGGTACGGATCAAGAACGAATAATCGGTAAGAAATCCCAATCTCAAACCAATATTTGTGGAAGAAGAAACTAGAGCTACAAGAACTCCCACCTATGAAACTCCCGAACCTTTCCGGTTATGCAATCAGGTGTTGGGGATACAGGGGAAGCATAATATCTCACCCAAACTAACAATTCCTACATCCGGCTGTATCCATCCTTCAACACATAACCAAGAAAACTTCGGAAACCATCTACCTCAACCTTCGAAAAGCATCCGTTATACAAGTTATGGCGATACTCCCGAACTCCCGCCCCAGTACTAGGTGGCGTCGAGGTTATCTCACCAACGAACTGCATAAAAGATATTTTCGATGTCGGCGTACTAAACTCAGGTATTCCAGAACTGCAACGATAAAATTATGATGACAACACCTCAGAGCTCAACTCCCCGGGACACTTCCACTAAACCCCTGACAGGAGGCACCAAGACAATGTTCTCACCATAAAACCATCGGAACGATTCCAAGATACCCGCGTGATCCTAAAAAAAATTAGTGAAATTTGAGAAGAGAAGAGTCAAAACTCTACGTCAGGATGCCTTACCAGAGCGATGAGGAGACTGGGAAGTAAAAAGAATTCCTAACTCTCCGATATATAATTCCTAAATGACTCAAAACATTTTTCTAGACACAACTCGGCTGCTAAAAACGATCAAGCAATGGGGCTCCTAAGGTCGGGGAAGGCTCTGATACCAACTTGTAACACCCTTGATGCGACTATATCTCCCACGTGTCGAGGCACGACTTAGAGGCATAATCGCATTGAAGGCATACGTCGCAAGAAAGGTAATCCTCACAAACATCCCATGTAATATAGATAATGAAAAGGGATAACTTAGTTGGCTTACACTCGCCACGTCAATCAAGTACATAAATAACATACATCATCCAAACACTCATGGCCCGGCTATGGCGCCAAAATGAAAGATAACCCAACAAGTGACATGGTCCCGATCACCCCCAACTGGGCACCACTACTGATCATCAGGAAAGGAAACATAGTAACGCTAAGAGTCCTCGTCGAACTCCCACTTGAGCTCGAGCGCGTCACCTGGAGCGGAATCATCTGGACCTGCATCTGGTGTAATAGTAATCTGTGAGCCACAAGGACTCAGCAATCTCGCACCCTCGCGATCAAAACTATATAAGCTTAATAGGAAGGGTAAGGTGAAAACATATGTGGAGCTGCAGCAAGCGACTAGCATATATGGTGGCTAACTTATTCGCAAAAGAGAGCGAGAAGAGGAGGCAAAGCGCGAGCGAGAAACTAGAGGACAACCTGCGCAAACATTACTCCAACACCGTGTTCACTTCCCGGACTCCGCCGAGAAGAGGCCATCACGGTAACACACACGGTTGATTCATTTTAATTAAGTTAAGGTTCAAGTTATCTACAACCGGACATTAACAAATTCCCATCTGCCCATAACCGCGGGCACGGCTTTTGAAAGTTCAAATCCATGCAGGGGAGTCCCAACTTAACCCATGACAAGCTCTCACGGTCAACGAAGGAATAGACCTCCTCCCAAGACGTTTCGATCAGACTCGGTATCTCGGTTCTTCAAGACATTTCGACAGGTTAAAACAAGACCAGCCACACCGCCCGAATGTGCCGACAAATCCCGATAGGAGCTGCACATACCTCGTTCTCAGGGCACACTCAGATAGGTCAAGCTACGAGTAAAACCAACCCTCGAGTTTCCCCAAGGTGGCCCCGCAGGCTGCCTAGTTCGAACCAACACTCAGAGGAGCACTGGCCCGGGGGGGCTAAAATAAGATGACCCTCGGGCTCCGGAAACCCAAGGGAAAAAGAGGCTAGGTGGAAAATGGTAAAACCAAGGTTGGGCATTGCTGGAAAAGCTTTAATCAAGGCAAACTATCAAGGGGTTCCCATTATAACCCAACCACGTGAGGAACGCAAAATCCGAGAACATAACACCGATATGACGGAAACTAGGGCGGCAAGAGTGGAACAAAACACCAGGCGAGAGGCCGAGCCTTCCACCCTTTACCAAGTATATAGATGCATTAAGATAACATAGCAATATAATGATATCCCAACAAGTAAATAAATGTTCCAACAAGGAACGCCTTCAATCTTCACCTGCAACTAGCAACGCTATAAGAGGGGCTGAGCAAAACAGTAACATATCCAATCAACGGTTTGCTAGGACATGGTGGGTTAGAGGTTTGACATGGCAATTGGGAGGCTGGCAAGCAAATGGTAGGCATCGTAGCATTGGCATAGCAAAAGAGCGAGCAATCTAGCATAGCAAAGATAGTAGTGATTTCGAGGGTATGATCATCTTGCCTGCAAAGCTGTCAGAGTTGACTGGATCCTCGAAAGCAAACTCAATGGGCTCCTCGTTAGCGAACTCGTCTCCCGGCTCTACCCAAACAAGACAAACAAGCAACAAGGACATAATCAACCACGTGCAAGGATCAAACAATATATTGCAAAGATGACATGCTATGCGGGAGGCATATGCGAGATGTGACAGGAGATGCATGAAACTGGCCTCAACTTAGGAATCCAAGTGTGCCACTGGAAAGATGAGATGAAATCGCTTGAAAATGTTATAAAGAACGCCGGAATCGGAGTTGCGGTTTGGAAATGGCAAGCGATTCAAAATTGGCACCGCTCTGCGATTTACAGCAAGTAGGCATCTAAATGCAACGAGATAAACATGCTACAGCACTCAAACATGGCATCAAAATACATGGCAGGGAAGCATTCAAGATGCTTAACAAGAGTCTAGCACTGAGCTACGACCAATTCATCCATTAACAGGTTCAAACAAGCATGGCAAAAATGCAAATGGTAAACAGATCTCAGACTTAGTGAAATTAACACTTGTCTGGAATTTCAGACCAAGTAGCTCTCTTCGGAGCAACAAAACAACATGTTACAGGACCTGAACATGGCAAAGTAAAACATGGCATGGAGCTACTCAAATAGCTTAACAAAAGTCCCTTACTGACCTTGAACCAAAAGGGATCAGAAAATATACTAACAAGCACATGAACATAGCAAAAACATAATCAGTTTTCAGACTTAGTGAAAACTGGCACATGCTGAAACATAACCCAAGTAGGCATGTTTACGAGCTCGATGCACTCACCACGGTGCAAGTCATGGCAAGACAAGCATACATCCATTAAGAAGGCACAAAAATCAAGCTAGACATGGCAAGAACAATGGCATAGCATGCACGGATCAACTACAACAACATCGGCAAAATCGCAAACAAGTTGACGATCTGCCCAGATTCACAAAGTAGCAAAAGTAGAGCTTGATTGACTCAAGCTAGGGTGCTCCATAATTGCAAACAAAGACATGGATGGATAGAGCACTACAATATTAACAAAACTCCTTAACTGATCATCCTCAAAAGAGGCACGGATCACTAGGAAACAACATGAACATATGGCATCATGAGATAAACAGATCCAGGACTTAGTGAAATTACTAAGCCCCGAAAACAGAGTTACCGGGTGCCTCACTTTGCAAGCTTGCACTAGTCACCACACACATCACAAAAATACATGGGTTGCACCTCTGGAAAGATGACAAAACCCTTAACAAAACATATGTAGAACATCAGGGCATATCATGCACACAACAATCATGGCAAAAATGACAAATGTCTAAGATGGAGTAGCAGATCTGACAATTAACTCAAGTAGCCCTCTTCTAACAGCATTTCGGGCATCAAGATGACCTCAAATGAAAATGATGCAATGGAATGAAATGATGTACTCTCTGAGACGAACATTTCGATGGGCAATATGCATGAATTGGAGCTACGGATGCAAAGTTATGGCATGTCAAAGATGGCAACATGAATCTGAGAGAGGGGGAGAAATTCAACCCTCGGGCTAGGGTTTACTGTAGCAACCCGGACCGGATCTGGATCGGGCGTGCACTGTAGCAGGGCGCGGTGGCCGAGGTTCGTTGGAGAGGCCCCGCCGGAGTTGGGACGCCGGCGACGAGGCGCGGTCCGGGGAGGCGCGGCCGGGCGCGGAACGGAGGGGCGGCAAGCGGCGGGTCGGCGGCGAGGTCCCGCGGTGGTGCGGCGGCTTGGACAATGCCGGGGCGGTGGCGGTGGACGGCGGCGGCGGGGCGCCGGGCGCGAAGGAGACGGCGGCGCGACCGGGCGGGCGAGTCGGCCCAGATAGCGCGGGAGAGGGCCCGCCTCGGGCCTGGGCGGGCCGGCTGGAGTGGCGGCGGCGGCGATGACGTGTCAAGCGTCCATTGGCTGCAGGTGGCGGCGCAAAGACGTCCGGCGGACGGCGGACATGTCCGGAGGCGGCGGGAGCGATTTTTTTTAGGGTTTCGGGGGGGAGAGGAAGATCCGAAAACGGAGGGGTCTTTATATAGGCATAGGAGGAGCTAGGAGAGTCCAAATGAGGTGCGGTTTTCGGCCACGCGATCGTGATCGAACGCTCTTGATGATGGAGCAGGTTTAGGTGGGTTTTGGGCCAAAATGGAGGGTTGTTGGGCTGCAACACACACGAGACCTTTTCGGTCCCTCGGTTAACCGTTGGAGTATCGAACGAAGTCCAAATGATACGAAACTTGACAAACGGTCTACCGGTAGTAAACCAAGGCCGCTTGGCAAGTCTCGGTCCAATCCGGAAATGTTTAATCCCCACACATGAAAGAAAAGTAGAAATGACCACCGGAGGAGAACGAAGCGCCGGAATGCAAAACGGACAACGGGGAAAATGCTCGAATGCATGAGACGAACACGTATGCAAATGCAATGCACATGATGACATGATATGAGATGCATGACAACGATAACAACACACAGAGACAAAAACCCGAACCCGAGAAAATAAAATAACTTAACGCCAGAAACGGCAAGAGTTGGAGTACAAATTGGGTAAGTTATATCCGGGGTGTTACACACGATCTCATGGTCTAAGGAAATGATACTTGACATTGGAAAAGCTCTAGCAAACGAACTACACGATCTTGTGCTATGCTTAGGATTGGGTCTTGTCCATCACATCATTCTCCTAATGATGTGATCCCGTTATCGATGACATCCAATGTCCATAGTTAGGAAACCATGACTATCTATTGATCAACGAGCTAGTTAACTAGAGGCTCACTAGGGACATGTTGTGGTCTATGTATTCACACATTTATTACGATTTCCGGATAACACAATTATAGCATGAACAATAGACAATTACCATGAACAAGGAAATATAATAATAACCATTTTATTATTGCCTCTAGGGCATATTTCCAACAGTCTTCCACTTGCACTAGAGTCAATAATCTAGTTACATTGTGATGAATCGAACACCCATAGAGTTCTGGTGTTGATCATGTTTTACTCGCGGAAGAGGTTTAGTCAACGGATCTGCGACATTCAGATCCGTATGTACTTTGCAAATATCTATGTCTCCATCTTGAACATTTTCACGAATGGAGTTGAAGCGACGCTTGATGTGCCTGGTCTTCTTGTGAAACCTGGGCTCCTTGGCAAGGGCAATAGCTCTAGTGTTGTCACAGAAGAGAGTGATCGGCCCCGACGCATTGGGTATGACTCCTAGGTCGGTGATGAACTCCTTCATCCAGATTGCTTCATGCGCTGCCTCCGAGGCTGCCATGTACTCCGCTTCACATGTAGATCCCGCCACGACGCTTTGCTTGCAACTGCACCAGCTAACTGCCCCACCATTCAAAATATACACGTATCCAGTTTGTGACTTAGAGTCATCCAGATCTGTGTCGAAGCCAGTGTCGATGTAACCCTTTACGACGAGCTCCTCATCACCTCCATATACGAGAAACATATCCTTAGTCCTTTTCAGGTGCTTTAGGATGTTCTTGACCACTGTCCAGTGTTCCATGCCGGGATTACTTTGGTACCCTCCTACCAAACTCACGGCAAGGTTTACATCAGGTCTGGTACACAGCATGGCATACATGATAGACCCTATGGCTGAGGCATAGGGGACGACACTCATCTTTTCTCTATCTTCTGTCGTGGTCGGACATTGAGCTGAGCTCAATTTCACACCTTGCAACACAGGCAAGAACCCCTTCTTGGACTGATCCATATTGAACTTCTTCAATATCTTATCAAGGTATGTGCTTTGTGAAAGACCTATGAGGCATCTCGATCTATCTCTATAGATCTTGATGCCTAATATGTAAGCAGCTTCTCCAAGGTCCTTCATTGAAAAACACTTATTCAAGTAGGCCTTAATACTATCCAAAAGTTCTATATCATTTCCCATCAAAAGTATGTCATCCACATATAATATGAGAAATGCTAGAGAGCTCCCACTCACTTTCTTGTAAACGTAGGCTTATCCATAAGTCTGCATAAACCCAAACGCTTTGATCATTTCATAAAAGCGAATGTTCCAACTCTGAGATGCTTGCACCAGCCCATAGATGGTGCGCCGGAGCTTGCATACCTTGTTAGCATTCTTAGGATCGACAAAACCTTCCGACTGCATCATATACAATTCTTCCTTAAGAAAGCCGTTAAGGAATGCCGTTTTGACGTCCATTTGCCATATCTCATAATCATAGTATGCGGAAATTGCTAACATGATTCAGATGGACTTCAGCTTCGCTACGGGTGAGAAGGTCTCATCGTAGTCAACCCCTTGAACTTGTCGATAACCCTTAGCGACAAGTCGAGCCTTATAGATGGTAACATTACCGTCCGCGTCCGTCTTCTTCTTAAAGATCCATTTATTCTCTATCGCTCGCCGATCAACGGGCAAGTCTGTCAAAGTCCATACTTTCTTTTCATACATGGATCCTATCTCGGATTGCATGGCTTCAAGCCATTTGTTGGAATCTGGGCCCGCCATTGCTTCTTCATAGTTCGAAGGTTCACCATTGTCTAACAACATGATTTCCAGGACAGAGTTGCCATACCATTTTGGTGTGGAACGTGTCCTTGTGGACCTTCAAAGTTCAGTAGCAACTTGATCCGAAGTACCTTGATCATTATCATTAACTTCCTCTCTAGTCGGTGCAGGCACCACAGGAACATCTTCCCGAGCTGCGCTACTTTCCGGTTCAAGAGGCAGTACTTCATCGAGTTCTACTTTCCTCCCACTTACTTCTCTTGAGAGAAACTCTTTCTCCAGAAAGGACCCGTTCTTGGCAACAAAGATCTTGCCTTCGGATCTGAGGTAGAAGGTATACCCAATGGTTTCCTTAGGGTATCCTATGAAGACGCATTTTTCCGACCTGGGTTCGAGCTTTTCAGGTTGAAGTTTCTTGACATAAGCATCGCATCCCCAAACTTTTAGAAACGACAGCTTAGGTTTCTTCCCAAACCATAATTCATACGGTGTCGTCTCAACGAATTTAGACGGTGCCCTATTTAAAGTGAATGTAGTTGTCTCTAGAGCGTATCCCCAAAATGATAGCGGTAAATCAGTGAGTGACATCATAGATCGCACCATATCCAATAGAGTGCGATTACGACATTCGGACACACCGTTACGCTGAGGTGTTCCAGGCGGCGTGAGTTGTGAAACGATTCCACATTTCCTTAAGTGCGTACCAAATTCGTGACTTCAATATTCTCCCCCACGATCTGATCGTAAGAATTTTATCTTTCGGTCATGTTGATTCTCTACCTCATTCTGAAATTCCTTGAACTTTTCAAAGGTCTTAGACTTGTGTTTCATCAAATAGACATACCCATATCTACTTAAGTCATCAGTGAGAGTGAGAACATAACGATAGCCACCGCGAGCCTCAACGCTCATTGGACCGCACACATCAGTATGTATAATTTCTAATAAGTTGGTTGCTCGCTCCATTGTTCCAGAGAACGGAGTCTTGGTCATTTTACCCATGAGGCATGGTTCGCACGTGTCAAACGATTCGAAATCAAGAGACTCCAAAAGTCCATATGTATGGAGCTTCTTCATGCGTTTGACACCAATGTGACCAAGGCGGCAGTGCCACAGATATGTGGGACTATCATTATCAATCTTCCATCTTTTGGTATTCACACTATGAATATGTGTGACATCACGTTCGAGATTCATTAAGAATAAACCATTGACCAGCGAAGCATGACCATAAAAC
Organism: Triticum monococcum; assembly: GCA_034509565.1. Taxonomy (NCBI): domain Eukaryota; kingdom Viridiplantae; phylum Streptophyta; class Magnoliopsida; order Poales; family Poaceae; genus Triticum; species Triticum monococcum. The sequence goes on from CM067843.1 coordinate 87,428,580, forward strand.
ATATCTCTCATATAAATAGAACAACCATTATTCTCGGATTTAAATGAGTAGCCATCTCGTATTAAACGAGATCCAGATACAATGTTCATGCTCAAAGCTGGCACTAGATAACAATTATTGAGGTTTAAAACTAATCATGTAGGTAAATGTAGAGGTAGCGTGCCGACGGCGATCACATCGACCTTGGAACCATTCCCGACGCGCATCGTCACCTCGTCTTTTGCCAGTCTCCGCTTATTCCGCAGCTCCTGTTTTGAGTTACAAATGTGAGCAACCACACCGGTATTAGATACCCAGGAGCTACTACGAGTACTGGTAAGGTACACATCAATTACATGTATATCACATATACCTTTAGTGTTGCCGGCCTTCTTGTCCGCTAAGTATTTGGGGCAGTTCCGCTTCCAATGTCCCTTTCCCTTGCAATAAAAGCACTCAGTCTCAGGTTTGGGTCCATTCTTTGACTTCTTCCCGGCAACTGGTTTACCGGGCGCGACAACTCCCTTGTCGTCCTTCTTGAAGTTCTTCTTACCCTTGCCTTTCTTGAAACTAGTGGTTTTATTAACCATCAACACTTGATGTTCCTTTTTGATTTCCACCTCTGCTGATTTCAGCATAGCAAATACTTCAGGAATGGTCTTTTCCATCCCCTGCATATTGAAGTTCATCACAAAGCTCTTGTAGCTCGGTGGAAGCGACTGGAGGATTCTGTCAATGACCGCATCATCCGGGAGATTAACTCCCAACTGAGTCAAGCGGTTATGCAACCCAGACATAGTGAGTATGTGCTCACTGACAGAACTATTTTCCTCCATCTTACAACTGAAGAATTTGTCGGAGACTTGATATCTCTCGACCCGGGCATGAGCTTGGAAAACCATTTTCAGCTCTTCGAACATCTCATATGCTCCGTGTCGCTCAAAACGCTTTTGGAGCCCCGGTTCTAAGCTATAAAGCATGCCGCACTGAACGAGGGAGTAATCATCAGCACGTGACTGCCAAGCATTCATAACGTCTTGGTTCTCTGGGATGGGTGCATCACCTAGCGGTGCTTCTAGGACATATGCTTTCCTGGCAGCTATGAGGATGATCCTCAGGTTCCGGACCCAGTCCGTATAGTTGCTGCCATCATCTTTCAGCTTGGTTTTCTCTAGGAACGCGTTGAAGTTGTGGTTGACATGAGCGTTGGCCATTTGATCTACAAGACATTTTGCAAAGGTTTTTAGACTAAGTTCATGATAATTAAGTTCATCTAATCAAATTATTTAATGAACTCCCACTCAGATTAGACATCCCTCTAGTCATCTAAGTGATACATGATCTGACTCAACTAGACCGTGTCCGATCATCACGTGAGACGGACTAGTCATCATCGGTGAACATCTCCATGTTGATCGTATCTTCCATACGACTCATGTTTGACCTTTCGGTCTCTTGTGTTCCGAGGCCATGTCTGTACATGCTAGGCTCGTCAAGTCAACCTAAGTGTTTTGCATGTGTAAATCTGGCTTACACCCGTTGTATGTGAACGTTAGAATCTATCACACCCGATCATCACGTGGTGCTTCGAGACAACGAACTTTCGCAACGGTGCACAGTTAGGGGGAACACTTTCTTGAAATTATTGTGAGGGATCATCTTATTTACTACCATCGTTCTAAGCAAATAAGAAGCAAAAACATGATAAACATCACATGCAATCAAATAGTGACATGATATGGCCAATATCATTTGCTCCTTTTGATCTCCATCTTCAGGGCACCATGATCATCATTGTCACCAGCATGACACCATGATCTCCATCATCGTGTCTTCATGAAGTTGTCTCGTCATCTATTACTTCTACTACTATGGCTAACGGTTTAGCAATAAAGTAAAGTAATTACATGACGTTTATATTGACATGCAAGTCATAAATAAATTAAGACAACTCCTATGGCTCCTGCCGGTTGTCATACTCATCGACATGCAAGTCGTGATTCCTATTACAAGAACATGATCAATGTCATACATCACATATATCATTCATCACATCCTTTTGGCCATATCACATCACATGGCATATGCCGCAAAAACAAGTTAGACGTCCTCTAATTGTTGTTGCATGTTTTACGTGGCTGCTATAGGTTTCTAGCAAGAACGTTTCTTACCTACATCAAAACCACAACGTGATTTGCCAATTTATATTTACCCTTCATAAGGACCCTTTTCATCGAATCCGATCCGACTAAAGTGGGAGAGGCAGACACCCGCTAGCCACCTTACGCAACTAGTGCATGTCAGTCGGTGGAACCAGTCTCACGTAAGCGTACGTGTAAGGTCGGTCCGGGCCGCTTCATCCCACGATGTCGCCGAATCAAGATAAGACTAGTAACGGCAAGTAAATTGACAAAATCAACCCCCACAACAACTTGTGTTCTACTCGTGCATAGAAACTACGCATAAATCTTGCTCTGATACCACTGCTCACTAGTAGAAAAGGGTCAAATGTGAAGCACATTAGTGCCGGTTTGAATTTGAGCCGACACTAATGTGTGCATTAGTGCCGGTTCCAACGGCTAGCCGGCCGCTCTCATTAGTACCGGTTCGTGGCGAACCTTTAGCACCGGTTCGTGCCACGAACCGGTACTAAAGTGAGTGGTGGCAGGATGTTGTCAGTCTGGGGCCCCTCTAGCACCTTTAGTACCGGGTCGTATCACGAACCGGTACTAAAGGTCGTCCTAGATAGACCCTTCGTCCACCCGAGCTCGCTCTGTTCTTCCCCTTTCCCCTCTCCTCACTGTTCTTTTCCCTCTTCCTCTCAAGCTCATCACACATTTTGCCCAAAATTTGTCAAGATTTGAAGGCCCCCATCCATTCAAATGATCACAAAGGTTAGCAACTTTGTCCTTTCATCTCTCATTGCTATATTAGCTCGTGCAACGCTTTATATAGTGATTGATTTTTGAGTTTAGTAATTTTGGAGGAATTATATATATGTGCTAGTATTTGATTTATATGCAATTTGAGGTCAAAAATAACACTTAGTTTGCATATGTAGGTGTGGTTTACTTAGTACCTTCTAAATCTCCGTCGTAACCACCGTCGATCGCTCGCAACGTCCCGTCGCCGGCACCACCTTGTGGTGAGCCTCTTGTTCATGAAGTTTTATATAAAAAAATTGATCAAAGGGGGGGGGGGGGCTTGCCTGGTTGCTCTGGCAAGAGAGAGGGGTCGTCAACTCCGTAGTCATACTGGGTAGCAGCGGCGTCGGTCTCGGTGTCTATCGAGAGAAGAGGGGGGGAGAAACAATAAATATTTAAGCAAGCATATGCATAGTGATGCATGACATGACAAGTAACGGCGTTAGAGGTGCCCTAACGCGGTAATAGGTGATACCGGTGAAGGGGGATGACATCCAGGAAAGTATCCCCGGTGTTTTGCGTTTTCGAATAGGTGGAACGGAGGGGGAAAGTTGCGTGTTTGCTATGCTAGGGATGTGTGGCGGACGAACGGGTTGCGTATCCGGATTCGTCTCGTCGTTCTGAGCAACTTTCATGTACAAAGGTTTTTTCATCTGAGGTACGATTTATTTTATATTAATTTTTAAAGCTTTAAATGATTTTTTAATTCTGAATTTATTATAATTTGAAAATAAAAATAGGATATAATTTCTATACCCATCGTGGGCAAGCCACAGTGTATGACAGGTGGGACCAAGGGGTCTAGTTGACTCAGTCAACAGTCTAGTCAACAGTCAAGTATTTAACTATTGACTGGTCAAAACTGCAGATCGGGCCCAGGCGTCATTGACACATATTCAACATTTTCTTTTAAGTGGATAATTAGAGGGGGGTGCACCTGTCATTGACTAGTATTTTAATAGGTTTATGTAACTGGTTAATTTAGAAGTGGGGATCCACATGTCATCTATTATTAGACTAATTAACTATTACTCCTACTAATTAAACTACTCCTAACTAGCATGACCGGCCACACACAGCTGTGGCACAGCTGGCCACACACACCACACATGCACTACACACACGCGCGCTGTACACACAACACATGCATACACAGTGCTAGGGGTTAATTCTGTTCTCTATTTAGAAAAGATAGCATTTTGTGATTTTTATAGGAATTAATCCATGCATCAAATTGATTTGGTCCAATGAAAACAATTGAGCTTTGACAAGTGTACTACCTAGAAATATTATTCTTGCTCCCGTTAACAGTGTTTAGCCACAGTTTAGGGGCTGTTTAGAGGGCTAGTCAGTGTAGAAATAGAAAAGCTAACTAGTAGTAGCAACAGTAGGTAGTAGCAATAGTAGATTCAGTAGAGCAGCAGCGGCATGCATACGAGCTGGGCGCGGGGCGCGGCGCTGCATGGTGACAAGCGGCGGCAACCGCGCGTGGGCGTGGCCTGGCTACGGCGGGGCAGACACGCGGGCGGGCGGAGGCGTACGCCGGCGCAGGAAGTGGCAGCAGCATCAGCAAATCAGCAACAACAGCGGAGCTAGCAGCGAGCAGTGCAGGCGTGCACAAAAGACAGCGGGCAGACGGGTGCACATGCGCGTGAGCACGGCAGAGGCCGGCCACGGCGCTCGTCAGCGAGGAGCGGCGCGGGAGCAGCATCGCGAGCAGTGGCACGGGGTGAGCGCGGCCACGGCTCCGACGGCGACCAGAGCAGATTGCAGGTCTGCAACAACGTAGCGGCAGTAGGCAACTGTGGGCGGGCATGGGGCGTCAGAGACGGGCTGCGAAAGAGGCGTTGTAGGGCGCGAACTGCAGCGTGGACGCAGGGGCGGACGGTGTGCGAGCGCGTGCGGGAGGAGAGCTCCGGCCACGGCGGACTTCGGAGCCGAAGCTCGCGGGTAACGGTGCTACGGCGACTACAGCGACGAGGGAAAGGGGGAACGGGGTGGTGCTCACCGAGCAGGCGCAAGGAGGCCCATCGAGTGGCTTAGGAGCAGAAGAGGTGGTCGGCGTCGTCGTGGTTCGTCGGCGACCCGAGCAGGAATAAGCTTCGATCCGGCGCTGCAGCGTGAGGAGCTCCAACGGGTGGCACCAGTTGATGCAGCGGAAGACGACGAAGCGGACGAACGCGGTCCTAGGCAGTGTGGGGGGGGCATGGTGGCCGCGGTAGGACAAGATGGCCGGCGATGCGGGCGCACTACGAGGTGGATCTGGACCGCGAGGGAGTGACGAGGGAGAGAGGGGCGTGGGAAAAATATCTGCGCAGGGGGAGTGGAGCTGACGAGGCCGAGAGGGGGGAGGGCGCCTGCCTTATCCCCTCGCCGACGCCGACGAGGTGGTTCGGCGGGGCGTCGCTCCTGTTGCGACCGCGCCAGGGGAACAAGGGGAGTAGGCGACCGGTGGGACTAGGTGGGCCAGCTGGCTGAGCTGGGCCGAGGCCCAGGGGCTTCTCTTATTTATTTAACCTTTTGGATCTCTTGTCTTTTTTTTAATTACATTTCTATTTTCCTTTTAGTTTCATTTCATTTAATTATTTTAGTTTTGTAAAACATAATTTTTAGCATCTAAATTAGTAATAATAATTAGGCCACTACCATAAAAGTTTAACACTATAATAAAATATATTCGTATTTGTTTTATTATTAAAGGCATTTAACGATTGCTTTTAGCCCCTGTTTTAATTAGTTAAGGGCATTAAACCACTTCACAAAGATGTTGGTTCACAGCCATAATTAGTTATGCAATATTTGCCACACTTTGCACATTTTAGTTTGCATGTTTGAGAATTTTAAATTTTGACTTTAATTTGAATCTGGAATTTGAGCTGTGTTTGAATGCAAAGGGGGATTAGTAATAGTAAGAGTGATGACATGGCACCATTAACACGGGTTTACTGTAGCTTAATTATCCGGACGTCACAATTCTCCTCCACTACAAGAAATCTCGTCCCGAGATTTAAGAAGTGATGTAAGGGGGAATTTGTAGTTATGAAATTCTAACGGATCTTCTCGGTCTTGGTTGCTCTTCTCGAAGAGGTCGATCCATTACGTTGATGTCTTCATTCCTCTGTTTCAGGCCATCATGATGAAGTTGTCATCTTTTCTTCGGAAGTTACCTCGTACTTACGAAAAGGTTAAGGGGTATCTAGGGAAGAACTGAGCGCTACAAGGTTGCTTATCGGGTAGATAACATCAAGGAAGGTGGCGGAAAGTAACTCTCGAATTGAAACTTAAGAAATTGCCGAGAGCAAGGTAAGGAGGTACCATGATAAGTTTTCGAGCGGGTAGGCAATCGTTCGATGCCTAAACAAAGTGTGAAAGGGGTTCAGAGCAATGGGAATAAGTATTGTGTCCGATACCAAAATTTATCACTAGGAAGGTGATTCGTGAATTACATACGAAGTCAAGCACGAGGAATAACTTTGACAACAGGGCGTACAGGAGAGTCAGGTTTCGATCCTGTGGAACTGTGGGTTATGGGCCCACCATGTGGATTAAAAGTAGGAAGGTGGTGATGTCTTGCACGATCATGTAAGCAAGCCATGTGAGAGGATATTCTGTCAATTAAGTTGGCAACAAAGTAGGTACCATGGAGAGGAACGCAGAGAACCATTTTCCTGCTCGTTGAAACGAGGCGGACCAATAGGAAAAGTTCTGGTCCATCGGTGGTTACCGGAATGTCATCAACAATAGTAACAGGTTCTTACTGCCAGAGTTGTACACCGAGGTGTTTACATAAGCAGTGAATTATTACTGCTTAGATTATATAGATCGCAAGAAAAGGTCAAACAAGCCAATGGAAAGGAAAATATGATTATCAGATTAAATAGAACAATGGAAAGGAAAATGTGTTGAAACACATATTCCAGGGGTATATCCTTCCCAAGGACAAATAGAGCATGATATCCATGACAGGATATAATGTAGAAAACTCTTTAGGTAGGGGAGAGAAATTTCATGACATTACCCATACACGGTGTTTGGATAATTGAGTAAGAAACATTTAGCATTGTGCTTTAAATTTTTTTATTGAAAATCAAAGTACCACAAACATGCTTTGAGATAGCATCGACATGGTCTTCAAGCAAAGGTCGGACTTTGGAAACACAAAGGATACATCAGGAATAAATTGTGGAATAAGTCTCGCAATTTCCTCATGGAAGAATGGATAACCTTGTTGAAAAGGAATCTATAATAGCAAGTCATCCGGCCAGGTGTGCTGGGCATGCCATCACCTTACCGGGTCATAAAAGACCAGTGTTATAACTCTTGGAAAAATGTTCCAACCATCATATCTGACCGAGATTCAGATCTGATCGGTGTTAGGATACCTCGGACTCAGGATGCCTGAGAAGAAAAGGTGCAAAACAAATTGACGAGACGACATTGTAAGATTCTCGGGAATTGAACTATGGAAGCGAGTTCTGAAACAAGAGTCCATCATCAAACCAAGGAGAGTACGAGGAGGTGACTGAGGGACTCAGTGACAATTCCTCAAGATTTCCGGCAGGATGGATATCCTCAATTATGTGAACAAGGAGATAATATTTGTCGGATCAAATGATATAATGATGTATGCTCGAGGAAAAACATACACAATTAAACATTGTTTGGTAGGTGCGCCCGAAATAAGGGCATAGGTAGACTGATCAATTGTTAGAATGGTGATCCACTAACCGATAGTCTAAGGATGAACTATCGACCCTTAACTTCAAAGCAACATGGTTGCTAGAAGTAACAAAGTCACACATCAGAGTTCACTTGTGGGTAATCCAGTTAGAAACAACACGGGGCACCAGAAAGAATGGTGGTAGTGAGGAGCATCAATATACCAAAAATTCTTAAGAGGTGGAGCAATCCTCACAACATCCTTGTCATAAAGGACATTAATACTTCAAGGTGGAACATCATACAAGCTGGATAGCAAGTTGCAATCATAACATGAACAAGTTTGTGTTGTGGGAAGGCAAGAATGTTGTCGATGATAACACAATCATCGAGGGGCAAGGATGGTATTTCTCATCATGAATTCGATTGATATCTTGGAAGGAGTCAAATGTTGATGATGATCACGACAAGTTTTGTCGAGAGTTTTCATGAGGATGTAATCGATCAGCGATGACATCAAGTCAAAGGAATGATGAAGCAAGATGTCAATGGAAGCACAGGTACGACACAAACTCGAAATCAAGCCTGCTTTTCAAGGTGAAATGATATGACAAGGAAAATCGACGTAAGCTTAGCTCATCGTCTAAGTGGTGCTCCGAGAATAAGGACCAGGTAGCACAGTTAAAATAACCACGACAAGGATATAGCCAAATAGGCTAGGAATGATGTGATGGAGTTCAAACTCGTAAGTAATGAAGGTTACCAAGAGTAGCTTAATCGCGATGCGGACTCGAGTCAGTTATTGGTGTCTTTGAGTGTTTAATAACTCAGAGCCTGTGAAAATTGGAATCAATGAGAATGTAGCACTTGATGAAGAACTCATAAGAAGTTATGCAGTTCCGTGATAATCTTGAGATACCGGGGGGGTTATACTCGACGACAAATCAAAGTAGAGGTTGGATTGGGGTATTACTCTGCAGAAGACAAGTGCTTAAACTTGCACGAGAAATGGTATTTAAAGGAGAACATGGTCGGAAACCACGATCATAAATGATCGAACCACGGATACAAGATGAACTTATATCAAGGGGGTAATTATTTTTACAAGCAGCTTCCATGTTAAGTTATACATTGTGTCCACGGGCATGAATGCAAGGTTCAAGGTCGACTCCCACTTCTTCAATGTATAACCTTCCATTCACTTCTCGCTTTGATAAAGGCATTAGTGTTGAAAGTTTTACCTGGTGAAATACCAGATGAGTATGACTAGTGAAAACTTCCGAGTTCACACATATTAAGGAAGGCATAGGTTCAACCCATCGGGGCATCTTAGAATCATATACCACAATCTTGGAGTAAATAATACAAGCTCAAAAGTAGAGCATGGTTGACAAAGCAGAGGATACAATTTACCAAAGGCATTATGTATCCGAGGAAAGGCTCACAAGGTTATTGAATAAGGAGGACACTATCGAATAATAATCCAATAAAGGATCTGACGGTCCATAGCGGAGTTGATGTGAGCATCGGCACACAATCAGTTGAAGAAAGGATGCAAGGGCATTAGATTATAGAACACCTGAATGATTCGATGCTTAGTTATCAAAGAAATTATGATTCCCAAATAGAAGGATCAGAAGCAGACGCTCTGATCAAGGCTGGATAAGTTCAATAGACCTAAGGGTACAATTGACGGCAACAGATTGGTCGAGAACAAGCTCATGTTCAAAAATGACGTCTGAGCCAGAAAGATAATTTAAAAGGATCAACTGATAATAGCATGCATTCGCACTCATGTTGAATCAATAGGATCAAAATTTACGGTGTCTAAGGATACTAACGAATATTGCCAGACATATGGAAAGTATCCATAATGCAAGCAGACAAGTATTGCAGAGCAATAAGCTACTAAGGATTCTTGGAGGATCAAATAGTATTTCGAAGACCATTGTGAAACACATGAACAACTGGGGGGTGAGCGGATACTCGATAAGTGCGAGAATTATCCATAGGGGTATTCAGGTGACAAAGAACAGCAAGGCAGTAAGCTCAAAGGATTATCGAAACAACGTCAAGTATTTCGGGGTATCTTGTAATAACAAGACCAACTAGGGATGAATGTAAGAATAATAACTGCAAGTAGTTATCCATAAAGGTTGATGGTGGAAGGGGAATTTGCAAACGCGATGAACACAAGTTCTCGGGTTAACAGCGGAGAGTATCTTCAGGGTCTTCACGTACAGCAGACGATCACCAGTAATAAGGGGCTCTCCGAGTGAAAGTGATAACGAGATCCTAATGTTAGATTTAGCAAAATTCATTTAACCCGAATAGAATAGAGTTTAGAGTCCCAGAGTAAGGATCAAGGAGTAAAAGATCCTAATACCACCCAGATGGCGACATGGGCCCGTAAGGCACACAGCCATGTTAGTAAAACAATTTTTATCGACTAGACTCAACTTCGACCAAGGAATGTGGAAGGGGGATTCCTACAGGCAGTCGGCTCTGATACCAACTTGTGACGCCCCCGATTTGACCGTACACTAATCATACACGCAAACGTGTATGATCAAGATCAGGGACTCACAGGAAGATATCACAACACAACTCTACAAATAAAATAAGTCATACAAGCATCATATTACAAGCCAGGGGCCTCGAAGGCTAGAATACAAGAGCTCGATCATAGACGAGTCAGCGGAAGCAACAATATCTGAGTACAGACATAAGTTAAACAAGTTTGCCTTAAGAAGGCTAACACAAACTGTGATACAGATCGAAAGAGGCGCAGGCCTCCTGCCTGGGATCCTCCTAAACTACTCCTGGTCGTCGTCAGCGGGCAGCACGTAGTAGTAGGCACCTCCGGTGTAGTAGGAGTCGTCATCGACGGTGGCGTCCGGCTCCTGGGCTCCAACATCTGGTTGCGACAACCAGGTAGAAGGGATAGAGGGAAAAGAGGGAGAAAGCAACCGTGAGTACTCATCCAAAGTACTCGCAAGCAAGGAGCTATACTACATATGCATGGGTATCAAATGGAATAAGGGTATCATATGTGGACTGAACTGCAGAATGCCAGAATAAGAGGGGGATAACTAATCCTATCGAAGACTACGCTTCTGGCAGCCTCCGTCTTGCAGCATGTAGAAGAGAGTAGACTGAAGTCCTCCAAGTAGCATCGCATAGCATAATCCTAACCGATGATCCTCCCCTCGTCGCCCTGTGAGAGAGCGATCACCGGTTGTATCTGGCACTTGGAAGGGTGTGTTTTATTAAGTATCCGGTTCTAGTTGTCATAAGGTCAAAGTACAACTCCGGGTCGTCCTTTTACCGAGGGACACGGCTATTCGAATAGATAAACTTCCCTGCAGGGGTGCACCACATTCCCCAACACGCTCGATCCCATTTGGCCGGACACACTTTCCTGGGTCATGCCCGGCCTCGGAAGATCAACACGTCGCAGCCCCACCTAGGCACAACAGAGAGGTCAGCACGCCGGTCTAAATCCTATGGCGCAGGGGTCTGGGCCCATCGCCCTTTGCACACCTGCACGTTGCGTACGCGGCCGGAAGCAGACCTAGCCTAGTGGCTTTCCAGTCCAATCCGGCACGCGCCACTCAGTCGCTGACGTCACGAAGGCTTCGGCTGATACCACGACGCCGGGATACCCATAACTACTCCCACGTAGATGGTTAGTGCGTATAGACCAAATGGCCAGACTCAGATCAAATACCCAGATCTCGTTAAGCGTATTAAGTGTCCGCGAACGCCGACCAGGGCCAGGCCCACCTCTCTCCTAGGTGGTCGGAACCTGCCCTATCGCTCCGCCTCAAAGATCCACTCGCGGGTGCTCCTACGAGCCTACCCGTCTTTAGTCACCACATGTATCACGTATAAAGTATATAGTACATACCCGTGATCACCTCCCGAGTGATCACGGCCCGATAGTATAGCATGGCAGACGGACAAGAATGTAGGGCCACTGATGATAAACTAGCATCCTATACTAAGCATTAGGATTGCAGGTAAAGGTAACAACAGTAGTAACAGGGACAGGCCATGCATCAGTATAGGATTAACGGGAAGCAGTAACATGCTACCCTACTCTAATGCAAGCAGTATAGAGAAGAGTAGGCGATATCTGGTGATCAAAGGGGGGGGCTTGCCTGGTTGCTCTGGCAAGAGAGAGGGGTCGTCAACTCCGTAGTCGTACTGGGTAGCAGCGGCGTCGGTCTTGGTGTCTATCGAGAGAAGAGGGGGGAGAAACAATAAATATTTAAGCAAGCATATGCATAGTGATGCATGACATGACAAGTAACGGCGTTAGAGGTGCCCTAACGCGGTAATAGGTGATACCGGTGAAGGGGGATGACATCCGGGAAAGTATCCCCGGTGTTTTGCGTTTTCGAATAGGTGGAACGGAGGGGGAAAGTTGCGTGTTTGCTATGCTAGGGATGTGTGGCGGACGAACGGGTTGCGTATCCGGATTCGTCTCGTCGTTCTGAGCAACTTTCATGTACAAAGGTTTTTTCATCTGAGGTACGGTTTATTTTATATTAATTTTTAAAGCTTTAAATGATTTTTTAATTCTGAATTTATTATAATTTGAAAATAAAAATAGGATATAATTTATATACCCATCGTGGGCAAGCCACAGTGTATGACAGGTGGGACCAAGGGGTCTAGTTGACTCAATCAACAGTCTAGTCAACAGTCAAGTATTTAACTGTTGACTGGTCAAAACTGCAGATCGGGCCCAGGCGTCATTGACACATATTCAACATTTTCTTTTAAGTGGATAATTAGAGGGGGGTGCACCTGTCATTGACTAGTATTTTAATAGGTTTATTTAACTAGTTAATTTAGAAGTGGGGATCCACATGTCATCTATTATTAGACTAATTAACTATTACTCCTACTAATTAAACTACTCCTAACTAGCATGACCGGCCACACACGGCTGTGGCACAGCTGGCCACACACACCACACATGCACTACACACATGCGCGCTGTACACACAACACATGCATACACAGTGCTAGGGGTTAATTCTGTTCTCTATTTAGAAAAGATAGCATTTTGTGATTTTTATAGGAATTAATCCATGCATCAAATTGATTTGGTCCAATGAAAACATTTGAGCTTTGACAAGTGTACTACCTAGAAATATTATTCTTGCTCCCGTTAACAGTGTTTAGCCACAGTTTAGGGGCTGTTTAGAGGGCTAGTCAGTGTAGAAATAGAAAAGCTAACTAGTAGTAGCAACAGTAGGTAGTAGCAATAGTAGATTCAGTAGAGCAGCAGCGGCATGCATACGAGCTGGGCGCGGGGCGCGGCGCTGCATGGTGACAAGCGGCGGCAACCGCGCGTGGGCGTGGCCTGGCTACGGCGGGGCAGACACGCGGGCGGGCGGAGGCGTACGCCGGCGCAGGAAGTGGCAGCAGCATCAGCAAATCAGCAACAACAGCGGAGCTAGCAGCGAGCAGTGCAGGCGTGCACAAAAGACAGCGGGCAGACGGGTGCACATGTGCGTGAGCACGGCAGAGGCCGGCCACGGCGCTCGTCAGCGAGGAGCGGCGCGGGAGCAGCGTCGCGAGCAGTGGCACGGGGTGAGCGCGGCCACGGCTCCGACGGCGACCAGAGCAGATTGCAGGTCTGCAACAACGTAGCGGCAGTAGGCAACTGTGGGCGGGCATGGGGCGTCAGAGACGGGCTGCGAAAGAGGCGTTGTAGGGCGCGAACTGCAGCGTGGACGCAGGGGCGGACGGTGTGCGAGCGCGTGCGGGAGGAGAGCTCCGGCCACGGCGGACTTCGGAGCCGAAGCTCGCGGGTAACGGTGCTACGGCGACTACAGCGACGAGGGAAAGGGGGAACGGGGTGGTGCTCACCGAGCAGGCGCAAGGAGGCCCATCGAGTGGCTTAGGAGCAGAAGAGGTGGTCGGCGTCGTCGTGGTTCGTCGGCGACCCGAGCAGGAATAAGCTTCGATCCGGCGCTGCAGCGTGAGGAGCTCCAACGGGTGGCACCAGTTGATGCAGCGGAAGACGACGAAGCGGACGAACGCGGTCCTAGGCAGTGTGGGGGGGGCATGGTGGCCGCGGTAGGACAAGATGGCCGGCGATGCGGGCGCACTACGAGGTGGATCTGGACCGCGAGGGAGTGACGAGGGAGAGAGGGGCGTGGGAAAAATATCTGCGCAGGGGGAGTGGAGCTGACGAGGCCGAGAGGGGGGAGGGCGCCTGCCTTATCCCCTCGCCGACGCCGACGAGGTGGTTCGGCGGGGCGTCGCTCCTGTTGCGACCGCGCCAGGGGAACAAGGGGAGTAGGCGACCGGTGGGACTAGGTGGGCCAGCTGGCTGAGCTGGGCCGAGGCCCAGGGGCTTCTCTTATTTATTTAACCTTTTGGATCTCTTGTCTTTTTTTTAATTACATTTCTATTTTCCTTTTAGTTTCATTTCATTTAATTATTTTAGTTTTGTAAAACATAATTTTTAGCATCTAAATTAGTAATAATAATTAGGCCACTACCATAAAAGTTTAACACTATAATAAAATATATTCGTATTTGTTTTATTATTAAAGGCATTTAACGATTGCTTTTAGCCCCTGTTTTAATTAGTTAAGGGCATTAAACCACTTCACAAAGATGTTGGTTCACAGCCATAATTAGTTATGCAATATTTGCCACACTTTGCACATTTTAGTTTGCATGTTTGAGAATTTTAAATTTTGACTTTAATTTGAATCTGGAATTTGAGCTGTGTTTGAATGCAAAGGGGGATTAGTAATAGTAAGAGTGATGACATGGCACCATTAACACGGGTTTACTGTAGCTTAATTATCCGGACGTCACAATTCTCCTCCACTACAAGAAATCTCGTCCCGAGATTTAAGAAGTGATGTAAGGGGGAATTTGTAGTTATGAAATTCTAACGGATCTTCTCGGTCTTGGTTGCTCTTCTCGAAGAGGTCGATCCATTACGTTGATGTCTTCATTCCTCTGTTTCAGGCCATCATGATGAAGTTGTCATCTTTTCTTCGGAAGTTACCTCGTACTTACGAAAAGGTTAAGGGGTATCTAGGGAAGAACTGAGCGCTACAAGGTTGCTTATCGGGTAGATAACATCAAGGAAGGTGGCGGAAAGTAACTCTCGAATTGAAACTTAAGAAATTGCCGAGAGCAAGGTAAGGAGGTACCATGATAAGTTTTCGAGCGGGTAGGCAATCGTTCGATGCCTAAACAAAGTGTGAAAGGGGTTCAGAGCAATGGGAATAAGTATTGTGTCCGATACCAAAATTTATCACTAGGAAGGTGATTCGTGAATTACATACGAAGTCAAGCACGAGGAATAACTTTGACAACAGGGCGTACAGGAGAGTCAGGTTTCGATCCTGTGGAACTGTGGGTTATGGGCCCACCATGTGGATTAAAAGTAGGAAGGTGGTGATGTCTTGCACGATCATGTAAGCAAGCCATGTGAGAGGATATTCTGTCAATTAAGTTGGCAACAAAGTAGGTACCATGGAGAGGAACGCAGAGAACCATTTTCCTGCTCGTTGAAACGAGGCGGACCAATAGGAAAAGTTCTGGTCCATCGGTGGTTACCGGAATGTCATCAACAATAGTAACAGGTTCTTACTGCCAGAGTTGTACACCGAGGTGTTTACATAAGCAGTGAATTATTACTGCTTAGATTATATAGATCGCAAGAAAAGGTCAAACAAGCCAATGGAAAGGAAAATATGATTATCAGATTAAATAGAACAATGGAAAGGAAAATGTGTTGAAACACATATTCCAGGGGTATATCCTTCCCAAGGACAAATAGAGCATGATATCCATGACAGGATATAATGTAGAAAACTCTTTAGGTAGGGGAGAGAAATTTCATGACATTACCCATACACGGTGTTTGGATAATTGAGTAAGAAACATTTAGCATTGTGCTTTAAATTTTTTTATTGAAAATCAAAGTACCACAAACATGCTTTGAGATAGCATCGACATGGTCTTCAAGCAAAGGTCGGACTTTGGAAACACAAAGGATACATCAGGAATAAATTGTGGAATAAGTCTCGCAATTTCCTCATGGAAGAATGGATAACCTTGTTGAAAAGGAATCTATAATAGCAAGTCATCCGGCCAGGTGTGCTGGGCATGCCATCACCTTACCGGGTCATAAAAGACCAGTGTTATAACTCTTGGAAAAATGTTCCAACCATCATATCTGACCGAGATTCAGATCTGATCGGTGTTAGGATACCTCGGACTCAGGATGCCTGAGAAGAAAAGGTGCAAAACAAATTGACGAGACGACATTGTAAGATTCTCGGGAATTGAACTATGGAAGCGAGTTCTGAAACAAGAGTCCATCATCAAACCAAGGAGAGTACGAGGAGGTGACTGAGGGACTCAGTGACAATTCCTCAAGATTTCCGGCAGGATGGATATCCTCAATTATGTGAACAAGGAGATAATATTTGTCGGATCAAATGATATAATGATGTATGCTCGAGGAAAAACATACACAATTAAACATTGTTTGGTAGGTGCGCCCGAAATAAGGGCATAGGTAGACTGATCAATTGTTAGAATGGTGATCCACTAACCGATAGTCTAAGGATGAACTATCGACCCTTAACTTCAAAGCAACATGGTTGCTAGAAGTAACAAAGTCACACATCAGAGTTCACTTGTGGGTAATCCAGTTAGAAACAACACGGGGCACCAGAAAGAATGGTGGTAGTGAGGAGCATCAATATACCAAAAATTCTTAAGAGGTGGAGCAATCCTCACAACATCCTTGTCATAAAGGACATTAATACTTCAAGGTGGAACATCATACAAGCTGGATAGCAAGTTGCAATCATAACATGAACAAGTTTGTGTTGTGGGAAGGCAAGAATGTTGTCGATGATAACACAATCATCGAGGGGCAAGGATGGTATTTCTCATCATGAATTCGATTGATATCTTGGAAGGAGTCAAATGTTGATGATGATCACGACAAGTTTTGTCGAGAGTTTTCATGAGGATGTAATCGATCAGCGATGACATCAAGTCAAAGGAATGATGAAGCAAGATGTCAATGGAAGCACAGGTACGACACAAACTCGAAATCAAGCCTGCTTTTCAAGGTGAAATGATATGACAAGGAAAATCGACGTAAGCTTAGCTCATCGTCTAAGTGGTGCTCCGAGAATAAGGACCAGGTAGCACAGTTAAAATAACCACGACAAGGATATAGCCAAATAGGCTAGGAATGATGTGATGGAGTTCAAACTCGTAAGTAATGAAGGTTACCAAGAGTAGCTTAATCGCGATGCGGACTCGAGTCAGTTATTGGTGTCTTTGAGTGTTTAATAACTCAGAGCCTGTGAAAATTGGAATCAATGAGAATGTAGCACTTGATGAAGAACTCATAAGAAGTTATGCAGTTCCGTGATAATCTTGAGATACCGGGGGGGTTATACTCGACGACAAATCAAAGTAGAGGTTGGATTGGGGTATTACTCTGCAGAAGACAAGTGCTTAAACTTGCACGAGAAATGGTATTTAAAGGAGAACATGGTCGGAAACCACGATCATAAATGATCGAACCACGGATACAAGATGAACTTATATCAAGGGGGTAATTATTTTTACAAGCAGCTTCCATGTTAAGTTATACATTGTGTCCACGGGCATGAATGCAAGGTTCAAGGTCGACTCCCACTTCTTCAATGTATAACCTTCCATTCACTTCTCGCTTTGATAAAGGCATTAGTGTTGAAAGTTTTACCTGGTGAAATACCAGATGAGTATGACTAGTGAAAACTTCCGAGTTCACACATATTAAGGAAGGCATAGGTTCAACCCATCGGGGCATCTTAGAATCATATACCACAATCTTGGAGTAAATAATACAAGCTCAAAAGTAGAGCATGGTTGACAAAGCAGAGGATACAATTTACCAAAGGCATTATGTATCCGAGGAAAGGCTCACAAGGTTATTGAATAAGGAGGACACTATCGAATAATAATCCAATAAAGGATCTGACGGTCCATAGCGGAGTTGATGTGAGCATCGGCACACAATCAGTTGAAGAAAGGATGCAAGGGCATTAGATTATAGAACACCTGAATGATTCGATGCTTAGTTATCAAAGAAATTATGATTCCCAAATAGAAGGATCAGAAGCAGACGCTCTGATCAAGGCTGGATAAGTTCAATAGACCTAAGGGTACAATTGACGGCAACAGATTGGTCGAGAACAAGCTCATGTTCAAAAATGACGTCTGAGCCAGAAAGATAATTTAAAAGGATCAACTGATAATAGCATGCATTCGCACTCATGTTGAATCAATAGGATCAAAATTTACGGTGTCTAAGGATACTAACGAATATTGCCAGACATATGGAAAGTATCCATAATGCAAGCAGACAAGTATTGCAGAGCAATAAGCTACTAAGGATTCTTGGAGGATCAAATAGTATTTCGAAGACCATTGTGAAACACATGAACAACTGGGGGGTGAGCGGATACTCGATAAGTGCGAGAATTATCCATAGGGGTATTCAGGTGACAAAGAACAGCAAGGCAGTAAGCTCAAAGGATTATCGAAACAACGTCAAGTATTTCGGGGTATCTTGTAATAACAAGACCAACTAGGGATGAATGTAAGAATAATAACTGCAAGTAGTTATCCATAAAGGTTGATGGTGGAAGGGGAATTTGCAAACGCGATGAACACAAGTTCTCGGGTTAACAGCGGAGAGTATCTTCAGGGTCTTCACGTACAGCAGACGATCACCAGTAATAAGGGGCTCTCCGAGTGAAAGTGATAACGAGATCCTAATGTTAGATTTAGCAAAATTCATTTAACCCGAATAGAATAGAGTTTAGAGTCCCAGAGTAAGGATCAAGGAGTAAAAGATCCTAATACCACCCAGATGGCGACATGGGCCCGTAAGGCACACAGCCATGTTAGTAAAACAATTTTTATCGACTAGACTCAACTTCGACCAAGGAATGTGGAAGGGGGATTCCTACAGGCAGTCGGCTCTGATACCAACTTGTGACGCCCCCGATTTGACCGTACACTAATCATACACGCAAACGTGTATGATCAAGATCAGGGACTCACAGGAAGATATCACAACACAACTCTACAAATAAAATAAGTCATACAAGCATCATATTACAAGCCAGGGGCCTCGAAGGCTAGAATACAAGAGCTCGATCATAGACGAGTCAGCGGAAGCAACAATATCTGAGTACAGACATAAGTTAAACAAGTTTGCCTTAAGAAGGCTAACACAAACTGTGATACAGATCGAAAGAGGCGCAGGCCTCCTGCCTGGGATCCTCCTAAACTACTCCTGGTCGTCGTCAGCGGGCAGCACGTAGTAGTAGGCACCTCCGGTGTAGTAGGAGTCGTCATCGACGGTGGCGTCCGGCTCCTGGGCTCCAACATCTGGTTGCGACAACCAGGTAGAAGGGATAGAGGGAAAAGAGGGAGAAAGCAACCGTGAGTACTCATCCAAAGTACTCGCAAGCAAGGAGCTATACTACATATGCATGGGTATCAAATGGAATAAGGGTATCATATGTGGACTGAACTGCAGAATGCCAGAATAAGAGGGGGATAACTAATCCTATCGAAGACTACGCTTCTGGCAGCCTCCGTCTTGCAGCATGTAGAAGAGAGTAGACTGAAGTCCTCCAAGTAGCATCGCATAGCATAATCCTAACCGATGATCCTCCCCTCGTCGCCCTGTGAGAGAGCGATCACCGGTTGTATCTGGCACTTGGAAGGGTGTGTTTTATTAAGTATCCGGTTCTAGTTGTCATAAGGTCAAAGTACAACTCCGGGTCGTCCTTTTACCGAGGGACACGGCTATTCGAATAGATAAACTTCCCTGCAGGGGTGCACCACATTCCCCAACACGCTCGATCCCATTTGGCCGGACACACTTTCCTGGGTCATGCCCGGCCTCAGAAGATCAACACGTCGCAGCCCCACCTAGGCACAACAGAGAGGTCAGCACGCCGGTCTAAATCCTATGGCGCAGGGGTCTGGGCCCATCGCCCTTTGCACACCTGCACGTTGCGTACGCGGCCGGAAGCAGACCTAGCCTAGTGGCTTTCCAGTCCAATCCGGCACGCGCCACTCAGTCGCTGACGTCACGAAGGCTTCGGCTGATACCACGACGCCGGGATACCCATAACTACTCCCACGTAGATGGTTAGTGCGTATAGACCAAATGGCCAGACTCAGATCAAATACCCAGATCTCGTTAAGCGTATTAAGTGTCCGCGAACGCCGACCAGGGCCAGGCCCACCTCTCTCCTAGGTGGTCGGAACCTGCCCTATCGCTCCGCCTCAAAGATCCACTCGCGGGTGCTCCTACGAGCCTACCCGTCTTTAGTCACCACATGTATCACGTATAAAGTATATAGTACATACCCGTGATCACCTCCCGAGTGATCACGGCCCGATAGTATAGCATGGCAGACGGACAAGAATGTAGGGCCACTGATGATAAACTAGCATCCTATACTAAGCATTAGGATTGCAGGTAAAGGTAACAACAGTAGTAACAGGGACAGGCCATGCATCAGTATAGGATTAACGGGAAGCAGTAACATGCTACCCTACTCTAATGCAAGCAGTATAGAGAAGAGTAGGCGATATCTGGTGATCAAAGGGGGGGGCTTGCCTGGTTGCTCTGGCAAGAGAGAGGGGTCGTCAACTCCGTAGTCGTACTGGGTAGCAGCGGCGTCGGTCTTGGTGTCTATCGAGAGAAGAGGGGGGAGAAACAATAAATATTTAAGCAAGCATATGCATAGTGATGCATGACATGACAAGTAACGGCGTTAGAGGTGCCCTAACGCGGTAATAGGTGATACCGGTGAAGGGGGATGACATCCGGGAAAGTATCCCCGGTGTTTTGCGTTTTCGAATAGGTGGAACGGAGGGGGAAAGTTGCGTGTTTGCTATGCTAGGGATGTGTGGCGGACGAACGGGTTGCGTATCCGGATTCGTCTCGTCGTTCTGAGCAACTTTCATGTACAAAGGTTTTTTCATCTGAGGTACGGTTTATTTTATATTAATTTTTAAAGCTTTAAATGATTTTTTAATTCTGAATTTATTATAATTTGAAAATAAAAATAGGATATAATTTATATACCCATCGTGGGCAAGCCACAGTGTATGACAGGTGGGACCAAGGGGTCTAGTTGACTCAATCAACAGTCTAGTCAACAGTCAAGTATTTAACTGTTGACTGGTCAAAACTGCAGATCGGGCCCAGGCGTCATTGACACATATTCAACATTTTCTTTTAAGTGGATAATTAGAGGGGGGTGCACCTGTCATTGACTAGTATTTTAATAGGTTTATTTAACTAGTTAATTTAGAAGTGGGGATCCACATGTCATCTATTATTAGACTAATTAACTATTACTCCTACTAATTAAACTACTCCTAACTAGCATGACCGGCCACACACGGCTGTGGCACAGCTGGCCACACACACCACACATGCACTACACACATGCGCGCTGTACACACAACACATGCATACACAGTGCTAGGGGTTAATTCTGTTCTCTATTTAGAAAAGATAGCATTTTGTGATTTTTATAGGAATTAATCCATGCATCAAATTGATTTGGTCCAATGAAAACATTTGAGCTTTGACAAGTGTACTACCTAGAAATATTATTCTTGCTCCCGTTAACAGTGTTTAGCCACAGTTTAGGGGCTGTTTAGAGGGCTAGTCAGTGTAGAAATAGAAAAGCTAACTAGTAGTAGCAACAGTAGGTAGTAGCAATAGTAGATTCAGTAGAGCAGCAGCGGCATGCATACGAGCTGGGCGCGGGGCGCGGCGCTACATGGTGACAAGCGGCGGCAACCGCGCGTGGGCGTGGCCTGGCTACGGCGGGGCAGACACGCGGGCGGGCGGAGGCGTACGCCGGCGCAGGAAGTGGCAGCAGCATCAGCAAATCAGCAACAACAGCGGAGCTAGCAGCGAGCAGTGCAGGCGTGCACAAAAGACAGCGGGCAGACGGGTGCACATGTGCGTGAGCACGGCAGAGGCCGGCCACGGCGCTCGTCAGCGAGGAGCGGCGCGGGAGCAGCGTCGCGAGCAGTGGCACGGGGTGAGCGCGGCCACGGCTCCGACGGCGACCAGAGCAGATTGAAGGTCTGCAACAACGTAGCGGCAGTAGGCAACTGTGGGCGGGCATGGGGCGTCAGAGACGGGCCGCGAAAGAGGCGTTGTAGGGCGCGAACTGCAGCGTGGACGCAGGGGCGGACGGTGTGCGAGCGCGTGCGGGAGGAGAGCTCCGGCCACGGCGGACTTCGGAGCCGAAGCTCGCGGGTAACGGTGCTACGGCGACTACAGCGACGAGGGAAAGGGGGAACGGGGTGGTGCTCACCGAGCAGGCGCAAGGAGGCCCATCGAGTGGCTTAGGAGCAGAAGAGGTGGTCGGCGTCGTCGTGGTTCGTCGGCGACCCGAGCAGGAATAAGCTTCGATCCGGCGCTGCAGCGTGAGGAGCTCCAACGGGTGGCACCAGTTGATGCAGCGGAAGACGACGAAGCGGACGAACGCGGTCCTAGGCAGTGTGGGGGGGGCATGGTGGCCGCGGTAGGACAAGATGGCCGGCGATGCGGGCGCACTACGAGGTGGATCTGGACCGCGAGGGAGTGACGAGGGAGAGAGGGGCGTGGGAAAAATATCTGCGCAGGGGGAGTGGAGCTGACGAGGCCGAGAGGGGGGAGGGCGCCTGCCTTATCCCCTCGCCGACGCCGACGAGGTGGTTCGGCGGGGCGTCGCTCCTGTTGCGACCGCGCCAGGGGAACAAGGGGAGTAGGCGACCGGTGGGACTAGGTGGGCCAGCTGGCTGAGCTGGGCCGAGGCCCAGGGGCTTCTCTTATTTATTTAACCTTTTGGATCTCTTGTCTTTTTTTTAATTACATTTCTATTTTCCTTTTAGTTTCATTTCATTTAATTATTTTAGTTTTGTAAAACATAATTTTTAGCATCTAAATTAGTAGTAATAATTAGGCCACTACCATAAAAGTTTAACACTATAATAAAATATATTCGTATTTGTTTTATTATTAAAGGCATTTAACGATTGCTTTTAGCCCCTGTTTTAATTAGTTAAGGGCATTAAACCACTTCGCAAAGATGTTGGTTCACAGCCATAATTAGTTATGCAATATTTGCCACACTTTGCACATTTTAGTTTGCATGTTTGAGAATTTTAAATTTTGACTTTAATTTGAATCTGGAATTTGAACTGTGTTTGAATGCAAAGGGGGATTAGTAATAGTAAGAGTGATGACATGGCACCATTAACACGGGTTTACTGTAGCTTAATTATCCGGACGTCACAATTGTCGAGAGGTTAAATTTAGTTGAAAGAGAAAACGAGGATTTGAAGGAAAAATTGAAAAGAATTGAGGGGGAGAAGATGGAATTGGAGTTGCATGTTGCCACTGTCGTCGATGATCACAAGATTAAGATGGAGAAAATGCGCTTGAAGATTAGAAAGATTAGAAAATATGCCATTCATAGTGAGGCTTGGTATCATTATGCTGTTGGATCAATTGTTACCTTAGTTGCGATCTTGATCGCATTTGTTGTTGCATTTAAATTCTTTAGCTAGATAGTTATTTGTTTATTGCATTTAAGTGTTGTATGATCTTTATGTATGAACTTTATGTATTGTATTAATTTGGTGTTTTCGGTGTTGTGTATTGAAGATGAGCCGGCAATGGATGTACGATGACCGATGCTCTCCGGAGTTCATTAATGGCGTGCGTACTTTTCTGCTTGCGGTTGAGGCAAACAAGCGGGCAGATGGTTTTATGCCTTGTCCATGTGCAGGCTGTAAGAATGGTCACAATTACTCTACGTCAAGAACCATTCACGTCCACCTGTTTGAGTCCGATTTCATGCCCCACTATAATGTTTGGACCAAGCATGGAGAAAGAGGGGTTATGATGGAAGACAATGAAGAAGAAGAGGACGACGACAGCTATCCTGGCCATGGGTTCCCTGAATACGATGATACAACAATGAGGGAAGAAGCTGAGCCGGTAATGCGGGAAGAAGCTGAGCCGTCAATGCGGGAAGAAGCTGAAGAAGGGGCATCGGATGAGCCCACTGATGATCTAGGTCGGGCCATTGCCGATGCAAAGAGAAACTGCGCAAGTGATTTGGAGAAGAAGAAGTTGTAGCGCATGTTAGAGGATCACAAAAAATTGTTGTACCCGAATTGCGTAGGTGACAAGAAAAAGCTGGGCACCACACTGGAATTGCTACAATGGAAGGCAGAGAATGGTGTATCTGACAAGGGATTTGGAAAGTTGCTGGTAATGATAAAGAATATGCTTCCAAAGGACAACGAATTGCCCGAGAGTACGTACGAAGCAAAGAAGGTTGTCTGCCCTCTAGGGTTAGAGGTGTAGAAGATACATGCATGCCCTAATGATTGCATCCTCTACCGCGGTGAGTACGAGGATTTGAACGCTTGCCCAGTATGCGGTGCATTGCGCTATAAGATCAGCCGCGATGACCCTGGTGATGTCGAGGGCCAGCGCCCCAGGAAGAAGACTCCTGCCAAGGTGATGTGGTATGCTCCTATAATACCACGGTTGAAACGTTTGTTCCAAAACAAAGAGCATGCCAAGGCGATGCGATGGCACAGAGAAGACCGTAAGAAAGACGGAAAGTTGAGAGTACCCGCTGATGGGTCCCAGTGGAGAAAAATCGAAAGAAAGTACGGGAAGGAGTTTGCAGATGACGCAAGGAACGTATGGTTTGGTCTAAGCGCAGATGGCATTAATCCTTTTGGGGAGCAGAGCAGCAACCATAGCACCTGGCCTGTGACTCTATGTTTGTATAACCTTCCTCCTTGGTTGTGCATGAAGCGAAAGTTCATTATGATGCCAGTGCTCATCCAAGGCCCTAAGCAACCCGGCAACGACATTGATGTGTACCTATGGCCATTAGTTGAAGAACTCTTACAACTGTGGAATGGAACAGGTGTACGTGCGTGGGATGAGCACATGGGGGAAGAATTTGACCTAAAGGCGTTGCTGTTCGTGACCATCAATGATTGGCTTGCTCTCAGTAACCTTTCAGGACAGACAAACAAGGGATACCGCGCATGCACGCACTATTTGGACGATGCCGACAATATATATTTGGCTAATTGTAAGAAGAATGTGTACCTGGGACATCGTCGATTTCTTCCAAGCAGGCATCCCGTAAGAAAGAAAGGCAAGAATTTCAACGGTGAGGCGGATCATCGGACGAAGCCTCGCCACCGTACTGGTGCTGATGTACATGATATGGTCAAGGATTTGAAGGTGGTCTTTGGAAAGGGTCCTGGTGGACAACCTGTTCCGAATAACGCTGACGGACGCGCACCCATGTGGAAGAAGAAATCTATATTTTGGGACCTGCCCTATTGGAAAGACCTAGAGGTCCGCTCCGCAATCCACGTGATGCACGTGACGAAGAATCTTTGTGTGACCCTGCTTGGCTTCTTGGGCGTGTATCGGAAGACAAAAGATACACCTGAGGCACGGGAGGACCAGCAACGTATGCACGGAAAAGACGACATACATCAGGGTCATGCAAGCTACGCTCTTACCAAAGAAGAGAAGGAAATCTTCTTTGATTGCCTGCTTAGTATAAAGGTACCATCTGGCTTCTCGTCGAATATAAAGGGAATAATAAAAATGGCAGAGAAAAAGTTCTAGAACCTAAAGTCTCATGAGTGCCACGTGATTATGACGCAACTGCTTCCGGTTGCATTGAGGGGGCTTCTACCGGAAAACGTTCCATTAGCCATTGTGAAGCTATATGCATTCCTCAATGCAATCTCTCAGAAGGTAATCGATCCAGAAATCATACCAAGGTTAGAGAATGATTTGGTGCAATGTCTTGTCAGTTTCGAGTTGGTGTTCCCACCATCATTCTTCAACATCATGACGCACGTCCTAGTTCACCTATGTGAAGAGATTAACGTTTTGGGTCCTGTATTTCTACACAATATGTTCCCCTTTAAGAGGTTCATGGGAGTCTTAAAGAAATATGTTCATAACCGTGATAGGCCATAAGGAAGCATCTCCAAGGGCCATGAAAATGAGGAGGTCATTGAGTTTTGTATTGACTTTATTCCTGACCTTAAGCCGATTGGTGTTCCTGAATCGCGGCATAAGGGCAGACTGGATGGAAAAGGCACGCTAGGAGGGGAACAAATAATATGTATGGATGGACATTCTCTCACTGAAGCACACTACATAGTTCTACAAAATTCCGCCTTGGTGGCTCCGTATATGGATGAACACAAGAATTTGCTACGCTCCAAACACCCGGAGCGGTCGAATCACTGGATTACACGTGAGCAAACCAGGAGTTTCGCCAGCTGGTTGCAGACACGTACCATGCATGACGCCTCTATTGAAGATGACATGTACTTGTTGTCCCAGTTACCATCTTCGAATATAATGACTTTCAAAGGGTACGAGATAAATGGTAATACATTTTACACGATCGCCCAAGATAAGAAGAGCACACAGTGGTGTCCGCTTTGATGCAGAAACCAAGACGAGAAGGGAAGCATATTATGGTTATATACAGGACATATGGGAACTTGACTATCGACGTGGTTTGAAGGTCCCTTTGTTTCGGTGCAAATGGGTCAATATGACACGAGGCAGGGTAACGGAAGACCCGCAGTACGGAATGACAACAGTGGATCTCAACAATCTTGCGTATGCATATGAACCATTCGTCCTAGCCAATGATGTGGCACAAGTTTTCTATGTGAAGGACATGTCTACCAAGCCGAGAAAAAGAAAAGATAAGGAAGCGAATGCATCGTACGATCAGCCAAAGCGACACATAGTTCTTTCTGGGAAGAGAAACATCGTGGGAGTGGATGACAAGATAGACATGTCAGGAGATTATGAAAAGTTTGATGAAATTGCTCCATTCACATTGAATATTGACCCGAGCATCTAGTTAAATGATGAAGATTTTCCATGGCTACGGCGCAAGGGGACACACGCGAAGAAAAAGTTTCACACCCAAAGATCTGGGATGTGATCGGCTTCACTATCATCACTTTCTTCTGTGTTTCACACCCAGGAGGGAATCTCTGTAATAGTTAGGGTAGCTAGTTATGTGTTTTGGCATTTGAAACGCGAAGAAATTTTATGTGCAAGCAAATTCTTTCATGCATTTACTGATTTTTTCAGCTAAATGACCCTGAAATTGAAAAGCATTTCAAATGAACTCAGAAAAGGTTGAAAGTTGGCATGGTATCATAATTTCACCCACATAGCATGTGCAAAAAAGTAGAGAGGGTTACGGCAAAAACTGGATGCACTTCGTATACAAAATGGACAATCTCTTTCGAAGTATCAGGGTTTCAGACGAAAACTCATCCGTTACAAAGGCATTTCATTTTTTAAATAACCTAAGCATTACCAAATTGAATATAATGATAAAACACACTAATATTAAACATAAAAAAAGAATCACTGAAAAATCTACTTTCAAAGTTAAGTTATTCACAAACTAGTGATTCACACAAATTTCAAATAATTCAAAATTTAAACTATTCAAATTTGTAAACTACCGGTACTAACAGAAAGTTTGTAATTTTTTGTACCTAAAGCAAAAATACTCACAAAGAAACTCTAAATACAGCAAAAAACAACTCAAATATAAATAAAACAAAAATAAATAAAGCAAAAAATAAGAAAAAAGCCCACCCACCTACTGCGCCACAGCGGCCTGCATACGACTAGAAACCCAACCTGTTGTTGGGCTAGGATGCAGGCCCGCAAAGGCCCAGTAGGCCCATAGGGCAGCACACAACATTTAGGCCCAGTTGGCCTGCTTTGGAGAGGAGCTCGAGGGAGCTACCGCACTGGGGCTTATAAATCAGTACGGACGCCCCTCGGCTAGCGAGGTGGGACTAAACATTTCGCACCGCACCTGCGCCAGCGCACCCCCTTTAGTACCGGGTGGTGGCTCAAACCGGTACTAAAGGGGGGGGGGGTCTTTAGTACCGGTTGGAGCCACCACCCGGTACTAATGGGGTGCCGTTCCCGCCGCTTGGCCTGGTCAAAACAGACCTTTAGTACCGGTTGGTGGCTCCAACCGGTACTAAAGGTTGTTCTATATAAGAAAACACTTCAAAAAAATTGTCAGTTTCTCATCTCTCCCTCTTCTTCTTTCTCCTCTGCCCCGCCGCCGCCGCCCTCGTCGTCGACCCCGTCGCCGTCCCCATCGCCGCGCCCCGCCCCGTCCTCCCGTCGTCCCCGCCCGGCCCGTCACCGCCCCGTCCCCGTCGCCGCCCCCCGTCGTCGCGCCTCGCCGGTGAGCTCCTGCCTCGGCCGCCATGTACCACACACACACACACACACAATCTTTTTGTTTTTTAGTTATAGAATTATTAGAAATGTTAGTTATATAGAAATTTTTTTTAGTTATAGAAATATTAGAAATGTTAGTTATATAGAAATGTTAGTTATATAGAAATATTAGAAATGTTAGTTATATAGAAATGTTAGTTATATTAGAAATGTTAGTTATATAGAAATGTTTTTTAGTTATAGAAATATTAGAAATGTTAGTTTTAGTTATAGAAATATTAGAAATGTTAGTTTTAGTTATAAAATTTAGAATTTGCATATATGAAATCACAATCCATCATTTAAAAAATGTTACTTTACTTTTGTGGCATATAGTATTTGTTGTCGATGATGCCCGGCCCGCATCCTCGCCGTCGACCCGTTCGCGACGACGTCCTGCTTCAGAGGATCCATGTCCGGGACTGGGCTCCACCGGGCTGGCACTGGGAGGTGCTACCTTCAGGGGCGCGACGCTTGGTGAGGAACCCGGCCCCGGGTCCCGTCATCGACCCTCATCGCCTTTGGTGGCGTTTGCGTGGGCCACTTTCGGTGCGGAGGGAGCCGGCCCCGCCGGAGGTGGTACGTCGCCGTGTCAGGGAGGAGGACGAGCACGTCTATCGCTACATGGCTGCTATGGACGTCAGGTTCTCCAATACCTGGCAGGTTCTTTGGGTAGATCACCCGAGCTATGATCCAGTGATGGTTCCTTCACTTTGGTTGTCCACCACCTAGATTACTCTCTAATATTCGATCTTTATTAGCTAGCTAGCTAGTGATGTATTCGATATATAATATTCGAGATGATTTATTTGAGATTATATATATTATTCGAGACGATGTATTCGAGATTATGTCTATTATTCGAGACGACGTATTCAAGATTATATTTGATGTACTATGATTGATTCAGTTTTTTCTTATTAATTGATTGCATCCATGCATTGTAATTTGAATATATTTCTTTTGGATTAGTTAAACAAAACCTATGGCGAACAATACCGGCAGAGAGGGAGAAGAGGCCCTGTTCAATATCATACGCAATCCTCGCGGGCCAGATGATGATCAGAATGAAGAAGATTATGATAGCTCCGAATATCTAAACAACACCGGGGAGGGTGATATGATATTCGATCGCGACGACCGAATTGATGAAGTCATGAACTATGAACATGACGAAGAAAATGTTGATCTAGAAACAACAAAGACCGGCGAGGTATATATATTTATATAAGTAGGCATCTGGTGATCATCACATGTTTTAAATGACTTGAAGATATATTAACGAATCGATCTTTCTTCTTTCAGCCATCCGGATCGAGCAAATCTTCAGGCAACAGGAAACGAGGCCCGAACAAAAAGTTGAAGGAGGGCGTAAAGTACAATATCGAGGCCATCAAACCTAATGGCGAACCATTAGCGCCTAAGAAGATTGCGGACAAGTTCATTCGTCAGTGCGGAGTTCTTGTGAAGGACCAACTCCCAATCGCCCTTCAAGAATGGAGAGAGCCAGCAAAGCCACGTCCAGGAGTTACTTTTGTCAACGACAGACAAAAACTTCTACTTTGGGAAACGCTCATGGAACATTTCACCCTACCAGATCATTTCACAGATGCAGATATGGAGAAAGTAAAGGACGCTGCTCTTAGGAAGATGGAGGTTGCATTCAACAACCACAAGAATCGTGAATGTGCCAAGTACGTCAAGGGAGGAAGGAAGACTCCAGTATTCAAGGGAACACTAGAGAAGCAAAGCGCTCATTGGGAAGATTTCATGAAATTCAAGGGTTCAGAATTATCTAAGGAACGGTCGAGAATAAACAAGGCCAATGCCGCAAAAAAAGGATAAGTTCCATAAGCTGGGGCCAGGTGGCTATGCGGTGGGAATGCCTAAGTGGGATAAGTCTGAGAAAGAGATGGAGGATGCAGGTGTCACTCCAGAAACATTGAGCTGCCCCCCCCAGGTGTAGGACTTGGTTCTATGCGCATGGGGGGGAGTTGGACCCGAAGACAGGCAAAGTTTCGAAGAAGGCATGTCTGGATGGGGCCGAAGATAAGCTACTTGTTGCAATAGAAGAGGCTCGATCGGGGGTGTTCCAGCCCAACAGAGAGAACGACGAGCTTACGCGTGCCTTGGGAAATCCTGAACACCCGGGAAGAACACGAGGCATGAGCGCTATTCCATGGTATGAGGGGTTTTCGGACTGGAACGCCGACTACAGAACCCGTGTGAGAAAGAAGATTGCGGAGGAGAAGAAGAGGAAATGGAGGAGGAGCAGAGGAAGCTAGACTATGAACGCCTTCAAGGCCTAGAATCAGCTGTTGGGGAACGTAGCAGAAATTCAAAATTTTCCTACGTGTCACCAAGATCTATCTATGGAGAAACTAGCAACGAGGGGAAGGAGAGTGCAACTACATACCCTTGTAGATCTCTAAGCGGAAGCGTTCAAGTGAACGGGGTTGATGGATCGTACTCGTCGTGATCCAAATCACTGATGACCAATTGCCGAACGGACGACACCTCCGCGTTCCACACACGTACAGCCCGGTGACGTCTCCCACGCCTTGATCCAGCAAGGAGAGAGGGAGAGGTTGAGGAAGACTCCATCCAGCAGCAGCACAACGGCGTGGTGATGATGGAGGAGCGTGGCAATCCTGCAGGGCTTCGCCAAGCACCGCAGAAGAGGAGGAATAGAGGGATGCAGGGCTGCACCGACGAGAGATCGAATCGCGTGTGTGGGCAGCCCCTTAGGCCTCATATATATAGGGGAAGGGGAGTGTTGCGCCCCCTCTAGGGTTCCCACCCCTAGGGGGGCGGCAGCCCTAGATGGGGTCAAGGGTGGCGGCCAAGAGGGGGAGAGGAGAGGGAGGCGCCCCAATATGGGCCCTAAGGCCCACATCCCATTAGGGTTTGTCCCCTTTCCACCTCTTGGGCACCTTGGGCCCTTGTGGGAGGCGCACCAGCCCACTAAGGGGCTGGTCCCTCACCACTCTTAGCCCACGCAAGCCTCCGGGGTTGGTGGCCCCACTTGGTGGACCCCCGGGACCCTCCCGGTGGTCCCGGTACGTTACCCATAAACCCCGAAACTCTTCCGGTGACCAAAACAGGACTTCCCATATATAAATCTTTACCTCCGGACCATTCCGGAACTCCTCGTGACGTCCGGGATCTCATCCGGGACTCCGAACAACATTCGGTAACCACATACAAACTTCCTTTATAACCCTAGCGTCATCGAACCTTAAGTGTGTAGACCCTACGGGTTCGGGAGACATGTAGACATGACCGAGACGTTCTCCGGTCAATAACCAACAGCGGGATCTGGATACCCATGTTGGCTCCCACATGTTCCACGATGATCTCATCAGATGAACCACGATGTCAAGGACTTAATCAATCCCGTATACAATTCCCTTTGTCTATCGGTACGATACTTGCCCGAGATTCGATCGTCGGTATCACGATACCTTGTTCAATCTTGTTACCGACAAGTCTCTTTACTCGTTCCGTAACACATCATCCCGTGATCAACTCCTTGATCACATTGTGCACATTATGATGATGTCCTACCGAGTGGGCCCAGAGATACCTCTCCGTCTACACGGAGTGACAAATTCCAGTCTCGATTCGTGCCAACCCAACAGACACTTTCGGAGATACCTGTAATGCACCTTTATAGTCACCTAGTTACGTTGTGACGTTTGGTACACCCAAAGCTTTCCTGCGGTATCCGGGAGTTGCACAATCTCATGGTCTAAGGAAATGATACTTGACATTAGAAAAGCTTTAGCATATGAACTACACGATCTAGTGCTATGCTTAGGATTGGGTCTTGTCCATCACATCATTCTCCAAATGATGTGATCCCGTTATCAAAGACATCTAATGTCCATGGTCAGGAAACCGTGACCATCTATCGATCAACGAGCTAGTCAACTAGAGGCTTACTAGGGACATGGTGTTGTCTATGTATCCACACATGTATCTGAGTTTCCTATCAATACAATTATAGCATGGATAATAAACGATTATCATGAACAGGGAAATATAATAATAATCAATTTATTATTGCCTCTAGGGCATATTTCCAACAGTCTCCCACTTGCACTAGAGTCAATAATCTAGTTCACACCGCCATGTGATTAACACTCACAGGTCACATCGCCATGTGACCAACATCCAAAGAGTTTACTAAAGTCAATAATCTAGTTCACATCACTATGTGATTAACACTCAATGAGTTTTGGGTTTGATCATGTTGCTTGTGAGAGAGGTTTTAGTCAACGGGTCTGAACCTTTCAGATCCGTGTGCGCTTTACAAATCTCTATGTCATCTCCTAGATGCAGCTACCATGCTCTATTTGGAGCTCTTCCAAATAACTGTTCTACTATACGAATCCAGTTTACTACTCAGTATAATCTGGATTAGTGTCAAAGTTTGCATCGGCGTAACCCTTTACGACGAACTCTTTTACTACCTCCATAATCGAGAAAATTCCTTAGTCCACTAGTTACTAAGGATAACTTTGACCGCTGTCCTGTGATCCATTCTTGGATCACTCTTGTACCCCTTGACTGACTCATGGCAAGGCACACTTCAGGTGCGGTACACAGCATAGCATACTGTAGAGCCTATGTCTTAAGCATAGGGGACGACCTTCGTCCTTTCTCTCTATTCTGCCGTGGTCGAGCTTTAAGTCTTAACTTCATACCTTACAACTCAGGCAAGAACTTCTTCTTTGACGGATCCATCTTGAACACCTTCAAGATCATGTCAAGGTATGTGCTCATTTGAAAGTACCATTAAGCATTTTGATCTATCCTTTATAGATCTTGATGCTCAATGTTCAAGTAGCTTAATCCAGGCTTTCCATTGAAAAACACTTTCCAAATAACCCTATATGCTTTCCAGAAATTCTACGTCATTTTTGATCAACAATATGTCAACAACATATATTCATCAGAAATTCTATAGTGCTCCCACTCACTTCTTTGGAAATACAAGTTTCTCATAAACTTTGTATACACCCAAATCTTTGATCATCTCATCAAAGCATACATTCCAACTCCGAGATGCTTACTCCAGTCCTTAGAAGGATTGCTGGAGCTTTGCATACTTATTAGCATCTTTCAGGATTGACAAAACCTTCCGGTTGTATCACATACAACCTTTCCTCAAGAAAATCGTCGAGGAAACAATGTTTTGACATCCTATCTGCAAGATTTCATAAATAATGCAGTAATCGCTAATATAATTCCAACAGACTCTCAGCATCGCTATGAGTGAGAAAGTCTCACCATAGTCAACTCCTTGAACTTGTCGGAAAACATCTTAATGACAAGTCGAGCTTTCTTAATGGTGATACACACCATCATTGTCTGTCTTCCTTTTAAAATCCATCTGTACTCAACAGCCTTACGGCCATCAAGTAGTTCTTCCAAAGTCTACACTTTGTTTTCATACATGGATCCTACCTCAGATTTTATGGCCTCGAGCCATTTATCTGAATCCGGGCCCTCCAACGCTTCTCCATAGCTCGTAGGTTCATTGTTGTCTAGCAACATGACTTCAAGACAGGATTACGTACCACTCTGAAGTAGTACGCATCCTTGTCATCCCATGAGGTTTGGGAGTGACTTGATCCGAAGTCTCATGATCAATATCATAAGCTTCCACTTCAATTGGTGTAGGTGCCACAGGAACAACTCTTTGTGCCCTGCTATACACTAGTTGAAGTGACTGTTCAATAACCTCATCAAGTCTCCACCATCCTCCCACTCACTTCTTTCGAGAGAAACTTTTCCTCGAGAAAGGACCCGATTCTAGAAACAATCCTTTATTGCTTTCGGATCTGAGACAGGAGGTATACCCAACTGTTTTTGGGTTGTCCTATGAAGATGCATTTATCCGCTTTGGGTTCGAGCTTATCGGCCTGAAACTTTTCCACATAAGCGTCGCAGCCCCAAACTTTTAAGAAATGACAGATTAGGTTTCTCTAAACCATAGTTCATACGGTGTCATCTCATCGGAATTACGTGGTGCCCTATTTAAAGTGAATGTGGTTGTCTCTAATGCTTAACCCATAAACTATTGTGGTAATTCGATAAGAGACACCATGGTATGCATCATATCCAATAGGGTGCAGTTATGATGTTCGGACACACCATCACACTATGGTGTTCCAGGCTGTATCAGTTGTGAAACAATTTCCACAATGTCTTAATTCTGTGCCAAACTCGTAATTCAGATATTCATCTCTATGATCATATCATAGATCTTTTATCCTCTTGTCACGATGATCTTTCAACTTCACCCTGAAATTACTTGAACCTTTCAATAATTCAGACTCGTGATTCATCAAGTAAATATACTCAACATCTACTCAAATCATCTGTGAAGTAAGAACATAACGATATCCACTACACGCCTCAGCACTTATTGGACTGCACACATCAAAATGTATTACTTCCAACAAGTTGCTTTCTAGTTCCATTTTACTGAAAACGAGGCTTTCAGTCATCTTGCCCATGTGGTATGATTTGCATGTCTCAACTGATTCAAAATCAAGTGAGTCCAAACGGTCCATCTGTATAGAGTTTCTTCATGCATATCTACCAACAAACATGGTTCGCATGTCTCAATCCTTTCAAAAATGAGTGAGTCCAAAGATCCATCAACATGGAGCTTCTTCATGCGTTTTATACCGATATGACTTACGTGGCAGTGCCACAAGTAGGTGGTACTATCATTACTATCTTTTGGCATGAACATGTGTATCACTACGATCGAGATTCAATAAACCATTCATTTTAGATGTAAGACCATTGAAGGTATTATTCAAATAAACAGAGTAACCATTATTCTCCTTAAATGAATAACCGTATTGCGATAGACATAATCCAATCATGTCTATGCTCAACGCAAACACCAATCTCGATGGTAGAGGGAGCGTACGATATTTGATCATATCAACATTGGAAACACTTCCGACACATATCGTCAGCTCACTTTTAGCTAGTCTCCGTTTATTCCGTAGCTTTTATTTCGAGTTACTAACACTTAGCAACCGAACCGGTATCTAATACCCTGGTGCTACTAGGAGTACTAGTAAAGTACACATCAACACAATGTATATCCAATATACTTCTATCGACCTTGCCAGCCTTCTCATCTACCAAGTATCTGGGGTAATTCTGCTCCAGTGGCTGTTCCTCTTATTACAGAAGCACTTAGTCTCGGGTTTGGGTTCAACCTTGGGTTTCTCCACTAGAGCAGCAGCTGATTTGCCGTTTCATGAAGTATCCCTTCTTGCCCTTGCCCTTCTTGAAACTAGTGGTTTCACTAACCATCAACAATCGATGCTCCTTCTTGATCTCTACTTTTGCGGTGTCAAACATCGCGAATATCTCAAGGATCATCATATATGTCCCTGATATATTATAGTTCATCACGAAGCTCTAGCAGCTTGGTGGTAATGACTTCGGAGAAACGTCACTATTTCATCTGGAAGATCAACTCCCACTTGATTCAAATGATTGTTGTACTCAGACAATCTGAGCACAAGCTCAACAATTGAGCTTTTCTCCTTAGTTTGTAGGCTAAGAAAATCGTCGGAGGTCTTATACCTCTTGACGTGGGCACGAGCTTGAAATCCCAATTTTAGCCCTCAAAACATCTCATATGTTTCGCGATGTTTCAAAACGTCTTTGGTGCCTCAACTCTAAACCGTTTAACTGAACTATCACGTAGTTATCAAAATGTGTATGTCAGATGTTCGCAACATCCACAGACAACGTTCGAGGTTCAGCACACTGAGTGGTGCATTAAGGACATAAGCCTTCTATGAAGCAATGAGGACAATCCTCAGTTTACGGACCTAGTCCGCATAATTGCTACTATCAACTTTCAACTAATTTTTTTTTCTCTAGGAACATATCTAAACAGTAGAACTAAAGTGCGAGCTACGACATAATTTGTAAAATCCTTTTGACTATGTTCAGGATAATTAAGTTCATCTTATGAACTCCCACTCAGATAGACATCCCTCTAGTCATCTAAGTGATTACATGATCCGAGT
Source organism: Triticum monococcum (assembly GCA_034509565.1). Classification (NCBI taxonomy): domain Eukaryota; kingdom Viridiplantae; phylum Streptophyta; class Magnoliopsida; order Poales; family Poaceae; genus Triticum; species Triticum monococcum. The sequence goes on from CM067843.1 coordinate 87,464,648, forward strand.
CAACTAGGCCGTGTCCGATCATCACGTGAGACGGACTAGTCAACGTCGGTGAACATCTTCATGTTGATCGTATCTTCTATACGACTCATGCTCGACCTTTCGGTCTTCTGTGTTCCGAGGCCATGTCTGTACATGCTAGGCTCGTCAAGTTAACCCTAAGTGTTTTGTGTGTGTAAATCTGTCTTACACCCGTTGTATGTGAACGTTAGAATCTAACACCCGATCTTCACGTGGTGCTTCGAAACACGAACTGTCGCAACGGTGCACAGTTAGGGGAGAACACTTCTTGAAATTGTTGTAAGGGATCATCTTATTTACTACCGTCGTTCTAAGAAAATAAGATGTATAAACATGATAAACATCACATGCAATCAAATAGTGACATGATATGGCCATCATCACTTTGCTCCTTTTGATCTCCATCTTCGGGGCTCCATGATCATCATCGTCACCGGCATGACACCATGATCTCCATCGTCGTGTCTTCATGAAGTTGCCTCGCCAACTATTACTTCTACTACTACAGCTAACGGTTAGCAATAAAGTAAAGTAATTACATGACGTTTAAGTTGACACGCAGGTCATAAATAAATAAAGACAACTCCTATGGCTCCTGCCGGTTGTCATACTCATCGACATGCAAGTCGTGATTCCTATTACAAGAACATGATCATCTCATACATCACATATATCATTCATCACATCCTTTGGCCATATCACATCACATAGCATACCCTGCAAAAACAAGTTAGACGTCCTCTAATTGTTGTTTGCATGTTTTACGTGGCTGCTATGGGTTTCTAGCAAGAACGTTTCTTACCTACGCAAAGACCACAACGTGATATGCCAATTGCTATTTACCCTTCATAAGGACCCTTTTCATCGAATCCGATCCGACTAAAGTGGGAGAGACAGACACCCGCCAGCCACCTTATGCAACTAGTGCATGTCAGTCGGTGGAACCAGTCTCAAGTAAGAGTACGTGTAAGGTCGGTCTGGGCCGCTTCATCCCACGATGCCACCAAATCAAGATAAGACTAGTAACGGCAAGCATATTGAACAAAATCAACGCCCACAACTACTTTGTGTTCTACTCGTGCATAGAATCTACGCAATAGACCTAGCTCATGATGCCACTGTTGGGGAACGTAGCAGAAATTCAAAATTTTCCTACGTGTCACCAAGATCTATCTATGGAGAAACTAGCAACGAGGGGAAGGAGAGTGCACCTACATACCCTTGTAGATCGCTAAGCGGAAGCGTTCAAGTGAACGGGGTTGATGGAGTCGTACTCGTCGTGATCCAAATCACTGATGACCAATTGCCGAACGGACGGCACCTCCGCGTTCCACACACGTACAGCCCGGTGACGTCTCCCACGCCTTGATCCAGCAAGGAGAGAGGGAGAGGTTGAGGAAGACTCCATCCAGCAGCAGCACAACGGCGTGGTGATGATGGAAGAGCGTGGCAATCCTGCAGGGCTTCGCCAAGCACCGCAGAAGAGGAGGAATAGAGGGATGCAGGGCTGCACCGACGAGAGATCGAATCGCGTGTGTGGGCAGCCCCTTAGGCCTCATATATATAGGGGAAGGGGAGGGCTGCGCCCCCTCTAGGGTTCCCACCCCTAGGGGGGCGGCAGCCCTAGATGGGGTCAAGGGTGGCGGCCAAGAGGGGGAGAGGAGAGGGAGGCGCCCCAATATGGGCCCTAAGGCCCACATCCCATTAGGGTTTGCCCCCTTTCCACCTCTTGGGCACCTTGGGCCCTTGTGGGAGGCGCACCAGCCCACTAAGGGGCTGGTCCCTCACCACTCTTAGCCCACGCAAGCCTCCAGGGTTGGTGGCCCCACTTGGTGGACCCCCGGGACCCTCCCGGTGGTCCCGGTACGTTACCGATAAACCCCGAAACTCTTCCGGTGACCAAAACAGGACTTCCCATATATAAATCTTTACCTCCGGACCATTCCGGAACTCCTCGTGACGTCCGGGATCTCATCCGGGACTCCAAACAACATTCAGTAACCACATACAAACTTCCTTTATAACCCTAGCGTCATTGAACCTTAAGTGTGTAGACCCTACGGGTTCGGGAGACATGTAGACATGACCGAGACGTTCTCCGGTCAATAACCAACAGCGGGATCTGGATACCCATGTTGGCTCCCACATGTTCCACGATGATCTCATCAGATGAACCACGATGTCAAGGACTTAATCAATCCCGTATACAATTCCCTTTGTCTATCGGTACGATACTTGCCCGAGATTCGATCGTCGGTATCACGATACCTTGTTCAATCTCGTTACCGGCAAGTCTCTTTACTCGTTCCGTAACACATCATCCCGTGATCAACTCCTTGATCACATTGTGCACATTATGATGATGTCCTACCGAGTGGCCCAGAGATACCTCTCCGTCTACATGAAGTGACAAATTCCAGTCTCGATTCGTGCCAACCCAACAGACACTTTCGGAGATACCTGTAATGCACCTTTATAGTCACCCAGTTACGTTGTGACGTTTGGTACACCCAAAGCATTCCTGCGGTATCCGGGAGTTGCACAATCTCATGGTCTAAGGAAATGATACTTGACATTAGAAAAGCTTTAGCATACGAACTACACGATCTAGTGCTATGCTTAGGATTGGGTCTTGTCCATCACATCATTCTCCTAATGATGTGATCCCGTTATCAAAGACATCTAATGTCCATGGTCAGGAAACCGTGACCATCTATCGATCAACGAGCTAGTCAACTAGAGGCTTACTAGGGACATGGTGTTGTCTATGTATCCACACATGTATCTGAGTTTCCTATCAATACAATTATAGCATGGATAATAAATGATTATCATGAACAGGGAAATATAATAATAATCAATTTATTATTGCCTCTAGGGCATATTTCCAACAACAGCGCACGCGGACTTGGCAGTCAAATTCCAGCGGCAGCAGGAGCAGATCGACTCACTTAGCCAGCAAAGGGGGTCTCAGCAGCTGCAACAGCTAGCGGATGATCCAGCATTGGATAGCACCGTCCCATCCATGCTGAGAAGCAGCGTAGGTAGCCCCGGGCGACGCATTGCTGGATAGCTACCCAGTGGATGACATCATGGAGAACACTAACTGCGAGCTACACTTCAAAATGAAGAACTTATCCATGAAGGTGGCGGACGCCCTTGCTTTTACAAATCCCCCCGAGGCAACCTTCCATTGCAACCCGATTCCAGCGGGCTATGGTCGTGTCTTGGTTGATGAGGTGGTGGACCAATATTCGGGGCTAGAGCTTGACATTCCTGGAGGTGACGATGAGCACACACTGGGAGAGGCCAACCATCGTATCATCCTATGGAGAAAGGATTGCATCATCTTTCGAAGGCCACCGACACCGCGTCATCCGACTCCTCGTCGAAGTCCGCCACCGAGTCAGCAGACTCCCGCTCCTCCAAGTCCACCAACGCGTCAAGCCAATCCTCCTCCAAGTCCGGCACAGCTTCAGGCCACTCCTCCTCCTCCAAGTCCGGCAAAGCGTCAGGCCACTCCTCCTCCAAGTACGGCACAGCTTCAGGCCACTCCTCCTCCGAGTCCGGCACAGCTTCAGGCCACTCCTCCTCCGAGTCCGGCACAGCTTCAGGCCACTCCTCCTCCTCCAACTCAGCCATGTCAGCCGTCTTCGCCGCCTCAGCAATCACGGAAGAGAGCCGCCTCAGCTATGGTGCGTAGCGATACAAGTCGAGGTAGTACTGGAGGTACAGGCGGAGGCAAGCGATTTCAATATGGTCCAAGCCTCGTGCCTCTTCCGCAGAGGCCTTACAACAAGTCCGAGGAGGAAAACGTAGCCATATCGAAGGCCGAGGTGGAAGCCCATTTTGCACCGAAACCGCCACTGCCGCCAAGGGAGAAAGTGCCTAAGGAAAAGATTGACCACTTCATTCGTATGGCTAGAGCACCAGCTCCCAAGCCTGTTGACACAGACTATGAGCACCACATCAAGAAGTTAAATCGAGCATGTCTACAGAAAGAGGCGAGCCCAATCTCGAGCAAATCAGCTGGCAAAAGGAGCGGTAAAACCGTTCCCCAGCTGGGAGAACAGGTGGCGCAATCAATCCCCCCACTCGTTGTGCCAACAACACATGAGAGTAGGCGCGCCCAATATTATTGTGGGCAAATCGTTAACGTTCCCGGGCTGGGCGATGTGGTAATAACCTAGGAGCATATTGAGCAGGCTGAAACGCTCATGATCACTGTTGGACAACTCCTCGATATCGAGCCCATGTCTCCGACTAGAGAGGAGGAAATAAAATGGAAATATGTCCGGGACCAACCTTTGGTCGAGCCAGACGAGGTCAAGAAGCTCCCAACGAGAATGTATGAATTGCATCAATGGTACATGGACATTACCAAGATTTCCAATCGAGAGTCCCTCATGGTGAATGTCAAGAAGGATCATTACTACCATGAGAAAGTTGTGTCCGTTGAGTATTCAGAACTATTTCAGCTATACAATCAAGACGCACTCGACAAATCTATCGTCAGTTGCTATTGTCTGTAAGTGATTTCTTTCTGTAATTTAAGTCTCAAGCTAGCTGTAGTGATCATTTTGATCAATCATTACCTGTAATTATCCTCACTATATTCTTTTCTATGGTATTATGCAGGATGAAGATTTATGAAATGAAAAAAGGTGGATGCTATGGCATTGGGTTCGTTAACCCAAATACCATTAATGAATACACATGGAAATTAGATCCATATTATGAAAAAAGTGTAGAGGAAAGCATGCTAGAGTTCTTCAAGCGCCTCAAATACAATGAAGATATACTACTTCCTTACAACTTCGAGTGAGTCACACTGTCTTGTACTAAAAATTCTATTTTTGCCTACTAGCTAGCTACATGTTTTTGCTTACATATGTCCGCTTAATTAAGACATGCAAACGTGTGTGCATGCAGATTTCACTGGATCTTGTTCATCATTAAAGTTGATGAAGGAACAGTTGAAGTACTAGACTCAGTACTTAAGAAACCAACTGACTACACCATTGTGAAGGGGATAGTCAACAGGTAATTTCAATCATTATTAACTATATCTCAGCCTATTTAATTAGATCGTCATTTCCTGATAACAACTATTTAATAACCTAGTTATTCATTTTCTTTGTCGGCGGGCAGGGCTTGGGCAAAGTTCATCAGGGCCACTCCAGGCCCATGGAAACAAAATCTGAAATGGTATCGACCCCAGGTAAGTAATTAAGTAGTACTAGCTAGCTGCCATCTCTTTAATTATCATGATTGATTAATTATTATCTGATCAAATTCCATTCTCGTAAAGGCCCTGAAGCAGGCGTCGGGGAATAATCTATGTGCATACTACGTTTGCGAGAACATTCGCATGATGGCGTCCGAAAGGAGCAGATCTCAAAGACAGGAGTGGGTACGTTTGTCAGAACACTATTCACAATTTTTACACCATTATCGATATCTAGTCACATAACTAATACACATGCATATTGATCTCCTTCTTAACAGTTCAAAGAGGTGCGGGAGAAGCTCCTACCAGAGGACCGCATAGAAGCAATTCAAGAGGAAATAGCGGGATTTTTGCTCGACCAGGTCATAGATCCCAAAGGAGAATACTATTACCCGCTACCGCCCCTATGAACCACTTCCAATTATTATCGTGCTCTGAAGGCACCAATTAGGCTAATGCCACTAGCTCCGAAGGCACCAATTAGGAGAAATTGTAGATAGCTAGCTAATTGTATATATATATATACATATATATATACATGTGTGTATATATGTGTGAATTAATTAATGGTGGTTGTGAGACATTCGATGATATATATATATATATATATATATTATGATCGGTTCTACTAGAAATTATATTTATATATATGCATAACGTGTACAATATGTAGTATCGTAAAATACCAGCAAATGAAAAAAATTAAATGGAAAAGACAAAATTAAATGAAAAAGAAATCATAAACCCAACCCCCCAACCTTTTAATACTGATTGGTGTCACCAACCGGTACTAAAGGGCTCCCTTCCCCCGAAGCTGGCTCGTGCCACGTGGTTGCCCTTTAGCATCGGTTCGTGCTGAACCGGTACTAAAGGGGGGGCCTTTAGCGCCCACACTTTAGTGCCAGTTACCGAACCGGCACTAAAGGGCCTTACGAACCGGTGCTATTGCCCGGTTGTGCACTAGTGGTTGGGGAACGTAGCAGAATTTTAAAATTTTCTACGCATCACCAAGATCAATCTATGGAGTCATCTAGCAACGAGGGAGAGGGGAGTGCATCTACATACCCTTGTAGATCGCGAGCGGAAGCGTTCAAGAGAACGGGGGTGATGGAGTCGTACTCGTCGTGATCCAAATCACCGATGACCGAGCGCCGAACGGACGGCACCTCCACGTTCAACACAGGTACGGTTGGGAAGACGTCTCCTCCTTCTTGATCCAGCAAGGGGAAGGAGAGGTTGATGGAGATCCAGCAGCACGACGGCGTGGTGGTGGAAGCAGCGGTGATCTCGCCAGGTGTCGGTGTAATGGGACACGGATACCCCGAAGACGGCGAGATGATATTTCAAGACATCGCGGCTAGCAAAGCCCCTCAGTCCGACTGCCCGGCCGCTCCTTCCGGCTCCCCGTCCGACTGCACTACCCGGCCGGCTACCGACTGCCGGCTGCCGACTACGCCAACCAGTCGGCTGCCAACTGCAGCCCGACCCGACATCGACGAGACAACCGTACCGCGGCGCCATCATCTACAGTGTACCGTGTCCCCTGGGTACTGATTTATAAAGTACCCCAGGGGACATGCATGACATATGCCATGCCTACATGGCTTGGCATGTAAGCGACTCAAGGTAGCTTACATCCAACGCCACTACCCATGCCACTAGCTAGTTAGCTAGCTACCATGCCTACATGGCTTACATCCTAAGCCAACTCCCACTATATATATGAGATCCATCCATCCATCCAGGAGGGTGGACACTCACGCACACACAAGCTAGCAAGCAAGCTAGCTTTCCATCCATCCATCCATATGAGCATGTATGCTCACGGCCATGAGCATGGCCGGAGACTAGCACGCCTCATACAGGCATATATATAGCCAGATGCCTACGGCACTGAGCTGGGATACAGCTCTAGGAGCGACCCTGTACCAGATATACCAGATATACTCAGACATGCAGGAGTAGGGGTATTATCTCTCCGAAGAGCCCCGAACCTGGGTAAACCATCGTGTGCTACTCGCATACTTGCTCCCGGTCCTATCAGCAGCAGTCCTACCCACACACTAAGCCCTTGTGGCATCTGTCGACTCGCAAGCACCCCGTGAGAAATACCACGACAGTTGGCGCCCACCGTGGGGCGGTACTATGCTACCACGCTGCTGCTGGTTTCGCTGTCCGGGCGGGACCATCTTCGTCATCTCTGCCGCGGCGTCGCGCCGTCTCTCCGGTAGCGCTCGGGGGCCCGACGTCAACCCGCCCCCGAAGCGGCCGTGAGGGGTGGCGCGTCCTCGCCGACGGCCTCTTCACCCCCGCCGTGGCGCGTCCTCGCCGTCGGCCTCGCCTTCTCCATCACCACCGTCGCGACGCCGGCGGTCCGTCCACGCGAGCGCGCCGCGCGCGGGGCCTCGTTTCGGTCGGCCGTGACCACCCACGCGCCGCTCGCGTTTGCTCCTCTCCATGCTATGCCTCGCTTTGGCCGGAACGCGCGTTCATTCCTCCACATATCATTTAGGCAGGCTAGCTGGCTGCTAAACCAAACAGATGGACAAACCATCTCCCGCGACGCCTCCTCCGCGCCGCCTCCGCGTCCGGCTGGCCACGCGCCGCCCGCGGCTGCCCCGTACTGGCTGCGTCGCCCGCGCCTACGCCTCCACGCGGCTCCGCCGCCCAGCTCCACCACGGGTTCGCGCCCCGGGCCTGGCTGTTCCTCCACGGCCGCGGGCTCCTCCCTGTGCCGCTACTGCACCCGCCTGCGGCGGCTCATCCTCCGCCGCCCTGTGCGCCCGCGGCTCCGCCCGGCCGCCTCGCTTCGCCCGAGGCCGGCTTCGACCTAGCCGGCTGGCCGGCTCCCGCCCCTGACCTCGCCTCGCCTCGCCCGGCCGCCTCCGCCTCGCCCAGCCGCCTCCGCCGCACGCCGGCTGGCCGGCTCCCGGCGCCTGCGCCCTTGCCCGCCGCCTGCCGGCCTCCCCCGCGCCGGGTCCGGCTTCGCCCGCCCCGTGGCCGGGTCCGCGTGCCAGCCGGGTCCAGCTCCGGCTCGCCCCGCCTCTGGCTCCGCCACGCCGCCTCCGAATTGCCGACTCCGCCCGCGCCGGCTGCCCCGCTCTGCCTCCCCGCGGCCGGCTGCGCTGCGGCCTCTGCTCCCCCGCCCTGGCCGTCTCCAGGTGGCCGCCCTGCGCCGGGTCCGGCTCCCTGCCGCCCGCGCCGGCTGCGGCCTCGCCGCCTCCGAACGGCCGACTCCGCCCGCGCCGGCTGCCCCGCTCCGCCTCCGCGCGTTGCCTCCGCGGCCGGCTGCGCTGCGGCCTCTGCTCCCCCGCCCTGGCCGTCTCCAGGTGGCCGCCCTCCGCCGGGTCCGGCTCCCTGCCGCCCGCGCCGGCTGCGGCCTTGCCTCCCCCGAACTGCCGACTCCGCCCGCGCCGGCTGCCCCGCGCCGCCTTCGCGCGTCCCCGCCGACTCCGCCCGCCCCGGCTGCGGCCTCGCCTCCCCGGGTGCCTGCTCCGCTCCCGCCGGCTTCCTGCCGCCCGCGCCGACTCCGGCTCCCGGCCACACACGACGACTGGCTCCCGTCCGACTGCGGCTCCCCGCCGCCTCCCCGGGCCGGCTCGGCCACATGCATCCACGTCCGACTCCTCCCGGGGTCGCCTGCGCCTCCGCGCGCCGTGCCGACTCCCCTGCCGTGCCTCTGGCCGGCCGGGTCGCGCGCCCCCGCAGCCGGCTCCCGGGTTGGGCGCCGTGTCCGGCTGTGCCACGCGCGCCCCTGCCAAGTTCCGCTCCAGCCGCCTGATGAGACCAGCGCATGGAGAAAAGTCAGAGGGCCGGCTCGCCAAAAAAAAGGAGTGTGAGATGCCAGCTAGAGAAAAAGTCAGGCCGGCTTGCTCCAGAGAAGAAAGAAAAACCCGTCTGGATGACCCGTCCGCCTGCTTCACCACTCGGATGGCTAGACGCGACCTGGCCTGCTTGCCTGCTTCAACATCAGGCCGGCAAGAGCGCCGGCACTGCTGCCCGTTCGCCTACACCCAGCGGGTGCGCTGATGCGCCCCCGCGAGACAGAAGACAAAGTAGTTGACGGAAGATCTGGCCCGAATGCTCAGTAGTCGGCCCGAATCTCGGGGGCTACACCCAGCGGGTGCGCTGACGCGCCCCCGCGAGAGATAAAGACAAAGTAGTTGCCAGAAGATCCGGCCCGACTGCTCAGCAGTCGGCCCGAATCTCGGGGGCTACACCCAGCGGGTGCGCTGATGCGCCCCCGCGAGAGAAGAAGAAGACAAAGTAGTTGCCGGAAGATCCGGCCCGACTGCTCAGCAGTCGGCCCGAATCTCGGGGGCTACACCCAGCGGGTGCGCTGACGCGCCCCCGCGAGAAAGAAGATAAAATAGCTGTCGGAAGATCCGGCCCGACTGCTCAGCAGTCGGCCCTACACCCAGCGGGTGCGCCGGCGCACTCCGCGAGCGCCGAGTCGCGCCGGCTATCTTCGATGACCATGACTACACGAAAAACAATGTGAGCTTCTCACCCGCATATTTTTACACTACGCAAGCACGGATAACCCCGAGCGTTGCTCAGGGGCTGCCTCCGCATTTTATTACAGTAGCATCACTGTTTGCCCTGGCGCCAGCCAGAGTTGGCCCGGGGGCTGGCCGCTTGGCCTGAGACGTTAGTTCCCGCAGACGGCTTAGTACCGTGCACGGTACCAAAGGCCCACTCTTAGTCACGGACCGCAGAGCGGCTGCCGACTAGCAAGAGTGAACGCTGGAGGCCACCCACGCGAAAAACGTCCGGGAAGAAAAACGTTCGGGCGACCCGACCGTTTTCCTTTTACAAGTATCTACTCGGTTGAATCTGCTCCCAGACTCTGAGTACTGTACACTCCACTTCGCGGCCCACTCTCAGCCACAGACCGCAGAGCGGCTGTCCGGCAAGCAAGAGCACAAGCCAAAAAGCGGAGGGAACACGAAAAAGATTAAAGGGGCTCAGACAAAACCGAGTCGGCACCCTCTGCATAAAACTTGCAATGATAAAAGCAAGCATTCAATATATCTGCATGGACTAACTCTGTCCTTTTTTATGATTATTTTCATGAACATTTGCCAAAAAACCTCCGCCCAACTTTGCCAAGTTGCCCGGAGGCTCGGGGGCTACTGTCGGTGTAATGGGACACGGATACCCCGAAGACGGCGAGATGATATTTCAAGACATCGGGGCTAGAAAAGCCCCTCAGTCCGACTGCCCGGCCGCTCCTGCCGGCTCCCCGTCCGACTGCACTACCCGGCCGGCTACCGACTGCCGGCTGCCGACTACCGACTACGCCAACCAGTCGGCTACCGACTGCAGCCCGACCCGACATCGATGAGACAACCGTACCGCGGCGCCATCATCTACAGTGTACCGTGTCCCCTGGGTACTGATTTATAAAGTACCCCAGGGGACATGCATGACATATGCCATGCCTACATGGCTTGGCATGTAAGGTAGCTTACATCCAACGCCACTACCCATGCCACTAGCTAGTTAGCTAGCTACCATGCCTACATGGCTTACATCCTAAGCCAACTCCCACTATATATATGAGATCCATCCATCCATCCAGGAGGGTGGACACTCACGCACACACAAGCTAGCAAGCAAGCTAGCTTTCCATCCATCCATCCATATGAGCATGTATGCTCACGGCCATGAGCATGGCCGGAGACTAGCACGCCTCATACAGGCATATATACAGCCAGATGCCTACGGCATTGAGCTGAGATACAGCTCTAGGAGCGACCCTGTACCAGATATACCAGATATACTCAGACATGCAGGAGTAGGGGTATTATCTCTCCGGAGAGCCCCGAACCTGGGTAAACCACCGCGTGCTACTCGCATACTCGCTCCCGGTCCTATCAGCAGCAGTCCTACCCACACACTAAGCCCTTGTGGCATCTGTCGACTCGCAAGCACCCCGTGAGAAATACCACGACACCAGGGCTTCGCCAAGCTCCAACAAGAGAGAGAGAGAGAGAGAGAGAGAGAGAGAGAGGTGTTACGAGGGGAGAGGGAGGCGCCAGGGACTTGGGTACGGCTGCCCTCCCACCCCCACTATATATAGGGCCCCTAGGGGGGCGCCGGCCCTAGGAGATGGGATCTCCAAGGGGGGGCGGCGGCCAAGGGGACTTGCCCCCCAAGCCAAGTGGGGCGCCCCCCACCCCTAGGGTTTCCAACCCTAGGCGCAGGGGGAGCCCCATGGGGGGCGCACCAGCCCATCAGGGGCTGGTTCCCCTCCCACTTCAGCCCATGGGGCCCTCCGGGATAGGTGGCCCCACCCGGTGGACCCTCGGGACCCTTCCGGTGGTCCCGGTACAATACCGATTACCCCCGAAACTTTCCTGATGGCCAAAACTGGACTTCCTACATATAAATCTTCACCTACGGACCATTTTGGAACTCCTCGTGATGTCCGGGATCTCATCCGGGACTCCGAACAACTTTCGGGTTACCACATACTAATATCTCTACAACCCTAGCGTCACTAAACATTAAGTGTGTAGACCCTACGGGTTCGGGAGACATGCAGACATGACCGAGATGACTCTCCGGTCAATAACCAACAGCGGGATCTGGATACCCATGTTGGCTCCCACATGTTCCACGATGATCTCATCGGATGAACCACGATGTCGAGGATTCAATCAATCCCGTATTCAATTCCCTTTGTCAATCGGTACGTTACTTGCCCGAGATTCGATCGTCGGTATCCCAATACCTCGTTCAATCTCGTTACCGGCAAGTCACTTTACGCGTACCATAATGCATGATCCCGTGACCAAACACTTGGTCACATTGAGCTCATTATGATGATGCATTACCGAGTGGGCCCAGAGATACCTCTCCGTCATACGGAGTGACAAATCCCAGTCTTGATCCGTGTCAACCCAACAGATACTTTCGGGGATACCTGTAGTATACCTTTATAGTCACCCAGTTACGTTGTGACGTTTGGTACACCCAAAGCACTCCTACGGCATCCGGGAGTTACACGATCTCATGGTCTAAGGAAATGATACTTGTGTTGGGGAACGTAGTAATTTCAAAAAAATTCCTACGCACACGCAAGATCATGGTGATGCATAGCAACGAGAGGGGAGAGTGTTGTCTACGTACCCTCATAGACCGAAGCGGAAGCGTTGACGCAACGTAGAGGAAGTAGTCGTATGTCTTCCCGGTCCAACCGATCCAAGCACCGTTACTCCGGCACCTCCGAGTTCTTGGCACACGTTCAGCTCGATGACGCTCCCCAGGCTCCGATCCAGCAAAGCTTCAGGGAGGAGTTCCGTCAGCACGACGGCGTGGTGACGATCTTGATGTTCAACTATCGCATGGCTTCGCCTAAGCACCGCTACAATATGATCGAGGTGTAATATCGTGGAGGGGGGCACCGCACACGGCTAAGGAACGATCACGAAGATCAACTTGTGTGTTCTAGGGTGCCCCCTGCCCCCGTATATAAAGGAGCAAGGGGGAGGCCGGCCGGCCCTTGGGTGCGCCAAGGAGAGGGGGGGAGTCCTCCTCCTAGTGGGAGTAGGACTCCACTTTCCTACTCCAACTAGGAATAGGGAGGGGGAAGGAAAGAGAGGGAGAGGGAGAGGGAAAGGGGGGCCGCGCCCCCCCTCCTAGTCCTATTCGGACTCCCCATGAGGGGGGGCGCGCCACCTCTTGGGCTGCTGCCCTCTCTCTCCCCTCAGGCCCAGTAAGGCCCATTACTTCCCCGGGGGGTTCCGGTAACCCCTCCGGCACTCCGGTTTTATCCGAAATCACCCGAAACAATTTTGGTGTCCGAATATAGTCGTCCAATATATCGATCTTTATGTCTCGACCATTTCGAGACTCCTCGTCATGTCCATGATCACATTCGGGACTCCGAACAACCTTCGGTACATCAAAATACATAAACTCATAATAATTGTCATCGTAACGTTAAGCGTGCGGACCCTACGGTTCGAGAACAATGTAGACATGACCGAGATATGTCTCCGGTCAATAACCAATAGCGGGACCTGGATGCCCATATTGGCTCCTACATATTCTATGAAGATCTTTATCGGTCAGACCGCATAACAACATACGTTGTTCCCTTTGTCATCGGTATGTTACTTGCCTGAGATTCGATCGTCGGTATCCAATACCTAGTTCAATCTCGTTATCGGCAAGTCTCTTTACTCGTTCCGTAATACATCATCTCACAACTAACACACTAGTTGTAATGCTTGCAAGGCTTATGTGATGTGCATTGCCGAGAGGGCCCAGAGATACCTCTCTGACATTCGGAGTGATAAATCCTAATCTTGAAATACGCCAACCCAACAAGTACCTTTGGAGACACCTGTACAGCACCTTTATGATCAGCCAGTTACGTTGTGACGTTTGGTAGCACACAAAGTGTTCCTCCGGTAAACGGGAGTTGCATAATCTCATAGTCATAGGAACATGTATAAGTCATGAAGAAAGCAATAGCAACATACTAAACGATCGGGTGCTAAGCTAATGGAATGGGTCATGTCAATCAGATCATTCAACTAATGATGTGACCTCATTAATCAAATAACAACTCTTTGTTCATGGTTAGGAAACATAACCATCTTTGATTAATGAGCTAGTCAAGTAGAGGCATACTAGTGACACTCTGTTTGTTTATATACTCACACATGTATTATGTTTCCGGTTAATACAATTCTAGCATGAATAATAAACATTTATCATGATATATGAGGAAATAAATAATAACTTTATTATTGCCTCTAGGGCATATTTCCTTCAGTCTCCCACTTGCACTAGAGTCAATAATCTAGATTACACAGTAATGATTCTAACACCCATGGAGCCTTGGTGCTGATCATGTTTTGCTCGTGGAAGAGGCTTAGTCAACGGGTCTGCTACATTCAGATCCATATGTATCTTGCAAATCTCTATGTCTCCCACCTGGACTAGATCCCGGATGGAATTGAAGCGTCTCTTGATGTGCTTGGTTCTTTTGTGAAATCTGGATTCCTTTGCCAAGGCAATTGCACCAGTATTGTCACAAAAGATTTTCATTGGACCCAATGCACTAGGTATGACACCTAGATCGGATATGAACTCCTTCATCCAGACTCCTTCGTTTGCTGCTTCCGAAGCAGCTATGTACTCCGCTTCACATGTAGATCCCGCCACGACGCTTTGTTTAGAACTGCACCAACTGACAGCTCCACCGTTTAATGTAAACACGTATCCGGTTTGCAATTTAGAATCGTCCGGATTAGTGTCAAAGCTTGCATCAACGTAACCGTTTACAATGAGCTCTTTGTCACCTCCATATACGAGAAACATATCCTTAGTCCTTTTCAGGTACTTCAGGATGTTCTTGACCGATGTCCAGTGATCCACTCCTGGATTACTTTGGTACCTCCCTGCTAAACTTATAGCAAGGCACACATCAGGTCTGGTCACAACATTGCATACATGATAGAGCCTATGGTTGAAGCATAGGGAACATCTTTCATTTTCTCTCTATCTTCTGCAGTGGTCGGGCATTGAGTCTGACTCAACTTCACACCTTGTAACACAGGCAAGAACCCTTTCTTTGCTTGATCCATTTTGAACTTCTTCAAAATCTTGTCAAGGTATGTGCTTTGTGAAAGTCCAATTAAGCGTCTTGATCTATCTCTATAGATCTTTATGCCTAATATGTAAGCAGCTTCATCGAGGTCTTTCATTGAAAAACTCTTATTCAAATATCCCTTTATGCTATCCAGAAATTCTATATCATTTCCAATCAGTAATATGTCATCCACATATAATATCAGAAATGCTACAGAGCTCCCAGTCACTTTCTTGTAAATACTGGCTTCTCCGAAAGTCTGTATAAAACCAAATGCTTTGATCACACTATCAAAGCGTTTATTCCAACTCCGAGAGGCTTGCACCAGTCCATAAATGGATCGCTGGAGCTTGCACTCTTTGTTAGCTCCCTTTGGATCGACAAAACCTTCCGGTTGCATCATATACAACTCTTCTTCCAGAAATCCATTCAGGAATGCAGTTTTGACATCCATCTGCCAAATTTCATAATCATAAAATGCGGCAATTGCTAACATGATTCGGACAGACTTAAGCATCGCTATGGGTGAGAAGGTCTCATCGTAGTCAACCCCTTGAACTTGTCGAAAACCTTTTGCGACAAGTCGAGCTTTGTAGACAGCAATATTACCGTCAGCGTCAGTCTTCTTCTTGATGATCCATTTATTCTCAATTGCATGCCGATCATCAGGCAAGTCAACCAAAATCCATACTTTGTTCTCATACATGGATCCCATCTCAGATTTCATGGCTTCAAGCCATTTTGCGGAATCTGGGCTCACCATCGCTTCTTCATAGTTCGTAGGTTCATCATGATCTAGCAGCATGATTTCCAAAATAGGATTACCATACCACTCTGGCGCGGTTCTCACTCTGGTTGATCTACGAGGTTCAGTAGTATCTTGTCCTGAAGTTTCATGATCATTATCATCAGCTTCCTCACTAATTGGTGTAGGTGTCGCAGAAACAGTTTTCTGTGATGTACTACTTTCCAATAAGGGAGCAGGTACAGTTACCTCATCAAGTTCTACTTTCCTCCCACTCACATCTTTCAAGAGAAACTCCTCCAGAAAGTTTCCGAATTTAGCAACAAAAGTCTTGCCTTCGAATCTGTGATAGAAGGTGTATCCAATAGTTTCCTTTGGATATCCTATGAAGACACATTTCTCCGATTTGGGTTCGAGCTTATCAGGTTGAAGCTTTTTCACATAAGCATTGCAGCCCCAAACTTTCAGAAACGACAACTTTGGTTTCTTGCCAAACCATAGTTCATAAGGCGTCATCTCAACGGATTTCGATGGTGCCCTATTCAACGTGAATGCGGCCGTCTCTAAAGCATAACCCCAAAACGATAGCGGTAAATCAGTAAGAGACATCATAGATCGCACCATATCTAGTAAAGTACGATTACGACGTTCGGACACACCATTACGCTCTGGTGTTCCACGTGGCGTGAGTTGCGAAACTATTCCGCATTGCTTCAAATGTACACCAAACTCGTAACTCAAATATTCTCCTCCACTATCAGATCATAGAAACTTTATTTTCTTGTTACGATGATTTTCAACTTCACTCTGAAATTCTTTGAACTTTTCAAATGTTTCAGACTTATGTTTCATTAAGTAGATATACCCATATCTGCTTACGTCATCTGTGAAGGTGAGAAAATAACGATATCCGCCACGAGCCTCAATATTCATCAGACCACATACTGAAGGAAATATGCCCTAGAGGCAATAATAAAGTTATTATTTATTTCCTTATATCATGATAAATGTTTATTATTCATGCTAGAATTGTATTAACCGGAAACATAATACATGTGTGAATACATAGACCAACAGAGTGTCACTAGGATGCCTCTACTTGACTAGCTCGTTAATCAAAGATGGTTATGTTTCCTAACCATGAAAAAAGAGTTGTTATTTGATTAACGAGGTCACATCATTAGTTGAATGATCTGATTGACATGACCCATTCCATTAGCTTAGCACCCGATCGTTTAGTATGTTGCTATTGCTTTTCTTCATGACTTATACATGTTCCTATGACTATGAGATTATGCAACTCCCGTTTGCCGGAGGAACACTTTGGGTACTACCAAACATCACAACGTAACTGGGTGATTATAAAGGAGTACTACAGGTGGCTCCAAAGGTAGATGTTGGGTTGGCGTATTTCGAGATTAGGATTTGTCACTCCAATTGTCGGAGAGGTATCTTTGGGCCCTCTCAGTAATGCACATCACTTAAGCCTTGCAAGCATTGCAACTAATGAGTTAGTTGCGGGATGATGTATTACGGAACGAGTAAAGAGACTTGCCGGTAACGAGATTGAACTAGGTATCGGATACCGACGATCGAACCTCGGGCAAGTAACATACCGATGACAAAGGGAACAACGTATGTTGTTATGCGGTCTGACCGATAAAGATCTTCGTAGAATATGTAGGAGCCAATATGGGCATCCAGGTCCCGCTATTGGTTATTGACCAGAGACGTGTCTCGGTCATGTCTACAATGTTCTCGAACCGTAGGGTCCGCACGCTTAACGTTACGATGACAGTTATTATGAGTTTATGCATTTTGATGTACCGAAGGTTGTTCGGAGTCCCGGATGTGATCACGGACATGACGAGGAGTCTCGAAATGGTTGAGACGTAAAGATTGATATATTGGAAGCCTATGTTTGAACATTGGAAGTGTTCCGGGTGAAATCGGGATTTTACCGGATTACCGGGAGGGTTACCGGAACCCCCCGGGAGCCAAATGGTCCTACATGGGCCATTGTGGAAAGGTGAAAGGGGCTGCCAAGGAGGGCTGCACGCCTCCCCCCCTCCCCTAGTCCTATTAGGACTAGGAGAGGTGGCCGGCCACCTCTCTCTCTTTCCCTCTCTCTTTTTCCCAAAGAGTCCTAGTTGGAATAGGATTGGGGGGGGGGAGTCCTACTCCCGGTAGGAGTAGGACTCCTCCTGCGCCTCCCTCCTTTGGCCGGCCAGCCTCCCCCCTTTCATCCTTTATATACGGGGGCAGGGGACACCCCAAGAAACACAAGTTGATCCTTGAGATCGTTCCTTAGCCGTGTTCGGTGCCCCCTGCCACCAAATTCCACCTCGATCATACCGTTGCAGTGCTTAGGCGAAGCCCTGCGTCGGTAGTACATCAAGATCATCACCACGCCGTCGTGCTGACGGAACTCTTCCTCGACGCTTTGCTGGATCGGAGCCCGAGGAACGTCATCGAGCTGAACGTGTGCTAAGAACTCGGAGGTGCCGGAGTAACGGTGCTTGGATCGGTCGGATCGGGAAGAAAACGTACGACTACTTCCTCTATGTTGTGTCAACGCTTCCGTTGTGATCTACAAGGGTACATAGATCAGACTCTCCCCTTCGTTGCTATGCATCACCATGATCTTGCGTGTGCGTAGGAAAATTTCGAAATTACTATGTTCCCCAACAGTGGCATCCGAGCCTAGGTTTTTATGGTTTGATGTTATTTGCACGAGTAGAACACAAGTGAGTTGTGGGCGATACAAGTCATACTGCCTACCAGCATGTCATACTTTGGTTCGGCGCTATTGTTGGACGAGACGATCCGGACCAACCTTATGCGTACTCTTACGCGAGACCGGTTCCCTCGACGTGCTTTGCACATAGATGGCTTGCGGAAGACTGTCTCTCCAACTTTAGTTGAACCAAGTGCGGCTACGCCCGGTCCTTGAGAAGGTTAAAACGGAGTCTATTTGACGAACTATCGTTGTGGTTTTGATGCGTAGGTGAGATGAGTTCTTACTTAAGCCCGTAGCAGCCACGTAAAACTTGCAACAACAAAGTAGAGGACGTCTAACTTGTTTTTGCAGGGCATGTTGTGATGTGATATGGTCAAGGCATGATGCTGATTTTATTGTATGAGATGATCATGTTTTGTAACCGAGTTATCGGCAACTGGCAGGAGCCATATGGTTGTCGCTTTATTGTATGCAATGCAATCGCGATGTAATGCTTTACTTTATTACTAAGCGGTAGTGATAGTCGTGGAAGCATAAGATTGGCGAGACGACAACGATGCTACGATGGAGATCAAGGTGTCGCGCCGGTGACGATGGTGATCATGACGGTGCTTCAGAGATGGAGATCACAAAGCACAAGATGATGATGGCCATATCATATCACTTATATTGATTGCATGTGATGTTTATCTTTTTATGCATCTTATCTTGCTTTGATTGACAGTAGCATTATAAGATGATCTCTCACTAAAATTATCAAGAAGTGTTCTCCCTGAGTATGCACCGTTGCAAAAGTTCTTCGTGCTGAGACACCACGTGATGATCAGGTGTGATAGGCTCTACGTTCAAATACAACGGGTGCAAAACAGTTGCACACGCGGAATACTCAGGTTATACTTGACGAGCCAAGCATATACAGATATGGCCTCGGAACACGGAGACCGAAAGGTCGAGCGTGAATCATATAGTAGATATGATCAACATAATGATGTTCACCATTGAAAACTACTCCATCTCACGTGATGATCGGTTATGGTTTAGTTGAATTGGATCACGTGATCACTTAGAGGATTAGAGGGATGTCTATCTAAGTGGGAGTTCTTAAGTAAATTTGATTAACTGAACTTAAAATTATCATGAACTTAGTACCTGATAGTATCTTGCTTGTTTATGTTGATTGTAGATAGATGGCTTGTGCTGTTGTTCCGTTGAATTTTAATGCATTCCTTGAGAAAGCAAAGTTGAAAGATGATGGTAGCAATTACACGGACTGGGTCCGTAACTTGAGGATTATCCTCATTGCTGCACAGAAGAATTATGTCCTGGAAGCACCGCTGAGTGCCAGGCCTGCTGCTAGAGCAACACCAGAAGTTATGAACGTCTGGCAGAGCAAAGCTGATGACTACTCAATAGTTCAGTGTGCCATGCTTTACGGCTTAGAACCGGGACTTCAACGACGTTTTGAACGTCATGGAGCATATGAGATGTTCCAGGAGTTGAAGTTAATATTTCAAGCAAATGCCCGGATTGAGAGATATGAAGTCTCCAATAAGTTCTATAGCTGCAAGATGGAGGAGAACAGTTCTGTCAGTGAGCATATACTCAAAATGTTTGGGTATAATAATCACTTGATTCAATTGGGAGTTACACTTCCGGATGATTGCGTCATTGACAGAATTCTCCAATCACTGCCACCAAGCTACAAGAGCTTTGTGATGAACTATAATATGCAAGGGATGAACAAGACTATTCCCGAGCTCTTTGCAATGGTGAAAGCTGCGGAGGTAGAAATCAAGAAGGAGCATCAAGTGTTGATGGTTAACAAAACCACTAGTTTCAAGAAAAAGGGCAAAGGGAAGAAGAAGGGGAACTTCAAGAAGAACAGCAAGCAAGTTGCTGCTCAAGAGAAGAAACCCAAGTCTGGACCTAAGCCTGAAACTGAGTGCTTCTACTGCAAGCAGACTGGTCACTGGAAGCGGAACTGCCCCAAGTATTTGGCGGATAAGAAGGATGGCAAGGTGAACAAAGGTATATGTGATATACATGTTATTGATGTGTACCTTACTAATGCTCGCAGTAGCACCTGGGTATTTGATACTGGTTCTGTTGCTAATATTTGCAACTCGAAACAGGGACTACAGAATAAGCGGACACTAGTAAAGGACGAGGTGACGATGCGCATGGGAAACAGTTCCAAAGTCGATGTGATTGCGGTCGGCACGCTACCTCTACATCTACCTACGGGATTAATATTAGACCTAAATAATTGTTATTTGGTGCCAGCGTTGAGCATGAACATTATATCTGGATCTTGTTTGATGCGAGACGGTTATTCATTTAAATCAGAGAATAATGGTTGTCCTATTTATATGAGTAATATCTTTTATGGTCATGCACCTTTGAAAAGTGGTCTATTTTTTATGAATCTCGATAGTAGTGATACACATATTCATAATGTTGAAGCCAAAAGATGCAGAGTTGATAATGATAGTGCAACTTATTTGTGGCACTGCCGTTTAGGTCATATCGGTGTAAAGCGCATGAAGAAACTCCATACTGATGGGCTTTTCGAACCACTTGATTATGAATCACTTGGTACTTGCGAACCATGCCTCATGGACAAGATGACTAAAACACCGTTCTCCGGTACTATGGAGAGAGCAACAGATTTGTTGGAAATCATACATACCGATGTATGTGGTCCGATGAATATTGAGGCTCGTGGCGGATATCGTTATTTTCTCACTTTCACAGATGATTTAAGCAGATATGGGTATATCTACTTAATGAAACACAAATCTGAAACATTTGAAAAGTTCAAAGAATTTCAGAGTGAAGTTGAAAATCATCGTAACAAGAAAATAAGGTTTCTACGATCTGATCGTGGAGGAGAATATTTGAGTTACGAGTTTGGTGTACATTTGAAAAATTGTGGAATAATTTCGCAACTCACGCCACCCGGAACACCACAACGTAATGGTGTGTCCGAACGTCGTAATCGTACTTTACTAGATATGGTGCGATCTATGATGTCTCTTACTGATTTGCCGCTATCGTTTTGGGGTTATGCTTTAGAGACGGCCGCATTCACGTTAAATAGGGCACCATCAAAATCCGTTGAGACGACGCCTTATGAACTATGGTTTGGCAAGAAACCAAAGTTGTCGTTTCTTAAAGTTTGGGTCTGCGATGCTTATGTGAAAAAGCTTCAACCTGATAAGCTCGAACCCAAATCGGAGAAATGTGTCTTCATAGGATATCCAAAGGAAACTATTGGATACACCTTCTATCACAGATCCGAAGGCAAGACTTTTGTTGCTAAATTCAGAAACTTTCTTGAGAAGGAGTTTCTCTCGAAAGAAGTGAGTGGGAGGAAAGTAGAACTTGACGAGGTAACTGTACCTACTCCGTTATTGGGAAATAGTACATCATAGAAAACTGTTTCTGTGAGACCTACACCAATAAGAGAGGAAGTTAATGATGATGATCATGAAACTTTAGATCAAGATACTACTGGACCTCGTAGATCAACCAGAGTAAGATCCGCACCAGAGTGGTACGGTAATCCTGTTCTAGAGGTCATGCTACTAGATCATGATGAACCTACGAACTATGAAGAAGCGATGGTGAGCCCAGATTCTGCAAAGTGGCTTGAAGCCATGAAATCTGAGATGGGATCCATGTATGAGAACAAAGTATGGACTTTGGTTGACTTGCCCGATGATCGGCAAGCAATTGAGAATAAATGGATCTTTAAGAAGAAGACTGACCCTGATGGTAATGTTACTGTCTACAAAGCTCGACTTGTCGCAAAAGGTTTTCGACAAGTTCAAGGAGTTGACTACGATGAGACTTTCTCACCCGTAGCGATGCTTAAGTCTGTCAGAATCATGTTAGCAATTGCTGCATTTTATGATTATGAAATTTGGCAAATGGATGTAAAAATTGCATTCCTGAATGGATTTCTGGAAGAAGAGTTGTATATGATGCAACCGGAAGGTTTTGTCGATCCAAAGGGAGCTAACAAAGTGTGCAAACTCCAGCGATCCATTTATGGACTGGTGCAAGCATCTCGGAGTTGGAATAAACGCTTTGATAGTGTGATCAAAGCATTTGGTTTTATACAGACTTTTGGAGAAGCCTGTATTTACAAGAAAGTGAGTGGGAGCTCTGTAGCATTTCTGATATTATATGTGGATGACATATTACTGATTGGAAATGATATATAATTTCTGGATAGCATAAAGGGATACTTGAATAAAAGTTTTTCAATGAAAGACCTTGGTGAAGCTGCTTACATATTAGGCATAAAGATCTATAGAGATAGATCAAGACGCTTAATTGGACTTTCACAAAGCACATACCTTGACAAGATTTTGAAGAAGTTCAAAATGGATCAAGCAAAGAAAAGGTTCTTGCCTGTGTTACAAGGTGTGAAGTTGAGTCAGACTCAATGACCGACCACTGCAGAAGATAGAGAGAAAATGAAAGATGTTCCCTATGCTTCAGCCATAGGCTCTATCATGTATGCAATGCTGTGTACCAGACCTGATGTGTGCCTTGCTATAAGTATAGCAGGGAGGTACCAAAGTAATCCAGGAGTGGATCACTGGACAGCGGTCAAGAACATCCTGAAATACCTGAAAAGGACTAAGGATATGTTTCTCGTATATGGAGGTGACAAAGAGCTCACCGTAAGAGGTTACGTTGATGCAAGCTTTGACACTGATCCGGACGATTCTAAATCGCAAACCAGATACGTGTTTACTTTAAACGGTGGAGCTGTCAGTTGGTGCAGTTCTAAACAAAGCGTCGTAGTGGGATCTACATGTGAAGCGGAATACATAGCTGCTTCGGAAGCAGCGAACGAAGGAGTCTGGATGAAGGAGTTCATATCCGATCTAGGTGTCATACCTAGTGCATCGGGTCCAATGAAAATCTTTTGTGACAATACTGGTGCAATTGCTTTGGCAAAGGAATCCAAATTTCACGAAAGGACCAAACACATCAAGAGACGCTTCAATTCCATCTGGGATCTAGTCCGGGTGGGAGACATAGAGATTTGCAAGATACATACGGATCTGAATGTTGCAGACCCGTTGACTAAGCCTCTTCCACGAGCAAAACATGATCAGCACCAAGGCTCCATGGGTGTTAGAATCATTACTGTGTAATCTAGATTATTGACTCTAGTGCAAGTGGGAGACTGAAGGAAATATGCCCTAGAGGCAATAATAAAGTTATTATTTATTTCCTTATATCATGATAAATGTTTATTATTCATGCTAGAATTGTATTAACCGGAAACATAATACATGTGTGAATACGTAGACCAACAGAGTGTCACTAGTATGCCTCTACTTGACTAGCTCGTTAATCAAAGATGGTTATGTTTCCTAACCATGAACAAAGAGTTGTTATTTGATTAACGAGGTCACATCATTAGTTGAATGATCTGATTGACATGACCCATTCCATTAGCTTAGCACCCGATCGTTTAGTATGTTGCTATTGCTTTTCTTCATGACTTATACATGTTCCTATGACTATGAGATTATGCAACTCCCGTTTGCCGGAGGAACACTTTGGGTACTACCAAACGTCACAACGTAACTGGGTGATTATAAAGGAGTACTACAGGTGGCTCCAAAGGTAGATGTTGGGTTGGCGTATTTCGAGATTAGGATTTGTCACTCCGATTGTCGGAGAGGTATCTCTGGGCCCTCTCGGTAATGCACATCACTTAAGCCTTGCAAGCATTGCAACTAATGAGTTAATTGCGGGATGATGTATTACGGAACGAGTAAAGAGACTTGCCGGTAACGAAATTGAACTAGGTATCGGATACCGACGATCGAACCTCGGGCAAGTAACATATCGATGACAAAGGGAACAACGTATGTTGTTATGCGGTCTGACCGATAAAGATCTTCGTAGAATATGTAGGAGCCAATATGGGCATCCAGGTCCCGCTATTGGTTATTGACCGGAGACGTGTCTCAGTCATGTCTACAATGTTCTCGAACCGTAGGGTCCGCACGCTTAACGTTACGATGACAGTTATTATGAGTTTATGCATTTTGATGTACCGAAGGTTGTTCGGAGTCCCGGATGTGATCACGGACATGACGAGGAGTCTCGAAATGGTCGAGATGTAAAGATTGATATATTGGAAGCCTGTGTTTGGACATTGGAAGTGTTCCGGGTGAAATCAGGATTTTACCGGATTACCGGGAGGGTTACCGGAACCCCCCGGGAGCCAAATGGGCCTACATGGGCCATTGTCGAAAGGTGAAAGGGGCTGCCAAGGAGGGCTGCGCGCCTCCCCCCCCCCTCCCCTAGTCCTATTAGGACTAGGAGAGGTGGCCGGCCACCTCTCTCTCTTTCCCTCTCTCTTTTTCCCAAAGAGTCCTAGTTGGAATAGGATTGGGGGAGGGAGTCCTACTCCCGGTAGGAGTAGGACTCCTCCTGCGCCTCCCTCCTTTGGCCGGCCAGCCTCCCCCCTTTCATCCTTTATATACGGGGGCAGGGGACACCCCAAGACACACAAGTTGATCCTTGAGATCGTTCCTTAGCCGTGTGCGGTGCCCCCTGCCACCAAATTCCACCTCGATCATACCGTTGCAGTGCTTAGGCGAAGCCCTGCGTCGGTAGTACATCAAGATCGTCACCACACCGTCGTGCTGACGGAACTCTTCCTCGACGCTTTGCTGGATCGGAGCCCGAGGAACGTCATCGAGCTGAACGTGTGCTAAGAACTCGGAGGTGCCGGAGTAACGGTGCTTGGATCGGTCGGATCGGGAAGAAAACGTACGACTACTTCCTCTACGTTGTGTCAACGCTTCCGTTGTGATCTACAAGGGTACGTAGATCAGACTCTCCCCTTCGTTGCTATGCATCAGCATGATCTTGCGTGTGCGTAGGAAAATTTTGAAATTACTACGTTCCCCAACACATACATCTGTATGTATGATTTCCAACAAATCTGTTGCTCTCTCCATAGTACCAGAGAACGGTGTTTTAGTCATCTTGCCCATGAGGCACAGTTCGCAAGTACCAAGTGATTCATAATCAAGTGGTTCCAAAAAGTCCATTAGTATGGAGTTTCTTCATGCGCTTTACACCGATATGACCTAAACGGCAGTGCCACAAATAAGTTGCACCATCATTATCAACTCTGCATCTTTTGGCTTCAACATTATGAATATGTGTATCACTACTATCGAGATTCAATAAGAATAGACCACTCTTCAAGGGTGCATGACCATAAAAGATATTACTCATATAAATAGAACAACCATTATTCTCTGATTTAAATGAATAACCGTCTCGCATTAAACAAGATCCAGATATAATGTTCATGCTCAACGCTGGCACCAAATAACAATTATTTAGGTCTAATACTAATCCCGAAAGTAGATGTAGAGGTAGCGTGCCAACTACGATCACATCGACTTTGGAACCGTTTCCCACACGCATCGTCACCTCGTCCTTAGCCAATCTTCGCTTAATCCATAGTCCCTGTTTCGAGTTGCAAATATTAGCAACAGAACCAGTATCAAATACCCAGGTGCTACTGCGAGCATTAGTAAGGTACACATCAATAACATGTATATCACATATACCTTTGTTCACCTTGCCATCTTTCTTATCCGCCAAATACTTGGGGCAGTTCCGTTTCCAGTGACCAGTCTGCTTGCAGTACAAGCACTCAGTTTCAGGCTTAGGTCCAGACTTGGGTTTCTTCTCTTGAGCAGCAACTTGCTTGCTGTTCTTCTTGAAGTTCCCCTTCTTCTCCCCTTTGCCCTTTTTCTTGAAACTAGTGGTCTTGTTGACCATCAACACTTGATGCTCCTTTTTGATTTCTACCTCCGCAGCTTTCAGCATTGCGAAGAGCTCGGGAATAGTCTTATTCATCCCTTGCATATTATAGTTCATCACGAAGCTCTTGTAGCTTGGTGGCAGTGATTGGAGAATTCTGTCAATGACGCAATCATCTGGAAGATTAACTCCCATCTGAATCAAGTGATTAATATACCCAGACATTTTGAGTATATGCTCACTGACAGAACTGTTCTCCTCCATCTTGCAGCTATAGAACTTATTGGAGACTTCATATCTCTCAATCCGGGCATTTGCTTGAAATATTAACTTCAACTCCTGGAACATCTCATATGCTCCATGACGTTCAAAATGTCGTTGAAGTCCCGATTCTAAGTCGTAAAGCATGGCACACTGAACTATCGAGTAGTCATCAGCTTTGCTCTACCAGACGTTCATAACATCTGGTGTTGCTCCAGCAGCAGGCCTGGCACCCAGCGGTGCTTCCAGGACGTAATTCTTCTGTGCAGCAATGAGGATAATCCTCAAGTTACGGACCCAGTCCGCGTAATTGCTACCATCATCTTTCAACTTTGCTTTCTCAAGGAACGCATTAAAATTCAATGGAACAACAGCACGGGCCATCTATCTACAATCAAACATACATAAGCAAGATACTATCAGGTACTAAGTTCATGATAAATTTAAGTTCAATTAATCAAATTATTTAAAGAACTCCCACTTAGATAGACATCCCTCTAATCCTCTAAGTGATCACGTGATCCAAATCAACTAAACCATGTCCGATCATCACGTGAGATGGAGTAGTTTCATTGGTGAACATCGCTATGTTGATCATATCTACTATATGATTCACGCTTGACCTTTCGGTCTCCGTGTTCCGAGGCCATATCTGTATATGCTTGGCTCGTCAAGTATGACCTGAGTATTCCGCGTGTGCAACTGTTTTGCACCTGTTGTATTTGAACGTAGAGCCTATCACACCCGATCATCACGTGGTGTCTCAGCACGAAGAACTTTCGCAACGGTGCATACTCAGGGAGAACACTTCTTGATAATTTTAGTGAGAGATCATCTTATAATGCTACCGTCAATCAAAGCAAGATAAGATGCATAAAAGATAAACATCACATGCAATCAATATAAGTGATATGATATGGCCATCATCATCTTGTGCTTGTGATCTCCATCTCCGAAGCACCGTCATGATCACCATCGTCACCGGTGCGACACCTTGATCTCCATCGTAGCATCGTTGTCGTCTCGCCAATTTTATGCTTCCACGACTATCGCTACCACTTAGTGATAAAGTAAAGCATTACATCGCGATTGCATTGCATACAATAAAGCGACAACCATATGGCTCCTGCCAGTTGCCGATAACTCGGTTACAAAACATGATCATCTCATACAATAAAATTTAGCATCATGTCTTGACCATATCACATCACAACATGCCCTGCAAAAACAAGTTAGACGTCCTCTACTTTGTTTGTTGCAAGTTTTACGTGGCTGCTACGGGCTTAAGCAAGAACCAATCTTACCTACGCATCAAAACCACAACGATAGTTTGTCAAGTTGATGTGGTTTTAACCTTCGCAAGGACCGGGCGTAACCACACTCGGTTCAACTAAAGTTGGAGAAACAGTCACCCGCAAGCCACCTATGTGCAAAGCACGTCGGGAGAACCGGTCTCGCGTAAGCGTACACGTAATGTCGGTCCGGGCCGCTTCATCCAACAATACCGCCGAACCAAAGTATGACATGCTGGTAGGCAGTATGACTTATATCTCCCACAACTCACTTGTGTTCTACTCGTGCATATAACATCAAACCATAAAACCTAGGCTCGGATGCCACTGTTGGGGAACGTAGTAATTTCAAAAAAATTCCTACGCACACGCAAGATCATGGTGATGCATAGCAACGAGAGGGGAGAGTGTTGTCTACGTACCCTCGTAGACCGAAGCGGAAGCATTGACGCAACGTAGAGGAAGTAGTCGTATGTCTTCCCGGTCCAACCGATCCAAGCACCGTTACTCCGGCACCTCCGAGTTCTTGGCACACATTCAGCTCGATGACGCTCTCCGGGCTCCGATCCAGCAAAGCTTCGGGGAGGAGTTCCGTCAGCACGACGGTGTGGTGACAATCTTGATGTTCAACTGTCGCAGGGCTTCGCCTAAGCACCGCTACAATATGATCGAGGTGTAATATCGTGGAGGGGGGCACCGCACACGGCTAAGGAACGATCACGAAGATCAACTTGTGTGTTCTAGGGTGCCCCTGCCCCCGTATATAAAGGAGCAAGGGGGAGGCCGGACGGCCCTTGGGTGCGCCAAGGAGAGGGGGGAGTCCTCCTCCTAGTGGGAGTAGGACTCCCCTTTCCTAGTCCAACTAGGAATAGGGAGGGGGAAGGAAAGAGAGGGAGAGGGAGAGGGAAAGGGGGGCCGCCCCCCCCCCTCCTAGTCCTATTCGGACTCCCCATGAGGGGGGGCGCCACCTCCTGGGCTGCTGCCCTCTCTCTCCCCTCAGGCCCAATAAGGCCCATTACTTCCCCGGGGGGTTCCGGTAACCCCTCCGGCACTCCGGTTTTATCCGAAATCACCCGAAACAATTCCTGTGTCCGAATATAGTCGTCCAATATATCAATCTTTATGTCTCGACCATTTCGAGACTCCTCGTCATGTCCATGATCACATCCGGGACTCCGAACAACCTTCGGTACATCAAAATACATAAACTCATAATAACTGTCATCGTAACCTTAAGCGTGCGGACCCTATGGTTCGAGAACAATGTAGACATGACCGAGATACGTCTCCGGTCAATAACCAATAGCGGGACCTGGATGCCCATATTGGCTCCTACATATTCTACGAAGATCTTTATCGGTCAGACCGCATAACAACATACGTTGTTCCCTTTGTCATCGGTATGTTACTTGCCTGAGATTCGATCGTCGGTATCCAATACCTAGTTCAATCTCGTTATCAGCAAGTCTCTTTACTCGTTCCGTAATACATCATCTCACAACTAACACATTAGTTGTAATGCTTGCAAGGCTTATGTGATGTGCATTACCGAGAGGGCCCAGAGATACCTCTCCGACATTCGGAGTGACAAATCCTAATCTCGAAATACGCCAACCCAACAAGTACCTTTGGAGACACGTGTAGAGCACCTTTATGATCACCCAGTTACGTTGTGACGTTTGGTAGCACACAAAGTGTTCCTCCGGTAAACGGGAGTTGCATAATCTCATAGTCATAAGAACATGTATAAGTCATGAAGAAAGCAATAGCAACATACTAAACGATCGGGTGCTAAGCTAATGGAATGGGTCATGTCAATCAGATCATTCAACTAATGATGTGACCTCGTTAATCAAATAACAACTCTTTGTTCATGGTTAGGAAACATAACCATCTTTGATTAACGAGCTAGTCAAGTAGAGGCATACTAGTGACACTTTGTTTGTTTATATATTCACACATGTATTATGTTTCCGGTTAATACAATTCTAGCATGAATAATAAACATTTATCATGATATATGAGGAAATAAATAATAACTTTATTATTGCCTCTAGGGCATATTTCCTTCAACTTGACATTGGAAAAGCTCTAGCAAACGAACTACACGATCTTGTGCTATGCTTAGGATTGGGTCTTGTCCATCACATCATTCTCCTAATGACGTGATCCCGTTATCAATGACATCCAATGTCCATAGTTAGGAAACCATGACTATCTATTGATCAATGAGCTAGTTAATAGAGGATCACTAGGGACATGTTGTGGTCTATGTATTCACACATGTATTACGATTTTCGGATAACACAATTATAGCATGAACAATTGACAATTACCATGAACAAGGAAATATAATAATAACCATTTTATTATTGCCTCTAGGGCATATTTCCAACACCAACGAAAGGGCAAAGTATAATCAAGTTCTTGTGTGTGCTATCTGTTGTGAAACCTTCGGGTCATCATGGCGGAATCTGCAGGCCGGTCTTTGCTCTCGTATGATCTCATGAACCATCTCGCCAACCGTCTTCGCTATTACATGGACCTCTGCTTCCTGTGCAACACCTAGTACCATGTTACTGACTAACCTAAGAATAAGCCAGATCTTAGTTTCTTCCCAAAACAGTGTATCATGATCAACGAGGTCAACTAATTTTAACACATTTATGCACTTTTTGGTGAACATCACCATATGTTGCGCCCTCCACAAGGACATCTATTGCTACACAACTACTATGTTGTCGCTACCACACAAGGTGGCTCCTTCATCTTCATGGACATGAAGTTGCCTCGCGCGACATGCATCCTCAAGCCTTTCATTGGCTACTTGGTTTGTTTCACGATGCCCCTGATCACCGAGGAGATGGTTGCTATTTTTGTCACTCGTTATGTGGTTATGCACACACCTTAGTTATTTTGTGACTTATGTTTGTTGTTGGCAGTGGACGTTTCAATACGCGGGAGGACAAGCACACTAATCCTTATAAGAGGCTGAGTTTATTGGTGTTATCTACATTGGAAATTATGTGAGCAATGGTACCTTTGTTCTGATGAGGTCTTTCGATGCTCATCCTGCTAGAATTTAGTCTAATTTGGGACAGGCCAATAGTAATTTCATAAATTCCTAATAAATCCTAGAGGCCCACTTAGCCCATTCGTGCAAGGCAAGGGGTGCTACCAAAGTTTAGTCCCACGTTGCTAGTTTGGTAGGAATTGAACCTCTTTATAAGGGAGGTTGTTTCCCCACATGTATGAGCATGAGAATAAGAGGGACATTCACGCACGCTCCTCCTCCGCCGCCCGCCTCATCTCGCTACGACGCGTCGCGGGTTGCGGGAATTAGCCGAGCTGATGTCTAAATTTTTGCCACGCACGACGGGTATATGAACGGTCTCTTCGGCTGTAGGTTATTCGCTTCATCTTCTTCTTTTGCTTCACCTTCCGTCGCAGCCAGTTCGCCTCCTTCTCCCGTGCGTATAAAAGAGAGGCCGCTCCTCTCCAGAGAGACACATCAGTGTTGGGGAATGTAGTAATTTCAAAAAAAATCCTACGCACATGCAGGATCATGGAGATGCATAGCAACGAGAGGGGAGAGTGTTGTCTACGTACCCTCATAGACCGTTCGCGGAAGCATTATATCAACACGGTTGATGTAGTCGTACGTCTTCACGTCCGACCGATCCAAGCACCGAAAGCACGGTACCTCCGAGTACTGCACACGTTCGGCTCGGTGACGTCCTTGCCTTCTCGATCCAGCAAGAGGGGCGAAGTAGTAGATGAGTTCCAGCAGCACGACGGCATGGTGACGTTGTTGGTGAAGAACAATCTCCGCAGGGCTTCGCCTAAGCACTACGAAAACTATGACGGAGGATAAACTAGAGGGGACGGGGTTGCTGGCACACGGCTTGGTGTTTCTTGATGTGTCTTGGGTGCTAGCCCTACCCCTCTATTTATATGTTGAGCCTTGGGGTCGAAACTTGGAGTAAAAGCCTCCACAAAGTCGGTTTCACCCGAAAGGCAAGAGTCCTTCTCGGACTCTAGGGCCAGACGCCAGGGTTCCCGACATATGGACCCAGACGCCAGGCCCCTGGACTCTGCAAAACTTCCTTTTGTGCTTTCCAAAAACCTTGTGGGCTTTCCCCTTTGGCCCAAATAAAGTGTTCTCATACCCAAACATTTCGGGAAACATCCGGAACCCCTTTCGGTGAATTCCGGAACCCTTCCGATGATCACACACTATTATCCCATATATCAAACTTTATCTCCGGACCATTCCGGAGTTCCTCGTCATGTTTGTGATCTCATCCCGGACTCCGAACAACATTCGGTCATCAACATACATAACTCATATAGTACTATATCGTCAACGAACGTTAAGCGTGCGGACCCTACGGGTTCGAGAACTATGTAGACATGACCGAGACACCTCTCTGGTCAATAACCAATAGCGGGACCTGGATGCCCATATTGGCTCCTACATATTTTACGAAGATCTTTATCGGTCAGACCGCATAACAACATACATTGTTCCCTTTGTCATCAGTATGTTACTTGCCCGATATTCGATCGTTGGTATCTCAATACCTAGTTCAATCTCGTTACCGGCAAGTCTCTTTACTCGTTCCGTAATACATCATCCCACAACTAACTCATTAGTTGCAATGCTTGCAAGGCTTATAGTGATGTGCATTACCAAGTGGGCCCAGAGATACCTCTCCGACAATCGGAGTGACAAATCCTAATCTTGAAATACACCAGCCCAACAAGTACCTTTGGAGACACCTGTAAAGCACCTTTATAATCACCTAGCTACGTTGTGACGTTTGGTGGCACACAAAGTGTTCATCTGGTAAACGGGAGTTGCATAATCTCATAGTCATAGGAACATGTATAAGTCATGAAGAAAGCAATAGCAACAAACTAAACGATCAAGTGCTAAGCTAACGGAATGGGTCAAGTCAATCACAACATTCTCCTAACGATGTGATCCCGTTAATCAAATGACAACTCATGTCTATGGTTAGGAAACTTAACCATCTTTGATCAACGAGCTAGTCAAGTAGAGGCATACTAGTGACACTCTGTTTGTCTGTGTACTCACACATGTATTATGTTTCCGGTTAATACAATTCTAGCATGAATAATAAACATTTATCATGAAATAAGGAAATAAATAATAACTTTATTATTGCCTCTAGGGCATATTTCCTCCAATCAGAACATCATCTTCCTCTCGCCACCGAGTTCCCGAGCACTGAGCTACTGTTACGATCTTCCACACCCCGGCTTGCAGCGTGCACCGTAGGTCGAGACAGTAGGCCTCTGAAACCCCACCTCTTTGAGTCCTGTACGGGAGAAGGCTAATAAGGTTTTTGGGGAGCGCTTTGTGCGACTACTGACCGGTTCATCACGGGCGCTCAGGACACCGACAACCACTTCCCCAACGACGACTTTTTCCCCGATGTCGACAACCTCTTCGATGACATGGATGGCGAGGACACCGCCCCAAGACTGGTGCTTCTGCCGTTGCTCCGTATGTCTTCGTGTTCTCTCTGTTTAAGATCTTGCCTAAGTTTCTTCCTCTAGGCTTTCTTGTTCTAGCTTCTATTCTACATGTGTTCTGTTCTAGTTCACATGTGCAGATGCTATTTGCCTTTACTCTGCTAGATTACATGACTAGTTTCATCCCTACTATAATAGTCATGTTTTATCAACCATTTCTATTAATAAAATCATATGGTAAATTTCTCATATTTCCAACACATCCTTCCGAGACATTGGTTGTTCTTCCTTTTAAGAATTTTTATGACCCGCTGAAACAACGCATACATATCGTTGTTTTATTGTGAAATCTACTAGTGTGCCTGATACGTCTCCAACGTATCTATAATTTTTGATTGCTCCATGCTATATTATCTACTGTTTTAGGCAATATTGGGCTTTATTATCCACTTTTATATTACTTTTGGGACTAACCTATTAACCGGAGGCCCGGCCCAGATTTGCTGTTTTATGCCTATTTCAGTATTTTGAAGAAAAGGAATATTAGACGGAGTCGAAATGGAACGAAATCAACTGGAGAAGTTATTTTTGGAAGGAAACACACCTGATGAACTTGGACCCCACATCATGGGAGACACGAGGTGCTCACGAGGGTGGGGGCTGAAGGAAATATGCCCTAGAGGCAATAATAAAGTTATTATTTATTTCCTTATATCATGATAAATGTTTATTATTCATGCTAGAATTGTATTAACCGGAAACATAATACATGTGTGAATACATAGACAAACTTAGTGTCACTAGTATGCCTCTACTTGACTAGCTCGTTAATCAAAGATGGTTATGTTTCCTAACCATGAACAAGGTGTTGTTATTTGATTAATGAGGTCACATCATTAGTTGAATGATCTGATTGACATGACCCATTTCATTAGCTTAGCACCCGATCGTTTAGTATGTTGCTATTGCTTTCTTCATGACTTATACATGTTCCTTTGACTATGAGATTATGCAACTCCCGTTTACCGGAGGAACACTTTGTGTGCTACCAAATGTCACAATGTAACTTGGTGATTATAAAGGAGCTCTACAGGTGTCTCCAAAGGTAGATGTTGGGTTGGCGTATTTCGAGATTAGGATTTGTCACTCCGATTGTCGGAGAGGTATCTCTGGGCCCTCTCGGTAATGCACATCACATAAGCCTTGCAAGCATTGTGACTAATGAGTTAGTTGCGAGATGATGTATTATGGAACGAGTAAAGAGACTTGCCGGTAACGAGATTAAACTAGGTATTGGATACCAACGATCGAATCTCGGGCAAGTAACATACCGATGACAAAGGGAACAACGTATGTTGTTATGCGGTCTGACCGATAAAGATCTTCGTAGAATATGTAGGAGCCAATATGGGCATCCAGGTCCCGCTATTGGTTATTGACCGGAGATGTGTCTCAGTCATGTCTACATTGTTCTCGAACCGTAGGGTCCGCACGCTTAACGTTACGATGACAGTTATTATGAGTTTTTGCATTTTGATGTACCGAAGTTAGTTCGGAGTCCTGGATGTGATCACGGACATGACGAGGAGTCTCAAAATGGTCGAGACATAAAGATTGATATATTGGAAGCCTATATTTGGACATCGGAAGTGTTCCGGGTGAAATCGGGATTTTACCGGAGTACCGGGAGGTTACCGGAACCCCCCGGGAATCATATGGGCCTTAATGGGCTTTAGTGGAAAGGAGAAAGGGGCAGCCCAAGGTGGCCGCGCGCCTCCCCCCTCCCCTAGTCCTATTAGGACTAGGAGAGGTGACCGGCCCCCCTCTCTCTCTTTCCCCCTTGGGGAAACCTAGTCCAACTAGGATTGGGGGGGGGGAGTCCTACTCCCGGTAGGACTATGACTCCTCCTGCGCCCTCCTCCTGGCCGGCCGCACCCTCTCCCTTGGCTCCTTTATATACGGAGGCAGGGGGCACCTCTAGACACACAAGTTGATCATTGAGATCGTTCCTTAGCCGTGTGCGGTGCCCCCTGCCACCATATTCCACCTCGATCATATCGTTGTAGTGCTTAGGCGAAGCCCTGCGTCGGTAGAACATCAAGATCGTCATCACGCCGTCGTGCTGACGGAACTCCTCCCCGAAGCTTTGCTGGATCGGAGCCCGGGGATCGTCATCGAGCTGTACGTGTGCTAAGAACTCAGAGGTGCCGGAGTAACGGTGCCTGGATCGGTCAGATCGGGAAGAAGACGTACGACTACTTCCTCTACGTTGTGTCAACGCTTCCGTTGCGATCTACAAGGGTACGTAGATCATACCCTCCCCCTCGTTGCTATGCATCACCATGATCTTGCGTGTGCGTAGGAATTTTTTTGAAATTACTACGTTCCCCAACAGTGGCATCCGAGCCTAGGTTTTATGGTTTGATGTTATTTGCACGAGTAGAACACAAGTGAGTTGTGGGCGATATAAGTCATACTGCCTACTAGCATGTCATACTTTGGTTCGGCGGTATTATTGGACGAGACGACCCGGACCAACCTTATGCGTACGCTTACGCGAGACCGGTTCCCCCGACATGCTTTGCACACAGGGGGCTTGCGGGCGACTGTCTCTCCAACTTTAGTTGAACCGAGTGTGGCTACGCCCGGTCCTTGCGAAGGTTAAAACAGAGTCTATTTGACAAACTATCATTGTGGTTTTGATGCGTAGGTGAGATTGGTTCTTGCTTAAGCCCGTAGCAGCCACGTAAAACTTGCAACAACAAAGTAGAGGACGTCTAACTTGTTTTTGCAGGGCATG
Organism: Triticum monococcum; assembly: GCA_034509565.1. Taxonomy (NCBI): domain Eukaryota; kingdom Viridiplantae; phylum Streptophyta; class Magnoliopsida; order Poales; family Poaceae; genus Triticum; species Triticum monococcum. The sequence goes on from CM067843.1 coordinate 87,500,667, forward strand.
TTGTGATGTGATATGGTCAAGACATGATGCTAAATTTTATTGTATGAGATGATCATGTTTTTAACCGAGTTATCGGCAACTGGCAGGAGCCATATGGTTGTCGCTTTATTGTATGCAATGCAATCGCGATGTAATGCTTTACTTTATCACTAAGCGGTAGCGATAGTCATGGAAGCATAAGATTGGCGAGACGACAACGATGCTACGATGGAGATCAAGGTGTCACGCCGGTGACGATGGTGATCATGACGGTGCTTCGGAGATGGAGATCACAAGCACAAGATGATGATGGCCATATCATATCACTTATATTGATTGCATGTGATGTTTATCTTTTATGCATCTTATCTTGCTTTGATTGACGGTAGCATTATAAGATGATCTCTCACTAAATTATCAAGAAGTGTTCTCCCTGAGTATGCACTATTGCAAAAGTTCTTCGTGCTGAGACACCACGTGATGATCGGGTGTGATAGGCTCTACGTTCAAATACAACGGGTGCAAAACAGTTGCACACGCGGAATACTCAGGTTATACTTGACGAGCCAAGCATATACAGATATGGCCTCGGAACACGGAGACCGAAAGGTCGAGCGTGAATCATATAGTAGATATGATCAACATAATGATGTTCACCGATGAAACTACTCCATCTCACATGATGATCGGACATGGTTTAGTTGATTTGGATCACGTGATCACTTAGAGGATTAGAGGGATGTCTATCTAAGTGGGAGTTCTTAAGTAATATGATTAATTGAACTTAAATTTATCATGAACTTAGTACCTTATAGTATCTTGCTTGTTTATGTTGATTGTAGATAGATGGCTCATGCTGTTGTTCCGTTGAATTTTAATGCGTTCCTTGAGAAAGCAAAGTTGAAAGATGATGGTAGCAATTACACGGACTGGGTCCGTAACTTGAGGATTATCCTCATTGCTGCACAGAAGAATTACGTCCTGGAAGCACCGCTGGGTGCCAGGCCTGCTGCTGGAGCAACACCAGATGTTATGAACGTCTCGCAGAGCAAAGCTGATGACTACTCGATAGTTCAGTGTGCCATGCTTTACGGCTTAGAATCGGGACTTCAACGATGTTTTGAACGTCATGGAGCATATGAGATGTTTTAGGAGTTGAAGTTAATATTTCAAGCAAATGCCCGGATTGAGAGATATGAAGTCTCCAATAAGTTATATAGCTGCAAGATGGAGGAGAACAGTTCTGTCAGTGAGCATATACTCAAAAATGTCTGGGTATAATAATCACTTGATTTAGATGGGAGTTAATTGTTGGAAATATGCCCTAGAGGCAATAATAAAAGCATTATTATTATATTTCCTTGTTCATGATAATTGTCTTTATTCATGCTATAATTGTGTTATCCGGAGATCGTAATACATGTGTGAATAACAGACACCAACATGTCCCTAGTGAGCCTCTAGTTGACTAGCTCGTTGATCAACAGATAGTCATGGTTTCCTGACTATGGACATTGGATGTCATTGATAACGAAATCACATCATTAGGATAATGATGTGATGGACAAGACCCAATCCTGAACATAGCATAAGATCGTATAGTTCGTTTGCTAGAGTTTTTCCAATGTCAAGTATCCTTTCCTTAGACCATGAGATCGTGTAACTCCCGGATACCGTAGGAGTGCTTTGGGTATACCAAACGTCACAACGTAACTGGGTGACTATAAAGGTAGACTACGGGTATCTCCGAAAGTGTCTGTTGGGTTGACACGGATCAAGACTGGGATTTGTCACTCCGTATGACGGAGAGGTATCACTGGGCCCACTCGGTAATGCATCATCATAAAGAGCTCAAAGTGACTAAGTGTCTGGTCACGGGATCATGCATTACGGTACGAGTAAAGTGACTTGCCGGTAACGAGATTGAACGAGGTATTGGGATACCGACGATCGAATCTCGGGCAAGTAACATACCGATTGACAAAGGGAATTGTATACGGGGTTGATTGAATCCTCGACATCGTGGTTCATCCAATGAGATCATCGTGGAGCATGTGGGAGCCAACATGGGTATCCAGATCCCGCTGTTGGTTATTGACCGGAGAGTCGTCTCGGTCATGTCTACATGTCTCCCGAACCCATAGGGTCTACACACTTAAGGTTCGGTGGCGCTAGGGTTGTGAAGATATGTATATGCAGTAACCCGAACGTTGTTCGGAGTCCCGGATGAGATCCTAGACGTCACGAGGAGTTTCGGAATAGTCCGGAGGTAAAGAATTATATATAGGAAGTGCTGTTTCGGCCATCGGGACGAGTTTCGGGTTCACCCGTATTGTACCGGGACCACCGGAAGGGTCCCGGGGGTCCACCGGGTGGGGCCACCCATCCCGGAGGGCCCCATGGGCCAAAGTGGGGAGGGGAACCAGCCCATAGTGGGCTGGTGCGCCCCCCTAGGCCCACCCCATGCGCCTAGGGTTGAAACCCTAGGGGTGGGGGGCACCCCACCTTGGCTTGGGGGCCACTCCAGCCCTAGCCGCCGCCCCCCTAGGAGATCCCATCTCCTAGGGCCGGCGCCCCCCCTAGGGGGCCTATATAAAGGGAGGGGGAGGGGGCAGCCGCACCCTGCATCCTTGGCGCCTCCCTCTCCCCTGCTACACCTCTCTCTCGTAGTACACGGTGAAGCCCTGCTGCCGTGACGCCCTGCATCCACCACCACGCCGTCGTGCTGCTGAATCTTCATCAACTTCTCCTTCCCCCTTGCTGGATCAAGAAGGAAGAGACGTCATCCGCTCCGTACGTGTGTTGAACGCGGAGGTGCCGTCCGTTCGGCGCTTGGTCATCGGTGATTTGAATCACGACGAGTACGACTCCGTCATCCACGTTCTAGTGAACGCTTCCGCTCGCGGTCTACAAAGGTATGTAGATGCAATCCAATCACTCGTTGCTAGATGAACTCATAGATGGATCTTGGTGAAACCGTAGGAAATTTTTTGTTTTCTGCAACGTTCCCCAACAGTGGCATCATGAGCTAGGTCTATGCGTAGTTCTTCTTGCGCGAGTAGAACACAATTTGTTGTGGGCGTAGATGTTGTCAACTTTCTTGCCGCTACTAGTCTTATCTTGCTTCAGCGGTATTGTGGGATGAAGCGGCCTGGACCAACCTTACACGTACGCTTACGTGGGACCGGTTCCACCGACTAACATGCACTAGTTGCATAAGGTGGCTGGCGGGTGTCTGTCTCTCCCACTTTAGTTGGAGCGGATTCGATGAAAAGGGTCCTTATGAAGGGTAAATATAAGTTGACAAATCTCGTTGTGGCTTTCACGTAGGTAAGAAAACGTTCTTGCTAGAACCCTAATTCAGCCACGTAAAACTTGCAACAACAATTAGAGGACGTCTAACTTGTTTTTGCAGCAAGTGCTTTGTGATATGATATGGCCAAAGTTGTGATGAATGATGAATGATCTATATGTGATGTATGAGATGTTCATCTATTGTAATAGGAATCACGACTTGCATGTCGATAAGTATGACAACCGGCAGGAGCCATCGGAGTTGTCTTTATTTTTTGTATGACCTGCGTGTCATTGAGAAACGCCATGTAAATTACTTTACTTTATTGCTAAACGCGTTAGCCATAGTAGTAGAAGTAATAGTTGGCGAGCAACTTCATGGACACACGTTGATGGAGATCATGATGATGGAGATCATGGTGTCAAGCCGGTGACAAGATGATCATGGAGCCCCAAGATGGAGATCAAAGGAATTGTGTGATATTGGCCATATCATGTCACGTTTATTATTTGATTGCATGTGATGTTTATCATGTTTTTGCATCTTGTTTACTTAGAACGACGGTAGTAAATAAGATGATCCCTCATAATAATTTCAAGAAGTGTTCCCCCTAACCGTGCACCGTTGCGACAGTTCGTTGTTTCGAAGCACCACGTGATGATTGGGTGTGATAGATTCTAACGTTCACATACAACGGGTGTAAGACAGATTTACACATGCAAACATTTAGGTTGACTTGACAAGCCTAGCATGTACAGACATGGCCTCGGAACACAGAAGACCGAAAGGTCGAGCATGAGTCGTATAGAAGATACGATCAACATGAAGATGTTCACCAATGTTGACTAGTCCGTCTCACGTGATGATCGGACACGGCCTAGTTAACTCGGATCATGTTATACTTAGATGACTAGAAGAGGGATGTCTATCTAAGTGGGAGTTCATTAAATAATTTGATTAGATGAACTTAATTATCATGAACTTAGTCTAAAATATTTACAATATGTCTTGTAGATCAAATGGCCAACGTAGTCCTCAACTTCAATGCGTTCCTAGAGAAAACCAAGCTGAAAGACGATGGCAGCAACTACACGGACTAGGTCCGGAACCTGAGGATCATCCTCATAGCTGCCAAGAAAGATTATGTCCTACAAGCACCGCTAGGTGACGCAACTGTTCTCCCTGCTGAACAAGACGTTATGAACGCTTGGCAGACACGTACCGATGACTACTCCCTCGTTCAGTGCGGCATGCTTTACAGCTTAGAGCCGGGGCTCCAAAAACGTTTTGAGAGACACGGAGCATATGAGATGTTCGAAGAGCTGAAAATGGTTTTCCAAGCTCATGCCCGGGTCGAGAGATATCAAGTCTCCGACAAATTCTTCAGTTGTAAGATGGAGGAAAATAGTTCTGTCAGTGAGCACATACTCACTATGTCTGGGTTGCATAACCGCTTGACTCAGCTGGGAGTTAATCTCCCGGATGATGCGGTCATTGACAGAATCCTCCGGTCGCTTCCACCGAGCTACAAGAGCTTTGTGATGAACTTCAATATGCAGGGGATGGAAAAGACCATTCCTGAAGTATTTGCTATGCTGAAATCAGCAGAGGTAGAAGTCAAAAAGGAACATCAAGTGTTGATGGTGAATAAAACCACTAAGTTCAAGAAGGGTAAGGGTAAAAAGAACTTCAAGAAGGACGGCAAGGAAGTTGCCGCGCCCGGCAAGCAAGCTGCCGGGAAGAAGCCAAAGAATGGACCCAAGCCCGAGACTGAGTGTTTTTATTGCAAGGGAAGTGGTCACTGGAAGCGGAATTGCCCCAAATACTTAGCGGACAAGAAGGCCGGCAAAACAAAAGGTATATGTGATATACATGTAATTGATGTGTACCTTACCAGTACTCATAGTAGCTCTTGGGTATTTGATATCGGTGCAGTTGCTCACATTTGTAACTCAAAGCGGGAGCTGCAGAATAAGCGGAGACTGGCAAAGGACGAGGTGACGATGCGCGTCGGGAATGGTTCCAAGGTCGATGTGATCGCCGTCGGCACGCTACCTCTTCATTTACCTACGGGATTAGTTTTGAACCTCAATAATTGTTATTTAGTGCCAGCTTTGAGCATGAACATTGTATCGGGATCTCGTTTAATTCGAGATGGCTACTCATTTAAATCCGAGAATAATGGTTGTTCTATTTATATGAGATATGTTTTATGGTCATGCTCCTATGGTGAATGGTTTATTCTTAATGAATCTCGAGCGTAATGCTACACATGTTCATAGTTGAGTACCAAAAGATGTAAGTTTGATAATGATAGTCCCACATACTTGTGGCACTGCCGCCTTGGTCACATAGGTGTCAAACGCATGAAGAAGCTCCATGCAGATGGACTTTTAGAGTCTCTTGATTATGAATCATTTGACACGTGCGAACCATGCCTCATGGGTAAAATGACCAAGACTCCGTTCTCAGGAACAATGGAGCGAGCAACCAACTTATTGGAAATCATACATACTGATGTGTGCGGTCCAATGAGTGTTAAGGCTCGCGGTGGCTATCATTATGTTCTCACCCTCACTGATGACTTAAGTAGATATGGGTATATCTACTTAATGAAACACAAGTCTGAAACCTTTGAAAAGTTCAAGGAATTTCAGAGCGAGGTTGAGAATCAACGTGACAGGAAAATCAAGTTTCTACGATCAGATCGTGGAGGAGAATACTTGAGTCACGAATTTGGCACACACTTAAGAAAATGTGGAATAGTTTCACAACTCACGCCGCCTGGAACACCTCAGCGTAATGGTGTGTCCGAACGTCGTAATCGCACTCTATTAGATATGGTGCGATCTATGATGTATCTTACCGATTTACCGCTATCTTTTTGGGGCTATGCTTTAGAGACTTCCGCATTCACTTTAAATAGGGCTCCGTCGAAATCCGTTGAGACGACACCGTATGAATTATGGTTTGGGAAGAAACCTAAGCTGTCGTTTCTAAAAGTTTGGGGATGCGATGGTTATGTCAAGAAACTTCAACCTGAAAAGCTCGAACCCAAGTCGGAAAAATGTGTCTTCATAGGATACCCTAAAGAAACTATTGGGTATACCTTCTACCTCAGATCCGAAGGCAAGATCTTTGTTGCCAAGAATGGATCCTTTCTAGAGAAAGAGTTTCTCTCGAAAGAAGTAAGTGGGAGGAAAGTAGAACTTGATGAAGTATTACCTCTTGAACCGGAAAAGGGCGCAACTCAAGAAAATGTTCCTGAGGTGCCTGCACCGACTAGAGAGGAAGTTAATGATGATGATCAAGATACTTCTGATCAAGCTCCTACTGAAATTCGTAGGTCCACAAGGACACGTTCCGCACCAGAGTGGTACGGCAACCCTGTCTTGGAAATCATGTTGTTTGACAATGGTGAACCTTCGAACTATGAAGAAGCGATTGCGGGCCCGGATTCCGACAAATGGCTAGAAGCCATGAAATCTGAGATAGGATCCATGTATGAAAACAAAGTATGGACTTTGACTGACTTGCCCGTTGAACGGCGAGCCATAGAGAATAAATGGATCTTTAAGAAGAAGACAGACGTGGATGGTAATGTGACCATCTATAAAGCTCGGCTTGTCGCTAAGGGTTATCGACAAGTTCAAGGGGTTGACTACGATGAGACTTTCTCACGAGTAGCGAAGCTAAAGTTCGTCTGAATCATGTCAGCAATTTCCGCATTTTACGATTATGAGATATGGCAAATGGACGTCAAAATGGCATTCCTTAATGGTTTCCTTAAGGAAGAGTTGTATATGATGCAGCCGGAAGGTTTTGTCGATCCTAAGAATGCTGACAAGGTGTGCAAGCTCCAACGCTCGATTTATGGGCTGGTGCAAGCATCTCGGAGTTGGAACATTCGCTTTGATGAGATGATCAAAGCGTTTGGGTTTACACAGACTTATGGAGAAGCCTGCGTTTACAAGAAAGTGAGTGGGAGCTCTGTAGCATTTCTCATATTATATGTAGATGACATACTTTTGATGGGAAATGATATAGAACTCTTGGACAGCATTAAGGCCTACTTGAATAAGAGTTTTTCAATGAAGGACCTTGGAGAAGCTGCTTATATATTAGGCATCAAGATCTATAGAGATAGATCAAGACGCCTCATAGGTCTTTCACAAAGCACATACCTTGATAAGATATTGAAGAAGTTCAATATGGATCAGTCTAAGAAGGGGTTCTTGCCTGTGCTGCAAGGTGTGAAATTGAGCTTAGCTCAATGTCCGACCACGGCAGAAGATATAGAAGAGATGAGTGTCATCCCCTATGCCTCAACCATAGGTTCTATTATGTATGCCATGCTGTGTACCAGACCTGATGTAAACCTTGTCGTAAGTTTGGTAGGAAGGTACCAATGTAATCCCGGCAAGGAACACTGGACAACGGTCCAGAATATCCTGAAGTACCTGAAAAGGACTAAGGAAATGTTTCTCATTTATGGAGGTGACGAAGAGCTCGTCGTAAAGGGTTACGTCGACGCTAGCTTCGACACAGATCTGGATGACTCTAAGTCACAAACCAGATACGTGTATATTTTGAATGGTGGGGCAGTAAGCTGGTGCAGTTGCAAGCAGAGCGTCATGGCGGGATCTACATGTGAAGCGGAGTACATGGCAGCCTCGGAGGCAGCACATGAAGCAATTTGGGTGAAGGAGTTCATCACCGACCTCGGAGTCATACCCAATGCGTCGGGGCCGATCAAGCTCTTTTGTGACAACACTGGAGCTATTGCACTTGCCAAGGAGCCCAGGTTTCACAAGAAGACAAGGCACATCAAGCGTCGCTTCAACTCCATTCGTGAAAATGTTCAAGATGGAGACATAGATATTTGTAAAGTACATACGGACCTGAATGTAGCAGATCCGTTGACTAAACCTCTCCCTAGAGCAAAACATGATCAACACCAGAATTCCATGGGTGTTCGATTCATCACAATGTAACTAGATTATTGACTCTAGTGCAAGTGGGAGACTGTTGGAAATATGCCCTAGAGGCAATAATAAAAGCATTATTATTATATTTCCTTGTTCATGATAATTGTCTTTATTCATGCTATAATTGTGTTATCCGGAGATCGTAATACATGTGTGAATAACAGACACCAACATGTCCCTAGTGAGCCTCTAGTTGACTAGCTCGTTGATCAACAGATAGTCATGGTTTCCTGACTATGGACATTGGATGTCATTGATAACGAGATCACATCATTAGGATAACGATGTGATGGACAAGACCCAATCCTGAACATAGCATAAGATCGTATAGTTTGTTTGCTAGAGTTTTTCCAATGTCGAGTATCCTTTCCTTAGACCATGAGATCGTGTAACTCCCGGATACCGTAGGAGTGCTTTGGGTATACCAAACGTCACAATGTAACTGGGTGACTATAAAGGTAGACTATGGGTATCTCCGAAAGTGTCTGTTGGGTTGACACGGATCAAGACTGGGATTTGTCACTCCGTATGACGGAGAGGTATCACTGGGCCCACTCGGTAATGCATCATCATAAAGAGCTCAAAGTGACTAAGTGTTTGGTCACGGGATCATGCATTATGGTACGAGTAAAGTGACTTGCCGGTAACGAGATTGAACGAGGTATTGGGATACCGACGATCGAATCTCGGGCAAGTAACATACCGATTGACAAAGGGAATTGTATACGGGGTTGATTGAATCCTCGACATCGTGGTTCATCCGATGAGATCATCGTGGAGCATGTGGGAGCCAACATGGGTATCCAGATCCCGCTGTTGGTTATTGACCGGAGAGTCGTCTCGGTCATGTCTACATGTCTCCCGAACCCGTAGGGTCTACACACTTAAGGTTCGGTGACGCTAGGGTTGTGAAGATATGTATATGCAGTAACCCGAATGTTGTTCGGAGTCCCGGATGAGATCCCGGACGTCACTTGGAGTTTCGGAATAGTCCGGAGGTAAAGAATTATATATAGGAAGTGCTGTTTCGGCCATCGGGACGAGTTTCGGGTTCATCGGTATTGTACCGGGACCACCGGAAGGGTTCCGGGGGTCCACCGGGTGGGGCCACCCATCCCGGAGGGCCCCATGGGCCAAAGTAGGGAGGGGAACCAGCCCATAGTGGGCTGGTGCGCCTAGGGTTGAAACCCTAGGGGTGGGGGGGGCGCCCCACCTTGGCTTGGGGGCCACTCCAGCCCTAGCCGCCGCCCCCCCTAGGAGATCCCATCTCCTAGGGCCGGCACCCCCCCTAGGGGGCCTATATAAAGGGAGGGGGGAGGGGGGCAGCCGCGCCCTGCATCCTTGGCGCCTCCCTCTCCCCTGCTACACCTCTCTCTCGTAGTACACGGTGAAGCCCTGCTGCCGTGACGCCCTGCATCCACCACCACGCCGTCGTGCTGCTGGATCTTCATCAACTTCTCCTTCCCCCTTGCTGGATCAAGAAGGAGGAGACGTCATCCGCTCCGTACGTGTGTTGAACGCGGAGGTGCCGTCCGTTCGGCGCTTGGTCATCGGTGATTTGAATCACGACGAGTACGACTCCGTCATCCACGTTCTAGTGAACGCTTCCGCTCGCGATCTACAAAGGTATGTAGATGCAATCCAATCACTCATTGCTAGATGAACTCATAGATGGATCTTGGTGAAACCGTAGGAAAATTTTTGTTTTCTGCAACGTTCCCCAACATTAATCTTCCAGATGATTGTGTCATTGACAGAATTCTCCAATCACTGCCACCAAGCTACAAGAGCTTCGTGATGAACTATAATATGCAAGGGATGAACAAGACTATTCCCGAGCTCTTCGCAATGCTGAAAGCTGCAGAGGTAGAAATCAAGAAGGAGCATCAAGTGTTGATGGTTAACAAAACCACTAGTTTAAAAAAAAGGGCAAAGGGAAGAAGAAGGGGAACTTCAAGAAGAACGGCAAGCAAGTTGCTGCTCAAGAGAAGAAACCCAAGTCTGGACCTAAGCCTGAAACTGAGTGCTTCTACTGCAAGCAGACTGGTCACTGGAAACGGAACTGCCCCAAGTATTTGGCGGATAAGAAAGACGGCAAGGTGAACAAAGGTATATGTGATATACATGTTATTGATGTGTACCTTACTAATGCTCGCAGTAGCACCTGGGTATTTGATACTGGTTCTGTTGCTAATATTTGCAACTCAAAACAGGGACTACGGATTAAGCGAAGATTGGCTAAGGACGAGGTGATGATGCGCGTGGGAAACGATTCCAAAGTCGATGTGACCGCGGTCGGCACGCTACCTCTACATCTACCTTGGGGATTAATATTAGACCTAAATAATTGTTATTTGGTGCCAGCGTTGAGCATGAACATTATATCTGGATCTTGTTTAATGCGAGACGGTTATTCATTTAAATCAGAGAATAATGGTTGTTCTATTTATATGAGTAATATCTTTTATGGTCATGCACCCTTGAAGAGTGGTCTATTCTTGTTGAATCTCGATAGTAGTGATACACATATTCATAATGTAGAAGCCAAAATATGCAGAGTTGATAATGATAGTGCAACTTATTAGTGGCACTGCCGTTTAGGTCATATTGGTGTAAAGCGCATGAAGAAACTCCATACTGATGGACTTTTGGAACCACTTGATTATGAATCACTTGGTACTTGCGAACCGTGCCTCATGGGCAAGATGACTAAAATACCGTTCTCCGGTACTATGGAGAGAGCAACAGATTTATTGGAAATCATACATACAGATGTATGTGGTCCGATGAATATTGAGGCTCGTGGCGGATATCGTTATTTTCTCACCTTCACAGATGATTTAAGCAGATATGGGTATATCTACTTAATGAAACATAAGTCTGAAACATTTGAAAAGTTCAAAAAATTTCAGAGTGAAGTGGAAAATCATCGTAACAAGAAAATAAAGTTTCTACGATCTGATCGTGGAGGAGAATATTTGAGTTACAAGTTTGGTGTACATTTGAAAAATTGTGGAATAGTTTCGCAACTCACGCCACCCGGAACACCACAGCGTAATGGTGTGTCCGAACGTCATAATCATACTTTACTAGATATGGTGTGATCTATGATGTCTCTTACTGATTTACCGCTATCGTTTTGGGGATACGCTCTAGAGACGGCCGCATTCACGTTAAATAGGGCACCATCAAAATCCGTTGAGACGACGCCTTATGAACTATGGTTTGGCAAGAAACCAAAGTTGTCGTTTCTGAAAGTTTGGGGCTGCGATGCTTATGTGAAAAAGCTTCAACCTGATAAGCTCGAACCCAAATCGGAGAAATGTGTCTTCATAGGATATCCAAAGGAAACTATTGGATACACCTTCTATCATAGATCTGAAGGCAAGACTTTTATTGCTAAATTCGGAAACTTTCTTGAGAAGGAGTTTCTCTCGAAAGAAGTGAGTGGGAGGAAAGTGGAACTTGACGAGGTAACTGTACCCGCTCCCTTGTTGGAAAGTAGTACATCACAGAAAACTATTTCTGCGACACCTACACCAATAAGTGAGGAAGTTAATGATAATGATCATGAAACTTCAGAACAAGATACTATTGAACCTCGTAGATCAACCAGAGTAAGATCCACGCCAGAGTGGTACGGTAATCCAGTTCTGGAAGTCACGCTACTAGATCATGATGAACCTACGAACTATGAAGAAGCGATGGTGAGCCCAGATTCCGCAAAGTGGCTTGAAGCCATGAAATCTGAGATGGGATCCATGTATGAGAACAAAGTATGGACTTTGGTTGACTTGCCCGATGATCGGCAAGCAATTGAGAATAAATGGATCTTCAAGAAAAAGACTGACGCTGACGGTAATGTTACTGTCTATAAAGCTCGACTTGTCGCAAAAGGTTTTCGACAAGTTCAAGGGGCTGACTACGATGAGACCTTCTCACCCGTAGCGATGCTTAAGTCTGTCCGAATCATGTTAGCAATTGCCGCGTTTTATGATTATGAAATTTGGCAGATGGATGTCAAAACTGCATTCCTGAATGGATTTCTGGAAGAATAGTTGTATATGATGCAACCGGAAGGTTTTGTCGATCCAAAGGGAGCTAACAAAGTGTGCAAGCTCCAGCGATCCATTTATGGACTGGTGCAAGCCTCTCGGAGTTGGAATAAACGCTTTGATAGTGCGATCAAAGCATTTGGTTTTATACAGACTTTCGGTGAAGCCTGTATTTACAAGAAAGTGAGTGGGAGCTCTGTAGCATTTCTGATATTATATGTGGATGACATATTGCTGATTGGAAATGATATAGAATTTCTGGATAGCATAAAGGGATACTTGAATAAGAGTTTTTCAATGAAAGACCTCGGTGAAGCTGCTTACATATTAGGCATAAAGATCTATAGAGATAGATCAAGACGCTTAATTGGACTTTCACAAAGCACATACCTTGACAAGATTTTGAAGAAGTTCAAAATGGATCAAGCAAATAAAGGGTTCTTGCCTGTGTTACAAGGTGTGAAGTTGAGTCAGACTCAGTGCCCGACCACTGCAGAAGATGGAGAGAAAATGAAAGATGTTCCCTATGCTTCAGCCATAGGCTCTATCATGTATGCAAAGCTGTGTACCAGACCTGATGTGTGCCTTGCTATAAGTTTAGCAGGGAGGTACCAAAGTAATCCAGGAGTGGATCACTAGACAGCGGTCAAGAACATCCTGAAATACCTGAAAAGGACTAAGGATATGTTTCTCGTATATGGAGGTGACAAAGAGCTCACCGTAAAAGGTTATGTTGATGCAAGCTTTGACACTGATCCGGACGATTCTAAAATCGCAAACCGGATACGTGTTTACATTAAACGATGGAGCTGTCAGTTGGTCCAGTTCTAAACAAACCGTCGTAGCGGGATCTACATGTGAAGCGGAATACATAGCTGCTTCGGAAGCAGCAAACGAAGAAGTCTGGATGAAGGAGTTCATATCCGATCTAGGTGTCATACCTAGTGCATCGGGTCCAATGAAAATCTTTTGTGACAATACTGGTGCAATTGCCTTGGCAAAGGAATCCAGATTTCACAAGAGGACCAAGCACATCAAGAGACGCTTCAATTCCATCCGGGATCTAGTCCAGGTGGGAGACATAGAGATTTGCAAGATACATACGGATCTGAATATTGCAGACCCGTTGACTAAGCCTCTTCCACGAGCAAAAACATGATCAGCACCAAGGCTCCATGGGTGTTAGAATCATTACTGTGTAATCCAGATTATTGACTCTAGTGCAAGTGGGAGACTGAAGGAAATATGCCCTAGAGGCAATAATAAAGTTATTATTTATTTCCTTATATCATGATAAATGTTTATTATTCATGCTAGAATTGTATTAACCGGAAACATAATACATGTGTGAATACATAGACAAACTTAGTGTCACTAGTATGCCTCTACTTGACTAGCTCGTTAATCAAAGATGGTTATGTTTCCTAACCATGAACAAGGTGTTGTTATTTGATTAACGAGGTCACATCATTAGTTGAATGATCTGATTGACATGACCCATTTCATTAGCTTAGCACCCGATCGTTTAGTATGTTGCTATTGCTTTCTTCATAACTTATAAATGTTCCTATGACTATGAGATTATGCAACTCCCGTTTACCGGAGGAACACTTTGTGTGCTACCAAACGTCACAACATAACTGGGTGATTATAAAGGAGCTCTACAGGTGTCTCCAAAGGTAGATGTTGGGTTGGCGTATTTCGAGATTAGGATTTGTCACTCCGATTGTCGTGAAGGAAATATGCCCTAGAGGCAATAATAAAGTTATTATTTATTTCCTTATATCATGATAAATGTTTATTATTCATGCTAGAATTGTATTAACCGGAAACATAATACATGTGTGAATACATAGACAAACAGAGTGTCACTAGTATGCCTCTACTTGACTAGCTCGTTAATCAAAGATGGTTATGTTTCCTGACCATGAACAAAGAGTTGTTATTTGATTAACGAGGTCACATCATTAGTTGAATGATCTGATTGACATGACCCATTCCATTAGCTTAGCACCCGATCGTTTAGTATGTTGCTATTGCTTTCTTCATGACTTATACATGTTCCTATAACTATGAGATTATGCAACTCCCGTTTACCGGAGGAACACTTTGGGTACTACCAAACATCACAACGTAATTGGGTGATTATAAAGGAGTACTACAGGTGTCTCCAATGGTAGATGTTGGGTTGGCGTATTTCGAGATTAGGGTTTTGTCACTTCGATTGTCGGAGAGGTATCTCTGGGCCCTCTCGGTAATACACATCACATAAGCCTTGCAAGCATTATAACTAAGATGTTAGTTATGAGATGATGTATTACGGAACGAGTAAAGAGACTTGCCAATAACGAGATTGAACTAGGTATTGGATACCGACGATCGAATCTCGGGCAAGTAACATACCGATGACAAAAAGGAACAACGTATGTTGTTATGCGGTCTGACCGATAAAGATCTTCGTAGAATATGTAGGAGCCAATATGGGCATCCAGGTCCCGCTATTGGTTATTGACCGGAGACATGTCTCGGTCATGTCTACATTGTTCTCGAACCGTAGGGTCCGCACGCTTAACGTTACGATGACAGTTATTATGAGTTTATGCATTTTGATGTACCGAAGGTTGTTCGGAGTCCCGGATATGATCACGGACATGACGAGGAGTCTCGAAATGGTCGAGACATAAAGATTGATATATTGGAAGCCTGTGTTTGGACATCGGAAGTGTTCCGGGTGAAATCGGGATTTTACCGGAATACCGGGAGGGTTACCGGAACCCCCCGGGAGCTAGATGGGCCATAATGGGCCTTAGTGGAAAGAAGAAGGGGCTGCCCTAGATGGGCTGCGCGCCTCCCCCTTCCCCTAGTCCTATTAGGACTAGGAAAGGGTGGCCGGCCACCTCCTCCTCTTTTCCCCTCCAAGGAATCCTAGTTGGACTAGGATTGGAGGGGGAATCCTACTCCCAGTGGGAGTAGGACTCTCCTGCGCCTCCCTCCTTGGCCGGCCAGCCCCTCCTCCCTTGCTCCTTTATATACGGGGGCAGGGGACACCCCAAGACACACAAGTTGATCCTTGAGATCGTTCCTTAGCCGTGTGCGGTGCCCCCTGCCACCAAATTCCACCTCGATCATACCGTTGTAGTGCTTAGGCGAAGCCCTGCGTCGGTAGTACATCAAGATCGTCACCACGCCGTCGTGCTGACGGAACTCTTCCTCGACGCTTTGCTGGATCGGAGCCCGAGGATCGTCATCGAGCTGAACGTGTGCTAAGAACTCGGAGGTGCCGGAGTAACGGTGCTTGGATCGGTCGGATCGGGAAGAAGACGTACGACTACTTCCTCTACGTTGTGTGATCGCTTCCGCAGTCGGTCTGCATTGGTACGTAGACAACACTCTCCCCCTCGTTGCTATGCATCACCATGATCTTGCGTGTGCGTAGGAAAATTTTCGAAATTACTACGTTCCCCAACATGTCAGAGAGGTATCTCTGGGCCCTCTCAGTAATGCACATCACATAAGCCTTGCAAGCATTGTGACTAATGAGTTCGTTGCGAGATGATGTATTACAGAACGAGTAAAGAGACTTGCTGGTAACGAGATTAAACTAGGTATTGTATACCAACGATCGAATCTCGGGCAAGTAACATACCGATGACAAAGGGAACAACGTATGTTGTTATGCGGTCTGACCGATAAAGATCTTCGTAGAATATGTAGGAGCCAATATGGGCATCCAGGTCCCGCTATTGGTTATTCACCGGAGATGTGTCTCAGTCATGTCTACATTGTTCTCGAACCGTAGGGTCCGCACGCTTAACGTTACGATGACAGTTATTATGAGTTTTTGCATTTTGATGTACCGAAGTTAGTTCGGAGTCCCGGATGTGATCACGGACATGACGAGGAGTCTCAAAATTGTCGAGACATAAAGATTGATATATTGGAAGCCTATATTTGGATATCGGAAGTGTTCCGGGTGAAATCGGGATTTTACCGGAGTACCGGGAGGTTACCGGAACCCCCCGGGAATCATATGGGCCTTAATGGGCTTTAGTGGAAAGGAGAAATGGGCAGCCCAAGGTGGCCGCGCGCCTCCCCCCTCCCCTAGTCCTATTAGGACTAGGAGAGGTGACCAGCCCCCCTCTCTCTCTTTCCCCCTTGGGGAAACCTAGTCCAACTAGGATTGGGGGGGGGGGGGAGTCCTACTCCCGGTAGGAGTAGGACTCCTGCGCCCTCCTCCTGGCCGGCCACACCCTCCCCCTTGGATCCTTTATATACGGAGGCAGGGGGGCACCTCTAGACACACAAGTTGATGATTGAGATCGTTCCTTAGCCGCATGCGGTGCCCCCTGCCACCATATTCCACCTCGATCATATCGTTGTAGTGCTTAGGCGAAGCCCTGCGTCGGTAGAACATCAAGATCGTCATCATGCCGTCGTGCTGACGGAACTCCTCCCCGAAGCTTTGCTGGATCGGAGCCCGGGGATCGTCATCGAGCTGTACGTGTGCTAAGAACTCGGAGGTGCCGGAGTAACGGTGCTTGGATCGGTCGGATCGGGAAGAAGACGTACGACTACTTCCTCTACGTTGTGTCAATGCTTCCGTTGCGATCTACAAGGGTACGTAGATCATACTCTCCCCCTCGTTGCTATGCATCACCATGATCTTGCGTGTGCGTAGGAATTTTTTTGAAATTACTACGTTCCCCAACAGGGGCGCCCCCCCTAGGGCGCGCCCCCTGTCTCGTGGGACCCCCGTGGCTCCTCCGACGTCCTCCCTGCACCCATATATACCCATGTGACCTAAAACTTCCAGAGCGCAGAATAGATCGAGAGTTCCGCCGCCAGAAGCCTCCGTAGCCACCGAAAACCAATCTAGACCCGTTCCGGCACCCTGCCGGAGGGGGCAATCCTTCTCCGGTGGCCATCTTCATCATCCCGGTGCTCTCCATGACGAGGAGGGAGTAGTTCTCCCTCGGGGCTGAGGGTATGTACCAGTAGCTATGTGTTTGATCTCTCTCTCTCTCATGTTCTTGAGATGATACGATCTTGATGTATCGCGAGCTTTGCTATTATAGTTGGATCTTATGTTTCTCCTCCCCCTCTTCTCTTTTGTAATGAATTGAGTTTCCCCTTTGAAGTAATCTTATCGGATTAAGTCTTTAAAGATTTGAGAACACTTGATGTATGTCTTGCCATGGATATATGTGGTGACAATGGGATATCACGTGATTCACTTGATGTATGTTTTGGTGATCAACTTGCGGGTTCCGCCCATGAACCTATGCATAGGGGCTGGCACACGTTTTCGTCGTGATTCTCCGGTAGAACTTTGGGGCACTATTTGAGGTCCTATGTGTTGGTTGAATAGATGAATCTGAGATTGTGTGATGCATATCGTATAATCATACCCACGGATAGTTGAGGTGACATTGGAGTATCTAGGTCACATTAGGGTTTTGGTTGATTTGTGTCTTAAGGTGTTATTCTAGTACGAACTCTAGGTCTGTTTGTGACACTTATAGGAATAGCCCAACGGATTGATTGGAAAGAATAACTTTGAGGTGGTTTCGTACCCTACCATAATCTCTTCGTTCGTTCTCCGCTATTAGTGACTTTGGAGTGACTCTTTATTGCATGTTGAGGGATAGTTATGTGATCCAATTATGTTAGTATTGTTGAGGGAACTTGCACTAGCGAAAGTATGAACCCTAGGCCTTATTTCCACGCATTGCAATACCGTTTACGCTCACTTTTATCATTAGTTACCTTGCTGTTTTTATATTTTCAGATTACAAAAACTATTATCTACTATCCATATTGCACTTGTATAACCATCTCTTCGCCGAACTAGTGCACCTATACAATTTACCATTGTATTGGGTGTGTTGGGGACACAAGAGACTCTTTGTTATTTGGTTGCAGGGTTTCTTGAGATAGACCATCTTCATCCTACGCCTCCTATGGATTGATAAAACCTTAGGTCATCCACTTGAGGGAAATTTGCTACTGTCCTACAAACCTCTGCACTTGGAGGCCCAACAACGTCTACAAGAATAAGGTTGTGTAGTAGACATCAGTGACCTCAAGGAAAGGATAAAAGAGAGGATCTTCAGAGCCATGAGCACGATATGTTTTACCTTCCTTCTTCATGTTGAGCTTCCCTTTACAATTATCCAATTCCTCTCCAACTACACCGTCAGTGCCTGGGAGTTTAAAGTTTGAACCAGGAGTTCTAAAATGCCTTAAAGAGCTCCCTGATATCATTCCGAGCTTGAAGGATTTTTTTGCTTTCTTCTTACCTCAGGGATGTTGAATTCGGTGATAGCTGAACAAGCTATTCCTTGTAATTCTAATTGCCCGTTTGAGGTACTGATCATGATATGACTCCACTTCTTCATGTATTTTTTAACGCTCTCTAGTGTGTGTGCACCTTTGTATCTCTTAGCGATGCAGTTTGGTGTTTTTTGGCACAAGAAAAATGTTTGTATCACAGTTTTAGTATCCACTTGCTAATGTGTTCTTGCATTTGAACGCTCCATATTTTTCAACCATTGCTTGTTTTTATTTGAGTAAGTTGAAATTCTAAACACACATTTTGCTTACCTGTTTGCAGCAACCCGTGTCAAGAAGGGTGGATGGCAATCCAGTCCAATGCCACCTATAATGCTCTATTGCACTTAGTGTTCACCTGTTGATGAATATGCCAACCTTGGAAACGAACAAGTGGTTAACTTGCATTGCAATGAAAGTAAATCCATGTATGGATGAGTGTGACCTAATATGCATATATTTTTCTATAAGCAGAGCCATGTATGGATGGTGATTATGCACTGTTTCATGTACACATAATAGCACATACATATAAGGATGAAAGTGGGCATCCCTTGAATCCCGCATACAAGTCATTTTGAAGCCAGTCTTATATGAATGAACAAAAGTGCATTAGGTTGACTTTTTGGTATACCTGTACGCTAATCTTCACGGGCTCGCGTTTGTATATGTAGATTGCAAATCTTGCGGGGGTGGTTTTTTTTCTTAATTGCGTGCCTTGGGTAAACTGTAAACGTGTTGAACATAGGGTTATTAAAAAAACCAAGCTAGAGGGACTAGTGCACAAGAAAAAAACATGAAATATTTCCCCCAAGTCCTGACACAAAATCACCTTATAGTCCAACTCTAACCGGCAAGGTTTATTTGGAAACCAAAAGATCCATACATTCTAACCCAACTCAACCAACAATGTTATTTGAAAACTAAAAAATCAATAAGAAATGAAGATGTTTGTGCGACATCTTTGTAAGGGATTTACCTTGAAGGATAACCTGACTAAGCATAATCTCATAGTCATAGGAACATGTATAAGTCATGAAGAAAGCAATAGCAACAAACTAAACGATCAAGTGCTAAGCTAACGGAATGGGTGAAGTCAATCACATCATTCTCCTAATGATGTGATCCCATTAATCAAATAACAACTCATGTCTATGGTTAGGAAACTTAACCATCTTTGATCAACGAGCTAGTCAAGTAGAGGCATACTAGTGACACTCTGTTTGTCTATGTATTCACACATGTATTATGTTTCCGATTAATACAATTCTAGCATGAATAATAAACATTTATGATGAAATAAGGAAATAAATAATAACTTTATTATTGCCTCTAGGGCATATTTACTTCAATCAGAACATCATCTTCCTCTTGCCACCGAGTACCCGAGCACTGAGCTACTGCTATGATCTTCCACACCCCGGCTTGCAGCATGCACCGTAGGTCGAGACAGTAGGCCTCTGAAACCCCACCTCTTTGAGTCCTGTACGGGAGAAGGCTAATAAGGTTTTTGGGGAGCGCTTTGTGCGACTACTGACCGGTTCATCACGGACGCTCCGGATACCGACAACCACTTCCCCAAAGACGACTTTTTCCCCGATGTCGACAACCTCTTCGACGACATGGCTGGCGAGGACACCGCCCAAGACTGGTGCTTCTGCCATTGCTCCGCATGTCTTCGTGTTCTCTCTGTTTAAGATCTTGCCTAAGTTTCTTCCTCTAGCCTTTCTTGTTCTAGCCTCTGTTCTACATATGTTCCGTTCTAGTTCACATGTGCAGATGCTATTTGCCTTCACTCTGCTAGATTACATGACTAGTTTCATCCCTACTATAATAGTCATGTTTTATCAACCATTTCTGTTAATAAAATCATATGGTAAATTGCTATATTTCCAACACATCCTTCCGAGACATTGGTTGTTCTTCCTTTTAAGAATTTTATGACCCGCTGAAATGACGCATACATATTGTTGTTTTATTGTGAAATCTACTAGTGTGACCTCAAGGAAGGGATAAAAGAGAGGATCTTCAGAGCCATGAGCACGATATGTTTTACCTTTCTTCTTCATGTTGAGCTTCCCTTTACAATTATCCAGTTCCTCTCCAACTACACCGTCAGTGCCCGGGAGTTTAAAGTTTAAACCAGGAGTTCTAAAATGCCTTAAAGAGCTCCCTGATATCATTCTGAGCTTGAAGGATTTTTTTGCTTTCTTCTTACCTCAGGGATGTTGAATTTGATGACAGCTGAACAAGCTATTCCTTGTAATTCTAATTACCCGTTTGAGGTACTGATCATGATATGACTCCACTTCTTCATGTATTTTTAACGCTCTCTAGTGTGTGTGCACCTTTGTATCTCTTAGCGATGCAGTTTGGTGTTTTTTGGCACAAGAAAAATGTTTGTATCACAATTTTATGATCCACTTGCTAATGTGTTCTTGCATTTGAATGCTCCATATTTTTCAACCATTGCTTGTTTTTATTTGAGTAAGTTGAAATTCTGAACACACATTTTGCTTACCTGTTTGCAGCAACCCGTGTCAAGAAGGGTGGATGGCAATCCAGTCCAATGCCACCTATAATGCTCTATTGCACTTAGTGTTCACCTGTTGATGAATATGCCAACCTTGGAAACGAACAAGTGGTTAACTTGCATTGCAATGAAAGTAAATCCATGTATGGATGAGTGTGACCTAATATGCATATATTTTTCTATAAGCAGAGCCATGTATGGATGGTGATCATGCACTGTTTCATGTACACATACTAGCACATACATATAAGGATGAAAGTGGGCATCCCTTGAATCCCGCATACAAGTCATTTTGAAGCCAGTCTTATATGAATGAACAAAAGTGCATTAGGTTGCCTTTTTGGTATACTTGTACGCTAACCTTCATGGGCTCGCGCTTGTATATGTAGATTGCAAATCTTGCGGGGGTGTTTTTTTTCTTAATTGCGTGCCTTGGATAAACTATAAACGTGTTGAACATAGGGTTATTAGAAAAAACCAAGCTAGAGGGACTAGTGCACAAGAAAAAAACATGAAATATTTCTCCCAAGTCCTGACACAAAATCACCTTATAGTCCAACTCTAACCGACAAGGTTTATTTGGAAACCAAAAGATCCATACATTCTAACCCAACTCAACCAACAATGTTATTTGAAAACTAAAAAAACAATAAGAAAATGAAGATGTTTGTGCGACATCTTTGTAAGGGATTTACCTTGAAGGATAACCTGACTAAGCATAATTAGACACAAAGCAATAAATGTTGCTTGTGTGATTAGGGTGAGTCAGTTCAACATTTGTGTATTCATTGCCCCTTCACTCGTTTTATATGGCGGTGATGCTGTAGTGATTACATGTTGTTGATGAGGGGAAGGGAAAAGCCTCACTAATACTCGCTCTAATGTAATTCGCGCCATCCTATGGTGGGTAATTTTGGTGGCCAGGCTTTTACCGTCTACTAGCATTTCAAATGGCGAGACTTCTTTGGTGACTTTTTTTTTGAGGATATGCCAAGAGCGTACCTATGTTTTATAGAAGGAGGAATTAGTTACAAGAAAAGTTTTTAGGCTCTCACCACACGCCGGCGGAATCAGAAAACACTCCTACTCCAAGGTGCTCGTAAACGATAGGATGTGATGTACATGCGTGTGCTCATAGAAATGAGTGTATGTGAGCATCTTCATCTACATTGTGTTTGTAAAAAAAGGTTTTAGAACTGCCTTGTAAGTTTAGTGTATAAAGCAAACCACCGTGCCAATCTCCTTTCAAAAGAAAAAAGAATCTCCTTCTCGAGAAAGGAGGAATGAAGTGAACCCTACAAAGTTGTTGAGGGGAGGGCTATTTGGAGAAGCAGACAACCTCCAGGGGCCGACGTGGAAGAAGAGCACACCGCAGATATTTCTCCTAACTAATCCATTCGACCATTCCCCTTCACCAAGGGTTTAAGGAAAAACGGCGGCCCACTCGTCGGTAAGGGTTTTGGGCGTCGCTCCCCTCTCCCTCCCGCCGCCTCCATTCCCCGCGCCCCCACCCCGGAGCCGGATCACCGCCGCTGAACCCCACCCCCATCCCCGCGCCCCCACCCCAGCAGGACACCGCCTCCCCTCGCTGCCCGTGGCGCACGCCCGCCGCCGTGCCGTCGCCCGCCCCCCGCCTCTCATGCGCGTCGCCTCCATCGCCGTCCCCGTGCGTCCTCGTCGGGACTTCGCTGCCTCCGCCCCGTCCGCGGGCTCTGGCAATTGGGGTTTGAGGTATGAGCTCGTTTCCATCCACTGATTGAGTTAATTTCTGGCTCTAAATCCGCCCCCCCCCCCCCCCCCCCCCCCCCCCCGCTCCTAGCAAGGAAATCGCCCTAGCAATTAGAACCTGGGCTCGAATTTCTCTTGTCAGGAGTAGGCGGGCATTGACTAGATGGATAATTAAGCTAGGAGGGCCTCCTGACCAGGCCTGCGTGATACTGGCCGATTCAGTCGTTGCTTGTAGAAATTTGCCGCTTGAATCCTAATTTTGTAGCAAGCGTCTGCTCTAGCTGCACCAGGTCCAGTATGTAATTTTGTGCTTACTTGCTCCCCAGTTGTGTTGTCACTGTTCTCAGCATTTAAGCTCTTGAACACAAATTGAGATTCGTGAAGCTACCATTTCCAGGGCCTTTTAGTGTTTTGTAACAGGGTGTATACTGTCACTCGCCTGCTTTGTGCGCTGAGACCTAATTATGGTTTTCTCCAGATGATGGCCAAAGGATTTCTAGCCAAGAGCGATAATGCAGGGACAAAGAAATCTCCCCTGCAAATCCAGATGCTGGAGAGTTTTTATTCTGGTAGGCATGTGCTAGTGTTTCAAGCTCTTTTCCTGCTGTCATGTCTTATCTTTTTGTTGTTCAACTTTTTGTGCTGTGGCTAAAAAATTCGCAATCCAGAGGTACAATATCCGAAGCCGGAGGATCTGACAGAGTATGCGGCATCTGTTGGTTTGACTTACAACCAGGTCAGAATATGGTTCAAAGAGCGGAGGCGGAAAGAGAGGAGACACATGGAAGCTTCAGAGGTTCACGTGGAAACACAAGCTAGTGCAAGATCAAATTGGCCTAGATGTAGCAGCAGCAGGTTTTCCAATTCAAGCCAATCTCCAATGCAAGGTATTGCGGGTTTGCAGCCCGAGGATGACATTACTCTTGGTAGGAGTATGAGCCTTGTAGGAGAGAAACACACACTTCGATCACAAGTCCTGTTTCCGAAGGATTATATTCTGAGGAAAGTCTTCCGCAAGGATGGTCCATCTCTTGGGGGTGATTTCGATCCTCTTTCTGAAAGGGCACATGTCCATGTCAGGGGTCTGTCTCTAGTAGCACTAAAGTTTACTGAGAAAGTCATTTATCATCATAGACATATCTTTCTATCTATGTGTCCCAATAGGTTAAACCATGCAAAAGACCTAATTAAGCTTAATCAACCACACAGTTCTATTAACAACTCTGGTAATTGTCTCATTTTTTGTTTGGTAGGTGTAACACTTCTTATGTTCCATCTCAAAACACTGCTATTTACTGTAATTGTTTATTTACCATGCCATGTAAGTTTCATCCTTCTCTTTCGGCCATGCATTCCCTCATTCTTGTGTCCATCTCAAAACAATACTAATTGTGTTAACGAGTTAGCATGCTATGGAAGTACCAACCTTTTTGTTGGGCTTCACTCATTTGTAATACGGAGATTGTATCGAGCATCTTGTGCTTGATTGTGTTCGTCCTATTCATTTGTGCTTCAAGTTGTGGTTGCTTTGTAATGGCACTAAACTAGACTTCTGGGTAAACAAGGAAAGTAGAATTAGCAGGATCTGCAAGCATCTTCAATCCCCATTTGATCCTTTCTAACACTAATGCTGCTAACATATTTTGCATACTTCATGTTCGAATTGCATTCTGTAGATGTGGTTAATACCCTCACAATATCATGTTGAATTGATTGATGCTGTTTTTAATAGTTGCAGATACCACAGGACATCATTCCTACCAGGATCAAAGCGTTTTGAAGAAGAGAAAGGTATTGCTTAGGCTGCTCAAGTGTTTTCATTTTCATTTCTAGCACAGCTTTTGTTTCCTGTTGGTGCTGTGCCTCGTCTCACTGTGTGTGGCTAATGACGACTGGTGCTGATAGTCAGTATGGTCAAGCATAATTTTTGGTTTTCTGTACCAGAGCCTTTTAGGAAAGCATAGTCACTAACTCACTATTCAGGCTAAGTACACATTTTCATTGTCGTTTCTAGCACATACTTTTTTTCCGTGTTAATTATTGTTTACTGGTTGTTGCCATACCATTTGGTGCCATCATGTGTGTACAATCTAAAAAGCACGGACACGGGGACGGAAAGACGGGGATATGCATACGGGGACACGGGATACGGCATTTTTCAAAAAACAACCATTCGGGGATACGGCAGGGTATATAAATATACAGAAAAAAATAGCATGTAATAAAAATTTAATGACAATTTTTAGATCAGAGATTTTGTACTGGATATATGTTTTTTGTCAAGGAATTACTGGATATATGTTGCCTCATTTCTATTGATAAAAGACTTTGGGGCAGCCCATAGTCCATACGAACCCTCCACTCAGGCCCATGTAGCTCTCCACTCAGAGCCCATATAAGGTCCAGTTCCTGAAACCCTAGACTAGTCAGCTCCTCTAGCCGTTCTCTTCTTGTTTCCTCCAGCCGCCTGAGAGCTGCAGAGAGCAGAAGAAAAGACTGAGCCGCCGCTTATATCTTCTTCCTCGCTGCTGGTTGTAGTCCCCATCTTTCTCCCCGCCCGGTCCTTCTTCCTTGTCGTCGAACGCCTTGCTATCTTCCTCTCTGCTGGATGGATGTTCTTCGTCTGGGGAAGAGCTGGGCTTGGGGGAAACAGCAGCGTCGAGCCGGCGACCAAGAGAAGCGAGTCCAGGCAGCAGCAGCCTCGAGCCTAGGCTGCGGTTGCGAGCTGGTTCCCGAGTCCCCACCGTGTCCACACCGTATCTGATGTATCCGATTTCTTTCCCCCTTTTTTAATTTGGAAAAGATGGGATACTGCAGGATACGTGTATCCCGGTGTATCCGCGCGGGTCCCCGTATCCCCCTGTACTAGGACGGCATTTCGGCAGTTTCTGCCGTATCCATACTTTGTAGTGTACAATCATGAGCTAGTGTCATCTTCTGTGCTGAACTGCTGGTAGTCAGTCTGATCCAGCATTATCTTTATTTTATGAAAAAAGTCCATTTTACTACCCTGAATAAAGTGTGTTGTTCACTTTACCCCCTGATCAATATTTCTGCTCCCTTCACCCCCTGAACAAACCCATACCGGTTAAAAGAGACCCCTGGGTGGTTTCTCTCGACTTCCTGCTGACGTGGCACTAGTCAACGGTGGTTTTGACCCATAATCGTCCAAAATGCCCCCTGGACATTTGCTCATGTGTCCCGGGACATTGTCCGGCCGACCACAGTGCCCTCAGATCCCCCGAGCTCCCTCCTCCTCACGCCGGTGGCTCCCTGCCGCAGCCGGCGAGCGCCCGCATCAGCAGCAGCTCCAATCGTGCCACCCCTCTTCCTCCCTGCCCTCTCTTTCTCTACCTCTATCTTCTTCTCTCTCTCTTTCCTTCCCTCACGTCTCTCTCTCTCTTCTCGCAGGAGCACCAGGAGCCGCCATGGAGCTCCGTCCGCCGCCGCCAGCGCCGATTCCGGTGAGAACCGGCCTTCCTCGCCCGGACCCGGATGCTCCCCATCTCCTCCTCGCCGCCGGAAGCCGCGCCCGCCAGCCTCCCCAAACCGCAGCGCCCGAGCTGCACTGCACCACCAGGAGGACGACGCTCGCTCCAGCACCAAGTCCCGCGTCGCCCTGCCAGATCCGCTGGCCCGACGCCCCCACAAGGCCCAGCCCAGCGCCTCCTGCCCCGCGCAGCGGGGGGTGAGAAGTGGTGCGAAGCTCTGGTCCGCCGCTTCACCGCTCCTGCTCCAACCAGGAGCTCGCCGCCGGCCACCTCCGGGCCTCCTGCAGCACCTCGCCGCCGTCCAGCGATCCCACCATCGGTCTCCACCTCCGGTCCGTGCCCATAGCTGCTGCTCCGGTCAGCCGCGCCACCACAACCACCTACAGCGCCGCCGGGAGACATTGATGGGTCACCTGACGAGTGGGCCCCACTGGTCAAATACCGCCGTTGACTACTGCCACATCAGCAGCGGGTGGAGACAAACCAGTCAGGGGGGTGTTTTGTCCGGTTTGAGTTTTTTTAGGGGGTAGAAGAAGCAGAAATATTGATCAGGGGGTAAAGTGAACCACCCACTTTATTCAGGGTAGTAAAATGGACTTTTTTCTTATTTTATTATCAGGCCTCTTTTTTGTAATTAGAACAATGGATTCTGGAAACTTTTGGGCCAGGATATACAACACTAAATCCCATGTATTTTGTGGGCCAAGAGATGCCCCCCACATTTGAATTGGTATAAAAGATTTACAGTCCCTGCCTTAGTATCACTTTTATTCAGCTATTTGCCGTAACAATCTTTCTGAAGGCACTCTAATGTTCATTTTTATTCGGTTAGATGTAAGATTAGAGATCCACCGTATTTGTTTCTTAAAATTCTTGTGTTATTTTGTCAGTTGCTGATTGACAAATTATTTTAGTGCCTGAGATGAAGATGCTGTTAGCTAAACTGACCTTTTGTGCTTATTGTGCCTTTTTGTAATTGTAATCCATGTTAATTTGTTTCCATTTGTTATATTGAGACCTCTAACGTCAGGTGTCCACCTTTCTAAAAAAATGTTCATCTGCAGATCATGTCGCCTACTGCTCAGAGATCCACTTTGCCATTTGAGAACAATGATCCCGTGAGGAAGCATGGAAAGGGCAAAGGTTTAATGACAGTGTGGCATGCAATGTATTCCCAAACTGCAGAAATTCAAGATTGCTCCAGTTTCATTGATGAAAGTGGTTGCTTGAGGTCATTGAGACCATTCGAAGATTTTGGTGGAAAGCTTGCCCAAGTAAAGTTGCTTATTTAATTTGGTCTGATACAGCCTATGTTATTTGAAACTTTAGTAGTTGTATACTCTGAATTAGCAACTCAGAATTTCCTCCTTTTAACCTTATGTGCAGAAACAAACTTTGCCACGGAAGAAAGTAAACAAAAAGAGTAGACCTGCACCGAGTAAAAGAAAGGTAAGCTTTATTACTTGGAGAAGTCCACATATGGAGATAATGAGCTAACTTTTAGTCCTCTAGAATGCGAATCTAGACCTGTAAAGTTATTAACTGGCGCTCATTTGGAAGGAAAGCATTTTTTGCTGTTGCAATTTGACCTTTTTAATCTGGTTAAATGAAACTTAATCTGCCTTTTGTGTAGTACACTAATGGTGATTTCTCGCTATTTTAGGTGCCATGTGGCAGAGTTACTGATTTGAAGGAGCATCCTCTAGTGGAGTGCCATCTTTCAGTTGATGAATCAGAATCCTCAGAACTACGAACTGAACATGCTACTTTAGTTGATGATGAGGAGCTTGAGCTCAGTGAGCTACAAGCAGGTCCTAATCCGTTAAGATGTTCAGCTCATATTTCTTCAACTGGGAGACATGGCTGCCCCCTTTGTAAAGGTTTGCAATATCATCTTCTACCTCTTTGTTCTCATTTTTTTTCTAATATAAGCCAATTTACTTAAGCATTAGTGCTTCTCTTGCAGATTTACTTGCCAGGTTTCCTCCAACAAGTGTCAGGATGAAACAGCCATTTCCCACAAAACCTTGGGAGTCATCACCTGAAATGGTGAAAAAGCTCTTCCAGGTTAAATGCAACACATTACTTTGAGAATACATGAGTAGTATTATCATCATTAATGGAATTTACCTTAGATGAAATGAAAAAAAGCTCATGATCAGTCTGTCCAACTTCTATATTCTATTAACTTATGGAATTTACTGTATAGTGAATGATCGTACATGTCTTGTGCTGGTAGTGGAACAAGACTGGCTTCAATAATCTTTTCATACTGGTACCAATTCTGTTCATGAATTGATGAATCCAACCAGTAGTTTACCGGATTTAGTTGCATCTGGGCAGCAGGAATATTAGACATGTCTCCTATAATATATTTGGTTATTTTGTTTGGAACATTAATGGCCTAAGCATGTTGTTAAAAATCTCAATAGCCCATATGTACATGGTTAGCTGAAAAATTCTTTCTTCCTTCACTTATTGTTTGTGTTACTGCCGTGCTCGTAGATTTTAGTGCGCCCACCTTTCCTCAACCAGTTTTCATGTTGAAACTGTGGCCAGCATCTGTTAATTCGAAAATATTCTTGGCAGGTTGTCCGGTTTGTCTACACACATTTTGGTAGTATGGATGTTCATCCCTTTACGTTTGATGAGTTTGCACAAGCATTCCATGACAAGGTGAAATTTTTGTTAAATCTCCCTGAAATTGGTATAATTTTCTGTATTATTTTCTTACTGTGCAAATATGACCTCCAGGACTCCTCGTTGTTGGGGAAAGTACATGTCAGTCTTCTCAAGCTACTTATGTTAAACACAGAAAGGGGCAGCGGCAGTGTGTTTGTACCAAGATCGTCTAAAGATAGCAGATTCTCAAGCTTTCTGAACTTTGTGAGTTTTGAAATGTGCTGTACACTTTAGTTCATTTCAAAGATAGAATTACATTGTGCTTATTCTAGAGCTATTGTGCAATGGCGTCATTTCAGCATTGTCAGACAGTTCACAGATGAATTTTGAATGAGTGGAGAACCTAGTAGTAGGTTCATATTATTAGTTTTTGTCAGTCTGATTGTACCTTGTTGGGTATATTTATTTATGTTAGCAGAAGTATTGGCGAGTTTGTTGCACATTGTGTTAAGTTTATAGTTCGAATATAATGCTGCATTCGGAAGTCAAAGTATATGGTCTTAGACTAGTGCTGGAGTTGAGCAATTTGTCGAGCGGTTTCATTACCATGCACTTTTTTTTGTTATGCTCCTGTTCCAGTCTACTCTGGATATCAAGTTAATGATTTCCTTGAAGAACAATATGGGCCTACAGGGTCTAATAAATGACAGCGTAGGATGGATCGGCTTTGTTTTCTAGTAGCACGAGGCTACTGACTTGTGTTCATCGTAATTCATCACATTGAGTAACAGTGATCGTGCAATAGCCAATAAGTGTGACATCAACATGATCCTTATCTTTCTATATGGTCGGATAAATCATACTACTTTGTGTGAAGAAACTGACTATGCTATTCTTCTCATATTTACATTTATTTAGTTCCATGACTTTGTCTATTGCAGCACCAAACTTCTGTTTCAGTTGAGGTGTTCATCTTGTCATACTCCGTTTTTACTTAGTCCACGTATTAGCTTTGGTCAAAGTCAAGCTTTCTAAACTTTGACAAAGTTTATAAACAAAAGTATTAACACATACAATGACAAATCAATACCATTAGATTCATTATTGAATGTACTTTCACATCATCTAGATTTGTTATGGTAAATGTTTATATTGTTTTCTGTAAACTTGGTCAAACTTTATGAAGTTTGACGTCAGTCAAATCTAATATGCAGAGTAAATAAAAACGGAGGGAGTACTACCCATAGAATGCGGACCAGAGTCCGAGTTTCACTGAGCAAGTAATTGTCTTGCTTTCTTTTCTTATAGATTCGATGGGAGGTAACTAGATAGAGTTCAGACTACTTGATGCTGCTTCATTAGGGCGAATGTCTTGAATGGATGCATAAGAGAACTGTCATCCTGCATACCTGCTTCCTGTTTGAAGAACTTATCTGAAAATTGAAATAGCTAAATGGTTTGCCTCTATGTTTCTCTTTCAGGTTAGAGAACAAGAATTCGATGTGAATTTTTGGATCAAATCCCTGAATTCTCTTACTTGGGTTGAAATACTACGCCAGGTTCTGGTTGCTTCAGGTTTTGGTTCAGATCATCAGATGCTGAATCGGAATTTCTTTAACAAGGTACTTAATGAGACACCTCACTATTCTAGATCTAACACTTGTATGTGGGTGTGCATGCCTTTCTGGTTACAGCTACCAATATTTGTATATGTGCTGTAGCAATAGATTCCCCCTACAAGTACTTATATTATGTTTCAAAGTAACGCATATCCTTTTATTCAATTATAGGAGAAAAATCAAATGGTTAAGTATGGATTACGTCCTCGTACACTGAAAGGTGAATTGTTTGCACTATTGTCTAAGAAAGGAAGCGGTGGGTTAAAGGTTGCTGAACTTGCCAAATCACCACAGGTAGTATCAGAAATAAACTGTTCATATTGATGATAGCTGGCCTTCTGTATATACTTTTGGTTGAGTATCTCCGTGGCATTTACTTGATTGTTCTCTTCAGATTATTGGTCTTAATCTCTCTGGCGCATCAGAAGTAGAGCAGCTTATTTTCTCAACTCTCTCTAGTGACATCACATTGTTTGAGAAGATTGCGCCTTCTGCATATCGTCTCCGTGTTGATCCTCGGATTAAAGGAAAAGAAGATTCTAGATCAGATACCGAGGATTCTGGAACTGTTGATGATGATGGGGATGCTAGCAGCAGTGGTGATGAATCTGATGGTCCACAAGAGAGTTATCCTGAGCATGAAAGTAGAATTATCAGGTGGAGACAGAAAAACGTACATAAAAATATGAATAAATGCAGTGAAATTGATGAAAGTTATTCCGGAGAACGATGGCTTCTGGGGTTGATGGAAGGCGAGTATTCAGACCTAAGCATCGATGAGAAGCTGGATTGCTTGGTTGCTTTGATAGATGTTGTTTCTGGTGCTGGTTCTGTTCCAAGGCTTGAGGTAACCTTCACTCTCTTCTGGTATATTTCAATTGTGACATCTCATCTTTGTTCAAGGCATCATTGCTTAAACCTTACTCCCTCCGATCCAAAATAATTGTAGCAGTTTTGAGCTAAGGTTAGTTCAACCTTAGTTCAAAACTGCGGCAGTTATTATGGATCGGAGGGAGTACTGAACTTGCAAAACGACCATCCAGGACTTAAAGGATCATTATTCTTTTTTCATTATTGTTAATGTTGCCCTGTATGACGTTTTCTGGCTGACTATAGTGCTCTGTCTTGGTAATGTAACTACATAAATTGTTTGGATGTTCTTAGAAGTGATCAGATGAGATAAGAGAGCAAGGTCTCATTTTTTAGAAGATTATGGCATTATTTCAGTTTTTTCTTTTAAATCATCCACCCATGAACCATTTATGCAAATTTACCTCCACTGAATTTTCTTCTTTTGTTGATGTGCTTTATTCACTTCTCCACAACTAACATAAATGATCGCACTTATAATTGATTATCCTAAGTTCCTAACTACACTATGATTGTGTCTCCTTATGGCTTAGGCAGAATTAGGAGAAATGGACATTTTAAGTAGATACTACTTTCATTAGGATATGTATATGGACATCTTAAGTGGATAGTGCCTGCCTTAGGTTACCGTATAACTCATTTGAAGTATTCGAAGTGAAAATACATACAATAACCAGTGCCATTCTCAGTTGTTGGGAAACTTAATCTTGGATAACTTTGTTGTGTTCACGTTCCAAATTAAAGCTCAGCCTTCATACAAATGTTCTATTCTCTATTTGTATGCCCTGTTGGAAAGCTGCAGAATCTTATATTATTGTTTTCTACCTTTCATAGGAACCACAAAGTGTCCTGTCTAACATACAGAGAGCACAGTCGCATGCCTCAGGTGGGAAGATAAAGAAGTGTACAAGAGCCATTTATCAATCTAGTGACGAGTACTTAAATAGACCAGGAAGCTCGCACAGTTTTGATTCTTCCATGCAAGGACAGTCAGGAAGCCTGAGGAGTCAGGATTACATTGCCGACTCTGGAGCTACCGAATCACCCACAGGATTTGCACATCAGCCACAAATTGTTCTCTTAGGATCAGATCGCAGATATAACAATTACTGGCTCTTCCTTGGCCCTTGTAGAGCAGATGATCCAGGGCACCGTAGGGTTTACTTTGAGTCCTCAGAAGATGGTCACTGGGAAGTGATAGATTCACCACAGGTTGCCCACCTGCTTAATTTGCATAGCATCTAAATTTGCCTCTTATTTAATCACTTGAGGTTAAACTTCCACAAATAAAGTTACCGGCTCTTTTTTTGTTTGCATTGCAGGATTTACTCTCGCTGTTGTCTGTCCTAGACATCAGAGGCACCAGGGAAGCTCATCTTCTTGCATCAATGAAAAAGAGGCAATCATGTCTTTTTGAAGGCATGAAAAAACACTTGGAAGATGGGTGTGTAGTTGCGCTCACAGCATCATCTGATTCTTCTCGTTCCGAGACAAGCAGTGAAAACAGATATTCACCCAAGCCAAGTAGTGGAGATGGAGCTTCACCCCTATCAGACATTGACAGTGCTTCTGTTCCAACATATCTAGCTGGTAATCTTCAAAATGCATCATCTGCAATAGGAATTGAAGTTGGGAGGAGAAGTGATGAGAAGATGTTGAAGTGGGAAAGGTTGCAAGCGTTAGATAAATGGATCTGGACTTCTTTCTATTCTTCCCTTACTGCTGTTAAGTGTGGCAAGAGATCATTTAAGGAATCACTCGTTCATTGTGAAAGTTGTCATGATCTGTATTGGAGAGATGAAAAACATTGCAGAATATGCCACTCTACTTTTGAGGTTGGTTTTGATCTTGAAGAAAGATATGCTATACATGTGGCAACATGCAGGGAGCCTGAGGATTTGTACGATGTGCCAAATCATAAAGTTCTTCCTTCGCAGCTACAGGCACTTAAAGCAGCCATTCATGCTATTGAGGTGAGTACTAGAAAATGGTTGTTCTACGCAGAGTTTAGTGTCTGGGATCTACTTCGTTAAGAAACTATGATACATGGTGACTCAAAGTTGAGTTATGTTGCTGTATTGGATCGCCAGTCACTTGTTTGATCACAAATAGCATATGTATTTCATAGCAGCTTCTTAATCATATTTTGTCCTCATTTTGTGTGCGCTGATGTAGGCACGCATGCCTACGGCAGCTTTCACTGGTTTGTGGATGAAGTCTTCACACAACCTGTGGGTTAAGCGGCTGCGACGGACATCATCATTACCAGAGCTTTTGCAGGTCAGTATCTTTTTCCTGTTGACATCGTAATATCAGAACATTCATTCAGTTTCAGGTAATTTATACAGTATGTACTGTCTTTTGTTTTGCCATGTTTCTTCCCTGCAGGTTCTTGTTGATTTTGTTGGGGCAATTGATGAGGATTGGTTGTACCAAAGCTCATCAGCAGTAAGCTTTAGTTCATATCTGGATGACATTACTGTATACTTCCAAACGATGCCACAAACGACGTCTGCAGTTGCACTCTGGGTTGTCAAATTGGATGCCCTCATTGCACCTCATTTGGCACAAGCTGATTCTGGCAGAGGATTAGGCAAAGGGTCCATACAGACAAGTATGTATTTGGCTGATTCTCAATATTATCTACTCCCTCCGTTCCGATGAATAAGGCGTATTTTGTTTCATTAAGACAAGACTTTGACCAACAATTACTCTTTTAATATTTGATTTATGTGATACAAAATCACTACCATAACAAAGTACTTCCAAATACGAATCTAGTGACACAAATTTCATGTTATATAACTTTGTAACGAAGCAAAGTACGCCTTACTTTTAGGAATGGAGGGAGTAATGTTTAATATGCTTATTATATTTGTGATGTCTTAATTTACTGCTCCCCCGTCCCATAGTATAATACGTTTTGCAAGATAAGCTTGCAAAATTGTTTTATATTATGGGACGGAGGAGTACAATCAATGCTTTTGTTCCTATGAAGCACTCGCGTTTGAAATTATTATCAGAACATCAGCCTGGAACATAAATGATCACATGAGCTCATCAATTATTCAACAGTACCAGTACTAGAAACAGTATTAGGGAAACCTTTATCTGATATATATGCCATTTGTGACTGTATGCCATAGTCGTGTGTGGCTCTATTGTTCATTCTAGCTACTCCTTCAGAATTTTGATGCTAACATTTTTTTCAGTGTTGGGTCATTCCTAATATAATATTTTGTGTATTATACAATGCAGGAGCGTAGGCATGCTTGAGATAGCTAGGACGGGACTAGATGGATTATTTTGTGTGGTGCCCCAGCTGCCACCACTCTTTTTTTTTTTGCATCAGTTTCAATCTTTCGATTGATGCCCGTGCTTTTTCTCGAGGCGAGACGAGCATGATGCCC
Organism: Triticum monococcum; assembly: GCA_034509565.1. Taxonomy (NCBI): domain Eukaryota; kingdom Viridiplantae; phylum Streptophyta; class Magnoliopsida; order Poales; family Poaceae; genus Triticum; species Triticum monococcum. Next base: position 87,535,587 of record CM067843.1, read on the forward strand.
TTTTGTTTGCCTTCATCTTGATGCCTTCAGCTTTGAGGTTACGATCTTGAACTCTGCAGAAGCCACGGCATCTCCGTAGGATGGTGTGTGTACAATAATGTAAACACTAAGAAATTCTTTGTTAATAATCATTGCTCCGGCTTTGTAATTTCCTTTTTGTACTCGAAGTGGTCAGCGAGGCACCTGACTGGATAACACAATACCTAGTTTCATGAAATAGAAGGGCTATATAGATCTTTTTGCCAGTTTGCTAGGTTGGGTAGGTTGGTAGGTCTTCTGGTTGCAGGAGAACATGGCGCCCCGCTGTGCTACTTTGTGCATTCCCGTTGTGCTTCAGGACATTGTGGAGCTTGTCTGCTATTGGTATTTTTTGCGTTGCATAGTTTTGATATTTATATCCGTGGGTTTGCCGCCAGGGCACTTCATATTTTTTATTCCTAATCATTAAAGGACTCGGAGGAAATTAATTAGAGAAAGGATGAAGCCTGAAATGAGCATCAATTTTGCTGAACGCAGCCAGTTCAAAAATTGTGCTACAAAGACCGTACGCATTTTTTTGGTGAACTTTGACAGTCAATTTGACTAAATAAAGTCAATTCGACTAAATAAAGTCAGTTTGACTAAACTTCTATGCCGCCCAGCTTATATATTGGTACAATTGTAAGTCCAAATATATCTCAAAATGTGTACGAACCTTGTGAACAGAAAATGCAGCTGAAAGGATTTTTCACTAGGTTTCTTATTATAAGAGAATTAAAATGCAGTAGTTCATGTATGATCTTTCCGAACCCTGCTTGACTCAATAAGCGAGCCTACGTTGGGTCTTATGTTCCAGATAATCAAGTTAAACTAGATCATTGATGGCGCGCGTTGCTGTGCCCATCTATTTATACAATGAAATGGTAGAAATTTTGATAAATATATGGCCATATGAAATAATTGAACTTGCTTAAATGTAACCATACATTAGTTTTTTTAGTACCATAACCATACATTAGTTGGTAGTCCAAGAAAATCTTTTATATATATACATACACTCGGTAAAAGCAAGGTCACATATAAATTGACTTGGTATAATAGTATACACAACAATTTATATAGTAAATACAACTAATCGGTACAAATAATGAGATAATAGGCAATAAGAAATAGATTGCTTTCATGGTGCATAAATGAAATCTTCAAATGCTCTACCGAAGAGCCACTATGTTTGGAAACAAAAAAGAATTATGTCAGCCTAATGCACCTGGCTATTTCTTGTGGAGGGCACACATTCGTAGGACAACACCTAACAAGGATTAAATTAGTTGCAATACCAAATAATGATATACCAAATACTACCATACAAGCAGCAGCGGGGATATGTTGTAATCATGTTGTTCATTTTTGTTTGCTTGTTTTGTTAAAGAGCAACCAGGCTGAAAGATATATGTAAGGAAGTGGCAGACCAGCAATTCCATTTATATACATTAAAAAGGCTTACCAAAACAAACCAGCATGGAAAATGGTGTCGCTACACTTGCACGAATTAAATAACGTCCAAACTTACCAATAGCCCAGGTAACCCAAAAACACGTGCACAGACATGCAAGAGTATCACTATTACCTGGAAGAACTCTTGCAACTGCGATGCACCATCATTTTTTTTTCTTTTTTGGGAACTGCCCTCTTCATTTTATTCATCTTGACGGATCACATCTGATTGCAGAATGTCAATCAGAAATTCAGGGATTACAAAGGGAGAAACAAAGTCTGACTGTAAACCTAGAGCTCTTTAGCACATGTATGAGCAGCAAAATTTGCTTCTCGTCACATCTAACTCAGATCAAAACCCTGAAAATGTTGGAGATATGTACGCATCTCCGAGATAATGTGATGCACCATCAGCTGATTCAGGAGGCCCGTCCTCTTGCTATCAGCAGCTTTAGAGGTCCCTTCTGTTAAAGAAAAATGATATCATCGGCCAGTTTTGATTGCTTCTGTATCCGGCTTCGGTTTAAAGGTTCATTGTAAAAGGTGCAGCCATTAAAGAAGAAATGTAGACAGAGTATATTGTTTCTGGGTTGTTTTTCCACTTGTGCTCTTACAAATGATTATCCTCATCCCAAAGTCAGTCAGTCACGTTTTATTTCTCCAGCCACCCAACTTACGTTTGGAATATCTTCTTACCAAATATAATATGTCTAGCAGGTCAACTGTTCAATTTACTTATGTCTTAAGAAAAAAAATTCAACTACCCTGGCAACATATTGGCTTTGTAGTAGTATCAGGAATTCAAGATACATGAAGACACAACAGGAAAAAAGGTACACTGAGAAGATAGTCACATTTATGAAACATCTTTCATCGTGTTTCTACGGAGGGATCAGTGTCAGAACTTGCCTGAGATCTCATCGCTGCGGCGCTCGGCACATGGCTTCCAAGATGTGGATTCTCCATAGAGAGTTGCTTACCTGAACGGTGACAACACCAAGCCAAGCCAATCAAACGAACGTTAAAACTGATTTCCGCACAAAGATTCCCCTATATGCATGCTGAGCTCAACATCAGCATCAGCCTCTGTCTCCTTGTCAGCAGCTCCAGGCAGAATCCCAGAACTTGGAGCCGAGGTGCCCCAGTTCTCCTTCTTCCTCAGACGCTTGATCTCATGAGAAACTAACTCCCCAGTCTCCAGCACCACCTTAGGATAAACATGCGCCCATGCCTTCTCAATAAGCAACATGATAAACGGTCCATAGATAGGGCACTTGCGCTCAGAGATGGCGGAGACTAGTTCAGACCACATGACATGAGAGATATCCAAGGAGTCTCCAGTGTTTTCTTCATGCTCATGCTGGCAGAAAAGAAGCATGTCCACAAGGAAAGAGTGTACCATATCCAAGTTTCCAATGCGAGGAAAGAGGGTCTCCTTGAAGATGCGATGGAGTATGTCTAGAAATGTAGGCAACTCATAGGTCTCCTTCTGAGTCACTGGGTGAATCTTCAAAGTACAGTATGGCCAGAGAGATTGCTTGTGAGTGGAAGTTGCATTGCGATGAGGGCGAAGCCAACTGGGTTCTCAAGACCATGATCTTCAACTCCAAGTAACTCCATGAAGGCCTTCCACTTGACAGAAAGCAGCTTGCCATTTGTCATCCATGTCAAAGTTCTTTCCTCATTTGTTCCAAGATGGACCGTGGCATAAAACTGAGCCACCAAGTCAGCATCAAAGTCCTTGTTGAACTGCATGACCTTGAGAATATTTAGCTGTGAACACATCTCAAGGGCTTCGCCAAAATAGGCAGGATCCTTCTCCATGAAGTCAGTGTCGATGGTCCGAACATCAACATAGTGATTCTTCTTTGCTTTGATCACATCGAAGTAGATGGCCCACTGAAAGCGGTTCCAGAAAGGGCGGTTGACCAAATTGGGTTCTTGATCTTCCGTATATGGGTTCCGCCGGCGCTTTTCTCAGAACTCCTTTGCAGACAACTCTGTCACAGACTTGGTCCTAGGCTTGGGCTTGTTCGCACTCTTCTTCTTCAGTTGAGGAGGAGGAGGAACACTTGATGAGGCAACCGCTGTCTCAGAGGTTCGGCAGCGCTTGGAAGTTGAACGCCCGGGGTTGACACGGCGCACATGCTGCTCAGAAGGATCATCACCTGGAACCAGACACACGGACACAAAGAACAATAGGAAAGAACGAGCATAAGACACCAAACAAAACAACATGGATAAAAAATTGGCAGGAATATGATGGAAGTGGGCATCCGGCGGTAGTACCACGATCAGTAGGCGGCAACACCGCCCAAGCGGTAGTACCGCTCCAAGGGGGCGGTAGTACCGTTCGAGGCGGGGAAACGGAGGTTCCCTACTGTCGTGGTCAAATCCAGCACTATCGGGATGCCAAATTCAAAAATACTCCTACCAAATATCAATCCAAGTGGTCTAATCCCCTTCTCCAAACTCGACACGAGAGGCGACACCCTCGAGTCAAGGCGGTAGGAGCACAGAACAGCAGCGGTACTACCGCTATGGAGCGGTACTGCCGCTTGTAGCTCTTGAGAGGTACTACTGCTGGGGTCCGCGGTACTACCGCCGGGACTAGATTTCATAGAGAAAGCAACGAGGGACCCACCAGCAAAGTGGGAAGGCGTAGAGGGTGCAAAGGAGATGTGTATGTGTTGATTCCACACTAGCCTATCCAATGCGGACCTCCTCTTGATAGTACAGTGACCCCTACGAAAGAAGTCCACCAAAACTGAAAAGAAAGGGCTACACCGTCTTCGCATAAAACTCCGAGGGGAATAAATCGTCTCGTGCCAAAGGATGAATCTCTAAAATAATCAATGCACATGATTAGTCCGCAAAGGCGTTGTCATCAATCACCAAAACTACTTAGAGAGAGACATGCCTTAACAATAATCTAGTCGCTGAAAATTCCAAGTCTTGGTATTTGATACTGGGCCGGTTGCTCACATTTTCAACACCACACAGGGACTACGGAAGATTCACAAGCTGGGAAAGAATAAAGTCATGATGCGTGTCGGAAATGGTGATGGGATCGCTGCTCAGGCCATCAGTGTCATGTCATTAAGTTTACCTTCAGGATTTATCTTAGAGCTGAATAATTGTTATTTTATTTTGAAGTTATGTAAGAACATTATCTCTGGATCATGTTTGATAAATGATGGTTATTCTTATAAGTCCGAGAGCAATGGTTGTTCAGTATATTAAAATGATATGTTTTTATGGATTTGCACCCATGGTTGGTGTATTATTCATGTTAGATCTTGAACGTGAGAAAGAACTCTATAACATTAATGCTAAACGTCTTAAGAAGACCGATAATACCATTTATATGTGGCACCACTAGAAATAATCCCAATTTCTATTACTTTGGGGTATGCAAATCATAACATGTAATAGGTGAATATAACTTGCAAGATAGGGTCAAGAACTTAAATATATTCGTGAAAACATAAACGGTCCAGATATGAAATCATGGCACTCGGGCCCTAGTGACAAGCATTAAGCACAACAAAGTCATAGCAACATCAATCTCAGAACATAGTGGATACTAGGGATCAAGCCCTAACAAAACTAACTCGATTACATGATAAATCTCATCCAACCCATCACCGTCCAACAAGCCTACGAAGGAATTACTCACTCTCGGTGGTGAGCATCATGAAATTGGTGATGAAGAAGGGTTGGTGATAATGATGACGACGAATCCCCTTCTCCGGAGCCCCGAACGGGCTCCAGATCTGGCCTCCCAATGAAGAACAGGAGGTGGTGGCGGCTCTGTATCGTAAAACATGATGAGACTTCTTCTCTTATTTTTTTCTCGGGAATTCCAAATTTATAGTGCTGAGATTGGGGTTAGCGGAGCCACATGGGCCCCACAAGACACTAGGGCGCGCCCGGGCCCTGGTGCCTTGTGGGCATCAGGTGCCCCCTTTGGTGAGTCTTAGCTCCAGTATTTTTTATATATTCCATAAAAATCTTCAAAAAGTATCGTCCAATTCCAAGAACATTTATTTCTGCACAAAAACAACACCATGGTAGTTCTGCTGAAAAAGTGTCAGTCTGGGTTAGTTTCATTCAAGTCATGCAAATTAGAGTCCAAAACAAGAGCAAAAGTGTTTGGAAAAGTAGATACGATGGAGACGTATCAACTCCTCAAAGCTTAACTCATTGCTTCTCCTCAAGCAATTCAGTTGACAAACTAAAAGTGATAAAGAAAAAACTTTTATGAACTCTTTTGTTCTTGTATCCGTATACAAGCTTAAATAGTACCCATGTTTTAAGCAAAGATCATAACTAACCATGCAAATGATAACTCTTAGAAATTATATACGGCATAATCAACCAACAAGCAATAATAATATATCTCAAATGCCAACACTTTGTCGAAACAATCATGATATAATATGACAACATGGTATCTCGCTAGCCCTTTCTGAGACCGCAAAACATAAATGCAAAGCATCTCCAAAGTTCAAGCAGTGACTAAACATTGTAATTCATGGTAGAACAGATCCAGTCATGATGCACACAACCTTAACTATACACAATGCATAAGAATGACAATAGTGCTCTCAGGACTGATGATTGATTGATAAGGTGATGACTCAACAATAAAACTAAAATAATATAAAAGTAAATAGATAGGCCCTTCGTAGAGGGAGCAGGGATTTGTAGAGATGCTAGAGCTCGAAGCTTAAATCAGAGATAAATATAATTTTGAGAGGTATGCCTTTCTGTCAACGTCATGACTGAGAGTTATCAATATCTTCCATGCTAAACACATTAGCGACGGTTCCCAAGTGGTAAATTAAAGTTTACTCCCCCTCCACCAATAAACACAAGCCATGGCTAGCCGAATCCTCGGGTGCCCTCCATACCAACAACTTTCCGGGGAGTTTGTTTTATTATTTTGCAATTTAATCATGGGACTGGGCATCCCAATTACCAGCCCCTCTTGTGCAATGACAAGTGAATAAACACTCATCATGAGAATAAACCGCTTAGCATGGAAGATACTGACCACCCCTGTCGCTCCATGAGAGGTACAGTCACACAAAACATATGTTCATTTGAATATTTAGAGGTGGCACATGCAAATTTACTTGGAACGGGGGGATAATACCACATATAGGTAGGTATAGTGGACTCATCTAGAATAACTTTGGTTTAGGGATCTGGATGCACAATCATCATTCCCGCTTAGCACAGACGAAGGCTAGCAAATAGACCGAGAAGCGAACAACTAGAGAGCGAAAACGGCCATAATCATGCATTGTGAATAATAAACATTGAAATACTAGCATGAGTAGGATATAAACACCATGAACATAAATATCATGGAGGTTATGTTGGTTTTGAATCAACCACATGCGTGAACATGTGCCAAGTCAAGCCACTTGAAACATTCAGAGGAGGATGCCATACCATCGTACTACATCATAACCATTTTAATGCATGTTGACACCCAAGATAAATCATTATCCACTCCTAGCTACTTAAGCATGGCATGAGCAACCATAATATCTAATTGTCACCATAGACATGTTTAATCATAATATGCTAAATCATGGATGTTGAGTTAAACATATTTACAAAAACAAAAACAAGTTGAGTTCATACCCGATTTTCCTTGCCACAATCACTTCATAAAATATCGTCATTATTGCCTTTCACTTGCATGACCGAATGATACAAAAATAATAATAGTGCAAGAGTGTCGTGGACTAAGTTGGAATCCGCAAACATTTTATTCAAAGGAGAAGACAAGGTAATACAGGCTCTTTGTTGGATCAACAATAATGCATATGAGAGCCACCCAACATTTTCATCGTGGTCTTCCCCTTACAACGACTCAATAAAAAGAAAAGAATTTCAGAGGAACACACAGATTTTTTTAGTTTTAGTTTTTCTTGAAGAAAGCAAATCGATGAAGGAAAAACAAAAACAAGAAAAACTATTTACACGGGAAAGCTCCCAATAGGCAAAATAAGAAACAAGAAATCTTTTTGGGTTTTCTTTTAATGCTACAACTAATTAAACAAGAAAGAAAAACTGAAAAGAAGAGAGAAATATTTTTTGGGGTTTTCTCAAAAAAATTCAAACACACAAGAAAGTAGAAATAAAACTAACATTGATTATACAATGAAAGAGGATGAACACCGACAACTGGAAAGAAATGTGTGAACATGAATGTAATGTCGGTGAGAATACGTACTCTCCCAAACTTAGGATTTTTTCTAGCTTTGTTAATCACCATCTATAGTAGCCATCTGGTCCAACATGGAAGTGCTGAGGCGGCAGCACTTGAACGTCCAAATCCTGGGCCTCGTCCTATGCCGCTGCCAAAGCGTTCCGGTACACAAAGATTTCCGGTGGCATAACGGGGTATCCGTTCCTGGCATGATAGTAAAAAAAGTAGGTGCAGGCAATAGAATAACATCACGAATATCCTCACTAAAAACCAAGCTATAACTAATGTGGTGAGGAGGGCCAGGGGCATCAATGAAATGGTGATCCTGCATAGACTGGTGATCTAAGTAAAGTCTAGGCAACCAATAATCATGAGGGCGTATATTAACATGAAAATGTCTCGCTAAGCGTGTAGGATAAATACCACCATGGATTTTACCCTTAGTCCTACTAGTATAACGCCCGTGCGTTGCCACGGGCTCTTCAAAATTTATAATCAGTATCTTTCATTTATCAGCCCCTCATATTGGGTGATTATGGGGTGCTCTAATTAGAAACACAACAATCAAATATTAGGAAATTTCACCGAACGAACAACAACGAATAATACGATATCTATCAAACGAATAAAATGAGGTCATATTTTTGGTCCGTCATGCACTTCTGTTGAAAAGTGCCTATCCCTTTTAGAATCAACCCACTGTTTGCTTACACGCAAAAAAAAATACATCTCTAAAGTGGGGAACCAATCGGTGCCAAAAAGAACTCAAACTCCTATCCAATCTCGACTTGGTGCTCTTCCACTTCCATTGATGAAGATGTGACGTCAAGGGTTTCATCATGATGACCTCGAGCAGCCGCCGACACCCCTCCCCACATCTACCCCTACCCCCTGCTGCCGCTTGCACTGTCCTTGCTCCTCGAGGGAGCTAGGGACACAATGTTCTCTAGGATGGGCATGACCAGATCCACGAGGAGGCCACATTCTTCCATGGGAACCCAACCAAGCACACCACGCTCCGCAACCATCCAATCCCAGCCTAACAAAGTCAAGACCCGCCATCGATCCACAAATCAGGCTCGCCGCATCCAGGTTCACTGCAAGTCTGCGACGAGTCTGTAGTCGACATCTTGACTTTGGCTATCCCCATGGAAGAATCATCGGATCCTGCTTACTTTTACCATCACTTCGTCTCTTCCCAAGGCAGTGACACCACCCAACCAATCACCACCACCGCTTGCGGCTTGCCTACATAAAATCATGAGAAATCCCCACGGTGGTGCTGTAAGATCACCTTGGCGACCTCGACAGTGACCGACTGGTCTAAGATCTAAGCTAGCCGCTCTTTGTAGAAACCAATAGAAGTAGGCATGTGACTCAGATTTGTTCTTTGGTGTGCATGCGTTTCTTGCTGCCCACCAGCTCTTGTCTACAACTCGCCTATCTCTGTACCAGCTCTTGGTCTACAACTCGCCTATCTCCATGCTCGAGACGACCAAGCTCGATGCGCAAGCCGCATACGTCTGCTAGAGCTATATCCAGGCCCTATGATTTTTGGATCACTGGCACTATGGGTGCCAGGACCGGAGTCGCCCTCATCCACCAAGTGGATCAAGGAGGCCCACCACCTAGACTCTACATCGCAACATTTTGTGTTTTCCTATAAAAAGTAAAGAACCTTCTCTAATAAACGTAAATATAATCTTTTGGTTTTATAGTCTCAACTTTCCTACACTCCAATACCAGAAGGATTTCTTGGTTTTATTTAATGACCTTCTTGAATGTCATTCACTTAGAAAGGTAGTAATACAATCTATGATATTAAGGCAAATTATTAGTCATATTAAAGTGCAAAAGGCCCTATAGGAGTCAAAGCATGACTTTTATGGTTATACTGTAATTTGCAAGATCTGAGATTTATGCAAGTGTACAATTAGAGAAGAGCCAATTAAATAGATTTTCACATTCAGAATAGTACGATTAACAGTAGCACTTCAATTTTTTCATGTTTGATCAGCTTGCTAGGTGGTTATCACTAAGCATGTTTGAACGATGAGCATAACCTAACTTAGTTCAGTACGTGTTGCTGCAAATTAGTTCAGTACGTACGAAGCTGTTGCTAATTTCAATGCCTGGCTGTTGCAAGTTTCTAATGAAAAAGTACTTCAGGTCAAAGGTCAGGGAATATACACTTTTGTTATCATGGTTGTTTCCTTATAGGAGGGAGCGGGTGGGCTAGAGCGCAGATGGCGGGTGCCCCCGACGACGGCTGGGAAGGATGGTGGAGGAGGTGGATGAGGATGGCGGCGGCGGCGTCTGCGGTTGCGCCTCATCTGCAGCCGTGCTGGTGGTGGTCGATGCGAGAGCCGGATGGCGTCGGCCAGAATCAGGCAGGGGCGACAAAGATTTAGAGGAGAGAGAGAATGGAGGCGATGAGTGATGTGAGGAAGGGCCACCGGCGATTGGGGTGGCCTCAGATCCGCCCTCAGTGGCCGCCTATTTCATGGGACGAACACCCGTGCTCACCGTCGGGCTCGCCTTCGGCCGCTGCCTCACCGACATTCACGATGTAGAGCCCCTTCCTCCGATCCCATTTGCCAGGGAGGCAGCGCCATCCTTCATCGCAGAGAACGAGTCCACACTGAGATCCCAGCCAGATCGTGATTGCGCCTCCCCAAACCACAGCGGCACATCCCACTCCATCAACGACCAACCTATATGAGGCGGAGGGTCAGTGTAGGACACGAGCGCCATCACCATGGATGTGGGGGACGCCGTAGGTGGGAAGGAGGCGGCGACGGCGTCTGTGTCTGGAAGATCGCACGATGGTGGCGGCGTTTACTCGAGGGGATCGAGAGGAGCTGCGTTTGGTGCTGGGTGGGTTCTTTGGTGCGTGCGTGGGGTTGGAGATTGTGATAGGTGATCAGATGAGGGCGTGCCATACCTGGATCGATAGCCTTACCATACCTGGTGGTAATTTAAATTTATTACCATATTCGATATTTCCCGAGTTATGGCCTTACCATACTTGGATTGATAGCCTTTGGGGTAATTTAAATTTATTACCATATAATTACCATATTCAAAATTTCCTGAGTTATGACCTTACCATACCTGGATTGATTTATTACTATACGTGGATTAATTATGATTGATTACCATAAATACGTTGGTGCGTGTGTGGGGCTGGAGATTGTGATAGGTGATCAGGTGAGGGCGTGCCATACCTGGATCGATAGCCTTACCATACCTGGTGGTAATTTAAATTTATTACCATATTCAATATTTCCCAAGTTATGGCCTTACCATACCTGGATTGATAGCCTTTGGGGTAATTTAAATTTATTACAATATAATTACCATATTCAAAATTTCCTGAGTTATGACCTTACCATACCTGGATTGATTTATTACTATACGTGGATTAATTATGATTGATTACCATAAATACGTTGGTGCGTGCGTGGGGCTGGAGATTGTGATAGGTGATCAGGTGAGGGCGTGCCATACCTGGATCGATAGCCTTACCATACCTGGTGGTAATTTAAATTTATTACCATATTCGATATTTCCCGAGTTATGGCCTTAGCATACATGGATTGATAGCCTTTGGGGTAATTTAAATTTATTACCATATAATTACCATATTCAAAACTTCCTGAGTTATGACCTTACCATACCTGGATTAATTATGATTGATTACCATAAATACGTTGGGTATTGCCGGTCAGACGAGAAACGAGAAAAACCGGTGGGAGGGGCTGGTGGGAGGTGGGACGAAGAAAAACCGGTTGAAAATAAACCGGTTGAAAGTGGGGGGGACTATTCAACCAATTCGTCCATTAGGAGTAGAGATTGATGCGACCGTCGACAGAAAAACGACGGCACGAATAAATTCCCCAATCTTTCACGGTACGATGTCACCTGAAACGACGTGGCGCTCATGATCTTATAGATGCAATCACCACAAAAACAACACGTACACCCGATAAAGGAAGTACGTGGACGATCTTCAAAAGATTAGCAGCAAATTAGAAGTAGATGCCTCCAATCTCCTTGCCGTAACACACAAAGTATTCAACTCATCAAGTAGTATTATCTGGTCAAGGGAAGATACCCCGACTTGACTCTGTCCATGAGGATCAAAAACCAATCTAAAACAAAAACTGCCCTGGACGCTACGATGCAAAACATATAAATAACTCTCTGGCCGGTTCCAAACCAAGTCGTACCCGACTAGTACTTTCAAGAATCCTAACCGAACTCTACTTTTATTTAATTAATAACAACCGGCCAATTAGGCAAGGCGATTAGGTACACAGGCCTCTACTCTTCCTAACCAACATGTGTACGTGTTGGAACTTTAACTTGCATGCGCTGTGCACCATACCTCCCTCGATTGAAATCAACAGGTCCGATTGTAGCTGGAACAGATGTACGCACACAACCCTGGTAGTTCGAGCTCCTCTTCGGTTCTGCATCTTCTTTGACAACGTAGCCAAACTGTGCAGCAGGCACCTTGTACCTCTGTTTGTGAACAATATTTTCATGTCGTCGCGCAGATGTTTCAAACCTTGTTGTCTGCGAGACTTGTTGACGTAGTGCAGGCACAATATACTTGGCCTTTCTTCCTTTGTTGACACATAGGGTTGCATCATCCTCCCTGCCTTGAAAGGAAACCGTCCTCGGTTTCGGCGTATACCTTGCAGTTTTCTTCTTAAACACTTCTATGGTACAACTTATTTCTTTTGCATCTTTGGGAAGTATAGCATAGAACTCACCCTTATGCATAAAAGTGTACCTGTTTGTTCGCCCGTGATGAAGAGCGTTAACATCATGCTGCCACGGACGCCCCAAAATAAGGTGACAAGCATGTAGAGGCATAACATCGCATTCCACTTTATCAACATAGGCATCAACACAAAAAGGGACCTTCACCCTGTGAGTAACCTTCACTTTGCCCACATCATTTATCCACTTCATATAGTATGGTTTTGGGTGCTCCCATGTTGGCAACAAAAGTGACTCCACCACATCCTTGCTAATCATGTTGCTAGCACTGCCACCATCAATTATCAGTTTGCAAAATTCTCCCTTGATGGTACACGCAGTTTGAAAAATACTCCGCCGTTGTCCTTGTTCCACAATGGCCCTGTCATCTCGCTGGACCTTATGTGCTAGCAAACTCTCCATATCAGGATCATCTTGAGGATAACATAGTATGGTATCACCATGACCTCTTTCGATTTCATCCACTAACTTAGGCATATCATCTTCAGATTCTGAAATATATTCCGCATCAACAAGTAGAACCCTTCGTTGATTGGAACATTCATGCTTCATGTGTCCACGTCCTCCACACTTGTGGCAAATAATATTACGATGATGCGATGACGTCGCACTAGATGAAACCTGAGAAACCTCCTTTGGCACAGCCGCCACTTTGCTCTGTTCAATGCTTCCCGACTTATAAGAAGGAGTTGGTTTAGCACTAAACCCACCCTCAAGAGGAGAAGAACCATGTCGTCTCCAATACCCAACGTTCAGCATGCTCCGCTTGATGAAGTAACTCATGAATATCATTATACTGCATTAGATCAACACGGTCACGAATCTTTTCTTCTAACCCCTCAAAGAAACGTACCATGGTCGCCTCAGCAGACTCACGCACAGCTGTACGGATCATCAAAACTTGCATCTCTTTGTAGTACTCATCAACTGATTTTGTACCTTGCACTAGACGACGCAATCTACTATGAAGCTAGCGAGTGTAATAAGCAGGCACAAAACGTTCCCTCATGATTCGCTTCATGTCAGCCCATGTCGCTGGTCGCTCATGAGTACGGTTTTTATTATCCCACCATACAAGAGCATACTCTGTAAATTCCATCGATGCAACACGAACCTTCTTCTCTTCGGAGTAGTTGTGACCATCAAAAATCTGATTTACGCGCATCTCCCACTCCAAATATTTTTCCGGGTCAGCACAACGTCCCGAGAATTCAGGTATGGTTATCTTGATTCGACCCAAACCATCATCCTCGTGGGCACCATTGCCGCCATAGTCATGGCGCCGCCCATCATGGCGGTGAGCTCCAGCATCATGCCGTGGTCGGTGTGGTAAGCCTCCACGGGCATCGAAATCCTTAGAAAAATCACCATCATCGTTGTTGTCGCGGTCACGACATCGTCGTGGTGAGCGGGACTGTCGGGGTGCCACATCTCTCGCCTGAAGGCGCTGAACTGCTGCGGTGAGCCGATTAAGACTCTGAGTCACCACCTGTAGACTATCAGTGCGCTGTCGGTCGCTGGCAGTCAAACGCTCGTTCAACCTGTCCTTGACGCCTACAATATTTGCAGACAACTCCTCCACCCTTGTCCCAAGCTTCTTGTTGGTTCCCTTGATCGCCATCAGATGAATACGCAAATCATCACTTATCTCCAAACCCTCCGGAAGCTCATCGACCTCCTCATGATCAGATTTGTCATGCTGCGAGTTCACCATCTTTCAAACAGTTGAATCAAATAGCAGGAAAAAAATTTGTACCGTGATCAACCTTGCTCTGATACCACTTGATGCGACCGTCGACAGAAAAACGACGGCACGAATAAATTCCCCAATCTTTCACGGTACGATGTCACCTGAAACGACGTGGCGCTCGCGATCTTGTAGATGCAATCACCACAAAAACAACACGCACACCCGATAAAGGAAGTACGTGGACGATCTTCAAAAGATCAGCAGCAAATTAGAAGTAGATGCCTCCAATCTCCTTGCCGTAACACACAAAGTATTCAACTCATCAACTAGTATTATCTGGTCAAGGGAAGACACCCCGACTTGACTCTGTCCATGAGGATCAAAAACCAATCTAAAACAAAAACTGCCCTGGACGCTACGATGCAAAACATATAAATAACTCTCTGGCCGGTTCCAAACCAAGTCGTACCCGACTAGTACTCTCAAGAATCCTAACCGAACTCTACTTTTATTTAATTAATAACAACCGGCCGATTAGGCACGGCGATTAGGCACACAGGCCTCTACTCTTCCTAACCAACATGTGTACGTGTTGGAACTTTAACTTGCATGCGCTGTGCACCATACCTCCCTCGATTGAAATCAATAGGTCCGATTGTAGCTGGAACAGATGTACGCACACAACCCTGGTAGTTCGAGCTCCTCTTCGGTTCTGCATCTTCTTTGACAACGTAGCCGAACTGTGCAGCAGGCATCTTGTACCTCTGTTTGTGAACAATATTTTCATGTCGTCGCGCAGATGTTTCAAACCTTGTTGTCTGCGAGACTTGTTGACGTAGTGCAGGCACAATATACTTGGCCTTTCTTCCTTTGTTGACACATAGGGTTGCATCACCTATTAGTGTGAAGGCGGCGTGCAATGATAACTCCGAGGCTATAACTTTTGTCACTGAAAAGTGCTCGGCATAAAATGGCAAGGTCAAGGGCACCGAGCATACCACCTTCCTCTCTAGCAGTCAAGCATTTCCCTATGAATAGAGCAAAGTAATGCACAATAGGAAAATGCAAACTAGTATCTCGAGCTTTCGACACGCCCCTTTCCTCTCCCATAGTTAAAGTGCAAAGAAAACCCTCAAACCCATCCGGTCTAGGCTCTCGTAATTCCCCATCAGAAGGAATCAAGCATATATCACAAAAGCAAGTGGTATTGATGAGGTTCAACATATAAATCAAAACGCACCATGGGGGGTGAGGGAGTCCTGGATTAAGGGGTCCTCGGATAGCCGGACTATATACTTTGGCCGTCCTGTTGGACTATAAAGATACAAGATTGAAGACTTCGTCCCGTGTCCGGGTGGGACTCTCCTTTGCGTGGAAGGCAAAATTGGCAATTCGGGTATGTAGATATCCTCCCTTGTAGCCGAGTCTGTGTAACCCTAGCCCCCTGTGTCTATATAAACCAGAGGGTTCAGTCCGTAGGACAACAACAATCAGAATCATAGGCTAGCTTCTAGGGTTTAGCCTCTACGATCTCGTGGTAGATCAACTCTTATAATACTCATATCATCAAGATCAATCAAGCAGGAAGTAGGGTATT